>OZ030009.1:131550113-133022613 GCA_964023405.1 Apodemus agrarius | reverse complement strand
TTATCCCATTCTGTAGGCTATCGCCTCACCTGATTAACCAATTCTCTTGTCTCTCAGAAGCTTAATTTCATGAAGTCTTGTAATGGTTTATCTTAATTGCCAACTTGATGGGATTTAAAATCACCAGGTATCGGGGGCCATGTGAGAGGAAGAGCAAACAGCTTTAGAACTCATGGAGGACAGTCTCCCAGTTAGCATAACCGTGATGGGTGTGCCTTCGGAGAGGAAGAGCCCTGAGGACTTTGTATGCTGAGGACTTCACGCTATTACAGAGTACCACTCTGCATACTGACCTTGAGGTCACCTTGTCACTCATAATCTATCAATTGTATGAAAACTCTAAAGGGGTGTCTAGTCCCTCGCTGGGGATTGTTAGTAGCAGTTATGATAATAGTGGTTGATGTTTACCAAGTATTGCAACTGGAGCAAGCTAATGATTCAACCACCACCCTTAGAAAGAATTTGGAGATATACTCTTAGTAAAGTTATGTTGAGATATTTTTGTTAGTGGCTTTGGTGCAGAAAATCCTGGGGGAACAATTTAAAGTTCAGAAAGACACATTCCTGATAGTTGAGCAAGGGACTCTTTGAAGTCAGGAACCATGAACAGTGGCAACCCAGTTATTACTAGGTTATTATTAGATGATATGCCTTTCTTGCTTAAGATGGGTTCATGATCAAAGGTGATGAGTAATTTCTTGTACCAATTTTTGCCCTCGGCTTCCCGATATGATTTATAAGAAAATTAGTGAGAAGGTATGCACTCTGAGTGTAGTGTAGAAATAGTTAATATATCATATGTATGTTATATATTATAAATGTTTAGATTTGTGATTCTTTTAAGATTTTTTATAAGACTACTTTTTGAGATAATAAAATTGTTAATCCTTTCTTTGTAACTGCAAAATGTAGTCTGCCAGTAAGGGAACTGGCTGAAAAATGTAATTTGCTTACTTACACTTTGTTAATCTGTAGCAAACTGCTTAGACATAAATTTATGTAGGTCCTTGGGAATAATTGAGTTTTCACCTTTACTATGCAAAATTTTAATCTTTTTTGGGGGGGATTGTCAAAGACTGATTAATAATATTGAACAAAAAACCCTTCCAGCATGATTTTTTTGTTTGTTTGTTTTGTTTTTTCGAGACAGGGTTTCTCTGTTTAGCCCTGGCTGTCCTGGAACTCACTTTGTAGACTAGGCTGGCCTTGAACTCAGAATCTGCCTGCCTCTGCATCCCAAGTGCTGGGATTAAAGGTGTGCACCACCACTGCCCGGCCCAGCATGATTTTACAAAGTTGAGCTGTCTTGGTTCAAGCTGCTAGAACAATCTCACAGACTAGGTGATTTATAAATCTGGGACATTCCTTAGTTCTTGGGGCTCGAGTCTAGGATCAGGGTGCCAGCATTGTCAAGTATGTGCAGTTTCTTGTCCAGTTATAGACATCTGACCTGCTGTATCCTCAGAAAATGGTTGCTGGCCTCTGCTTACAATTAACCCCAACCAGGATGGAATCCCCTTACACCCCCATGACCTAATTCTCTTTCTCTCTCTCTCTTTTTTATTTATTGAAAAGGGAAGTAAAGGGAAGGAAAAACACTTTATGATAAAATTAAAGATTTACATGGAAAATACTTCAGATAAACATGTTAAAATTGACAATTTTCATGGAAAATTAAGGAGTAAAGTGGTAGACATGTAGAACATTGTTAAATTAATTGAAATATGGAATAGAAACATTTTATGATAGAATTGAAGATATACATGGAAAGTATTTCTGATAAAATTGTAGAAAAATGTAGAAAAACATGTTAGAATTGAAGATTATCATGGAAAAATTTATAGATATAATAATGGTAGGCATAAAAGTATTCCTAAGTTGATTAAAAGTGGAATTAAACATTTTCTGATAAACTTGAAGATTTACATTGAAAATATTTCTGATAAAATTGTAGAAATATATAGAAAAACATGTTAAAATTAGGTTATCATGGAAATTAAAATGATAGGCATAAAGATAATTCTAAGTTGATTGAAGGTAGAATTAAAAACATTTTCAGATAACACTGAATATTTACATGGTAAATATTTCTGGTAATATTCAAGAAATAAATAGACAAGCATGTTAAAATTGATTATTTCATAGATAATTTACATAAAAAATGATTGATGTAAAAACTCTAAATTAATTGAAGATAGAATTAGAAACATTTGTGATAAAAATCAAAGATTTACATTGAAAACATTTCTGATAAAATAGAGGAAGTATATAGAAAGAAATATTAAGATTGAAGACTATCATGAAAAATAATGCAGATAAAATGGTTGGAATAAACGAAATTACTAAATTAATTACAAGGGGAATTTTAAACATTTTCTGAAAAAGTTGAAGATTTACATGAGAAATATTTTGTTAGTCTATGTCTTTTTATTGGGAAGTTGAGTCTAATGTTGTTAAGAGATATTAGGGAATAGTGATTGTTGCTTCCTGTTATTTATTTATTTATTTATTGTTTGTTTGGTTTTTGTTTTTTTGAGACAGGGTTTCTCTGTGTAGCTCTGGCTGTCCTGGAACTCACTTTGTAGACCAGGCTGGCCTTGAACTCAGAAATCCGCCTACCTCTGCCTCCCAAGTGCTGGGATTAAAGGCGTGCACCACCAACGCCCGGCGCTTCCTGTTATTTTTAATGTTATTTTTATGTTTGTGTGGGTATCTTCTTTTGGGTTTGTTGGAAGATTACTTTCTTGCTGTTTCTAGGGTGTAGTTTCCCCCCTTGTGTTGGCATTTCCATCAATTATCCTTTGTAGGGCTGGATTTGTGGACAGATACTGGGCAAATTTGGTTTTATCATGGAATATCTTGGTTTCTCCATCTATGATTATTGAAAGTTTGGCTGGGTAGAGTAGCTTGGGCTGGCATTTGTGTTCTCTTAGGGTCTGTATGAGTTCTGCCCAGTATCTTCTAGCTTTCATCATCTCTGGTGAGAAGTCTGGTGTGATTCTGATTGGTCTGCCTTTATAAGTTACTTGTCCTTTTTCCCTTACTGCTTTTAATATTCTTTCTTTGTTTAGTGAATTTGGTGTTTTGATTATTATGTGCTGGGAGGATTTTCTGGTCTGGTCCAGTCTGTTTGGTGTTCTGAAGGCTTCTTGTATATTCATGGGGCATCTCTTTCTCTAGGTTAGGGAAGTTTTCTTCTACAATTTTGTTGAAGATATTTACTGGGCCTTTAATATGAAATCCTCGCTCTCATCTATATCTATAATCCTTAGGTTTGGTCTTCTAATTGTGACCTGGAGTTCCAGGATGTTTTGAGTTACCAGCTTTATGCATTTTGCATTTTCTTTGACTTTTGAGTCATAGTTTTCTATGGTATCTTGAGCACCTGAAATTCTTTCTTTCTTTCTTTCTTTCTTTCTTTCTTTCTTTCTTTCTTTCTTTCTTTCTTCTTTCTTTCTTTCTTTCCTTCTTCTTCTTCTTCTTCTTCTTCTTCTTCTTCTTCTTCTTCTTCTTCTTCTTCTTCTTCTTCTTCTTCTTCTCCTTCTCCTTCTTTTTGGTTTTGTTGAGACAAGGTTTCTCTGTATAGCCCTGGCTGTCCTGGAACTCAGAAATCCGCCTGCCTCTGCCTCCCAAGTGCTGGGATTAAAGGCGTGTGCCCTACTGCCTGGCTCAAGGTTCTTTCTTCTGTCTCTTGTATTCTGTTGTTGATGCTTGCATCTATGACTCCTGAATTCTTTCCAAGGTTTTCTATATCCAGAGATGTCTCACTTTGTGATTTCTTTATTGTTTCTACTTCCACTTCTAGATCTTGGATGGTTTTGTTCAGTTCCTTCACTTGATTCTTTGTGTTTTCCTGTGATTCTTTAAGGAATTTTTGTGTTTCTTCTTTAAGGGCTTCTGCCTGTTAACCCATGTTCTCCTGTATTTCTTTAAGGGATTATTGTGTTTCTTCTTTAAGGGTTTTTACCTGTTGACCGATGTTCTCCTGTATTACTTTAAGGGAGTTACTTAAGTCTTTCTTGAAGCCCTCTATCAGCATCATGAGATATGATTTTAAATCCAGCTCTTGCTTTTCCGGTGTGTTGGGGAATCTGGGACCTGCTGTGTTGGGAGAACTGGGTTCTGATGTTGCCATGTGGTCTTGGTTTCTGTTAGTAGGGTTCTTGTGCTTGCCTTTGGCCATCTGGTGCTAGGTATTGTTGTCTCTGGCTGGAGTTTGCTCCTCCTGTGGGCCTGTAAACCTGTGTCCTTACTCCTCTGAGCTCAAAAGTGAAAGAGCTGCTGGGAGATCTCTCTCTCTCTCTCCTGGAGGACTGTGCACAGAAGACTGTGGAGTCTCCTGACTCCCTGGTGCAAATGGTGGCAGGAAGACTTCTGTCCCAGCTGCTCCACTGATCTTAGGCCCTGTGTGCTCCTAGCTGCGTCCCCTCCAGAGAGAAGGTGAAAATCCCACCTCTGCACTCAAAAGTGAAAGCCTGCTGGGAGATTACTCCCTTCTGGTGGGCTATGCACAGAAGGCTGTGGACTCTCCCGGCTCCCTGGTTCAAATGGGGGCAGGAAGACTCCAAAATGTTTAATCTTGCAAGGGTATTGGGGAACATGTTTTCTTCCTTAAATTCACTGTAACCACCCACTTAAAGAAAAATAGAATCTAACCACATGGCAATTTTTATACTCTTTGAAAGATTTTGCTGGGGGATATAAGCTGTGGGAGAAAAATAAAGTTGTTGGTGCCTCGCTTCATCCACCAAGTGTGTGTGAGTGTGTTCCCGTTTTACATTAGTTGTCGAGTCCACATCCCCTCCTTGGAAACCCGAACTCACTGCTGGACCTGGCCTCCAGCAACCAGGGAGCCAGAAATGGTGGTATATGCTCTTAATCCTGGCACTTGGGAAGCAGATAGATCTCTATAATTTCCAGAGGATCCCCTTTAATTCCTTGGCAGGGGCTTCAGAAGTGATAGCTTAACATTATGGGGAGGGGCTCCTGTTAAGATACGATGACGGGGAAGCCAGAGGAACTTTCAGAGAAATTCACTGAACAAAGAAAAATATGTGTCTTTTATACTTATACACACACACACACACACACACACACACACACAGCATTTCATTGTGTAATCTCTGCTAGCCTTGAACTCACAAAGATCCACCTACCTCTTTAGTACCAAAATAGAGGTATACACTAAGATACCTGGTTGGTTTATTTTAAAATAAGTTTTGTTTTTTTTTTTTTTGAGACAGGGTTTCTCTGTGTGGTCCTGACTGTCCTGGAACTCACTCTGTAGACCAGGCTGGCCTTGAACTCAGAAATCCGCCTGCCTCTGCCTCCCAAGTGCTGGGATTACAGGCGTGCGCCACCACGCCCAGCTTAAAATAAGTTTTGATGGCTGGTAAGAAGTTTTACGTCACTCGATTTATCTTGAGGTAAATGCCAAAGTGCATGGAAGAGCCAGGCAGTGGTCAGCAACACAGATTAGTGACCACTCTTAGTCCACAGCATAGAACCATTGCTTGACTCTGGGTCCCAGGGAGAGCGTTCCAGGGTGCATGGTCTGATTTCTCTAGGCTGTGGGATCAGGCTTCTTAGGTCTCTGTTCTAACAGGCACTAGCATTTGTTGGTCTCTGGTGATAGTCGGCATGGCCAATGCCATCACAGATGGGAGTGGGTGAGAGAGCCCATATGGTACAAAAGGAATCAGGAGAACCCAAGGAGCTAGTCTGGTTCCACATACAACAAACCCCTTTTAGGGGAACTACGCACTCCTGTCAGACCTGGCCTGTACCTTAGAGATAGCATCAATCTACTCATGAGGGTGGAGTCCCGATGACCTAGTTTAGTGAGACCATGTAGCAGGCATGTATCTACACCTTGACAAGTGGTAGATTACAGAATATGTGACTTTCCACTTCCAGCAGACATTATTACCTAATGGCTTCCTAAAACAATTAAAAATAATTGACTGTCTATCAGAACTATTAAAATTTAACACAGCCAAATCCATTGTTTTTCACTAATACTCGATTCTTGAAATGTTTTATGATGTTCATAAAACTTGGTATCTTCTGAAAACATCTGGACCATCCAAGTTATGAACACACATATGATTTATATTTTCCTACCGAAGTCTAGTATTTCCCCTTTCCCATTTACATCTTTTCTCCATCTGGAGTTGATTCTTGTGAATAATAGCAGGTATTTTTTCCTCCTTGTGGATAGCCAATTGCTCCAGTGGCACAGATGCTTATTCCGCAATAGATCCTTATCAGCTCAGGCTCTGTCTTGCTTGGCATTCTCTTAATATCTTTCGCCACACCCGTCTACAATTGTCTTACTAAACAATGTATTGCATTTCTTGAACACGGCCAGAACCTTGTCATTATTTTTACATGAGTCACATTGTGCGTTTTTTACCCCAAATTGTACACTTCTTACACCAATTACACCATTCAAAATACCTTTTCATCTTAAACAGATTTCCTATTTTAACCTGTAGCTTAGGTTCCTTCTTGCTAGGAAGAAACTTACCTTGTGCTGCTGGCTGTGAATGCATGCATTTGAACATTCAAAATATATTAGTCAACCTGAGTTTTTAACTGTTTAGCCATTGCTCTTATCATTTTATATAAGATAGTAGTGGTTTTCAGGGGTTAGTGCTAGCAGCGAAGCTAATAAGAGCACCTTGTATCGTTTGAGTGTGGCCTGGTCATACCTTTTTGGGCTAGTGGCAAGAATCAGTCCCTTCCCTTGACAGGGTTCTAAAGGAAGGGGGACACAAGTACTTTAAGATGCCTTTTACTCCCTCCAGACATCTAAGTGCCCAAATAAATATGTATCAGTGGTATGTCTTTCGGAAGTGACTCCTTGTCTTAACATCGAATGCTGTCAGGATATCAGAGCCAGAAAACCTATGCTTTTATGCAGCATAGTTCTCTAGTAACTTCTAGAATCTCGCGGGCCCTGCTGCTTGGTTACCACACAGAGCCACGTGGGACCCGAGCTGGCCATTAGGTCCAGGGCTGGTCGTTTTGACTCGGTGTAGGTGACCTCGCCAGGGAACATAAGAGTTCACAGGGAGCATTTGGAAGGCGGCGGGGGTCAAGCCGCCGCGTCTACATTGTCTCCACAGCTGCCTTCGGGCGTGTGACACTCGCGGGGTCGCAGATTGCAGGTTGCAGGTCGCGGGCAGAGCGAGGGGGAAGCTCCGAGCACGCCCCCCGCCCCCGCCCCCGCCCCGCCCCGCCCCGCCCCCGCGCGCCAGGACTGCATTTCCCAGAAGCCTGAGCGGCGGGTCCTTGCGTGCCCTCGAGCCGGGAGCACCGCCCAGACCGCGAGACCACGCCCCCCAGCGCGCACGGCGCTGCAGAACCTTTTTTAAGGGGCGGCCAGGGCAGGGTGGATGGCAATTGCGATCGAGATGGCGAGCCTAAGCCCCCTGCTGTGCGTGTTGGGTTTGCTGCTGTGGGGGATTGCAAGCCCGGGGCTGTCTAGACCCTACAATAGCGGCACCAAGAGGCCCATCATCGGTAAGGAGGCTTGGGGCAGATGTTGAGGACTGGTATCCCGCGAGGTGCTCTGTTTGGCAGGCTTGCAGACACACGATGCCTGTGGCGCTCTTCTCATCAAAGGGACCTTGTGCTGATTTCCTTCTAGAGACCTCTGTCTGCGGGATCGGGATCCGGATGAAGTCTCTGCTCCTCGCTACTACTTGGCACCTGAAGCAGCTAGATTCGGTCCCGTAATTTTTAGGAACCACAGTTGAGGCAAACCCAGGATTTGAGGTTTCCATACGGAAAAGAATTTTAAGGACAGTGAGTGTGAAACCGAGCTGGGATGTATCAAAAGCAGGAAGAGACGAGCTCACGTTAAGAATGAAGCAGAGGAGAAAGCTTGCTGTGGGCTTCTCAGAGAAGACGCCCCACCTCGGCTGACCTAGTGGTCAGTTTCATAGTTCGAGAAGTTTCCAGAGGATCTCACTCTCTATTCCTGTTCTCTTATTCCATAATGATAATTAAGATTATATGAAGGCTGCAGAGGTGTGGCGGATAAGATAAAAACCAAGGAGCTACTAGTGTTGCACAAGGAGTTAGTATGTGTCTTTTACTTACTGTAAATGAAGTTTCCAGTGAAATATCTAGAAAATTCAGAGAAGGGGAGGAAAAACTTTTAAAGTGTTAATTTACTTTTGAGTGTTAGCTGGGGAGAGGATTTAATCAGACTTCAGTGTGATAGGTGCTTTTCCTGACCTGTGTTCCAACCATTTTCCCTGTCTTTCCAGTCCCAGAAATTCTGCACAGGGTTTAACTTACGTTTCTTTGCTCGAGGACATACTTGAAGATAACACACACACACACACACACACACACATGGTAAGAAACTAAAGTGGGTTGTGGACTTTCCCATCTTCAGCACCAAGTGACAGCACTGAGTCGTCCCTTTATCTCAACCAAATCATGAAATTGTTTCTGTCTGGCATGTTTATGTTTCAAATGGGGTAAAACTGGTTTGCATTCATGTCAGACATTTGAAGGCTACCAAGGAGAAAACAGCTGATAGTTAAATTTGACAAAAGAAATCCATGGCTAGACATATGTAGGGATATGACATTTATCTTATTTTTTTTTCTTCCTTGACGTTGAACACTAAACAGAAACTAGGAACTCATTTCAAGTATTCGGGAGTGGTCCCGTTTTCAAATGGGTGGCTTACTAACATTTGGAACCCTTCTTCCAAAGCTGTTTCCGTTGATGGTTAGATTCTTCAAGTTGAGCCATATAACATATGGAGTGAATTGCAGTTGTGGATCTAGGGAATAGAGAAAAATAATTAAAAGATGGCAAGATTTTGTTCCTTAGAATTTAGGGCAACTCTAAGTTGCTTATGACAAAAGAGAAAAAGTATGCTTTTGGTTAACGTGATCAATTATGTTTTTCTTTTATACTTATTGTTTGTGTGTATGTGTGTGTATGTGCATATACATGTGCACATACATGTGCATGCTTTTACATAGACCTACGGAGGTCAAAAAACAACTCCAGGGGTCAGTTATCTTTCACCACGTGAATCGTGGAGATCTAACTCAGGCCCTCAGCAAGTGCTTTTGTCTACTGTTAAGCCTTGATGAAGCCACGTCCCCAATCAGTTAAGATAATATTGTCGATTGAACACATAATATGGTTACAATATTACTGTAGGAAGCACAAAGTATTCAAAGACAAGGAAGCCACAGAAGCCCTGAAATACCTTAAAGTGTAAAAACCATCATTTGGGAGCACATGTTGAGAACAGGGGATGCAATCTGAGGTCTGTGCCTAGGAACGAGAGAGAGAGAGAGAGAGAGAGAGAGAGAGAGAGAGAGAGAAGAATGGACTGGAGTGGAGTGTGGTGTGGAATTAATTTAGTGTTGCAGGCACTTATGTTCACACGATTCTGTATGCCTTCCTTGGGACAGCGCCTCTTCTGTCTTGCGTGACTCTTTCCTATGATAGCTCTTGTATTCTTCTATTCTTGGCCAAATTTTGTTTTCCATGGTGAAGACCATCTTATCTGATAGAGAGGAGAGAAACATTCTTTTTTTTTTTTTTTTCAAGACAAGGTTTCCCTGTGTAGCCTTGGCTGTCCTGGAACTCACTCTGTAGACCAGGCTGGCCTCGAACTCAGAAATCCACCTGCCTCTGCCTCCCAAGTGCTGGGATCAAAGGCGTGCACCACCACCGCCCGACGAGAAACATTCTTACTAGATACATTTCGGCCTTTGATATTCAGTAGAGATTCATGTCAACTATTGTAAGAAGCCAGAATACAGCCATGATTAATATAGATGTTAGGAGTTGTGTCTCACTGAGACAGTTAAATTGACATCCTAACTCACAGATAGTGAGTGAGCAGACATGAGCATTTTGTTGGTTTAGTTTTGGGAGGCTAGGGATAGACCTAAGGCTTTGCACATGCTATGCAGATGCTGACATGCTTTGGTGAATGTCGTGTCAGTAGTGTGATAGACTTGAATTTCATTGGTAAGAAGAGGGCAGAGATGAGTGGGACAGAACATGAGGTCACAGAGCCATTGTAGAACCACTAAGATATGTAAGGAACATGGTAGCCCCTGCGTGTCTGTAATTCCTGGTTCTACTGACTGTTGCCTTCTTGTTTTCTCTTACATGTTCCTGGTCTGATAGACTGCTTGCAGTTGCAGGCTGTCTCATGACCTTTGCATGGTCCCCTTTGTTCTCAATTGCTCTACTTTCAGATATGGGTGTGTGGTTCACTGCTTCAGCTCACTGATATTTTCGATCAAGTGTCACGTCACACTGCCCCAGGGAAAACTTGTCCCACCTCCCTGAAGTATTGTCCTATTTTTCCAGGGAGAGTTGCTACCCTGTTAGAGAGACATTGTAAATGGAACATATATTTCATTGACTTCTTTTTTTTTTTTTTTTTTTTTTTTTTGGTTTTTCGAGACAGGGTTTCTCTGTGTAGTCAGGGCTGTCCTGGAACTCACTCTGTAGACCAGGCTGGCCTCGAACTCAGAAATCTGCCTGCCTCTGCCTCCCAAGTGCTGGGATTACAGGAGTGAGCCAGCACACCTGACTTTTTTCATTGACTTCTCAACACAAGCACCAGCCATCATAATTGGCCCTAAAAATAGATCTTTATTGTTTGTCTTTACCTCTTTCCTCTCCCACCCACTAGCATTAAAGCCTTTAAGGTGGAGAGTTTTCTCTTTATTACTGTGTCCTCAGCACCTAGCTCATTGTCTTGCATGCAATACAGACAATATTGAATGAATGAGGGAATGAGGGTGGGGACAGCCTTATTTGAAACACTGGAGTAGGAAGTTTCCTTTAGAAAGGAAAGAGACAAGCCGGGCGAGGTGGCGCACGCCTATAATCCCAGCACTTGGGGAGGCAGAGGCAGGCAGATTTCTGAGTTCGAGGCCAGCCTGGTCTACAGAGTGAGTTCCAGGACAGCCAGGACTACACAGAGAAACCCTGTCTCGGAAAAAAAAAAAAAAAAGAAAGGAAAGAGACCTTTTAATAATCTGGGACGGGTTTGGAGAATGTTGGTTGCTTAGATTATGAGGTTATTAGAAAGATGGGGATCAAAGTTTGTTTGTAGGGTGGCTTTGCTGACAAGGACTCAACTGTGGTTTTGTGGGGAAAGGGATTTGCCCCTATACATTTAGTGAGTTGTGTATGAATAGTCTTAAGGTTGAGTGAAAACCATTGGGGCTATTATAAGCTTACTTTGGAAGCGTCTGAGAGATTCATAGCTGGGCAGAATTGGGAGAGATAAGGCTTGGCGTTCCTGAGCTTGGGATTGAAGGAGAGGCTGGAAGTGAAGAGGAGAGGAAGGCGAAGAGAGGGGAAGGCTCCAGGTGGTAAGAATCATAAAACCATGGCCATTAGAGCCACAGAGTTCGGAGCAGCCCAGACGAAGCTTAGAAGTAATAACTCGGGGTTATCAATAGGAAAGTAGATTCTAATAGCATGGAAGGTAGATATTTTCCCAGCATTAGTGCTGATAAAAGGCTTATTATAAATTAAAGGTCGAATGTCTTTTGTCTTGGAAACTGAGTAATCAATGGGCACGTAGAAGCCCCTGATTGAGATTAAATATATTCCACAATAATGGTGCGGCAAGAAACGGAGATCATCCTTCCCCACCACGTTCCCAACAAACAACTCTGGGTAGACTTGGCAGGAGTTGTTGGTCTTTACATGGAGAAACTAAAGTAGTGACATTTGTACTGTGCCACGATTCAGTTTTGAGTAAGGAATAAAGGAATTTGCTTGGAACTAAAGCTTTTCTTTTAAATTTAGGAATAGTCATGCAAAACTGTTATGGAGAGCTGGCGAAGCTGGGAACATACTACATTGCTGCATCCTACGTGAAGTACATAGAGTCTGCAGGCGCGAGAGTCGTGCCCATAAGGTATGCTTGAGTGGGTATCACCAGGGCTGTAAAGATCTGTCTTTTGTCTCTAAAATTAATGCTGCCTTCTTTCCTATGGAAGTAATAGGACGCTCATTAAAAGGAGCGTTGTTGCCTCTGACTTGCTACAAACCTATTGCCTGCAGTCTCTCACTAAATTGTTCATGAAGCTCTCTGTGTGTCTGTAATGTCCTTGATAGTATTATATATGTCTATTAGCATTGAGAAAAGTACGATTATAGCTTCCTTTACCCCAGACATGACACTTCTCATGGACACCATAAAGATCATACCCGACTCTCCCGTCTGTCTATCTTTCCACCTAGTATTAGCCTAAGGGAACGCTCAGGGAATGAGGGAGGCTCTACCGTAACTGTAAATATACTTTCATGTCTAGGAAAAGCTTGTCAGTAGTGACTGTTTAGTGTTGCTCCAGTGTAAATCATCGGTATTGCAGTTTTAGATGTGTTAAATGTGGGCTTAGAGGCGTGACTCATTGCCTAAGTGCACTTGGCGTTCTTCCACAGGACCAAAGTGAGAATCTCCCAGAACCCTCTCATGTAACCTACTGTGACATTTTCAGAACAAAACACAACTATTACAAAGACGTTCTTGTGCTCTGTACAATATGACTAATAATCAAAGTGCAAATACAGTTTAGAAATGAAAAAAGTTGTCTTCATGTGGAGATTCATAGGATTGTCTTCTTTCGCCTTTCATGTTTGATTAGTGTCTAATCTGTTATCTAATTACACCACACACTCTAGTTTTAGATCTGAGGAAGAGGTCCCTACGGAGTCTGCAGCACAGTGTCTCAGCGTTTTGATGGCGGAAGTGTTTCCGTGCAAGCTCTTGAGGAAGTTAGTGCACATGGGGGCGAGGCATGGCAGAGCCGCCACAGTGGGCTGCCCAATTCAGAGGCCGCTGAAAGTTCTGGCTGTGAGACAGGGAGAGAGTGGCCCTGAGCGGCCATTATGAGTTGCGAGGTACATGTCCTTAAAAATCAGTGAAGACGCCTTTATTTCCCCCCCCCCAAAAAAAAATCAGTGAAGACGATCACTGATCACATCCTCTTGGTGAGGATGCACTAAGTGGGAATGATGGATAGTTGGACATCTGGGGCGTTTCGAAACCTTGTGACTTGTGGATTATTAGCTTTTATGACAAGAGGCTGAAACCCTGGCTGACAGACCGCAGGCTAAACTCCAGCATTGGCTTCAAAGTTCATTTTGATACTTATGGCTTGACGTTGGAATCATGGGACCCTGTAGAAATGGTGTAATCTATGTGAGGGAAACTCTCTACCTGTGAAGTGGCGGAGACTCTCAGCATGACTGTTAGGTTGCCGGGGCTACTCTCTGCTTCAGAGGGGAAAAGAAGATAGATGAGAGACCTGAGCAGAATTCTGCTACAGGAGATGCTTGACTTGGCTTTCACCCTGCCTTTTCTGATGACATTCTTTCTCAGAACTCGGGGATTTGGGGTTGCCTCTTAATACAGAGAGGTGGGGTTAAAGCATACAGATGCAGGGCCTACTTGTTCAGCTGGTTCAGGGCTTTTTGGTGTGCAGGTTCTCTTGGTCCATTGGGAAGATTTCGCCATTGCTGAGACAACCTGAAGAGCTTGGGTTGGCAGGATACAGGGAGCTTGCGACCTTACATTTCATCTTAATACTCTGAGGCCAAGCCACCTGCCATGGTAACCGTCCTATAACTGTCTCGCCGACTGCTTTGTGGCTCTGAGCCCAAAAGATTACTTCGAATTTCTGAACCATCTATGTGGATTTCGGAGCTTACTGGGATTTGGAGGGGAGTCAGAGACGCTCACTGCCAGAAGGAGGCAAGGGCTAGGGATTCCAGCTCACTTAGCAACAACAGGAGCGGAGCCATGTTCTAAACCAACCTATGTCCACTTCTATCTTTTTCCTGGGGCAGGAATGGAGTATGTTCTACTAATGACTGTCCACCTTTATGGATGTGTCTATGGGGAGAGTGTGTGTGTGTGTGTGTGTGTGTGTGTGTGTGCCTTGCTGTGTTGTTTTATAGAAATAAAAAGCTGCCCAGTGAGGGAGAGTCATCGCAGGATTTCACACACACTTTTATAGACACAGTTTGATTTCAAGGTTGTAGCTAGTTGTCATTGATTAGTTTCTTTGGATTTTCTCTGGGAAAAAAGAGATAAAATCTTCAGTAACGTGGCAGTAACTAGGAACTCTTGTAAGGGCGCTTGACCAAGGATGCTTCAGAATACTTGAGCCAGACCCAGTGGTCTGTAAGTAGTTTGTCCTTAGACTGTGATTGTTCTAGAGTTTATGTACAGTAGTCAGACCTTTGGTTGGAAGGAATGAGATATTGGGATTTGGTGTCCATTCATATATGTTTCCATTTCTCCAAGCTGCCGGTAGGTTAGATGGGTGTGATAGTAAAGCTTTTTCAAAAAGATGGATGTTTCTCTGCGTGTGCCTGTCCCCACAGAGGCCAGGCGGGAGTGTATAGGATCTCCTGGAGCTGATGTGGGGACAGCTGCACTCGAAATCTCTGGATGGGCAGCAAGAACTGTAAACTGCTGGACTATCTCTCCAGGAGGCAGGAGTGTTGTAGCACTTGCCCTGTGTGTACAAAGTCTTGGGTTCAATATGCAGCACCTCAGACAACTCATTTTTCATGTAATGTTTCAGAAAATAAGGTGGTGGCTTCTGTTGAACGCTCACTCTTTCCTCAGGCTTCAGAACTGAGTCTTCTTGTAAAATTCATTTTCTTGTTTTCAGGGTCGATCTCAGCGATGCAGAATATGAAGGACTTTTTAGATCGATTAATGGGTAGGTAAGTAGGCTTGATCTTGCGTCAAGTCTTAATACAGTGTGTTTGTGTGCACATATCAAAGTTCCGTAAAATTTGCATATAAATAGGCTGTGTTTCTATAGAGCTTTCTTAAAAGTTGTCTGATGATAATTTCCCAATGCGCTTGTTGAAATGTTTCGAAGGGTGATGTAAAGACCCAGTGAAGAGTGGGGAGAAGAACAAGATCTACAGGACAAGATCTGCGGGTTCAAGGCGGGGCAGGGCAATTCCAGGCGGGGCAGGGCAAGGTCTGGGGGGGGGGGTCAAGCCTGTACTGCAATTCCACCTCCTGATGAGGGGGAGGGAAGAGAGCAGACAGTTCACCAGCCTGAGGAAAAAAAGAAAAAGGAGAGCTGAGAGTGTACCTCAGTGGTAGAACCTGGTTTGTGTAAGGCTCTTTCTAGGTTCAATCCCAGGATACACTAGGAAGCAAGAGAGGAAATATGTACTTGCTATATGGTAGGCTCACTACGTTTAACCTAATCTTTGTTTAAATGCTTAAATATTTTGAAATTTCCAAGTCCTAGGTCTGAAGTTATAGAGTGTTTCATCTTTCAGAGGTGATTTGAAACAAACTTAGAAAACAATTTCTTCTGTGTTTCCCCATAAAATATGTGAGTAGTTAGAGCACAGAATAAGATTGGAAATCACATGAAAAATGTTCTTTATTGCTCTGAACTTAAAGTACGATTCATTATATAGATCAAGAATCAAATTGGCAGAACTGAGAAAACTTGCTAATACTCTCTAAAGAGGCGGGGAAGAAACACGACTCTCACCGTGGGTGCTAGAGTGGATCAGTCTTTGGGGCTCTTCTTCAGTAACTATTGAAATTAGGAAGACACATACGCTATGACTGCTATGACTTGAAATTTTATCTTATAAATACATATTTGTACAGAGTTGGATACAGACTTGGACATAAACATAGGCATTGTCCCCAAAGTTCTAAACTGTTGGAAGTTGCCCTGGAGGTGGAGGTGGGAATTAGTTCAGTGGGATAATTAGGTGTGTCTAATAGAACCTTCTGCAGGGATCTCTAACTGAAGATGTTTGTAGAAGTTGTTTTGAAACACGACTGTTGTGTTAACAGTGTTAACAAAAGCTACTGTTTACCGGTGTTTCTCTCATCAGCACAGGAGATGTTGGTAGTTGCTACTTTCGATCGGAAGTAGGGTAGATTTGTGAGAGCACTCTACCAGATGAAGTATGGGGCCTGGCCTAAGGGAGACTGTTTTCTGGAAGTATTAGTCCACCTTAACTGTGTAAGAGAACTGTAGGATTCCATAGACCGGGACTTGGTCAGAGGTGGGTTTTAAAATGCTGAGTTAATTGCGGAGAGGCCTGTTAATTGGTCTTCTTCCGTCACACGTGGTTTGCTGCTGTGTCTTTGTGGTAGGTGATTTAGCAGACAGATGCTTCAACCGTTTCCATTAGACTGTGAGTTTCCTAACAGTGGAAACTAGCATTGTCACAGGCTGATACCAAGCCTGATTCATGGAAGAATCATGGTGTAATTCTTCAATGAAAAATAGCCTCTGGCTGGTCAGATAGCTCAAGACGTGCTTGCCACACAAGCCTGGTGAGTGGAGTTCCATCTCCATGTGGGAAGAGATCATGTGTGCCTCCTCTCAGCTCTCTCTGTCTCTCTGTCTCTCTCTCTCTGTCTCTCTCTTTCCCTCTCTCTCCCTCCCCCCTCCTCTCTCTCTCTCTCTCTGTCAGTCTCCCTTTCCCTCTCTGTCTCTCTCTGTCTCTGTCTTGCTCTCTCTCTCTCTCTCTCTCTCTCTCTCTCTCTCTCTCTCACACACACACACACACACACACACCACATACAAACACATGCAAATTGAAAAAGAAAGTATTCTCAGTATAATATAGCAAAATCACTTAAATATTTTCAGAATTTGAATATGTTAAAAGCCCAACTTTTAAAAGTAGCCAGAGACGCCAGACTACTTTTGAATACCCTTGCTTATTTCAAGATGCGTCAAAGAGCTTAAATATTTCACATCATTCCAAACCCTAATATAAAAACATGATATATTTTTTCCCCTAAATTTCATCTTTTTGGGGTAGAATGTAAGAGAGCCTAATATTTGTGACTCGAAAAAAACTTTCCTAGAATGATAATTCTGTTGGTTTTCAGGATTCCTAATGTTGTGTTTATTACTTAAGAAATATCAGGATTGAGCCAGGCAGTGGTGCCACACGCCTTTAATCCCAGCACTTGGGAAGCAGAGGCAGGCGGATTTCTGAGTTCGAGGCCAGCCTGGTCTACAGAGTGAGTTCTAGGACAGCCAGGGCTACACAGAGAAACCCTGTCTTGAAAAACCACAAAAAAGAAAGGAGGGAAGGAAGGAAGGAAGGAAGGAAGGAAGGAAGGAAGGAAGGAAGGAAGGAAGGAAAGAAGGAAGGAAAAGAAAGAGAAAGAAAGAAAGAAAGAAAGATGAGGATTGTGATAATATCTTGTAGATATTTAATTCTAATAGAAATAATTATTATTATTATGTGCTTTTTAGTTTCATGTATTATTTTGGAGTTAAAATAGCTGTATACTTACAATTGACTTGGCCTTGATGACCACCTTAATTCAAAGGCAGCTATACTTGGAGTTTTGTCTCTTCATACTCTTTAGTCTTTCTCTCCCCCACCTTATGCCCCTTTATTCCTTTGATTTGTTCATGTTGTATTTCCCTCAATGAGCTTGTAAAGAAAACCTTTATTGAAATTTTAAGAGAATATGTGCAAAATTCTTAACCAAAGTTAAGAATTTCTGAAAGTCTGGAATTAAGAATATTATATTTGTATACACATGAGTGTATATATATATATATATATATACACACAGACACATATATATATCTGATTATATAATAAAGAAAAAGTTCTTTAAGTGAAGACTGTTTATCTACTTGGTGAATGGGGGGAACTACATCTTAATTGATTTTCTTTCAGAGTCCTCTTTCCTGGAGGAGGTGCTAACCTAACAGATTCAGGTTATTCCCGAGTGGCCAAAATATTTTTCAACAAGGCTGTAGAGGTAAATGTCTCCTATTGCTCACCACTCCAAATGGGTTCGTCTGTCTCTATAAGGACAATTCTCCTTTTTCAAGTGTACAGTATTACTTTCCTCATAGTTATTCTAGCCTTATAAATAGCCAGACACCCGCTCTCCAGGAGTCAAGTGTCTACTCACTTGCTATTTTTTGTTTGTTTGTTTGTTTGTTTCATGTGCTTTGGGGATTCTCAATGTGGAGCACACCCTCATAGCTTAGTAAAGCTAGTGCCTCCCTCTGGCCTGTTATGCACTGGGCATCGTTCCTACCATACTCAGTCTCCTCTTTTCGGTTCTCCATCCGGCCTGATCCTCACAGCCGCCCTCTGACACCAGACACAACTTTTGCTAGTGAGCTTTTATCCCGAGGCAAATACAACATGAGTCACAGAAGAAAGGGAAGTCTCAAAGATACTTTACCAGGTGGATGAGAACATCACGTGACACACTATGGTAGAGTGGACAGAGCACTTATTTGAATTTCAGGTCCTAGTGTACAAAATATTTAGTTTTTAGGGTTGCCGGAAGCCGGAAGTTTGCTAAGCTCAGCCATGCATTTGAAAAGTTGTCCCTAGTAGTGATAACCATGTCAGGTCGGACACAGAGGTTGGTAATAAACGACTATTAAAACAGACTGAAGATAGCTCGAGATAATTTAGACTCTATCTATAGCATGAAGTCACTTTATGGGCACAAAGTTCTAGTCAGTGAGGCCATAGACTCTTCCAGACAGATGTAGCTTTGTCAGAACACTTCAGCTCACATACCTTAAGCCTTGTCTGTTCATCACGCACAGTGCCGAGCTCCTCGATAATGCCTCGCCTCAGTCCACCATAGCGTTCTCGGTCCCTGTTTCTCCCCTGAAATCTTGCTAGCAACTTTCATGTATTGTTGCTGGCACTCAGATCTTGCCGCTCTTCCTTAAATGTTTTCCTCAATAATTCCTTTTTTGAGATACTTGCTTAATAACTTTTAATAGTAAAACTAAATAACTCACGGGTCTTTGGGTCAAGACGTAGTGTGCCCACAAGTCTCCCTTTTCCATCCCACCTGGGAGTTTTTCTGAATACAGATTAAGTGGTAGCCTGATAATGATTTCCAGATAATTCTGAAGAGAACTGTGTAGCAGTAATGGCACACACACACACACACGCACACACACACTTAATGTTTGAATCAACATAATTTTCTCTTTCATTCTCCCAAAGAGTTTTGATAATGGAGATCATTTTCCTGTGTGGGGAACATGCCTTGGGTTGGAGGAGCTCTCCGTCCTGGTTAGCGGACACAACTTACTAACGCGTACAAACAGTAGCTCAAAGAAATGGCCCTTGAACTTCACTTCAGGTAAGAATAAGCACCAACTCTTCCAAAGTCTTTCTCAACAGCATTAGTAAATACTGCGCATCAAGACAGGAATAGTCATCAGTCTCTGAAGACCAAAACTATGAGTGAGCCCTTTGTATTCATTTGTGAGGATGATAGTATTTCTGTTTGATCTAGTTTTTGTTAATATTTGTGTTTGATTTGTGTTCTAGTGGTTTCAGGATCATGGGATAAGAATTCAGAAACCAGTTCTGCTTTTGAGTTGTAGCTTCCCCACTTTGGCCTCGGAGAATCATTCTGTCTTTCTTAGGTTTTCACTATAAACGTTTCTACCTCTGGGAATGCTTTCTGAGAATTAATCAAGATGATTTCCCAATTGTATGTAATACTTTAAGTATTATAAATATCAAGTAATTTTGCTATCATGCCAATATTTTCTCTTTATTGACACATGTTTCTGTCTGGAGTGTTTTACATTACAGTTTTATTCTGGCACTAAACTCTTGGAACTAGTAAGACCTCATAAATTAAATGGCTTGATGCAGTGAGACCACTGTATTTGTGTACAACTGAAGGCAAGTCACCCGGTCCCACCACCTTCCTTTCCTGCTACCTGCTGCACCTTTGCAAATACCTGTGACATAGATGTCATGTTTTATAATTTACTACTCAGAAACTTTACTACTCAACTTTTATTGCTCAAAAGCAAACAAAACCTCATGGTATTCGCTTCCATCTCAGAGCTTCCACGAGTTTAGAAGTTCCTAGAGTTTCAGAAGTTTCATTGGTGTTCCCCTGTAATGCGTGACTGAGTCGTTGCTCATTTGGCTGAATTCAGTCTCTTGTGACTCTTCGACTTCCTGAGGTTGCGCGGCTTCCAAGGCTTCTAATCACATTAGTCTTTCTGGTAATCAGCCCATTCTGAGGTAATGTAAGGGTTAACAATGAACCATCTCATTATCATAACACACTTCGATCAGGAAATTTCAGTGGCTTAAGAAGCTCTTAGTTGGAAATCTCAAACAAGTTCCATATAGACTCTGGATCATCATAATTAAGTGCTACCAACTATTGATATTCTCAATGAGGATTTTGGGAGGAAAGAATAGTGATCAATCATAGAATTCATAGGATATTCCATGCTTTCAGAAATCTTATTTTCTCAGTTGCTGAGAGGACCTTATGGGAAGTATTTATCTTAGGTCAGGCTTTTGGGGTTTCAAGATGACAAAAGCCAGGTTTCTACAACAAAGCAGTTCTTCAAGGTATTCACTGAAGCCATTAGCAACACTAGAGACTTGACTTAGCAACAGAACCTCGAACCTGGCAGGCTTGTGTTTTCATTTCTCTGTTGGTGTTCCAGGCTGTGTACCTGACTACAGTCCCCTGGCCCTCTTCCATTCCCACAGGTTTGGCTGTTTAAGACCCCCTAATCACATGGTTAATCTTTCTGGTAATCAGAACCCGTTTGGAGGTGATCCACAAAACAACCCAGCCCCCTTTGTCGTTTGCAGCATAGATCTTTGCTTTAACTTAGTTAGTGCTTTTTCTCCTTAGTTGGCAGAGTTGAACTTTCTTCAGCTGATTAAGTGTATTCGTTGTCAGTCTCGTACATGGATATAATACATTCTTACTCACACCCCCTCTCATTTCTTTTTTCGCTTCTCCCCCATTAATAACCCTCCTCCCTACACGTGCCTTTCTTCATTTATATCTTTTTTATTTCTGTTTTGTTAGTCACTGATTTTTAACTAGATCTCCTTGTGTGACCATGGGTTCTGAAAAGCATTTCACATTTCTTCTGTTTTCCAATTTTTCTATCCTTCCCTTCTTCCACCGTGTTCCTTGAGCTTTGGAAACAGTGGTGAAAACGCCCTCTTTAGGGCCGAGCATTTGAATGTCTTGTCTTATCGCTTCGATGAGCCACGGGTCTACATTCATTGTCATCCACTGCAAAGAGAAACTCCCCTAACTAGGAGGGGCTAGCATTTGGGTGTAAACACATATTTAGAATGAGGCTTGGCACCATGTCAGTTGAGCGAAACAGCAGTGGTGCTTTCCACGTTAGGGCCTATGATCTTCCCATTTTTGGGCCCAATGACTCTCCCTGAATCTATGTCGGCCCAGCCATAGGCATTTCTGTGAAAACATGCCTCGCTTACTAGGTTAATAATGTCTGCGGTTTGGCTGGAGGTAAGTGCCACAGTGGGCTTTATTTTTTTTCATGCATTTAAATTATTTCTCTGTTCTTTAATTGTTTTAGGTACTAAATTATGTCTGCTAAATCTTTTAGGTATTTCTTGGTGGGTTTCATAGCCCACCACATATACTCTCTCATCAGAGAGGAGTTGCTTTATTTCCATATCAATCATGCCACTCTTGTACCAAGGTGCACATCTGGCATTCTAGGTTGGCATTGAGGTTTGTAGGGTCCACACCTGGGTGAGACTATCATTACCTTTTCTCCCTCAGTGTAGTATGCATGTTATCCAGCATGGAGAAAGCCTTTACCTCAGTTCCAGCTTGATCTTGTATCCAAGGTGTGTGGTATCCTCAGCAACAGAGTCTTATCATCTAGTTCTGGTGGGCAACCAAAAGGAACAGCAAGAACTTCTATTGTTTTCTAGGAGTCCCTGACCAGCAATTATAAGGCTGTGCCCCACACCTAGCACAGGGATTTATAGGAGCAGTATTACCTAGTTCTGTAGAGTACATATGTTTGTATATATTGATATATATTATAAGGAATGTTTGTGTGTGTGTGCGCGCCCACATGATAAAAGAGGCAGTAGGAGTCTGGAGCTGTAGCTACAGTGGTTGTGAGCCTGCTGGACATGGTTGCTGGGAATTGAACTTGAATCCTCTTGAAAAATAAGCAAGTGCTCTTAACTGCGGACCCATCTTTCCAGCTCTTTAACTTACAAATTTTGATTTGCTTACAAAATAGTAGGTTCCCACATAGCCTTTCATTTTGGTTAATCTGCCCTCAACGCCATATCCTTTTAAGTCTTATATACCTTTAAAAATACACTGGAAATCTTAATATCCTTGTAAGCCTGGGAACACAGACGTATATATTGGGGGAATTCTTACTTTTCAGAGGTTTCTGGGGAAGCCAGAGTTAAGGTTCTCTGCCCTTCCGTGGGTAGCCTCTTTGTGGTCATTCTATTCACAGTCTAAAAGGAGGTAATCACATCTGGAGCTTGTCTCATTTGCCTCCATGTCAGGCGTGCCCTTGCCTGACGACAGGCGCTTGTCTGGAAGCCTGTGGGAAAACGCTCTGCTCTCCATCCACTCATACTGATTATCTTAGTAATGGCTGCTGTTTGGCCAAAGTTAAGCGACTTAATGGGCTTTATTTCTTCTTTTTTCTTTTTCCATGTGTTGAAGTCATTTTTCTGTGCTTAAATTTATTGTAGCTGCAAGACACAGCAGAATGTTCCAGAATTTCCCTCCTGAGTTATTGAAATCATTAGCGGTAGAAAATCTGACTGCAAACTTTCACAAATGGAGCCTCTCTGTGAAGGTATCTATCACATGACTACTCAATTCATTGTATCTTCTCATGAGATCCAATCAGGATAACGACGAAGTCAAACCGTCTGTTTTATTTTTGTATTTTAGAACTTTACAGAAAATGAAAAGTTAAGGACGTTTTTTAATGTATTAACAACCAATTCAGATGGGGATATTGAGTTCATTTCATCCATGGAAGGTACGTGCAGCTTCAGAGCAACTGAGCTTTAATTTTCTCATTTTAATCTTACGGACCTCTTTTCTTGTTAGTGACGTCACGTCACTTTGGAGCTCAGAAGTAGGGTTATTTGTGAAGACAGAAGACACATTCTGATCACATTCCAAATCAGTGCAGGCTTCCCTGGGTAGCTTTGGGAACCGGGATGATAATGAAGACGAAAACTGAGACTCAAGGAAGGGTGAGAAAAAAAAAAAACCACCCCATTTCTAGAGTTATCACAGATTAAGCGCCTTGGCTACTGTTTTCAGCTGTTCTGAAAGATGGGTTGATGGAAGAAAACGTCTCTCTAAATATGTTAGCTAGGTGACAAGGTAGTAAGCACATTCAAGCCCGAAATTCTGAGGGTATAGAGAGCGGTGCTATTGTTGGTCCAGTGGGAGAGAGAAAGCCTGTATATAGAAAGGACACCGTGGAACAGGACTGCGGGCTGTACTCGCCATGTAAGGCTAAGCTCAGAGACACTTGGAATCCTGACCTCGGGATTTCGAGAATTGCTTGCCAGAGCATGCTTAGGACATGGGGTGAGGATGGTGAGGTGAGTGAGCCTTAAGTCCTCCTAGTGAGTGACACAGTGGTCTAGTGTCACCTGCATTGTCCTAGCTGGGAATGGAGTCAGCGGACAGGTTGAAGCCTGCTCAAACTTCAGCTATTAAGAATTATGACATTTAGTAGAGGACCTTAAGTTTTAAAGAAATAAGGAATATTTGAAAATAAATGTCTACAGCTATGTAGAATGGCACTTTAATGCCAGCACTGTGGAGGTGGGACCAGGCGGAGTGGACTCTCCTGAGTTGCCAGGGCAACACAAGGAAACCCTCTCTCAGAGGGTTGGGGGAACATAAAAGAGACTTGAAAAGAACAAAATTTGCTTACTAAAAATGAAAGAAGTTCAAATGACATCTCCAAAGAGAGGTTAATCCTAAGACACACCGAGAGAATGAACTAGCCATAAAGGAGAGATCTAAAGAAAACGTTCCAAATTCGTCTGAGGTAGCTGTCAAGTGTGGCCGCCCAGATGTGGAAGTCTGGAGGCCAGGGGTAAGGTGTTCCAACACAAGACTGGGCTCTGGAAACCAAGGAGGAAGAGGGGCAGAGCCCTTTGTTTTCAATGTTAAAAGAGATACAGGAGTGGATAAAAGACTTAACTGGAAAGGTAAAGAAAAGCCTTAGAGAAATAAAGGAAAAAGTCTGATTTGGGGTAAGGAAAGTTTTCAAGACATAAAAAATATAGTTCATAAGTAAAAAACTGAGGAATTCAGCTGAACCGCTAAATTATATTTTTTAAAAAAAGAGAGGAAGGAGAGAAAATATATGTAACGCATATAGTTTCCAAACAGTCCATGTTTACCTCAGCAGAAGTAATAAAGATTTAAAGAGTAGCCTTTTTATTAATAAAGATTTAAATAAAAGCTTTTTATAAATAGCTAGGAGCTCTGACCCAATGCCTTGGAGAATGAACACCAGGGTGATGTCCGTACATGGCGGAATGAGGGAAGGGGACAGTGCGGTCACTCACTAGTGGACTGCAGTAGAAGCACAGAAGGAATCCACTTCTTCGTCAGGACTGACAAAGTAAGACTGAGGACCACAAGTGCCACCCACCTTATTGCACTGGGTACATCCATGCAGTTAAGTTAATCAGTGATAGTGCCTCGTAGCACTTTGCCTTGTCTTAGTAAAGCTGAATGGTTTCCAGGCCTGTTTAACCAGCAGTCCCCAACATTTAAAAATGCCATTGCAAAGCTGCATGTGGTAGCACACACCCTTATTTTAACACTTGGGAGGCTGAGACTAGTTAGGCCAGGACTATGTAGTAAGACTATCGCAAAATCCAAAACCAAAATAAAACAAAAGCAATACCAATAAAGCCACTCCAATGAAACCTTTTCATGAACCTAGAAATGTACATATAATTGTTCCTATTAGCAAACAGGGAGGCTATTAAAAGCAAGCCATACAAAGAATGAATCATGTAACCAAATACTATGCAGTTATTCAAGTCACTGCATGTACCTGTATTCTGAATCGACTTTGAAAAACACTCCTCCATTGCTGGTGAGATTGCAAGCTGGTACAACCACTCTGGAAATCAGTGTGGCAGTTCCTGAGAAAATTGGACATAGTACTATATGACGACCCAGCTATACCACTCCTTGGCATATACCTAGAAGATGCACCAACATGTAATAAGGACACATGCTCCACTATGTTCATAGCATTCCTATTTATAATAGCCAGAAGCTGGAAAGAACGCAGAGGTCCCTCAACAGAGGAGTGGATACAGAAAATGTGGTATATTTACACAATAGAGTACTACTCAGGTATTAAAAACAATGACTTCATGAAATTCTTAGGCAAATGAAAGGAGCTAGAAAATATCATCCTGGATGAGGTAACCAAATCATAATAGAACACACATGGTATGACCTCACTGATAAGTGGACATTAGCCCAGAAACTCAAAATAAACAAGTTACAATTCACAGACCACATGAAGCTCAAGAAGAAAGACCAAAGTGTGGCTACTTTGGTCCTTCCTAGAAGGGAGATCAAATACCCATGGGAGGAGATACAGAGACAAACTGTGGAACAGAGACTACAGGAAAGGCCATTTAGAGACTGCCCCACCTGGGGATCCATCCCATATACAGTTACCAAACCCAGACCAGACACTATTGTGGATGCCAACTAGTGCTAGCTGACAGGAGCCTGATACAGCTGTCTCCTGAGAGGCTCTGCCAGTGCCTGACAAATATAGAAGTGGATGCGCACAGCCAATCAATGGACTGAGCACAGGGTCCCCAATGGAGGAGCTAGAGAAAGGACCCAAGAAGCTGAAGGTCCAAACAGAACTCAGTGGGTCTTCCCTATTGGCGGGCAAGGCTAGATCTACCTGTTCATGTAATCTGTGCTCTCCGCTGCTCTCCCTGCAGACTGTTCCTTTGAGATGTGTGCAGCCCATTGCTGCCTTCCACAGAGCAATTCTTGTCACCTCTCTTTCTCTCTTCTCATATCCTTCATGTCTTCTGGTGAGCTCTCAACCACGTTGAAAGACTCAAGCTAGATGTCTCATCTTTGAGAAGCCTTCATCTTCCTTTGTATGTTTGCTTCATGTTCCTTGGGGTTGTTGCTTTTTCCTTGAATTTGTTCAAGCTCCAACTTTCTCTCCCGACTGGAGCCTATTGAAAGCTGGAATTTTGTCTTACTTTCCTTTTTATAGGGCTTTGGGGAAACTAGAGGTGTTGAATGAATGATTACTTAAGCAAGTTTTGGGTTGGCATTTGGAAGATTTCGGTTCCTTGTTGGTTTTTCTGACTATGTTATCATGTGAAAATTTTAGAGCCTGAAAATTTTATACATACATGCATACATACATACATATATACATGTTAGTAGCACATATAATATATGTGCATTAGGGACCCTTGATGCTCTACTACTTGTATATTTTCTTTTCACTTTTGATGATCTTGTTCTAAACCAGTGACTGAGGTCATAATTTTTACAGTTGTAAAGAAATGCCATTGGTCTTTTAAGAACAATTTTCTAAATAGTAGGCCTTACTTGTTTCTGAACATCAGCATCTGTATGTCTGTGTGTGTCTGATTATCAGATAAATCCTCATTTAGGCATTTTTATCGTCAGCCATGCTTTTGCCTGTGGGCCATGAAGGCTTCAGACAGACAGTTGTGCAGCATGAGAGGGAGAGGGAGGCAGAGGGAGGTGAGGAGCGCTGTGTCTAGAGCTGCTGGCTGGCAGATGTTGCTTCCTGTGAACTCCAAGAAGACTGGTGTTGGCCTCCTGGCAAGCTGCTGTTAAAGTTTCCAAGCTAGTGAGTGGGGTGTGAGAAGACAGTCCTCTCTCCCTGTGTTCCCCAAGCACTTTCTGGGAGCATTCGTGGTCTCCAGTCTAAAACATTGATAGGTGGGGTGCTTTCTATTAAGATGAGGAGAGACACGTATGAATAAAAATAGACTTGTTAATTTTTACAGACATATATATCCACTTTTCCAAAAGATTGTGCAACTTTTATAGCATGTGAGAAAAAGAAGGGACTAATAGTTTAAACTTTCTAAGTTCTAGCCAGTCAGCAAGCAAATGATCATTCTTTTTTATGACTTTCTCCCAAAATTGAATTATTTTTTCAATTTAATCCTAGAGATTAAATCATATGTCTAGCTAACACTATGCATACCATCTGAGTTCTAAAAATAACTAGATTACAATCACCAAGAGTACAAATGCTTTTTAAAGTGTTAACATTTATTTTAGCAATTATTATTCTAAAGTCACAAATCATTCATTCCATAGGCTAAGGCCTAGATTAGTTTTCATTCTTCTAGAGTCTTTATGGGAGGAAAGCGTATATGAAGAGAGGTAGAATACAGATATAGAAATGTGTGTCACCAACTTAGTGTGTACTTAGGCCTGAGGATATAAATCAGTAGAAGAATGTTTACTGAGCCTGGGTGTGTTCCCAGTGTGATCCACAGACAATAGAAACTACTCACTTGCCTCTTGTTCTGGAATGTATTCCCCACCCAAACTTTACTCTCCTGAAAGTAAAGTTCACATTCATATTTTAGGAGTGTACATGTGGGTAAGATACACTATTGGGTGTTTTTTCTTTCTTTTTTATTAGATATTTTCTTTATTTACCTTTCAGATGTTGTCACCCTTCCTCATTTCCCCTCCGAAAATCCCCTATCTCAGCTCCCCTCCCCCTGCTCACCAGTGCACTCACTCCTGCTTCCCTGTCCTGGCATTCCCCTCTACTAGGGGCATCCAGCCTTCTCAGGACCAAGGGCCTCTCTTCCCTTTGATGTCCAACAAGGGCATCCTTTGCTACATATGCAGCTGGAGCCATGGGTCCCTCCATGTGTACTTTTTGGTTGGTGGTTTAGTCCCTGGAAGCTCTGGGAGTATACACCAGACTTCTCACCAGAGACTGTAAAAGCCAGAAGATCCTGGGCAGATGTCATACAGACCCTAAGAGAACACGAATGTCAACCCATTCTACTATACCCAGCAAAACTTTCAATTACCATAGGTGGAGAAACCAAGGTATTCCATGACAAAAAAATAAATTTACACAATATCTTTCCACAAATCCAGCCCTTCAATGGATAAGAAGTGGAAAACTCCCACAAAAGGAGAGAAACTACACTCTAGAACAAGCAAGAAAATAATCTTTTAACAAACCAAAAAGAAGATCACCACACAAACATAACTCCACCTCTAATAACAAAAACAACAGGAAGCAACAATCACTGTTGGATATTTTAATGCTATGAACAGTTCTTTGTGTGAGAGAACATTTAAAACCTTTATATTTTCCAGTTTTGATGAGTTGTAACATGTTTTATGTGGCACATGCTTGGCATGAAACAATGTACATTATTATCATAAACCTTTTTTTTTTTTTTTTTTTTTTTTTTTTTTTGCTTACTGGTGTATGTTCTCCACCTAGGATTTAAGTATCCAGTATATGCTGTCCAGTGGCACCCTGAGAAAGCACCGTTTGAGTGGAAAAAGAGTCTGACTGGTATTCCCCATGCACCAAATGCTGTGAAGACTTCATTCTACTTAGCACAATTTTTTGTTTCTGAAGGTACTATATGAGTATATAATTAATTTATCACTCCATTATGACTTTTGAGGGAAAGGACATACCCTTGCCTTAGCTCCTGTATACCTTTTATTCTATAAATGTTCTTTAAGATCTTTAGATTTAACTGTAAGGTAGTAAATAATGGTAAATCCTTGAAATTGAGATAGTAGCTATTCAAGAAAAATCAAAGCAATTATTTAATAGTCATCCATGATCCAGTGGGCTCAGTTCTTGAACAGTAAAAAGAATGTGCCATTTCTAGTCAAGTATGATGGCACATGCCTTTAATCCCAGCACTCAGAAGGTAGAGGCAGGCAGATTTATATGAGTTTGAAGCCGACCTGGTCTATGAAGAGAGTCCAGGACAGCTAGGGCTATTTCAAAGAGAAACCCTGTCTTGGGGGAAAAAATGTGGATGTGGAATTCTTTGTTCCTTCGCCTTGAGTACTTTCAGTTTTGATTTTCAAGAATTATAACAACTTCTGAGCATTATATTTTTCCAAGACAACGATATAAATTGAATTATTTTCTATCACAGTGTTTTTATGATTGTCTTCAGCATTGGGATACTTGGGAAAAGTTACTAACTTTTGTCTGTTTGGTACCGACAACACAGATTTCCATTCTGTTTATTCTTGTGGTTGAATAGAGAGTTTGAGTGTAGGTATTTATATCGTAGTTGAGGGAACTGGGACAGAACATCATTCAGGTGAGGTGTGGTTAGCTAAAGACATGATGGGCCTAGTGTGTATCTTAGCTCCAGCTTTCCCTATGTATTTTGTCTACCTTGTTGCCCATTATTAGGAAGCCACCATCCTCCTATCTGTTACATTTGTGTTTGAAATTATAAATAGTTGAGTGGAGGAATTCCATTTAAAAAAAAATCCATTAAAAAATTCCATTAAAAAAAATGGAAATGATTTTTAAACATCAAAGCCATCCCATATGCAATGTTGGTCCTGAACAGCGTTTCCCCTGTGGGCGGAGTGGGCAGCTGCGGTGGGCAGAGCAGCCTTTGCTGCAGCTTTTATCTTGTGGTGGTAGTTGGGTCTGCACGTGCCAACATTCTTAATCAAAACCTCAGGGGCCTTACTTTGACTTGCGTCTCACAAGTTAGTTCCCACCATGTTCAGACTTCTCATTGTCCGTCTGGACTGAATAATCCTGCCTTTGTTTTCCTTCACTGGCATCCTCTTTAGTTTCTCTGCCCCTTTAACTCATCCGCCAT
This sequence comes from Apodemus agrarius, assembly GCA_964023405.1. Taxonomy (NCBI): domain Eukaryota; kingdom Metazoa; phylum Chordata; class Mammalia; order Rodentia; family Muridae; genus Apodemus; species Apodemus agrarius. The sequence continues at coordinate 132,992,862 of OZ030009.1, read as the reverse complement.
CTTGGTGCAGGTGTACTTTGAGCTAGTCTACCATTTAATTCTGCGTGTCCGCTAGGCTGTGCTTCTCCAGTGATGGGTCAGTGTCCCATCTCTACTTTCATCCCAGGCCCATAACAGCTTTTGTGCACATTTAGCCTTCTAATGGATTATACTGAATTAGGGGTGAATTAGCTGCCGTTAACAGTAGCAACTGTGCTCACATTGGCACTGCTCTATTAGAGAGGAGATTCTTTGAGGCATTTCCCTTCTTGCCCATGTCTTCCCAGTGAGTAATTCTGATCTCAGGCAGAACTATTATAGTCTCTTGAGCTCTTGTCCACCAGTCTTTACAAATGAACATTGTTTTCTCTTGCAGCTCGGAAAAACAATCACCACTTTGAGAACGTAGATGAGGAGACGAAATCCTTGATTTACCAGTTCTCTCCAATTTACACTGGAAATATTTCTTCATTTCAGCAATCTTATATGTTTAACTGAAAGTCTTCAATATGGTAACCGAGCGACTTAGAGCAATTCTCTGATTGGATTGCTAACACTGCTCAGGGCAGTATGAGAAAGCCACCCAGATGTATTTCCTGTGTGTGTGGTTCTGATTCATGGCTTATTACATGATTATTTTTTTATCAGATTTGATAATCTGACAGTGAAAAAGATTAAAAAATCATGATATTTTTCATGAAAATGCCTTCTTATGTCTGAAGATTCTAAAATACACTTTTTTTAAACATAGACTTTGTCTGTGATTATTGACTCAAGGAGGAAAAGCTATCCTAAATCTACCCAACTGATTTTTGCAGAAGTTCTTGAGTTGTACCTCCAAGTGCTTATGATGTCTCTTTCATTTGGGTGTCAGGAATCTGTGTGTGCACGCGCTAGAGTGTGTGTGTGTGTGTGTGTGTGTGTGTGTGTAGATGCTTTTCGTTTGGCTTTGTTCTTGTTCATGGTTTATATACTGAAATCACAGTCTGTTTATTTTATTTTTTTATTTGCTACATGTAACTAAACTCTCAAGAAATTCCAGTGGATGCTTGTAAAATGAGCATTTCCCCATGTAAATTCATTGAGAAGCACTTATACACTTATTTCTGGTATATTCTAGTATATCTCTCTGTTTGCTCTACTTTCTGTGCTGACATCCCATCCCACATGCTCCCTCAAGAGTCCAGAACAGGGGTGTTCCATGGGGGCCTGGAAGCAGCTAGGTTTGGTTTTTCAGGTTTTTTTTTTTTTTTTTAATTTAGTTACGCATACTTTTGTGGTTCTCTGGTGTGTGGGTGTGTATATGTGAGTGCAGGTGCCTGTGTAGCCAGATGTATTGGTTTCTCTGGAGCTAAAGTTACCAGATTGTTGGAAGCCACTGAAATGGGTGCGTGAAATTGAACTTGGGCCCTCTGTCTGCAAGAGCAGTCCTTGCTCTTGACTGCCACTCGATTGCTTCAGCCCCAGGAATAGAGTATTTGACCTGGGTCTAATCAGTGGTGCTTACAGTTGGTTCTCCACTATTGTTGAAGATACTATATAGGGAGTGGAATGATTTTATGAACAAAATATGTAAGAATAGTGATGTGAATGTACTGTGAGAAACTGTAATCTCTGGGCAGTAAGAACAAACAGCACACAAATCAAAAGGGATTGCAGTCTCCGTCAGCCAAGACAGAGCCTTTGTAGTTGTGTGGTAAATTTGCTTTCTTCACTGAATATTGTTAAAAATCCCATGCCCGCCCAACTTCACATCTCTTGCCACTAGACTCAGAGCTGGGGCACTCTTCAGCAGGGTGGATCAGAATGTCATAGATCTGCTTGTCTTCCCAAAGCCCTAATAGCTTCTGACTGCTGGATTTTGCTTGCTCCAAAACTGGTTCATTGATGGTGACTAAAAAAAATGTGTAAACATTTGAATGATCATTTTCCTGCTTATGTTAAATCTCCTAGTTTCAACTGGGTATGTTTAAATCATTAAAAAAAATTTATTGGATATTTTCTTCATTTACATTTCAAATGTTATTCCGTTTCCCAGTTTCCCTCCAGAAGCCCCCATCCCTTCCCCCTCCCCCTGCTTCTATAAGGGTGCTCTCCCACCCACCCACCCTCCCGACTCCCCACCCTGACATTCCCCTACACTAGGGCATTCAGTCTTCACAGGACCAAGGACCCCTCCTCCCATTGATGCCTGACAAGGCCATCCTCTGCTACATATGCAACTGGAGCCATGGGTCCTCTCATGAGTACTCTTTGTTAGGTAATTTAGACCCTGGGAGCTCTGGGGTTCTGGTTGGTTGATATTGTTGTTCTTCCTATGGGTTGCAAACCCCTTCAGCTCCTCCAGTCCTTTCTCTAACTCCTCCACTGGGGACCCCGTGCTCAGTCCAATGGGTGGCTTGGAACACTTGCTTGTGTGTTTGTCAGGCTCTGGCAGAGCCTCTCAGGAAACAGCTATATCAGGCAAATGCTGTCTTTTTTCCACTGGATGATTTTAGTTCCTTTGTCAAAGATCAAGTGACCATAGGTGTATGGGTTCATTTCTGGTTCTTCAATTCTGTTCCATTGATCTACCTGCCTGTCTTTGTACCAATACCATGCAGTTTTTATTACTGTTGCTCTGTAGTAGAGCTTGAGGTCAGGGATAGTGATTCCCACAGAAGTTGTTTTTTTCGTTGAGAATAGTTTTTGCTATCCTGAGTTTTTTGTTATTCCAAATGAATTTGCAAATTGCTCTTTCTAACTCTATGAAGAATTGAGTTGGAATTTTGATGGCAATTGCATTGAATCTGTAGATTGCTTTTGGCAAGATGGCCATTTTTACTATATTAATCCTGCCAACCCATAAGCATGGGCGATCTTTCCATCTTCTGAGTTCTCCCTCAATTTCTTTCTTCAGACACTTGAAGTTCTTGTCATACAGATCTTTCACTTGCCTGGTTAGAGTCACACCAAGATATTTTATATTATTCGTGACTATTGGGAAGGGTGTGCCCACTCTCTCCCTACCTATTCAGTATAGTACTTGAAGTCCTAGCCAGAGCAATTAGACAAGAAAAGGAGGTCAAAGGGATACAAATTGGAAATGAAGAAGTCAAAATATCACTATTTGCAGATGATATGATAGTATACTTAAGTGACCCCCAAATTCCCCCCCCCAAACTTCTAAGCCTGACAAACTTCAGCAAAGTGGCTGGATATAAAATTAACTTAAACAAATCAGTAGGCTTCCTCTACTCAAAGGTTCAATCTTTACATTAGGATCTATTCACTCCAAGAACAGGATCGCTTTCAAAAATTACCCTCCCCTGCCTTCCTTATTGTAACACAAGAGACAGTCAAGGCCTTGATGGTGTGTGTGGAGAGCAGACTGTCTTATGAGATCAGGTCTTCTTCCATCTGGGGAACAAGAGACAGGCTTGGGCTAGAAGATCTTGATTTTCCTGCAGAGCGTGGCTTGGGAAGATGGAGCTCTGCTCCCGGTGGCTTGCTTGGGAAGATGGAGCTCTGCTCCCGGTGGCTTGTGTGAAACATGCCGTGGAACGTCATGAGCGGCGGGACCGTGTGCTGCACTGCAGTGAGGAGGGTAGCAAAGACTAAACCAAAAGTGAGGGAGCGCACGTGCTATGGAAAGCAACCAGGAGGAAGTACAAAGGATGCCTGCGGGAGCCTGGACCTCTCTGCAGGCAATGAACAGTGTCCTCTCCGTACCCAGCCGATCACATCTCTGAAGGCTGTTTTCAGAATGTTGTCTGTATCTCTCCCTCTTGCATTTCCCCTCCTCTCACATATATAGAGTATATAAATGCACTGATGAGGTTTTTCTTGAGGGGCTATTTCTATATTCATTTCTAGATATCTGGATAGTGGTTCAGACCACTGTACTGAATTTGAGGTCTGGCCCAAGATATTTTGTGGGGGATGCTGCGTATCTCCCCATTCCATACCCCAGAGTAGGGACATTTCCTAATTTTTTTTGTCACTAGGCCAAAGTTCCATGGTTAGGATGGTTATGTGACTTCCAAAAGCAGAGATTACTTACATGGCAGAATAGCAGCCTGAAGCCTGGCACAGGACAGGGCACTTAAAAATGCCTGGCCATGTTAGCTTTAATTTTCAATTGAATACAGCCTAGAATCATCTTAAAGGAGAACCCCAATTGATAATGTGTCACATTGGGTTGTCCTGTGGGCATGTTTGTGGGGAATTGTCTCCAGTTATTAATTAATGTAGGTTAAAACTACCTACTAGCCTAATGCAGGTTAAAACTCATTTGTGATTAATAATATGCCAGCATCACAGGTGAAATCCGTGCATAGGGAAAGTGTTTGCTCAGGGTTAGCACAGTTGCCAGCTTGGTCTAACGAATCCAAGGCTTCATCTCAAGCTAACAACTGAAGCCGGAAGTGGGTAAGGCGTGCCTACCTGCATGGCACTGTTCCTGAAGGCATGAAGGCGTCAGGGTTTAGAGAGTGGCTGAAGCCTGGATTCTGGTCATCATAGTTCTCCCGGCAACAAGAATGCAAACTAGAGCTGTGTTCTACACACTTGTGGGGTTTTCTTGCATTGATCCTTCAGAATTGCATTAGAAAATACGCCAGTGGCGCATTTTCTCATAGGAGAACAATTAAGGCCATTTCCTACAAAATGGAAATGTTAAAACACAAAAAGTAATTGAAGAAGACATCAAAAGATAGGACATCCCACGGGTATGGATTGGTGGGATTAATACTCTAACAATGGCCATTCTTACAAAAGCAATCTTAAGATTCAATGCACTCCCCATCAAAATCCAATTCCTCACAGAAATTGAAAAGAAAAAGACAACAACAAAAGACCCAATCCTGAAAACAATGAAAACAGTGCTGGAGGTATTACCATTTGTGATTTCAAATTATTCTTCAGAGCACAGTAAAACCATCATGGTATTGGCACATGCGCGCGCGCGCGCACACACACACACACACACACACACACACACTCACACAGCATGATAGTCAATAGAATTCAGGACCCAAGTACAAGTCTATAGACCTATGACAACATGAAATTTTTTTTTGTTGTTGTTGTTTTTGTTTTTTCGAGACAGAATTTCTCTGTGTAGCCCTGGCTGTCCTGGAACTCACTCTGTAGACCAGGCTGGCTTGAACTCAGAAATCCGCCTGCCTCTGCCTCCCAAGTGCTGGGATTAAAGGCGTGCGCCACCACTGCCGGCAACAACATGAATTTTGATGGAGGCCAAAAATACACAGTGGAGAAGAGAGCATCCTCAACAAATGGTCCTGCAAAATGGGATACATGCTTGGTGGAGAATGAAACGTGATTCTTATGTCCCACTTAACACAGTTTTTCAATAGGTCAAAGACCTTGGTGTTAAACCTTAAACTTCAGGAAAAAGAATAGGGAAAAGCCATAGTATAGGCTTCGGTATGGACATTATGCAGGAAGTGGGAGCAATCATCCGCCAGTGAGATTCTATGAAATAAAACAAAACAAAAAACAAAAACGTCTGTACTGCAAACAAAGCTATTAATTGATCAAAGAGTGGACCTACAAAAAAAGAAAAAGAAAGAAAAGGGAAAAAGACATAAAGGGAAATAGTCTTTGTCAGCTATAGAGCTGACAGAATGAGTGTCTAGAATATATATAAAAAAATGTTAAACTGCTAGGCACCAAGAAAACACGACCCACATAAAAATTAGGGCTTGAAACTAAACAGATTTCTCAAAAGAAGAAATAAAAGTGGCTGAGAAATGTTGCATTTATTTTCACTGCTATATCAAATTCTAAAAAACAATGAATATCCCGTATTTTTAAAAAAATGTTCCTCTATATAAAGTAGAATGCTAATTAGCAGATTTGGATATCAGTCTAAATTAGACACACTGAGGATCCAACACAGGCCAGACTTCTCATACAATGTCCTGACATGAATTTGAAACCCTCCCTTAAAACAATCCTATAAGGAATTGCTCCTAAGCCCCCTTGAGATTCTGATATTGCAGCAAACCCACAAATAACTGCCTGTCCACCTGTTAATTCAAGTATAGACTGAAAGCCAACAGGCAGATTACCTCCTGTGTCCTCAAAAGCTACAAATAGAACTGCTATTGAATGCAGCTGTATTATTCTTAGGCATGACCTCAGAAGGACTCAGTCTGCTACTCTAGATACATATGAAAATCCATATTCATTGCTGCTGTATTCACAGTAACTAGAAAATGGAAACAATTTGGAAGTCATGGAGAATAAAAATGTTGCACATAAACACAATAGAATTTTCTTCAGCTATGAAGAAAAATTAATTTTTCATGTCAATGGTTAGAACTGGAAAAGTCACTCTGAATTGGGCTACCCAGATTCAGGAAGACAAATGCTTTGTGCTCCCATATATGGATCCTAGTGTTTAATCTTTGGATTTGTGTGTTTAACTTGGAGTGCTCATAGAAGCCAAGAAACTAGAAAGGCACGGTTTATGGAAAGCAAGGTGGGAAGATCCTAAAGGGGAAGTGTTGTAGAATTCATACAGAAGGAAGAAGTAAGGGGAGTTATGGGGGAGAGATTTAAGGGGTTGGGGGATGGAGGTGGGTAGGGTTGAGGGTATGAGGAGAGGAATAACCTTTTTTTTTTTTTTAAGTCTTATGGAAACCCATTTCAAAAGCTTCTTTGGTAGTGGTGGTGGTGGTGGTGGTGGTGTGTGTGCGTGTGCATGTGCGTGTGTGTATGTGTGTGTGTGAGAGAGAGAGAGAGAAAGAGAGAGAGAGAGAGAGAGAGAGAGAGAGAGAGAGAGAGAAGAAGAAGAAAGAGGAGGAGGAGGAAGGAGGGAGGGAAGGAGGAAGGGAGGGAGGGACAGAGGGAGGGAGAGGGGAGAGAGGGAGAATGTGTGTTACCTATAGGAGACAATACTCCTCCCATAAGCCATAGGTTTCCAGACAAGAGGCCCAGTGCAGGTGTGTGCTGCCTCCCCTCAAGACGTTCCCAGGCACTCCAGAGGCTCCCGAACAACACAGTCTATGGTTGTTGCTCTTGGTTTACCACCGGAAAAGAGTGGTAAGATCATATGGCTAAAGATTCTACACATTTTGCTCATAGCACAGAGACTCCTGAGAGCCATTGAAAATAGCCAATGGCCTAAGCAGTGCCCTTGAGTATACATAACATTGACCATTTCTCCCCTGTAACCCACTCCTGGCTTAGCAAGCATTTCCAGAGACCTTAAGGGAAGGACAGAAAAGCTGCCATATTGTTTAGTCTTTGCCAAAATGTTTATGTAAGACCTTGCTACAGTCTTCAAGTGTTCCTCTCTCCCACCACATTTATACCATTTTTAGAATACCACCTCAATGTTTTTAAAATTGTTGCATGTAATTAAAAAAAAAAAAAACCAAAAAACAAACACACGGTATCACCTTCCTCTGGGCTGGGCTCCCACTGGCCTCACTTCCCATTTGCTGTTCCTCCAGCTGTGCTCCGATCGCTCAGCTGCCCTGGTCTCACTCAGCTGCACCAAGCCACCACTGGCTCCCCCACCCCCAGAACACTGGAAGGTGATGTTCACTTGCTACTGGATAAACTGCTCTGGTTGCCCACTTTCTCCTTCAGCCCACCTTAGTCGCAGAAGGAAAACACCAGACAGCCTTAATATTTTAAAACTAGCCAGATAACTCAATGGCTGGGCGAGGACCACCCTGCCCCATCCTCCTTGGCCTCTGTCCATGGTAAAGGGTACAAACTACGTGCTCCAAGAACTATGTGCCTGCCTCTTCTGCTCCACCACCTGCCCTGCCTCTTCCTTCTGGTCCCCTTCATTTCTTCTTGGACCCTGGAAGCCCCACCTTTCCCCCCTTCACCCATCTATTAGCCTCTGCTGTCTTTATTAACACAGTCAAGAACCAATTAAGGAATCAACACCTCCCTCTACATAAAATAACCAATACAATTATGTTAGTGTGTATGGGAGACAGACGTAAAAGTCGTATTAAAAGCCTTGTTTTATTGTATTGATTGCTCAGTCTCTTTACAAGCAATAGTTTGTCTGAGCTTATTCATGTACATTAAAGCTGTTTTCCCAAAGAAGCCTAGACATCTTGTCTCGATGTTCAGAATTTCACAACACGAAAATAGCACATGGAGAAATCAAGCTGATATTGATCTGGAAGCTTCCTTCCTGCCTGGCTAGTTTTCAAAGAACCAGAAGGTGCTATACAGGCTGCTGGGGGAAAATGTCACGAATCGTCTTACCTGGTTCTGCATCCTGCAAGCCACAGTAATGACTTGCTTGACAAAATATGCCCATGGGTACAATAGTGGCATGAATATTAGTAAGGATGGCCTGTTCCACAGGAGGAAACTCATGCTTGGTACTGTAACCCTGGCCAAGACCTGTGCCTGGAAATATCATAGGTCTTAAAGGAGAACCTACTATTGTTACACTAAATGGGAATGATATCACACTGTCTCCTAAAGATGTACATTTACCCATAGATTAGGCTAGCTCTCATCCTTCATATGGGAAACATCTTTTTACTGCGGATGGCATTTATCTACAGACTCCACACTGGCCAAAGTACAGAGAATCAATATCTCTGTAGTGCTTAGCACCGATGGAATCTTTATATCACACACCCTCAGGGCTCAGGGAACATGGAACAGGGGTAGAAAGATTTTCAGAGTCAGTGGAGAGCCCTAGGGTGAAACGGTGTCTTCTGGGCATGGCGGGACCGTTGCGCTGATGAGTTAATGGCAGCTGTGGTTGCCGACTAAAGGGCTGCAGAAGACCAGGTCAGTCAGTGGTCCGCCTGGTTTGGGGGAGGGGCGAATGAGCATTGTCCTTCTTCTTTGTCAAAGTGTTACAGCCTAGAGTAACATGAAAAGGGAGTCTCAACCGAGGGATTACCCACATTAGATTGGTCTGTGGGCATGTCTGCAGGGAACTTTTCTTGCAGGGAATGTTTCTTGAGCCTGGTGTAGCAGGCTCACTCTGGGAAGTGCCACTCCCTGGAGTGGCCCTCAACTGTATCAGAAAGCTAACTGAGGATGAGCCAGTGAACAAGCAGACCCTTCATGGTTTCTGCCAAGTTCCTGCTTGAGTCACTGCCATCATCTCCCTCAACGATACACTGGTAGGCCTGTAAATTGCTCAGTGGTTAAGAACACTGGCTGTTCCGCCAGAGGACCCATAGTGGAGTCCCCGCATTCACACAGACGCTCACAAGCATCTATAATTCTGACCCTAAGGGATCAGATGTTCTCCTTTTGCCTCTGTGGGCACCAGGTACACAGGAGCTTCACGAACATACATACATACATGCACGTTGTCCTGGTTAAATTTTAAGTCAGTTTGACACAAGCTAGAATCATCTGAAAGGAGGGATCTTCAGTTGAGAAAATGTCTCTAGTAGACAGGGCTGCAGGCAAGCCTGTAAGGAATTTCCTTAGTTAGTGATTGATGTGGGATGCCCCAGTCTATTCTGGGTAGGACCACCCCTGGGCTGGTGGCCCTGAATTTTATCAGAAAGAAGGCTGAGCAGGCCATGAGGTACAAGCTAGTAAACATCACCCCTCCATGGCCACTACATCAGCTCCTGCCTCCAGGTTTCTAACCCTTTGAGTCCCTGCCCCGACTTCCCTCAGTGATGGACTGTTATCTCGAAGTGCAACTGAAATAGATCCTCTCCTTCCCAAGTTGCTTGTGGTAAAGATGTTTTATCCCAGCGCAAGTAACCCTAAGATACAAGCAAAATACCCATAGACATACAATACATAAAGAAAATACTGAATTTTTTCTTCTAAAAAATGAGACTAACCTGCAAGCCAAATAAATCCTTTCCTCCCCTAAATTGTTTCTGTCCTGATTGTCTCAGCAACAGGAAGGAGATTAGAACAAGCCCTCATCCACACCAGAGGCACAATCGCCACGTAATGGCTGCTTGGGGAGAGTTCTTTTCCTTTCGGGGTGTGGCTCTTGGTAGCTTGATGTGAATTGCCTGATAATGTGTATGAAATTAGACTCAGTGGATTAAAAAGAAAGAAAGAAGATGAGATATTGGAAGGAAGGGTGTGATGGCTAGTTTTATGTCAACATAAGCTAGTGTCACTGGAGAAGTGGGTGCCTCAACTGAGAAAATGCCTCCTTAAGATCAGGCTGTGGTGAGTGTATAGGGCATTTCTTTATTCTTGCTTGATCGTGCTTGCTGGGTGTGGTGTCACCTCTGGACAATTGGCTCTGGGTTATATATGAAAACAGGCTGAGCAGGCCATGGGGACAAACCAGAAGAAGCACTTCTCTATGGTCTCTCCATCAGCTCCTGCCCTGTTTTGAGTTCCTGACCCAACTTCCTTCCATGGGGAACAGGATGTGAAAGACTGAGCCAAATGACTTTGCTCGTGTTGTTTTGAGCATAGGAAACTAGGACAGGCTCTTCAGCACATTCTGATCACAAGGTTTACCCTCTATGGAAAATAATACAGACAAGTGTCCATGTTTGCTTAGGCATTTGTTAGGATTAGCAGTGACCCTAACTAGGAGAGAGGGAAACGTGGGGTGGTTGTCTGGGAGGAGTTGAAGGCAGAGACTGGGAGATAAATATGATCAAAATACATTTTATATAATATATATGAAATACTCAAAGATAGGTCAAAAGTATATTAAAATAGATTATTGAGTTAAAAAGAAGGAGAGAACAAAAAAAGAAAGGAAGAAGAAAGGTCTTTCGCTTCTAAAGCACAGCTTTGTGATTGTGCTACTTTGACTTGTATTTGTCTTATTTTACACTAAAGTGTTTATTTCACATGTAATTTTCATATTGACCGTGGTTTAACATATCTTGCAGGAATGCATGAGAAACACTAGATGTCAGGAGAGAACCAGCCCTTCTGGTGTTCAACCAGTTATAGATTTGAGGAAATTGCTAGAAGTCGAGCAACCGCTACTGTATAATTTTGATTTTTTTAAAACTATGCATGAATATATAAACATAGGCTTGCATCTAATACTGGAAGCTTTCCCATCTCATCTGTGGGGAAGCTCTGACTGAGTAAAGGTCAGAAACAGAACAATTTCAAACATTTGTAAAAGGACCTGTTTTTCCGCACACATAAATGTGTATGTAAAATTGAATTTTTACCTGGGAGGAGTGGTACGTGTCTGTAATCCTAGCATTCAGAAAGCAGAAGTAGAAAGATTGCCACAATTTCAATGTTAGCTTTGTCTATACAGCGAGTCCTAGGCCAGCCACAGATCTATAAGAAGACCCTATTTCAAAATCAACCAAAGAAGCAAACAAAAAACAAAAATATTCTTTTCCCTTTCCTCTCTAACTGAGCAAATTTTGGCCCAGAGTTGTTTTCCTGGGTAGCACAAACCAGCTCTTCCTATTCAATATGCTCCTGGGGATATGGAGGCCTACAGAGATGGCTTAAAATCTATCAGAGGATACCACTTCATCGCCTATAAAGACAGGAGTGATGCTTTAAGCAAACATGGGCACTTGTTTGTATTGTTTACCATAGAGCGTAAACCTTGTGATCAGAATGTGCTGAAGAACCCGTCTTAGTTTCCCTGAGATTAGTCATAGCTCTTACTACTTCGTGCTCTTGGTGGGCTTGTTACCTGTCATTAAAATTGGAAGGAATTTGGCCTCCCATTTCCCTGACATTTGTAATAATTCTCATCAACTTCGGTTAATTTAGAGCCAGCCTGATTTCATAAATCTGAACTTTAGAAACTGCAGTGGTCCTCTATAAACACCTTCTGCTGGAGCTAACTCAAGCTGATTTCTTCTGAAAGCTGTGAAGGAAGAAACCCAGGAAGATAAGAATAGCTCAAGATGGAAGAGAAAATAGATTGTCTCAGTGAGCAGTGGGAGCGTGTGATTCCCACTAGTGACACCTAAACAGTATTTGCTTATTTAACCACATTAGCTCAGGGTTACAATGAACTGCTCACAGACTACAGGTGACAGTTCTTTCTTATTCAGGTCACACTTTGTAGCTTCCCTGAGGGTAGGAGAAGCCAGGTTAGTATAGATCATGTCCTATTTCGACTCTCTTTCTAACCATAGCCTTACCCTTAAAACTATACTCTGAGGACTTTTGCTTCTGTAAAACTGACCTACAAGTTTTAAAATCCTTGTTCTGATTGATTTTTTTTCCTAGTCAAGGAAACAAACCTAAAATCAACCCCCTTCTAAGGTCCCAATGAAACCAAAGTTCCATTCCTCCAAAGTTTACCTTGGGGAGCCATTGAGTTTGTTGGCTAACTTACAGAGCATAGGTGAAAGGTCATGGACAGGAACACATGGAAGCAGCCCAAAGCAGCCACCCTGGAAAATCTGCACCCAGCAGAGGTGATAGCCCTATTGCCGAGTAAATGGAGTCTTCTTCCCCTAGTCTTCCATTCTCAAAGATTCAAAGACTACATACAGTTAGGGCAGAGTTACTACATGCACAAGTGAAGTGGAAATTTCTGGTTTCTTTGACAACTCAATTGTGTGAAGGGATGTTTTTCTGGAAGCTGACTTGTGAGAGGGCATGTGATGTTTAGAAAAAAATATATAAATAGAACCCCACCAACAACGAGAGGATGCTTCTGCATTGCTATGTCTTTGCTGGTCTTCCTTGGTTTTCACCTCATAATAGAGAAATGTGCCAAAGAAGTTCTGGTTGTATTCCTGCTGCTTCTGGCTGTTTCGGCTGTCAATTGTGCCAATTTGACAGAGCCTTGCTGTTTCTGCTGCATCATGTCACAGCTACTGATTTTTGTTTGGTGTTTGCCATTGAACTCTGAGAGACCCTAACTCAATGTTTTTAGACCCCTAGCAATCAAGCTTAGCACAGAGTAAATTATTTCTGCTTTCAGCTCAGCACAAAGTAACTTGACTTTCTGATTTTGGCTTGAGAAAAGTAACACACCCTGTTCCAGGAACCCATCCTTGACCCACCCAGTCCTCTGCTTAATGTTCAACTATACATTGTCCCCAGGGTAGCTGTTCGAAATAAAATCTAAACCTTCCTTGAGGCATAAACTGCTGCCCGACTTCCTCTTCTCCACCCCTTGCCTTGTGACCCTCCACCCATAGCTTTGTGATTTTCTTTACCCTCCACCCCTTACCTCATGACTTTTGTTTTCTGCCCCCTGCCTTATGATTTTTCCCCTTTAAAAACCCCTGACTTCAGTTGTTCAGGGTCGAACACCTCTGCCTCTGCGTGGGTTACGAGCTCGGCCCCAGTGCACTGTTCTCCCCTGAGTAAACCTCATGTGATTGCAGCAAGACAGTCTCTAGAGAATTTCTGGGGTGTTGCCTTATCCTGAGACTAGAGGGAGGGTCTCCCCGATTCGGGGGTCTTTCAAACTCAACTGCTGGTATCTAGATATCAAGGAGTGGAATCATCCCAAGCACATACTTCTAAACAGGTCCACAACACCTCTTTCCTATTAACTTTTTCCCCTCTACCTTTGGTAGGTGGGTTAAAAGAAAGATTGAAGCATTTAAGAACCCTAAATAAAGAAGGTTTTGAAAAACCTAAGCCTGTCAACAAGGTTAGCAAGAATGGCTGGTTGCTATGCTAAGGATCTTTTAAAAGACCTCATCCACCCCTCCTTCTAGCAGGGACCATCAGTCAACAAGTCTAACTGTGATGATGCTTTGCAAGCAGACCCAGCTGATTTTGCAAAGATGGCAGTCGTTTGGCTCAGAGCACAGTGCTGTACAAACCAAATAGATACTTTGATAGTATTTTAATATCTGAGAAGAAAATACACTTTCTATAAAGCTAAACAAGAGGATAAAAGTTTCCATCTTGGATCAGAATAGCAATTTGACTTTTCCCACAGAAGAACCTTTTAATTCTCCTTTGAGTTTGTAAAGTAAGTTGCAGTGAGGAGGACCATTTGCATTCTTTTTCTTCTATACTCAAAGGAATCTGAATTGCTCTTCACAAGTCTCCATGCAAGGCAAAAGGAGATTATGCAAATCTATCAGTATAATTAAGGAGGACAATTGACCGAATTTTGAGTGGAAATAGTTGCATAAAATACATTTTGAATTATTTTAGGATAGACTTTAGAACAATACCAATACAATAATGATGAATTTTTTTTTAAAGTGAATAGAAAGCATCCTTCAGCCACTTCCCCTTGGCATATTTACACACTCTTGTGCACCCAATTTATACCCTCTTTCACTTTTAGTGGGTCAAAAAAATCATGTTTTGGTGTTGCCACACTGCCAGCTTAGCAATTGTTTGGAATGACAAGATGCTTGAGCTAAGCAGGTTGGGGTTGGTCAGTGTAGAAGGTGGAGGGGCTCAGCCAGGACAGGGATTCCCTTTTACATGGTCCAACACTGAGGAGTGATGTATATCCAAGTTAAAGTACACACATGAAATCAAAAATTCAAGTGTAGAAAGGACCAGTAAAATTAAGTGTGCATCAGAACCTGAAACTGGGGATCAAAGTGAAGACAGTTTAAAATGCAGGTGGGTTCTTACCATCCAGAGAGTCCATGCCAAGAACTTCCATAAAAACTGGAAGCTGGTTTCTGTTGGGTATGGATACTTCAGTTTTGTTTTTGTTTTCCTTAGTATATATATACTAAGCATAGGTATCATAGACTTAACAGCTAATATACACATATAAAAATGCATACCATAGCCGGGCGTGGTGGTACACGCCTTTAATCCCAGCACTTGGGAGACAGAGGCAGGCACATTTCTGAGTTCGAGGCTAGCCTGGTCTACAGAGTGAGTTCCAGGACAGCCAGGGCAATACAGAGAAACCCTGTCTCAAAAAACAAAACAAAACAAAAAAACAAAAAAACAAAAACAAAAAAAAAATGTGTACCATGTTTGTCTTTCTGGCTCTGGGTTACTTCACTCAGGACATTTTTTCTATTTCCATCTATTTACCTGTGAATTTAATTTATTTAACAGTTATACTCCATTGTAAAATATACTGCATTTTTAAAAATCCACTCTTCTGTTGAGAGGCATCTAGGTTCTTTCTGATTTCTGGACACTATAAAAAGAGTAGCAATGATCTCAGTTGAGTTAGGGTCTCTGTGGTAGGGTGACACATCTTTTGGATATATGCCAAAGAATGGCATAGCTAGATATTGGGTAGGTTTATTCATCTTGCTGTGGAATTGCAACGTAAATTTCCACATTGGCTGTGCTAGTTTGTACTACTGCCAGCAGTGGGTGAGTGGTCCCCTTGCTCCATGTCCTCACCAGCACGTGGTTTATTGATGTCACTTGTTTTATTAATCTTAGCCATTGTGGCAGGTCTAAGATGAAATCTGAATGTCATTTGATTTGCGTTTGCCTGATGACTAGATGTTGAACATTTCTTTAAGTGCTTCTCAGCCATTTGTGCTTGCCCTGTTGAGAACTTTCTGTTTAGTTCAGTACCCCATTTTTAATTGGGTTATTTGTTTCCTTGATATCTAATTGAGTTCTTCATATATTTTGGATATTATCCATTTATCATATGTAGAATTGATAAGGATCTTTTCCAGTTCAATAGACTGCTGCTTTGTCCAAATGATGGTGTTCTTTGCCATACAGAAGCTTTTCAGCCTCATGAGGTCCCATTTAATAAGGATAATAATAATAATAATAATAATAATAATAATGATGATGATGATGATGATGATGATGCCTATTCTATAAGTATTTTATTCAGAAAATCTATTCATGTACCAACGAGTTCAGAGCTATTTCCCACTTTATCTTCTACCAGGTTCAGTGTATCTAGCCTTATGTTAAAGTTTTGTTTAGAATTGAGTTTCATACAGAATAATAAGTATTTGGATTCTTCTGCATGCAGCTGTTCAGTTTTGCCAGCACCATTCATTGAAGATTCTGCCTTTTTTTTCAGTGTACATTTCTGGCCTCGTGGTCAATAATTGGATGTACTCAGGTATATGGATTTATGTCTGGCACTTCAACTCAATTGTATTGATTGATTTGTCTGTTTTGGCAGGCCAAATCCATGCTGATTTTTATTTCTGTAACACCATAGTACAATTTAAGGACAGGGATGCTGATACCCCCAGCAGTTCTTTCATTGTGCAGGGTTGTTTTAGCTATCCTGGGTTTTGTGTGTTTCCATCAGAAGCTGAAATTTGTCCTTTCAAGATCTCTAAATAATTGTGTTGGTATTTTGATGAGAATTGCACTGAATCTGTAGGTTACATTTGGTAAGATGGTTATTTTTACTGTATTAAGGCTACTGATCCACGAGCATGGGAGATCTTTCTATCTCCTAATATTTTCTTCAGTGTCCTAAAGGTTTTTATCATATGAATCTTTCACTTGCTTCATTAGAGATAACATGAAATATTTTACATTATTTGAAACTATTGTGAAAGGTGTCTCCCTGATTTCTTTCCCAGAATGCTTGTCATTTGTATATAGAGAACAACTGATTTTCTTAGTTAACTTTTTGTCCAGCTACTTTCCTGAAAGTATTTATCAACTGTAGGAGTATCCTGGTGGAATTCTAGGGTCATTTATGTATACTATCATATCATGAATGTATCAAATAAAGGAATTTGAATACTTCTTTACAATTTATATCTCTTTGATTTCTTCCAGTTGTCTTATGGCTCTATATGGATTTCGTGTGGAGAGAGTGGACAACCTTTTCTTCTTCCTGATTTTAGTCGGATTTCTTTGAGTTTCTTTCCTTTTAAGTTGATCCTGGCTATGGGCTTGCTGTACAGTGCCTTTATGAATTTGAGGTATGCCTTTTGTATTTATAAATTCTCCAGGACTTTTATTATAAAGGAGTGTTGAATTTTGTCAAAGCCTTTACTTTATATAATGAGATCATGTAGTTTTTATCTTTCAGTTTGTTTATATGCTGAATTATACCAGTTGATCTAATATATTGGGCCATCCTTGCATCTACACGATGAATTCTGCTTGATCACAGTGGATGATCTTTTTGGCATGTTTTTGAATTCTGTTTTCAAGTATTTTATTGAGTATTTTTACGTCTATATTTATAAGGGAAATTGGTCTGTGATTTCCTTTTTTCTCTTTTCTTTTGTTGGATGTTTATGTAATTTGAGTAGCAAGGTAACTATAACCTCATAAAATGAACTGGAAAATGTTCCTTCTGTTTCTATTTTATGGGACTATTTCGGGTATATTGGCATTAAATCTTTTTCTGTGCTAAGTCCATCTGGCCCTGGACTTTGTTGTTTTTGTTGTTGTTGATAAACTTCTATTTTTACTTGTTTTTATTTGTTTTGTGATTATAGGTCTATTTATATTGATGATCTGATCTTTTCTTAACTTTGGTGTTATGTATCAAGAAAATTATCTATTTGTTTTAGTTTTGCTAGTTTGGTGGAGTATGGGTTTTTTAAGTATGTCCTTAGGATTCTCTAGATTTCCTCAAGTGTCTGTTATGTGTACCTTTTCACTGATTATTTCTTGACATCTATTCCTTTAGAGTATGAATTCTTCTTGTTCTTCTAGAGCTTTCTGATGTATTGTTAAATTACAAGCTTGGTGTCTCCAATTTTTAATGTAGACACATAGTGGTATGAATCAAATTGGGATAAAGTATACATTCATTTTCATTCATTCTCAAAAGTCTTTGGTATTTTTCTTAATTTATGAATTTTTCACTCTAGTAAATTCTTCAGTTTCCATGAGTATGGACGTTTTCTGTTGTTTCTGTTATTGTTTATATTTACCTTTAATGCATCCATGATAGTCAGATAGGATGAAGGGTGGTGATTCAATCATCTTGTACCAGTTGAAATGTGTTTTGTGTCCAACTATGTGGTCACCATTGAAGAAAATTGTATGGGCTGCAAAGAAAGTATATTCTTTTGTGTTTATTTGAAATGTTCTGTAAATATCTGTTAGGTTCATTTGGTGGATAAAATCAATTAGCTCCAGCATTTCTTTCTTTAGATTTTGTCTGGATAACCTATCTATTGGTGAGAGTCAGGTATTGAAGTCTTCCCCTCTTATTGTGTAAAGGTAACCATGTGATTTAAACTGTAATAGTGTTTCTTTCTTTCTTTCTTTTTTTCTTTCTTTCTTTCTTTTTTTTTTTTTTTTTTTTTTGGTTTTTCAAGACAGGGTCTCTCTGTGTAGTCCTGGCTGGCCTCGAACTCAGAAATCCACCTGCCTCTGCCTTCCAAGTGCTGGGATTAAAGGCGTGCGCCACCACCGCCGCCCGGCAATAGTGTTTCTTTTTCAACTTAAACTTAGATGCTTTTGTGTTTGGTGCATAGATATTAAGAATTGCACTGTCTTCTTGGTGGACTCTTTTCTTTGTTGAATGTTTAGTGTCCTTCCATAACTGATTTTTTGATTAGTTTTTGTTTTAAGTCTATTTATTTTTCAGATACTAAAATGACTATCATAGCTTGCTTCTTGGGTCCATTTACTCAGAACATCTTTTCACACTGAGGTGATGTCTATCATTGATATTATGGTGTGTTTTTTGGATGCAACAGAATGATGGATAATCTTTTCATATCCATTCCGTTAGTGGGTGTATTTTTATTGGAGAATTGAGATAGTTGATGTTGAAACATGTCAATGAACAGTGTTTGTTGATTTCTAGTATTTTATTGTTGTTGTTGTTCTTGTTGTTGTTGTTGGTGGTGGTGGTGGTAGTGGTCTGTGTGGGTGGTGGTGGTGGTAGTGCTGGTAGTGGTGGTGGTGGTGGTATGTGCATGGGGGTGCATGTGTTTTCCCTCTTTTGGTTTGCTGGTCTGAGATTACTTATTACTTGTGTTTTCTTGGATGTGTCAAACTTCTTTAGGTTAGAGTTTGCTTTCTAGTACTGTCTGCAGGGGCAGACCTATACATTGATATTGTTTAAAATTGGTTTTTATCGCCGGGCAGTGGTGGTGCATGCCTGTAATCCCAGCACTTGGGAGGCAGAGGCAGGCGGATTTCTGAGTTCAAGGCCAGCCTGGTCTACAGAGTGAGTTCCAGGACAGCCAGGGCTACAACAGAGAAACCCTGTCTCGAAAAAACCAAATCCAAAAAAAAAAAAATGGTTTTATCCTGGAATGCCTTATTTTCTTTATCTGTGATGACTAAAAGCTTTGCTGGGTATGGTAGTCTACTCTAACATCTATGTCCTCTTAGAATCTATAGAACAACTGTCTAGGTCCTTCTGTCGTGTAAAGTCTCCAATTAGAAGTTAGGAATTATTCTAAGTCTGCCTTTACATGTTACTTTGCATTTTCCCCTTGTAGCATTTTATACTCTTACTTTGTTCTGTATGTGTAGCATATTGCTTCTTCAATGCGCAGGGCAATTTCTATCCTGGTCCAGTCTATTTGGTGTTCTATATACCATTGTACCTTGATAGAGCAAGTTTTATGTTAGGGAAATTTTCTTCTTTGATTTTGTTGAAAATATTTTCTGTACCTTTGACCTATTTCTTCTCCTTACCTATTCTTACCATTCTTTTTTTCTTCTTTTTTCTTTTTTTCTTTTCTATATTCTTTGTTTACATTCCAAAGGCTTCCCCCTTTCCCATTTCTTCCCTTACCATATGTCCCATAAGTCCTCACTATTCTTATTATTCTTAGATTTACTCTTTTCTCAGGTCCCAGATTTCCTTCATGTTTTTGGCCAGGACATTTTTAGATTTAACATTTTCTTTACCAAACCTATCTATTTATATATCATGTCTTCAGTGCCTGAGAATTTTTCTTTATTCTCTTTTATTTTGCTGGTGAGACTTGTCTCTTAGGCTCATGTTTGAGATCTTAAATTTTCCATCTCTACATTTCTCTTAGCTTGGGTTTCTTTGGAGACAATATTTCCACCCTCAAGCCTTATACTATTTTACACCACTATTCGTGTTTTCATAGATTTCTTTAGGGAATTTATTCATTTCCTCTTTAAGGACTTCTATCATATCCATAAACTCTATTTTAAGGTTTTTTCTTGTGGTTCAGCTATGTCGAGTATTACTTAGCTCTAATGGAGACATATTAATCTGATTGTCATTGATTGTAATTTATATTGCCATTTAGGAATCCAAGTTTGGGAAGATCATAATTTCAGGTGCTAATATCTGGTCTTGTTCTTGTCTGGTAGGTATTTTCTTCCTTGGTTTCTTTTTCCTTCTCTGGCTTTAGGACAGAATGATGGCTCTGTCTTACCCAGCATTGCAGTCTTCTAGTATCCTGATCGGTTGGCCATTGAAGCTTCTGGGTAAATGTGTTTTGAGAAACCTGATACTTAGAAATGGAGATGGCCTAGGAGTTGGTGGGCTGAGGTGATTCACAGGAGAAAGGAAATCAAAGTATTCTACCAGGATCTGTGTAGTCCCCAAAGAATGGGGAAATACACTGAACAGTGGTCACCCCAGTGGCAATGAGACTAGAGGACTGGATACAGGAGAGAAAGTGAAGATATGAAACTAGTCTACCTCTTTTTCTGGTCTACTTGCTTCTCTGGAAGGCTTGGCTGTGTTTCCAAAGAATGCCTGCTGGGATTGAGGACTGGGCTGCAGTCATGAGTTAGGAGGAAGGCAGATCTGCCTGATATGCTGGAGATGGGGGTAAAGAGGTATGTGGCCGGGCGTGGTGGCGCACACCTTTAATCCCTGCACTCGGGAGGCAGAGGCAGGCGGATTTCTGAGTTCAAGGACAGCCTGGTCTACAGAGTGAGTTCCAGGACAGCCAGGGCTACACAGAAAAACCCTGTCTTGGAAAAAAAAAAGAGGAATGTGAAGCAGTCGCAGTGGCTGGTATGCTACGGAGATGGGAGTGAGACAGATCTGCAGTTACCTTAGCCAGAGTGACCTCTTAGTTTCCAGAGAATGTCTGGAAGGTACTGAATTCAGAGACTGGGATAATGCAATGAGTGTAGGGGTCAAAGTTCGCAGGTAAGTTCTGTGTGATCCACTGGAGATGAGGGCAGGTATGGAGTGGAGTCCACAGCAGTTGGTTCAGAGCTGGGGATGAGATTTGGAGGGGAAGCAGAGGTAAAGCTTGGCAGTTAGCCTATCTTCTTCCCTGGCCTTGAAGGCCACACCAACTCTTAAGACGTAAAGGAAGTTTAGACATTATTTGTTTCAACATTCTTCTCTCTCTCTAAAATCTACAAATAAATCCAAGTGTTAAAGACTTGTTGGATGACAATTCACCAAAACACATGCACAAAGCTCAAAAGCTTTTATGTTGTACTTTTGTTTGTTTTGTCTTTTTCGAGATAGTGTCTTGCTATGCAGCTTTGGTTGGTCTTACACTCACTGAGATCTGCTTGCCTCAGCTTCCTGAGTGCTGAGATCTGTGGGCATGCCACCACAGCAACCCAATAAAGGGTCTATTTTGACACTGCATTTATTTCCTTTCCAGCCCTGTAGCCTTTGTAATATAGGCCACAAACAATTCCTCGTGTGTGGCTTTTATGCAGTCATGTTCCCAGGGAATGTCTGCTGGTTTTAAAGGCTGGGATAATGGGGTGAATTGGGAGAAGGAATGTTGGAGGGTAAGTTCTATGTGACCCATTGGAGATGGGGGTCTGAGAGAAAGAGGAGGCTGCAAATAGGTGGTTTTCTACAGAGCTGTGGTTGAAACTTGGGGATTAGAGTTGGAGGAAGGTAGGGAGAAGAGTTTTAAAGAGCAATTAAATCATGATTGGGCTTTAATTCCTTCCTATGTGTGTGGGAAGGAAGGTAGAATAATGAATCTTTCTGTAAATACCTATAAGAACAAACCACAAAGTTCTTTCTCTTTGTCATCATGACTCTTCTTAGAGCCATTTTCAAGGTGAGATCTGCTATGGACTGCTGTAACTGCACGCTCTTGGGCTGAGCCTCACTGCCAACCTCTGGATGCTCCCAGTGTATCTCCACATGCTCTCTGGCTGCCAGGGCTTCATTGTCATAAGGACAAGATCTGCAATGCTTGTCCAGCTGTCTGCCAATGGAAAAGGAGTGCTAACATTGGCAGCACTTCAGAAGCTTTTGTTTTTATAATGATTTTTTTTCCTGCTCTAATATAACGGTTTCAGACAATCCTTTAGAGACTCCTGCTGATGTGGGTAAGCTTGGTAGACTTGGTCTTTATGCTAAAAGCAGACCCTCATATGTGTGCCTAGGCCGAGGGCCAGCTTCTTCCAGAGCAAACCCACATGGTGCTTAGAACAACTAGAACACATAAAACTTAGAGCAACTATTTTATTATGTATTCATGGACTGTCTTTGTGTCACTGTTAGACCTTTTTTTTTAGATACTGTGCCCCCATCAACATGTTGAGAGAGGACTATTGTAAGCTTGTACATCTGGAGGCTGGCCCTCTTTCATCAGTCATTGTTTACATCTGAATTCTACTTTTTATTTGGGGAGAAGGAGAACAGTAAATGGGGAGACATTTTCATTTAAAGTTACCTTATTTTGGGTCTCAGTGTGAGAGACACATGCTGGGCCCTCTCTCAGTGTTGGGGATGGGGTGTGCCCAGGTCATTAGGGAGAGCATACCAGGTGAGTTATGGGCTGACAATGAGCAGAACTGTAATGAGAGCTTTTACTGTCTTTAGTTGTTGTGTTTTTAAAAATATTTTTAATGCTTTGTTGAGAATTTCATGTTTAAATAGAATGCATTTCCGCATATTACACACTTTTAATGCTCCATCTTCTCCCATGCATCCTACAACCTCTCAAAGTCCTCTCTCTCTCTCTCTCTCTCTCTCTCTCTTTCTCTCTCTCTCTCTTACACACACACACACACACACACACACACACACACATCTCCACTCCATGGTTAGCTTTGTCAACTTGACAAAAACTATAGTCATCTGGGAAGGGGTAACCACAATTTTGAAACTGCTTACATCAGATTTGCCAAGATTGGGCTTTGTCCATGCCTGTGGGGAATTTATTGATTAACTCTTGATGAAGACAGTCCCATTCCAGGGCCAGTAGTCCTGGGTTATATAAGAAAGGAAGATGAACAAGTCAGAATAGCAGTGCTCCTTCTTAGCGCTTTCTGGAATTTGTGTATGCTCACAGCAGAGGAGTGCTTCCTGGTTGGTCATGGTATATTTTTATTTCTGTTCTATGTCTCTGGTGAGTGGTGTCTTGAACATTATGATTGTAGCATCTGTTGTATTTTATAAAAAGATAAAGAGAGAAGGAATATGTTTG
Source organism: Apodemus agrarius (assembly GCA_964023405.1). Classification (NCBI taxonomy): domain Eukaryota; kingdom Metazoa; phylum Chordata; class Mammalia; order Rodentia; family Muridae; genus Apodemus; species Apodemus agrarius. The sequence continues at coordinate 132,969,739 of OZ030009.1, read as the reverse complement.
GTGGATGTGCAGTCAGGTATGGGGAAAGGGAGTGCCACAGGCCCATGCTGAGGCATCCCTTACCCCTGAGGAAATAGTTACATGATAGTATAGTATAGAATAGAATTTATCCGGGGCATGGGGAGGGGAGTTCAGAGGGTAGTAGAGACAGAGAAAGGGAGAGAGAGGGAGGGAGGGAGAGAGAGAGAGAGAGAGAGAGAGAGAGAGAGAGAGAGAGAAAGTGTCCAGGAGTAGAGGCCAGCCATGAGCATGTGGAGAGAGAAGGGAGAGGGAATGAGAAGAGGGGGATATGAGAACAGAAGGAGAGCAAGAAGGTAAGAAAGTAAGAAAGCAGAGAGGGCAAGAAGGCCCTTTTATATTGAGTCAGGCACACCTGGCTATTGCCAGGTAACTGGGGAATTTCGCCTATGCAAAGTGCTAACATCCCCCATTTTGGTTTAATTAAATAAAGGAAAAAATTAGAAAGAGGTGATGGTGGAGCAGGAATAGGGTTGTAGTCATCTTTAGCTACTTCCTACTGATTTGGGGGCGATGTGTCTATAGGAAACCTAGGAAAATGTGTATGGGAATGTTGGTCCAGTCTTAGGAGAGTTGGCTGTTTCCTTGCTTTCCAGGGTCTGTGGAACTATCTGTGGACAGATCAGAAGAAACAGGTTCAGTAGAAGCATCTGTGAGAGCATCTGGAGGTTGTTTCTCTAGAGCTGTCCTGGATTGTAGTAAGCTCCTGGACTTGACAAGATCCTGAAACACACACACACCTCTCAAAGTTACTTAATAATTAAGTAAGGTTCCTATCCTACCTTGGTAAGTGTGTGTTTGTGTGTATGTGTTTCAGTGTGTGTGTGTGTGTGTGTGTGTGTGTGTGTGTGTGTAAAATAGGTAGAGAATAAAGTTAAGTATGTTTGAGAGAAAGAAATTTTTTCTTTGAAAAACCCAAAAGAATCCTACCCTCTGGAATAGGTAGTAAGTGGGAACTGTACTATTGATGCTATTGATGAGCAGATGTGCTTATCTGGATGGCGTCTGTTTCAACCGTAAGAAGTAGATCTGAGCGGATTTCCTATAGCTTATAAGTTTACAAAAGAAATAGATTGTTAACAGCATGAACAGTAAGATGGGCAAACCTTTTGTGGAACAGAAGGAACAAGAAAGGCTTTTCCTTTCTGTCTAGGAGACTGAATATACATAATGAGAAACACTAATGTTTCTTAAAATCAAAGAAAATTTAAAATTTGAATTTGTGATCATACAGTTGGATCGTGTAGTGGAATGTTTCATTAAGATATGGCAAATTTATAAGAACACAAATAATGTTAGGACAGTGGGATAGCAAGAAGAGGAAATATGAAGCATTTAGTTGTGGGAAACTGAGTTTAGGTAAGGAAGTAGCAGGGTACAACTGTGAAAACTTACATCTGAACTTGTTTATTGCGAAGTCTGTACAAAATCTGGCAGTCTTAGCTAGTTAATGAATGTATTAATGAGTAAATAAAGTGGCGGATTACCTTAGGATAAGGAGCTACGTCTGTTTTCAAGCTACAGTTACCTTAGCTGTCAATGTGGTCAGAAATCTGGGAAAGAATACATTATAATCTGGGAGTTGTGTATTAATTAAAAATGTTAGTTCATCTATAGTCCAAGCACTTCCCAGGTCCCTGTGGTCTCCATGGCAACTTGGGTAGAGTTAGTTTGGCTTTTAAGCCCAGAAGATGGAGAGCGTTTTCTTCCCAGTGGAATAGATACGCGTGAAACAAGAAATGATTCACCTTGGTTTAGACAGTATGAGTCACTTGACTCTCAGGGTATCCAGTTCTGCCCACAGTGTTTCTCAGTGGTTATCATTACACTGTCCAGGCAGTCTCTTATAGCTGTGTCAATTATCTTCTGAGGCCTTATGGGGTGAGCTGTTAGGCTCTGAGTATCTGTGTCTGCCACAAACTGGAATATATATATGTATGTATGTATGTATGTATGTATGTGTGTGTGTGTGTGTGTATGTGTATGTATGTATGTATGTATGTGTGTGTATATATATATATATATGTCATATCTGAGTTAGACAACTTGTGTTTGTTAAATTACTTGTTTGAAAAATGTATATAGAAAATAGATAATATTATAACTTTGTGGTAGTAGTAGCAAAAGTTATGACTTACCAAGGTAGGATAGGAACGAATATCTTAATTATTAAGTAACTTTGAGAGGTTGAGAAAGTAGAGAGAAACACATTTTGTATTAGCATATACGCTTGGCTTAGCATTGGTGGGGAGCACCGGAATGTAAAGAAATGAGAGAGCTGGCACTGGTGGTGTGAGACAGTGGTGACAAAAAGTGATTATGTCCAGGCAAGCCCAGGCCTGTGACATGAACCGAGCGGGGTGGGCAGGGCATGCCAAGCTACACGGCTCTGGACCTTAGACGAGGCTGGTGTTGGTTTTTTTTCATGCAGTTCGTCTGCCTGCATGCCACTCGGGCCGTGGGGATGCAGCAGAGATGCAGGCTGCAATGAGGGGTCACACCACACCAAACAGTTCCACGTGGGGCTTTATTTAAGATGAGGTAAAGGTGTAGCGGGCAGGAAGAAGGACAGAAAAGAATGAGAGAGAAGAAACGCTACCCAGTTATATATGAATGATGACGTAAATTAAAGGTAAAGATAGGCCCATTGAATTCTGGGTATATGGCAGCCGTTGCCTTGGTAACAGACCTATAGTCGCATTGTGCTGTTACCTATATGACGTCGGTCTCAGTACTAACATCTGGTGTGGAGGCCACAGCACCTGGAGCCTGGCAAGGTCTTGGCCCAATCCCTGTCGGACCTGGGGAATTTTGACCCACCCAGGTTGGGGGTGTGGGACATGTGCACACCTTGGAAAGCACTGATCATAGGGAGTCACTATATGCCAGATGGAGCGTGAGATGGGCTGGCTGTTGCTGGCTTCGTTGAGACAGAGGTGGTGACAGCTGCAGTGGGCAGCTGTGCAGGTGTGCATGCTCTGACGAGGGGGGTGGGGCTTCCTCCTAGCATCTGGAAGCCACTCCCCAGGACTTCCGGCTGTGGGCCGGTGCTGCCCAGTCCCGCCTGTCAGAGTCCACAGTGGGTGGGGAAAGAGAAGCCCCTGAAGCAGCATTCTCCTAGCCATGTGCACACTATGGAAGGCAGCGGGATTCGTGTTCACTTTATGAGTCCCTGGCAGAGAAAGAGAGGGAGAGAGGCCCATGCACACCCCGGTATGTGCATGCCAAGAGAGCACAAGTAAAGGGACAGATGGTCCTAAGTGCAGGAAAACGGCATCTCATAGAGTCGCAGACAGAGCATGGGAAGCACAAGGGAGCAGGGGGAAAGTTGCTTTTCTTGTAGCTTCGGCAGAACTTAAGGGGCCAGGCAGGGGTGATGGTAGCCTTGGCAGGTAGAGTGCAGGAGCAGAGTCCCAGACTGGGAGAGAGAAAGCGAGAACAGGGACAGGGGCACATGGGAAAGCCACATCCCAGCAGACAAAGTCCGAGGCAGGGAGTAGGGCCAGACCTGCTTTTCAGGAGCAGAGCAAATGGTGAGAGAATGAGGGAGGGGGGAGTAGGAGGGGGGAGGGGGAGAGGGGGGAGGATAAGCCTATTATGCTTCAGATTGCTAGTGAGTTATTTTAAAGTGCCAGCTTAGTGGCCATGTAGAGATATTGCTTGCTTCATACTGTGAATTAAACTGGGACATTCCAGTATGTAGGGACAAGGCAGTGAAGACCAACCTGTTAGGTGAGAGTAGGGTTATTAATTACCTCTACCAGCATTCTGAGGATACTATTAATAACCAGAGAGACTGATAGCTAGGCCAGACCACCAGGTCGTCACATGGGGGGGGGGTCTGGGGGCCAAGTTCTGGGCCAGTGCCCTGAGCGACAGACAGCCGTTCACCCAGGCCTGGGGTTTCTCATCAGTGAGAAAGGAATGATCTCAGAGGATAGAGGAAAATCTCACCCAAGAGAAAATGTCCTAGAACGAGGGTCAGTGAAAAGATGATGTCTCCATCCTCAAGCGGAACAATAGGATAACTCCAAAGGAATGCAGGAATTCGCCCCTGGGGCCATGGGGACATTTACTCTGACCAGTGGGGGAGGGGGTTACCAGTTCTCCTTAGTTTGTTGTAGTGTGAAATATTAAAAGGCGCCCACGCTACTGCCAGCATGGCACCAGCAGGCAGGCCGACCAGGCACTGGTGGGCAGGCTGATCTGTTTTCCTCTTGTCAGACTCTGACCAGGAGCTTTGGAATCTCTTCAGCAAGTTTCCACGGCAGGTTGCTGCCACACCATCCTCATACTTCCAAATTCCAGTGGCTGGCTGGGGTACCCCTCCACTGTACCTTTTCTTGGGAGTCAACATGTGAAGGAAAACACCAGACAATCTAAGTTTAGAATCAAAAGGCAACAGAATTGCTGGGTGCAACAACTAGCATCCTAATGTGTAAGTCATTCTGAGTTAAACCCTCTAGTCGTGGATCCCAGCGGATCTGCCACCTGAACTGGGGGCCTCCACTACCTACATTTTGGCCTCCGTCAACTCCCCATCCACAAGGAAGTATCTCTCTCCTGTCTCCCCTCTTTCTCCCTCTGACCTGGAAGTCCTGCTACTCCTTGCCCAGTGATTGGTCCCCTGAAATCTTTATTCATTAGGGGAAGGTTCACCTGAAATTCCCAAGGTACATGGTTTGCTCCTCATCCCAGGCAGCAGAATTAACACCAAAATGCAAACAACACTAGGGCAATCCACGAGAGTTTGGGCTAGTGAGTGCCGGCTCTTCATGCGGTAGCATGTGGGGGCCTGAGAACCTGTGGAGATTCTAAATCCCAGTCATGACACCAAATGTTTTGTTTTATAAAAAGAAAAGGAGAGAAGGAAGATGTTTGGTCAATGTGCAGTCAGGTATGGAGGAAGGGGGCGCCTCTGTGGACCCATGCTAAGGTGTCCCTTCTCCATGAAGGACCGGCCACAGGATGGTATATTATAGAATAGAATTTGTTTGGGGCTTGGGGAGGGGAGTTGAGATGGTAGGAGGTGGGGGGAGAGAGAGAGAGAGAGAGACAGAGAGAGAGAGAGAGAGAGAGAGAGAGAGGAAGAAGGAGGAGGAGGAGGAGATGCTGGCTGGCTATGAGCATGTGGGGGGAGGCAAATGGGGAGAGAGGAAGATGAGAGGACAGAGGGAGAAGAGAGAGCAAGAGAGAGGAGAGGGGCGAGCAGAGGGGCGAGTATCCCCTTTTACAGTGAGTCAGGTACACCTGGCTGTTACCAGGTAACTGTGGGCCTAAGTGGTGTGATCATAAAAAGAGAAAGAGGTGAGATAATATGTTCTACGGCAGTGTGGAGGAAGGGGGTGCCTCAGCAGGCTCATGCCAAGGCATCCCTTCCCCCTGAGGGATCAGACACACGATGGTATAGCATAGAGTTTATTTAGGGTGTGGAGAGGGGAGTTAAGGGTGTGGTAGAGGCAGAGAAAGGCAGAGAAAGAGAGAGTAGAGAAGCAGAGGCTGGCCATGACCATGTAGAGAGAGGCAGGGAAGGGAGGAGAGCCCAAGAGGGCCAGAAGGAAGCTAAGAGAGTGAGAGAATAAGAGAGAGGAGGGGCTGAGCAGCCCCTTCTATAGTGGGCCATGCCTACCTGGCTGTTTCCAGGTAATGGTGGAGAGGGGCATACCTGGTTGTTGTCAGGTAACTGTGGGGTGGAGCTTACACAGAATCCTAACATTCCTCTGTGTTGGTTTAATTAAAAAGGAAAAAATTAAAAAGAGGTGATGGTAAAGCAGGAATAAGGTCGTTGTGATATCTGGCTGCTTCATGCTGACATTGGTGGCGACATGTCTCTGGGGAACCTAGAGGAATGGTTATGGGGGATGTTTGCCCAGCCTTAGGAGAGTTGTCTGCTTCCTTGCTGTCCAGGGTCTGTGGAGCCATTTGAGGATAGGTAAGAAGAACAGGTCCAGTAGAAGCTGTCTGTGTCTGAGAGGAGATTGGAGCATCTGAAGGTTGCTTCTCTGGAGCTGTTATGGATGTAGAAAGGGCCTGGACTTGACAAGATGTTGAAACACATTAGTATAGGTAGGGAATGAGATTAAGTACATTTGGGAGAAAGAAAGAAATTTTCTTAACATATACTATTGAAACCCAGAGGAATCCCACCCTTTGGAATAAGTAGTAATTGGGAATTTAGGGCAGATGTACTTATCTGGATGGAGCCTATTTGGTCCATGAGAGGTAGATCTGGGTAGCTTTTCTGTAGCTAACAAGTTTGCTAACAAGATAACAACATGAGTTAACCACATGAACAGTCTGTAAGATGAGCCTTCTGTGGAGCAGACGGAAGAAAATTAAAAAGTTGGATCGTATAGTGGAATGTTTATTATTGGAGTTAGGCAAATTTATAGGAACTCAGATAATTCTAGGACATTGACATAGCAAGAGGAGGAAATATGAAGCATTTAATTGAAACAGAGTTTACATAATGAGATAACTGTCTAGCTGTCAGTGTAGTCAGAAGTCTGAGGAATAAACAATAATTTAGCAGTTTCATATTAAAAAAATGACAGATTCCAGTATCCAGCAGTTCTCTGTGGTCTCTTTCACTCCCACAGCACTTTGGGCTGTCAGTCTGTCTTTCAAGTACAGAAGACATAGGGCTTTTACTCTGTGGGATGGATGTGCATAACATGAGAAATGGCTCACCTCTGTTTAGCTAAGTCATTTGACTCAAGGTTTCTGGTCTTGTCCACTGTGTATTTCAGTGATTATCATATCACACACAATCTAGGCAGCATCCTGTAGTGGTGTTCGCATCTTCTGAGACCTCGTGGGAGAAACTGTTAGAGGCTTTTGGGAGTTCTGTCTGTCATAAATTTAATAATTAACAAACTTCTGACAAGATTGAACATGAGACAGAATAGCAGTCAAGACAGCATAGGAATGAGGATCTTAGACTAAGGGAGCTGTCAGTAGTGGCATAAAATCGTGGTGACAGAAAATGAGTTTGTCCAGGCAGATTTAGGCCTGGGACACAAACTGATCATGCAGGCTATGAGAACAAGTCAGGGTGTGGGAGAATGGATAGGGAAGGCTTGGGCCAGACTGCTGGAAGTATGTGTGGAGATCTCTTAAAATGTATGCTCGAAGACAATTTAACACCCATAGGGTGGGAGGGAAGTTACTGATTAATCTGTACCAGCGTCCTAGGGGACTTTCAGCAACATGGTTGTCGCTAAGCTAGAAATTCAGGTCATCAGGAGTAATTTCTAGGGGCCCAGCCACGTTTCCCAGAAACGTCAGAAAGCAATCCAACCTGGCCCAGGAATTTTCGGCAGCTCCAAGAGCTCAAGGGAGGTCACCCAAGGGCTCTATGTCCTAACAGGTTGGTCAGCTAGGATGCCAGTCATATGGACTGGGCATTGAAAGCCAACCCTTAGCCCAAAAGAGGCTGGCCAGGCCTTATCTGGGCATAAGGGTCCCTCCGTCAACAGGAGAAACTCCTTACCAATTAATATGGCTGGTGTGTTTGAGTGATTATGCAGTCTGGGAGCAGACAATGTGAACCTGTCTGACAGAGGCATCGTCACGTGCACGCACGCGTGCGCGTTTGGGGTGTGGGAGGAGAGCAAGCGGCAGACACCCTGGGTCTGCACCACTGCAGGGCGGAACTTCCTATCAGCAGCAGAAGTTGCTGCTGCTGGTAGATGGGGAATAGGAAGGACCTAAAGTAGCTTGTTTTGTATCCTAGTGATGCGCTTGTGGCCATGTGGCACCGCCCTGTGCTGCAAGCTGAGGGGGTCAAGGACAAGCTGCCTGTGTGTGGGGGGAGACAAACGTGGTGTGGGGAGGAGGGAGGCAGAGTCCCTGGCACCACTGAGCCAGGGGCCAGACCTCAGAGAGAGAGAGAGAGAGAGAGAGAGAGAGAGAGAGAGAGAGAGAGAGAGAGAGAGAGAGAGAGAGAGAGAGAGAGAGAGAGAGAGAGATGCAGAGGCCGGCTATGACCACAAGGAGAGAGGGGGGAAGGGAGGAGAGCCCAAGAGGGCAAGAAGGAAGCTAAGAGAGTGAGAGAATAAGAGAGAGAGGAGGGGCTATGCATCCCTTTCTATAGTGGCCAGATCTACCTGGCTGTTGCCAGGTAATGGTGGGAAGGGGCATATCTGGCTGTTGCCAGGTAACTGTGGGGTGGAGCTTAGACAGAATCTTACCACTAAACCTAGACAAAATACTACCAATATCTAGTTATGGTAGGCAACTAGAAACAATTATACCTGCAATGTAGTATACATATGTGCATGTATAATATATATATATATATTATATAAAAATATATATATATATATAATATATATATATATATATATAAAAATTTTAAACTATATATATATGGATAGAGACTGTATTATTGTGTATATTGTGATTAAAGTAGAAGTACTTACATAAGAATTAGCACAAATTAAAGTTGATAGAAACTGGTAAGTACTTATAATAACTTAATTCATTCTTCTGGAAGCATTATGTATAATTAAGGATGGGAAGAGATTGTGTTATTGGTACTAGAAAATGCGTCGTGATTATGAAACAAATCAGTTCCCAATTCCACTTAACAGCCTAAAACCAGAACAAAACAGAACGAGAATGAGAAAAACTGTCATGATGTGGTGAGGTCAGGTTTGCAATGGACTTATCAAACCACATCCTCTCCCTGCCTCCTACAGTAGAAAGGATTGTAATAGAAATACAATAAACTTACATTTTAAGTTGAGAAAAAAAACTCGGTTTTTATGAATTATTTCTATGCAGGCATACAGAGAGGCATATACTTATATGCCTATCTGAGTCGTCTTCTGTAGTCCAGGCTGACAGTAAACTTTCCGTCTTCCTGCTTCAGTTCCCTGAGTTCTACTGGGATCCATACCTGCCACCACACCCAGAAACCAAGCAGATCTCTTAGATAGGACGATGCATACCTTTTGCATTTCCTAATTTAGTAAGGCATGTCATAGTCATCTTTGACTACAATTGATACTTTATTATGAGTTCTAGTTGTCAAAGGAACTTATTTGCTTTACTCAAGATAAAGTTTTAAATTGCTTCCCTTGAGCCCATAAACCTGCGATCTCTTTAGACCTTTGTGGCAGGCTTTGTTCGGAACAGAGGGGTGGGAGTTGTCTTACCAGCATCCTGTTGATTCCTGCTGTGACTTGTTATACTTGTTCCTTTTATTGAGCCATTTACGAATTAAAAAACCCATTTTCATTGATGTCAACAGACTGGCATTTTATCTTACATTCATGTTTATACATAAATATAGAATATCCTTTATTGTAATACATAACTCATTTTCACACATGCACATGAATTTTCACACACAGACAGACATATATGCGTGCTGACTCTTTGCTAGAAATAAGGAATTTAATGTGCCCATTTAGTGCCCCTGAGTCATTTGCATACTGAAATGGTGTAATTCAAGTTATGGGGGCTCAGGGTTGTGTGCTGTTCTTTTCTGGGTGTGTCACTCCCAGCAGCTATTGAGTGGTAGGCTTAGAAGCCTGGGAGAGTTGAGTTCCATTATTACAGTTAAGCTTTTTGTTTGTCTTTAGTTTCAGACAGAACTGACTGGAAAACTCAATAGAGCCTCCAGGTATCCAGGAAGACACAAAAGGTGCCCTGCTGCTGAAGAGCATCTCAGAGAAAGAATTGATGAGGAGCCAATGAGAATACCTCAAGGTCTCCGTAAGCCTCACACCTTCTAATTGGAGCCTCCAGAAACTTCTCATCTTTCCAGGCCTCTGGATGGGGTCATTTGAATGCGTTTACAATCTAAAGCCTGGCAACTGATATTGATTATATCAATTTTTACTCCTGTAGTATTTCTTGATATCTTGACAGAAAAGTCAATTACTTTACTACTTGTAAAGAATTTAATTTTTAAACTTTAAAATAAATTCATTTCATAGAGAAATTATAAATACCACACAAAGTAGACTTTTCTAACTTTGAGTCAGTATTTTATACATTTGTATTACTGTTCTCCTCATCTTCTCTGAGTTTGGTGTGTTCCTATGGCCAACCCCCACATGAATATACATATATGTTATTTTTTGAATGAAAAACACTTGAAGTTAAATTGCAGGTAAATGGCCTTCTCTTTCTAAGTACTCCAATGCCCATGCTATTACATAATGCTGCATGATTTTCAGCATCAACAGACCTATTTAAACAGTTTTCCCCACTATTTCACTTTATGACAGATGGGAAACGAATATTGAGTTCAGCATCTTACTTATAATCCCAAGCTATATTGGACTCTGTTCCTGAGCATTTGTCTTCTATGACCTGATATTTGTGAGACAGGGAGGTGTTTTGTGGAAGCTTTCTCCATATCCCAAATCTTCAACAGATTCCCAGGTCAGGGCTTTAATTTACTGCTGAAATCTGGCTCGCTTAATTTTTTCCCCATGGCTAATCTGGAGTGAGCACTCAAACACAGGAGTGCAGACATGGAGGAAGGAATTGTCCGTCGGGCAGAGTCCCCTGTACAAGAAGAGTTACATGTGGCAAAGCAGGTAACAACTACTGCAGTCAATGAGCATGGTCTCCTATAACATATGCTGCTATAATTACTGTTTTCACTTTAGATGGCAAATGAGGAGTCCCCCAGGAGCAATAGTTTGCTTCAGGCCACATGATGGGTTCTTTGTTGATCTTGATGTCTGAAGGGTAATGGAATTTTTGTGGATGTGAATTTCTGCTTTAGTCTCTACTGCAGTATGGTTACACCTGAAGAAGGATTGAAAGTTAAGTCCTGTAGCCCCTCTGCCTACCACAAAGCATACCACTGGGACCTCAGTTTGGAATGAAATCATTTGGATGCATAATGTCCAAGAAGAATGAGAAATGCACCGCCGCTCTCAGTCCTACAGGGTCAGCTTTCAGGGCCACACATTTTTTGTGAGCCTTGGAATTGTCCTTGGGCCCCAAGCAGAGAGAGATTCCTAGCCTCAAATGAACACAAGAACTCAGGGGTTCCCTCTTAATGGTGGACTCTGACCTGGTACCTTGATATTGCTGTTCAGATGTTGGGATATAAACCTTTGAAAACAAACTGAACCTCACAAAATGGAAAGAAATTAGGCAACACATTTGTCCAAAGGCAAGGTCTTTTATGCCTTCTTCACTTGTGAAATATAGTGAAACAAATGGAAAAAAAATGTTTGTCTACTATTAGGAAATTCAACTTATCTGTTTTCCAGGTACAGGGTGTGAATTCCAGGGTCTTGTGAATGCTGTGCAGGACCTCCACTTCTAAGGTACACCTAAGCCCTCTTTTTATCTTTTCAGTTTCGTTAACAAATGTCTGTCTCATTAGGAATGCAAATGGTCGAGCATTCCACTTACCTGTATGAGCAGGCTACTGAGAGCAAAGAATCGCATAGAATTAAAAAAAAAATGTGGGTCTAGAAATATGATCTTCAGGATTGTGAGTGAGCAGTTGTATTAAAAGGGAAGGGCAGCATTTGCTCCTTCTTTTATTCACATATTAATTAATTTGTTCTTTGAGATAGGGTCTCATCCTATAGTTGAGGCTGGCCTCAAGCTCACTAGGTAGCCCAGGATACCCTGCAGCTTGTGCTTGTGTTTCAGCCTCTGACGTGGTGGATTATACGTGTGAGTTCAATTCATCCCATGTGGGCATTTAGCTTCTCAAACTCAGAAATTAGTAAAGATGAGTGGGAAAGCTGTGATGATGAAACAACCACAGATCTGTGTTTCATGCATAACACAGTGCCTGAAAGCCCACCAGTGATTTTATTAGGTCTTCATGCAACGGGGAAGCAGGCGGCGCCTGGAAAAGCGGGGCCTCAGTGCGGCTGAACAACGTAGATGCACACTCCTTGCCTACTAGGGTTTCATTGTCCTAGTAAATTATTTCCCGCTCACCCTCCCAGTGCTCTAGCTCATTTTCTTTCTCCATTCTTTAACATGATGCACTTGCGTCTATGTACTCAGATGAATCAGAAAGGGGAGAACAGAAGCCTGCAAGCCTCCATTGCTCAGCCGTCACTGCCTTTGCCTGCACACCCAGTCCGCTTCTCCTGCCTCTTCTCTCAGCATCCATGTACAGCAAGTGGCTGAGTGGCAGGTCCTTTTCCTTTCCCACTATGTGTGAGGGTCACACTAGCATATGATTTTCCTATGCCACCAGCCCTTCCTACATACAGAATCACTGAGATCATCATGTTTACTATGTCATCTCCAATTTTTAAAAATCCTGTATACTGCCAGGCAGCAGTGACTCATGACTTTAATCCCAGCACTCAGGAGGCAGAGACAAGTGGATCTCTGAGTTGGAGAGCAGTGGTGTCTACAGAGTGAGTTCCAGGACAGACAGAGCTACAGAGTTACCCTGTCTTAAAAATCAAAATAATAATAATAAAATAATAATAATAATGTGTAGCTGTGACCTTTTTTCCACCTGCCCATAAATTCCCTGAAATAATGATTCTGAGACTTAATTATATATGAATAAACACTTAGGCCTGATCCCTGGCTAGCTCAAATTTTAGTTATCCATTATATTATTCCAAGTCATGCCACGTGACTTGTTACTTGGTCTTCAGTTTCATATGAATAACTTCTTCTGTGTCTGGGGCAAATCACCCTAACTATTTTTCTAGAATTCCTCTCTCTGTACCCTAACTACTGCCTCCCTATTGCCTGCCTAAGGTTGTAGGCCACCCAAATGTTTTTATTGACAGGTGATACGGGCTCCCGGATGCCAGAGAGATCTACCAGACAGAGCCAGCTACGCAGACATAGTCCAGGGCTAACATTGCTTGGGTCATGTTAGCTGTCAGGCCTTTTGCCTGCACCCAGGACCTGGGCAGCTAGGCGGGCCATCTGTGCACCAACCTGGTTGGGGGGGGTCGTTTACCCTGCAGAGTGATCAGCACTTGGAAAAGGTCCCCACAGCATCCACCATCTTTGCTCCCTGAAGGAGCAGACAGGCAGCACCAGGTTCACAGAGACAACCAAAGTATAGCATTGCTTGGGGCAAGACACACCAGGGCTCCAAGGGCACCCAAGAGGAGGGCAGCACATCAGCAATCTGTGCCAGGGGAAACCCAGTCATCCAGAGGAGCAGAAATAGCCTTACAGGCTCACAGGAGGTTCAAACACCAGCCAGTGACAACAAGACCAACTAACACCAGAGATAACATGATGGCAAAAGACAAACGTAGGAACTTTACTAACAAATCAAGGCAATATGGCAGCATCTGAACCCAATTCTCCAACAGCAAGTCCTGGATACCCCAACACACCAGAAAACAAGATTTGGATTTAAAATCACTGGTCATGATGCTGCTAGAGGAACACAAAAAGGACATAAATAAATCTCTTAAAGAAATACAGGGGAACATAAATACGTTGAAGCCCTTACAATGGAGACAGGTGATGTTTCCATACAGGACACGAGATTCTCTCTACAATAATGATAATAATAACAATGATGATATAATCTTGTGGCTCTCTCTCTCTCTTCCTGCTGCTTAGAGACAGAGACATAGAACTCTCAGCTCCTTCTCCAGCACCACGCCTGCCTGCATGCTGCCATCCTTTCAGCCATGAGGATAATGGACTAAACCTCTGAAGCTTTAAGCCATCCCCAAATAAATACATTCATTTATGAGTTGCCATGGTTATTATGGTCAGCAATGGTCACAAATACAGTGTGATTTTTTGATATATGTATAAAATATGGTATAATTTAGTCAATTTAATTAGTTATATCATTAATTTTCCTGTGCATTTGGTATGATATTTGATATTTACTCTTTTAGCTTTTTAAAAATACAAATTGTTTATTAACTCTAGTCACTCAGCCATCTGAAAAATCTTAAAAATGCATTCCTCCTTCCTGAGAGAAGCTTTCTACCTATTAAACCAAATTTCTGCACTTTCTGCTCTCGTACTGCCTTTTCTAGTAATCCTCATTGTATTTTGTGCTCATGTGAATCTGGCTTTTTAAGTACTTCACTTATATTACTCTTGATTGCCACTTGACTATCTGCAATCACTTAAGAGAGCCGCCTCTAGGTGGGTTGGTGAGGGCATTTCCAGGAAGGGTTGATTTTCTGGTGATTCCCTCCTACAATGGGTGGTACCAGCTGGCAGGTGGCCCAGTTGAAGAGGTCTGAGGAAGACGCTGTGTGCTTACCTGCCTGCCTCCACTTCTTGCTATGAGCATGTCTGTCTTTTGCTGGCATCAAAGTCTAACGTGTGCAGTTTTCCATCATAGTCCAGCTGGTTTCCAGGAACCTTGTCTGACTCGTGTATTGGATTAGAACAGCTGAACCATTCAGCTTTGTGGACTGAGTAACTACTGGGCTCTCAGCCTCCCCAGCAGAACCACTGCCAAATCCCTCTCAGTTAGATGTGAGTCATTTTAGCAAATCTGCTTTTATAACAGGCACACGTTCTATCAGTTCCATTCTTCTAGAGACTCTTGTTCAAGATGCCACTTCTGAGACTGGCCGTGTGTTTGTTTTTCTGTGCCTGGCTTTTTATAGTTAGCATAACATCCTGCACAAGAGATACGATTGCATTTTTTAAAATGATGATATATAACCTCATTTTTTGTATACACCAATTTTGCATATTCACTCATTTACTGATCAACACTTGGGCCAATACCACATGTTGGCTCTTGAATTGTGCTGCAGTGACATGAGCACCAGGATTTGGACATTGGTTTCAATTCTTTTGGATAAATTCCAAGATGTAGGATTGCTGACTTATATAAAATGTTTATTTTTAAGTTTTGAAGGAACTTCATATTTTTCTCAATGATGGCTAAATTAATTCATATTTACACAAATAATATATGAGTGTTTTTTACATATTCTACATCTTCTCCAAGACCAAATAGGTCCATGCATTTAGAGTCAGTGAATTTGAATGAAGACATTGAAAACACACGATGGAGAGCTTAGCTAAATGCTTCAAGGTATGGTATTGGCAAAATGGATATCAACAATCAGAAGAATGAAAAATGGATCCCCACCTCATACTGCAGAAGTGCCAACTCAAGAAAGGTTGAAGAGTAAACATAAGAGTTTGAACTCAATACTTTAAAACTTGTGGAAGAAAACATGACAGGGGATCTTCTTGACACTGAACGGGGTGTAGGTAAGCTCAGCGAGAAAACAGGCAACGCTAGATGAGAGACTACATCACACAGAGAAGCCACAAGAGAGGCAGAAAAACAATCAGAGAAGTGAAAAGAAACCACACAGGATGGAAGAAAGTATTTTAATGCCATGCATATAGTAGGGAGAGAATACAGAAAATGTATGAGGGTATCAAATGACCAAGCAAAAAATAGAAAAAAATCCAATTAAAAAAATAGACAAAGGATATTGTTCTATGCCTTTTCCTAGAGAGTTGTTAACAAATATGTATTCACCTCTAATAGCAAAATAATTAAATATCAAATAATAATTTTGGTAGACCTGTATTATCACGCCACATAAAAAACTATACCAGATGAATCAAAGACCTCAATATATGGGTAGATATACCAAATCTGATACAAGAGACTGTGGGGAATGGTCTTGAACCCATTGACTCAGGAGCCGACTTTCTGAATAGAACACCATTAGCATAGGTACTAATAATAACCAATAAATGGAAACTCATGAACCAAAAAACTTTTGTATGGCAAAGGACAACATCAGTGTGACAAAGCAGTAACCCACAGAATGGAGAAAAACTTACGAACTCGACACTGAATAGAGGGTTAAGATCTAAAATATATAAATAATTCAACTGGATATCAAGGAAACAACCCAATTTAAAAATGAGGTACATATCTAAATAGAGAATTCTTAAAGCCAGAAACTCAAATGCATGAGAAGCCCTTAAAATGTTTAACATATTTAGTCATCAGTGAAATACCCATTCATCTTACATCCATCAGAATGGCAAAGATCAATCAAGTAAGTAGCAGATCATGCTATTGAAAGGATGTGCAGTAAGGAGAAGACGCATCCATTGCTGATAGGGGTGCAAATGGGATGGCCACTATAATTCAGTGTGGTCTTTCCTCAGCAAGATTCAAATCAATCTTCTCCAAGATCCAGCTACACTACTATTGGGAATATACCTAGAGGATGCTTTATTCTACCACATGAACATTTGCCCAAACATGCTCATTGTTTCACTATTAATAATACTCAGAAATCAGAAACAACCTTGATGTCCCTCAGCAGAAAAATGAATAAAGAAAAGGAGGTACAATGGAGTATCACTCAGGTGATAAAAAAGTGAAATTCACAGGTAAGTGGATAGAAGTAGAAAAAAAAATCCAGAGAGAGGTAACTCAGACAAGAAAGATAAATATGATATGCATTTGCTTACATGTAGATGTGTGCTCTTAAGTCACTGTAAGGGAGCTACAATCTGTACAAGCACAGAAGATATGTAGAGAGTATGGGCTTTGGGAAAGTAATATAATATAATGTAATGTAATATAATATAATAATATAATATAATATAATATAATATAATATAATATAATATAATAAACATAATAAATAATAATATATAATATAATATAATATAATATAATATAATATAATAAATATAATAAATAGTTATGGAGGGTCAAAAGGAGAGACTGGAATGAGAGGATTAAACAGAGATGGAGGGAATGGGAACAAGAATATGGGGAAGGACGACAAAAACTATAGGGTATTTGAGGGGTGGTGTAGAAACCTGTACAGTAGAAGCTTCCTAAAATATATACATATATGAAGGTGATCTCAGTGAAGTTGTCAGATAACGCAGGAGATAAAGTCCCAACTGGCCTTCTCTTGACACCAAAGGCATCTTCCAGTACTAAGATTCTGTTGCAGCTGATTGAGTACTTGGCTGAAGTGTCTTATTGGAACCCCCACACGACTCAGACTGTTGGTGCTTCTCCGCAAACTAATGGTAAGGCCCTATTGCTGAGGACAACTCCTACACAACCAACCTATCAAAGGCAGAGAAATGGAGCTAGTCCTTCCCTAGAGTCTTCACCTTGATGGACTGAAACTTTCAGTTCCTGGTTCTGAAAGTTACTCTATCCACTACCAAAGGAGAAAGGAAAACACCGGGCCAGTTACAAACCCAAAGGTTTGTAACTCTTCAACAGGGACCTGCCAGCAAGGCACACTGTTGCAACTGTGGCACAAAGCCTGTTAGAGTAATCAAACAGTATCTGCTCTGAGTAAAGGCTCACTTCAAGAGCTGGAACCCACACCCAGTACTGCTTGTGTGGCTAAGAATATGAGGCTACGCCAGGAACCCAGAGAAAACCCAAATACTACTGTCCTGCTGAAGCAATGGTTCTCAACCTGTGGGTTTTGACTGACCCTTTCACATATCAGATATCCTGCATATCAGACATTAACATCGTGATTCATAACAATAGCGACTTACAGTTATGAAGTAGCAATGAAAATACTTTTTATAGTTAAAAGTCACCATGACACCAGGAACTATATTCAGGAGTCACAGCATTAGGGGGGTTGAGAACCATCTTGCTAAAGGAACATAGCAATAAAATGTCTTCTAATGGAATTCTGTTGTATTCATAGATCAGTGCTTAGATCAGCCTCCATCAGAGAAGCATCCTCCTGTAGCAGATGGGAATGAATTCAGGGACCTGTGGGGAGCAATTTTGCTAATTGATGGAGGATGGAGGATGCCCCCCTCAACTGTGGGGGCATTTCGTGACAGATAGGACTGAGCTATAAAAGACTGTGGCTGACCGCGAGCCTGAGAACAAGCCAATAAGCAGCTTTCTCCCATGGTCCCTGTCTCTACTCCTGCCCTGACTACCCTCAAAAACGAATTGTGATCTGGATGTGTAAGCCCAATAAACCTGCTCAGACCCTAAGTTGGTTTTGGTCAGTGTTTTATCAGAGCAACAGAGAGTGTGCTAGACTAGCTGGTGAGTGGAGAATTCAGCCAGCTCTTTCCATGTGGTCACCATTGTGATGGAGAACCACCCTCATCTTTTAGTGGGAGAGAGTATTACCTCAGCCTCTTCCCCCAAGCTTGTTTCTGCCTTTCTTCGCCAGTCTTTGATTAGCAAAGGATCCTTCTCTCCTGCTGCCCACTGTCTGAATTCTGCTGCTGGTTCCTAGCTCTCTCCGAGTGAGATCAGATTTATGTACTGACCTAGGAGGCCCCAGGATCTGGCCTCTGCCCACCGCATTCTTCCTAACCCTATACCTGAGCATTGACCTTTCTCCAGCACGGTTCAGCCCCCAAACAAGCATTTCTGCTTCTTGGTCGACTGCTTTGGGCAGGCCTTTCCTGAACACTGTGGTAAGCAGCATCTTTTCTTGGCAGGGTGGCTCCTGTCTGCTGCTCCATTTGTCTTCACAGTATATAAAACTATCCAACGTAATTTTATTTACTTGTTCATGTAATTATTTTCTACCTCCTTACCTGCAATGTAATTTGCATGAAAACAAGAACTTTATTTTGCCCTATATCACTGTCTGCATATGTCTAGTGGCTCATAAATAAAGGAAGTGCCGTGTGCTCGGTGCCAGCAAAACTCCTGAGTGGGCTGAATATGAGTGAGAACTGTGCGATTGGATTGGAATATCTTTAAAGGAAATTTTGACTACATTTACCTTTTGCCTTGCACATACACATTACACTTAACCTCTGGGGAGAATTTGACCCCGTTCTACAGAGAGCTTCCCGATGGACTCTTTCATAAAATGAATGACAAGACCCTGGCAACCCGAAGGTGTTTAAAGCATCTTATAATATTCAGGAGGTAAGAGCTGGGGTCAGTGACTCTGAACATCAGGCAGACGAAAAAATGTACTAGGCTCAGGGTCTCAACTTCAACATTTCTACTACAATAGTATAAATCCATTAGGGAAACCTGTAAGTCTAATATACAAAAAGAAAGAAAGGAAAAAAGCGCCGGAGATTAATGTAGGTCATTGGATGCTATTTTCATTTAAAATTTTTAAGGTTAAGGGAGCTCTTTCATTGTGGAAAAACCAAGATTTAGTAACTCACTCTGCAAACATTTCTCCTCTGCCCCATATTCCCTTTTATAAAGAAAGACCCTATTTATTTAGTAAGCTTAAAATGGACAAGCTAGAGCCAAACGCTTTTTATTTATAGTATATACAAATATCACATATACTATCATGATAACGTAAGAATAAGTGGAAGCCAGGAGAGTTTCTGATAAGCCCCTCTACCCAGTGTCTTATCTAAAATGGTAACACTCTCTTGGCTGTAGGTCCAGTGACACAGGATCTGACTACTCATGATGCCACACAGCCTCAAGGGAGCCTCACGTAAATCATCCACCCCAACGTTTCACCTTCTTAAGCCCCAGATTATTTTGCATGTTTATTGCTCCATCCTTATCCACTGATACATTGCAACATCCAACCGGAAGCTACATATTTGCCTCAGACCTGAATCTGAGTGTTTGTTTTCTGCCTGGCCTTACCCCTTTTCTCTTTGGCAATTTTTAAATGCCATTTTGATCTTTCCCCCTTTGAAATGGAGAGATGGTTTATTATCATTCCTTTCAGTGACTAGGTCTGTCTTGCAACTAACCAGAAGACAGCTTCTAGAAGCTCTACATAGGCTTGTGCTGCTGGAGGTTATATATAACACGGGGAGACTTGGAAATGACACCAAGCAGAAGGTGTCTTCAAGGGTTCTCCAACAGGGGCTGGGGAAGGTGGGGGAGACTGATTCCTCTTCGAAGGGAAAGATTGTTACATTGTGGGACACTGGGGGTGCTCAAGTTTCCCATTCAGTGAAAGGAGGTAAAAAGGACTTATTTTGAAGCTTTCCCCAGAGTCTTTGCAGTGTTGGATTTGGGTGAGGCTTAGGGTTCATGTTAGATCTACTCTGATCCTTAAATCAGGTTTATTAATGGGTAACTGACATATGAGCATTGTATATATTTAAGGTGTATAACTGTATTTATTTCTCGTTTTTATGGATTATTAGGAATTGAAGCCAGGGTCTGGCACATGCCAGGTGAGTACTCTCACCACTGAGAGCCATCGTCAGCCTGAGATTGTGATGCATGCTTGCACGCATTGTGAAATGGATGCTCTCTTGATGGTTCCTATGCTGCTCCAGTCTCATACAGTCCCTTCAGCATGGCTTTTCTGTTTCCCTAGTCTCATTTCTACCTTGCACCTCCAAAACCTTTCTCACACAGGCCAGGCTAGCCTCTGCCTGTTTTCAGATCATACTCAAGAACCAGTTCCCGGAAGTCAGGCAATGTGAGTGAGACCCCTTTTTCCTTTTGCTGATAGCCTCTATGACAGCACACCTTGCAGGGTTGGCACATGCTCTACTCTACTGTGTGTCTCCTTAGCTTGAACCCACCCAGCATCTCACTCTGCATCCATTTTGAGGAAACTCCTGAGGAGAACAGGGGACAGACATTTATCTGAAAACGTCGTTATTGCTTAATCGGTGCTGTGAGTCAGATAATTCTTGTTGAAACTTCTTAAGCTCATGGACTCAAAATAGAGACTCTGCTTGCTAGGATATGCTTCTGAGTGCACTGAATTTGGTACCTGAAGCTTCTAGACCTTGGATACCAAACTAAGGTGTGTGTGCGCGCGCATGCGTGCGTGTGTGCATGCATACGTGCGTGCGTGTGTGTGTGTGTGTGTGTGTGTGTGTGTGTGTGCTGGAAGCATGCAGTTGCTCTGTGGTAAGTCAGGGGAAGAGAATGAAGGCAAGTTTGAAGGGTGGACTGGGTATGCAAACACTAAGGTTTTGGAGTCGCTTCCTGGTGTCTGGTTCTGTTTTATCTGCTTGTCATGTATTTTCTCTCTTTGTAATCAAATGGGATGGTGCTGGGCTTCTAGTATAGATTAGAAAATTTAGACTGACTAAAGTGGATTATTTTTAAATGGTGTCAGGGACTCAAATGCAGAGTAAAGGATTAGTGTCAGTGGGGCTGGGCACTAGAATGACATGGGTTAACTGAGAATGGTGACCACATAATGCAGAAAGCAGAGATGAGAGAAAAGCAGAGAAGAAAAGCAAAGGACAAAAAGGATCGAAAGGAGCCGGGGCGGGGCATGAGACCCAGCAACACTCTTTTCTATGTTCACTTTGCAACCAGGACTGCAAACCTGAGAAAACCATTTCCAGCAGTTTTTGTTCCCCGGGACACACTGTCTTCAATTGTAGTTCTAAAAGGGTTGCATTAACTGGATATGCACCATCACTTTCTATGTCTCATCAACAGAATGACAAGGCCAGAGTCAAGCACAGTAATGCTGGCCTCCCTCATTTGAGACCTTTAACACACCTCTTACAGGAGAGGGCTGCGTTAGGGGCGGTCCATTGCGAATGCTAACTTGATTAAGACAGAATCTGGAGGCAGGAATGTCTTTTGTGACTGAATTTCCATATTGAGGAATGTCAAATTCGTATGCATCACTGAAAGATGACCACGAGTGTCCTTTGTTGTACACTGGTACCACTATCAGTTTGGATGACTCACAGGGAGGAAAAAAATTGAATTTATGCTTTAGAGAGAGGAAGAATGCAGATGCTATATTTGTTGCCAAGTATTCTGATTCTTAAAGGTACATGCAGCAGGTTGTGTCAGTAGTGGCTTGTCATCCAAGCTCTGGGGAGACTGAAATATGAAGATTTCACGTTTAAGGCCTCTAGGAGCGGCAGATGGAAACCTCGTCTTTAAAACAAACAAACAAACAAGCAAACAACAAATAAACACAAAATACTTCCAAGTTCTGGTAATTACTAGGTTTTTTCCCCATTCTTAACAAATAGGCACCATTGTAGGTGATTAATTTTTCCTGCTGTCCTGCTAGTGAATAATGCATGAGACCAGGGAAGAGAGACAGGCTATGATACATGCAGCCTGGGAACAGAAAGGGTTTGTCTATTTGAGAGAAGTGAATCAGTAAGAATGGAGCATCAAGCATGGGAGAAGACAAATTAGACACAGAAGTATGAAAATGCCAAAATGTTACCCATTACTTTGTATACTAACCTTAACACTTAATAATAAAAAAATCAAGACATGCTAGTGGTTTTTGCTGAATAACCCTTGACCTCGCTAGACTCTTTTCGGTTCCCAAGACATCCCCTCCTATGATTGCACCATACAGCTTCTTTCTTGTTCCTCTCTCAGACCCAAAGGCATCTGCTAAGGTCATCTGCACTGCTGATTGCTCAGGTCTTAGCTAGTGGCCTACTCTCAGAGAAGAGTTATGTGGCCCGGAAGGCACTCTGGAGCCAGGCCTGGCCTCCATCTCACCACATCTGCTTTCTCTCTCTCTCTCTCTCTCTCTCTCTCTCTCTCTCTCTCTCTCTCTCTCTCTCTCTCACCATTCAATTCATTTCTCACAGCACTGTCCCAGTGCGATCTGGTTCTTTAAAACAAATCTATCCTTTGACAATTTCATACGCGTATCCACCAACGCCTTCTAGCCACACCCATCCCCTCCTCCTTACCTTATCTCCTCATTATCTTTACAACCACCTCTTCTCCTACCCAGTTTCCATCCCACTTACAGGTCTTTTTGTTGCTGGTGGTGTTGATTTGTGACTCATCAGGTTCCACCGGGGCTGAGCATATGAGCATGGGCGGGGAACACCTACTGAAGTGTGGGTGACTCACGAGCTGCTGACCTCTCCTGACCTGACCATTGCACAGAAGAATCAGCTCTCATTAAGATGCTTTAGGGGTTGACTTTAGAATACATGACTGTCAGAGGACAACTTAAGTGATGAGAATTATAGATAAAAGAGTCATATAAGGAGGAGGGAGGAGGAGGATATGTGACAAAAGCCAGCTCATGACCCACACTGAAATAAGGAAGCATGAAGATAAGAGCATTAAGAGGAGCATTAAGGCAATAGGCAACATTTTAAGCAAATACTTCAGGGTGTTTCAGGCCTTGGAAGATCTGTCCAGGCCTGACGATCTTCTACCTAGATCTTATTTTTGTTTCCACATTTTAGCTTCATAGGGACTTTCCCTATCCTTGATGTGTTGCACAGATGACCTTGAACTCATGTTGATTTATCAGCCCCACCTTGGCTCACAGGTGTGTGTCTCCACGCTAGACATCCATTGCAACATTTTACGCAAACAAAGCTCAGATTTGTTATTTTAGAAATACAGGTGCAGACAGACATGTTCCTGTCTTCCCACCCTCAGAAGTCTGATATGGAAGATTTCCATCTGTCTAAGAATTTAGGGGCTATGAAGGGAGGTAGGAAGGGGAGACGAGAAGAAAGGGAAGGATAGAGAAAGGTGGAGATGAGGAGAGGAGGACAGATGGGGAGGGGGAGGGGAAGTAAGGGGGAGAAAGAGGACCGGGAAGGAGGAAGGGGAGGAAAAGTGGGCAAGGGGGAGAAGAGAAGAAAAACGTAGGACACTTGAAGGTCCATTAGAGCTTATTTAATATAGAGATGATAAGACTCATAACTGAAGGTGGCAGGGTTGAAGAGTAAGAGCTAAGAAATGGGAGATATTGTTAAAGTTAATTTGATATAGGCAAAAAAAAAAGAGTGAAAAAAATAGGTGATAGTTTGTGAATTAAATCTATACCCTTGATAAAGTATGGAAGCAGATAGTATCATTGACATTAAACTTTAAAAGTATCATCGACATTTGCCCAACCAGATGTCTAGTCCAGGGCTGCTTGGCTGAGGCTCAGCCTCAGCTTGAGAGCGGGTCTGAGGAAGTGAGCGCGCATGGTGGAAGGATGACTCGAAGTCAGAGGTGGATGCGAGCTCACAGCTCTGCGTTCTGCTTAACACAGCTCTCTCTTGAGACCAAAGCTGAGCCTTTTATTTGCGTAAGCTACTTCCTTAGAAATTGTGTATCAGTTTAATATTTACCTCGTGATATTCCACAAATCAGCCTTTTATGACCATAGCTTCCTGACTTTCAGAAACTGATTAAAAGAACACTTTCTAGGCAAATGAACCAGACAGGATATATATATATATATATATATATATATATATATATATATATATATAGCAGGTCCTATGAGGTTCTTTGGGTACTTGTGGTTGTCAAGTCTCAATAGACAGGCTATTTTTATGTGAGTTAGCTTTAAGTATAATATTTTTTATAATTTTTTTTTTTTGCAATTTAGTAAGCTCCTGTTTATGCTGATGCAAGCAGCACTGAAGCTCATTTTTGTAATTCTTACCTACTTCAATATGTTCTTTTAATCTTTGGACTTTTTTTTCCCCCTTTTTATCTCACTGACTCTGAGGCTTATTCTTAGAAAGTGTTAAACAATCCAAGAAAGTGGGAATATCATTGAGCCATCATCTTTTCTCAGACATTTGTCTGTGCCCAAACTCTATTTGGATAGCACATATAACTACCCCCTTTAGGGAGTAGAATATCTAGATCAAATTTTGTTAATGGCTTCTGGGGAGGAGACCATCTTTTTACCACTAATATTATGTAGCCATCTATCTGAGCCTTGTTTTTTTTTTTTTTTTTTTTTTTTTTTTTGAGATAGGGTTTCTCTGTGTAGCCCTGGCTGTCCTGGAACTCACTCTATAGACCAGGCTGGCCTCGAACTCAGAAATTCACCTGCCTCTGCCTCCCAAGTGCTGGGATTAAAGGCGTGCACCACCACTGCCCGGCTGAGCCTTGTTTTTAAGCTGTTCTTTTCTCTTTCATGATATCATGTCTTCTTTCTTAATATCTTTCTGGTTAAACTGACTCATTTAGTGTAGCTGCCTCTGTTCTTTCAGGTCTGTTAAGCCCCTCCTACAGTTCATATTGTATTGAAACCCTGCCCTTTTGCATAGTTGAGATATTCTGTGAAGAATAGCTATTACACTGATTTATGTATTCTTGAACTCATATTCTCAGAGTTCTTTCCCACAGCCTTATGGGCTGCCCTGAAGGTCACAGTATCACCATTTTCTCGAGGATCACCAGACATATTCTCGATTCCTGCAATCATCCTATTTCTGGCTATCATGGTGTCATATTCCACTGCAGGGAGAACAAACCACAAAAAAGGAACATGAAGCAAAATATGTACATTATTATGCAAACAAGCTTTATGCTGGCCGCAGCCATCAGCATGGGAAGAGACCCATGTCCTGCTAGCTCATCTCCAGGGGTCGGAATCATGTCATAGCAACCCTTCCATCGCCAGCAGCCATGCAATGCTTAACATGATCAATTGGATTTTATTTTTCTCTTGAAGTAGACTGGTGCTTGGAGATTAGACTGAACTTTAGTCTTTGATCAACATAGATAGGGACAAAATATTTAGGATATTTTTTATATTATGTTTATGTAGCTAAGGAAATCTCACTGTGTTAGTCAGCTTTCTGCTATTGTAACAAACACCAGAAACATATCAGCTGACAAGGAGAGAAAGGTTACTTCAGCTCACAGTTATGGAACTCATGATGCCTCATTACTTTTATGTTAGTGTAGTCAGGCATCATTATGGAGAACAGGTGGTGAGGCAAAAAGCCAATAGCTTGTAGTCAAACAAAAAGAAAGAAAGAAGGGTTAGAGCCATATTATCTTCATCTAGGGACCAATTCCAGTGACCTACGACCTGACACCCCATGCCTACTCTGTCATTCTGCCTCTACACACATTAGACTCCGTCTGCTAGAGGTTCTACCATCTTCCTGTGGTGTACCAGCTGCAGACTGAGCCTTTAATCTACTGACTTTAGAGGACATTTAAGATCCATACCTATCATAGTGTCACTAAAGCAAGTTTTCGAAGTTTTAATTACAGAACCACGTTAATACCATGAAACCAATGCATACACTTCCCATGCGGTGTGCCCCTCCCGTTCCTTTTGTCTGATGACCATGAGCTCAGGGGTAAGAGTGGTAGTCACTACAAAGGCAATTCACTCCCCGTCCCCTGGGGATGGAATCCCAGGCTGGGTGACTCTGGTCAGATATTTAACACTCGTTCCCATCTAGGAAATCAGGCTGGTTTTAAGGGGTTACTGCTCCCCCACTAGGCTGGGTGGAGGGTAGTTGGGGTGACTTGACTTAGAGATAGTGAAGAAGTTAGAAAAGAGTAGTTATCCTGGGAGCAACATGGTGACAGACAAGGGGGAAGGAAGAAGTAACTGACTGTGAGAATGAACTCAGTATGACTCAGTGCACTAGGCCCTGGGGCCTACTTTTTGGTATTTCTTTCCTGGGCTGTATTCCACATGTTATACAGTCACCATCAAACTGTGGTATAATTAGTTAGTTATAGGACTTTACGTTCTCTTTGCATGGAGAGCAAAATTATAGCCTGGCTTCTGCTTTGGAAGAGGCAGTCTAGGGTGCACTGCAGAGGTAGGAGTTGAAGAGATTGGCTGAGAAGGCGGCTGTGCCCCCACCAGAAGCAAACTGCTTGAGTGGGTTTGCAGGCCTTCAGGTCTTCTGGGGCTTCTTGGAGAGAGGACTGCTTTTGTCCAGTCACTAAAGCCAGTGATTTTCCTTGCTTGTGAAATAGAAGTCTAAACTCTTGCAGTCTGAAGGATGCAGGAACACGCAGGGTGCACACAACTTGTCCACGGTTCTTTCACAAATGCCTGGGACAGGGGGAGCACTGCTCTCTGAGGTGTTCGGGAGCACGGGTCTTGAGTTTTGGATTATTTATATTTACACAGGAAAATTGGGGATATGCTCTAAAACGAAACACAGAATCCACTGATTTCTATGCCCCTGAAAGTAATTTTATACATATGCATATTACTTATTTTACTAATTTTATGTGAGTCAAAAGTTTCATGGCCTGGAATTTTGGATCTGTAGCATAATGGCGTGCTAAAACAGTTTGCAATTTTGGACTTGGGGATTCAGGATGCTGAGCATATATTATAAGGAGAAGCATTAAAAATAGCATTCACAGCCGGGCGGCGGTGGTGGCGCACGCCTTTAATCCCAGCACTTGAGAGGCAGAGGCAGGCGGATTTCTGAGTTCGAGGCCAGCCTGGTCTACAGAGTGAGTTCCAGGACAGCCAGGGCTATACAGAGAAACCCTGTCTCAAAAAAAAAAATAGCATTCACCTTCTACTTCAATGTACACTTTTATTCATTGTTCAAAATAATAGCTAATTACATATAACTTGTAAACTTATTCAGAATCAGTGTCCAGAGAGACATATGGATTACATGACATATTCTGATGTCTGTAGAATATAATATACAGGTAGAAGCACAAAATGTAAAAAGTAAAATTGTGAAAACAAGTCCTGTTACCTGTATGTATAAGAAAAACAAGACTCATTTTCCTACAGGCTACCAATATTATACAGGGCAGTTCTTGTCAGAGTTCAGTTATTTTCATTTACTCCACTTGGTAGCTCAAGAAATGATAGAAAAAGACACTAATATACAAAGAAATCACTTCACAGTGCTATGTGATAGTAGAAACTCGTATTAATACAAAATATCACTTGAGGTTTATACAGAGAGTTCTCGTGCCAAGTTTGCGAGACATCTTGGTTAGCAAGCAATCTGAGAGTTCTTAAAAAACAGATTTTCTTAAACACATATTTTTGCTGGTAAATTGTTGATGGTTGAAAAGCAAGCGGAAGTAGGCAGAAGGTGCTACAACCTGTCATCTTAACAGCAGGCACGGAGCAAATTGCTCTGCTACTTCTGCTCCTCTCCATAAGGTGGCAGAGTTGCTGTTACAAAAGAAAGAGCAAGTTCACTGTTCATCTTAAATCTAACTTAAACCTTCTAGGGAAATGTAGAAGACTTAGGGTCATTCCTGGCATTTAACTATTGCGATCTTCATTCAACAATAGTACCAATAGGACCCAGTGTGTCAGAAATAACAGCAAAGGAGCAGCTACACGTGAACCTCCTAGTATAGCAGGGTTTCCTGGAGACCTCCCACCCCCGCCCCCCAGCACTGCTTTTTCTTTCCAGACAGTTATGTCTCTGCAGGGTCTCTTCAACACCCAATCACCCCAGAACCCATGGTGGCAGTCCCAGATAACCATGGAGGTAACTAGAGTCTATCTGCGTGTGACTGAGGCAAGCACAACTATTTAGACTTGTAGGGGCTGAAGAATGGCCTACATTAATGAGAATGCAGGTGTGCGATGGGCTGGCTTTGGCTCTTGTGATCCAGTAACTGGTTCTTAGACCTGTCGATCCAACCCTAAGTAACAGGGCACCATTTTCAAATATGGCGCACACACAGGGCCCCGATGGTCTAGAATGGTATTTGCTTGAGGCTTTGAAGATTAATATATCTCCTCAGGGATAGAATGTATGTTCCCCGTGGACAGACTCTCAGGTATTTTGCTTTATTTCTCTAATAATTGGACAGTGCCTCACACCCATGAGATTCTCTGCAGGCATGCTTTGAAAGAAAGGCAGTTACCACTGCTTGGCACCACATGGTGTCAAGCATGTGGTGTTCATAGAACTTTATGTCCCTTGGTGTATGCTGGTAGACTAAAAAAAGAAAACCTGCTAAGTATGGCAGTAACCTGCAATAACATTTCCTTATCAGCAGCCGTTCCTGGGTGGCCAGCTTTATACACGAAAGGGCAAATCTGACTAATCCGGGAACGAGAAACCTGCATGAGTAAGTAGCTGTCAATGGATTTTCTTTTATAGATTACTGATAGACTAAAAATAGTAAAGGAAACAAAGTCGTTTGGGCCAACGTAAGCCACCCAAACTCTTGAATTGGAAGAGAGTGTGTGCCAGACCAATATGGCATGCTTCGGAGGAACCCTCACCTTTTCTGTGAAACATCCGTGGACTTTGAGAAGTGTGCGCTGGAGAAAACTATGCTGCTCTACCAAAAGAGAGAATTTGGCAACTACAAGGTAAAGGAAAATTTATCACAGGGGATAATTCTCAGAAACTAGTATCAGGAGCTTAAATCTTGAAAATCAAAGCCTCCTCTGCCCTGGATAGTTTCTCACTATGCTGAGGCTCCTGTGTGGGGCTGCATGGGAGATGTCTGGGGTCTAACTATACAGTGTTCTTTACCAAGTGTCTTTAGTGTGAACGATGCTAATGACCATGGGCCACCAAACAAATGCCACATTTAAGAAGCACAGACAATGGAAATCTGTGTTTTCACCAGAAAAGAAAATTACCAGCAGACAAAAGTTGTGCATTTTATTCAGATAAAAAGCAATAATGGTTATAAATTGTTAGACAGGTCAAAGAGAACTAGAGTACCTATTCTTAGTTCACACAGACATGATTTTAACTAGCATCTGGTTTTATTCTAGTAGGAGGAAAACAGATTTGTAAAGCTATGCACCCCTGTCTGTAGACTCTGTTACAGGAATTTTTACATCACATGTGTCCATACATCAGCGATTCAGGTTCTTAGGGTAGTTTCCCCCCTGCGTTCTTTCAGAGGCAGTGTGTGTAGATGTTTGTCAGCATTTCTGCGTATTCTCTGCAACAGCTACATTTTATGTTTCCTGTTCCTTAATCTGTTGGGTGCTTGAAAACTACTTTATTAACACAAATCCAAGTCGTGTTTTAATTAAGAATAATAAATAGTAGTCTGGAGAGCTTCCCTCTGAGGAGAACTCAGGAGTTTCAGAATGTGGAATATAAAAAAACCTACTGGGAGTGGTTGAAACCTTTTTGTCTGTCTTTTGCTCCTTGGTTCTGCGCTCTCTCTCTCTCTCTGTGTGTGTGTGTGTGTGTGTGAGAGAGACACACACACACACACACACACACACACACACGCACGTGTGCAGGAGTGCAGGAGGTTGCTAGGCAACAGGGCTCTTGTCATGTATATGTAAGAAGTCTCAGAAAAAAAAACAAAACCCAAAAATCTACAAAGTCAGAAATTTGTCATTGTTTCCAGCCCAGAGGATCTCGCTGGGAACTCTCACCTACAAGTTACTAGGAGAGGATGAGAAATCGCTTCGTTATTCTGGGTCAGACATTTTGCTCTAGGAATTGATGTGGATATTAATTCTAAAGCTCTTCACTTCAGGGTTTTCCCTAGGGGCCGTGAAAGTGTTTTGAAGCGTTCACACCCACGTTTCCCTTGAGCTATATGAAATGGAAAAATAAAATGTAACATCTACATCTTTAAAAGAGAACGAGGCTTTTATTATAATTATTACTGATGCTAATAATACTCTGTGCTTCTAGCGGCCTCTGTCATGAGGCAGCTCAGATTCCCAGCAGAACTTTAAGGAAAACTCCATTTCCTTAAAGGTTGGGTCTAATTATTATGCAGATTCTTAGTTATGGGTATGGAAATGCAGGGTTTCTGTGGAGGAAATCAAGGGAGGCAGAAGGCAGGGGTCCTGAAACAAAGGAGAAATAAGGAAACAAGCCCAAAACCTGCTGACATCACTGCCCAAACATCCCACATTGATAAGGATTGAGTCAAAGCAGACCCTGCAGCCCTAAGATCACAGGGAGCATTTTAGAGTCAGCGAGGGACTCTGATCTCTGGACATGTTTCAGGTAGTTTGATATGTCATCGATACCTTTCCTTGTGTTCTTAAAAAGTCTTGAACAGTCACCAACTGATACTTTAAATCCACTGTTGCATAAAGCCTGCGGTTTAAATACAATGAGACGGACTAATGATTCTTGTTTGTCCTCCAAAACCAAGCTAAATAAGCCACAATACAAAGAACACAACATTTATGGTCTTAAAGAGACCAGCTTACAGGCTGGGCATTGTGCTACCTGCCTTTAATCCCAGCACTCAGGAGGCAGAGGCAGGTGGGTGGCTGTGTGTGTGAGTTCCATGCCATATATATTGATAATCTGCCTCAAACAAACAAACATATTTAACTTACTACTCCATACATCATAATTTGCATAAATCACCAAGCCCTGGTTGTGTTGGAATCTTAAAAGCAAGGCAAAGAGGAAAAGCTATGGAGAACCCAAATAAATATCTATGCAGATTGGGTGAATACCTGGATCTATTATTATAAAGTATTTATAATAATAACTCCCCGCCAACCCCGGCAATGAGAAGGAAAGTCTGTATGACACAATGAAGGTACTGATGAAGGAATTGGAAAGCTGGTTAATAGTCACAGCATTTCCTGTTTCTGTTATCTGTTTATTTACTTACTAACAGAACTGAGGATTGAACTCTGGGCCTCATATACGCTAGTCAAGCACTCTACCAATGAGCTAGATCCTCAGTGCCTTCTATCAAGACTTGAATTCAATATAACTTTGATTATTGGGCTCTGACTTTGATATGAGACTGCAGGCGATCCTCATAAACTATTTCGTAAAAGTGTGGGCAGTGAATATGCTTTATGGTTAGAATTTAAGATGCTGGAAAGAAAATAGAATGATCCCCTTTGAACCAGGAGGCTCAGGGAAGACGAAACGGTAACAAGCAGTCAAAGAGTAGCTTTAGGCAAGTGATTACACATTTACTTCCCCAGGACCTGCCACCCGACAGTGGAGAGTAAGCTCTCTGTGTGCTTGCTGGCTGACAAACGCAGTGTGCGGGTTGTTCAGAGCACACACAATTATGTTTTAGCTGCAAGTGAAGAAAGCAGACACAAAGAGACCGAGCTGGTCTGTCTGGCAGAAAGTAAAATGACAACCCTCTGTAAAATGGAATCTGATCTTCTCCTGGTGTGTATGAAGACCAAGTACTCATATACATGAAATAAATAAATGAGTCTTAAAAAATAAGACAAATACAGAGAGAAAGCAGTGACCTGTAGTCAGGGATTTCTAATGATCCACTCAGAAAACAGAATGAAGTCAAGAAAACAAGCAAAACTAACCAACCAACCAACCAACCAACCAACCAACCAACCAACCAACAACAACAACAAAACCAAAGAGAATACGAATGTCCTCTGGCTAGCGATTCTGCTAAGGAAGAAGGAGAGGCAGGGTGTGGAGGGGAGGCCAGCAGCATGTGTCTTCCTGCAGGTGGACGACAACCTGATCACCCAGGGCTATGCAGAGCTGCATCAAATGTCATCACAAACCAGCCGGCCAATAAAAGCCTGATCAGTAGGGACTCTATAAAAGACAGCTGTGAAATGAGTGCAGAGGAAAGAGGCTAGACTGATTCACAGATATGATAGGACACCAGAAGAATTCACTGCTGAGACTAGCCTCAGTGTCGTCCTCCTCCTCAAATGGGCACAGGGAGACATGACAGATTGTCCCACTGCTATGAGTTTAGCGTGCAGAGAAAGAGCATATTCTTATGGGTGTGTGCACATGAGTGCAGGTGCCTGCGATGGCCAAAAGGGGGACTCAGATTCCCTTGGAACTAGAATTACAGGCTACCCAATGTGGATGCTGAGAACTTAATGTGGGTCCTTTGCAAGAGCTACGGGCAAGCAGTATACACTTAACCATCTAGAGAACCTTAACATTGAAGCATCTTTTTTTGCCCCTTACTTACATAAAATTTTAAAATGACATCTTGTTATTCTGCTCAAGCAGGCTTTATGCTTCTGGCCTCAGGCAGTCCTTCCACCCCAGGCTCCTGAGTATTAGAGTCCAACTCACCATTTTGAAATTATCAGGAGCTAGCTAGATTTGGAGGCAATGTATGCCCAGAGAGCACTCTTCAGTTGCCAAAATCATTTCCTAGAGTGTTGTTGAATAAGCAGTATCTGGAGCCCACAGTCCAGGAAGAGGGCACTGTAAATGCTAATGAAAAAATTTTATAATTTTCCTCAATTTTGTTTCTCAAAAATAATGTATTTTTCATTGGCAATGTAAATGAAGACGGTATGAAATTAAAAAAATTAAAAAATTTAGTTTTCAAGAAAAAAGTGAAAAGAGAGGATGACCAACTTAAAAAAAATGTAGTTATTTTTATTTTTTATTTTATTTAGTTCTTGTAGTGCTGGTAATCGAATCTAGGGTCTTGGATTCAATGATAGTCATGTGCTTCACCACTGTACCTCTCCAGGCTCCCTTTCTAAATGTTACACTTCATCGCAACAACAACCACTTTCTACTCCTCTTCCTCCTCCTCCTCTTCCTCTCCTTCCTTTTTTTCCCTCTTCCTTTTTAAAATTTTTTTCGACAGACTCTCACTAAGCCACTTCTGAATTTGTGTTCATTCAACTTCACCCACCCATGTAGTAGAGGTTATAGTCCTGTGCTACCATGCGTGTCTGAGCTCAATTTTAACACAGAGAAAATAACAGAATACAAAAGGTCAAATGGAGAGAAACTTGAAGCAAATCCACATGAATCAGGAACAAGGCAAGGGTGTACAAAAGACCACACATTGTGTCACGCACTACGTCCCAATCTAAGCACTGTATACTCTAGGTACTTGTTGAATTAAATAGCAATAAAATAAAAACCTTATTGATCAGTTCAGAAGATCCTGCAGAACAGAGTCCTACTGTTTCACATGGAAGAATTAAGCTACTGGTGCTGTTATATGGACTGAGCCCTGTATTGAATTGACTCTTTAGAGTGTTTGCAACAGCAGAAAAACTAAAATACATTCTACAGTATTAACACAACACCGGACAATCCAGCATTATATATTAGGGTTTCTTTCTGACTATAAAGACTAGATAAGAAAGCCATAAGCAGACAGTTTTATTTCATGGAGCTGATGATGATATTTTTCACAGTATCAGAAAGTATATGTCTCCTTTTTGTAAGATTTATCACAATTAAAAAATTGAGACCTCCATTTCAACAAGATGGTGCTCTTGAAGTATATGCAAAAGACTACTCAATATTCTAAGTGTCTTTATTATTCTTAGTTTTAGATGGGTACAATATTGTCTGGAATATAGGCTCTAGTGTCCAGCATTTTTTTTTTTTTTTTTGCAACAAAGTGTGTGGTAGACTAAACTTTGGCAAATGATGTAAACAGATATAACCTAAGTCAGTTTCTGAGGCTTGTCCTCAAACACAATAAATATCATTCTTTCTGCCTTTCTCCCCTTTAGTTCCCTGGGCTGGAACTAAACAACCAGACATATGCTTCAGCAGTCATTTTTAATGTTGTTATGATTTAAGAGCCATAGCCACAAAAGATGAAGCAGTAAGAGGTCAAGCTCTCTAGGAAGCTCCCACACTGATCTCTGCTGACAGTGTCCAGAACTTTAGACTATGAAGAGGAATAGACACTGTCTTAGTAAAGCTGCTGTTGTTTTGTTGTTATTGTTGGTGATGGTAATGGTCATTTGTGGTTCAACTTAATTCCAAACTAGACTGCCTGGTTATTTATAAAGGCAGATACTATGAGGAAAATCACCTAGATTATCTGTTTCATCAGACTACTTCTTATCAGCTCCAAAGAGGAAGGGGAATGTGCTTCAGTGTCTTCACTCAGTGGATCAAACCCAGTCGTTTGACCAAAGGAGCAAAAACTGGTGTTGTCCAAATCAAGATGGCGTAACTTTCCATTTCCATTTTCTTCAACCTACTCCTCACTTTGCTCCTTCTTTGCTGTTCTTTTCCCTCCATTCCTTTACTCTTTTAACTTATCTCTCAAGTTCAAGAAAAAGCATATTTGGATCGTTTGAATATTTCATTTTTTAAACATTTACCATTTAATAGGATTCATGTACTTTATATGAATGCAAGTTCAAAGGAAATGGTTAATTCTCCATGGGCACCGATTCCCTGGACAGATCCCAGCATTTAAGAAGACTTGTCCACCGTGTAGAAATGGTATTTTTTCTAAACTTTCTTTAGGAACAAAAGAGATGCTACTCAAAGAAAATGTGAATTTTTATAGTTATCTACTTTTCATATTTTTTTCCTTAATCAATACATACATTAGTCTGATGTTTAAAATGTACCAACTTTCTTTCTGAGTGGCACATGGTTTACTCACACAAACATAATGTTTTCTATTGGTTTTATTCTTGGACAAAATATTCTTAATTTGTAGCCTTATTTATAAGAAACATTCAAACTTGACTTCTGGACACTTTGAAAGACTCCTTGACTTCAAAGTGTTCTAGGCCACTTGCATATTGAAGAAATATTTTTAAGCTCAGAAATTTAGGGTTTCCAAGTCTTTAAAAGATAGGGCCCGTGGGAGGTCGACAATGGAACCAGAAGTTCAACAGTCACTAAAGCCGGCGCCACACCAGAAGCCAGTTCCTATGACCTCTTGCTGATGGGTATCAATGCAGAGACCAGAGAAGCCAGGTCGACGGGCCTCTTCCAAAGATCCAAGTTTGTATCATTTCACTGGGCAGTAGCTTTGTTCACAGCTTAGGGCTGGTGCAGGAACACATGAAGCTATCCTGGAGTTAGTTCATTAGCATAGAAATATCTATCTTGGGCTTGGCTTTGTTAGAGTTGCCTGGGACCACTCTGTAACACACTAGTCATGTTTTTCCTACTTTATTCATCCAACCCTTGAAAGAATGTGGATCCTGTCTTGGGCTAGAATGTCAAGTCAGAACACCGGAATTCTAATCAATCTGCAAAGTTTTTCCAAATTTCTTATTAAAGTGACTCACAAGTGATGAGTATTTGCTTTAAAAACCACACACCCAGAATGTTTCCCACAGTGAGCCCAATTTTGGGAACATAATTTTTTAAAATTAAGTATAAAATGAAGGTCTGTTTTATCTTGGCAAGTTTCTAATTTTCAGAGATGGAAAGTGGGATTTTGGTTTTTATTTGCTCCTCTATTTAGTAGCCGTGATGGGTTTTCTCGGCTTCACAATACACATTGTAGTTGATTATAATGTAGACAAATTTCACTTAATCAGAAACAGGCTGTTCACTGGATGAAATAGGTAGCCAGCCATCTTGCTATATCCTGTCAAGTTGAGCTACTAAAAGTTAGCTTTTATTTGGGTTTATGGGGACAGCAAGGCTTGTTTAACCAAAGGAATAAGAAAATGCATCCATATATTGCTAGAACAATATGCCATGTTGTCTCCAAAAAAAAAGGTGAACCTACCACATTGAAGGTTTAGAGAAGTATGAAGCCATGTTTTTGATTCAGGGACACACTCTCCCTTTCCAGGGTGGTGAAAAGGAGGCTAAGACCATTGGGGAACATACTCTTACAGTCTTTCTCTGATGTGGACTGCTGCTCCATGCCCAAGACGTTTCATGCCCGAGAGTTCTCTAATCCTTTCATCCTTCTGCCTAACTTTTGCTGGCTTTGGAACCTGACTGGGAGTTCCCACAAAGAAGCTGATGCCCCTCTAGCTCTGCATTGCCTCATAACGGAGCAGGTTGCTGCAAGGAGGAATGAGTCATTCATTCAGAAGAAGGCTGAGCCTGGAGCCAGGTTGGTCATGAGGGACGAGACTTGGTGCCAAGGTGGCTCAGTGGCAAGACTTGGGCTTTGTGTCATTCTTCTACTCCCTGCCATGACCCTGGGCTCCTCAAACGGGCGTTTGATGGCACCGCCTTTCAGGTTCCAAGAGCTCCTTGTCATTTCCAGTCTAGGTTTATTCTGTAGGAGGGAACTCAGTGAGCGATGAGAGTACCAGCTAACTGACAGGATACAACCTAGTACATGAACTTTGGGGCATTAGGGAAGAGGTGATTGCATTACATTCTGATTATTGCCAGACTCATGAAATTTATGTACATGAGAGGGAGAAGAGGGAACAGAGGGACTTCCACAAGCATATAAAAGTTTGTACCAATTTCAGTGGTTTATGGGTGCCTTAGAGATACATGAGCTGCACTGGGCTGACTCTGGAGCAAACAGGACGGAACTGTGATGGGGGGGGGGCGCAATTTTCGTGTGTGCACAAAAGGAGCAAAATGGCTTTTCACACGGGAACTAATGCAAAGACAGGAAAGCACTGCGGTGAGACAAATACCGGCATTGTATGGTGAGCAGGCGGTTCATCGGGGATGCAGTTAAACCTCAGCAGTGAGAATCAACGTGGACTTTGTCAATCTATTCGGCCACGTTGCAACGGCCAGATATTTGGTCCAAACCAGTTTACATCAGCAGACCGAGTGAGGCACACTGCAGTTTCTAACGTGGTATTTGTTGGGGGGGGGCCAATGGCATCAGGGAGACTGATGGAAATGGGGACCAAGGAAGGCTCCGGAAGTGTCAGACACGCTCTGTATTTTTTGTTTTGTTTTGTTTGGTTTGGTTTTTCGAGACAGGGTTTCTCTGTGTAGCCCTGGCTGTCTTGGAACCCACTCTGTAGACCAGGCTGGCCTCGAACTCAGAAATCCGCCTGCCTCTGCCTCCCAAGTGCTGGGATGAAAGGCGTGCGCCACCACCGCCCGGTCATGCTCTGTATTTTAGTTGACGCATTGCTCGTTCAGTCTGTGCACTTCTCATTGTACCCTTAAAATCTATGCATTTCACCGCATGTGTATTTTATTTGAATCTAAAAGGCCCCACAGTTATAAAACTCTCGCCAAGATGGACCTGTTCTCACCCTTAGTAAATTAGATTTCCCACTTAATTTTCCGGATTATTCAGATGAAGGGGGCAGGGGGAGAAGGAAAAAGTGATGTAAGTCAAGCACATATATTTTTGCTACAGATTTCTACAGAGAATTCTATAGCATTTGAATGTTCCCTTTGGATATCCTAAAAGTTCCTGGCTACAGAGTTATGGCTGGGGTTTCGTTCCCACAGCCCGTGAACTGTAGGTTTAGGTCTGACATCCGTGTTGGGAGGGAAACAAAGAACAGAAAATATGAACCTCACAGACTGCCGACCCCCTGCACAGGGGAGGGGTTCCACACAGCATTTCTGTTTTTGTTTTCCATCATAATATAATCATACACATACATATGCGTCTCAGAATACTGCAAGAATAAGGGAAACATGAATCTGCAAATTTAGATTGCCGGACTATTGCTGTGGACTCTGTAGAGATTCAGAACAAAGAGTTCTATAGTTTGTCTGTGTCTGGTGCTGTCTAAACAGTGATCTGGGCTCAGTTTGAAAGATGGATCCAGTGCAATCTGCCACAGGTCTACCCTTGTGTCTGATGCCCATGCGCAGTGTCTGAGTATACAAAACCATTAGCTTAGCAGGGTTCAGGGTCCAGTAACCTGGGTGTCACAGCTGAAACACACAGACAGTCAGTCCCCTTAGAAATGACTTGGAGAAGATTTTCAGAGATTTTTTTTTTCATTTTGCATGCCTCAAGTTAAATTAAGAACAAATTAAAAACATTTTGTTTTTACAATTTACAAGTGTTCATATAAGAAGATGACTTAAAAAAAAAAAAAACCCACCCAAGCACCCAGAACCCATCTAGCAAACGACGACGCTAATGTTACACAGGCTGAGACCAAAGACCTCGCAGCTCCGTGTTCACTGGTCTGGTCGGCAGGGGGCGCAGTCCTGCTGTCTAGGAGGAAGGTGATGCTGTAGGATCCCCAGAGCTAGAGGCCAGTGGTGCTTTGTTCCCTAACTCAAGTCCAGGAGCCGCATATCAGAGTCAATGTCATTACTTATTTCGACCTGAAAAAGAAAAATATGAATTGCTTTAAAGAACTCCAGTCCTGATAAATGAAAAGCCCGTCCCTTTCTTCAGGCCTTTTGAAATGCAAAGCAACTTAGGGTAGGTCTGGAGCTAAGAAGGCTGAGGGCTCAGCTCTGTTGCTTTCTAGATCAGCTTGGGGCAGTCCAGACGGAGAGACAGCTGACAGCCACAAGCCTGTGGGATGAGGTGCAATCCCTGTCCCAGGAGCGTAGTACCCCCAGTTTACTAGCCTCTTCATGATAGAGGTCTTGGTCTGAGAAAAATCATAGACCTGGCTCCCTCACCAACATCCTATCCTGGGATGTATATAGCATTACATATCCATTCGCCTTGGACACTGTGCCTAAATACTTGGTGGGGAAAAAGAAAGAAACAAAACAAAGCAAAACACCCCACCACTCCACCACCACCACCACCACCACCACCACCACCACCACCAAAAAAAAAAAAAAAAAAAAAAAAAAAAAAAGCCTCTTCTTGGCAGTGTTGTTCAGATTAGATTAACATTTCAGTCCATAGACCAGGTAAAGTATATCTTTCTCCACAGTGTGGGCAGACACTGTGGGATCATTCTTAAGCCTCGCCACACAGTGAGGTTTCCTGAGTTACAGGGGTTTCTCCTGCCAGATCATTGCAACATTAATTTATCCCTGCTCTTCGGCCCGCTAGCCTCGGCCGCAGATTAAGGACTTTCCAGGCTCAACCACTGCACAGGCCAGTTTCTTCATATCTCTACCAACTCTTTCCTCTATCCCTTACGCCCTTACTTCCTGCCTCACTTCCTGCTTCTCTGCCTCCTTCTTTCTCTTTTCAAAATAACCCTAAGCACCCTAGCAAGGGAGGCTGTGTCCCACCACGTTCACATCCCTGACTAGACATTCCTCTTCCATCAGTGTAGCTCAATGACTGATCACTTGGAATGGGCTTTTCAGTCGTGATTTTAAATGGTTAAACAAACCTCCAGCTTTCTTCTTTCCCCTATCTGGTGTCTCTCTTCTCCCCACAAATGGTGTCTTCCCCCTGCACAACCCGGAAGGCCCCTGGTCATCTGGAGTCTTGCTTCTGTGTCTTGGGAGACTGAATGGTAAGCGCCTTAAGTCTAATCCTTGCACTCTGCATTTTAACCGTGATATCCACGGGGAGATAAAGAGCTGTGATTATAAAAAAAAATGGAAATCTATAACTTCATACAGTCTTAAGTTAGCAGGAAGTGGGCAGGTTCTGAAGGTCACTTCTCTGAACACACGAAGCTGGTCTCAATGAAGTGGATAAAACCAGGAGCCTTACAGTATCTAGTATATGGGAGACAAGGATGCCACTGCATAGCACTTTCAGAGTGGAAAAGACCTGACACAAGGAATTACCTGGCCCAACAAAGTGTAGAGGCCAGGATAGCCTGCCTGACTATAAGAATCTATATGCTTGTTTATTTACTATTACCTAGTCTCTACCACCTCAGTTTCATATCTGTATTGCTCCAGTTATCTAGAAATACTCATTATAGTAGATGTGTTGAAATGAAATCCACATTATATTAGACCACTATGTCTCCTCAATCTATTTTAATTATTAACAATTTCCTATAATTAAATTTTTTTCTACTTAATTATAGACATCAAGATTCAGCTCATGTTACTAAATAGACTAGTTCAAGGTCAGGCTTGACTTTACAAACAGGCACCTGGTGGGTGGTGGTACCTGGTAGGTGGTGGTGTCTGGTGGGTGGTGGTACCTGGTGGGTGGTGGTACCTGGTGGGTGGTGGTGTCTGGTGGGTGGTGGTGTCTGGTAGGTGGTGGTACCTGGTGGGTGGTGGTGTCTGGTGGGTGGTGGTGTCTGGTGGGTGGTGGTACCTGCTGGGTGGTGGTGTCTGGTAGGTGGTGGTACCTGGTGGGTGGTGGTACCTGGTGGGTGGTGGTGTCTGGTAGGTGCTGGTACCTGGTGGGTGGTGGTACCTGCTGGGTGGTGGTATGCAAGCATTTCTTACGTGGTGGCATAGACATTGTTTTAAGTGAGTAATTGGTCTAGGTATTGATTTTGGATCCTTAAATTCATAATTCTCCTCTCTTACTTGCTTTACTTGCTTTTAAATAGGTTCATGAAGAAATTTTAACAATGGCTCGATTAACCCAGCCTCCAAAGGCAGAGAAAAAGCAGATAACAAGACAATGATGCTAGTTCAATGTATGACTGGTAGGCTCGCAATAGTTTTTCTTTCTACTTGTTTTCTAAGTTTCTTGGTATTACATCTGATGTATGTGTTTGTGTGTATCTCTCTCTCTCTCTCTCTCTCTCTCTCTCTCTCTCTCTGTGTGTGTGTGTGTGTTTGTATGTGCATGTGTGTGTGTAATCTGCCCTTGCTTCTGTTATTTCTAGTATTGTTTTCCCATAGATTTGGAATAGTATGTTATTTGTTTTTTTTTAAAAAAATTATTTATTTTTTATTTTCTATATTCTTTGTTTATATTCCAAATGATTTTCCATTTCCTGGTTCCCCCTTCCTCATAAGTCCCATAAGCCCTCTTCCCTCTGCCCATTCCCCAATCAACTCCTCCCACTTCTCTGTCCTGGTAATCCCCTACAATGCTGCATCAAGCCTATCCAGGACCAGGGCCCTCTCCTTCCTTCTTCTTGAGAATGATTTGATATGTGAGTTGTGTCTTGGGTATTCAGAGCTTCTGGGCTAATATCCACTTATCAGTGACTGCATTCCAAGTGTGTTCTTTTGTGAATGAGTTAGCTCACTTAGGATGATATTTTCTAGTTCCAACCATTTGCCTAAGAATTTCATGAATTCATTGTTTTTAATTGCTGAATAGTATTCCATTTTGTAAATATACCACATTTTCTGTATCCATTCTTCCATTGAGGGACATCTGGATTCTTTCCAGCTTCTGGCTATTATAAATAAGGCTGCTATGAACATAGTAGAGCATGTGTCCTTATTGCATGCAGGGGAATCCTCTGGGTATATGTCCAGGAGTGGTATAGCAGGATCCTCTGGAAGTGTCATGCCCAGTTTTCTGAGGAACCGCCAGACTGATTTCCAGAGTGGTTGTACCAACTTGCATTCCCACCAGCAGTGGAGGAGTGCTCCTCTTTCTCCACATCCTTGCCAACACCTGCTGTCTCCTGAGTTTTTAATCTTAGTCATTCTGACTGGAATGAGGTGAAATCTCAGGGTTGTTTTGATTTGCATTTCTCTAATGACTAGTGATGTTGAACATTTCTTAACATGCTTCTCAGCCATTGGAATTTCTTCAGGTGAGAAGTCTTTGTTTAGCTCTGTACCTCATTTTAATAGGGCTATTTGGTTCTCTGGAGTCTAACTTCTTGAGTTCTTTGTATGTATTGGATATTAGCCCTCTGTCAGGTGTGGGGTTGGTGAAGATCTTTTCCCAATTTGTGGTTGCCGTTTTGTCCTTTTGACAGTGTCCTTTGCCTTATAGAAACTTTGTAATTTTATGAGAATTGACAAGAATTTGTCAATTCTTGTTCTTAGAGCATAAGCTATTGGTGTCCTGTTCAGGAACTTTTTCCCTGTGCCCATGTCTTCAAGGGTCTTC
Organism: Apodemus agrarius; assembly: GCA_964023405.1. Taxonomy (NCBI): domain Eukaryota; kingdom Metazoa; phylum Chordata; class Mammalia; order Rodentia; family Muridae; genus Apodemus; species Apodemus agrarius. The sequence continues at coordinate 132,927,681 of OZ030009.1, read as the reverse complement.
CCCAGTTTCTTTTCCAACTATTAGTTGGAATAGTATTTTTAATGTAATTCAAACCCAGATGGTGTAAGCAAAGGAAGATTTCTGCAAACTGTCTTCTGATCTCCACATGTCTGACAGCACACATGCAGCACCACACACACACACACACACACACACACACACACACACTGATTTTTAAAAGATGAATGGTTTTGGGACGTGAGTGGAAACTTTATTCTTGACCTAAAATGTTCTGTAGACTACTAGAGAAGTTGAAAATGACTGTGAACTGAAATATGAATTTGTACAGTAAGATATGGCCCTATATTTGTGGTAGTATAGTAATATTTTCATTTGGGTAAGAATTGGTTTCTACAAAGTTGTAGGAGCAGAGGTTTCATATCACAATGTCAGATAAATAATGGCAGTGTACCCAGAGAGAATTGGATAGTCAACTGATCTTTAGTTGTAGTGACTACATTGGAATATATACACAAATATATATACATATGTATATATATATTTGTAGTGTTGGTGATATCCTTCTTTTCCAGTGAGGACAGGGGCATATAGCCTATTATAATGATGAAACTGATCTCCATCTAAAGTCAGCATTTTACACAATAGCTAGATAGTCAACATATACTCTTACAGTAGTCATAACAATGTGTACCCCCTTCTCACAGTGAATCAGAAAGCCACTAATGCCTTTGAGAAGAAAAGAGTTCCCAAACCAGAGAGTGCAAGGAGCTGAGGTGAAGTTATCCTTGTGGTATACATACAGGAAAGCTCTCCTGTCTCCCCTTCGGGACAACTAAGACTGCACTGATTGTGTTGCAGTTGTAGTGCCCTTGAGATAGTTCTCAAAAGCTAATGTTTCTAAAACTGCTTTCCATTTCCAGGGACTGATGGTGGCTCTCAGTGAGTGGGGCTTCATGATTAGCAATGGAGAGAGTGAGACAGCCATCACTAGGAACAGATCTCAGTTAAGAGTATTCTGTGAACCACAGATGATAGGACTATCCTATTTTATAGATCTTGCTTGATAAGCTGTGAAAACCAATCAAGGACAAATACAGACAACATTAAGGACAATATCATTTAATCTTTAGTCTACTTAAGCCACGGTTGCTGACAGTTACTTAACTATAAGTTTTTCTTATTTCTCATTATATTTTTATTTAAAAAAATTTTAAATTTAAATATATTTTGGTCATATTCTTGCCAATCCCCCTGCCCTGACAATTCTTCCTCCACTCCCTACCTACCCAACTTTAGTTCTTTCCTAAATAAACAGAGACCCAAAACAACACCCCTCCTAATCAAGAAAACAGCATAAAATATCAACCCCTCAAAAAAAGACAATAACCGACCAACCAAACAAAACCAACAACTCACCAAACTGTGACTAAATAAAAGCACACAAAAAGCTGTGAAGTATATTATATGTTGCTCAACTACTTACAAACAGGAGACATGCCCTTACATACGACATGAGATATACTCAGTGTCACTTCATTGGAGAAAACTCATTTTCCCTCTCCAAACAGGGATAAATGACAGTTTACTTGTTAACCATTACCCTAGTGGCTAGATTTCCTTGCTTCCTTCCTTCCTTGCTTCCTTCCTTCCTTGCTTCCTTCCTTCCTTGCTTCCTTCCTTCCTTCCTTCCTTCCTTCTTTCCTTCCTGTCTGTCTTCTTCGTGTCTGTCTTGTCTCTCTTTCCATCCCTTCCTCCCTCCCTTACTTACTCCCCTTCTTTCTTTCTTTCTTTCTTTCTTTCTTTCTTTCTTTCTTTCTTCCTTCCTTCCTTCCTTCCTTCCTTCCTTCCCTTTCTCTCTCCTTCTCTCTCTTTCTTTCTTTCTTCCTTCCTTCCTTCCTTCCTTCCTTCCTTCCTTCCTTTCTTTCTTTCTTTCTTTCTTTCTTTCTTTCTTTCTTTTTTTCTTTCGTTCACTTATTTTAAAATAAAACATAAGATAAAACAAAAATTATTACATTGAAGTTGGACAAGCCAAACCAACAGAAAGAAAAGAACCCAAGAAAGCACACTAATCAAAGACCCACTCTTTCTCATACTCGTGAATCCCATGGAAAAAACAGTAAACTGGAAGCCATAAATAGAGTGAAGAGGGCCTGCTGCCTCAGTCCCTGTGAGCTCATATGAGCTTTGATCGCGTTGATTTAAAGGGCCTTGTTCTTTTGGTGTTTGCCATCCCTCTGGCTCTTATATTCTTTCTGCCTTTCTTCTATGGTGTTTCCAGAGATCTGAAGGGTCAGATTTGATGGAGAGGTCCCATTTAGGGCTGAGTATCCAAAGTCTCTCATTCTCTGCATAATGTCTGACTGTGGGTCTCTATATTTTGTTACCATCTGCTGCAACAGAAAGCTTCTCTGATGACCACAAAATGAGGCACTAATCTGTGAGTATATCAGAAAGTCACGAAGAGTCATTTTTATCACATTTTCTTTTCTTTTTGTGGACCAGTGTTACTTGGTTATAGGTCTCTGGTCTATGTAGTCTCTGGTTGTCGGTCACCTAGGCAGTTTTAGATATGGGTTCCATTTTGTGAACAGGGGCTTAAGTCAAATCAGTTATTTGTTAGTTTCTCTCACAAGCTCTTGTGATACCATTGCGCTAACATTTCTTGCAGGCACTACTCTATTTAGATCAATGGTTTTGTGGCTAGCTTGGTGGTTCCCTTTATCCTTTAATAGCACGCCCAGTATCTTCCTGTTTCAAGGACTCTGGAATATAGGGGTAAAGGCTCTGTGCAGGCACGAACTCGACATCTCCATGTTCAATGAGTTGTATAGGTGTTGTCTTCAGTATAGGTGGGGCCTTGCTGTCAGTTTGTGGAAAATAGCCTAAAATCCTGTCAACAGCCTGGGTTGCTTTGGAATTTCTGAGGAATCCCTTTGGAGAACAACTCAATTAAATGTATCCCAACCCCCGCAATGTACACTTTGTTTGGTGACAAGTGATACTCAGTTGGAGCTCTCTTTCCCTCATTATTGGCAGTTTCATTTAAACTGCCTTCATATATGTTATATTTTAGGAAGTTTTTACTGTATTACATCTATATACTACCCCTCATACACCCCTTCATTTTAGCTATCTCTTCTCACCGATTCCCTTTCACAACTTCTCTTTCTCTCGTCTTAATACTCCTACTATTGAAGGAGTCTAGTCTATTTCCCCTTTCTAACTAGATCTGTCTGTCCCCTCTGGTCCCCTACTCTATACCTAGCCTCTCTGGTTCTCTTGATGGAAATTTGCTTAGCTGACTTTACAGCTACTATCTACATATGAACAAATACACACTATACTTTTCTTTCTGTATATGGGTTACTTCACTCAGGATAATTTTTTTCTAGTTCCATCCATTTTGCTTACAAATTGCATAATGCCATTTAACAAAAGACGGTTGAGTAATGCTCTGTGGTGCAATTGTACCTCATTGACTTTATCCATTATTTTGTTGAGGGACATCTAGCTTTCCAGTTCTGGATTATGAAATTGGTTTGCTGCTCTAAGCATCGAACACCGTTGAGCGAGTGTTTTGTGGCAGGATGAAGTATTGTTTGGGTATATGCCCATAACTGGTATTGCTGGATTTTGAGTCGATCTTGCTGAAAAACTGCCACACTCATTTCCAAAGTGGCTGTTCAAGTTTCCACTCCCACTAGTAATGGAGGAGTTTTCCTCTTACTCCATATCCTCACCAGAAAGAATTGTCACTTCTCTTGTGGATCTTAATCATTCTTACAGGTGTATGGTGGGATTTCGAAGTAGTTTTGATTTATATCTCCCTGGTGGCTAAGGGTGTTGAACATTTCTTGGAGTATCTCTAAGTCATTTAAGTTTTCTCTAGAATTCTTTCTTTAGATCTGTACCCCATTTTTAGCTGGGTTATTTGTTTTCTTGATATCCAGTTCTTCGAGTTCTTTATACATTTTGGATATTAGCCCTCTATTGGATATGGAATTGGTAAAAAATCTTTTCCCATTCTATAGGTTGTTGTTCTTTGTTGTGCAGAAGCTTTTCAGTTTTGCTGTGCAGAAGCTTTTCAGTTTTATGAGGTCTCAGTTATTAATTGTTGATCTTAGTGCCTGCACTATTAGTGTTCTGTTCAGAAAGTCTTCTCCTTTGGCAATGAGTTCACGGCTCTCCCTTACTTTCTCTTCTGTTAGATTTAGTGTATTTGGTTTTATGTTGAGATTTTTGATCTATATGGACTTGAGTATTGTACAGGGTGATAAATATGGATCTATTTGCATTCTTCTATATGCAGACAATCAGTTTGACAAGTACTATTTGTTAAAAATGTTCTTTTTCCAGTGTGTATTTCTGCCCTCTATCAAACATCAGGTTTCCATAAGTGTGTGTATTTATGTCTGGGTCTTCAATTCAATTCCACTGATTGATGTGTCTTATTATTTTGCTATTACCATGCTGTTTTTATTACTATAGCTTTGTATACAACTTAAAATCTGGAAAAATGATACCTAACACTTTCATTATTATTCAGGGTTGTTTGAGTTAGTATGTAAGTGTATGTGTGTGTGTGTTTTCATATGAAGCTGAAAATTGTCCTTTAAAGATCTATGAAGAATTGTGTTGGACATTTGATGGAGACTGTAATGAATCACTAGTATAGACAGCTTTTTGTAGGATGGCCATTTTTATTATGTTAATCCTACTAATCCATTAGCATGGGATACCTTTCCACATTCTGATATCATCTTCAATTTCATGCTTAAATCACTTAAAGTTTTTAATCATGTAAGTCTTCCATTTCCTTAGTTAGGGATACTCCAAGATATTTTATATTATTTGAGGCCATTGTGAAAGGTGTTGTTTCTTTGATTTCCCAGACCACTTGTCATTTACATATAGGACAGCTACTGATTTTTATGAGTTAATTTTGTATCCAGCCATTTAGCTGAAAGAGTTTTTCATCTATAGGAGTTCCCTGATGGAATTTTTACAGTCCTTTATGTCTATCATCATATAATCTGCAAATAGTGATACTTTGACTTCTTCCTTTCCAATCTGTATTTCCCTGATCTTCTTTCATTGTAATAGTGTTTTAGCTAAGACTGGAGGCACTAAATCGATTGGTTATGGGCAAAGTGTGCAGCCTTGCCTTGTTCATGATTTTAGTGGAATTGGTTTGAGTTTCTCACCTTTTAAGTTGAGGATATCTATAAGCTTCCTGTAAACTGACACAATAAATATGTTGAGATATGTCCCTAGCATCTGTGATATCTCTAGACTTTATCATGAAGGAATATTGTATTTTGTTGATACATCGAATGAGATGATTATGTTTTTCTTTCAAATGTTTTATACGGTGGGTTACTCTTATTGATTTACCCATGTTAGGCCATCCCTGTGTCTCTTGATGAAACCTCTTGATTATGATGATGGATGATCTTTTTCGATATATTTTGGGTTGGATTTGCTACCATTTTATTACATATTTTTCTTCTATGATCATATGGGAAATTGGGTGTAATTCTTATTCTTTATTAAGTCCTTATGTTGTTTGGGTATCAAAGTAATTTTGCCCTCATAAAATAAAGCAGGCCATGTTCCTTTTGTTTCTATTTTATGGAATAATTTGAGAGAAATAGCATTAAGTCTTCTTTAAAAGACTGGTAGAATTATGCTATAAAATCATCTAACCCTGGGCTTTTTTTTTTTTTTAAGGTGGAATTCTTTTAATGACTGCCTCTGTTTCATTAGTGGCTATAGGCATGTTTAAATTGCATATATAATCTTGATTGAACTTTGTGAAGTGTTATATACCCAGAAAGTTATCCATTTTTTAAAGATATTCCAACTTGGTGAAGTACAGGGTTTTAAAGCATCTCTTTATTATTCTCTATATATCCTTGGTGTCTGTTACTATATCCTCCTTTTCATTTGTAATTTTGTTCATTTGAATAGTATCTCTCTGCCTTTTATCTAATTTTGTCAATCTTGTTGATACAAGGGATCATTATTAAGGTATATTTCTTGAATGTAGCCAAAGGATAAAACCTGTCTTTGAAAGCATTCTGTTAGTCTCTGTCTTTTTATTAGGGGATTATGATATTTGATACTTAAAGATGTCTATGAACAATGATTGTTGATTCCTGCAATTTTTTTGTTGGTGTTAATGGTGGTGTTGGTTGTGTGTGTGTGTGTGTGTGTGTGTGTGTGTGTGTGAGTGTGTTTATTTCTTGTTCCTTCTTTTGATTTTGTTGGTTTTGGATTATTTAATCTCTGTGTCTTAAAGATAGAGTTTACCATCTAGAATCTTCAATAGGGCTGGTTTTATTTAAATTTGTTTTATTTTACCATGGGACATCGTATTTTCTCTTTGTGTGGTTATTAAAAGTTCTGTTGGGTGCCAGGCGGTGGTGGCGCATGCCTTTAATCCCAGCACTTGGGAGGCAGAGGCAGAGGCAGGCGGATTTCTGAGTTTGAGGCCAGCCTGGTTTACAGAGTGAGTTCCAGGACAGCCAGGGCTACACAGAGAAACCCCATCTCGAAAAACCAAAAAAAAAAAAAAAAAAAAAAAAAGTTCTGCTGGGTATAGTAGTCTGGGATGTCATCTGTTGGCTCTTAGAGTCTGTAACACATCTATCTATCCAAGTCCTTCTGGTACTCAGAGTGTCCATTGAGAAGTCAGGCATAATTTTAATAGGTCTGCCTTTATATATTACTTGGTATTTTTCCTTGTAGCTTTAATATTCTTACTTTGTCCTGTACATTTAACATGTTGGTTATTATATACTTTTGCCTGGTCTCTTCTGTTTGGAATTCTGTATGCTTCTTGTACCTTGATAGGTATCTATCTAGCTACAAGATATTCTTTAGGTTAGTAAAAATTTTTTTAAGATTTTGTTGAGAATATTTTCCATGCCATTTACCTGTGATTGTTTTCCTTCCTCTATTTTTATTATTCTTAGATTTAGTCCTTTCTTTTCATGGATGCTTTATGTGCCATGAGTATTTTAGGCATACCCTCTTCTTTGACCAATATATTCAAATCTTTTATTATATATTTAATACCTTAGATTTCCTCTTCCAACTCTTAGACTTACTGATGAAGCTTGCTCCTACAGGTTCTGTTTGAATTCCTAAATTTTTAATTTTCATATTTCCCTCAGTCTTTTGAAAACTATTTCCACTTTCAGGTCTTGATTTGTTTTACTTGGTTCCTTCCATTGTTTGTGGTTTCATAGGCTTATCTAAAAAATTTATTCATTTCCTCTTTAAGGACCTCTATCATATTCATAAAGCCTATTTTAAGGTCCTTTTCTTGTATTTTAGCCATGCTGGAATGTTCAGAGCCTGCTGTGTTAGGGTTGCTCAATCAGAGACATATTGTTCTGGCTTATATTATGTTTTGGCATTGTTGTCTAGGCATCTGGGATTAGGAAGCTTGTAATTCCAGGTGATTATATCTGATTTTTTTGTTGTTGTTAAGTGAAGTTTTTGTCCCTTGGTTTCTGTTTCCTCTCTGGTTCTTAGGAAGGTTTCATGGTTGTGTGTTGCCTGAAAAGCCTCTTAGGTGCTGATAAGTGTGAGCAGTGGGGGTTCCAGGTAAAAGGTATTTCTAGGTATTGGAACCTGAGACTTAGGAATGGGGAATGGTTATAGGCATTGAGAGAGCTTTACAAGAGAGAAAAGCAGGATCTTCCACCAAGATCTTAGAATGAAGACAAAGACAGAGAGTATGGAGAGGCCACAGCAGAAGTTTTCCTAAAGAGCTGGGGATGAGACTGGGGGATTGGACTTAGAGGACTAGAGAGCGATGTGAAGATCTTCAGTTAGCCTACTTGCTTCCCTAGTCAGAGTGGTCTGTATGTTCTCAAGGAGGGTCTGTTGGAGTGAGTGGGAATTTTGGAGGGGAAGATCTATGTGATCCACTGGAGATAGGTGCGAAAGGGAAGGAAGGGTGCGGCAGCTGTTCTGTTGCGGAGGTGAGATGAGACTGGGGGATTGCACTTGGAAGAGCAGAGGAAGAGGTAAAGCTCTGTAATTAACTTAGCTACTTCTCTGCCCAGAGTGGCCTGTGGATTCCCAGGGAGTCCCTTGTGGAGTTGAGGGGTGGTGCAAAGCAATCAGTTGAGGGACAGAGCTTAGGAGGGAAAGATCTGTGGGATCTTTTAGAGACAAGGTGCAAGGGCATCTGCAGAATGTGTTCTGCTATAGAGCTGGGGATTTGATTTGATGGAGCAAAACGAGAAGTGAAGATCTGGCATCAGCTTACCTGTTTTCCTGGCTGAAGAGGTGACAGCCATTTTTTTTTTTTTAAATAAGAATGTGAAAATCCATTATTCTACCTTCTTAACCATCTTCCCCATGCCAGGCACTATGACTGTACACCTGGTCTGTCTGACAAGCTAGAGCTCAATCAAGACACTAAATTCAAAATGATCTTGTATGGAAACGGTTCACGATGGTATTATTACTGATGGAAAAGTAATGGTCTCAGGAAAGAGCGAATAGAAATATTCTTCTTGGCGTTTGTCTGTACTATTGGAGAGAAAAAAAAAACCAGGCAATGAAAGTACCTACTTACAGCATGCCAGAGTAGCGTCTTGAAATGGGGATTAGCTGCCTCTGCCTTTTGGCACTTAGAGGCAATAGGGGACACTCAATCAGCAGTGGTCACGTAACATAGAGCAATTTTTTGTGAAGAAAAATTAGTCTCCAGCAAAGGCAATCAGACAAGTCAAGATACTACAGAGAAGACAAGTTCTCCTGATTTTTAAAAAGTGACAGGCAAGTTCTGAGTAAATGTCTCATCAAACCTTTCTACGCTGTAGCCAGGGGGCATCTTCCTCATGGATGACTTCTAGCGGATTCTGAGCTAGCTCCACTTCTGCTGTACGTCACAGGTCTGGAACTCAGCTGCTATCTTTCTTTGACAAACTGCCTTGGTCTAATTACTTTCATGTGAAGAATTACTGCTACATGGAAGTTCATTTTCCCGCTATCCAGATGCTGCCTTTTGAATGGAAATACACGTCACGATTTTGACAGACTTTAATTTGGTCACTCATTATGTTGTTCTCTGAAATTGCATCTCACTGTCATATATGGTTTTATGCCCTGCTAGTTTCCTTCTCAAAGGTAAATTTACTTTGGCTAGCCTTTTCCCCTTGCTGTCCTTATTGGCTCAATGTGTAAATGCTTCTTCAAAGCCCAGCTGGCCTCTCGAACCCTTGGCTTGATCCTTGTAGGCCAGAATGGCTCTTGCTTTATGCCTTTAGCAGAGATAGACTCCTTTGTGAGTAATGGTCAGAGAAGTGCTGGTAGAGACACCCCCCAGGCGTTAGTGTGAGGCCATGGTAACTGCAAATTGTCAGCCATGGCAAGATGATGGACTCCAGCTTACGCTAACTCCAGCCTTCCTCCCCCATTTGCAAGCCCCACTCAGAAGACAACCAATGAAAGTGTTTCATGTCTATGTATGGAAGATGTATTGTGAATGCATACGTGTATGTGTGGTGTGTGTGTGTGTGTGTGTGTGTGTGTGTGTGTGCATTTGTGCACATTATGCATTTGTTTCAGGACATCAGAGGTTGATATTGAATGTCTTCCTCACTCACCTATCTTTTTAGAATTTATTTATTTATGAAACATTCTCACTGTAGCCAAGGCTAGACTTGAATTCTCAGAACTTCCCCCTTGTTTCTGTGTTCTTCACTACCAACCTTGGATTCCATCTTATTTTGATAAAGACCATGACCTCTCCGTGTCATTTCCCAGTGAAACCTTTCTCTACTAAGGGAAGCATAGCCGTTTCCCTTCTGACAAAACATTATAGTGGGGATATTACTTTATGTTTAGTGTTTTCTATGTAGGTCTCCCCTCCCCAGTGATCAGCTTTAGAGGCCAACGCTCTAATGCCTTTTGTCTCTTTATCCCCTGTTTCCAGGGCAGTGAGTGGTTCACATCATTGCAGTTAATCAAGTAATGACTACAAACTGAATTAAACGGATGCAATTAATCAGTGGGGCTTGATATCATAATTGTAAAACGAAAGAAGAAAAAGCCAGCCTTATATGTCAAGCTGCATCATTCCCATAAAAACTGCTCTCAGCTCTATATATTCATACAAGTTGAAGCTGATACAGACATAGGGAATCTTCCTGTACAGTTACTTGTATAGTGCTGCCTATGAATGGTTGTTAGCTTTCATCACTTCTTCTTCAACAGAAAGGCACCTGTTCATGTACAGGTGTCTGAGAATATGCTGAAAATTCTTTTGAATCTCTCAATAAAGAGGCTTCCTCAGGAAATCTGGCTTTATACTCCGTGTAAATGAAAGAGCCTTAATGAAAGTTTAAAATCAGCTGAGCATTCACTCTCTTCTTGACCAATTTAGTCCAGAAAACTGGCTTTTTCACTAAGATGATGATGATGATGATGATGATGATGATGATGATGATGATGTGTGTGTGTGTGTGTGTGTGTGTGCGTGTGCGTGTGTGTATGTGTGTGCATGTGTGTGTGAGCATATACATACTATGCTACCACTGTGCTGGGTATATTGCAATCTCATATAACAGTCCTTAGCAAAAGAAACCAAGCATGTGACAGATGTTCACTAGATCAATGTTGAAACATTTGCATACTGGGGAGGAATAGATACTGATTTTCTACATAGTTCTATGCACAATGATTTCAATTCATGCTCAGTTTGATTTTTCAGATTCCCATCCCTTTCATGACTGAAAGGCTCTCCATATTCATATGACGTGATAATAGGTATAATGTGTCAAAGCAGAGCCTTGTTCTGTAGCTTTTTGTAGCTGGTAGTTTATGCTAATGCTCCACTGAAGTGGTGCAGGTCCAAAAGTGAACCCAGAGAGTGAGAAAATCCTTTGAGGAGACAGAGGACTTGATCAAAGCCTGGCAGTGATCTTAAGAGGATGTTTTATGTGCTCTCAATTCCCAGAGAGGAAGGGACTTCAGAGAACATAAAAGAAAGTCACTTGCCCTGGGACATGCCACATGCACCCTGAGAGATGCACAGGTATTTAATAATCTATTTTTAAAGTCCCCAAAGAAAGGAGACTTCTATTATCGACATTAATCAATTAGAGTTCCTAATAACCTCGCTAAGATGCTCTCTTACGCAGCAGCAGTTTTCACACTGCTATTTCTCTGTAGAGTTATTTTTTTTCATGGTAAGATTAAAGAGTCCATTAATCATCCTCTTATCTTATATCAAATATATGAAGGCTTTCTGAATCGTCACTGGGCTTTGTTTTGTTCTCTTTTGTTTCCAGTGCACGTAACATCCTGCTAATTGTCGTAATCCTGACCAAGTTCCCCAACCCATAATTACCAACACGTTTGGAGCACCTCATTGGTATCATCCAAAAGCATATGTAATGAGGTGATGGCTGGACTTGGGGTGTTATATAGGGCAGATGTCTTCCATTTGGATTTACTTTAAGAACGCAACCTTACTTAAATCCGTATCATGTGATGGGAGATTGATGACTTGGTATGTGAGTTATGCTTGCTCTAACATTCTCTGCCGCTTCCTCAGGACCTCAGTCGTCAGAGGTGCTAGGGGAGCAGTGAAGATTTGAGCTGCGACCAGAGTGCCAACAAGGCAGCGGTGAAGCCTTTGCTGTGTGGTTGTGTACCAGTAATGGCTTCACAGGATAGTCTCTGTTATCACAGAACTATGCAGGGTTGGGCCGAACATGTAGGAAGTCCGTAGGAACATGTCTATTCAGTCAGGTTAGATAACCTCTCATTACCCAAGGATGAGGCCAGCTCTTCAACTTATTAGAAAGGTCCCTAAATTTTTGTTGATCTTCAGTTTCCTTACTCATAAAATAAAAATACTATAAATGTACATTTCACAATAATTAAATAAGAGTTGTAGGCAACATAGCGAGCATATGACAGCTGTTGTTTTATATGCATGTCTGTTTCTACTTTGAGTTTCCTAAGAGTGGAGACACCAAGTCTCTTTCCTCACAGGCTAAGATTTTATCAATCTAGTGACCAAGATTCTGTCCTGAATCAGAAACTGGAAGAGTTCTATCGGGTTACTACATTGTTGACTTTTTCCGTGTCCTCGGGAGTATAATAAACTTATTTCCAAAGGGTTTTCTTTTATTATAAAGAACTGTGAGTGTAAATAGTATTAGAAGCAACTGCTCCTCATATAAGCTGTGCGTCCTGAAGATCACCTCATCCCCGTCATGACCCATCCTTCTCCCATGAAGCCATACGACAGATGACGGAAATTTCAGACATGTTGAGCATGGTATCTGGATTCTGTAAGCCTGGACTCTAATCCTCACCCCTCTTCTACCCCCTTTTACTCTGCTGTTGTGCCCAGAGACTCATTCAGGTCTCCAATGTCTGTAGAATAAATGATCATATTTTTTCCAAATGCAGTTAACTGCTGATGAGGAAAATCAGCCAAGAACATCCCTTTAGAAGGACATGCCACATCCTGGATCCTTTCCGCAATGAATAAAGATGACATTGGGTTATATATGAAGGGTTGTTTTAATATGAGTGAAGATTAAAGCAGTGGTGAGTAGAAGGTCCAAAGTCCCCCACAGTTGGTTAGTTTAGGCCAGGTTAGACGGGTTAATATTTTGCACACTGTCATACCTCTACTTACAGGTTTAACAGGCTTTAACTCAACATGATCCTGGTAGAGGGAGTGCGCGTCTAGTCCACCTATGAAGTCAACTGAAATATAGCAGCCCAGGTTGGATCAGTGTGTAAACGAAAACACATGTAACACTGAATTTTAAAGTAGACTACATATTCACAAGTCTAAGAAAAATATCAGTTTCCTATAAAGGGGAAGAAGTGAATATTGAGTATGAAGGGCTCCTAAAACTATTGTAGGAGAATTTTAAAAAGCACACAAATAATCAAGCTTTTAGGGTCTAAAAAAAACACAGTTGCTATTGATTTTGGTATAAAAATATGGTCATCTGAACTAGTGTAAAGTTTGAAGTAATGTGTCTCCTTATATCTCAAAACACATTCTTTTCTTTTGGTTGCCAAAATGCATGCTCTACCTTCTTAAGAATATTCGCTGCATCTTTAAAAACACTTTTGGGAAGATAATAAGTCTCTGTGCCTCTGACTCCAAGCTATTCTTAAGAAACAAACATTTATCTTGCAACTTTGGTGACGTTTCCATGGTCTGGACACAATGGGGATCGGCCTGCAGTCTCTGGAAGCATGGTGATTTTTATAACCATATTTATAATTCCTTCAGCTTTGCTCTCCTTTTCTCTCAAATCTTTAATTTGTTTCTTGTATTCTATTTTTCACTGAAGGTATTACTCTAAATCATCAGTTCTCAACCTGTGGGTTACAACCCCTTTGAAGTGCCAAATGACCCTTTCATAGGGGTCACCTAAGACCATCAGAAAACACACATATTTACACTATGATTCATAACGGCAGCAAAATTACAGTCGTAAAGTAGCAATGGAAATAATTTTATGTCTGTGGAGTCACCACAACATGAGGAGCTGCATTAAAGCATCACAGCATTAGGAAGGTTGGAAAGCACTGAGCAACAATTTGGTTGTGTAACAGTAGTTTATTAATGGATATATAGGCACACAGGGGCACTAGAGTCTCAGGGACATGAGTATGAGGCATACACACACACAGTAAGATACCCAGCATGCAAACTATCACACTCCAGCTCAAGACAGGCATTTCAGGAACTGTGGCTGAAGGAGAGAGAGGAATGAGCCTCTAAGCTCTGCCGAATTCTTGACTAGCTGTAGCAGCCCTGGTAACTGCTGACTAAATTCATCCTTTCCCTTCCTTGGGGTAGCTGAAGCAAACCCAGGACAATCACATTTTAGTGAGCCTGTGAGTGCCTAGCAACTCAATGGTAGGGAGTATCTCTAAGAAGTCCCCTCGTGGGTAAAGGAAGCAGGCCGCCATTTTTCTGTCATGTGCCCAGGTTAATGGGACACCACCTTCAGGTGGGAAGGGAGAAGAGGCAGCTTGCCTGAGGCCCTGAAAACATTTCTTCTCTGAGTGTAGGCAAGGCATTTAAGTGACAGTTTGGACTAAGTTTTATAAGAAATTTAATAAACTGTCCTCAACTCTTTGGATCTCTGGGAAGAATTGTAGAAGGAAGATCATCATCATATTGATTAAAATTGAATGTCTGGATAATTTATAGGACACTTTTGAAAAGTAAAGAGGATATAAAAAATAAATGAGATTTATAAATAACTATAACTATATGTAAATAATAAAATAGTTTGATTTCAAAACTATGTTCAAAATTCAAACATTAGATGATATATATATATATGTATCAAAGAAAAATAAAATAAAATAAATAAATAAAATAGATATATATATTGATTTTTAGAATACAATATAATGTTAATAGAATTATTATTTTCCATAGAAATTTATGATTTTTAACCTGTTCCTTAATTATCTCTGTTCTTAACATACCACATAAAAGGTATTTTGAGGAAAATATGTTCAATATTATTTCCATTATTTTTAGGAATCTATTTACAGCTTTCTCTGCAGTTTATTTGTAGAATTAGTAAGTTTAAATTAAAAATTAAAAATGACATTATTTATAGTTTTGTATTTGTTCTATCTGGACGTGCATGTGCCCGTATGAGTGTATCTCTGTGCGTTGTGTGCTTACGGGAGCCGCAGAGGTCAGCAGAGGTGTCTAATCTCTAGGAATTGGAGTTACAGATGTTTGGGAGATGCCATGTGGGCACTGTGAACTGAACTACAGTGCTTTGCCAGAGCAATAAGTGCTCTCAACTTCTGAGCTGCTCTTCAGCCTCAATGTTAGATTTTTAATGTATTTGTGAGTGTAGGTGTGTGCATGTGCCATGGCACACACGTGGATATTAGAGGACAGCCTGTAGGAGTTGCTTTGCTCTATCCACCACGTGGGTGCTGGGACTCCAACTCTGCTCATTACTCTTGGCGGGTGCTTTACCTGCTAACCAATCTTACTGACTTAGTGGTAATAAAATGGAAATTGATAGCTGAAGTGAATCTGGAAGTTGTAATGGCGACGGCCTTTGAAATCTGTAGTCACAACCGCAAACTCCAAATATACCTGTAGTATAAGAGTGAGTGTAAGATGCAGGCAGCGGTAGAAGGCAGCATCCAGCCAGAGATTGCCAGGAACTTTCAGGGTGTCGAGGGTGAATTCTGTACACTCTAGCTATTACATCCCACAAGTATGATGTGCATTTTAGAGATCAATTAGCACAATTGGGAGTTGGCATCCACTCTCCAGAAAAGTCAAGCACAGCTGTCTCCCCCATTCTCGAAACCGAGGCTTTGCTATCAGGTCTCACATGGAGAGCACAGGACCAGGAAAGGCCTCTTGTATTCAGTCCTTCAAATTCACTTCTGGTGCCAATTTTCAATTGCACAGCTAAGCGTCTTCCTGGAAGAGCTAATGTTGCTTGTAATTGAATATCTTTGCGGTTACTCACTGTAGCCCTCCAAATCCCTGACAAGGTTCTCACCCAACTGAATGAATGGCAGCGCTTCTCTACAGAGCCATATGCCACTGTGGGTGTTCAGGTTTGATTTTCACGACCAATCGTGACTTCCATACTCATCGCAAGGACACTTTAGGTCATGAATGAAGCTTCCGTTCACGTTACTGAGTCGGTCATCTTTGCTCAGCCATTGCAAATCTCATTTACACGGAACCAAAGAATATAAGGCAGATGTTGGGCATTACCCTCTGTGTTTAGCACAGACTATTTATAAAATATTTGGTAGGGAAAGTAGTAGCTTCATGGGAGCAATATTGCACCACATGCCATTTGAAAATGGAAAGCTCATTCTTTAGGGTTATAGGACAAGTCCCCTTCAGATATGACACTTTCCCTATGCTTCTCAGAGCCCATACAGGCCTTGATCCTTCTCATTCTTCATGGGGGAAACTTCTGCTGCTGCTGCTGATATATAAATCCTCCTTCAGGGGAAGGAGTTTGTTTTTCACTGTAAATGAACCTCTTTGTATTTTCAAAATTCCTCTGAACATAAAGCTTACACTACACATAAAAAAAAAAAACACACTGGGCAAATAGGAACAAGGCTTCTCTTTTATTATCAAGACATCACATTAATCATACTTCTTAGTTTATAAAATATGGCCATTAGCATCTTAGTTCACTTTTCACGCCCGAGTTTCCTCCTCTCATTTTTATCGTAGGTCATAGAGAAGGGAGCCCTTTCCATCTGTGAGAGTATTCAGAGGTTTTTTAGTCATTGACTAAAACTTGGGCCATAGGGTCCTTAGTCTGGGCACATTGGACATGTTCTCATTGGGCAGGCACTGGATAGTTGTAGGATGTTGCCGGGTTAATCATGGCAACATGTTTAGTGTAGGGGCTGAGTGAGGACTTGATTGTAGTGAGAGTCTCAACAGGGACAGGGACCGTCAGCTTTGCCTCCTTTTCTTGGGCTTTTTTGAGGAGGCTGGAGAGCCCCCTAGCCATCTTGGTCTCTGAAGCAGTATCTGAGTTCCAATAAAAGACCTACTTGGATTTAACTAGGCATATTTAAGAAGTTGATAAGTTCTCTTTGTTATCTCTGAGGATATATTTGTAAATTACAATGTACTTATAATACCCAGAGAAAAGTTTAATAAGAAAGAACAGATTTTTCTGTTTCTATTATTAGACGTAAACAGATTGTGACTATTTTCGTGTAGTTTATTCAAATTTCATTTGATTTTAAGAAATTCAAGTTACAAATACAGGGACAACTCTCACATCTATCCTTATGAATTGGTTTTATATATGACACAGGCCTTGTTTTACACTCCAACTTTGCAATTCTCTAGCTTTGGAATTATGGAATACCATTTAATGTCTTAGTGCATTATGCTCTTAAGCAGCTGGCTTGTAGAGTTATCTATTAACAAGTGATCAGTCACCCTATAGGGTTGATTTAAAAAACAATTGCTCAGGATTGACAGTTGGAGCCCAGTATAGCAAGAAAGAATAATTTCTGCTCCACTCTGTCTTAGCCAGTGGCTCTTTGCAGGGAGGAAGAAGACCAACTTTTGAGGTGGTAGAGGACCAACTTTTGAGGTGGCTTATTTGCTTGGATGGGAAATAGGTACAACTTGTTTTACTTAGCTGAGCTCAGGCTAAGAAGTTCATTCCCTCTAAAAGCAGTATGTCCTGGGCTTCTTTGTAGTATGGTAGTTGGATTCCAAGAGTTACCAGGCAGCGATAAAGGGCTTAGCATAATGTATGTAATCTATGACACAACCTGAATACTTAGACATGTCCATTAAATGGCAGTCAATCATCCTGACGAGGCTTAAGGTTAGGGAACAGAAACTCTAGTTCTTAATGGTGGTGTCAGACAAGAAATCTAGTACCTCAATTTACAGGTAAGTCAGCCTTGAACTGCGATATATCCTAGTGCTGAAGCATGATGTTTCTCTAAAGTGTTCAAGCTCTCTTTTGCGTCCCAGTTTTAAGTATATTTACCAATAGTTGATCAGAATAAAAACAGTTCATTTCATCCTGAGCTACACTGCTTGCTGCCTGGTCACAGGCTTGCTGCCACACTGTGTTAGCTCAGAGAAAAGACAAAATGCAGAAAGAGGAGGATCAGTTACTGGATTCATTATCATTATTCCTTTTGTTTTGTGCTTCCAAAGATGGAACTCCAGATCCTCTTCCAAGCTAGGAAAGTGTTCTGCCACTCCGCTGTAGCCCAGCCCCAAGATATTTATTCTGACCTTACCGTCTGGTTCTTCATTATTCCTCAATTACATTGCAATTTGCTTATGCTACAAGATTATCCCTACAGAAGAAACCTAGAGAGAAACTTGATATCCATTCAGTTCTTTCAAAGAGAATGTGTGTACTCTATAAAGAAGAGGGACTTTGAGGAGCCGCCCATTATACTGGAGGCTGGTGACAATACAGCTATTTCCACATTAGTAGGGGGCACAATACTCTGAGTTGTTACTAATTTGCCATCGGACAAATCTGAGATTTGAGAAGGCATGGACTGCTATGCTATAGCAAGACTAGGCTTGGCAATCACTGTACCCCGAGTGTCTATGAGCACCATGGGGTGTCTGCCATATAAGGGACATGACAGGACCCTAAAACATTGAGGAATTTCGAGACTGTGACTGAGAGCACTCTGCTACTTGCAGAAACAAAGTTTGTGACGACTTACGTGGCTGAAGTCAAGAAGATGACAACCTCATGTCTGTTGCCTGGCTTTTGCTATGACTCAGGAAGCTTCTGGCCTTTTACTTCCCAGCAAGCATGGCCAACTAAACACAGGCATTTAGAGCCAAGAGGTAAACGTTGGTATTTAGAGCCAATAACAGGTGGCACAGCACATGAGCTCAAGCTGAAATAGTAGGGAATAGGGCGCCAGAAGCTGCCTTTGTCCTGAGCCCAGTGTTCAACGTTATGGCCTCCTGCCATTTAAAGCCACCATGCCGGGTGGACATTCTTCATTCCCATCTCAGCCTCTCCATCTCTGGTGGCTCTGATGTGTTTCAGGGCAGTTTGCTGCAGAGAAACGGAAAGCATTGCCACTCTCTCACTGGGATCCCTCCCCCCACCCCGCCCCCATTTCCTTACACTGATGAATGAGATGGGAGACAGTAAGAGAGAAATGGCTTTCATACCAGAGGGGGAATACAGAGCCTCCTAAATAGGGTATGGAGACACATAGTGGCTGTCTATTGCTGTCACAGCATACCTAAGACTAGATAATTAATGACAAGGATTTTTATTTGGTTGGCAGTTCTGGATACTTCTGCTAAGAGCTTTGGGATTGCCTCATAACTCCTGTGTAAGAGGAGAGGCCATCAGAACAAGTGGAAGAGACAATGTTACAAGCGGCAGAAAGCCGGCGACATGGGCTTCCTCTCTAGGATTCTCCTACTTGACCAAGACATTTACCCCTCTTAAGACTCAGTCTCAAAGCCCTGTCTCCCAGTACAGCTACACTGGCTATCAATGTACTTCTCTTGATAACACACTTTCTCTGTCTATTGAATTGCCATATTTCAGAAAGTTTGTTTAGAGTTATGTGAGAATTTGCAAAAATGCCAGCAATGCGTAGGAGCAAGAGTTCCTATGGAGAGTGTGGTGGCCTCATAGAGCCTGCACTGTACCCCAGAGCTGTTTACTCACAGCTGGAAAAGTTAGCTGAATGTAGGGTAGGAAATTATCAGTCAGTCACCGTTTGATGCCCAGAGTTTCTATCTTCTAGGAATGGTGTTATTTTAGAAACTTACACTTCCCCTTATAAACTCTGCTCATGAAAAAAAAAACCTCATTTGAAGAAGAATTTGTGATCTCCAGTCACCTATGGGATCTGTTTAGGCTCTCTGCCTGCTGCCGATCGGGAGGGGGAGGGAGTGTAGAACGTGCCAGAATGCCCATGAGATGGTGTCATTCATCTTTCCTTTAAGTTTTGATTGGCATTGGTGTTTGTCCCTCCTCTTTATTTTTTTCCAGTAGTGTGGACTTTGGAGGGGTGAGATTTCTCTTTTCTTCATATTTTAAGTCACTCCAATGCTTTGCAGATGAATATGTCCTCTTTGTGTGATACACACACAGTGATTTTTATTCTTAATATTCCCAGTGTTGTGCTTTTAGTTACTGGGGTATATATATTATTGCTGAAGGCTCACCTAGACTTCGAAGGATTTAATATGTTGTTGTGGATTCATACATCCAGAATCCTTGTAAGGTACTTCGATGATGGTGAGTATTTACTATTCTCTTCCTTTATACTTGGCTTTGTTTTGTAAGAGCTCTCTCACTCTTATGAGATGCTTAAGACACCCTTACATGTTCACTGAGTGTTTACTTTCTACCATTTCGAAAAGAACAAGAATTGCCTTTTTCTTTTCTTTCTTTTTTTAAGCTTTCTCCCTGAGGAAGCCGATGTAGCCCAGCTTCACCTATGCAGATGGGGATGTCATCGAGGAGGTGATCTTCTTCCTCTAGCTCCCAACTGCTGGGACCATAAGCAAACCCTATTGCATTTGTTTAGATGTTTCCTTCTCTTTCTGTGACATTCATTTTGTAGCTATTCTATTCTTCCTGAACTTTCTCAGCTCGGAAAGCTACACTAGTTGCACTCTGTTTCACAATGGTAGAAATGCCCTTAGCCTGCCGGATAGTTTCATCAGCTGCTTAGTCACTGGGTTGGAAGGGCTGCAGGGGACTCTGACTTCAGTGTCTTTACTGAAGTCCCTTTTGGAGCTTTTGGAGCATCTCAGTCACCATCTGTTCATACTCACCAGTGACTGAAGACTTTGGTCCATATTTTTGGCCTCATCTTAAGTAACATTTTATTTCAGACAAAGCACAGTTCACCAGGTCCCCTCCCTCTTCTCTGTGTTGTTGTGCTACCCTGTGTTTTTCTTGGCTGTGCTCTTGGCTTTTGCTCCCTCTATGAGTTCAGATTCCTGGAGCAAACTGGTTCTTGTAATCTTTGCTGACAGTTTCTTTCCACTTCAGAGTTTCCTAAGAGTGTGTAATACTTAAAGAATGGGATAATAATTTCTAGAACCTCTTTGAGGTCAATGAAGCAGATGAGAATGGCTGAAAGAAAAAAAAAATGTTCCAAAAGGTATGAGGCTACAAACAGTCCCAGAATTTGTCTCAACAACTCTTAAGTGAATTCTTGACCCATGTAAGGTATTTTCTTACAGTTACTCAGTTTCACTCAATCCATTTTTTAAAATCATTTTTGCTTATGACTAGCTGATGTTTTACACTGCTCTATAAATCAAGTGACAAATACTTGCTGGCTTTGAAGTCTTGCTACAATTCCTTTTTACTGTCTGATTCTACAATGTTAGGCATTTCTCCTTGGAAACAATATTTTTTTCCTCCTCCCATCCTCATTTCTTCTTCTTCATCTCCTCCTCTTCCTCCTTTTTGTTTTATAATCACTTCATTACTTTGCATACTCTGTTTCTGAGGACAATCTCCATCTAAAGTGTTATTTCCTCACTGAGATTTCTCTCATAAATCCTTTTCTCTGTGAATCACTTTCTAAAGAAAATTGATCAGAACCTATCATTCCCAAGATTAAATCTAGTCAACCACTCCACACCAGCGAGTAGGACACCCCAAGTGACATGGCCTGTGAGGATGTAGAACTGACAGACTGTTGATTGCCTTACCCTCTGAAGTATCTCTGTGTGAGTAGATACAGGAGCATTTGTGTATGTGTATGTTACATGTGTGCATACATGTGTGTATAAGTATGTGCATGACTACATGTGTGTATATGTGTTTGTGTGCCTACTCATGTGTATATGCATATATCTATATATGTGTGTAGAAATGTTTGTGAATGCACTAGTGTGCATGTGTGTCAATTTTGTGAGAAGTGACACTTGGAATAGATAGTGACCAGCCCTTTGGGACATTCTTTCTTACCAAGGGAAGGGTAGTTTATTTGCTATGTGCCTGTGTATATTGACATTATGGCTCTGAGTGCCAAATATAAAACATTTTTTGACATTGCTGGTACAAAAAAGACTTCAAGGTTCCTCATAGACTGACCCATATTATTCATGTTGTAATCTGGAGATACAGAGCTATCCTCTCATGGCATCCTTAGAGTCAGATTTCCCCAGATTTCCCCATATGTAGTTTCTTTCTTTTTGCCTCCTTAGGGAATCTCAGCTTAATACATATTTTTTTTTTATTATTTAAAAAAGTATTTGATTTGTTCCTTTCCACACGATGTGATAGTCCCTACCTATGGACAGGACACATGCTCTGAGCATCTGGGCGTGGTTCAGTTATACCACAGCCTCTGTTTTTTCGGTCTACTTGATTCTCTTGCCTTCCGTCCTCTTCTCTTCACTGTTCTGTATATGCACAAGCCTGCCTCACCTGCCAGAATGTAAGATCTCCTGGGAAATGGCTGCGCTCTTCGATCCATCTCCGTACCCAGTGGCTTACCACACAGAAGTCCCTCAATGACTGTTTCTCAAATGAACAGATCGATAACAAATCCACAAGGGATTGCTATCTGAGCTAGTTCAGACACCGAAAACCAAAAAAACCTATGTTGGGTCAGGACAATAAGTACTTCCCTACCTGGGCAGATGGATGACCTTCGAACAAGAAAAAAATACGCTTGAAATTCAGCTTACCTAATCACTGAAATGCCTGCCACAGCTGGCATCCTCCCTGGGAAACGGAAGCAGTGTAGAGTGCCACCAGGTGGTACAGTCCATAGGAACAAACAGAATGCCAGCCAAGTGCTGTCAAGCGGGGCCAGAAGACAGTGAAGTGGTTTGAACTGATGGTAAGCCTAAGATGCACCCCAAAGAAGCAGCCCAGTGCAGCAGTGTAGGGGAATACCAGGACAGGGAAACGGGAAGGGGGTGATTGGGAAACAGGGGGAGGGAAGAGGGCTTATGGGACTTTGGGGGAGGGGGGATCCAGGAAAAGGGAAATCATTTTAAATGTAAATAAAGAATATATCAAATTAAAAAAAGAAGCTTTGAGTAGAGCAAACATGTTTATCTACTCAAATTTAACTGTCTCAGCGCTCTGGCCTGCTTTGTTCTTCATAGTTGGGGCCTGGGGAATGAGAATCCCTCTTGTTTGAACAAATATGTATGCACATATATGTAGACACATAGCCACACATGCACACACAATGTAGACTACGTATAAATTATTTAAATCTATTCATAGGAAGATATCATTCATTTGAAATTAATATCCTAATTCCCACCAGAAAGCTCCCGATGGTGAAGAAATATCAGTTTGCATTAGACAGAAACTGTGTATGTCTAATAAGGAAAAGACAGAAAGTAAAGCAAGCATACTGTATAGCATTAATAATCTCCTATTGACTATTACCTAGAATTTATACCAGGTTGGTGTGTAAAATACTTGCAATTATTAGTATAATATACATATTGTGTTAGATAAGACAGATTCTCCAGTAAGGCCAATCCAAGTATTAGATTGGTTTGTTTTTCATTTGCAATTTTAGGTAGAGAGATTTATTAAAATTTCATTAAATGCGTGGGACATTTTTTAAAAACTTGAAATTTAATTTTTGTATAAGTTTACTTTATTAGATTCATCTGCTGGAGCAGCTTTAAAAACAACAAACCTGCAGTTTTATGAAAAAAATTTGTGAAAAGTTCCACAACAGCCATAACTCTAATGAATTCTGAACAGGTTAAAGGCTAGGAGACTTCTAAGTTGCAAATAAAACAGATTATGCAAATGAATCAAGACTCTGGATTTAAATAGATCAAACAGAATTGCAATGAAACGGAAGCTTTGATCATTTTTCCATCATCCTCCTGCTCAGCACACGTGCAGGAGATACAATGAGGAGATAGTCTACCCTCCTCTGAGTCATAAAACCCAGGTCACTCCTTTTGACCCTTTGGAGGAGTTTGTGTAGAGCATTCCTGAAGCCACACTTGGTATGGATCAAGGAATCTTCCTTCAGGAAGTGATTTATTATATGTTTCCTATATCTTCTGCTAGAAAGTTCTCTTGGCTGGCTTTGCCTGGCAGTTTTATTCCTGTCTTATAGATCTTAATTCAAAGCTACCATCCACAAACTGTTCTCTGAGTTATTCAGGAGAAATGCAGGGTTTTTGCTCAGGGATTCCCCCATTTCAGATACTCCTGGATGTTTCTTAACATCTTCAGCCTCAGAGTCATTTAATGTCCTAGATTCAAATTCTGTCATCAGCTTTCTTGTAAGACCCAGGGGTGCTTGGGCACTGTGTAATATGTGCCACTGTGTAATATGTGGCACCTCTAGTTTAGATATGAGTTCCAAAGCTTCCATGCCTGGTCACACCCTACAGTTGAAGGAAGAGACCTTGGAGAGAAGCAAGTGTCGGGTTATTTAGGAGCCAGGTTTGAAGTCCACCTAGAAGCCAATCACTCACCTCTATGGAGGTGTCAGTGTGCAGTTACTGCACTGAAAAACAGATGGCTTTTGTAGCTAGCAAGGAAGCTTCTGCTACAGCTAGTACAGCCATTAAATAGCTGACGATGGTGAATGGGCCACTACAAGTTTGCAGCTGACTGAACTGTGGAAAGAAAGATGTCCTTGAGAAAGACCATTAACTCTAGTGTAGACTTTCTGTTCTTGTGACCAGCAGACAAATAAAGAGGAGGAGGGAGGGAGGGGGAAAGGTGTGTGTGTGTGTGTGTGTGTGTGTGTGTGTGTGTGTGTGTGTTTCAAAGTGGGAAATTTGGACAAAACAGAAGCTGGTCATCTGTGCTACATATTATAACAAAAGACTTCTATGACACTATCTAAATCTTATGAACATACCCAATTACTTCATTTCAGTTCTAGATTAAAATATTGTTCCCAGAAGTAACACTACATCGTTATTGTTTGTGGTTTACTAGAAGGACATAAGTTTTATAACACTAACATTACACACATGCCTTTACTGTTAGTTACTTACATGGCATTTCTTCAAAGGGATTATAAAAATCAGATCTTTATAAAATCTTAAATATTTTGCTTGAAACAATAGATTTTTAGAACTATGATGTGCCACTTCATTATCTATAAGACCAAAATATCTCTTTTACTACCTTGTATTTAAAATATCTTATTTTGTTGCCCTATTTTGGCATACAGGAGTACAGCGTCATGAGTCTGAAGATAGGGAAAGCCAGCGAGCATTATGAAGACAAAGATAGGTTATTGTTTCAAATGTACCCAGAACTAGGGTTTCAAGTTCTTCACGCGGCATTCCCATAATAAATTTGGAACATTGGAATGAAGATTTAAAAATAGTATTTAATTGTAAAATATGCACTTTTGAAAGAGAAAGGATTTATTTTTGACAAAACTCAGGAAACAGGATTCCCTAGAAATCCAGAAAGTCAAAACTTTCAGGAGCTAACAATGACCAACACCATCAATGCTGAGGAATTTTGATGGGTGAAAAAAAAACAAACAAAAAACCCTGATAATCAGAAGGGATCACTGACAAAGTTTTCAGGATTCAGGACAGGAAATCTGATGGCAGCTGACTGGTCCTGAATGAGAAGTTGAAAAATGGGAGCTGTCAGTCTGTGAGAGGCAATGAAGAGTCATAGAAGACAGGAAGCACATTCACCACATGACAGGGAGGGAGGCTGCAGGCATTCTTTGATTTATTTAAAAAGATGTGTGCTGCCTACCTAACTGATGAAGGAGTAGAGGGGGAAACAGAGAGGCTGAAGGAGGAGAGAAAAGAATAAAGGAGCATCAGATCCTTATGTGTTGGAGGCATAGAGATAAAAGCCACAAAACCCACAGTGTGGGATGAATCTTCCCTTTCTATATCAAGGAGGTCAGAGCTATGAGTAGATGGATGGTGTGGGTGGAGAGCAGGCTCTGGAGTTTGAGGGACGGGAGCCCATGGGTTGAAAGTCTCGTTGTGACAATATTTCAATGGTGGCCTTCGTGTAGGTGTCACAGATGCACAGATGTGTATGCAGGTGTGGCTACCTGTGCACACTGGTATGGAGGCCAGAGGAAGACTTGTGTGTTGTGCTCTATCAACCTCTTTATTATTCTCTTGAGACAGGGGTTCTCATTGAATATGGGACTAGACTGGAGCTAGCAAGGTTCAGTGATCGACTGTCCAAACGCACCCCGCTACCCAGTGCTGGAGTTATAGGTATACATGTAACCCTTCCTGGCTATACCTGATATTTTGCATAGGAGGTGGGATCTGAACTTAGATCTTTGTTTTTGCTTCATTTTAACCCAGGGAGCATCCTGGGTTAACCCATCTCTGTAGCCCTATGGGAGAGTCTTGATAAAGGCCCTTGAAAGAAGAGAAAGAACCATGACTCACAGTATCACTTTGCATTTCAATCATCCTTAAGTGGGGGTTGGGAATGCTAATGGTTCTTTAACGTACGGATAACTCAAATATTAGTTCATATGAGATCTGGAGAAGATTCTGACTAGAAACAAGTGAAAGAGTGGTGGGGCAGGTGGCTGGCTCTCAAGGCACACCATGAAGCTCCCTCACGGCAGGTACCACTGTCAGCAGCACTACCGAGCTAAAGGTCAAGACCGAGAAAGAAGGGCTCAGTATACCAACGTTGGGGCACAGAGGTCCCCGAACTCACAGAGAAGCACTAAGAGAACCAGGAATGTTAGTCACATAAGGGTGTCCTCTCCAAGGAGGAGACAAAAATCAAATACCTGCATTCCATCCAGAAAACTGAGAATGGCTTTGGTTAACAACCTGGTAACCTTTTTGCTCTCTGTAGAGGTAGATGTCACATATCTTACAGAAGCATCTCTCAGATTCCTAGAATAATTGTCCTAGACTCTTCCTTCCCTAGACTGTTACCCATCCTTAGGGGAGGGAGAAGTCACATGTACTTTATGACCTGCTCACCTCTGTGCTATCAGCCAGAGACCACATTAGATTATAGACCTTTAAGCTATAGAACTCACCTTTGTGGTCACTTGTACTTTGCTTTGTTTTCTTAAGATTTATTTATTTTACTTATATGAGTATACTGCAGCTGTCTTCAGCCACAGCAGAAGAGGGCATTGGATCCCATTACAGATGGCTGTGAGCCACCATGTGGTTGCTGGGAATTTGGAGGAGCAGTCAGGGTTGTTAACCGCTGAGCCATCTCCCCAGCTCCTTCTCGTACTTTGTAAAGGAGTTCCTATGTAGCCATACCTTAGGCTTTATTGTGCACCTGAAATTGTATTGATTGGATTGATTCGTGCTTGCCCAACTTGTAATGTGTTTAAATAGGTTGACAATGAACTACCTGGCATTAGCCTCCTAGAAGACTGACCCAGGTTGACAAAGTCACTCACTCTGCACTGGGTTTTCACTCTTATCTCTTCAAGGCTCACTTCCCTGCCCTGACAACTACAGGACTCTCCTCATACCAACAGTGAGGCTGCAAAAGCTGGGTTAGTGGGTTACTCATCAAAGGTGAGATGGGGGATGCGATTAAGGTTATTGAATTCAGATTCAAAACAGAAATACAGGGAAATGGGAGGAATGCTGAAACTTGCTCCTGCTAATTTCTACCACTAATAACCTTACAGTGAACTTCCTCATGTCATGAATTCCAGGAGCCACAGGATGTGGACAGTTTGTCATGTGTTATTCTGCTCTCTCCTGGTCACATCTGAGGTGTCACCTCCTCATCTTCCATTCTATCCCATCTGGACAGCAGTTTTACTTTCTTTCTTTCTTTCCTCATGAACTTAAGAATGGCCTGAGTATCTTGGCACTTCTGCCAAGCCTGAGCTCCAGGGAAGCAGCTTTCAAGGGTTGCCACCAATGCTGTGATGGGCTTTTCATGCACGCAGCTGCCTTTGAGTCACCTTTGTTCCTGAAAGTAACTCCTCACATATACATCTCAAAGAATTCCAATACACTCACTGTTTCATTCTGCCAGATGTGGGTAGAGTCACTTCCTTACTCTGCCATCACTACTGTATCTACAGCTAATAGACATTTGCTCACATTTTCCCAGAAAAAAGTCACAAAAATGTATATTGTGTGGAATGGCAACTGTGTTAGGAAATGAGGTTTCCATGGTAAGTGCCCCATGATCTTAGAAAATTACACTTGTGTTACATGTCTCCAAAGTAAATACATAATGTGCTAACAAAGCATTGGACAATATATCACAGGTCCATTAAGATAGCCTGGAAGAGGGAGAAGAAGTTGGCCAAATTGGGGAAGAGTCAATTAAACCCCAATGGAAAGAAACCTGATATTGGATAGACAGAGGGAAGAAGCCTTCTTCAAGGTGTGAGCAGGCAAAGGAATAGTGGATGTAGGCTGGAGATGCATGAAGGAAGCAGAGTGCAAACTACACAGTCCCTGCTCAGGCTAAGCTACAGAAGTCTGACTGCTTGGGAGGATAGCTGAGCCTTCTCTTTGGGAATGGATTCAGTGAAATGTTTCTCTAGCCCTTTGGTGAGTCTGTTTTAGTCCATGTTTGAATGCCTATGATAGTAATTATTTGTCTGTCTAGTGTGTGTGTGTGTGTGTGTGTGTGTGTGTGTGTGTTATGACATATCCGTGAACGAGTTTCCTCTCTCTGCCTTTGCACTGAAGATCAGGCCCTTCTTAAGCTGCCTGGCACTCCTTTAGGTGGAATCATTGAGGTTGCTATCCGCAAATCCCTGATACATGGCATTTGCCCAAATCAATATGCTGGGTACGATTTGGAAGCCAAGATGAGAAGCAAGATGCCCCAGAAATTCCTGGCAATACTCTTCTACACTAATGACTGCTTTCCAACATACTTTGCCTTATCTCCACATGTATGGAAGGTCTAATAAGATAGTAACAAATTGGCAGTTCACTTTGCCTGAGGACTCACAACAGAGACATCAGCTGGGTTTTATGATGATAGGCCTCATACAGATCCCACCTATCGATCTGCCAGCTTTTATCTCTTTGTCTTTGACCTATGCTTATAATCTTTATAAGAAACAATGAGTAAAGAGGCAGAGAGATAACTGGGAGGAAGAGTAGATGGAAATTAATGTTTCCCTAAACATTTGTTACCCTTTTATAATGTCTATCTGAAATATCAGCTTCACAGACTATGTGAACAGTGCAGAGGAGAAAGGTAGAGCTGTTACTAATTCTTCCTTCTTGAAATCTTTCAGTCCAAGAACAGGATTTATCCTATTTTCAATAATGTGGAGATTTCCTTAGTTCAAATAGGAATCAAGATAAATGGCAGAATATTGGCCAATATGCCATGGCATTAGGTTAGTTTTGAAGCTACCTTTCAAAATGAGATTTCTAGATGTATACTTAGATACACTGTCAAATTCGTAATGTTTTTCTCCTTACTTAGTGTTTACATTTTGAAAAACAACTCTTACTGTTGAGAATAGTTTTACCTATTCTTGATTTTTTTGTTACTCCAGATGAATTTGAGAATTGCTCTTTCTAACTCTATGAAGAACTGAGTTGGGATTTTGATGGGGATTGCATTGAATCTGTGTAATGCTTTTGGCAAGATGGCCATTTTAACTATATTAATCCTGCTAATCCAAGAGCATGGAAGATTTTTCCACTTTCTGAGGTCTTCTTTGATTTCTTTCTTCAAAGACTTGAAGTTCCTGTCATACAGATCTTTCACTTGTTTGGTTAGAGTCACACCAAGATACTTTATATTGTTTGTGGCTATTGTGAAGGGTGTCATTTCCCTAATTTCTTTCTCAGCCTGTTTATCCTTTGAGTATAGGAAGGCTATGATTTGCTTGAGTTAATTTTATATCCAGCCACTTTGCTGAAGTTGTTTATCAGCTGTAGGAGTTCTATGCTGGAGTTTTTTTGGGTTGCTTAAGTATACTATCATATCATCTGCAAATAGTGATAGTTTAACTTCTTCCTTTCCAATTTGTATCTCTTTGATCTCCTTATGTTTTCTAATTGCTCTCACTAGAACTTCAAGTACTATATTGAAAAGATATGGAGAGAGAGGGTAGCCTTGTATAGTCCCTGATTTTAGTGGTATTGCTTCAAGTTTCTCTCCATTTAGTTTGATGTTGGCTACAGGTTTGCTGTAAAAAACTTCTGGGGGAATCAGGATCCTGGACCTCAAGCAGTACTACAGAGCAATAGTGTTAAAAACTGCATGGTATTGGTACAGTGATAGGCAGATAGATCAATGGAATAGGATTGAAGACCCAGAAATGGACCCACATACCTATGGTCACTTGATCTTTGACAAAGGAGCTGAAACCATCCAGTGGAAAAAAGAGAGCCTTTTGAACAAATGTTGTTGGTTCTACTGGAAGTCAGCATGCAGAAGAATGTGAATTGATCCATTCTTATCCCTTTGTACTAAGCTCAATTCCAAGAGGATCAAGGACCTCCACATAAAACCAGACACACTGAAAATAATAGAAAAGAAACTTGGGAAGACCCTGGAGGACATGGGCACGGGGGAAAGTTCCTGGACAGAACACCAATAGCTCATGCTCTAAGATCAAGAATTGACAAATGGGACCTCATAAAATTACAGTTTCTGTAAGGCAAAGGACACTGTCAAAGGATAAATTGGCAACCAACAAATTGGGAAAAGATCTTCACCAATCCTACATCTGACAGATGGCTAATATCCAATATATACAAGAACTCAAGAAGTTAGACTCCAGAGAACCAAATAACCCTATTAAAATGGGGTACAGTGCTAAACAAAGAATTTTCATCTGAAGAACTTCAGGTGGCTGAGAAGCACCTTAAGAAATGTTCAACATCATTAGTCATTAGAGAAATGCAAATCAAAACAATCCTGAGATTTCACCTCATACCAGTCAGAATGACTAAGATTAAAAACTCAGGAGACAGCAGGTGTTGGCGAGGATGTGGAGAAAGAGGGACACTCCTTCACTGTTGGTGGGAATGCAAGTGGGTACAACCAGTCTGGAAATCAGTCTGGCGATTCCTCAGAAAACTGAGCATGACACTTCTGGAGGACCTTGCTATACCACTCCTGGGCATATACCCAGAAGATTCTCCGGCATGCAATAAGGACACATGCTCCACTATGTTCATAGCAGTCTAATTTATAATAGCCAGAAGCTGGAAAGAACCCAGATGTCTCTCAACGAGGGATGGATACAGAAAATGTGGTATATTTATACAATGGAATACTACTCAGTAATTAAAAACAAGGAATTCATGAAATTCTTAGGCAAATGGTTGGAACTGGAGAATACTATCCTAAGTGAGGTAACTCATTCACAAAAGAACATACATGGAATGCAATCACTGATAAGTGGATATTAGCCCAGAAGCTCTGAATACCCAAGAAACAATTCACATATCAAATCATTTCCAATAAGAAGGAAGGAGAGGGCCCTGGTTCTAGAAAGGCTTGATGCATCATTGTAGGGGATTACCAGGACAGAGAAATGGAAGGGGGGTGATTGGGGAAAGGGCAGAGGGAAGAGGACTTATGGAACTTATGGGAAGGGGGGAACTGGGAAAGGGAAAATAATTTGGAATGTAAACAAAGAATATAGAAAAAAAAAAGAAAAACAACTGAAAGAAAGTGTGGCACCAACTGTGGGTTGGTGTGATGGTTTGTATATGATTGGCCCAGGAAGTGAACCTATTAGGAGGTGTCACCTTGTTGGAGTAGGTGTGTCACTGTGGGTGTGGGCTTAAGACCCTCCCCCTGGCTGCCTGGAAGTCAGTCTTCCACCAGCAGCCTTCAGATGAAGATGTAGAACTCTCAGCTCCTCCTGTACCATGCCTGCCTGGATGCTGCCATGTTCTGCCTTGATTCCAATGGACTTAGCCTCTGAGCCTGTAAGCCAGCCCCAATTAAATGTTGTCTTTTATAAAACTTGCATTGGTCATGGTGTCTGTTCACAGCAGTAAAACCCAAACTAAGACAGAAGTTGGTATCAGGGTCTGGGGTATTGCTGTGACAGGCCTGACCATGCTTTTGTTTGGAAGAATGTGGATTTCTGGACTTTGGATTTGGAAAGCCACAGAATGCTTTAAGTAGGGCTTAATGGGCCAGCCTAGTAGGAATATTGAAGACAGTGGTGCTGAGGGTTATTTGAGCTGTGTAGGCCTGATGGCCCAAGAGGTTTCAGTGAAGAAGAACTTTAATATGTGGCTGAGAGACTCTTTTTGTGATGTTTTGGTGAAGAACATGGCTGCTTTTTGCCATTGTCTGAAGAGACTGCCTAGGGCTATGGTAAAGAGATTTATATTAATTGCATTTGCAAAGGAAGTCTCGAAAAAGCCCAACAAAGACTTTGTTCTCTGGTTAAGTCTGATGAAGAGAATTTTGAACAAACATAGTAAGATGAGAAAGGAAAAGTACAAAATATATAGTGTGAGTATTAAAGGGACTCCAGGAAGTGAAATGGAGCTGAATTCAAGGATATTAAACTGAATTAAGGGAGTGGTGACCTGGCGGCAAGATTCTACCCAGCTAAATTTATGTCCAGGCTTTGTAGTACAAGCCTTTAATCCCAGGAGGCAAAGATAAGCAGATCTCTGAGTTCAAGGCCAGTCTAGAACAGAGCAAATTCTAGGTGAAGAAAAATTTAAATCCAGGCTTGGTGGACCACACTTTAATCCCAGTGCTTAGGAGGCAGTTATGAAGATCCCTGAATTCAAAGTCAGTCTATGGAGCAAGATTTAGGACAGCCAATTTAGGCAGTGAAGAAGCTGGGAAAAAGGAAGCCAGTGATAATGTAATAGAACAAGGGGGTCAATGTTCCAGCTCCTGTAAGCAGCAGAACTCAGCAGCTTTGGCCACGTGTTTCTGGCTTTATATTCAAAAGAAAGAGACTACTGGGACAATTGATGCTGGTTAGCTGGAGCTAAGAAATTAGTGGTGATTAAGAAAAGACCAGAATCACTGAGATGAAATATGGGAAGTGTTTTCTGAGAGCACAAAGAAGCTGTATTTCAGAGATAGCCAAGTGTTCCTCATGCTGCAGCTGTACTTGGTAACGTGTAAGAATCATCCAGGTGGTACTGGTTTTGAAGGCATGAAGGAATCATGAAGAACAGCTGAGGCTTGGTACTGTGAGAGGCCATGGAAGGCCATTGGTGAAAGTGTGCCCTCAGTTGTAATTGGCAGTCCAGGACTAAGGGGTCATACAAAGGAGTTGAGACTTGGTATCATGAAGAGAGTCTATGAGAGGCTTTGGTGTAGTATAGTTGCAGTGGAAGACCCTAGCATATTGGAGATGCCAGTACCATGGGATGACCACCAAGAACAGCAGTGGCAGTGGAGTGGATCAATCTGAACTTACAGTGCTACAGAGGGCAGAGCTGGAGAAGTGACACCAGCTCTTTGGAGATGTACAGAAGATCATGTGTGGATCTCAGACATTGGAACAAGAAGCTGTGAAGCTGAAATTGACTTGGTGATCCCAAGATATTAAAGATGCCAGAGCCACAGGATGCCTGCCAAGGAAAGCTGCTAACAGGGAGTGGAACAAGCCCAGGAGAAAGAACCTTGTTGAAGTCAACAAAGATGAAAAAGGAGTTGGATATCTGAAGACTGCATTACCATCAGACATGGAGATGCACAGTTTGGACTTTTCCCAGCTGGTTTCCTGTCTTGCTTGGGGGATTACAGTTAAGTGATTGGATGAATCTCAAAAGAGACCTTGAACTTTGGACTTTTAACACTGTTGAGACTGCTATAGTCTACAGGGACTTTTGAAGTTGGACTAAATGTATTTTGCATTATGCTATGTTTCAGTGTGGCCCCCATAGACTCATGTTTGAACAAGCCTATGGGGGCCAGGGAGTGGAATGTGATGGTTTGTATATGATTGGCCCAGGAAGTGAACCTATTAGGAGGTGTGGCCTTGTTGGAGTAGGTGTATCACTGTGGGTGTGAGCTTAAGACCCTCCCCTTGGCTGCCTGGAAGTCAGTCTTCCACTAGCAGCCTTCAGATGAAGATGTAGAACTCTCAGCTCCTCCTGCACCATGCCTGCCTGGATGCTGCCATGTTCTGCCTTGATTACAATGGCCTGAACCTCTGAGCCTGTAAGCCAACCCCAATTAAATGTTGTCTTTTATAAAACTTGCATTGGTCATGGTGTCTGTTCACAGCAGTAAAACCCAAGCTAAGACAGTTGGCAATGTCATATCCAAAGAACATTACACATTGTGCCTAGAATTCTCTAAAGTGTGGCAGCAGTTATCATAGTGTATGAGATCATGAAAATTGGCTGTAGACATTGCTCACATCTGCTCCTGATGCCTCTGGGACAATTTAATCTCACCCATTCTTTCGATTCTTCTTGTAGTACAAACAGAAAAGCTGTCATGAGGACTTCCAGGCTCTAAGGCTTGCAATTTCTTTTTCAGTGTCATCCTTCTCCTGGCAGATGATCATGTTATATTGGGTATAAAACCTTTGTTTTGTGCATCCTAGGCTCTTTTGGACTCTAAGTATTATTAGAATTTATAGCAACACTATAACATCCAGATGTTGCTGAGTAACTTTATGTATAACACTAATAACAAACACTAGAATTAAACTATTAATAGACCAGGCTGTGAACAGCTGTTTCAGTGTGAGTTTGATGGCACCGTGGTAGCTGATTCAGAGATTTCTACAGAATATTCACTTGATTAATAATATCAAAGTCAATAGAACTACAGTTTCTGCTAGAAGCAATATAGTCCCTCTCTGACAATATTACTCTAAAGTAGTAGTTCTCAACCTTCCTAATGCCATGATTCTTAACTAGGGTTCCTCATGTTGTGGTGACTCTCAAACATAAAATTATTTCATGGCTACTTCATAAGTGTAATTTTGCAACCAATGGATTGAGAACTACTTTTCTCAAGGGAGTTTGATAGAATTTCAAAAAAAAATCTGTATCCAGGGTAGGTAAGACTTTTATTTTGCATGCCATTGGATATTTCCAATTTCACTCAAAAATCAGAAGCTCGAGGAAACGATTTTCTATATTTATTGTGTTAAGCACAAGACTAATGATTAGAGTGCCTTTTTTTCTCAACGAGGCAGGGTAGACTACTGGCATCTTCTGAAAGCCTCTGAACAGTTCAATGAGGAGAAAGAAAAAAATGCTCTATTTTCTGGGTAATGTGAGAGTAAGTACTCAAAATTCAGGACAATTGAAGTATTTATTTAGCCCAAACCTCAGCTTCTTTACAGTCTCAGTCCAGTTGATAGTCATGTTCAATCAATCCTTCCTGGCCATGAGGATTGTGGATTTCCTTTCCTTTCCTTTCCTTTCCTTTCCTTTCCTTTCCTTTCCTTTCCTTTCCTTTCCTTTCCTTTCCTTTCCTTTCCTTTCCTTTCCTTTCCTTTCCTTTCCTTTCCTTTCCTTCCCTTCCCTTCCCTTCCCTTCCCTTCCCTTCCCTTCCCTTCCCTTCCCTTCCCTTCTCCTTCTCCTTCTCCTTCTTTCTCTTCCTCCTCCTCCTCCTCCTCCTCCTCCTCCTCCTCCTCCTCCTCCTCCTCCTCCTCCTCCTCCTTCTTCTTCTGTTTGTAGCATGGGCTTGAATCCCAATGCTGATCTGTGTTTTGGTTTGTCAGTTTACACAACCAAAGAGCCTTTGAAGCTCTCATCCTGGAAGCTCCCCTCCAAGTAACACAGGTTGTTATATCAACTCCCCTTTTGAAATTGCCAGGAATTCTTTCCCATTTAATATTAAAAGCTAAATATCCCGAGTAGACCCTAAGCATGCTGCCAGTGTCTACCCGTTTTCACTGTCTGACACCATTAGTTCCAAGGTCTAGAACTGTCTATCATTTGTTGTGTTAATTGAAATGCGATCCCATTGCCATGGGTTTTGGTTTAGGCACCACTCCTGCATGAGTTTGGTGGGCACCATTTCCCTTGGAACTGTATTTTAGAAAGGCCATTAAAAAGGTTAGTTATACCACCTCATTTTCTTAAAAGCTCTATTTTAAGCAATATATTCATATTTTCAACAGTGGAAATGAATAGATTTGATTTTCTAAGGTAATTCAACTGTAAAACCTGGTTAATATTTTCACTGTCATAGGAACACATCAGAGAGTTGTGTGAAAGTGCCTTATAAATTTTCAGGTGCTCAATAAGTGGCATTGTTGACCTGTGCAGATGTGGCTCTAAAACAGAACCTTAAAGCATGGTATGCCTTTTATTTTATGCTAAACAATAACTTAGTTGGTGAACATCCCATGAGTCACTTATAATATTACTTCGATTTTTTCAATAGAGTTCCATATGAAAGATTGTAATTTGTTGTATCATTCATGTAATTTTAAGCAACTGAAAGAGATGCAGATATTTGCACCCAACCAATGGACAGAAGCTGTTGGCCCCTGTGGTTGAATTAGGGAAAGGCTGAAAGAAGCTGAGGAGGGCAGCCCTGGAGAAGGACCAGCACTCTCAATTAACCTGGACCCACGAGATCTCTCAGACATTGGACCACTAACCAGGCAGCTGATATGAGGCACCCAACACATCTATAGCAGAGGACTGCCAGGTTTGGGTTCAATCAGGGATGGTGCACCTAACCCTCAAGAGACTGGAGGCCCCAGGTCACTTAGAGGTCAGGTGGGGAGTGGAGACTTACTTGTGGAGACGGGGTGGGGAGGAGGTATGGGATCTGGAACATTTGGAGGGTGGACCAGGGAGGTGGGGAATAAAATCTGGAGTGTAAACAAACAGACAAATAACTTTGTTGTTTACACACATGGGTCTCACACATACAACACATTGTATTACATTATTGCTGCTAACTTTTAAAGTTTTACTACCAGCATGCTCCCAACTGGTGATGAATAGAATACCCCCCTATCTGCTCAGTATGTTGCTTACAGCCATGCTGGGACCTATGGCATGTTCTCCCAGCAGTCTCCAGGCTTCTGAGTCTCTCCTTCACTTCTGAGAGCTCAGAGTGATGGTTCGTGTACAGTGCCACCTAGCTTATGTGAGGCTGAGTTTGTTTCCTCTATTCTAACTTTACTCTGTTGCGTTCAGTCATTTCTGATTAGAAATATGAAAGATTTCCTAGCCTTGTAATGGCTTTTAGAGATCAGTGCCTTACCCAGAAGGGACCCCAGGGGATGATTTCGGTACTTACAGGTGTCTTCTTCTTCCATGGAAATGCTGATCACATAACAGGCATACACAAAACCAACCAGCTGGAAAACAAGCAGATGTTTTTAGAGTTTGTATCAATAGATCAATAACTTCTATGAATTTGTAATAGAATAAACTTTTATGACTAAATAGCTGTTATTTAAAACTTATTCATTTTTCAGTAAGTTAAATAGCTTTCTAAAAATTATAGATAAATAAGAAATAGGAACAGTTTTTGGATACCTCATGTAGATTTAGAATATACAAACCATTACAAATTATTCATGTTATGTATTTTTGTTTTTTCCTATTTATAGAGTAATTTGTACTATATTCATAATTCCTATAACCATTTTAATATTTAACATGCAGAAAAGAACCCAAAATATGTTGCACATAAATTGAACAGCAATCGTCTACTTAATAATTTAAAGTACCATGACAATGTAAATTCTATTTACTGCTAAACTGTTTTGTTAATTACATCATAAGAAAATACATTAACTTGCTAGTGATTAGCTAGTGGTGAAATGCAGTAGGAGAGAAAATATCTCAGAGAACAAACATATCACAGAGCAGCCTTTGATGCTTCTTGTATTTTTTTTTCTTGCACTTCCCTGAATGATTTCAGCCAGGGGACACAACAGTTCTTGGAGGTTAATATTGTTACTTAACTGCAGCTAATCTAAACTTACTAGACTTCTTCAAAAGAGCTAAAAAGAGCAGCCCCTCTAGCTGTTATAGTCAGCCATTTTCCCCCTTTCTGTGCGGTCAAAGCTTGTTCTCTCCTCCTATCCGCATTGTAAAACAGTGCTTAACAGTTCCTTTTCAGTGTTGTTTTATAATGAAGATAGCCCCAGGGTCAAAGGTTGGACTTCCTATTGTGAGGACCTACCTGTAGGCTATCCAACGCCCACAGTGATTCCTTACCCAGTCTTATAACTCTACCCCAAATGATGGAGCTAAGGCCAAGACAGCTAAGACGTGAATGAGAAGTTAGGGAGGAGGCCTCTACAAGCTTACAGAGGGGCTTCCTACTAAGGTGGTCAGGAGGAGGATGGTGGGACGCTGGGTACAAAGAATAAAGTATGGGTGTTAAGTGGCTGGACAGAAGGTGGTAATGTTGAGACACATAGACAATGCAAAGAATTCATGAAGGAGGAGTTGAGGGAGATTCTGAGACACCCACAGAATTGCTCTCTAGATGAAGCACTAGTCGGTGCGGATTGTCAGATCCAGCCAGCGTCCTCTGCCACCTTACATGAGAGCCAGCTTACTCCCTCTATTTTCCTTCACAACTCCTGCATCCT
Organism: Apodemus agrarius; assembly: GCA_964023405.1. Classification (NCBI taxonomy): domain Eukaryota; kingdom Metazoa; phylum Chordata; class Mammalia; order Rodentia; family Muridae; genus Apodemus; species Apodemus agrarius. Next base: position 132,889,749 of record OZ030009.1, on the reverse strand, counting down.
CTGGATGACCAAGGAGGGAGGAGTGGAGAGGAAAGCAGCTAGTTATATGGTCCATTCTTTTTTATTTATTATTTATTTATTTATTATGGAATACCGTTTTCATTTACATTGCCAATGGTAAAACCTTTCCCGATATCTCCCCTTCCCTAAGACCCCCAACCCCACCCCTTCCTCCTTCCCCTGCCTCCACGTATATGCCTCTCCACCCAACACACTTCCTCCCTCCACTCAGTTTCCCTTTGTTTGGGCCTCTGTTGAGCCTTTACCTAACCAAGGACCATTCCTCCCACTGATACCCAACAAGGCCTTCCTTTGCCACATTTTTGGCTGGAACCATGTGTGCTCCTTGGTTGATGGTTCTGTCCCTGGGAGTCTTGGTCTGGGTGGCTGAAATCATTGTTCTTCCCATGGGACTGTAAACCACTTCAGCTCCTCTGGACCATCCTCCAGCTCCTCCATTGGGGACCCCATGCCCAGTCCAATAGTTGGTGGCTAGCATCTGCCTTTGCATTTGTAAGGCTCTGGCAGGGCCCCTCCATAGACAACTATTCTTAATGAAGACCTGGATAGTAAGATACCGCTGAAGTTGAGGAGCTGAGGGTTCCTATGAACCTGGCTGAGAACCCCAGAAACTGTATACTTAGGTTGAAACGCCATCCAGAATGTGAGATGAAACAGGGTCTTTGAATGTGCCTGAAGTGGCCATGGAAGAATGAACTGCTTTTAAATTGGCTTCTACTGACTTCAGCTTGTGCAGGAAGTCAGCCTCAAACAGAAAAAGACATGACCTGTGGCCACCTCACGCACTATGATCTCCACTCACTGGAGCTTCCTCTAAGGTGCTTTCACACAGTCTCTAAGTTACAGGGACATTCCCATAACAGGTCAGTACTAAACCACTCATGCCTACATAAATATGCACCATTTGAATGTGCTATAATGTGCACTATTCTATTAAGTCACTTTTATTATAAATAATATGATAATATTGATTTTTTTTCTGTGCATTTGCCTCTATTTCTGTATTTTACTTCCTAAGGTAGAATTACTATAGGAAAACAGTACTGGACATTTCCTTTTGTTATTTTTGTTAAGTATTGACTTGGGGTTTAGAAAGTTTGTTCCATTTCCTTGTAGTAAGACCATTCAAAATCCAGCCTTTTGGTTATTTTTAAATATTTGATGCAGTAAGAATATATAATTATTAAGATTCAATTAAAACATTGGAAAATAAGCTGAAGTATCATAGTAGTAACTAACAATACTCATCAGTCATTGTGATTAGAGAAAATTGTTCCTAGAAAGCTTGCATTCATAAAATAAAACACCTCTTTTCCTTGTTTTATTTTAAAGATCTATTTCTTATTCTATGTAAGCACACTGTAGCTTTCTTTAGACACACCAGAAGAGGGCATCAGATCTCATTACGGATGGTTGTGGGCCACCATATGGCTGCTGGGAATTGAACTCGGGACCTTCAGAAGAGCAGTCAGTGCTCTTAACGGCTAAGCCATCTCTCCAGCTCCTACCTCTTTACCTTGTAACACCTTTCCTTCATCTGATACATTTTTGTTCTTTGTTATAGTTATGTGAATTATATAAAGGGTTCTTTGTCCATTTAAGAATTTGACATTCTCAATATTTGTTATTTTTTGAGATTTAGTTTTTATGTGCGTGTGTGTGTGTGTGTGTGTGTGTGTGTGTGTGTGGTTTTATGATCTAAAATGTTTGCTAAATGCATTGGATTTATTTATTTTTAACTTTACAAAGTAATTGTGTCTTCACAGCCTTAGAATAGTTTTCTTGCTAAATCTTATACTGGAAGGCATCTGCCAATGGACAGGTACCTAGCTCTTGTTGGTGTCTCTGTTTTGGAGTGGACGTTTTTCACTCAATACAAGAAAGAGAGAAGCAACTGTTTTCAACTCTCCCCGTATAAGTACATAACATATATACTTATGCTTAAGCCGGGAACTCTCTTATACTTATGTTGCTGGTGTAACAAATTGGCATTAATAAGATAAATTGGTTTTCCTTGCTGAAGTCTGAAGTAGCCTTTACTGATCTAATATCACACATCAGCAGAGCTGTAGTCCTTCTGGAAGGTCCTCTCAATATCTGTTTTCTTGCTTCTACAGCTTAATCCATAAGATGCTGATATTCTTGGCTGGTGGTACCACCTTGCTATCCTCAGTACTAACAACCCCAAGACAGAGTTCTCCTGACGCTGTTATCACTGCTGTCTTCTCCAGTCTGCCTTCTCCTGCTTTACCTGGTGTGGGTCACTGTGTTGAACTTTCCGGGACAACCTTTAACAATCTCCCCATTGTTGAGACCACCTAATTATCATGCCTACTTTCAACTGCAAACTCAATTTATTGCCCTTCGTGTTGAGTAGTTCTGTCACCAGAGGTTTCACAAATTGGGATGTGGAACCCCTCCGGGAACATGCCTTACATGTCTATGAACTTGTTTTAAGTCAGGAACAAGCTTACTGTACAACTTTAGTTGTAGGAGATGGTGTGAGAGAATAACTTTCTGAGGTCAGTGTTTGGGATCATGCTATTGAAGTCACATCTTCTTCATTCATTCCTTTCAGGAAACACCGTTTTGTAATACTGAGATGAAAGCAGCTACAAGCATCTGCACATTTTATAACCGATTTTATGTCTTTTCTACTTTTCTAAAATATGTGCTCTAAGAGCAGAACCTAAGTGCTTTAAACACCACTCATTTCAAGTGGTTATACTGACAACTTCAAATTGGTGTATGTGTACTATCTTTCATTTCGAAATCGTGTGGTTTTTATTTTGAATTGTGCCTGATAGATACGACACTTATACCAAGAGGATGCTGCATGTGCACTCTTACTTAACAAGAAACATAATTCACATTTTTATTTATAAGCCACAGATTGTTGAAGAAGAAGCATCAGTGTCACCCGAAAGAAATTTTTCTTTGCTATACTTAGTATGTAATTTGTAAATGTGTTGAACCCTTCATGATTTCCAGTTAATCTTAGTTCTACATGACTGCCATAGGAAATTTAGTCACTCTGTGGCTCCTGCTTTCTCCCTCTCATTCTCTCTAGGGCATTGCTAAAGCCTCAGTGCCACAGTTCACCTGATGTATTTGCCTGGGTAAGGCCACCCCTGGGAATCTGCAAGTCAGATAATGTTAGAACCTTTTCTTAGGTTTAGATAAAAGTAAATACAAAACATGATATAGCATGCTATCCCCATGTTGCATGTATTATCGTTGCCTCTTTCAGATACAGGCATTCTGTGTTGTCTTGTGTATCTCTTTGGCTTGGTTGGTGCTGTAAGAATGGAGCCCATAGGTTCATCAGGGAGTGGAACCGACTGATAGGATTAGAAGAATTAATAGGTGTGGTTTTGTTGGAGTAGGTGTGGTCTGTTGAAGAAAATGTGTCAGCAAGGGTGGGCTTTGTGGTTTCAAAGAGTCCACAGCAACTCCAACATTCTCTGTCTCTCTGTATCTTGCTGAATCTTTCTGTATATCTGCATCTTTGTCTGCCTCTGTCTCTCCCTCTCCCTCTTTCTCTCTCTCTCCCCACCTTCTCTTCCTCTCTCCTGCATATGGTCTAAGATGGTATGCTCTGAGCTCCAGGACCATGCTGGCCGGTGTGCTGCCATGCTTCTTGATTTGCTGATAATGAATAAACCATCGGAAATTGTAAGCAGTTCCTCAGTTGAATGCTTTCTAAGTGTAACCTTGGTCATTGTGTTTATTCATTGCAATAGAATAGCGACTAAGACAGCCTGTTTAGGCAACTAACTTCAAAGAGATTCTTTTTGCTTGAAAAGACAGTTTCATGGTTTCAAGGAATCTGAGTTCAATAACATAAACATTAATGGATTAGATTTCTTTGGAATCATAAGGGGGTAGACCAAGGTGTAGGTAAATTGGCTGTAGGTTTCTTCCTACCCATCATGACTAAAAGGACAGACGCTTTGGGTTTCCTACAAGAGTGTAGGAAAAGATAGACCTAGTCTGGATAGAAACCCATCTGGCCTGGTTTTGTTGTTGAATGACACACAGACAGAAATTTAGATAAGCATTTCTAATTTTATTTTAGAGGTTTCTACATTATATGATAATTTTATATTTTAATTTTCATATCAAACTAAGGCCAATTAATTCTTGCTTATAATCACCATTTCTCATCTAGATAATGAGAGGCAGACAATGATGTGTGGGATGCTTGCTTGGACGAGTGCACTAAGGGCTCTGAGGCAAGACTGAGACTATCATGATACTTATTATTATTGTGAGTATGAGTTTTTGCTGTAATTAAGAAAAATAGGCAACACCTTTGTTCACACCTAAGTGTTGACTTAAGGGAAAGTGGATTATTATTATTATTTTTTTCTTTTGGATGTCTTTTAAGCAGGGCAACTAGAGTATGCATCCACACATTACTGTTCATTTTGACAAAGAACATATATTTTTGTGTTTTCTAAAATTGCTCATTCCATTTGGCACAGCTGGATCCATCAACATTTATTGGTAAGTCCATCAGCATTTACTGGCTGGTCTATTGGCATTTACGGGAAGAAAGGCCAGAGGATTGATGAGAAGGCCTCTTAGGAGCAAACAGTCTTGCTAAAACACTGCTCTCACATATCAATATGGGAAGTTAATTTGATGGAGTTGGGTTTGGAGACTCAACAGGAGTCCACTTTGCCTTGAACAGCCACCCACCCCCTCCTCCTGCTCCCTGACAGAGCAACAGTGCAAGCCTGGCCTTCTGATTTTCCTGCCAGCTGCCAGAACAGGTCTGGAAAGTATTAAGTGCTCATTGGTAAATCATTTTAATATGCATTTATGTATTTAAAGATACAAATATGTGTCCTCCGAGGGATTTTTATAGCATAAAATAAAATTTCACTTTTTGCAGGAAACTTTTATGTGGTTCTAGTTCAAATCTTCTAGCCTTAAAATATATGTTGACCAGATGGTTAGCATTAAAGACTAGATATGAGGTTTATTGCCTTCATTTCCTCATCCAAGTAAGTAAAGCTGAAATGGAATAAACAGTTTGGGGGATAGATGGATTGCTCTTGGCAGTAAACAAGTCAGGAGGAACATGGAAGTTCATTATACACAGACTTCTGTGAAGGCAAAACAGCAGGCTTTGGGCTAATATTTTCAGATTAAATTCAATGTAACTTGTATTTCTCCCCCATGGCTTAAGGATATGGATTCTGAAAAATATTAGATCAGCTGTATTTCATGAAAATATGTACTGTGTATTTGCTGGTCAATGTATTTGCTTTTTCCTTTTCAAATATTATGTGGTTTTTCAAATATGTTTTTGATTGACAGAGGATATTATCAGATATTTAATCATAGTGACAGCACAAGCAAAAAAATGTTCTTACCAGTGGGAATTTGGGAATGCACAGTTCTAAGAGGAAGGAACAATATGTACCAACAGAATGCTTGTCAGAGTCAATTGTTCACTAATGGACCTTAATATAGTCTAGATTGATGACATAAAAGGAATTCTGGCCAGGAAATTGAAATATACAGTTCCATTAGAAACAATAAGATGAAGATTTACTATGCTAGAAACATTAGCTCACTCTCCAGGCTCTCAAACAGAATTTGCCAGTCATAATCTCAATATTGTTACAAATGAATTAATTAAAATATTTCCTTTTACTTTTGCTTTATTGATGGGCATATTAATAAAATATTTATTTCAGGAATTACTCTTGCTATTGTGATTAACCAAACTGCTGGTTAATTAATAATGTTATACTCATAAGAGCCTGTCTAGACATCCTGTTAATCACCAAATTGTAGATGGCTGGCTGTGTGCTTCTAGGTTTCCTAGAATAAGAGTTGAAATAGTCTCTGTGGCTCTCTGCTGATCTACAAGTAATGGAGTCAAATGCATTCTTGCCAAGAGAAGAAAACATGCAACATAAGTAACACAAGGGGGACAGTCCTCAGTATTTTATCCTCTGTGGTTTTGGATATTTGAGACAGGGCCTCACTCTGCAACCCAGGCTGGCCTGGGATACGCTGTAGCACAAGCTACCTTCAGACCCATGGAAAACAATTACATCAGTCCCAGAGTGCTCAAAATATAGGGAGAAACCATTTTACCTGGGCAAAGACTCTACTAAAGACTGAACCCAGCTTCATGACTGCTAGGTTAGAGTTTGGCACTGTGACGCAGACCTGGCCTATATTTCTGATTTTAGTAAAGTTATGAAAGAGCCTAACTTTTTAAAGTCAACTTTTTGCCTCTTCCATAAAAGCCATCCATTACCATATAGAATTTAAAATGATCTTCTTTGTGTTGTAAATTCTGGCGGCATAAACCTACCCTTTCACATAAACTTAATAAAGGGAAATGACTTACGAATTGGTTTTAACACCATTTTTCTCCATATAAGAGGTTAATTACTTTCCACAACTGGGAATTGATTAGATGTTTGGTTTGTTACCCTCTGAAAGTCCTGTTTTCATTACTTCAGAGAGAGGGTCTGTGTCTTTCTCTGCTTTTCTCCAGGTTCCCAAGCCCTCCACAGGAGCACATTTAAAATGATTGTACCATCTATTCATGTCTAGACCATAAGGCTCTGCCATAGACTTTTCTTTCTTTAGCTCAACATGGGACATTTTTTTAAAAAGCTCCACTACTTGACCTTGTAAGAGGCCGCTGTTCATCAGTGTTTCTGTATAGAATGAGGGAAAGGAGCCTGCATTCTAAAACAACGTGGAGCAGACTCCGAATTCAAGGCGTCACCAGTGCTAAAGCCGTCAGCCATGTCATTGAGCCAGTGTAAGTCTCTTGCACTTGTGTCCTGGTTGCTGCCTTTATTCATTCAGTAGCTTGAGAAACTCTGCCCTCTCTTTCTGAGGAATCAGGATTGAGCACTGTCTGATGATTCACCCTCAGTGTTGTGTTGATCATCAGGTCTATCTGTCTTTTTCAGGAGTTTTACATAAAAATAAGCAAACCAAAAATAATCCCAGATACTGAAGAACAGGCAGCAGGTGGACAATTTCATCTCACACTGATTTCTGGACACATTTCTTTCTTTACTGTTCCCAAGAGGGCCTTTCTGAGCCACTACTACCAGGTTCACCTGCTTTCTCCCACATGCCCAGTGCGACAGAGGCCAACCGAGGAACCCCAGGGGAAGAAGTTTTGAGAGGGAATGGCTTTCTGCTTGTTTAGATCAGTGAAGAGAGTGTGCATCTTTGTAATATCCAACTTGTTTTCAATGACATTGCTTATACTGTTCTTTTCAGGATCCACAATGAGAGTTATGTCTATTTATGGAGCCCTAGTGAAGTCTGAACTTACCTATAGATGTTTGGTTCCTTCCTAAGAGGTCTCCTGAAACTTGGACTCCCAATAAATCAATGAATATGGAAATCAGATGTTCCCTTTACAATGACCATAAAAAGGCAAAGCAGGGTTTGGGCCAAATTCATTCAGTCTCTGAGGATTTATACCCCTTTTTGTGTGTTTGTGTAGGTCAGGGGAACATTCCTGTAGACAGCTTCCAAATGGAAAACAAATGATTTGCTGCCTTCCACCAAGGAAGAAGAGACTTTTAGTGATAAGCTTTTGTAGGGAAGTCACTGCCCCAAAAAGCTCAGCAATATCAGAGAAGACACAAGTGCTACTTAAACTCATGGACAATTTATCCTCTAGTTGTACTGGCTGGTTACATGCTGTTAAGTGCAGTGTCTAGGGTTTTACCCCCTCAAACAGCACCTGTTTAGGTAGATAGTTTTATCTAGGGTTTTAAAAATAGATGTGTCTAGCAAGGAAAATTTCGTATAGTCTCTACCGATTTTACATCCTAAGTATAACTAAAACAGACTTTAAAACTCTGGGTGATAACTCTAAATGTATTTCAGAGTTAGCGAATTATTTCTGTAGCCATGTCAGATTGGAAGGGTAATGCCTGAACTTGAGTGTATGTGTGGAGATGTGTGGAGAAATCCCTAAGTGTGCACTGAGTCCTGTCTCCTCTGTCTTATCTATTAAAGATAAGATTTGGCCTAGCAAACTGGAATAAAATTCAGGTAAGGCTGGGCTTAGTGACACATGCCTTTAATCTCAGCACTAGGTAGGCAAATGCAGGCAGATTTCTCTTACTTTGAAGGCAGCCTGGTCAACACAGGGAGTTCCTGGCCAGCCAGGAATATACATTGAGCACTTCTGTCAGAAACAGAGAGCAGAATGGGGGTAGGGTGACGGGACCCTCTGTGACCATTCAGACAAACTGAACTGACCTCAGACTTGCTTGTTGGATTTTCTGTTCCTATTTTTTTCATTCTCAGACTCCTTAAAGCTGTTTTTAAGCCTAACTTTAGAGCTGGCTATGACTTATGGACCAGAGAGGCAACTTTGGGACACCTTCAGGGCCGTAGGGGAGACATTTAGTTCCAAATCAGAGGTTCAGAGAGGTTAGTCCCTAAACTTCTTAGGTAAGAAGTGATGCTCTTGAAGCCCAAGATGGGACACTCTGTTTATTGCTTGCCACAGAGGAGTTCTTCTACCCCACACCCGCATCTGCTGCTGAAAGCAGGTGCACATTCCTGAATACTACATGGCCTAAGAAGATAGTATAGTTTTTTGTAGTTATTCTTTAGTAGAACCATGAGCTGTCTGCTTAGCCACACCATTAAATATTCATTTTACATGTCATATGTTTAGAATGGTGTCTAAATCTCTAAAAGCATTTTCCTTAAGCATTAAAGCTATACAATTTAAGTAAACGGCAAGAGATAACTTTAGGATGCTGTGTCTGATGACCCAGAGTTCTTGTACTTTACCTTTGTTTTCATAGTGGATGTTTCCAACTCATTGAAGACTACCATCAATACCTTAATTTCCATTCCCATCCCACCATCTACAGGAATACAAAACATTCTTCTTTTTTTTTTCTGATGATACTTATATTCTCATTGTTGAAATTAAGAGGACAGAATTATGTAGTCATATTTCCCCTTCTATCTTAGTGTCTGTCTTTGTCCAACAAATTCAGTATTATTATTAAAGTTGCATAGATTAAATCTATCTTTGGCACAAGATTTATATAATAACCATGTCAAAAAGTGAGGCAAAGTCAACTCCTAACTTGCTCAATGTGCCAATCTTGACCTCGAGTCCAATCCCTTTGTTGTTTATAGTCCTTAAATAATGTGTTTGGTCACGGAATGGGGGCAGGGAGGTTTTCTCATAACTTTGGGAATGTGTCTTCTGGGAAATTGGGAAATGTGCCTCTATCAAGAGAAAGAAAGGCAGTCCCCATTTGCTCTAAAAGCCAGCTATGAGTTCTGGAAGGAGAGCAACTGGCAGTCTGGACAGGCTACACTCCAGTTGTAGCCAAACTCCCCTCAGAGAGAAGGCTGTCACAAAAGGCTAGACTCCAGAAGTAGTTTGAGGACATTCCAAAAGGACGTTTGGGGATTTGATGACTTTTTTTGTTTTGTTTTGTTTTGAAATAGGATCTTGTTTTGTATCCCGTGTTGATGTTAAACCCCCGATTCCATTTCTTGACCTCCCATCAGATAGGAAACCATTTTCAACTTTATTTTTCTGAATTAACATTATTTTGCTCCAGGAACCAGTGAAGTGATCTAGATTAATTTCTGATTTTTTTGTTTAAAATACTCCTGTGGACACGCTGTTGAGTGACAATTAGCTCCATTTTTATTTCAGCTCTTATAAACACAAGAGCCAACAGTGGGGTTGCCTGCTGCCTTCTGGCTTCAGTTCCCCTTCTCTGTCAGATGGTAAGTGTCCAGCAGCAAAGACAAGCTTGGTGGAAGGCAGAGGGTATTTGGGGTTGGCTCAGTAATAATCAGAGCCTAGCTTCCTGCTAGGACTTAAAAGGTAGAAACTGTGGGGGAAGAAACGTTGGCACTGTTTTAACTCAGTAGTGGCAAAGAATGAGCTTTAATGACATGGCTTTTGAAAATGCCACCCAGGTCCCCATAGTGTTGAATCAGCTCTGAAAGTAGAGAGTTTCTATTGGTAAGCTGGCTGTCATCTTCGCTTCATGGTGGGAGCTGAGCTGAACAATTGTATCATTTGTTATTAGAACTGTAGAGAACCCCCAAAGAGTATGCATACATAGCTATTGTTTCTGATAACAATAAATTATATATGGGCATCTCTGTATATTATGGCACATATTTGTATTCCATTATGACATAAGTATTTTTTAAGTGTTGACCTGTTTGTAGGTACTGTCTAGCAATTTATCTGCTTCTTGATGTCTTTGGTGTGTTAGTTTTCTTTCTATTCCTGTGGCAAATGTGATGACCAAAAGCAACTTGGAGAAAAAAGGATTTATTTTATTGTCTACTTCCACATCACAGTCTGTTATTGAGGGAGTAGGAACTGAAAACAAAAGCTGAAAGATTTTTTTTTTGTTCCTTACTGACTTCATTCCCATGCACTATGCAATACGTTGTCTGGGGTGACACACTCATAGTGTTCTGGGTCGTCAGTTAAGGTGTCAACTAAGAAATACCTCGGAGATTGGGCCAGAAGACATTCTAATGGGGGAATTTTATCAACTGAGGTTCCCTCTTCCCAGATGACTCTAGCTTGTGTCCAATTGACAGAACAAACAAATAAACATGCAAAAAACATAACAAACAATACAGTGTTTTTGTGAGGTGAATGTTCTTAGCTGTTTTTGTGAGAAAGCCAGAGATCAGGGTGGCTTGCTTTGTGCCCATAGCTAGCAAGTGGTAGAATCAGAGCAGCACATATTTTCTTTTCCAAGGGTTTCTAACTCCACCAGAGCACACAGTATGTCCATTTTCACAAGGCAGCTCTGAGAAGAGGTCTATATATCGGAGACACCCCACCATGGAGTTGCCTGGTGGCTTATGCTGTTTTTTTATGCGGCCTCTGATGTTCCTTCCTTTGCTGCTAAGTGACCACCGAATAGCCAACAGCTTTAAGTTATTTCTTTGAGTCTGTTCATGGGGCACAAGGAGAACACAGCTGCACTCTTCAGACCCTGCCAGTGAAAATGAATCATGATTTTACTTCTCAGCTGCCCTCTTGACCTTCATCTCCATTCTCAAACTCATTTTTGTCCTCACCTCAGTGCCTGCTGTGGCCTGAGCATTGTGTCCATGGATTAGCAAATCCTGCTTTCTGCTCAGCTCATAGTCTTGAGGGATAGTGACGCAGTGTCAAATCCCGGTGCACAGCAGATTCCTTTAAGACCATCTTATTGAATCAGTGTACCTTATCCATTTACAGCCTTCCATTTCTTCAAATGGAGATGAATGTGAGTAGATTATTTCCATAAGCTTTTGGACTCCATGAAAAGTCCTCCCCGAATTCAGGATTCTCTTTGCCTCTTATGTTATGCATCTATGAGTAAGTAGTAGTGATGACTAGTAGTTCTGTAGGCACACTGAGTTGGGGTTTGTTTTCACATTCATTCCTTCACTCATTGTTGAGGGGGGGGAGGTGGGGGGAGGAGGAGGAGGGGAGTCTCTCTTTAAAGGTGGCTCTAGTCTGACATTGCCCCTACTTTAGAAACCCAAAGACATTTTCTTTCCCCCAATGTCTTTGCACAGATGATTTTCCTTTCATTTGGAAATTGATTGCTTATTCATTATCTCAAAAAATGTCGCCAGATTCTCTTCTGTCTTACAGCTGCTCTCTGCCACTCACGAAGGTCTGAAGTGGGCACTACGTTTCTTCTGCCTGTCTGTCCTGAGACTCACTGCAGCTTGGCATCTGGCTGTACTTTTCTGCTGAGATTGCTCTCCTAAAGGTTAATAGCCTACATTTTGTCAAATTTAATAGTTATTTTACCGATCGAAATTTACATAGTATTGACCCCGTGCCCTAAGGAGATGGCAAGGATCCAGGCTCACCTTTCCCTCGGTCCATATCTTTGTGTTGCAGTCTGGCCTCAGAAGCTTGTACTGTGGTCAGAAAGGACTTAAGGAATGAAGGGTCCAAGCAATGACAGAGCTTGTCAGTTTTCCATTAATGTAGTAAAATACCCGGGGCAAACAGGTACTACAGGCAGGGACGGCTTGTCTTGTTCTTTACTTTCAACCCATGGGCAACTGGCTTTGTGGCTTTGTGGCCTGCTGTGCATCAGAACCTCACATTGTGGTGGTGGGAGAACACGTCGAGGAATGTCATCATCAAGAGGCAGCAGGACATTTCTGCATTTAGTGTCTGGATTTAACTTCCCTCCACCAGGCCCCACCTCTTAAGTGTCCCTTCTCCTTAAGTGCCAAACTGAGTGAGGCCAAGCTTTTAACACGAGGCCCTCTGATGGATTTAACTATAGCAGCTAGTTCCTCTCTGGCATTATTAGTAGAATGGTGTTTTGAGAGATTTATGTTGATTTACAATTGAACAAAACGGAATAAGAAGGGACAGTCAGCCTTGGCTCAAGATGAAAGCTGGAAACATTTTTCCTGAACTGTGAAGGAGCAGGACTGATTCCCAAGAGGAAGTTGGAGAGGGTTTCAGAGTCAACTCTAATCTTGATAGCATAGTGAATGCTTTTGCTCCTCCAAACCTTATGCTGAGATTTAGCATGCGGAGATGTTGGTTCCCCAGGTATTAGGTCACAAACATTAAATCATAATAAAAGGACAGGAGGGGGCTGTTTCTCTCTCCTCTGCCACATGAGGATGCATGGAGAAGGCAGCCATATGCAAAGCAAGACAGCTCTCCCCAGAAGCCTGCATGGAGCACCCTGACCTTGACTTCCAGCCTTCAGAAATGGAACATGTTTCTGCTGCCTCTAAGGTACCCGCGTTTTGATACTCTGTTCTGCCTCACTGAAACACCAAGGTTATACCAATTCAAGAAAACAAGGTGAACCAGGACTTGGGTTTCAGAATGGTGCTAAACCATACAAGGTATGTGAGATTGTGCATGTCTGTAATCCTAGCACTGAAGGCTTAAGCAGGATATTTGCCATAAGTTTCAGCCCACCTTTGGGCTATATAGTCAGTTCACCCTGGGCTATTGTCAGTTCAATGACAGACTGCACTAAATAACAGGTTTTGCTGTTTGAACAAAACCAAAAGCATAAGAAGTCTTGTTTGAGAGGACTCAGAAGCTGGAAACAAAGAAAAGCTGGGGGTGGTGGTGGCGGCAGGAGTGTGTGTGTGCGCATGTGTGGGGGTGTCAGGTAGAAGCAGAATCTGTGGAACTGAAAACTACTTTTTGTCCAGTTTGGGAGGTCAGGGGAGGCAATAAACAAGGAATCCCAGTTGGATAAGACTGGAAAGTCTAAGCGTTGGTACAGGTAGAAACAGATCAGCAACTCTGCAGCACTGAGCTGCCCTCCACACGGTTATCACAGACACAAGCTTAGGACACAGAACTACTTCAAACCCCAGCACTAGTCAGAAGGTGCCCGATGCACAACAGTCAAGCTTGGAGGTTAGTAACCCAGGACCTTCCCAGGACTCATGTGCGTGCTGCTCCTCAAACTGCAGGGCCCATCCAAGCTTCCTGGATAATGTTAGGTAGACCGTCAAGTCCATTTGAGATAGGGCCAGTGACTGCACTGAGAGCAAGGTCCAATCATCTTGGTGTGGTCAGCTTACAGAGCAAACTGTGAGCATCGAAGACTGCCTAAGCATGCCATTATGCAGACACACAGTAGGGTGGAACCTGTTTCCTAGGAGAATTATCTCTTATTCATTTCTTTGGATAGTTTTCCTACCATCACTCAACAGCATGTATCAAGCTAGGAAATCACTAGAATGTCCTGTATTTAAAGCCTAAATGTGATCGTGAATGATCTAGCTTCTCTGAAGCTGTGGGTTGCCCTCCCATATTGGGCCGTGCAAATGACTGTGAGGCTCACAAAAATTTTGGTAACACTCAGTTTTCTGGCTGCTCAGCTATCAAAGTATATTAAAAGTCAAATCTGTGATGAAGATGAGGAGCTGTTGGCCATGCTCACCAGCGTTGTCTTTTCCATCTGAACATGTAACGTGGGTACTTTGTGCCATGTGTGTATTACCTCATACAAGGCCAATGGACATGGCCTGACATACCTCAGTTCAGATTTAAGACTGTAGTGTGCTATGAGATACAGTGTTTTTTGCTGTACCCACACCATCTCCTCTCTAAAACGAACAGCGGTTTAATTACAGAAAACCAAGACATTTAATAATTTCCCATCTCTATTGCTCAACATGTAAGAATTGGTCTATCTTTGGATTATATAGAGTAAGAATGCTTGGTTTAAAAAAAATGTTGCTTGAACTGATGACTTAAATTTCACTTAAAATTACTAAATGAATTTTGGCTTGGTGTTAGGATAGAATTTTATACAGCTTTCTGAAATGACCATAAACATAGCTCCATCATTTTGTTCTGAATACAAAGTGATATTCTAGGCATTAATAATGATGAAGTGAAAAACATTAAAGATGCTAAAATTAGCTCTAATAATTTACTTCGAAATAAACATGTACCATGCCAGCCAGGGGATCATGGATGCTAACTACAGATCTCATGTCCTTCTCCTCTCCTCTAAACACAATTCCCGAATCTCTTCTCCTCTCTGTAACAGAGCACCTGCTCTTCATTGTCTCCCTCTTGCCCTATCTCCCATGGATCATAGAGATCTTCCCTTTCTACTTCTCTCCCTCCCTCCCTCCCTCTGATCCTCCCTCCCTCCCTCCCTCCCTCCCTCCTTCCCTCCTTCCCTCTGTCCCTCCCTCCTTCCCTCCCTCTCTCCCTCACTTCCCATCACTTTATTCCAGTCCTCACCGCTTTGAGAACACACTGGGAAACACCAACCACTATGGCTAGAAAACAGGTAGGCTAACTGCAGATCTTTACTTCTCTCACCTTTCCTCTAAATTCAGTCTGGAGGACCCCGGTATACCACTCCTTGGCATATACCCAGAGGAATTCCCAGCATGCAACAAGGACACATGCTCCACTATGTTCATAGCAGCCTTATTTATAATAGCCAGAAGCTGGAAAGAACCCAGATGTCCCTCAACGGAGGAATGGATACAAAAAATGTGGTATATATACACAATGGAGTACTACTGAGCCATTAAAAACAATGAATTCATGAAATTCTTAGACAAATGGGTGGAGTTGGAGAACATCATCCTAAGTGAGGTAACCCAGTCTTAGAAGAACACTCATGGTATGCACTCACTGAAAAGCAGATATTAGCCTAGAAGCTTGGAATATCCAAGACACAATTCACATATCAAATGATGTCCAAGAAGAAGAAAGGAGTGGCCCCTGGTCCTGGAAAGGTTCAGTGCAGCAGTGTAGGGGAATACCAGGACAGGGAAGTGGGAAGAGATGGATGGGGAAACAAGGGGAGGGAAGAGGGCTTATGGGGCTTTTGGGGAGGGGGGAATCCAGGAAAGGGGAAATCATTTGAAATGTAAGTAAAGAATATATGGAATAAAAAACTGAAATAGAATATATATGCTTAAACATAAATAAATAAATAAATAAATAAATAAATAAATAAATAAATAAATTCAGTCCCAAAATACCTCCTCCCTATTCTACAGCCGACCACAGGCAGTGGCCTCCTTCTCCTTCCTACCTCCATCTTTAGCAGATCAAGCAGACAGCCTCCTCTAGCCATATTCTTCACTTATCCTGTTATCACAGGCCAGAACTACAAGCAGCCAATTCTGATGGATTAGTGAGTAAGCCAGCAACAGGATTGCTAGCTTTCTTTCTTCACTCTTCTGTCTTCCACATCCAATCCTCTAGTCTCATTCCCTGCTTTGTAGCAGATTATATGCCCTGGCGTTTTTCCACTCTCTGCCCACACCCCCAGAGGATTAAGCAGATCCTGGTAGAACACTCTGATATCCTCCCATTCAGTAATCTCACTTCCTACTACTAGCTCATTCCTAATCTAAAGCATCAGCTGCTAATACCTAGAAACATGTTTTGCAAGGAAACCCAGTGACCACATCACTCAGGATCCCAGAAGAGTTTCCTAGAAGGTGACTCTTAGCCACTGCACCCCCACTAAGAACCTTTTCCAAATCTAGATAACTAGACCCCAGCATAAAATTGCAATCAACAGCAGCCAGGAGAGCATGTGTTCCAATGGAGCTCAACAACCCTATACAATAGTTCATGAGAATTGCAACATAGCTGACGCATAAGACTAAAGATCTTAAAACAGACTTTATAAATATGATAGAAGTCTTTAAGGAAAAAAAAAGAATGAATCCCTTAAAGAAATCTATGAAAACACAGACAGTAGAAGGAGATGGATACAAACATTCAAAACCTAAAAGTGAAAATGGAATCAATAAAGAAAATTCAAAGTGAGAAAAAATTGGAAATAAAAAGTTAGGAGCTCAAACAGAAGCCTAAGAAGAAAGTTTCACCAACAGAATACAAGTGATGGAAAAGATAATCTCAGGCATGGAAGGCATGATAAAAGAAATGAATACATCAATCAAAGACAAGGTTAAATCAAAAAACATCCTGGCAGAAAGCATCTCTTTATCCATGGCATTCCCGTGTTAGGAAGTTACAGTGGCTTCATCTGTTAACCTAGACAGGGTTAAACACTTAGATACAGTATTGGATGCTCCGCAAATCTCTTTGCAGAAAAGCTGACTATGGAAGTTCTATCCTTTGGTCTTTCTTACATGGAATGTTGATTTGTTGGTTTTTACTGTAGCATTCATACTGCACTTATGAAGTGTTTTTATATATGAAAACCACACCCTGGTAATGGCAAGACTAAAGACCAAAGGTGCCTACGTGACTACTCCAAATGTGGAGTGTCTGCTTCTGGAGCTCTCCTATTGGAGCAGAAATACATCTTTATTTTCCCTCTAACTATTATCTGAAATTTCTTTAATTTTGTGCTGAAGTCAATGACCCTGTGATTCCGGCACTGGTAATATTTTTCTGGAAGCATATTCAACAACTGATATTGGCTATTGTTTATGGAGAGAGGAACCAATATTCTTTGATTGAGAGGCCAGGAAGAGATTCTGTATTGCATTCCTTCTGTCCTCTTCAAGAAACAATCAACCACAGTAGCAAGGAATGAATTGTCAGCACCAAATAGGGGAGGGGAGCAGGTGACACCGTAGTCAGCAAGTGTTGCAGAGAAGCATACTTTGGCTTTTCAATGCCTGCTGTCTTTTCTTGGAGTGATATTTTGTTTGTATTATTAAAGGTGTAAGTAGTCTCACCTGCCTTATATGAATTTAAGAAGATATTCCTACACAAGTAGAAATTAGTATTTGTGGTTGACAGTCAGCTCAGCTTCACCTTCTGGAGAATTTTACTCCACGATCTCTGTCTAAATAATCGGAACACTGCTGAAACCATTGTCTAGCTTACACTCATGTCTGATGACAATAAGTAGGTGGCTGGGGTGGAAATGGATTTGAATGCCATTGATGTTGGCATTCAGTTAACCTTAATGAAGTCAAAGACTTGCTCTGGTCTTGTAACTTTATTGTGCCTGCCCTGGAAGACACAGATCTTTATGGATAATCAAAATGCAATTAGTTAAGACTGTTTCAGAGTTTTCTGCATACACAAGTGTTCCTACTTGCCTACCAAGGCTCTGTTTCATAGTGATTTGTTCTTTCTCACCTAGCAGGGGAGGCTGCATTTCTTTTGTGTTGACTGAATATACCCAATAATTTCTTGTTCCTTAAGCTTCCTGATTGTGAACTTCCTCCAGCCTGGTGGACTGCCCCTCCCCCTTCTTAGCTGTTCTGTCTAGGTGCATGTATACACTTGTGTGCACAGATACGTACTCCTTCCAAATTTTAATTTATTTAATTCATGGGTCATTTCCTTAACATGGTACCATAAGTGCTCACAATTAGAACTTTTCTTTAAAAATTTCTTTTGGACAGTTTTACTAAAAATAAAAGTTTTTTGTTTCTCTTAAAAACTGGAAGAGCATATGATCTGAATACTTTATGTCCACAGTTGGTACAAACTAAGTGATAACTGCTTTATAATGCAGGTTCTAGTCCTTGAACTTTGAGACATGTACCTATTTCTCCTTCTTCTGTGGTTATGATCCATCCCTGAAGAGAGGGAGTTCAACATGTTCAAGAAAGATAAATGATCTAGTATGGAATAAAAACATGTATGCAAAACTTTGTACTCAGGATCCCCATCACTGGAGAAAAATAAACTAATGATTACATCATGTCTAAACTATGTTCTCTTTGATCAAGGAACCATAGTTTATTTGTGTATAGCAGTGTGCACACTACTCAATGTGTTTCCTCTTATTAAGCCATTCTTTATACTGACAGATACTTTGAACACAAAACAAAGCCTAGAGCATGAGTCCCTGTATTATATAGATAAGGAAACCCACCTATGGGCTGGTTCTCATCACCTAACAAGATTCAGTGCCATTTCTGAGCCTCCTTGCCTCTTGCCTATATATCTGATGCTTCCAAATTAATAGTGGAGTTCTGGAATCAATCACATCATTCTTCTTCCTTCTTCCTTCTTCCTTCCTTCCATCCTTCCTTCCTCCCTCCCTCCTTCCCCCTCCCTCCCTCCCTCCCTCCTCTCTCTCTCTCTCTCTCTCTCTCTCTCTCTCTCTCTCTCTCTCTCTCTCTCTCTCTCTCTCTCTCTCTCTCTCTCTCTCTCTTTCTTTCTTTCTTTCTTTCTATTGTTTTTCCTGAGAAGCACAAGAGATCATTTGCATAATCTGTGTGAAGACCTAAGTCTTTTTTTTTTTTTTTATCAAATCAAACAACTGGTATTCTGACATGACAGTATGTTTTGTTACTAATTTGCACATTTGGGATTTTTCTTGCCTTTATGTTTAGATTTATTATTACCTACATTATACTGACAGACTGAGTTTTATTTATTTATTGCCTTTGGAAGGACGTGGCAGATGTAGCTTCCAGCATTCAATGTGAGCATTTCACTAGAGGACTAATCACTGTGGCCAGGAAGCATCGGGATAAACCCCAGTCATGCTTCGTTAGATCCAGAAACGCTTTCTCACATCAGCTCATTTGATGATACATTAGCTCAATTGTCTGCTTTCTCCTTCCCGAGGTGCTAATGTGAACTGAAACTAATCAGAGCTGGGGATGCCCTCAGACATGAGGGAGATGTGAATACCTTTCAGAAATGCTAACTTGTGTCAGCCTGTGAAAGCACGTTCATCTACAGCAGTGTGGGCTGCTGCCTCCGCTTTTCATTTCTGTTCATTGTTTTCTTCTACTTTCCGGAGGGTTTTACTTCCTTGGAGCCTCCATTCAGAAAATAATTACATGGTATATAACATAGAACTATTTAAATCTATTTAATTCTTATTAAAATGAATAAAAGTAGCCTCAGAAACCCAATGAGGTATCTGGATCATGAATATTCATCGGCCATAGTTTTCTCTTATTTTTTTTTTAGTATTAAAAGCAGAGATGTTTCAACTGTGCACAAAGAAGCCATTCAAGCCTTTTTCCACTTATGATGGATTGTGGATAGCTGTCAGCAGGGACTTTCCTAGCATCTTCTCATCTTTCTCCACTCATTTATCAACTATACATACTGTATGAAAATGGAAGGGAGGGCAGGAACTATAAATAGGATGAGGAAAGAGGCAGAGAAAGAGAGAAAGAATAATATTGTTAAGGTGAAAACCTTACTAGTGACTTTGCAAGGATTTTAACTACATATTAGAAATAGCAAACAGTCAGGCAGGAAAAAAGTTGGCTCTGTTAAGTGGCTAACTAGGAATTGCATTTAAACGTCATTTAAAGCCTTTCTTAGCTGCACATGGGCCCGCCTTGCCATTCTCTGTCTCAGTTCAATTCTCTATCCCCCAATCGTACCTTACCCCTGGTCGTATATTCTAAAATACTTCGTTTGAATTAGACAATGACAGCCACTTTGTAGTTTTCAAATGATAAAACATCAGTGAAAATATTGTCAATGTAACAATCACAGGTAGATAAAGTTTAGGGAGTGACCCACTATCTGGGATACGAGAAAGGACAATTTGTTATGGGGAATTGCTGTGGATTATGTTTCACAACCAAAGAAGGTAAAGGTCCCTAAACTTGTGTTTCCATGATTGCCAAGAGTCCACTGGTAACAATGAGGTTGAGCATGCCCAAAACATAGACAGCCACGCACACTTGGGTGAGGAAAAGAAAACTGAGTCTGGTCATTTTTTAATTTTTGAATACCTCTCATAGCTGTGGACTTTATCTGTTTTGTATAAGGGACAAAGGGAAATGATAGACTTTAAATGGAAGAGAAACTGTTTTTTCTTAAATTAGAAACCAACATCATAAAATACAAATTGGTTGAGAAGAACATGTCTGCACAGCAAGTTTTCACAAGCCGGAAGGAGAGAAATGCTTGAATGATATAACGTCTCACTCTTCAAATGTTCAGACAATGGGAGTTGAAAGGCAGAGCTGCCAATCTTACTTGCTAACAAAGGATATGTTGATGAGCAAGCATACACACACACACACACACACACACACACACACACACACCAGCACTCAGAGCATAACAATCTTTAGTGATTGTTTTCGAAGGTCAGGGTTTTAAAAAGTCTACTATCATTTTAAATAATTTATCAATTTTTTTCATTAGTCTTTAGATCAAGAATTCCAAGAATGGTATTTTGGATTCCAATAAAGAGAATAGTCAGCAAACCTGTGACATACTCAACTATAGAAGATGTTTAAAATAAGCTGTACTTTATAGGTCATATTTTGATTGTGAAAGTAAATACATAATAGGTATTAATATCTTTTCTTTGTGTTGGCATCAAGCAGAATTTTGAGGAGGGGAATGGGAAAAGGGGGCAGGATGAGTGGAGATGTACAGAGGGTCAGGAAATTGAACAGAGGTGTGTAACAATAGGAAGTCTCAGATGCCAGGAAAGCAAGAAGCTCCCAAGACCCAAAGGGAATGACATTAGCTGAAACACCCATCAAAGGGGAGGGAGAACTTGGAGAGACCATATGTAGAGGTTCGGCACGCTCCCCACCCCTGGTTGAGGGATGGGGCTACCCACCCATTAAACTTTAACCCAGAATTGCTCCTGTCTAAGGGAAACACAGGGACAAAAATTGGAGCAGAGATGGAAGGAAAGGCCATTCAGAAACTCCCCCACATGGGGATGCATCCCATATGCAGACAGCAAACCCAGACACTATTGTCGATGCCAAGAAGAGCTTGCTGACAGGAGCCTGGTATTGCTGTCTCCTGAGAAGCTTCACCAGAGCCTGACAGATACAGATGCAGATACTCGCAACCAACTCCAATGGAGGAGTTAGGGGAAGGACTGAAGGACTGAAGGGTTTGCAACCCCATAGGAAGAGCAACAATAATCAGACCGCCCAGAGCTCCCAGGGTCTAAACCACCAACAAAAAAAAAAACCACACATGGAGGAACCCATGGTTCCAGCTGCATATGTAGCAGAGGATGGCCTTATCTGGTATCAATGGAAGGGGAGGCCTTTGGTTCTGTAGAGACTTGATGACCCAGTGAAGGAGGACACTAGAGCAGTGAGGCAGGAGTAGCGAGTGAGTGGAGGAGCACCCTATTCCATGTTTCTAAGTCACTCATCATCTTATCAGTTTTCATCAGTTTTTAAGGGCCATTAAAACCCATTTTTCCCCTGGAAGAGTGATTAAAACCTTTTATGCAAAACATCCATATCATGTATTTTCTAGTTGGTGCATGGAAAGTGAAGGCTTCTTAATACACCCACATACTTCAGTATTTATATCACACATTATCTAATTATGTATTGTGGCATTTTGATAGTCTTTGATGTTTCTTTTGAAATTCAACAAAATTTAAAAAAATGAATATCTGTGAGTGCTCATGCATGCCTATGCTGTGTGTGCTCATGTGTGTCTATGCTGTGTGTGTTCATGTGTGTCTGTGCTGAGCGTGCTCGTGTGTACACTTCAGAGAACAGAGGAAGAAGTCTCTTGTGCTTTTCTGTCACTCCAGAACATATTCCATTGAGCTAGCTTTCCTAATTAATTGGTAGTTTCAACACAACTCCAATAAAAGGCCAAGAAACTGACACTGTATATATCTACAAGCTAAATTTGAAGGTTTTTTTTTTCTGTGGACAGTTGTCAGTGTTAGAATATCATACAGTATGTGAAGAAGAATAAAGTCAGGGGACCCTGAGCTCACTAAAGAATTATGCTGCATATTTAGGGAGAAATGAATAATATTTGTCAAGACCTGAATTTATATCACAGCATACAGCTATAATGATAGAGTATAGCATTAGCCAAAGAATCGATAGAAAGAGTCACAGAACAGAATAGAGAACCCAGAAAATTTGCCAGACAAATATGGTGATGTAATTTTATTTTTAACTAAGAAGCAAAAGTTATGTGGTTGGGTAGAATAATTTTTTTTCAACAAACGCTCTAGGAGAAATGCAAATCTATTTGCAAAAATTGTGTACATTCTTCAAATGATTAACTCAAACTAATTTATGCACCTATATATAGAATATAAATCTATGAAATATCCTTACAATCATATTCAAGAAAAGCTAAGTGATCTTATGTTTGGTAATGCCTTTAAAAACAACATCAAATAACAATCTATGAAGAAATAATTGATAAGGTAGACTTCATTAAAATTAAAAAGTTCTGTTCTGTCAAAGACAGTGTCTAAACAAAGAGAAGAAGGGCAACAAAAATATTGTAAATATGTTTACAATGGCCACATTTGATAAATTAGTGCTATCCTTCATTTAAAAAGAACTGTTAAAATTCAGCCCTAAAAAAAAAAAAAAATAATGAAAAAAAAACTGGTCTAAAGGTCCGAAGAGATATCTTAACAACATGATATTAAAAGAGTAAAAAGAAAAGGAAATAAAAGGTGTTGAACATATCAAGAGAAAATTATAATGGGAACCCCATTAAGCATCTACCAGAATGGCCAACACCCCAAACCAACGACAGGAGAGAATTCTAATACAGATGTGCTGAGTGTTCTGAGGTCAACAGAAACTCCCAGTCATGGCTCATCCAAAGTCAAAAAGGCACAGCCAGTTTAGGGAGATAGTTAATAGTTACAATACACATCTTATTTTTTATATGACCCATCAATCACATTTCTTCGTGGTTATATAATTATTTTAAAAGAGAAAAAGTCTCCTGTCTAAACAGATACTTTTGATTAAGCGTGAATAGCAAATTTATTCATAGTTATTAAAACTTAGAAGCTACCAAGTTAGTGGATAAATAAATCTAGGTTTATTCAGACAACAGGACACCAGCCTAAAAAGAAACTAGTCATAAGCCATGGAAAAAAAGATGAAAAGATTTAAATGCACAATACTAAGAAAAAGCAGCAGGTCTTAAATGATGAAATCAGGCATGAATTCAGTGTAATGGCCACCTGGAAAAGATAACCATATAGAGCAAAGAAGGCACCAGTTGCTGCCAGGGTTGGAGGAGGGATGGAAAGAAATGTTAGGATACTAAAGTAATTCTGCATGACACTTTGGTAATGGGTATAGTCATATATTTATTGAAAACCTATACAATATAGGTCCTGTTATAGGTATAACAGGAGGGAATTGTAATTCAAAGTATAAAGTTTAGGTTATTGTATCCAACATACCATCTTCAGTTATATAACAAGGACTCTCTTAGTGTGAGTGTTTTAGATGAATACCCTTTATTTCTACAATACAATTGGGTCTGCAGCAAAACGGAACAGAAAGTAAAGAGTTCCCATGCACTCCGTGGTGTGGTATGTTCACACAAGGTGAAGAGAATCTGTATCAGAGAGTAACAGGTACTTGGGACATCTGTGCTGTCTGCTAAACTCTAAACATAAGGTTTAGAAGAAACATCTAATCTCCAGACACAGACACACAGGCTGAGCTAAGTGTGGGTAATATGTGTACTATGCCTCTACAACTCACCTTGAAATGTGTAGTCTGGTTTCAGCACCTGTACTTCGAGTTATTGCTTAGCTGGGCCTCCACTTCCCAGTAGTAAGCAGGTTTTGGTCAGTCAGTTGTCAGTAGTAGAAGGTGCAATACTAAAAGAACCTTTAGTAGGATCCAGAACAGCTTTAGTACGATCACAACAGAGGGATCTGTATGGTGCGTAGGGGTGCATAATAGTAAATCTTTCAGAACTTTGGCTTGTTTTAAAGAAAACGGATACCTGTGTCTGATTAAGCATGTAATTGCTGTACACGTTCCTGATTTAGCCTCAAGTTAAATGGCCTAATGCTACACTTACTGGACCATTTCTGGAGGATGGTGTGCTTGTTCTGAAGCAGGCAGTAAACCATGGACTGTAGAAACTGTCATTATTTTTATTTTGAGGTGGTTCTCAATGAGCTTTTCAGGCTGCTCTTAAACTCATGCTGTAATGTACATAGGCTTTGAACCCAGCTAGGGTTGGGTTAAGGCCTGTCTGACCACGCATGGCCAGTCAAGTTTTCTTTCTGAACACTTTTGGAAGGTGAGCACAAATGGCCTCATTTAGTGGCTTCTATTCTGTTGCGAATGAACATCAATTTCTCTTCAGAATCCTATTCAAATATTGCACTGCTGGTTTACTTAAAGAATGGAATGTCTTTCTATTCTTTTCGTCTCTTTTAAGTTTAGGCGTTATATTTTGGCTTTTTACCATTTAGTTTATTTATTAGGTTAGATAGCAGTAATTACTCTTTTAAATCTGTCTATTGAAAAAATAGTACCACAATGTTAATATTTGTCTAAGTTCCGCCCCACAGTTACCTGGCAATTGCCAGGTGTGCCTGACTCACTATAAAAGGAACTGCTTGCCCCCTCCTCCCTGTCTCCCTTCACATGCTCATGGCTGACCTCTACTCTTGTTCTCTCCCTCCCTCTCTCCCTCTCTCCCCCTCTCCCCCTCTCTCTGCCTTTCTTTGTTTCGACTACCCTCTCAACTCCCCTCCCCAATGCACTGAATAAACTCTATTCTACATTATATGATCCTGTGGCTGGTCCATCAGGGGGAAGGGACGCTTCAGTATGTGTCTGCAAAGACACCCGACCCCTTCCTTTACACCTGACTAAACATCCACCAAACATATTCCCTCTCTCCTTACCTTTTTATAAAACACAACACACAAGAGAATGAATCTGCCCTACCCCTCCGAAACCTACCCTAAATCACTTTTATAAAAAAAGTTTCAAATGTCTTTTCTTTGTAATTAACACCTATCTTTAACAGCATTTTTTATTTGAGGTCATCTCAGAGTGGGGGAGACTACAAGCACCCCACTCTCCTATTGCCCCAGCTTCTAGTAACTGGCTGGTGACTGTAGGCTCTGTCATCAGGATATAATGGCTGAAGTAAGAGGAAAACAGGAAATGATTTCTTCTTGTTTTTTATTTTGTTTTGTTTTATGTTTTATGTTTTTTTGGTTTTATTTTGTTGTTGTTTTTTGTCTTGACTACAAAGAGCAAGTGACAAAGGTTGGGAAGATAAATCAGAAAATATCTTCATCCAGCTCTAGAAATGTAGCCTGAAGTCTAAAGGCAGGACATAGAAACCGCACCTATGATGCTTCTGTTCAGCCACAGCATCTGGTGACTGTCCTCCTGGCTGACTCTGGAGTGCTGAGAAACTGAGCTTACCAGGGCTCCTAATGTGAGTGAGCAGTAGTGTTTAATAAGCATTCGTGTGTATGATAATGTAGGCGCTGTCAGAGCAGGCTCCAAGAAACATGTTCGACCTAGCACAAAGCATGAATCACAGTTTGAGCACAGCACTGTCATCACTTGGGGTGTGTGTGTGTGTGTGTGTGTGTGTGTGTGTGTGTGTGAAGCAAAACCCAACGTTATCTGAGCTCTGAACTGTCTGGCTCCTTTAGCAGTGAATTGTTTTTGCTTGAGTTACTCACTGCCTCCCTGGTTCATTTCCCTTTACTATTCAAGTCTTAGCTTGTTACAGAAACAAATACCATGAGGTAAAGGGAGGGAGGGAGGGAGAGAGAGAGAGAGAGAGAGAGAGAGAGAGAGAGAGAGAGAGAGAGAGAGAGAGAATAAGGAGAAGGAGGAGCAGGAGAAGAAGAAGAAGAAGAAGAAGAAGAAGAAGAAGAAGAAGAAGAAGAAGAAGAAGAAGAAGAAGAAGAAGAAGAAAGAAGAAGAAAAAGAAGAAGCAGAAGAAGAAGAAGAAGAAGAAGAAGAAGAAGAAGCAGAAGAAGAAGAAGCAGAAGAAGAAGAAGCAGAAGAAGAAGAAGGAGGAGGAGGAGGAGGAGGAGGAGGAGGAGGAGGAGGAGGAGGAGGAGGAGAAGAAACAACTACCTATGGTGGCTGGGGCAATAAATTAATTTTTCTTTCATTGCAGTTTAGAGTCCTTATGTTGAACCACAGAGGGTTATGTACAGTTCGTGGAAAGCTCACATGTTCATAATTTAGCTTTTTTAATCTTAGAAAGAACATCTGTTTCCTCTTCCTTTTTTAAATAATATATGTTTTTGTTTCTTCGAGACAGGGTTTCTCTGTGTAGCCTTGACTGTCCTGGAACTCACTCTGTAGACCAGGCTGGCCTCGAACTCAGAAATCTACCTGCCTCTGCCTCCCATGTGCTGAGATTAAAGGCGTGCGCCACCACTGCCATGTTTTTAATAATATTTTTATTGATTCTTTGGGAATCTCACCTCATATACCACCATCACATTCAGTTTCCAGTCCTTCCGTATCTGCTCCCTGCCCTTGCAATGCCTCCAACGCCAAAAAAAAAAAAAAAAATAAGTCCAGTTTGTGTTGTCCAGACACTCACTGGAGCATGGTCAAACTCCCAGTGTTTTGCCCCTAGAGAACATTGAGCCCATCTCCAGCTGTACCTCTGTGATAAGCCTTACCCTCAAGCCAAGCCTTCCAAAAGAAAATAACAGCCTAACAGGGAAGACATGAAAGAGAACTTTTAAAAATTATGATAGAGCTGCTGAAGTGTAGCTCTCCACATCCGATATCGTCTTCTTCCTTTCCTTAGAGTGATAACTTCCTTTTTCTTTAAAGAAATCTTTCAAACTTCAGGCACACTAGTCTCTTAATGGATTCTAGTCAGATACATCTATTCTCCTCAGAATGACACATGACTGAGAACAAGGTCTCCTGTCAGTTGAATGATTTAGTTGCTGATTCGCTGATCTGTTTTAAAGCAATTTATTCCTATACCACTGAGTGTTCCATGCCTTTGTGTAGGTATTTCTCAAGATGTGCATGCATTTCTCAGCTAAAATGCTATGAGAGTACTCATCTTTACCTCTCCATTCACCTTAGAGACATGTGGCTTGGAGGACCGAAGTGTCCAGAATCTCCTCTGTCTCTGGACACAAGCGTATGCATCTGTGCTGTTGATGTTTATTGACAAACATTAGTTTTCTATTCATGATCCACTTACAAGAGCAGACAGGTGCCTCTCTGTATTTAAGGCAATAGCATGATGTGCGTTATCATCTATAAAGCAAAATCAATGTATTATTATTATTATTATTATTATTATTATTATTACTTTCTATTATGTGACAATGTGCACAGAATAATTCTAGAAAGAAAATAGTTTGAAAAAAAACAACAGGGAAGGAAAGACAGACAGACAGGTAAGGGAGAGAGAGAGAGAGAGAGAGAGAGAGAGAGAGAGAGAGAGAAGAGAAGAGAAGAGAAGAGAAGAGAATATAACATGAAATGAATGGATAAGATTATAGAAATGTTACATGTACTTAGGAAATTATGATTTCTTGTAGAAAAGAACAGGTGCAAATCAGAATACTTTAGTAGTTAAAAGTAAAAGAGATCAAAGAAAGTTTATTTATTGAAGATTAGCTATACAGAAGAGCCCTGTCTCAAAACCCCATCCCCTATAAAAGAGTATTATTTCACCCCTTATTACGATCAATTGTACAGGCATAATATGACTAAAAACAGGTTAAAATAATATCTAATTCGTATCTAATATTTGACATGTAGATTGTTGCTAAGTGGTTTAAATTTGTCTTTAATTAAAGAGAAGGTCTAGAGGTCAGCATTTTTTTTTTGAAAATATTTTTTTCTCACATAATGTATCCTGAATTCTGACGCAGTGTTCTTACATGCGAGTAGAAAGAGGAGACGAGAGTTCAACGTGAAAGGAGCGATGCATTTCCTACACAAATGCAAGAGGCATTATGGTCTTTCTGAGTATGGGACTAGAGCAGGTGAAGATGCACCGTGGACAAATGGCCCTGGGTCCTGGGTCCCGAGTCCAGCTTGCTCAGCATTGCCGGTCTGTTCCCTGTTCCATAATAAAAATAATGATGGTTTCCAGCTCACAAATTTGAATGTGAAATGGGATGATAGATACAAAGGGACATAAATAAAGACATAGATAAATAGATCTTAAGAAATAAGAAATGATAGTTATTGTTATGTAAGTATAATACACACACACACACACACACACACACACACACTGTTGATGAATCAGTCATATTCTTCTTCCTTCTCATGTACCATATGTGGAGCTGTTGGTAGGACAAGTAGAGTTTTATACTGACAAAAATGGGGTGGGATGTTGGAGAGATGGATCAGTGGGTATTAGGAGCACTTGCTGTTCTTGCAGAGAATTGGGTTCAGTTCCCAGGCCCTTTATGGTGGCTCACAACTACTTATAACTCTAGTTCCAAGGTGCTTTTTTTCTGGTTTCCATGGCACTCCATATTTGTGATATATATATATATATACACACACACACATATATACATATATATATGTATATATGTGTGTGTGTGTGTGTGTGTA
Source organism: Apodemus agrarius (assembly GCA_964023405.1). Taxonomy (NCBI): domain Eukaryota; kingdom Metazoa; phylum Chordata; class Mammalia; order Rodentia; family Muridae; genus Apodemus; species Apodemus agrarius. The sequence continues at coordinate 132,860,952 of OZ030009.1, read as the reverse complement.
TACACACACACACACACACACACATATGCAAGCATAATACTCTTAAATACATAATAAAACTAAATAAATCTTCAAGATAAAGAGAATATTGTGGCTACAAATGTTCCACCGAGTAAAAACATATCATTTCACTTCATAGGTGACACTACAGAATCAAGCAAAGTCTTCATGTCATCTCCTTCAGGTTCACGCACCTGGAAGTGAACTTTTCCTCTGTATATGTTCATTCATTTGAAGTCATTTTATAGTATAAAAATAAGGCTGCCGATTGAAGTACATCTATGATTAAATCTTAAAATCACACATAGTATCCAACATTAAGTAAATCCCTAACTCTGAGTCACAACAGTACTGTTTTTTAATAATGAATATGTTAATATTCTAATATAAGAAAATGCAAAATAGCATTGGGATTTGTGATGGTTTGTATATGATTGGCCCAGGAAGTGACCTCATTAGGAGGTGTGGCCTTGTTGGAGTAGGTGTGTCACTGTGGGTGTGGGCTTAAGAACCTCACCCTGGCTGCCTCGAAGTCCGTCTTCCACTAGCAGCCTTCAGATGAAGATGTAGAACTCTCAGCTCCTCCTGCACCATGCCTGCTTGGATGCTGCCATGTTTCTGCCTTGATGACAATGGACTGAACCCCGGAGCCTGTAAGCCAACCCCAATTAAATATTGTCTTTTATAAAACTTGCATCTGTCATGGTGTCTGTTCACAGCAGAGAAACCCTAACTAAGACAGGATTGTACTGCCTGAAAGGAATGAACATGTACCTTCTTTTACCAGGCAGACTGAATTGAGTTCATTTAGAAAATATAGTGAATACTCAAAAAACTCTGAAAATGACAAATATTTTGAAATTATATCATGTTTTTCTGATTCTTATCTAACATATAACTTCTTAAGGTATGGGTTATATGATTGAATGCCTGAATATGGCTGTGTCAAAAACTGGCAACAGTAAAAGCTTCCAGAATGTACCATGTCTGACAAATAACTTACAATGCGAGATGAATCTGAGGTATTTCTATCAGTATTTGCCCACAGTACATCGTGTGGCATCACGGCAGCCTTGTGTCTGAACATGCTACATGCCTCTTTTAAGATGGAACACCATAGTGCTATGTTATTTCAACAAACTCTGCTGAAAACATGGCAGCTCTGATTCTGGACCATTGTATGTTGTGAATTTCACACAATACTGTACATATCAAATTTTCTGTTTTTATAGAAGCATACTTGTTTAACTATGAAAAATAAATAGTTCAAAAATTTTCTAACTTTTATTCTAAGTGAGAAAGTATCAAATAAGTATGTTTTTAAATTCTATAGTGCCAGAATACTTGTTTTGAAAAATTACTGCTTGAACTGGTGACTTGAGCTTAATGATGATTAAAAAAAATCATTAAATAGATTGTTTTTGCTTATAATCAAAACAGAATTTCCCAAAATTTCTCAAATCAATATACTTTGGTTACTTTATATTTTGTATTTATGTGGAATAATATTCTCAATAGATGATTATGAAATCAAAATATCCATTGATTCTGAAACATATCCTACAGTCTCTAATATTCCAACAAGATTTAGTTCTTTATGAAGAAATAAGTATAGCCAACTCATTGGAATCCAATTTTTTTCATGTTTGATCAGCACTCAATTTATATGTATACCAATTTTGTTTTAAAACCAAATTATTTATTAGTGGTAAATGTTTGCTTTTTATAATACTTACATATATTTAGATATCAGAGTTTATGTAAAAATTTCTTGTCAGAAATGGGTGGAGAATTGAAAACTTTGAGAAATCGCAGTTTAATAGATATTCATAAACAACTTGTGGAATATGACTAAGACTATGACCCATTCTATGATCTTATGGTAGGTTGATCTTGGCAAGTTCTGCTTAGAATGGACAAAAGAGCTAAAAGTAAAAAGAGCTGACATTCCTTTATGTCTTAAAATCCACACTCTAATACACAAAGAACTATAGTTTTTCATCAAATTTCAGACAGCTTTGAAGCATTCATGACCTTCACCCTTCTTTTGGATCAACTCTTAAATAAATGACAGATCTTCTTAAAGATTATATATATGTATATATACATATATATACATACACACAAAACACACACACATATAAATTATATATATATATAAATTATATAGATATGTATATATATATATGTGATATACATATGGATTCCTTAGCTATCAACTATATGAAGAATTGTAATGTTATTTTTGTTGGAACACAGTCCAAGAATGGAACTATGTCAGGAGAATTCTATGTGTTTGTTTGAGAAAGCTCATGACAAGAGTTCTTTGACCTCAATTTGTTCTAAAACATGAAATTGTTCTTGTAATATGTTTTTGTGCCCCTCCAGGGTATAGCAGATAGAAATGAGTTTATTTCAGATTATTCATTACAACTACATATTGCTATTTGTTTATATGTCTCTATGGAAAAAAATGTCTTTTGCCATGTGTGGCATGTCCACTAAATGTGGTTTGTCCTTATTTTTATACAGGTTATTTATGTTCCTCCTTTTAACCCTCAGTATAAATTGTCTGATGTTCTGAATGAAATAAGTGATTGCAGGAGACTTTAGTCTTCCGCATTTACTGGCTCCATTTTCCCAGGACCCACTACCTCCACAGCAGTGAACAATTTTTGTAGTTTCTTATCTGTCATATGTCATTGATGATTTTGAGTGCTATTTCCTTGATCCACTTTTTCTCTTATCGTCTTTATGATTCTCACTTTGTAGTTTTTAGCAACATACATTTTCCATTAGAGCAGGGTTCGTGGAAAGTTAACTTTATCCTCTAATATGCTGGCAATGAATTATAAAATAGAAGGAGATGTCTTTATAATTGTGTTGTAGTATTTTGGTAAAGAATTCTGATCCACCATTCTTCTCAGTAGCATGATTTCTCATTCCCCAGTAGCCACATAGTGAGTATGGCTTTTTGTGATTTCCTAAAGAACATGATAGAAAAGAGTACACTTGCAAAGCAATTCACACTCAAGGGGTTGATGACAGAGTATTGGAGAGGAATCTCAATAATAGTTGCAACTCTTTTTGTAGCAGCACATGGATCCTATTAGTCTTTTCCTGCTGCAAGGTGAGCTTGGCCACGACTCTTTATCCGGGGATGAGACATGGACAGACTGTCTGTGTTTATTTTCAGGCAATTGAGCAGATATGGGCCTTTAGAAATAAAAATGCAAAGTGTTTGGAATTGGCTTTCTGGCTCTGTGGCTTGGAAAGGCATTAGATCTGGCAGCAAGAAGCATAAAGAGAGCCACTAAATACATCTGTTCTTGGCTGACCCTTGCATGTTTCTGAGGATGAGCTGGTCTGTGCTGTGGATAATGAGAGACCAGAAAGGACCGCAAGTGTTTTGTGAGTTGATGCTGATGGTTGGATGGAAAATAGCTTGTTTTCCTAAGATGCTAGATTCTGCAGAGACCATTCTAGAACTGTTTCTATCACTGCTTTCCATGGGCCCAGGAAGCCTTGCTCTTGTTCCCAGGGATTCTGCCAACAATCAGGACAAGTCACAAGATTGGGTTGTTCAGACATAATTAAATTAAATTTATAAGTCCTTAACTCTTCCTAAATCTTTGAAAATTGTTGTGAGGCATTTTTATTGAAGAAACAATTAAGAAAACCTTTTCAAAGTTTAAATAGATTTTTTAGTCTTGATATTTCTATCTTGAACAGCTCATTTTTCTTAATTTTTATTTTCTATATTCTATGTTTACATTCCAAAGGCTTTCCCCTTTCCCAGTTCCCCCCTACCATATGTCCCATAATTCCTCTCCCCTCCAACTTTTTCCCAGTCGTTTCCCCTCCCCCCACGGTTTCTCTGTTCTGGGTCTACAAAACTGGATCCAATCTTTACAGGCCCAGGGTCCTCTCCTTTTTTCTTCTTGGGAATCATTTGACTTGCTAATTGTGCCTTGAGTATTTAGGGCTTCTGGGCTCATTAATATCCACTTATCAGTGATTGCATTTCATGTATATTCTTTTGTGATTGGGTTAACTCACTCAGGATGATATTTTCCAGATGTAACCATTTTGAACAGCTCATTTTAATTTCCTTCATATCCTGGCATCTGGGACTCTCTGAGATTCGCTGCTAGAAGTGATGTTGATCTGAGGAGGGTTAGTCTTGCTATTGGTGATTTCCACTGATAGAGTTTAAGATCCCAAATCTCCCTAAATTCTAAAGCTGTGAGATGAAATATAGCAGTTGATAATATATGTGTCTGTGACATTCACCTTATCAGGTATTCACAAGTGACTATGATTTTCTCTTGAAGTTCAGTTTATAGTAGTGTGCAGCTTATGGTATTTTAGAGAAATATCAATTGGGTATGGGGGGAAAGAGAAAAAGAAAGAAAACTAGATGATGATGGAGATAGGTATCAAGCAGAAAGGACTCTTGAATATCTCACTGAAAGGTAAGTTTAATGGTTTGTAAAAGAATGAGTCCCAAGGAGATAGTGCTGGTTCAACTGGAGGTCAGCATGCAAAAGAATGCAAATTGATCCATTCTTATCTCCCTGTACTAAGCTCAACTCCAAGTGGATCAAGGACTTCCACATAAAGCCAGGCACATTGAAACTAATAGAAAGAAACTGGGGAAGACCCTTAAGGACATCGGTGCAGGGGAAAAGTTCCTGAATAGAACACCAATAGCTTATACTCTAAGATCAAGAATTGACAAATGGGACCTCATAAAATTACAAAGTTTCTGTAAGGCAAAAGACACTGTCAAAAGGAAAAATCGGTAACCAACAAATTAGAAAAAGATCTTCACCAACCCTACATCCGACAGAGGGCTAATATTCAATATATCCAAAGAACTCAAGAAGTTAGACTCCAGAAAACCAAATAACCTTATTAAAAATGGGGTACAGAGCTAAACAAAGAATTTTCACCTGAAGAATTTCAGATGGCTGAGAAGCACCTTAAGAAATGTTCAACACCATTAGTCATTAGGGAAATGCAAATCAAAACAACCCTGAGATTTCACCTCACACCAGTCAGAATGGCTAAGATTAAAAACTCAGGAGACAGCAGGTGTTGGTGAGGATGTGGAGAAAGAGGAACACTCCTCCATTGCTGGTGGGAATGCAAGCTGGTACAACCACTCTGGAAATCAGTCTGGCAGTTCCTCAGAAAATTGGGCATGTCACTTCCAGAGGACCCTGCTATACCACTCCTGGGCATATACCCAGAGGATTCTCCAGCATGTAATAAGGACACATGCTCCACTATGTTCATAGCAGTCTTATTTATAATAGCCAGAAGCTGGAAAGAAGCCAGATGTCCCTCAACGGAGGAATGGATACAAAGAATGTGGTATATATACACAATGGAGTACTATTCAGCCATTAGAAGTAATGAATTCATGAAATTCTTAGACAAATAGATGGAGCTGGAGGACATCATCCTAAGTGAGGTAACCCAGTCTCAAAAGAACACTCATGGTATGCACTCACTGATAAGCAGATATCAGACTAGAATCTTGGAATACCCAAGACACAATCCACTTATCAAATGATGTCCAAGAAGAAGGAAGTAGTGGCCCCTGGTTCTGGAAAGGTTCAGTGCAGCAGTGTAGGGGAATACCAGAACAGGGAAGTGGGAAGGGGTGGATGGGGGAACAGGGGGAGGGAAAAAGGCTTATGGGGCTTTTGGGGAGTGTGGTGCCAGGAAAGGGGAAATCATTTGAAATGTAAATAAAGAATATATCAAAGGAAAAAATGTAAAAAGAAAAAAAACAAAACCAAAAAACAAAGAATGAGCTCCATAGGTGCATATATTTAAATGCTTCGTAATCAGGAAGTTTAACTATTTGGGAGGGAATAGGGGGTGTGACCTTGTTAGAGAAAGTGTGTCACTGGTTTTGAACTTCTAGGTTTTCAAAAGCCCAAGCTAGGCCTAGTGGTTCTTTCTCTTCCTGCTGCCTGCAGATCCAGATGTAGAACACTCAGCTACCTATCTCTCTGCCACCATGACTGCCTCTATGCTGCTGCCATGTTGCTTACCATGCTGACAATGAGGTAAACTTTTGAAACTGCAAGCCAGCCGCAATTAAAGTCTTTTCTTTACAAGCATTGTTGTGGTTATGGTATCTCTTCACAACAATAGAGCTCCTACTAAGATAGTCGATTTCACCCTCTGCTTGATAATGGCGTCATGCTGTGAATTACAAGGTTGTCTTCCAAAAGATATTGTGGTTTCATCCCTTATTGCCAGTGATTTTGACCTTATTTGGGAGTAGGGTCTTTGCAGATGATCAAATTAAAGTAGGGTCATTAGAGTGAGTCCTAACTTAATAAATTTGTGTTCTTGTAAAAATGAAACCTTTGGATACAGAGCTAGGTACCTATGAATGGAGAATACCATGTAAACATGAAAGCCGAGGTTGGGTGATGTTTTCACAAGTTAAGGACTTTAAAAGTCTATCCACAAACCACCAGGAGCTAGGAGAAAGGCCCAGGACAAATTCTGTTGTATAGTCCTTAGGAAGAATCAACCTGGACAATATCCTGATGTCAGACTTCCATTATGCAGACCTGTAAGGAAATTAATTTCTCTTATTTAAGCCACCCATTATGTGCTATGTTGTTATAGCAACCCTAGGGCATAAACATTATTAGTGAAATTTTATTTTATTTTATTTTATTTTTAAAAATGTATGGATCATTCTGGAGTTAAAAATATATAGAAACTAGTTCTAGTCCCATGACCCCCAAACCTTCCTTGTTCACCAGCTATCTCTCCTGGGTAATCAGGTTCTGTCCTTTTCCCACCCTTGCCCCATTCCATAAGGGTAGTTCTAAACAGAGGCTCATGACTGATGGGTACTATTGCTATAACAAAACACCATGACCAAAGAAACTTGGGGAGGAGAGGCTTAATTCAGCTTATAATTGCACAGTACAGTTAAACATCAAAGGAAGTCAGGACAGGAACTCAAGGATCTGCAGGCAGGAGCTGATGCAGGAACCATGGAGGAGTTCTGCTTACTGACTTGTCCCCTCGTTGCTTGCTCGGGCTGGTGAGGTTGTGGGGGAGGCAGATCCCTTATGTACTGTTGATGAGAGTGCAAATTGGTGCAGTCACTCTGGAAATCCTTGAAAGACTGGCTGTAAATCAACCATGTGACCAGCTATGTCATTCCATGTCATATGTCTGAAGAACTTGGCATTTTACTCTGTACACACTTGCTCAGCCATGCTCATTGCTGCTCTATTCGCAACTTGGAGAGGAAAAGAACTTAAATGTCCTTCAGCTGAAGAACGGGTAATGAAGATGTCATACATGTTATACAAAATAGGATCATATTCAGCTGTTAAGAAAACTGAAATAAAAAAATTAGAAAGCAAATGGATGAGCCTAGAAAAAATTACAGTGAGCGAGGTATCATAGAGTCAAAAAGACAAATGCTATGTGTTGACTCTTATCTGTGGTTCCTAGCTCCAAATCCTCAGATGTGAATATGCAGTATTGAGTAACCACAAAACCCATTAATGTATAAAGTGACCACAAAGTGTGTGTGTGGGGGGCACTGCTTGAGAGGGGCATAGCAGAATACAGGTGATATGCAGTGGAAAGTGGAATAATGATTGGAATGATAGGAAGAAGAGTAAGGGAGGTCAACACATAAGAAAGAGGGATGGGGAAAATAATGCCAATGTTAATGTTGTTTGATAAAGCCAGAGAAATTATATTATTTTTTTATTTACGGAAATTATACATATATATGTATATATATATATATATGTATATATATATATATATATATATATATATATATATATATTCTTTCTTTGTTTAGTACATTTGTGGTTTTGATTATTATGTGACTGGAGGTATTTCTGTTCTGGTCCAGTCTGTAGGCTTCTTGTATGTTCAAGGGCATCTCTCCCTTTAGGTTAGGGAAGTTTTCTTCCATAATTTTGCTGGCCCTTTAAATTGTAAATATTCACTCTCATCTATCCCTATAATCCTTAAGTTTGGTCTTCTCATTGTGTCCTGGATTTCCTGGATGTTTTGGGTTACAAGCTTTTTGCATTTTGCATTTTCTTTGACTGTTGAGTCAATGGTGTCTATGGTGTCTTCAGCATCTGAGATTCTTTCTTCTATCTCTTGTATTCTGTTGTTGGTATTTGCATCTATGACCCCTGATTTCTTCCCAAGGTTTTCTATCTCCAAAGTTGTCTCTCTTTGTGATTTCTTAGTTGTTTCTACTTCTGTTTTTAGATCCTGGGTGGCTTTGCTCAGTTCTCAAGACACAATTAATATATCAAATGATTACCAAGAAGAAGGAGGGTCCTGGTCTTGGAAAGGCTTGGTGCAGCATTGTAGGGGATTACCAGGAGAGAGAAATGGGAGGGGGTGATTGGGGAATGGGCAGGGGGGAAGAGGGCTTATGGGACTTACGGGGAGGGGGGAACCAGGAAAGCGGAAGGAATTGGAATGTAAACAAGAATATATATACATATATATATGTATATATATATATATATATATATATATATATATATGTGTGTGTGTGTGTGTGTGTGTGTGTGTGTGTGTGTGTGTATGTGTGTGTGTATACACACGGAAATTATGTTACTTGGGCTGATAGTGTTCCACATAAGAACCAAAGATTAACAAGAACCTCACTCAGTATCCCTAATGAGAGAAACTTCTTTTTGAATGTTTGTTCAGGATAGTCCAAGTGACTCCCTAAACAATGTAGATTATTGGTTGATTGCACTTAGGTAGAGGTTTAAGTACAGCACTTATTGCTGAAGATACTTCACACTTGAGATACCGAACATATGATTCAAACTGTGTCTGACCTCTAAGCTTCTTTTCTGTAGTCTATCTTCTATTGTGCCAGAAAATTATGTACAAGCTTCAATGGGAAGCAAGCAATTAATAACCCTAACCAGCTGCAATATCTCTGAGCTACAACAATGGCCAGCATGGGAAAATATCCACAATGATGTAATAAGTGCCACTTACATGTTGGTGGCAACTAATGGCTGTGTAATTAAAATTTGGGCCCGCTCAACATGGGTGAAATTATACCTAGTTCTAAAAAACCTCCCCAAATTGCCAGGTTTATGGATCTTAGAAAAGAATCTACTAGAGCTACTTTGCTAGACCTGCATAATGCCTGACTGCATTCTAAATCTAATCCTTACACACAGGTGGGTGTAGCTGTCACCCTTTATTAGAGAAACTTCTTCTTACAGCAAATGAAAACTATCACGAAAAACACAACTAGATACAATATAGAGATTAAAAAACGGTGGGAAGCCCAGTCCCACTGGATACACCTCTGTCATATCTTTTGCATTTATGGCCCAGGGAACGCCAGAGGAGAGGAGGCAGAGTGATTAAGAGCCAGAGTACAAGGATGCCAGCTGTGAAACATCTCTCTCAGAAGTGGCTACATCTATAAGACTGGGACAATGGCAACAGCAGTGGGCGTTCTAACAAGGGAGGGGGAGAATTTCATCTATAGTCAAAGAACTATAGACATCTAGTAACTGCTGAGAGAAGGAAAATTAGCCTCTTCCAGGGAGCCCACTTACTAGTTTTCCAACAGAAACTGATCAGCTCTGAAACCACATACTCACAAACATCAAAAGTAGGCTAAGGCAAGTTGTATTCGCATATCTGAGCACACACACACACACACACACACACACACACACACACATATATATGCATATAACAACAATAATCAAGAATAATAGGCTTGAAAATGAGGATCATGAGGAAAGAGAAGCAGCTAGCTGACAGGAGCCTGATATAGCTGTCTCCTGAGAGGCCTTGCCAGTGCCTGACAAATACTGAGGGGGACGCTCTCAGCCAACCATTAAACTGAGCACAGGGTCCCCAGTGGAGGAGCTAGAGAAAGCACCCAAGGAGCTGAAGGGGTTTGCAGCCCCATAGGAGGAACAACAAACAATATGAACCAACCAGTAACCCCAGAGCTCCCAGGGACTTAACCACCAACCAAAGAGTACACATGGAGGAACTCATGGTTCCAGCTGCATGGGTAGCAGAGGATGGCTTGGTTGGACATCAGTGAGAGGAGAGGCCCTTGGACCTGTGAAGGTTCATTGCCCATTGTAGGGGAATGCCAGGTCAGGGAAGCAGGAGTGGGTGGGTTAGTGAGCCGGGGGAGGGGGGATGGGATGGGGGATTTCTGAGGAGAATCTTGGAATGGGGATAACATTTGAAATGTAAATAAAGAAAATATCTAATAAAAGAAAAGAAAAAAAAAAGGAAAGTGATGTAGTAAGAATTTAAAAAGCAATTCAAAAGAAGAAGAAAATTCAAACGTGCTGAAAATGTAGTTCAGCTTGTAGAGCACTTGCCTAGTACACATGAGATCGTAGGTTTAATATGTGTTTCCAGAACCACCTAAACCAGCTGTAACTCATATTTACAATCCTACAACTTTGGAAGCAGGGGCAGAAGGATCAGCAGCTCATGGTGTTCCTAACTATACTGTGAGAACCTGGACAACCTGGACTACTAAGACTATGTCTCACAAAATTTAAAAATTATATAACATAATATAGTATAATATAAAAATACACAAGTGTATTAATGCATCATTACTTAATATGTATATGAGAATTATTGGATTAGGGAAACATAGGCCAGATCTAGTAATAAGTGTGCTTTTAATAAACGATTGTCCTGTTAAAAATGAACCAGACCTCAAATTCCAAAGATCTTACCAAGGCAAAGTGAAATTCATATTTTTTGAAATAGGTGACAGGCTGGTGTTGTAACTGGTGCTAAAATACAGAATTTAATTGCTACCCAGCCACGAAATTATGTAATAGTCTAACACAATTATAGTCATATAAGTTGGAGAGGCCAGTAATATTCAAATTGGCTACAAAACCTCCAAAATAGAGGCTTTCTTTTTTTTATGATTCTGACCAGTGTGTGTCCGCAGGACTCTCTGTTTGGCGTGAATTGTGGCTTTCTGTGATAATGCTGCAAGCCTGGGGCCAATGGGAGGGCATTGATTTTGGATAATGACTTTATGCAACATCTGGTGTTAGTTGCACATACAAGTATCATTACTTCTTTTCTTGGAGGACAGCATGGGCCCTTTTGTAGATTCTTTTCATTAAATTCTCCATGGGAGGCCAGCACTGATCCTGAATACTTGTATCCAGCTGATGATTGTTTAGGCCGAGGGGTAGAGACAGGTACAGTTTTGTTTTAAAGCTCCAACGGATTTTAGTTCTGGGCTTTCTGTTTGAAACAGCACATTGTGCTTTGCTTGCTTTTGTGCTGCTGAGTGTGTGCCTTCTTAAGACTAGCTGTCAGGATGATGCTGAAATCTTGCCTGCTGGTGATTTCTAGTGATGCTGGACTGTCTTAGGGTTTCTATTGCTGTAATGAAAGAAACACCATGACCAAAAGCAAGTCGGGGAGGAAACAGTCTATGGGCATACACTTCTACATCCTCATAGTCAATTACTGAAAGAAGCCAGGGCAGGAAGTAAGACAGGGAGCGTACATGAAGGCAGGAGCTGATGCAGAGGCCATGGAGGGGGTACTGCTTCCTGGCTTGCTCCTCATGGTTTTCTCAGCCTGCTTTCTTATAGAAGCCAGTACCACCAGCCCAGGGGCAGTCCCACCTACAATGGACAGAGGCCGCAGTAATTATAAGAATGCACTAGAGGCTTGCCCATTGCCCAAATTTATGGAAAAGTGTTTTTCAATTGAGGGTCTCTTCTCCTAGTAACTACAGCTTGTGTCAAGTTGACATGACAATATCCAGTACAAGGACAAAAGAAAAACCCCGGAGAATACTAAAGCTGTGTGGTACTATATAACACTCAGGAGTGGATATTTCTGTGACATTCACAATCATTAGTGTGTCTACAACCTGTTTTGGCATTGACTAGAGGTTGTGGTTGTTTGCAGTATTGGGTTCATGGTTGTGTAATTCAGATCAAGTAGTTCTTGATGTGTCAGATCTTGGAGCTTTCCATGTGTGCATAAGGTCAGTGTCTTTTTCGAAAAGAAATGAGTTTTTATTTTATATGTGTGATTGTTTTCCTGAATGTACAACTTGTATGCTGTGCCCTCATAGGCTAGACGTTATCTTCCAGAAGTGGACTTGAGTCAGTTTGGAACAACCATGTGGGTGCTGGGCATTGAGCCCGAGTCTTCTGTAAGAGCAAACAGGACTCTTAAGTACGGAGCTTTTTCTCCAGCATCATACTGTCAGTGTCTTTTTGAGCCTAGAAGATTCCAACAGAATGAAATTTCCAACCCACTTCCATGTCCCATGGTATTTCTCGTGGCAGACCCTACCATGTCAAGTACCACATATTCCTGATGAGCCTACAGTCCTGGACATTTTTATATACTCAGCTGTGTGGAAAGTTGTGATCTATCCATAGACAAGTTCATCATGCTGTGTGTGGAAAGGTGATTTGCCTTAATTAGCTCTAGCTTTTAGCACTATGAACCACAGTTTCTTCCTTCCCTGAAATGAGACCAGCCTGCTGTCCCAGTTCTACCAAGCTCATTTCCCCAGAGGAGAACTGATGTAAGTGAATGTACCGAGACTCATGTATCTGGTGTATGGATTAGAGGTGGCTGACCTTTGGCTGCAAGCTATGTACAAGACAAAGGGGATACCTTATGCAACTGTTTCTAGTCACTACTTGCAACCTAATTCAGACATTAGGGTTCAGGCCATGCCACACTGGAAGAGAAGGAATTCTCTTGGTACCATGTCCCAGACTACTGACCTTAAATACACAGGCAAGAAAATGTGAGCAAGTAGTACTCTCTTATTCAAATATAACCAAGGGCTGAAAAATACTCTGATTAACGGGAAAAAAATTAGAACAGGCTCTTTGCAGTGAATTAATCTCCCTTCATATTATTAGGCAGGGACAGTCTCATACGATGGTTTTGGGACTAGTTCTTTTCATGACCCATTATTGTAAATTATTTGTAGCTTTAAAATAGAAGCCAGGGAGGGAAGGCATGCTAGCACTGGCAGGTGCTGAAACTTTGTATACACAATGTCATTAATCTTCTCAACAGGCCCATGGGCTGCGTGGCATACTTTCCTATTACAGGAGAGAAAGGTACGGCTTCTGTTGTGGACTTTGTTCAAGGTCACAAGGAAGGGCAGGAATGAAATTCCATTAGGTCTGCCAAGATGCTATTCTCACTCCTATATCTACTCCTAGCATACCACGTGCCTTGCTGAAAAGAAACCATGCCTGTCACTTTAAGCTCTGGAACTAATGTCTAGGAGAATAAATTAAGGACCTTGTATCCAGTTGTCCTGGATATGAACCAGTCTCCAATGGGTAATCTCTGGCTTAACCCATAATATAAAATATGATTGGATAATACTGCAGTTCCTCTTCCAATTGCCTTGAATTTCTATCCTTTAAAAACATTGTACAATTTCCCTTTAGGGACATGATTCAGATCTGGAACTGGCCTCCTCCATGAGCGCTCAGAAAATAAAGCTTTCATTTTTAAGCTTCCATATCTGAAGTGAGTTTTCTTGGCTCCCACTCCAAACACAACAAATGTTGAAACAGAGTGATAAAGTACTTTTTGACCCAGCTTACTCATTTATCTATGCTTAAAGTCTGCCAGTGGTAATAATTCCGACATTTCTGAAGTCACTTCTCCTCCTTCCAACAAAGACCCACAGTCCAGCTCCACATTTCAAAGTGAAAATAAAAATGGCAAGAAATCACAAAGCCAAGAGTGATTCTTTCAGACAGAGCACCAAGGGAGCAGAGCTATTAAAATTCCTCCCTCCCTGCCTTTCTGTTTACTGGGCTATGTCCTCCTTATGCTATTGACATCAGCACCATCACAAACAAATATATCCCAGCACCAGGCATGACACGGACACTGAAGCTACAGCTGTGGGTCTACCTATAGGCAATGGCAGATCATCTGTTCCATACTGTGAATGGAATAGACTGAGGAAACTCCTCACTACAATTTGCATATGAAGCAGGGACAAGCAGATGAAGAAGATTACTATGAAAACAAATGAAGCTCGTGCATACTTAATTGATTTGGGTTAAGTGGGACCATCTCTTTTTCATTTGAAGGAAAGTTACAGAACACAGTAACTGGGAAAAGAAACCATTATTTAACAGGGAAACTGAGCTAGACCGGTTTATAACCTAACACATATAAGGCTCTGTAATTAAACCAGAGCTCAGAACAGAGAGAACAGAAGCTTTTCCCAGCAGCGCAAAAGGCAGCAAGGAACGTGTACATTCTTTATGCATCTGTCTTTTATCACAGCTCATGCCGAAGCATAACAAAGCTAGACTCAGATATAAAAACACAGTGTGATGCTGGTTTTAAAGACAAACCATCTCATCATTTATGGAAGCAGGAAAGCTCAAGCACTGGTTGCACTTCTGTTTGATAAATCTTGCCCTTGCCGCCACGTCATTGATTTCTGAGAACATTCATTCCTCAGATCTCTTCTACTGCATGCCTCTCTCCTACGCATTCATCTCTTCTGGGCGGAAGGTGTGTGGCTTTTCCCCCTGCCCTTCACAGGCCAGGACTGTGCTTTTGATCTTTGTTCTTCATTCTTCCCTGGTAGCTGCAAGATCACGGATGGACTCCTAAAAACTCAAGTTCTGAGGAGGACATTTCTGCCTTGCGGGTAACTGTCAAATCTGTGAAATTTGACATTCTGAATCTATCCTCTATTTTCTCATGTGATCGAAGGCCCCAATATGGAGCTAAGTATTAAAAATCTCAGGAACATTTTGTTAAATAATAAAACAAAGTACAGAAATCAGTTGTAATGATATGTTCAGAAAGAAATTATGGCAACATATGGATTCAGGGACATCAGATCTGAACTAAATCTGCCTTGTGCATGTCTTTCATAAAACTTTGTTCAATCCTTGCTTATAATTCTAGTTTACTTCTGCTCCCATACTATCTGCCAAAATATTGACCTAGTCAGAAGTCTGCACGGCTGATGGTCTTACTTTGAATGTCTTCATTCACTTCATTTTTCTCTGATTTTATTTCTCATCAACTGGCATAACTCTGATAATCCACAGTTAGTGATAGAAATGCTATATAACTCACTTAGATATTTTCCCTCAGAATCTGATCCACTTTTCTTCCTTCTTATTAGGCATTATATCTACTCCCACCTGGACCACTATTTCTACTGTAGAGACTAATTTCAGCTCCAAGAAGATGGAGGGAATAAGAGTGGTAAAGAAGCTCTAAATCTGTTTTTTGTTTATTTGTTTGTTTGTTTTGTTTTGTTTTTGTCAAAGTTCTCATTTGGGGAAGCAAAAAGAAGGTGTGAGATCAGAGAGTTATATTCATATAAAGCAAGAGGTAAATTCTATTAGATACAATATTGCTTTATATATTAGTTAATGAGTGAGTCCACAGCTCTATATGAAGTAGATATTTAAACATATGACTAACATCAGACCAAGAAAACTGAACATCTTTACTGAATTATCTTTACTTTCGTATCTTATCCAAATAAGATATGGATCTAGAAAATGGTTTTCAGATGACTTGTGATTATACACAATACAATCAGTAGGAAAAATTTGTCTGAACTTCTTTTAAGATGTGGAACACGAAGGTAGATCACCCTGAAGGGCAGAGACACTGGATGAACCTTCTTAAAAGTGTTTCCTTTCTGATGAATGGTGCTATGACTCAGGAAGTGGGGGACAATGAGATTCATCCATTGCCAAGGGCCAGGGCATCTGCCATGTCTTAATCCTGGTAGCTAGTGATCACCACCCACAAGAAAGACAGTGGTGTAGTTATTGGGAGAGTCACCCAAATGAAGCCATCAGCTTTGACTGAAAATTCTTCCTCATTTTTGTCTTTTGTTTTCAGATTCTTTTTTACTGAACTTCAGGGAAATCACATTCAATTCTGATTCATTCACAGTTGTATTTATTACTACTAATATAGCACAGATAGGTGTTATCACTCTGACCCAGCTATGAATTAAGTAAAAGAATTAAATTAAATAAAGCATCTTGTGATTGTAGTAGAGTTAAGACAAGAAGTTTAAATTTAGTAAGAAGGTCTTACCTATCTTTTTGATAAAAACAAACAAACAAAACCCCCATTTTTTAAAACTTGACTTTGCATTTTGCTGTGACAGCTAACCTAAGATTAAACTTCGAATGATAACACTTGATTTGACATTTTCTGACAGGAGTATACAGTCCTCATCTTCAGAGGCGGAGAATGTTTTTTCAGTGGGCATGGGCACAGATGGTTAATGAGGAGTTGCTTTTCTTTGCAGATGCTCTCATTTTCTACTCAGTAAAATGTTTAATGACCTGGAGACTTCCTCAACTATGCTGTCCATAAATCACAGGATCGCCATGTTTAACAGCTCAGGGTAGACATGCAAACAAATTGGGATGCAAGAAAATCTTCAGGGCCTAAGAGGTTCTGATCTCTCAGACAGACACATCTATGTATTTGGGGCCTTTTGGGTTATGATTCAACTCATGTCCTGGCTGTTCCTCTTACGATGGTACTAATTTGGCATGCAAATACTCTTTCATCAATAAATCTGTCAAGACACACAGGCACAGGGGAACCTTTCCTGAATAAGGACCTTCGAATCGCTCCATCACGGCGGATCTGTGGAGCTGTGCCTGCACGTTCTAGGTCCCTATCATTAATAAGCTGTTCTTCCAGCTTTCCCACTCCAGTGGTGTCATTTCTCCTGTGCAGCCAAGAGAGGTTATAAATTGGAATAAACATTAGTAAAGAAGAATATCAAGCCATGCAACAGCGCAGAGTATGCTCAGCAGGAGTCTGCCCAGCAGCTACACAGCTTTCACCTTCTAGGCAAGAAAGCCAGAACACACAAAAAAGCTGTCTGCTTACTGTAATTGTAGCAAACCATCAAAACTTAGTCACCTAATGAAACCTACGATTTGGTTGCAGGACCAAGAGAAATAAGTCTTATATTAACTGGGAACATGCTGTATATATGTATATGTATATGTATATGTATATGTGTATGTGTATGTGTATATGTATATGTGCATGTATGTATATGTATATATATGCATATGTATGCGTGCATATGTATGTGTATGTGTATGTGTATGTATATGATGTATTTGTATACATGAGTATATATGGGAGGCATATACATAGACCACTTTAATCTCAAAATCTCTGGAAAAAACATAAAAGCACACATCAAGCATACATGTTATTGTCTCCGACTACTGTGATGATGAACTACTGTTCAGAGTGGCTGATGCATTAGCTCAGTTGCAAATACTCTAAGTGATGTTTCCAATATGGAGCTTTATAACTTCACTTTGCACCTATCCTTTTGATAGACTGAGATATTAATGTAAACAATTCTTCATTGGTGCGTAGCCATTGTCTATGGTGCTAGATTTCATAAACAGAGTTTCTTTCAAGAATATCATATATTTGATCACGTTTACTGTCTATCCCCATCCCTCTCTCTAAGATCTCTCCTGATATACTCCTCATTCTTTTTGGTCTCCTTATACTTTTGGGTTATACATACACATAAATAGGCTTGTGTTCTATAAAATATGTAGGACTCACATGACAGAATATGTGGTATTTGCCA
Organism: Apodemus agrarius; assembly: GCA_964023405.1. Lineage (NCBI taxonomy): Eukaryota > Metazoa > Chordata > Mammalia > Rodentia > Muridae > Apodemus > Apodemus agrarius. The sequence continues at coordinate 132,843,254 of OZ030009.1, read as the reverse complement.
TTCTGAGATTGGCTTATTTTGCTTGATATGTTGATCTCAGTTACACCCATTTTTTTTTTTTTTTTTTTTTTTTTTAGCAAATGACTGTTTCATCCCCTTTATGGCACAGATTTTAATGTGGTAATGGGAGAGCCCAGGAGTGTTTGCCTTATTTAGGATTAGGGCATTTATTTGTAGGGTATTTTGCATTCTAGAGGGTCAGTGAGCACTGGGACAGCAACGACACATCTGATCTTCCCATGTAGCCATCTCTTCAGGAACTCTCCATGGAAATATTCTTGTGCACCCAAAAGTCAGTAAAGATTTTTTTCTTCTTTCGTGATTTCTCTTATTTCCTTGATTATTCTCCATTACTTTTAAGATTTAAATAATTCAACTACCCCCCTCAAAGGCAAACTCACAATGATCAACTAAGATTTTCAAAAGTCCTTAGGAAGTCGGACGAATATGCCTATGTGAAGGACATATGCATTGTATACCCTATATGTAGTCAGCAATGGGGATATATCTCTCTAGGATATCTGCTTTTTATGAGAAGTCAGCCACTGAAGAATGGTGTGGTTTAGTAAAGATGTGTTCTAGAAATACACTCTTCTGTCCTTAACAATGATAACAAAGTCCCAGATGCCAGGAAAACAAGGTGCTCCCAGGACCCAAACTGGATGAGATTAGCTGAAATGCCCAACAAAGGGGAGGGAGAACCTGTAGAGACCATATCCAGAGATTATGCAAACACCCCATTTGGGGCATGGGTACAGCCATTCATCTCCAAATTTCTATCCCAGAAGAGCTCCCGTTTAAACTATTCTCCACAACAAAAGATCTTCTGGGGGAATCACCATCCCTGACCTCAAGCTTTACTACAGAGCAATAGCTATAAAAACTGTTTGGTATTGCTATGCAGACAGGCAGGAAGATCAATGGAATAGAGGGCTAATAGCTAATGTATCCAGGCCTGGTGTAGGAGGAGCTGAGAGTTCTACATTTTGTTGAGAAGGCAAACAGAAGAGTGCTTTGAGGAAGCTAGGATGAGAGTTGATTAAAGCCCAAACCCATAGTGTCACTCCTACTCCAACAAGGCTACATCTCCCAATAGCACCACTCCCTGGGCTATTGCATACACAAACCATCAGAGTGTCTCTGAATTTGTTTCCTGCCTGCCTATGAATCCAGTTTCCCTAACTGGGCCACCTTGTTTGACCTCAGTGGGAGAGCATGTGCCTGGTTTCTTGCAGTGACTTGGTATGCCTGGAGGGAGGGATAGTATGGGGGTTGTGGGAGGAATACCCAGAGGGGTATTCCCTTTTCTCCTTTGAGAAGGGAAGGGAGGAATTGGGTGAGGATCTGTATGAGATGGTACTGGGAGAAGGAGGGGATGATATTGGAATGTAAAGTGAATGAATAAATATATTTAAAAAAAAAATCCTTTTGAGACAGAGTCTTGGTTTGCCCAGTCTGGCATAAAATTGCTATGTAGCTAAGAATGGCATTGGACTAGTGATCCTTCTGTTCCACCTCACGAGTACTGGGAAAACAGACAGGCATCACCCTCTCAAACTATCCACTACATTTACAGTCCCTGTGAAGTTTCTCTCTGCTAGGTTTGATTTTGTCTTGTAGAAAATGTTTTCCTTAATCTCTTCATCTATTTTAGTTGTAACACTGTTTTTTTTAAACTGATTTTCTTTACCTTTACTGTTGGTGACATCAATTGATGTCATGCCTTGGTCCAAATAGTTCCGGTGACCTTTTCTGAAGTGGCTGAAATTGTAAGGGTCAGGAATCAGGATAGACATGATTTATTGGGTACCTTGTTGAAACTGAGTGCCTGGGTTTTCGGCCTGGTATGGGGTGACGTTTTGAATTTTAAGTTTTCAAAGCACTTGAGCAGTTATGACTCAGGCAGTAGAAACTGACATTCTGAGCTACTCTGCATTTGGGCTGACAGCTCCTGATTCTGAGTCCTACTTTTGCATAGTTATCATCAATCTTATGAGGGATTTCTTATCTATTCATAGTATCTATCTACTTACAATATCAAAATTAGTAGTTATAAAGCAACCACGGGAATTTACTTTGCTTACGAAGTTTTGATGTGACAGATTGAAGTGTATTATTTAGTCTCTGACTTCCTGTGTCAGAGTGGGTGGTATCTTTTGACTGGATATCCACTTTTGGCAAGGCTTATTCACATGGTGGGGATGCTGCCTCTAGATGCTCCTTTCTCCATCATATTCTCCATGGAGTGTATTGGGCTTTCTTACTTAATGGCTTCCTAAATGTATTCTGGTTGTCAAGCTGCTAACCAGTGGATTTTAACACACTACATAGGGATCTGAAATTAAGTATGTTTATTTCTGACATTCTAGCTGAACAGCTATTTGAAAGATGTGATAACTACAGTAGAAATCATACAATGAAACTGAAGGTGAGCTGGCAGTGGTGGCTCATGCCTTTAATCCCAGCACTTGGGAGGCAGAGGCAGGTGGATTTCTGAGTTTTAGGCCAGCCTGGTCTACAGAGTGAGTTCCAGGACATCCAGGGATGCACAGAGAAACCCTGCCTCAAAGAAAGAAAAAAGGTTAGAGGTTAAAACTGAAGGTGAGAGACATCTGGGATCTACAAGGTTGCTCTTGTTTAATCTTTGCTGTTTTATTTCTCAGCATTCTAAGTTAAAGCACAGTAGATAGGTAGGCAGGCTCCTGGGACCTGGATGTCCTCAGAGTGCCTCATATGAAGAGAGATACAATTTGTTAGTGACTGTTTGTTGCTAATGCCAACAAATAATAGAAAAAATGGGTAATGATTTTTAGAATCGGTACAATTCTACAATATTTATGCAAAGGGATTGAGTTTGTCAGAATTCAGTACATTACAAAGTCAATCTTTAAAGTCACAGACTTACTTTGGGCTGGCAAATTATTTATCTGTAATATATCACTATTAATCGATCGTTTCCCTTTGTCAAAGAGGAATTCAAGTAGTGGGGCCAGTGTAGCTACTCTGAAACCTGCCAGATGACAAAGTAATCTCTTCTTCCCACTCTTAGACCTTGATAGCTCTTTCTAATACAGGGAAAAAGACATAGAAGAGAGTAATAAAAAGCTGTTTCCAAACCAGGAAAAGAACCTGGCTTTAGAACAAATGACTGTAGCTCATTACAATTCAGCTTGTCTCAGCTGTTTACATTCTCTCAGGCATCCTCTGTATTCCCAGCTACAGGACAAGGAGAGCATGGTATTTCTAATAAATAATGTATAATTAATTAGCATTTCCAAAAGTATATTATCCTTCACATATAATTGTCTTCTCTCTACCCAAGCAGCAGGTACTAATGAGATCAGGTTTTTGTCTTGGAGCGATCAGTGCCTGTTATTTGGTAATTATGAAGTGCTTAGGGAGTGGAACTCAATTTCTCGAGGTTTATCCATTTAAAATCAACCTTGTTACTACAGAATGGAAAGATTTTTTTTGGGGGGGGGAGTATGAGCAATTGCATTTAACGAAGTTAAAGAATAGGGATTGTAGCTCTAAGGAAATTTGAGTATGTGCCACCTAAGAGAACTTAATCATTCTGAATTAAATAGACTAGAGAAGTCAGACATGTGGGCTGCATTTCAGAGTACAGTTCGGCATGCCATTGCGATAAACACTTAGCCTTAAGTCGAGGAAGTTTACATAATTACATGTTTGTTTACATGCATTAAACAATAATGTCAAGACTTGGGCATTCATCTTCATGCATAGTCGTCTGAACCCATTTCACATCCATTCCTTGAATAACTTCCAGGAAAGGGACAAAAAAGCTCTTAACCAGTCTCTGAGTCATTCTCATTTCTGACTTAGGGATCCATGTTTGTTTAACTGGTTTAAATGTAGCAGTGCATAAAGATAACGCAAATACGTACCACTTGCACAGGTGATGAAAACAAATTTAAGCCATTGCTTCATTTGATATAGTGAAGTCGTTGCTTCATTTGATATAGTGAATTTTATCTCGTTATAACATCTAGTCTCAGCTGGAGGCAGAGTGCAGAGATTAGGGAGAGAACAAGACTAGCTCACTTGGATAAACATTGCATATTATGGTTTCTCCTCACCATCTGGTGTGTGTGTGTGTGTGTGTGTGTGTGTGTATTTCACCCCTCTGTGACACTCATGCATAGTCAGGTGTTCACACTGTGTTAGTGAAGATGAATACACTCTTGCCTCCTAGCTTATACTTGATAAAATGTTATTTTTGGAAAACTAATCTACTTTCTAACAAGTGCATCAGTTTCCTCCAGCTTGCTAAGTCTGATTCTCACGGAATGATTCGCTTCTGAGGGAGACAATGCAAGGCAGTCCATGAACTTGCTCTTCAGTTTGAATTTTTGTCTCGCCAGATGACGGACCACAGAGTAAGCACTCCTCACTTCCCCATACCCCGCCCTGGACCAACCTTCCACGCCCAATTTTGGATTCTAGGTCTAGATCCCTGTACGTGCTCTTTTAACTCCATTCCGTGATCCCTGAGTGCTCTGTTGTTCTAGTTACTAGTGAGACTCACACAATGCCTGTAAAACTGTAATGATACACAGAATGGAGGATTCCTAAGGTAGTGGGAATGTCAGGACTCAAGTGCCCGTGATTGCAGGTGGTTGGAGAATCCAAAGAGTGCTGAGGGAGAAATGGGTCAGAGATAAACAGAGGTTCTAGACAAATGACAGAGTAGAGAGGTCCTTTCCCACTAAGTGAAACGAATTGCTCCTTCCTTTCCCTTTCCAAAGCAAACAAAGCTTCTATTGTTAAAGTAGGTGCTGCTTCCTTGTTGTCCTTATTGCTGTTTATTTGTTTGTTTTTTTATATTGCAGAAACATTTTATGTCCACTTTTATATTGACAAGGCTCAACGGGTATCATATATCCAGTAGGTTGAACAGAAATAACTGTCCGTTACATTAATGAACAGGGGAAAGGTTTAAAGTACACATGTGTAGTGAATGTTGTGACATGTTACTCAGATTCTTTGTGCAGGATCAAGTAAGTACCCATCCCTTCAGCTCTGGGGAGGCCAATAGCAGGTCATAAAATCTGTCTCTTTCCACACAAAGCAGTTTGGAATTGATATTGGTTGTTCTCAGATGTCAGATAGTTGGAGACGTTGTTGCGACTGTGTTGCTGTTCCATGCCCTCTATTTAATGTGGCTTCCTTCATTTCTGCCAGTGTTCATCGAAGGGCGCACACCATTAAACACCAGATACAACAAGTCTCTCCTTAGAGTTGTTTCTTGTGGGATTAATCAGAGATAACCGATTTGATGGTTAAGTTTTAATAATACGAAAGTTAAGTTTGGGCTGTGTGCATCCCAAAAGAGTCTTTAAGGAGAATTCAAAGTTGAAGTCACCTAACTTCTAGAAAATGAGTGCTCTGAATATTTAAACCCACAGTGAGTATGAAGCTGGAAGAGATGCCCCCAGCTGAGCTGCCCAGCACTGGGTGCCAAGGTAAACTGGCAGATTATGCATGGCTTCATTGTTACTTAGTCTGAGAACTTTGCCTTTCTCAGACCTTTCAGAGGTCTGAGAGCATTTGCATAGTGCTTGGGTCTAAAATAAACTTAAGTAAGGATTCTCTTTATTGTCACAACAGAAATTTGCTATTAGGCTTCAGTTCTGTAACATATCTAAAACACGTAACAGCTCTAAAACATGCCTCTTTGTTTATTCTTTCAACATCATACACAATTTATTTATTTTTAGTTTTACTCTCCCTCAATTTCTACAGGAGTTGCTTACAATGATCTCCAAAAGCACAAAAACCTAAACAGGATAAAATATTTTCTATAGGGTATCTGAATATGTGAATATATCATATACACACCTTCTAGTGTTTTTAAATCACTTCTTGATCACTTATAATATATTTATTGTTACATAGTTGTTATGTAAACAGATGTCATGCATTACTTAGGAAATAATAGAAAGTCAGTCAATGTTCAGATAAAATTTTCTTAGTGCTTTGGATGAGACTTAAGTTGAATCCACTTGTGTACAACACACAAGATACAAAGGGCTCACTATATTTAGTATTACAATATTAAGGAGAAATGGAACCTCATAAAACTGCAAAGCTTCTGTAAGGCAAAGGATATGGTCAATAGGACAAAATGGCAACCAAGAAATTGGGAAAAGATCTTTACCAACCCTACATCTGGTAGAGGGTAAATGTCCAATGTATACAAAGAACGCAAGAAGTTAGTCTCCAGAGAGTCAAATAACCCTATTAAAAATGGGGTACAGAGCTAAACAGGGAATTCTCAACTGAGGGAACTCAAATGGCTCTAAAGTGCCTAAAGAAATGTTCAACATCCTTAGTTATCAGGGAAATGCAAATCAAAACAACACTGAGATTCCACCTTATACCAGTCAGAATGGCTAAGATGAAAAACTCAGGGGACAGCACATCCTGGAGAGGATGTGGGGGAAAAAGAACACTTCTCCATTGTTGGTGGGATTGCAAGCTGGTAAAACCACTCTGGAAATCAGTTTGGTGATTGCTCAGAAAATTAGACATAGTACTACCTGCAGACCCAGCTATACCACTCCTGGGCATATACCCAGAAGATGCTCCTACATGTAATAAGGACACATGCTCCACTATGTTCATAGCTGCCTTATTTATAATAGCCAGAAGCTGGAAAGAACCCAGATGTCCCTCAACAGAGGAATGGATACAGAAACTGTGGTATATATACACAATGGAGTACTATTCGGCTATTAAAAACAATGAATTCATGAAATTCTTAGGCAAATGGATGGAACTAGAAAGTGTCATCCTGAGGGAGGCAACCCAATCACAAAAGAACACACATGGTATGCACTCACTAATAAGCGAATGTTAGCCTAAAAGCTCAAAATAAACAAGTTACAATTCACCCAGCACAGGAAGCTCAAAAAGAAGGAGGACTTAAGTGAAGGTGCTTTGGTTCCTTTAAGAAAGGGAACAAAATACTCATAGGAGCAATAAGGGAAACAATGTGTGGAATGGAGACTGAAGTAAAGGCCACCCAGAGACTGCCCTACCTGGGGATTCACCCTATAAACAGTCAACAAACCCCGACACTACTATCGACAACAAGAAGTGTTTACCAAAAGGAGCATGCCATGGTTGTCTCTGGAGGGATCTTGCCAGAGCCTTACAAATACAGAGGCAGAAACTAGCAACCAACTATTGGACTGGGCATGGGGTCCCCAATGGAGGAGCTGGAGGGTGGTCCAGAGGAGCTGAAGGGTTTTGCGGCTCCATAACAACAATAATTTCATCCACCCATATGCCCCAAAACTCCCAGAGACTGAACCATCAACCAAGGGGCACACATGGTTCCAGCCAAAAATGTGGCAGAGGAAGGCCTTGTTGGGCATCAGTGGGAGGAATGGTCCTTAGTCAGGTAAAGGCTCAACAGAGGCCCCAACAAAGGGAAACCGAGGACGGGGAAGGTGGGAGTGTGTTGGGTGGAGGGGCATACACGTGGAGGCAGGGGGAGGGAGGAGGGGTTAGGGGTATTTGGGGAGGGAGGATATAGGGAAAGGTTTTACCACTGACAATGTAAATAAAGACGATATTCAATAAAAAAAGGAGAAAATTATCTAAGTTTTTCCCCATGGATGTATGTGTGAGTCTCTCTCTCTCTCTCTCTCTCTCTCTCTCTCTCTCTCTCTCTCTCTCTCTCTCTCTGTGTGTGTGTGTGTGTGTGTGTGTGTGTGTGTGTGTGTGTGTGTAATGAGAAATATCTTGAGAAAAGACAAGGCTTCTAGCAACAGTCTCTGGGACTTCCAAGCTGCATGCTTGTTACAAACACCAGCGTAATTTAACACCAGCTGCATTAGTGAGAAAATGAGGCATTTGAGAATCACGGTTCAAACATAAGCCTTTCTTAGACTGTCCCTACAGTCAAGAACATCCGTTGAAGCATGGAGGGATTCTGCCATAGTTCTTTAATCATACCAGGCACACAAAACTAACCTGTACATGCTATTTGTATAAATGTCAGATGCTAAAGTATACTGCCTTAAAAATGTCTTAAAATCACATCACATTAATGTTTTTATTGTAGAACTGTTAATATACTAAAAAACTTTCACCTAGTTTCTCTATTTGTATATGTATTAATGTAATTTTCTACTGATGCCTTTACTTAGAATCCTTCAAACAGTTGCTCTCCCATCCCACTGAGAGGAAAGAAATTATACCCGACCATCAAGAAGATAAAATCAGCAATAAAACAACTACTATAGATCAGCTGGTGCCTTTTCCTTTTGACAATATGCTTCATTTCGATAACAGAAGGATTTGGTCACCTTGCTCAACCCAATTTAAACTCCATACAGGGTCATAAAGGAGTAATGACATTCTGAAGGAGACCCAGTGTGGCTGTGGTTATCAACTTCCAGGTAATGGATTTTCAAAGCAAGGCTACAGAACACTGCTTCAAAAAACACAGTCACTGTGGGCATTCTTTCCCAGTGTGCAAAAAATAGGAAGTGAGGTAGTTTTTCAAGGCTTCTCTTTTGATAACACACTGTCATTTTGTAAAACTCACATGGGAATGTGTCTACAAGGACACAGCATGGTGGACTCAATTAAAAATCTCTCATTTGCTTGGCTCTCCAAATGGTATGGGTATGGGAGCTGAGAAAGGACATTCTTAGCAAGTTTCATAATGTCAACTGATATTTGATTACTGAGCTAAAGACACATGACACATATATGTACCTGTTAGCATACGATATAGGATGCTATATAGTCACTTAAAATGACAATTAAAAATTAACCAAGAATGTTATTTACAAAATTCTGTTTCTTAGTCAAAATGTCCTAATTGTTTCTTATGAATGTACCTATTTCACTGATGGGAAACACTGGTGAATAGTCCGTGCCCTGTTCTCTTTCCAGAGTTGACAATTTTCATGACAGAATACTTTCCTAATGACAGGAAAGGCATTCTTTTTTGAGTATTAAAGCTAGTGTTTGATGTGGAGATAGGATTTCAGATTTGATATAGAAAGAGAGAAATTGAAGCTCCCCCACTTCCCATCTCTCTTCTAATGAATGGCCAGGGTTAAGCCAGGCTACATCATCATCTGTTTGACAGTGAAATATTTGTTAATGACTTTGACAGGCAGGAGATAAAAAAGAATTGTATACTATCAATAAAGAAGGAAAAATGTTACAGAAGAAAATATTTAGTATCATTCTGAACTCTGTTTTCATTTTAAAGGAATGGAACGCTCAAAGCTCATCCCTGCAAAGATAATTTAGGCTTTAAATCCTGCAAGTATCTCAAAGTTCAACACCATAAGCATTATTTGAAGTACTCTTACTTATAATTATGCCCGTTATAGGTTCAGGAGAATATAAACAGGCAGGAAATACGACAAAAATAAAAGCCTTGTAAGCTGAGATTGCTTCTCATGACTTAGCTATGTATATTTGTGCTTGTATTTGCTAGTCCAGGCTCCTTCATGGGTGCTGGAGCTATGTCACGCACCATTCTCTGTTACCAGGCACTCCCTGAATGCTCTCCTGTTTCCTTAGGCTTTTGTATGGCTCCTCTCTTGTCTCTGCTGATTGTGCTTTAGCTAGTGACTTTGTGTATTTATACCTTAGTGAACTGGTTCACTAGGGATTTACCTGTAGCCTTGTTTTCTTTCTATTTCCAGCATGTCTAGGCTTTGGACATTGTGACACAACATAATTATGGGAAAACTTGAAAGTTGACACTTGAGAACTGTACAATCAAATTACAAAAAAGTGCAAACATATCTCATATGGTTTTAACTAAGTTTAAAGTTTGGTGTTCGGTCATATTCCCATCACCTCTGTAGCAGATGGGAATCTTAGGCTACAAGCAATAGACTCTCCTTCAGTTTTAAGTTGCTACTGATAGGTAATTTAAAACATTTAAAGTAGAAAATACCTTACATTCAGGCCATTTTCTCCTAAACCTACTCTAAATTTTGTATTCTCAATCATGGTTCACGATGTTACCATCAACTACCATTCCATTATGTATTCATAATGGTGTTTTAGTTAAGAATAAACCACAGCCGGGCGGTGGTGGCGCACGCCTGTAATCCCAGCACTTGGGAGGCAGAGGCAGGCGGATTTCTGAGTTCGAGGCCAGCCTGGTCTACAGAGTGAGTTCCAGGACAGCCAGGGCAACACAGAAAAACCCTGTCTCGAAAAAACAAATAAAACAAAACAAAACAAAACAAAAAACAAAGAATAAACCACAGAGAAATTGTAGTTCCATAATATTACAACAGAACTAAAAAAAATCATATCATCTAGTATTTTTTACTGGATCTTTTTCATAACCAGATGTGTTTAGATGCACAAACAATTACCATTATGCCACAACTGCTTATAGTTATAATAATAATATGATATTCAGGTTTGAAGCTTAGGGCCAGCAGGAAGTGATAGCTTGGCTTTTCAGGAAGCTCTACCTTAGTATAAGTATGAAATCATGTGTCCATGTAACTCTCAGGAGAGTCTCCCAAGGTGACACAGAACTCCAAGTTGCTCATCTTCATCCCATTTCAATGGAGCCTCCAAGTCTTGTTTCTCAGACAAGGCATTTCCTTGTATCCCCAACCCCATGTCAATTTATTTTCTCTTGTTTGGAGCCTTTAAACAAGCTATGTATTTCATTTCCCTCATGTCTGGGTCTCATTATACATTCCATACTCTACACCACTGTGTGAGATCTATGCGTAACAAATACAAGTCTTTTGTCTTCCTATAGCAAACCTGTCTGGGTTCTTCTAACCCGTAAAATAAAACACAAACATTTAAGGACAGTTTTGCTAGAAAAAGTCCTTAGTCATGGGGTTCTAAATCACCCTCCAGTCTCATGCCCTTTCTAGTGCTTGGCTTTTAGTTAATCCATGGCTTCAGCCAATATTCCAATACTTTCCTAAAATAGAACTCTCTTATTTAAACCAGCAATGTTTTTCTGTCCTCAATGATGTCCTTCAATTTTTTTTGCCAGCAGCCAAACTTGTTTTTATTTTACTTAGTCTTTTAAAACATAAAGCATGTATATAATCTGCAATTAAGAAAATCATCATACAATTCTTTTGCTAGAAAATTCCAAAATCTTACTAGTAGCAAATTGTTTAATAATTAATAATTTCATACCTGATAAAAATCAGTTACTACAAGGGCAAGAGAGGTGGCTCAGTAGTTAAGAACCCTGATGGCTCTTCCAGAAGACCCAGGTTCAATTCCTAGCAGCCAGATGGTTGCTCAAAATTATCTGCAACTCCAGTTCTAGAGCATATGATGCCCTCTCCTAGCCTCCGTGGGCATCAAGAACATATTTGGCTTATATACATGTTCAGAATAAACACCCATATACATATCAAATAAAATATCAGCTATTTGACTAATAGTAATAACAATGAAGGCAAATTATCTTTTCCTCAATAATTTCCCTTGAAAAATAAAGTAGGTCATTTTATCTAATTTATGAGGGAAACGCTAAGATGCATAACATATTTTTTGAATGATACATGCTTAGAATATTAGAATACAAGAGATATGATTCAGAGGAAGAAAAAGTTCCTACTGTGACTAAAAAAATTAACCAGTGTAGTGTCTGCAACTCAGAATAAATTTAAATGAAGAGTGGTCTAAATAATACGAAGCTGTTACCTAAAACGTCGATTGAGAAGAATTTTACTATGGACATCCGGAACATAAACTTAACAGAGAACAGCCTGGATGACCTCCTGCTCACCAGTTAACCAACTGCAAAGCTTATTAACATTAACAATCACCACTATCCATTGCCCTCATTTTAATCTTTGCAGCACATTCCAGCTATGATGTCATTTGTGTCATGACACGAAACAGGTGTTAATATGAGTTCAGAATGTTGCTAGATATGTCATTCTTTTTTATTCTGAATTCCAAGCTTTCAACAAGATCAGAGGCAAATCTTTTCTTTTTTTTAATTCTCTTTTTTATTCAATATATTAATTTACATTTCATATTATTTCCCCCTTTCTAGGCTCCCACCTCCCCTCAAGTCCCTCCCCCTGTTCCCCCATTCACCCCTTCCCTCTTCCCTGTTCTGGTATTTGCCTACACTGCTGCATTAAGCCTTTCCAGAGTCAGGAGCCTTTCCTTCCTTCTTCTTGGACATCATTTGATATATGGATTGTTTCTTAGGTATTCCAGTCTTCTAGGTTAATATCCACTTATCAGTGAGTGCATTCCATGAGTGTTCTTTTGAGATTGGGTTACCTCACTTAGGATGATGTTCTCCAGCTCCATCCATTTGTCTAAGAAGTTCATGGATTCATTGTTTCTAACGCTCCTTCTCCATTTGTACCTAGCTGCCATGTTACTCTCATGTGCCATCATGGATCCCACATAATTTCTTGACTCGACAGAATCAGTCCACAGAGCTGTCTGGAAATCTATGATAGTTTAAAGGTCTTTCTTTTAGCAATAGAAAAGAATCTTGCTGACAAGAACTCTATCTTACTCATTTTTGTTCTGCCAGGGTCATGGGTGGTTAGTGACCCATAATTTGGTCTCTATGAACTTTCTCTAAGTGAATGAATACATGAACATGTAAAAAAGAAATCATATCCTACTTTGAAGAAGTTGACAAAGGAATCATTAGGAGATGAGAGAATGTAAAATTTAACATTTTCCATGTATCATTTACAATCTACATGCAGTTATAGCATGTGCCATGAATTTCTTTTCATGAACTATTATAACTTTCTTCCTTCCTTCCTTCCTTCCTTCCTTCCTTCCTTCCTTCCTTCCTTCCTTCCTTCCTTCCTTCTCTTTCTTTCTTTCTTTCTTTCTTTCTTTCTTTCTTTCTTTCTCTCTCTCCCTTCCTTCCTTTCTCTCTCTCTTCTTTCCTTTCTCTCCTTCTTTCTTTCCTCTTCTCTCGTTCTCCCTCTCTCTTTCTCTTTTAGATGGAATAGCCCAGGATCATATAGAAATATAGCCCTCTAAATCCTGGTGTCATTACATCAGCCTCCTAGTTGCTAGAATTACAAGCTTGAACAATGCTGACACTAATTTTATTTTACAAATTTCAAATTTTATTTAATGTTTAGCACTTACTTTCTTAAGGACAGAGGAGAAAATAGCTCAGCATTTGAGAGCTTTATATTGTTCTTGCCAAGGACCTAAGTTTTGTTCCTAACACTCATGTAGGACAGTACAGAAATACCTGTAATTCCAGCCCAAGAGGGACTTGATGTCTCCAGCTTCAGTGGGCACACGTGGCATATATACAAACCGACATACACATTCAAATGATTTTAAGTAAGTAAATATCTAAAAATCTTAATTTTTATTATGTATGTGTGTCTATGTGTGTGCACCCATGGCTGCAGGTGCCCTCTAAGGTTAGAAGAGGGCACTGCACCCCTAAAGCTGAGTGACAGGCAGTTGTGAGTTGTATAACATGAGTACTGGGAGTTGAATGCAAGTCTTCAGTATGTGCAGCCAGTGCTCAAGCCTCTAATCACAGTCTTACAGGAAATGCTAAAAATAGTATATTGTGCCAAGTGTATTCTTCACTGATAACAGCTACTACTTGATGTAAATATCACAACCAGGGGTTCAGATAGCAACAGTTAATTTTTTCTGACCAGTTTTCTTCAGTTTTTACATTAGCATATTGCATTTATGTGTATAGATTTATACAATACACTAAATGAGTTTTTATAGACTTGTACCATGTAGAACTCTAGTTTTGATAGCAGATAAGAAGATATATCTTCCACTTAAAATTTTCTGAATTCTAAAATCAAATAGAAAAAAATGATATTAATTCTAAGACAAGTTTTGACTTAAAGTTGTACAATTTTAATGTGAATACATTTGTTCTTCTTCAAATATACAACATGTGAGAGGAGACAAAATAAAGGTTGTTAGGCTCAAATGGTGAGAGGAATTAAACGTGAGAAGAAACCAGAAGAAAGTAGAAAATGATTCAGGAAGAGAGGCCAGATTGGCTATACTATGGTGTGGCAGCAAGAAGCATTCGTAAAGACAGTGATTGGCAGAGACAAAAGCCACAAGCAGCACAGCCAGCCTTATTAAAACCCCTTGTCTGCTTCGTAACTTCTGCCCCAAGCCCCAGGCTTCTATGGACATTTCAAGTATCTGGGAGCAGGGAGGACATGCTTTCATCTCCATGACAGAAGCTGGACAGAGGGAAGTGGTGGAATCGTATGTGGCCCTTAATGTCTCAGGACAGAGCCCTTACAAACACCCGGAGACCAGGTTGGCGAATGAAGGTCTGCGGTCTGTGAGCAGCAGAAGGAACACAGAGAAGCTGACAAATGTCAAGCTGCAAAAGAGTGAAGCACCCAGAAGAAAAGCGAGAAAAACCAAAGGCTCCTACAAGGTTACTGTCAGCCAAACTTTAAAAATATCTGGAAGCCCCCTGCTTAGAAACATCATCAACAAAACCCACAACTAGAACATGGATTTATTTCAGATTGTAAATCAAGATGAGTCTAGCAATACATTTATGTGTGTTCAAGATCTTAAGCAAGAGGACTGAAGACATTTAATTGAAGATGGGCTTATGAAGAACAGAATTAATGCTACAATAGCTCGGTATGAGGGAAAACGTTCAGACAGACAGACAGACAGACAGAAAGACAAAGGCATACACACAACCCACTAGAGCTGGGGAAATGCCCATTTGGTTAAAGTACTTGCTACAAAAGGCAAACATGAGAATTTGAGACTGGACACAGAACCCAGGCATGTATCTGTAAGCCCAGCCCCAGCAAAGCAGAGTTCAGGTGGCCTAGTTCAACGGGCAAATGCCTTGTTCAATGAGAGATTTTGTTTCTAAAACTAAGGTAGAGAAGAGATTGAGTAAGACAGCTGATGAAAATTACAAACTTTTATACTGTGGAAGACCTTGCTAAGAGAACAGATAGCTCAGCTATAGACTGGGAGAAATCATACATCTAGAAAGTACACAAAATGCCAAACCCAACAATAAACAAACAAATAACCCAAATAAAAATGGGCAAAAGGCATTGTTTTAATCAGATCTTTGTTACTGTAACAAAATATCTATGCTAATTCACTCACAAGAAGACATGCTTATCCAGGTTCACAGTCTTGGATGTTTTAACTAGGCTCAACTGATCCCATTGCTTTTAGGGCACTGAGGACCTGAAATAGCACACCAGGGCAGAACAAAGCTGTGCACCTCATGGCTAGGAATAAAAGGGGGGAAAACAGAGGAGACCATTGCGCCCACAAGACTCTTTGTGGATACACACTTACAGATCCTTAACATTCTACTGAGCTTCCTTTCTTCAGAGTTTAAGACATAGGCCTGCAGGTCATTTCACAGTCAAACTGTAGCAGAGAGGGAAGGCATTCCACTGAAGAGGCTGCACAACCAGCAAAAATAAGTATACAAAATATTGTTCATCATTATTAGACATCAGGGAAGTGACAACTAAGATGGAGGACGCCACTCCTGTAAAATGTCAAAACAAGAAAAGAAAAAATCAGTGTCAATACCGAAAGCTTGGTGAGCAGTTAGAAAAAGTAGCTCCCTCATGCACTGCTTGAAAAGTTACGCAATGGCATAACTTCCTGGGAAGACAGTTTGGTAGTTTCTCTTATATTCGTATATGCAAGCCCCTTACTACTGAGCAACTACAGTCCTGAGTATCGCCGAAAAATACAAGAATCGCATCTTTCCATTTAAAACCTGGCACACAACTCTTCTTAATGGCTTCATTTATAATGGTCTGAAACCGTAAACAACCTAGATGTCCTTCCCCGAGCAATTAGTGAAACCAACTGTGGTGTTGTCTTACCAAGGGACACTCCAGCCTAGCAGTGAATAGGAAAACTAGGGAAATTTGCCCATTCCGTCATGTGGATGATGCCACAGGGAATTACGTTGAAGGATTTGCAAGATATATTTGCTGCCTGGAAGACTGGAGGGGGAAGGACAATGGCTTGGTCATTTCTTAGAACTATAACAAGTTCACATTTTCAAGTGTCCAAAAGGTTAATTAGAAAAGCAAATCTAAGTTAACAGCAATCTCTAGTGAACTACATATTCAGTGTTGACGTGGTCAGTCAACACATACATATATGCACATACATACACATACACACACACACCCACATGATGACGAATACTAAAATCTTTATCAACTCAGTAGAAGTCAGCAAAAGAGAAAATAAAATAAAACACCTGTCTATGTGTCACATGTCATAAGGAAAAATCAACATCAAGATGTGTTATCAAATAAATAGAAACATTCATTTCATACTGTAGAAGACAGGTTTAACATTTTTTATTTTTTATTTTTTATTTTCTATATTCTTTGTTTACATTACAAATGATTTTCCCTTTCCTGCCCCCCCCCACTAAGTCCCATAAGTCCTCTTCCCTCTGCCAGTTCCCCAATCAAACCCCTCCCACTCCTCTGCTCTGGTAATCCCCTACAATGCTGCATCAAGCCTTTCCAGGACCAGGGCCCTCTCCTTCCTTCTTCTTGGGAATGATTTGATATATGAATTCTGTCTTGGGTATTCAGAGCTTAAGGGCTAATATCCACTTATCAGTGACTGCATTCCATGTGTGTTCTTTTTCAGTTACCTCACTTAGTATGATATTTTCCAGTTCCAACTGTTTGCCTAAAAATTTCTTGAATTCCTTGTTTTTAATTGCTGAGTAGTATTCCATTGTGTAAATATACCACATTTTCAGGTTTAACATTTTATAAATGAGAAAGCTGAACTCCATGGACCAGTGTGGCTCATATCTACTCAGAGCAAATCCAATGCAGAGCACAGACCGAAATGCAGCTCCTCTCTTATTCTTGTGCTTTCATGCTATAAATGTTTTCTCTAGCTTAGAAATGACCTCCTCTAACAAATATATCCCATTAAACTTGCTCACACATCTTGATAAGTCTTCAAATTCTGAAAGAATTGGAATGTGCACGAAAACTGAATTACATTTTTCTCCAGAGTTAAGAAGCTCTTCTGTCTTTTCAAAGGTCATTTACTTTTCTCTTTTCCCATTTTTCAATTTCTCAACATGTGGTAGGGAAATCTACCCCACATCTAAAATTCATGAGCATGACTGTTCAAGCAAGCAGCTGTGTCCAGAACTTTCAGCCAGCTAGAACGGAATGACTTTCCCAGATCAGGGATACTGTGCATTAGGGTTCCTGGTGGTAGCTTTCAGTCTGATTTTCACCTTAGACCTGATGAGGAAGACTTTAATCAATTATATGATAATCAATTAAATGGCCAAAGTATCTACATATTAATATTACATTTTCTTTTAATCATAAAAGTAAGCAAAGCTGAAAATAAGTATTGGTTTATAGGCAATTAAGCTAGATTTGGAATTATAAGATCCAGTTTCTGTGCTGTGGATGTGATTTCCTTTAAGTTGGGTGGTCATGTCTACATTTTTTGCTATACCCTGGTCTTCCCTCTCTTTTTCTGTAAAATATATAGCAATTAAAATAATTTCTTAAACTGGAGGAATCATTGGGTAAATCCATAAACGCCCCTGACTTGCAGTAAGAATTCAATACACTTGTCAAACAGCTTTGAATTATGTTGGGAAGCATGGCTGCAGCAGTAGAGCCACTCTAATTACCTCTACTATTGTTTCCTCGGGAGATATCAGGTTAAATATTTTCTTCACACATGTGTGCTACCTAGAGCACATAATATAGCAGTGTGATAGGGAAAGTGAAATGACAGCTGCAGAACCCACAAGGCAATGTGAGGTAAAACAGCTTATAAGAGGGGCTGTTTGCACCCTCCCCACTTTCTTACTCTCTCTGCCTCTCTTCTCTCCCTGACCCCTTTCTCCCTCTCTCCCCTTCCCCCTTTTTACAATCTCTCCTGTCTCTGGTCAGCCTCTCTTCTCCTCCCCTCTCCTTCTGTCTCCTCCTTTCCCCTTCCCTCTTCCCCTCTCCTCCCCTCCTCTTTCCTCCTTCTTCTCCTCCCCTCTCCTCCCTTCCCCTCTCCTCTCTTCTTTTTTCTCTCCCTCTTCCTCTCCCTTTCTCTGTCTCTACCCCCTTCCTAACTTTCCTTCCAATGCCCCAAATAAACACTATCCTAAACTATTCCTGTCCTCATATGGATGGTCCCTCAGGGAGAAGGAGTGCCTCAGCATGGACTCACAGAGGCACCCCCTTCCACCTCACCATTCCTGGCTCTACAAACATATCCTGCTCTTCCTATTTTTAGAAAACACAACAAGGACTCTTATGGAAGAGTTTGAGGAAGGATTGAAGGCCCATATGGGATAGGAGCTCCACAGGAAGACTAACAGAGACTGAGCCACCAACCCAAAAGCGTGCCCAGGCTAGACCTAGCCCTGCCCCCTGCCCCCCTGCCCTGAGCGAATACATAGCATATGTGCAACTCCAGCTTCATGTGGATCACAAATAACTAGAGCAGGGGCTATTTCAAAAGCTGTTGTGTGTCTGTGGGATTTGTTCCTCTGGCTAGGCTCCCTTGACTAGCCTCTTGGTGGGAGAGGATGCTCCTAGCCTCAGAGAGAATTGGTGTGCCAGGTTGGGGGCATACTCATGGGGTCTCCACTACCTCAGAGAAGGAGAAGGTTGGGAGAGGGATCATGGTTAAGGAGGGAGCAGCTATCGGGATGTAAAGTGAAAAAAAGTGAAATATACCTAAAAGGTTCATGCATTAACACATGAGAATACTGTTTGGGAAGAGTGAGGAATCTTCAAGAGGTAGAACCTTGCTTTAAAAAGTGGGTCACTGGTTGGGGCCTGTGTGGTGGGGTGGGTGGCAGACTCTAAAGTTTCTCTGCCCCTTAACCAAATGTTTACTTTCCTGCCTTCATGCCTTCCCTGAAATAATAAAATGTGTATCTTGAAATTGGGAATTAAAATCAATGCTATTTTCCTAAATTTCTTCTCACTACATGTTTGGCCCAGCAGGGGAGGGGGAGGTTAGAGGGGGAAAGAAAACTAGTAATACAAATATCAAGTTGTATTAATTGCAGATAAAGTAAACTGAAAAATGGGATACATTCAACATAATCAATATAGAGGTGATTGGAAATAAAGTTATGTCATTACTGTTGTTATCAAAAGATGATTTAGAAACATAGTTTAAATTTAGAGTTTTAAATGATGACGCAGAAGTTAAGACTAATGACTGGGAGGCCAGAAATGGACACAGAATTCTTCAACTAGCAGAAAAGAAAAAATAAATCAACCACAGAGAAAGTCGGAAGGAAGGTAAAAGGCAAGAAAAAGGCAAACAGCCAAACAGAACCTTAAACTTGACTATTACAGTTACTTGCAGTATTTACTTTTATGGTGTGCAGACAGTCTAGGCACAGCAGGTTGTGCTGTGTAGTCTTGCTGACCAGAAGCTGTCATTGCTAGGTTGGTGTGAGCCTATGATGGTCACATAAAGAGAACATAATCTCAGAGTGTAGTTCTGAGCATGGACTCTGATTGTTGAGGATCGTGGACTTATGTTTCAGGGGAGGTTCTGGGTTTGACAACTGCTCATAGAGGAATATTTTGTTGTCCTCCAATGGAGTGTCACTGAGTATACATCCATAGTAAAGGGACACCCCATGCCCAGTAGTAGATAGCCAACACAAAACAAACACAAACAACACAAAGCACAACACAAACTCAATGGTACTTTTAGAGAGTTTTAGTTTCATAATGCTTTGTTTGGGTATTTTCAGCTTATCCATTTCTTCATCTATTGTGTTTTAATAGTGTGTGTGTGTGTGTGTGTGTGTGTGTGTGTGTGTGTTCCTCTCATGCTTTTTTTTTCTTTTAAATCTGTTTTTCTGTTAGTTCTTATTCTTGTTTATTTGCCTATTTTTTTCTAGTGAGAGAGAGAAAGGAAGGGTGTGGAACTGGGTAACTGTGACACTGGAGAGGATCTGGGAGGAGGTGAGGGATGACACACTCTAATCACAATATCTTGCATAAAATATTTTCAATAAAACAAACAATAAAAACGAAACGTATGAGAAATCAAGAGAGAAGAAAATAAAAAGTTTCATTCAAAGTTTGTTGAAATCTCCTCCTGACCAAACTTTGAGTTCTCTAGGTGTTTTGCTCAAGAGACATTCTATTAGGTGTATGATCAACTGTAGGTAGAGTTGGCAGGGGAGGGGAAAGCTTCAGGATGAAGGACTAGTCTGCTAGTACAAAGTTGGTACTAGTTTCCACTTTGGTATGGTGACTTTTGAGGGATAGCATTACTTAGTGTCACTTGAAAGGGGCTTTCTTATGTTTACACACCACATTGGACATGTAAAACTACTTTTCTGCCTCATGCTGCATTTACTATTTATTAGAATCTGACAAGAACCTACACATGTCAAAAATAATCACCTCATTATGAGGTCATTTCTTGCTAGACAAGACACCTTACTTTTAAAGAGGGAAATGACATATGATGTGCTCTGATGCTCCTAACGGTGGCAGAAAACAGATGACAAGATGTTGCCAATGCTGGGACACACAAGCTCACTGAGGAGCCTTTGGCTTTATGAAACCCTTTTCATCTTAAACATCAAATAGCAGATATTAAAGCATATCTTTTAGAATGAGAAGAAAAGCAATGACTGTCAACTATTGCTTATATTCTCAGAAGTACTTAATCAATAAAAGCAGGCATCATGCTGTTACAACTTAATCAGTTATTTCCCACCCCAGGCTTAGATTCCAGCACTGATATGAATTATTTATTGTAGAAATGTCAGGTTTGATGAAGTCAGTGGTATTCTGGGTAATGATAATAGGAACATTCTTTAGAATGTCCTTACAGCAACAAACAAAATATTATTGACTTGATCTTCTTATACATCTAGTGCTGCCAACTCGGGTGCTTGAATCAACCTTCCTGGGTTGGGTGGCAATAGCAAGAGCTTCCGCCATTCTGATTTCAACAAGCTTTGAATGAAAACTCATTTCCTTCTCCCTTCATTTCTCATTTTCCACATCCTCACCTCAAGAACTGGCACCACACAGAGCCATTTTATTCCCATGGTTACAGTTTGGTTTTCAACTGGTTGATATGAAAGTCAGAGAGACAGCCAATGTTTAAACTGGCCAAGATTTGCAGTTAGGCACCAAAAGATGAGCTGAGTGGATGTGATCCCTTCTACTAGAATTGCAGTGCAGGCCCGTAGTTCTCCGTGGACCCAGAAACCTGGAAGCCAATGGTATAATTGGAAAGTGCACTGGGGATGTAATGTGTAGGAAAAAGACACTTGATATGGCAACAATGCCACAGTGTGGGTGGGAAGTGAGAGTCATTAAACAAAATTCAGCTGAGTCCAACACTTGTTCTTATAGTTCTCAGAAAGTTGTTTGCCCTCAAAAACTGCGTTGTCTGAAAGGACATCTTTTCTCTTGGACAAGTGTATCCTCATGACCGACTCATTCCAAAATGTCAAAGTCAAAGGCAGTTTAAGAGTTCTGAAAGAAAAGTTTAGGTATCTGAAATAGAATATTTGAGGGTTTTTTTGATCTACAGAAATGACAGTTTTGTATTGCTAATCCTAATGCAGCAGTTGCTCCTTATTCTTGCAAGACACATTTCTACTTCCTATAAACCTTTTAAGTATGAAGAAAATAAGATTGTGTATATTTTGTTTTCTATGCAATCCAGTGCCTAGAAATGCTCCAGGCATACAGCAAAGTCTAGGAGACAATGATTATATTCCTTTTATAACTCTTGTTCTAAGAATGTCAGTCTTCAAACTCACAAGAGACATTTGAGTTTCCTCTTTAATCATTAGTAGGAATATTTATTCACTATTTACACACACACACACACACACACACACACATATACAGATACACATCCATACAGATACCATAAACAAACATATACAAACACACAGATAACACCTGCACGTAGAAACACAAATATATACACAGATACCTATAAATAGATACACACACACATACAAACACTCAGACCTGCATACAGATACACACATATGGAAATATTACACTTACACACACATACACACACAGACATATAGACACTATACAAACACACACACACAGACACAGACACACACACACACACACACACACACACACGCACACACACTCACACACACTCACTCACTGTTCATTGCCTGTTTGCACTTATCATTATGCCAACATAGCAAGAGAAACAAATAAAATGTTGATGTTTACATCTGAGGGATTCTAATAAAATTCTAAGATTCAGGGTTAATCATATTCATTTACTAAACTTTCCTTTGTTCTGGCTTTTCAAAGGACAATCATATTTATCATGTTTAATTAGATATTTCTCAGCCTGAAGCCTGAGAATTTTTTCTCTACTTTTCTCTTATTGTTAACTATTTTTTTATTTTATTAATAGCTTATTTGGTTTGTTTATTTATTTATTTATTTATTTATTTATTTATTGCTCTAACTAGCTATCTAAATCTTTTGTGGAGTCGACAACAATGTAAAAATAACCTGTAGAACCATACATGATATATTTTAATATTTGCTCATGGACATACATAGTATGAAGAATTGCAATATATTTACTGTGTGAGAGACACTGTTCCATTCAAGGAAATAATTGGTTTATTTCCTCAGTCAGTGTGAAGGATTAATATCATGCAGTGTATACCAACCCAATATCACCTCAGGGGAATTGCTTCTTTTTCCTGCCTTCCTCTCTCTCTTTTTGTGTTCATTCTATTTTCTGGGTTCATTCTATTTCACCATTCAAGGTTATGTCTGCTAATCTGGGGATTCCACATTACCCTGCGTCAGGCCGGGGCAGTTATAGACGCCACAGATCACCAGCTGAAACCTATGCTCACCATTGCCCTCAGAACAGGCTTCCTACAGCTGCGTTCGGCTCGGGTACATGTGGCAGCTCAGGCAACCCTTTTGACAAATGAAGAAGCAACCGAATCACCCCATTTTCATACTTCACTGACACCATACGTGTTACAGATCCTCTTCAAAGGGTAAAAGCTTATGCTGCCTTCTTTCATTCGGCAATAAATATGTATGGGATTACCAGTCCATTGTAAATGGGCCAGCCAAATGCATTCTAATGCAAAATTGCTGCCTTCTTATCTAGCTGTTTGACAGAATGCAATTACAAACCATTTTTTTTTCTGTGCCCTTTTGTTACCACTCCCTGGATCACTAGTGATGGACTCTGTAGGTTTTTTTTCTCTCTCAGTTTTGCTAAGTAATTAGACATGCATCCGTCTCCAGCAATTGTGTAGTGAAGAGAGCCTGGATAGTCTGGGAGCAGGTGGCAATCCCTGAGGAGCACTGGGTTGGACAGGATGAGCAGAACCAGAAAGATCACACCAGCTGCCCTGTGTCCAATGACTTAAAATATATCAAGTGGGACAAAAACGAATGTGTATTACAGTGTGAAGTATAAGTGGTTGAAACCCCTTATACACCTCATACAAGTGTTTATTCATGACTGAAAGTTGTAATTTTGATTTCCATATATCCAATAGGAAACTACCTAAATTATTAGAGGATCTCTCTCCACGCTTTGTGTATCCATTTAGAAGGAGTAAAATGTTTTTGCTGAGTTCGAAGGTTCTTGAGTCCAGCATCTTATCTTTTTAGGGACTGGTAATATGGAGAAAGGAATGGGAGAGACAGTCTGCCTGCAAAGAGCATTGCTTGTCTCTGTTCTCAACACCTACCCACCCCCCCGCCCCGTTCCTCCTCCACCCACCCCCCCAGTGGGTTGCCCAACTGTAAGAATACTGGAGTTGGGAGGCAGGGATCTGAAAGGCAATTGAGATGCTCATCCAAAGTCCTGCCTTTCCATTGGCTTTCTGAGGAGTATGTTTCATAATTTTTTTCATTTCTTTGATGCCTGTGTGAGTGGTGTGTGTGTGTGTGTGTGTGTGTGTGTGTGTGTGTGTGTGTGTGAGAGAGAGAGAGAGAGAGAGAGAGAGTGTAGCTTGATTCTTAAATTAAAAAATAGAGAGCAAAATTGTACTTTCTCTCAAAAACTTTCTAAAAGGATGACAGTGCCTTTATGTACTGAAATACTGTTCTCAACAATAACAAAAACAAGAAGGACTGGATTTAAGGGTGTTATACTACAATTTTACAATCTGAGGATACAGCTGTTTGGTCATATTATATACTTTTTTATAAAGTGTTATTGAGATACTATATTCATAGTGTGTCTGTAAGTATATGTAAACTTCTGTTTTCTCTCTCATTTGTTTGGCTCTAGGGTAAGCTGCTCTTTTTCTATTTTATTTGTATCTTATTTTAAAATTACCTGCGTTTTTACTTATGTATTTATTTGTGTGCCTGTTTGTCTATGTATGCATGTGTATGTAGCACCTGTCAGAGATCAGAAGGGATTTTGGATCCCCTGGGACTGGAGATTTGTGCAGATGTGTGTCACCCAATGTGGGTGCTGGAAGCTGCACCTGCTCCTTCTGGAAGATCAAGCGCTCTTAACGTCCGAGTCATCTCTCTTCTCGCCTCCTTTTCTAGCATCTCTTGGGTGGGGAGTGTTCTGCATGCTCTTGCGCAGGATATACATCCTGCTGTCGGGAAGAGTGCTATGTGCAAGAACTTACCACTGTGGTATTGGTGTGGCGCATTCATTATCAGTGCCTCAGTCTATCTTGCTTGCTGCAACCGATGCCATAACTAGATGACTTAGCAAACAACAGAAAATTTTATCTCATACTTCGGGACTCTGGATTCCAGGATTATGGTATCTCATCGTCAGGTGCTGCTAAGGGCCCTTGTCTGGTTTGCATATATACTGCTTATGTCTTGTGACTTTCTGTAGTACACATTGATAGCTAATTCTCCTGGCTGCAGTTTTTGTAGAATACTGATCCCACTTATGGGGATAGAGCCATGATTTAATTTGTCACCCACAGATTTCCCCATTTAACGACTCTTTGTTTTTAGGACTTCAAAATATGAATGAATACTGGGACCAAAAAAAAGTCTACAGTACTCTGTTCAATTATTTTGAGTGAGTTATTAAAATATACAAGCATATATTTTTATTTACATGTTTATAAAAAATAAGTTGCCCATATCATTTCCCTTCCCCTAACTCCTTCCAGATTCTGCTCACCTTATACTTGCCCAATTTCATATTTTCTCTAGCTCTCAAAAACCAAGCAGTCCACAATGAAGAAAGAAACAAAAGAAAACAGACGAAGACAAAATTCCAAAACAAAGCAAAAGGAGAGACAAGAACCAATGGAGTCCCCTTTGTGTTGACGAACTAGTCCTTAGCATGAGTCATGCTTTGGAGTGTGGTTGATATACCTAGTGTCACACCATCAGAGAACACTGGTTTCCTATTTACATCAGGTACCAACCATAGATACCTTCTTCATTACAAGTGGGAGTTTGTGTTCATTTTCCTTTCTCAGTGCTGGCATTGTGTCATTTTTGTTCCTGTACAGGTCTTAGGTGTGCTACCACAGTCCCTGGGTTCGCAAGTGTGTCAGCCCTGTCATGTTTGGAAGACACTGCTGCTTTGGAATCATCCTCTACTCCTAGCTCTTATCATCACTCTGCCTCCTCTTCTATATAGATCTCTGAATCTTGAGTGGAGGGTCTTGGTCAAGGCATCCCATTTATTGCTAAATGATCTAAAGTGTGTCACAGTCTAGTTGTGGGTGTCTGTCTGACTTGCCAGCTATGTCAAGAAGTTTCTCTGGTGAAGGCTGAGCGAGACCCTGAACTCGCTGTGGAAGATTGTTTCTATCTCCATCGATTTACCTGCAAATTGATAATTTTTCTTAACATCTCAGTGATATTTCATTGTGTGAAATTGCCACAGTTTCATTATCTATTTATCACCTGTTCGAAATCTAGCCTATTTCCAATTTCTGGCTATTATGAATATGGGTGAACATGGGTGTGCAAATATCTCTGTGACAAAGTCCTTTGAGTCTATGCCCAAGACTGATACAGCTGAGTTTCATGGTAGATCAGTTTTCAGCTTTTTGAGGAACTTCCACACTGGTCTCCCAAGTGGCTGTACTAGTGTGCACTCTGACGAGCAGCAGTGCTCCACTTTACCCACCTCCTGGCCAGCGTCTGCTGTCATTGCCTTAATTGATCTATGCCATTCTGAGAGGGTAAGATAAAATCTTTCAGAAGTTTTAATTTGCATTTCCCTGATGGATCGGAATGTTGAACATCTAAAAAGTGTTACTCATCCACTCTTGTTTTATCATGTGAGAAATCTACATGCTCATTTTAAAAAATCTCCGTTCTTTGTTTCCTTAATGTCCAGTTTTTGGGCTTCTTCATATATCATATGTACTATCAGATGAAAAATTGGTAAAGATCTTTTCTCATTCTGTAGGCTGCCACTTTGCTGGAACAATGGAACCCTTTTCTGCACAGAAGCTTTTTCGCATGATAAGGTCCTCTTTATTAATTACTGGTCTTACTGCCTAAACTATCAGTCTTGTCCAGAAAGTATTCCTGTTCTAAGGAATTCAAGAACATTCTCTACCTTCTATGAGATTCAGAGTATCTAGTCCAGGTTGGTTGAGGTTCTTGACCCATTTAGAGTTGCTTTGTACACAGGGGCAGAAATTGATCTATCTTAATTATTCTACATGCAGCTATCCAGTTTGATAAGCTCTATTTACTGAAGATACTGCCTTTTCTTCAGTGTATACTTTTAGCTTTATTAAAATTAAGGTACTCATAGGTGTGTAAAATTGTGCATGTTCAATTCTATTCCATTGGTCATGTGTCTATTTGATGTTAATGCCATGTTGTTTCCATTGCTATAGCTCTATAATACATCTTGAAACCTTAGATGTGATGCCAACAGCAGTTCTATTACTATTCCTTTATGTAGCTATCCTGGGATTTTTTCATATTGTCATATGAAATTTTAATTTAAAAATTACAGTGAAAATTTGTTTTTCTATATTTTTAATTCTCAACATAAAAAATCCTTCATTTTCTTTTTAACCACAGATTTTTCAATATAAACTAAGGGAACTTATAGCATTTCACATTTTCTATTTTATCCCCCTCTTTTATTCCCCTTCCTTTTTCCTGCCCCTGCTCCACTTTTGCTATCTTTCTTTCTTTCTTTCTTTCTTTCTTTCTTTCTTTCTTTCTCTTTCTTTTTTCTTTCTCTCTCTTTCTTTTTTCCTTCTCCTTTCTTTTATTTCTTTCTATACTTCTACCCATTCTACTTTCATATATGTCCTATTCTTATCCTATAAGATCTCTTCTCCTTTGCTAATAGTCTCTGTTCTGTTTTCATCACACACATGTGTGCAAGCACACTCACACATTTGCGCACATACAGGGCCGGGGTGGGGAGAGATTGAGAGATTGAGAGAGAGAGAGAGAGAGAGAGAGAGAGAGAGAGAGAGAGAGAGAGAGAATGTCATACACACACAAATACAAATACACAGAGGAACAGAGAGACCGAGTGACAGAGATGGAGAGAGGCAGTATGCATACTTATAAATAACCACACATGCTCAAAGGCACACAGTCATACACAATCACATACACAGACACACAAACATAAACAGGTAGGTCTTAGGCCTTGTATACATATGAAAGAAAATATTCAGTATCTGTATTTTTAATTGTTTTTAATCTTTTATCTATTTATTTTTATTTTAAACTCCAGATTTTATTGCCTTCCTTGTCCACCCTCTGACTGTTGTACATCCCATACCACCTCCCCACTGTGCTGTCTTCATAGGGATACCCTCTAAACACCCTGGGGCCTCCAGTCTCTATAGGGTTAGGTATATCTCCTATGACTAAACCCAGACCAGGCAGTCCTCTGCTGTATATGCATTGGGGGCCTCATATCAGCTAGTATATGCTGCATGGTTGGTGGTCCAGTGTTTGAGAGATCTCAAGGACCAGATTAATTGAGACTGCTGGTCCTCCTACAGTATCACCCTCCTCAGTTTCTTCCAACTTTCCGCTAATTCAACCACAGGGGTCAGCAGCTTCTGTCCATTGATTCAGTGCAAATACCTGCCTCTGACTCTTTCAGCTGCTTGTTGAGTCTTTCAGAGGACAGTCAGGCTAGGTGCTCCTTAGCCTCAGTAATAGTGTCAGGCCTTGGGGCCTCCTCTTGAGCTGGATCCCAATTTGTGCCTGTCACTGGGCCTATTGTTTGTTTTAAAATCTTATATCTTTTATGTATATTAAGAAAAGAGAAATAGCCCATCCAGCCGGTGGCGGGGAAGCCCGACCCAGCCAGCTTGCCATGTGCTCAGACCCAGCCAGCGGAACCAGGTACCCGAGATAGCCCGAGTTAAAGACCTTCGGGGACTCAGGCCTGGAATGGGAGCTGCACACAGAGTAGCAGTTTGGGGCACAGCGGCCGAGCCTGCCCTCTGCACTCGCCGGGCGGACCCCGAGCTCCCTGCAAGCAGCTGCCATCTTGCCTGCAGCTTCCCATCCAGCCAGTGGCAGGGAAGCCGGACACAGCCAGCTTCCCAGCAGCTTTGGACCAGCAGGCAGAACCAGATAACTGAGATATCCCAACTTTAAGACCCCTGGGGAAACAGGATAACAGACAGCAAACCCTGAGCAGGAGCAGTACAGAGCAGCCGCCCAACAGGCGGAACCAAGTACCTGGGATATCCTGAGTTTAAGACCTCTGGGGACTCAGGCCACCTGTCAGCAATCTGTGAGCAGGAGCCCTGCAGGGCAGTGGTTCAGGTGTCCCAGTCGCTGGGAAATAGCCTTACGAGCCCACAGGAGGGTCAAGCACCAGCTAGTATCTACAGGACCAAGTAACACCAGAGTTAACCAGATGGCAAAAGGCAAACGTAAGATCGTTACTAACAGAAATCAAGGCAGTATGGCGGCATCCGAACCCAGTTCCCCGACAGCAATAAATCTTGGATACCCCGAAACACCAGAAAAACAAGACTCAGATCTAAAATCACTGGTCAGGATGCTGATAGAGGAACACTTAGATAAATCTCTTAAAGTAATACATGAGAAAATAGATCAAAAGCTAGAAGCCATTACAAGGCAAACACAATTAAATCTCGGATATCTCAACACACCAGAAAAACAAGACTCAGATCTAAAATCACTGGTAAAGATGCAGATTGAAGATCACTTAGATAAATTTCTTAAAGTAATAGAGGAGAAAATGGATCAAAAGCTAGAAGCCCATACAAGGCAGACACAAAAATCACTTAAAGAAATCCAGGAGAATATAGAGCAAAAAATGAATCCCAATAAGGGGGAGAAACAAAAATCACTTAAAGAAATACAAGAGAACATGGGTCAACAAGTAGAAGTCATAAAAGAGGAAACACAAAAATCCCTTAAAGAATTACAGGAAAACACAAACAAGCAACTGAAAGATCTGAGCAAAACCATACAAAATCTAAAAACAGAAGTAGAAACAACTAAGCAATCGCAAAGGGAGACAACGTTGGAGATAGAAAACCTTGGGAAGAAATAAGGAGTCATAGATGCAAATATCAACAATAGAATACAAGAGATAGAAGACAGAATCTCAGATGCTGAAGATACCATAGTAACCATGGATTCAACAATTAAAGAAAATGCAAAATGCAAAAAGCTGGTAACCCAAAACATTCAGGAAATCCAGGACACAATGAGAAGACCAAACCTAAGGATTATAGGGATAGATGAAAATGAAGATCTACAACTTAAAGGGCCAGCAAATATCTTCTACAAAATTATGGAAGAAAACTTCCCCAACCTAAAGAGAGAGATGCCCATGAATATACAAGAAGCCTATAGAACCCCAAAAAGACTGGACCAGAACAGAAATACATCCCGTCACATAATAATCAAAACCCCAAATGTACTAAACAAAGAAAGAATATTAAAGGCAGTAAGAGAAAAAGGACAAGTAACATATAAAGGAAGACCTATCAGAATTACACCAGACTTCTCACCTGAGACCATGAAAGCTAGAGGATCCTGGGCAGACCTCATGCAGACCCTAAGAGAACACAAACTTCAACCAAAACTACTATACCCAGCAAAACTCTCAATTGCCATAGATGGGGAAACCAAGATATTCCACAACAAAACCAAATTTGCAAGATACTTATCTACAAACCCAGCCCTACAAAGGATAATAGGGGAAAAATACCAACACAAGGGGGGAAACAACATGCCAGAAGAAACAAGATAGAAACCCCATCTCATCCAACCCAAAAGAAGAGAACCACTCAAATACAATAATAATAATAATAATAATAATAATAATAATGCCCAAAATGTCAGGAAGTAATAATTACTATTCCTTAATATCTCTTAATATCAATGGACTCAATTCCCCAATCAAAAGACACAGACTAACAGCCTGGATACGGAAACAAGACCCTACATTTTGCTGCATACAGGAAACATATCTCAGTGTCAAAGACAAACACCACCTTAGAGTAAAAGGCTGGAAGACAGTTTTACAAGCAAATGGTCCCAGGAAACAAGCCGGAGTAGCCATTCTAATATCAGATAAAATTGACTTTCAACCTAAAGTCATCAAAAGAGACACAGAAGGTCACTTCCTGCTTGTCAAAGGGAAAATCCACCAAGAAGAATTCTCAATACTGAACATCTATGCGCCAAATGTAAGGGCACCCTCATTCGTAAAAGAAACATTACTAAAGCTTAAAGCACACATCGCACCTAACACAATGATTGTAGGTGACTTCGACACTCCACTCTCCTCAATGGACCGATCAGGAAAGCAGAAACTAAACAGGGACACAGTGAAACTAATTGAAGCTTTGGACCAATTGGATTTAACAGATATATATAGAACATTCCATCCTAAAGCAAAAGAGTATACCTTTTTCTCAGCACCGCACAGTACCATCTCAAAAATGGATCATATAATTGGTCACAAGACAGACCTCAACAAATACAAGAAGACCGAACTAATCCCATGTCTCCTATCGAATCACTATGGAGTAAAAGTGGTCTTCAATAGCAAGAAGAACAACAGAAAGCCCACATACACTTGGAAACTGAACAATACTTTACTCAATGACACCTTGGTCAAGGAAGAAATATAGAAAGAAATCAAAGACTTTTTGGACTTCAATGAAAATGAAGGTACGACCTACCCAAATCTCTGGGACACAATGAAAGCAGTGCTAAGAGGAAAACTCATAGCCCTGAGTGCCTCCAAAGAGAAACTGGAGAGAGCATACACTAGCAACTTAACAGCACACCTGAAGGCCCTGGAACAAAAAGAAGCTAACTCACCCAGGAGGAGTAGAAGAGAGGAAACCATCAAACTAAGGGCTGAAAATAATCAAGTAGAAAAAAGTGAACCATACAAAGAATCAACAAAACCAAGAGCTGGTTCTTCGAGAAAATCAGCAAGATAGATAAACCCTTAGTTAGACTAACCAAGGGGCACAGAGACAGTATCCAAATTAACAAAATTAGAAATGAAAAGGGGGTTATAACAACAAAAACGGAGGAAATTCAAAAGATCATCAGATCCTACTACAAAGGCCTATACTCAAAACAACTGGAGAATCTAGAGGAAATGGACAATTTCCTAGACAGATACCAAATACCAAAATTAAATCAGCATCAAGTAGATCAGCTAAACAGTCCCATAATCCCTAAAGATATAGAAGGGGTTATGGAAAGCCTCCCAACCAAAAAAAGTACGGGACCAGATGGTTTTAGTGCAGAATTCTACCAGACCTTCAAAGAAGACTTAACACCAATACTCTTCAAACTATTCCACAAAATAGAGACAGAAGGGACACTGCCCAACTCGTTCTTCGAAACCACAATTACGCTGATACCTAAATCACAAAAAGATCCAACAAAGAAAGAGAACTACAGGACAATTTCTCTTATGAATATTGATGCAAAAATACTAAATAAAATTCTTGCCAACCGAATCCAAGAGCATATCAAAACGGTCATTCACCATGATCAAGTAGGCTTCATTCCAGGGATGCAGGGATGGTTCAATATATGGAAATCCATCAATGTAATTCACTACATAAAAAAACTAAAGAAAAAAACCACATGGTCATCTCATTAGATGCTGAAAAAGCATTCGACAAAATTCAGCATCCTTTCATGCTAAAAGTCTTGGAAAGATCAGGAATTCAAGGCCCATACCTAAACATAGTAAAAGCAATCTACAGCAAACCAGTAGCCAACATCAAAATAAATGGAGAGAAACTTGAAGGAATCCCACTAAAATCAGGGACTAGACAAGGCTGCCCTCTCTCTCTCTCCATATCTTTTCAATATAGTACTTGAAGTTCTAGTGAGAGCAATTAGACAACATAAGGAAGTCAAAGGAATACAAATTGGAAAGGAAGAAGTCAAAGTATCATTATTTGCAGACGATATGATAGTCTACTTAAGCGATCCAAAAAACTCCACCAGAGAACTTCTACAGCTGATAAACAACTTCAGCAAAATGGCTGGTTATAAAATTAACTCAAGCAAATCAGTAGCCTTCTTGTACTCAAAGGACAAGCAGGCTGAGAAAGAAGTTAGCTAAATAACACCCTTCACAATAGCCACAAACAACATAAAGTACCTTGGCGTAACTCTAACCAAACAAGCGAAAGATCTGTATGACAGGAACTTCAAGTCCTTGAAGAAAGAAATCGAAGAAGACCTCAGAAGATGGAAAAATATTTCTTGCTGCTGGATTGGCAGGATCAATATAGTAAAAATGGCCATCTTGCCAAAAGCAATCTACAGAGTCAATGCAATCCCCATCAAAATCCCAAATCAATTCTTCATAGATCTAGAAAGAGCAATTGTCAAATTCATCTGGAGCAACCAAAAACCCAGGATAGCTAAAACTATTCTCAACAATAAAAGGACTTCTGGGGGAATCAATATCCCTGACCTCAAGCTGTACTACAGAGCAATTGTGTTAAAAACTGCATGGTATTGGTACAGCAACAGGCAGGTAGATCAATGGAATAGGATTGAAGACACAGAAATTAACCCACAGACTTATGGTCACTTGATCTTTGATAAAGGAGCCACAACCATCTGGTGGAAAAAAGATAGCCTTTTCAACAAATGGTGCTGGTTCAACTGGAGGTCAACATGCAGAAGAATGCGAATTGACCCACTCTTATCTCCTTGTACTAAGATCAACTCCAAGTGGATCAAGGACCTCCACATAAAACCAGACACACTGAAACTATTAGAAAAGAAACTTGGGAAGACCCTAGAGGACATGGGCACAGGGGGAAAGTTCCTGAACAGAACACCAATAGCTTATGCTCTAAGATCAAGAATTGAAAAATGGGACCTCATAAAATTACAAAGTTTCTGTAAGGCAAAGGACACTGTCAGAAGGACAAAACGGCAACCAACAACGTGGGAAATGATCTTCACCAACCCCATATCCGACAGAGGGCTAATATCCAATAAATACAAAGAACTCAAGAAGTTAGACCCCAAAGAACCAAATAACCCTATCAAAAAATGGGGTACAGAACTAAACAAAGAATTTTCACCAGAAGAAATTCGGATGGCCGAGAAACACCTTAAGAAATGTTCAACATCATTAATCATCAGGGAAATGCAAATCAAAACAACCCTGAGATTCCACCTCACTCCAGTCAGAATGGCTAAGATTAAAAACTCGAGAGACAACAAGTGCTGGCAAGGATGTGGAGAAAGAGGAACACTCCTCCACTGTTGGTGGGATTGCAAAATGGTAAAACCGCTCTGGAAATCAGTGTGGCAGTTCCTCAGAAAATTGGGCATGCCACTTCCAGAGGACCCTGGCATACCACTCCTGGGCATATACCCAGAGGATTCCCCTGCATGCAATAAAGACACATGCTCCACTATGTTTATAGCAGCCTTGTTTATAATAGCCAGAATTTGGAAGGAGCCCAGATATCCCTCAAAAGAGGAATGGATATAGAAAATGTGGTATATTTATACAATGGAGTACTATTCAGCAATTAAAAATAATGAACTCATGCAATTTGTAGGTAAATGGTTAGATCTGGAAACTATCATCCTAAGTGAGCTAACGCATTCACAAAAGAATGCACATGAAATGCAATCACTGATAAGTGGATATTTATGAGCCCAGAAGCCCTAAATACTCAAGGCACAATTAGCAAGTCAAATGACCCCCAAGAAGAAGAAAGGAGAGGACCCTGGGCCTGTAAAGATTGGATCAAGTATTGTAGACCCAGAACAGAGGAATCGTGGGGGTGGGGGGAATGAGTGGGGAATAGCAGGGGGAGAGAGGAATTATGGGACATATGGTGGGGGGTAACTGGGAAAGGGGAAAGCCTTTGGAATGTAAACATAGGATATAGAAAATAAAAATTAAAGAAAAAGAAAAGAGAAATAATGCATTCATAGAATCTTTTATATTTACCCACATATTTACCACTCCTGAACTCTTAATTTTTTACTTTTTTTGTTTTTTGTTTTGGTTTTTTCGAGACAAGGTTTCTGTGTAAAGCCCGGGCTGTCCTGAAACTCACTTTGTAGCACAGGCTGGCCTCGAACTCAGAAATCTGCCTGCCTCTGCCTCCCAGAGTGCTGGGATTACAGGCGTGCGCCACCACCGCCCGCCAATTTTTTACTTTTTATTCAGCTCATTACTTGGTATTATTTTCTTGCATCTTTAAAATTGACCATCAGTATTTCCCATATGACAGGTGTAGTAGCAGCAACTGTTTTCTCTGTCTTTGTTTATCTCGTCATTTCATTACTCCATTTTCAGTATTTTTAAACTCTACTTTGTTAGACAACAAGTTGATTGTTGCCCCCCCCCCCTTTTTTTCTTTTTTAATGAACTGTGCATGACTTAACTGCTTTGGATGAGAAGTCATCAGTAAATGTAAATTTAATTTTGATTTCCTGAGTCTAGTGCTTTGGTTTTGTTGTTGTTGATGTTTTTTGATTTTTATACTTGTTAATGCTATCCTCTGACTTCCACCCATTTGACTACAGCATAGTGTAGATCTGACTCTCCTCCACTAATCATTCCTGGAGTATTATTACTCATTCCTTGAATCTAAGGATCATGGGCTATCATTGCCTTTAATAAGTTGAGGGCGACTCATTCTTTGTAAAGTTCTTGGTTACTGGCAGTGACTGCACTCAATTATGCTCTTTTTATTGTGTCTCACATAGTCCCTGTCTAACTTTGTCTTTATCTTTCCAATATGTTTCATATTGAATCATTTATTTATTCATCCATTTCTACTCTGGTTGATAACTCTTTCTTCTCCATTACATCAGTTATTAAGTCTGCTCAGTGGATTTTTCACTTTAGTAATTAAATTGTTTTATTCTAAAGTATCTAACTGCTTCTGGATGCAATATCTAATATCTAAAATTTGTTTGTTAAAATTTTTTTCATGTATACATTACACACACACACACACACACACACACACACACACACGTATTATTGAGATTTCCTGTCACTGAAACATTGTCATATTTTCTTTTCATTATTTAGACATAATTTCCTTTAATTTAAAAAAAAAAACAGAGGCCAATAAGGAGGAAACACAAAAATCACTTAAAGAAATACAGAAGAACGTGGGTCAACAAGGAGAAGCTATGAAAGAGGAAACACAAAAATCTCTTAAAGAAATACATAAAAACACAATCAAGCAAGCAAAAGATCTGAGCATATCCATCCAGGTTCTAAAAACAAAAGTAGAAACAACTAAGAAATCGCAGAGGGAGACAACATTGGAGATAGAAAACCTTGGGAAGAAATCAGGGACCATAGATGCAAATATCAACAATAGAATACAAGAGATAGAAGACAGAATCTCAGATGCCGAAGATACCATAGGAACCATTGATTCAACAGTCAAAGAAAATGCAAAATGCAAAAAGCTGGTAACCCAAAACATTCAGGAAATCCAGGACACAATGAGAAGACCAAACCTAAGGATTATAGGGATAGATGAAAATGAAGATCTACAACTTAAAGGGCCAGCAAATATCTTCTACAAAATTATGGAAGAAAACTTCCCCAACCTAAAGAGAGAGATGCCCATGAATATACAAGAAGCCTATAGAACCCCAAAAAGACTGGACCAGAACAGAAATACATCCCGTCACATAATAATCAAAACTCCAAATGTACTAAACAAAGAAAGAATATTAAAGGCAGCAAGAGAAAAAGGCCAAGTAACATATAAAGTAAGACCTATCAGAATAACACCAGACTTCTCACCTGAGACCATGAAAGCTAGAAGATCCTGGGCAGATATCATGCAAACTCTAAGAGAACACAAATTTCAGCCAAAACTACTTTACCCAGCAAAACTCTCAATTGCCATAGATGGAGACATCAAGGTATTCCATGACAAAACCAAATTTGCACGTTACCTTTCCACAAATTCAGCCCTACAAAGAATAATAGGGGGAAAACACCAATACAAGGAAGGAAACTACACCCGGGAAGAAGCAAGATAGAAACCTCCTCTCATCAAACCCAAAAGAAGAAACCTCTCAAATATAAAAAAATAATTTCAAAAATGTCGGGAGGTAATAATTACTATTCCTTAATATCTCTTAACATCAATGGACTCAATTCCCCAATAAAAAGACATAGATTAACAGACTGGATATGGAAACAGGACCCTACATTTTGCTGCATACAGGAAACACATCTCAGTGTTAAAGACAAACACTGTCTTAGAGTAAAGGGCTGGAAGACAATTTTACAAGCAAATGGTCTCAGGAAACAAGCTGGAGTAGCCATTATAATATCAGATAAAATTGACTTCCAACCTAAAGTCATCAAAAGAGACATGGAAGGTCACTTCTTGCTATTTATACCTGTTGAGCTGAGTCTTTTTCTGCTACACACAGCATTTGAAGTTGCATAAAAATAATTGCATAACTTCTAGGAACCTAGTCTAGTATTCTATCTATGCATCCTAATCCATCAAGATATACTTAGCATCAATAACCGTGCTTTCTGCAGGAGGTTCTTGGTATGAGTTGTGGAGTCATTAAAATGTAGGGAAATATCCCCTTGTTCTTTTTTCTGTGCTTTTAGACCCCTCTTGCTCAGGTATATAGTCACCAGCTGGCAGTGATGTTTGGAGAATTTGAGTCTTTTCGATTTGCCATTGACGATTTGCATACTCCCAGTTTTATATAAACTGGGGCAGCACAGCATTTTGCCATATAAATTGACATGTGATAGGATGGACATTCACCATCTTGCTCACTTCAAATGGGTTAAATCCAAGTTTCAGGTGCCTTCATTCCAAAGGGGAGAGACTAGAGTTTTCAAGGACACCAATACCAAAAGAGATAAATTATTAAAGGTTATATTAAGTTCAGAAGACCCATGATGCAACTCTCAGATGGTAGGAAGCTTAAGAAGAAGCGAGACTCAATTGTGGATAACTCAAACCCATTCACACAGAGGAACAGAATTATCATGGTAGGCAGAGGGAAGTAGAGGAACCTGGGTGGGAGGGGAGAAGGGGAGAGGAAAGTGGGGGCAAGATCAGGTATGGGGATCGAAAGGAGAGAAGTCTAGAAGGACAGGAGAATGGATAGAAATATGCAGCACTGGAGGGGGCAGGAGGAACCTCTAGAAAGTCTCAGACCTGGGATGGGAGAGGTTACCAGGACCTGTACCAGGGGATGACATTAGCCAAAGTGCCCAACAGTGGGGAAACTGTTGGAGCCCGATGAGACCATCTCCAGCTGATAAGCATGGCCCCCAGTGGAGGGATGGGGCCAACCACCCACCTAAAATTTTTTAACTCAAAATTCTCCCCGGCTAAAGGAAATGCAGGGATAAAAATGGAGCCCAGACTGAAAGGCGACCCAGTGACCAACCCAACTTAGAATCCATCCCATGTGTGCACACTAAACCCCGACAGACACTGTTACTGATGTCATATTGTGCTTGCAGAAAGGAGCCTGGCATGGCTGTTCTCTGAGAGGCTCTACCAGCAGCTGACTGAGACAAATGCCGATACTGCAGCAAACCATTACAGTAAGGTCAGGACTACAATGGAAGAGTTTGGGGGAAGGCCTGAAGTTGCTGAGGGGGATTACAACTCCATAGGAACAATGACAGTGTCAACTAACCAGGAATCCCCAAAGCTCCCAGAGACAAAGTCACCAACAGGGAGTACACATGGACTTTTCTGTGCCCTTGAGCACGTGGGTAGAAGAGGACTGCCTTGTCTGGCTTCAATGGGAGAGGAAGCACTGAATCCTGTGGAAACTGGATGCCCCAGGGAAGAGGGACTCTGGCTGAAGTGAGGTGGGGGTGGGAGGGGAACATCCTCTCAGAGGCAGGGAACACAGTCTAGTGGAGAGAAGGGGTAGGGGTGTGGGATGATGAACTTGGGGAGTGGGGACCAAGAAGGGGAGCAACTTGTGGAATGTAAATAAAATAATTAAAACTAAAATAGAAACTAATATAGAGAATTTACTGGGGACTGCAGTCCCTAGCTAGCCTGTGGTTGACGACTTAAAGATATACTTGTAAAAGTTTCAGAGTGTGGCTTAATCTGTAAGCTATTTATAGGAATTGCCAAAAGTTTTCATTGTCCTGGATAGTCTAGTGACAACAGAATCTTAGTAGCTTCTGGGTAGATGGTCTGGAGAGGCTCCTGGAGCTTGGGGAGAGAGACATGTGGGAACAGAGAGCTACTGTGTTGTGAAGGGAAGGAAGGAGAAAAACGACTTAGTGAAGGAGTACTGAGAAGGGATGGAAGCCAGGCCTTTAGACAATTTCTTTAAACTGTCACTAATTTCCAACCATCTAATCACTGCTTTAGAGGAAGAAAAATAACTCATCAATTAATTGGACTTCTTTTTTGTAGTTTATTTATCCAAGTTGAATAAATAGAATTAACTAAATAACTTGGCATTGTGTGGCTAGAACTTTTATCTGTGACTGCTGATTATTACCGAAATAAGATAATTGGGTTTGAGGGGTTGTGGAGTGCTTTAGCATCTGTTAGTATTTTTAAATGAACTCATCACTGTACAGTTTAATACTTCTTAATTTGCATGTCTGAATAATAGGAGGCACAGATCCCATATGTTCAAATTAGAACCTGGACTGAACTATAGAACTTCTGTTATTTAAGTTTTTCACTAAAAAAAAAAAGTTTGTAATAAGATGTTTTCTCTAGTTAGGAAAAATATTGTCTATGTACTAAAATGTAAATCTTAGGGATTAATCATGTGCTTGAAGTTGAAACAAAAAGAAATGAAAAGTATAGTAGATTTTGGCCGAGTGCATTTCTAGTTTCAGAACATGTTCTTAGTTGTCTCCTGATATGAAAGTAGCCTAAATTAAAAGTCTTCATTTGTGTAGGTTCCCACACATTGCTATGAGAGTATCTTGAATATGTGAATTTGTCATATATCTAAATGTTAGCATTATAGCTTTTATTTCCTACAAGAGATTTGAATGCTACTTAATTATAAGAGATGGTATCAAGAGCCAGAATCCTTAAATATTTGTAACACACAAAAATTCATTTACTTTATTCTATTTCTTTTGGTGAATTTGTAAATTAAAAAAATAAATTAATGTTCTTGATCTTGTTTTGAGGATACCCATAAGAGGAAAATAGTCTTATCATTAACTATTGCTATCACAGTCTGTGTCCATCTTCAGATAATGTTGGTATCTACCCTGTGTGTTCAAAATAGGCTCAGAACTGACATAAGATTTTAGCACCGCCTTTTACTCAACCTAAGATCAGTGCCAGTTCCAAGGAAATAGCCTAAAACAAGCCATGATGTCTCTTCTACATGTCCTTCATATGGCATTCTGTCTAGGCCATTTCTTCCTGGAGTAAAGAGTATTTTGCCTTTCTCCAACAGAAGTCTATGCCTTATCTGTGCAGCATTGGACGCCAACTTTTTTTATTTGATATATTCTTTATTTATATTTCAAATGATTTTCCCTTTCCTGGCTCCCCACTCCCTGAAAGTTCCATAAGCCCTATTTCCTCCCCCTGTTCCCCCATCCACCCCTTCCCACTTCCCTCTTCTGGTATTCCCCTACACTGATGCATTGAGCTTTTCCAGAACCAGGGTCCACTCCTTCCTTCTTGTCGGACATCATTTGATATGTGGATTGTGTCTTGGGTATTCCAAGATTCTAGGCTAATATCCACTTCTCAGTGAGTGCATATCATGAATGTTCTTTTGAGACTGGGTTACCTCACTTAGGATGATTTTCTCCAGCTCCATACATTTGTCTAAGAATTTCATGAGTTCATTGTTTCTAATGGCTGAACAGTACTCCATTGTGTATATGTACCGCATTTTTTGTATCCATTCCTCCATTGAGGGACACCTGGGATCTTTCAGCTTCTGGCTATTATAAATAAAGCTGCTATGAACATAGTGGAGCATGTATCCTTATTACATACTGGGGAATTCTCTGGGTATATGCCCAGGAGTGGTATAGCAGGGTCCTAAGTCAGAAGACTTGGATATGAATGAGGACTAGGTTCTGTGTGATTTGATACACAGGAGGAGGAACTAGTGCAGACAGGGAACATTCCAAAGTGATTCATTGCAGGTCAACAGATGAAAGTCATTATTATACTTAAAGGAATCAGTAATAGGTCTGACTAGTGGGCAAAGGAGTATGTGTTTAATCAGGGACTGTATCAATATTTAGATACAGTACTGCCCAAAAAAATATGATGCTTGTTGCATATATGATTGTAAATTATGTTATAATATTAAGAGTTGAAATGAATATGTGAAGCTAATTTTAATAAAATATTCTATTTAAACATAGCATATACAGATAGATTATTTTTATTATTATAGATAATTAATCAACACAGATAAATGATGGAGGAGATAGCTTGCCTTTTCCTTTTTGCATTGTTTTCAAAATGTGTTCCTTACATCAACAGCAGGGATTGATCTATACCTGCCTCATTCTATCTGTCCCAGAGCAATGTACAGCTGATGGTGTAGATGGTACAGATGTCTGTGATAGTATCTGTTGGGAAAATTAGATTACTTCAAACTTCCTTCCAGTTAACAATCCTAAGGCAGAGTGCTTGCCTAGCATATCTGAGACTATGGGTTCAATCCTCAGCAACACATAGGCACAATACACACACACACACACACACACACACACACACACACACACCAAAGCAGGGCAACCTCTTCTTCAAAAACCCCTAGGGTCCTAAGTGAATATAAAATAAGCAGTCATAAATTAAGAGACTGTAGAGGCATTAAAATAATCAATGAGAAAGTAGTCTTAGTGAAAGAAACTGTCCTTCAGTTTCTTTCACTGTGTAAACAAGAAAGAGCAATTATCAAACAATTATCAAACAGTTTTAGACCAGTGAAAAAGAGTTGTTTTGGGATGTCTGAATAAACTCTGCCTGCCTGCCTTTTTCTCTATATGTCTTTCATTTTCACAGATCCATATTCTTCTCAGGTAGATGCTATCCACAGATAGCCAGCATCTACAATGACATATCTCAATAGGCTTGAAAGTCAAAGCAGACCTTTGACTTCCCAACAGCAGACCTTTCTTGGGTCCTGGTAGAACTTCCCAGATCCAGGAACTTAATATTCTAAGGAAGCTTTGAATGAAAGAAGTTTATGTTGGTATGGGTGGACAGACTTGAGAAGAAGCAGTACTAGGGTACTGATTTTATCAATGGAAATAATTTTTCAAAAATTTTTTTCCTTGAAATAGTCTATGTGGAATGCAGAAATCTCATATGGGGATTTTTGACTTACATGAAGGTGCAAAACAGACAAAAATTACAAATCGACTCCTTAAAACTTATTGTCTTTTAAATACATGCATCAATGAATGTAAAAACACTAATTTAATGTAATATAAATTAGTTTTTTTCATGTATAAGAAAGAATCATGACTGGGTATAGTTATAGAGATAGGACAGTACCAGGTGAGATGTCCCTTCCCAATGACTGCCATTGGCCACATATTTGT
Source organism: Apodemus agrarius (assembly GCA_964023405.1). Lineage (NCBI taxonomy): Eukaryota > Metazoa > Chordata > Mammalia > Rodentia > Muridae > Apodemus > Apodemus agrarius. The sequence continues at coordinate 132,801,212 of OZ030009.1, read as the reverse complement.
CCTGGCTTTGCCATAAATACATATGTTGGAGATAATAAAGCCTGCTTTATGTGATCTGAAGAGTGTGCCACCAGATAGCACATCAAAGAAAGATGCCAGACACAGAATACTTTCAGTAAATGAGAATGATGATTCTCATTATTACAATTACTGCCTTGAAAGCCCTCTGGAGCAAAATTTTATAACATATCTTCCTGTTTCTTTGGATTAGGTTAGTTCATTAATTAAAAGCTGTTGTGTATTCCAATAATTTAATGTGTTCAGGTTTCATTCCCTATAGGACTTACTATTTACCTTTGAAGCTAAGAAATACTTTTGCATTGCAAACATTTTGGTGAATTTTACATAATCAATTTTCAAGATGCTATTTAGATGAATCAGTTTCTTATTTGTGATCTTCCTTTTGGTCAGATATGAGTGAGTGATGATGCACTAAATGCTTTAAGTCCTTATGAAATGACAATCGATTTTGATCCATTGGAGTGGTGGGATTACACAATGTGAGATGATATGCTTTCTAATTCTAGAAGATACACCTTGAAAATTAGGCTGTATATAAACATTTTTATATGTCTGGCAATGTTTCTCATTATCCAAAATTACTTTTAGAAATAACTGGTATTTTTCATTTTTTATTATGAAGAAAAACTACATTAAATAAGCACCCCAGACCTTGTCCTCTCAGCAGCTACAAGCACCTTCTAACCCATCACTCAAACCCAAACCTGAGTTAGTTCCTCATGTCTCTCTCCTTCAGGTATCATTTCCTCTCTTTCTATAAGAACTAGATATGTCTATTTATACAACTACTTCCAAGTTAAAGCTATAGTTTTCTCTCTTTTGCACTGTTTGCTTTCTTCTACTTTCCCCCTTTTCAATCCATTCTCTGAGCATTTCCCAAGCCACTTTTATAATACAGATGGTGAGACTTTCTTGAATAGTCTTTGTAAAGTCCACCTCAAGTATTTTTTTTTGTCTCCTCATCCTCCTCCTGCCTCTCTCTGCTCCCCTTCCTCCTCTAGTAATTTGAACTGTCTGAGTCAGGGTCACTGTATATATCCAGGTCCTCTGCATGGAAACACACCAGTCCCTGTTCAACTTCCTCAGGACTAAGGTGGCACAATTGCTTCACAATGTGCAGGCCCTGTTGCTTCTTCCTCATACCTGCTTCTCTGCTTTCATTTTTGATCATTTTTCTCATATTTGTCCAAAACCTAGCCAAGGCTGTGGACACTTGTTTATTCTGGAACACCCTTAACATCACTAATTAAATGAGTTCATTCGTGTTTCAAATAGAATGCCTGAGAGTAAAAGAAGTTACCCTGAGTTACTCTGATAAGAATTGATTTAAGCACTTTAATAACCCGAGTCGTCTTTGTTCAGGCTAGTTGTTTGGGGGAAGTTGAGGAACAATGTTTTTCTTAACTATAACCTTATTAGCATAAATCAAACAAAGTTCAGTAGAAACTCCCTTACATATACAAATGTTTACTAACAAATAGTCTAAAGCTCATCATAAAACCTGCTCTGTAGTATTAAGTCCCAACTATGTGTTCTTTTTGACACTTTGAAAAGCATAATCTTATAATACTCCAGTAGCAAGATGGAGACATACATCAAGTTGGGATTAGGCAACAGATTCCTAAATTACCTTGGATGCTCAGATCCACGTAGAGAGCCCCATTACAGGGTCACAAGAGTGGGGTTGGTAAAGTAAGGTGCCCTGTGTTCACCTCTCTCTACCCACCAAAGTCTTTCATAGTGCGGTTCAAGACCCTTCAAGTTACCTTGGCATCTGTGCAGGTAACGTCTCAGTTTTGCATAACTGTGCACTGATAACTGGTAAAACATATACTCATTTTTTAGGTCAGTAGCAATGGGCCAAAGCATCTTTGAATTAAAAAGCACGGTAGAGACAAGTTAGTTGTAGGAGGTATAAAATCTCTAGCAACTTCTCACTTTATATATGAATCATCTATCCCAGTTTCTACATGGTTGCTTCATACGTGTCCTTGATTTCTACCACACATCCATGTCTCTGAGCATTGGGAACTTTCACTCTCCTCAAATTAAAATTAAATGCTTTTTTTAGTTTTATGATTTTCCCCTTTTTGCTTCCCAGACCCCAGTGTCTCCTTGTCGCTATGTCTTTGTATCTCAATGCCCCCCCCATTTTATTTTTCTTTCCTTTTTTTTTTTCAGAGAGAGGGTCTCACTATGTAGCACTTTCTGGCTAGGAACCCACTATATAGACTTGGCTGGTCTTGAACTCATAGGGATCTACCTTACTCTGCCTCCAGTACACCACCATGACTTTCTTAAATAATGATTTTAATTGCATAAACTTAAATGAGTTGTGTTTAATTTCAAGTAATATGCATTCATCATTTTTCTTTTTCTGTATAGTTATAACAATTGTGCTTGTCCATTGAATTCAGGTCTTATTATATTTGAGATTTTTTTCAATTGCTGATTCATCTAATTTGTGACCAAGTTCTCTTGATTTGGCCTCTGTCCAAAATGTTTCTCCACCTACATTTGGCACACACTATTAAGGGCTCTGTCTTGTTTATAGGGCTTCCTCGCAACTCCAAATTGTCTCTTAAACTCAATTCTACAAGTCATTTAACTCAATTTTGTTAACCATTTCTGACTGCCCCATGAGGAAGATTAACAGTTGGTCTCTGTCTATGTTAAGTAAAAATATAGAATAAATTTTAACACTTCAACACTTAATAATTTTTGTGTTTTGATCTCTACAATAACTCATTCCTCAACAATTCTATATAATTCATATAGTAAGCATTTATATTGGGTATGTTTTCACAAAAATGAACACTGACAGAAAAATTAAAATTTCAGAAAAAAATCTTGTTTCTCTAACTGGCTGAGAGCTTGTCAGTTTATTTTTCTATGTGATATTTATTCTATGAATGTGTATGAGCACTGATTAAAAAGAATACAATTTTGAAAAATATTTATATTAATTCTTCATTGTTTCACAGGTTGTAGAAAAATGAATATAAGTAACAATGTCATTACCAATTATAGCAAGGTATCAGCCTTTTACAACTTCTGAAGGTCTCCAGGACCCACTTTAAGTGGAGAATTTCAACAACCATAATAAGATAAATGCTAATTTTAGAACTATATGAAAGAAGAAATTAGGTTTGTATACTTAAAATTTCACATTTGTAATGTTGTAAATTCTTTTGGGTAATTTTTCCTACTTCTGTTTTCTCAATTAGTTAGAGTAATAAAAAGTCAGAGATGGGAGCTGGGGGAAGATATTAGGCTGTTATTGCAAGTTAATAGCTTTATGTTGTGTATGTATCGAAGATGCCAAGTGCAAAATCGGATAATTGCCATTTGCTCTGTCACCCAATCCTTTGCCAATGTCTATGATGTCACCTTCTCTACACTTTTTAGCATGCAAGAGAAACACTGTTTCATTCTTCACTTTTTGTATATTCATCTCTAAGTCTTGGCAATGGTTAAGATCTTCTCTTGGATTTCTATTTCTATTGATGTGGTCAAACATTTCTTTTAAAATTTTTATTGCTTGTCAAGGCATGGCTTTCAGCAAAATTGTTTACAAATTTAGATCTTTATTTTTTAAAAATTATCAGGGATAAAAATGATAAAAATATTCCTTGTTGGTTAAGAACCATGACTGTTTTTGGCAAGGATCTAAATTTGGTGTCCAAGTACTCATGACAGCTCACAACCTTCAGAGACTTGAGCTCTAGGGGATTCCACACAGGCTTCTACCTTCTATGGGAACTGCATGCATGTGTTATACTTACATGCCTACAAGATATGCATATATAAGATAAAGTAAATGCAAATTTATCAATATTCTCAAATTTTCATTTTGCAAAACATTCAGGGTTACAAAAATTTGCAAACCATAGGACAAAGATTCCCTATATATTCATGAATCTGATTCTTTAGACAACTACAGTATAATAAAGAACAGAAAATTAACACTGGCATAATTCTGTCCTCCAGTCCACAGATATGTTAAATTTTTCTTTTTAATTTTATTTAATTTATTTTAAAATTGCATACATCTTAATTAAATAGAATTGAATTATGGTCCCATTTTCAATTCTCCCTTTCAGCTCCCTCCATGGCTTCTCCCTGTTCTCAAACAATGACCTCTTTTCCTTTGATTATTGTGACTTATATTTATGTATGCACAAATACATAAATACAATCTGCTGAGCACATCTTTCTTGTTCAGCTGTATAAGGTTTCTGGGCTGAGCACTTTGTACTGGCTAACCAATGGGAGGGCTCATCCCTGGGAGAGGAGAAGCTAATTCTCCCTCTCCCAGCAATCATTGGTTGCCTGAAGTTCATCTTGGGGGGACCTTATGACTTTTTTGCCCTTCCATATACAAATTTCCATTTGTAGTAGTGCCACTGTTATAATCTTTTGTGTGCACCCATTCCTAGGAGAGCCTGTTTCACAGCAGACTTATTGGTTCTAATATAAATCTAAATAGCAGTGTCATTGTGATCTGTCTTCAATCGAGGATCGCAGTCTCATTTTGCTGACCTGTGGCTTCTTTCTCCTGTAATCTGGCAGAGTTCCTCACTCTGCTTTGGTTTTAGGTGACTACTTTTTTCAATAGGAGGATTTCTTAAAACCTTTAATGCTCTTTCTTGAGAGTGAATCTCCTCGACGTGGACAGTACAGGCATGACACCAGAGACACAACCCAATATTAGCTTGGCATTCAAACTTCCCATGTGGTAGTCTCCTCTTCTTTTCATCTTTAAGCCACTGTTCAAACTGAGATGGCTCACTTTTCTCCTAATTTCCTATCTTTATATCTTATCCTATAGTGTTTTTACTATGTGGATTTTTAAAAATATTTATTTCTATTTAAGAAACATTTTAGACAAGATATCACAGCTTCTCTGACTGCTTCTTTCCCCTATACTTTCTTTTTTTTTTTTTTTTTTTTTTTTTTTTTTTTTTTTTTGGTTTTTCGAGACAGGGTTTCTCTGTGTAGTCCTGGCTGTCCTGAAACTCACTCTGTAGACCAGGCTGGCCTCGAACTCAGAAATCCGCCTGCCTCTGCCTCCCAAGTGCTGGGATTACAGGCGTGCGCCACCACGCCCGGCTTTCCCCTATACTTTCTAATGGCATGGAGAAATTAATTTTCTAACTAATTAAGTAATGAAATCAATTAATGTTACATTCTTAGAAACTAATATTCATTTTACGTCTGCACTTACACAGTTTTACTGCTTTGATGATCTACAATAGATTAAAACATCCTTTAGCAAGGAGAAACCAAATTCAACTTAATTTATTCCCTGCTCCTTAAAACAAGCTCTCATCAGAAACCTTTGTAGAAAGCATGGAGCTACAACTGTTTTTGAATCAATGAAACTATTCATTTAGAAAGAAGACAAATGTGAAATGGCAAATTTTTCTTTATTAAATTTATACAAAAATTTGCTTAAAAGTAAATGTTTTAGAAATGATTTCATTATTACAAATAGCTATTTTTAATCAGATAGCTATTCTCATGAAGAGATACAGATAAAAGTCTGCCAACATCTGATTAAAATTACCCTAAGTAAAATGTCAATAAAATTAAATTTCTTGCCTCTAATACTACTAAAAGCCCATAGCCACAATGTTTGTCTTGATTAATTATTAAGAAGATTTTAGGTTTTCTACATTAATGGATTTTGTGCCAGATATTGTTTCTAATTAATCTTTGGATTTCTCTGATGAAACTGTATTTAAGTCCACTGAATGTCATAACTCAGTTTTGCCATATCTAGAAAATTATTTTAAAATAGTAGGGCAATAATAATCTATAAAATCTCACAAACATGTCTAGAATAGTCATGGATGTCAAAGCTCAGAAAACTGATTTTCATTGTTTGGAAATGAAATGATAGCTTTGTTGGCCCTGTGAACTGATTAGCTTGCAGAAAAAAAATCCCATTGTATATATTATAAATATGACACAAAATGAATCTGATATTTAGAATCCACATGCTTTAAATTATTAAAACTGTAGATTTTGTACACAATGCTAGACAATATCAATGATGTGTTTATATAAAACTGAATAGTTATATAAGGACAGAAAATTGCTACATATAAATCAGATGTTTCTAGAAAAATGATACATGATGCTATATAGATAGGTATAAGATCAATTGCTGAAATTACCCTGGGAGCTTTATTGGTGGAAAGGTAATGCCATATAAATGTTAATTATGGTTCTGGAAATTTGACCCAATATTGGATATGTCTATAGGAGGCATACAAATTAAAATCAAGCATATGATAGTAGATTATTCAGTCGTAAAAGGGAATGAGGTTATGAACTTTGAAAATGCTTTTAATTGAAAGAAGGTAAGTTCATGACAATTAGCTGGATTTCAAATTATAAGAAATGTCCATTATAAGTAGTCCAATGAAGGGAAAAGTAGGTGATTGCCTAGAGTTAGAGTGTGATGGTTAATCCCCATTGTTAACTTGACAGGACTCAGAACTATAGGGGGACATTCTATAAGGTGCATATATGAGGAAATTTCCAGGAAGGTTTAACTCAAGAGGGAAGTCCCATTCTGAATATGATGGCTTGGTTCTCTGGGCTGAGGTCCAGGACTGAATAGAAAGGGAAAGCAAATGGAGTACTTGCATTCTCTCTCTGTGTCTGTGTCTGTGTCTGTGTCTGTGTCTGTGTCTGTGTCTGTGTCTGTGTCTGTGTCTGTGTCTGTGTCTGTGTCTCTGTCTGTGTCTGTGTCTGTCTGTGTCTGTGTCTGTGTGTCTGTGTCTGTGTGTCTGTGTCTGTGTCTGTCTGTGTCTGTGTATGTGTCTGTCTGTCTCTGTCTCTGTCTCTGTCTCTGTCTCTGTCTCTGTCTCTCTCTCTCTCTCTCTGTCTCTCTCTCTCTCTCTCTCTCTCTCTTAGTCTCTCTCTCTCCCTGTCTCTCTCCTGGCTGCACACATACCCTGGTCAGCTGCCTTATGCCCTTTATGTCTTGCATATCTTGCCATTATCATGGACTGTAAATCTTTGCCAAATCGAAATAAACATTTCCTTATGTTGCTTTGCCAGGCCTATTGTCACAGCAATCAAAAAAGTATGTAGTGCATTGGGGAAGCAGTGCAGGCCGTGATAACTGAGTGGAGGGGCTCCTTTATGAGCTGATGAGTATGAAGCCAATTGACTGTAATAGTTATACATATTCATGAGTTTTCTAAAAAGCAGTTGAAATACATACTTCAGTGATATGTAAATTGAGCATAAAAAGAGGTTACTTATTGTATACACACAAATCCATACAGATCAATGACTGAAACATAGATCACTATTCAGACAACAAGCACAAACAGCCTTACTGATCAACCATAGTTTTTTTCCTAAACTTACACATCTCCCTGTAGTTTAGTATAGTAGTACATGACTCATTGGGTGATTGAATCTTTAATGGTTTTGGGTGTTTAGACAAACATAAATTACAGTGTACAGAGATGGTGTATAAGGAATAAATAATGACTTATATATGTACTATATGTAGCATTCAGAAATGACTAAATATGTGTTATAGACAAAAGTCATAGATTTCACAAAAATAAAATTTCCTGGGGAAAAGAACAACTCTAAGAAAGGGTAAGAGGTGGCTATGATTTTTCTCAACTAGGTATGTAAGAAGCCCCAGCTAGAGGAAAAAAATCCTTAAACTAAAATAACAAAAATGTTTGTTAGGTTTGGCACTCGTGACTTTTAAATCCTTCACTTTGAAAAACAAAATGTCATGAAAAATGATTGGAATTCTATGTTAGAGGGTCAAAAAATACTTTAAAATATTTACTGTAAAACTGCAAAGATCATTGTGCATATATAAATATGTTTAATGCCTATGCAATATGTATATACATATGGGGCAAATGGCTGTTCATGCATTTGTGTACATGTGTAATGTCTGTGCATGTGGTATGTGTATGCACATGTGCAACTGGATATACATACATATGTGTATGATATCTATGTATGTGGTTTATAGATGCACATGTTCATGCAAATGGATGCACTTGTGCACAGAAGTAATGTCTATGCATGTAGTGTGTACATGTCTACATGTGCAAGTGGGTATGCGGAGGTCAGTGATTGATGAGATTTGTATTTCTTAATTGCTTTCCAGCTTGTCTTTTGAGATTAGGTGTCTTAGTAAGCCCATTGAATAGAGTAGCTAGCTAGAGAGCTCCTGGGATTTGCTGTCTCTTTCTATGCGTGACTACTCTGAGCTTTTACATGGGTCCCGAGGATCCAAACTTAGGTCCTCATAGTTGTGTGCCAGGCACTTGAGTGGTTGAGCCATCTCCTCAGCTCCTCCTATATACCCCAGACAGACAGATAAATGTTCTTTTATTGTTTTCATATCCTAGAGCTGCCAGACAAACTCCCACATCCAGGAGGAGATACACAACCTCGCTTGGGGGTTCTGTCCTTTGCCATGGCATAAGGGTGCGCGGGCATATGGGTAAAATCATGATGTCTGGAGTCTGTCTAACTGGGTTTGAGGTCCACATTAACTCAGATATGCAGCCCAGGTGAATCCCTAAACCTTGGTCTCATTCTCTTGTATATAAAATGACTATGAAAACATTTATCTAAGAGGCATTGGGGGGTTAATTCATACTTACAAACCATTGAGAACCACTTAGTGCAATGCCAAGCAAATGTGAGGGGAAGGAGAGGGAGGAAGAGCAGCTCTTAACTGTGCTCACTACCTTTATGGCAGCACACAACCAGTGAAAGTATTAAATAACTAAGAGTGCACTTACTTTTTGTCCTTCCTTTGTACTCAATGAGTATTTAGTACTGAATTAGCTTTAGAGCCATCAGTGACTGTTGCGGTGAAATTGATTCTGAGACAGGAAAGGCTATCTCCACTGCCTTTGGTTATTGGACACCTTTCTCTATGTACTTTAATCTAAATTTAGGTTGAGTTCTTGTGATCTGTGTAGTGGAAAACAGTTATATATGAAGATATGGCAAGACAAACATAAGTCAAAGGACACATGGATGATGTAAGATGGATTCTCAGAGATTTCTGATCCCAGATCCAACCATGAAGACCACTTCTAAGATGGGAAATGATAAGACTCAGTACCAGTGAGACCTAAAATATTTTGACCTTGAATACTCAAGGCAATATATGTAGGATTATTTCCAAAGAGAGATAGATATGGTAAATTTTTAAGCTCTTTTCCATGCTCCCAAGAGAATGAACAGAGTGATTAGATTAGTGCTTTGTAATTATCTTTCTAGCAGAGAGTGCTGGGTCACAGGTAGGGCAGAACCAGTTCTACAGTACTATTTTGACATTATTGACCATCTTCCAGGTGAGAAATGAACATATGGATCAAAACTGGACATCCATGTCTGTGAGGAACACAGATCATCCCACAGCTGGACCATAGCCACAGATTTCAATTTCTCATCTGGATCATTCATGCTGCTCACAATTTATTATAGCCATGGTAGATGAAGGCAAGATGAACTTTTGCTCAGCCTTGCACTCTTGCAATCTTCCACTTTTGTTTCAAAGGAAAGAGTGCATGTGAACTGGTGTGTGTGTGTGTGTGTGTGTGTGTGTGTGTGTGTGTGTAAAACCTGGTGGTACACGATTACCTTTGCTAGCTGTTATTTTGTCATTTCAATCAAACTTTTGTAATTTTTGTGAAAGGTTAGTGAATCCTTTTTTCTACCTCCAATCAATATCTTAAATGCAGAATCCAATTCATTAGCAAAGTTGTACCCCTGGGCAGACCATTCAACACTCCCTTGTAATTTAGTGGAGAACAGCTACCCTGAAATTCTTGAAGTTCTGCTCCCAACCATCTAGGGAGACCATGACAGTGATCCTTTCCTTAGGTTCTTTTAGGTGTTAATATCCAATGAGTAGTTAGAGACATAGCACTTTGTACAGCTAAGCCGGCAGGACCCTGTCTCATATCAGAGTTTTCTCTTGTCCCTTGTCTGTTGCCTGACCCACCCTTCACAGAGTCTTAAATATTGTCACAGTTGTAGTAGCCAATCAGCACACAAGAGTCAATGAATATAGGATACAAAAAAAATTTTGTATGATCAGGTTTTAGGACATAAAAATTATAACTGTCCACATGCAACTATGAAAAAGAAACATAAAAATCAACCTCAACAAGAATATATATGTACAAAAGTGGTTTTGTTTTACCAATAGTGCTGTTGACCCCTACAGCCAATTTCTGTCTAAAATTATTAAGTGGCCTAGTCCAGAAACCAACCATTTGTGTACCTTAAACTTAATATAATCTTGAGTATTGTGATGAAATCTGTTACTGCTCCTCTTCATTCTTTCTGGGGCATGAGCTATCCTTCTGTTCAATGTATCCATGCTCTATTGATTACCTTACCTCCAAGGTTTTGGGTTTGTAGCCATACTATGCCAGTGGCTGTGTTCTTATTAATTTTTTTCACCAATATCCTCTCAAAGCACAAGTATAATAGTTTTTAAAACTCAGAAAAACTAGTAAAGACATAAAGTGCTTCCTCTAAGTGAAAATATGTATGTTCTTGACTTAAGGCTAGAAAGAAACAAAGGGATAAAAAACATAATGAGGTCGCTAATATCTAAAGTAAATTTTATTGTTAATCTTTTGATGTACCTACTTAAATATTATCCATAGATAGACATGAATGGGAAGAAAATTATAAGAATCCAGGAATATCTATAGATGACAGATTATTTATTAGTATGTTGTATGAATTAGGAATTTACTAGAGGTCTTCATGTAGTCCCTGTTGATTGGGATGGCCTTCTATAATCCTATAGTTGTGAAACAAATCAGAGAGCATTATATTTCAATGTAAAAAGATAAAATATTAAATATTTCACCTTTCAAGTGTATAATATAAAACCTTCAGAGAGGGATGGCTAATCTGTTTACATCCTAAGGACTGCATAATACAGTCAGAGCTATGAATTTATACTGGCAGCTTTGACTAGTCACTAAAATAAATTAAGAAATTCATTTACAAGTGACAAGTACATTTAGGTGGCAACCTATATGATTTACTTAGACTTTCCTATGGGTATACTTTTATGAGGAAGCCCTACATTTATGAAATATTCTTACCTTGCTCTGCATTTGCCTTACTTTATTTGCCAATTTCTCATAAAATGGCTTTTTGGTTACTACATTCCGTTGCACTGGAAAGCTTTGGAGAACATGCTATCATTTTCATAAAATATGGTTAAGCAATTTATTGTGAAAATTTTGTGTGAGGTTTATTTTTCTATATATGTCTAGATAAATGTTTTGGATTTTAAAATTAATAAAAAAGCTAAGGATGTGGTAAATTATTAATTCTGTCTATCTATCTATCTATCTATCTATCTATCCATCCATCCATCCATCCATCCATCCACCCATCTATTTATGTATTCATTGGTTTTTTTCAAGACAGGGTTTCCTTCGTGTAACAGAGCCAGCCCTGGCTGTCCTGAAACTCATTTTGCAGATTAGGCTGACCTTCAACAGACAGAGTATCCCCTGCCTCTACCTTCTGAGTGCTTGGATTAAAGGCTTACACCACTGTGCTCCACAGTTCTTTTATATTTTAAACCAGAATAGAAAAAAGGATTAAGGAAGGACCAGAAGGAAAAAAGTAAAGATTGATAAAATCATGTGGAAATGATGATATATGGTACTTAGTGTGTCTCAAAGACACACTGCCTTTTAGCTGAGCACGGTGACACACCCCTTAATCCTAGCACTTGGGAATCAGAGGGCAGGCAGCTTTTTTTGAGTTCAGACCAGCCTGATTTAACACCAAAGTTCCTGGCCAACCAGAGAAACATGGTAAGACTAGTTCTCAAAAATAATATAAACCACTCTATATTGTTCTTAATATTACAGATTTTTAAATAATTCCATTCCACATAATGGTCAGAATTAAGTAGGTGTTTCATGGAAGGAAATTATCTTAATTCCTAGTATATAACACTTTTTGTGATATAAACAATCTAATTCCTCTGGATTTCTTTATGGAACTGTGAACTGACACCAAATGATAAAATGTTTCTGGGAAAGTCTTTTTTTTTTTTTTTTTTTTTTTTTGCAGCTATAATGATCTAGCCAATATAAGTGTTTCCATGCTTACTCTAGAACCAAAGGACACTGATTGAAGACTACATTAGCTTCTCACCTTGGAGTGTCCATTGGATAATATGATAATGATGATAATGTATTTCATTAGTGATGAATATGATAGTGATAATATGATAGTGATGATAATGTATTTCACTGCTTAGTGCAGGTTAGATATCAAGCTGGAAAACATAGTAACTACTTGATTCTAAACAAATGTCTGTGAAGAAAAATGAGGTACCAGCTACTATATATCATTAATCACTCCATAATTGCTGCTGTTTCTGCTCTTAATGTTGTCTCTGTGCTTATCTGAAGCATTCACTACCTACCAGATAGAAGATAAGATGTCACCAAATGAGACTATCACACAAAGATTCAAAAGTGTGACTTACAGATAGCAGTATTTGTACAGCACTGTGGATGACCTCTAGGTACTGGAAATCGACGATGCAGCCTGTGACTGAGACATATGTGTAGTCATCCATCATGTCATGAGCTGATGGTGGTAGCACTCTCCGCACACAGCCAGGTCCATGTTCCCTCCACCATGACCGATGTACAGAGATGTTGAAGGTCATCAGATCTGTGTCCTATATGGCAGTAGACAAGAGAACAAAAGGGTCAATTTCATTACATCATACTTTTGGCTTTGACATTGGAAAGAGTCCAGGATAGGCAGAAATGCAAAAATGAAGAAAAGAAGAAAACTGAAAGCCAAAAAATGTCATGTACACGACATATTTGCACTACTGAGTTATAGTCATTCAATGTAGAGACATAGTCCTTTGAATAATAACATTAGCCTTGTAAAGTTGCTACACATCAAGAGTCCAGGGGGCTTGTATTTTACTTACATACAATCTTTTCTACATTTCATAGTGTGATATTATCATTGACATCATCATCCTACAGTCATAGTTACTGAGTGCTTCATTGCACACTAGATGATGTTGTATAAGAGTTCCACATACTACAGCTGTCTCTGGGTATTTCATAGGAAATATGTTCAGAATTCTCTGCAAATAGCAAATATATATATATATATATGTATATATATATACATATATATATATATGCCCATCTCTAATGTAACATGTTACAATATTTTTCTTATGTATCATCAATAAAAATTTAAGGATCAGGGATCAGGATGTTATACTAAAACACATGGGTAGGCCCAGATACTCTCTCTCTCTCTCTCTCTCTCTCTCTCTCTCTCTCTCTCTCTCTTTCTCCTTTCTCTCTTTCTTACTTTTTCTTCTTTCCTTTCTCTCTTCCTTCATTCCATTCTTCATTCTGTCATTCCTTTCTTCCTTTCTATCTACAAGGCAATCAATCTGTTACAACTGAAACTGTCCTCAAATGTGCACTGCATTGAACTCCTGGTTCTTCTACCATCACTTTCTGAATGCTGAGATTACAGCATGTGTCACTCAACTTGGGTGAAATCACATGTAATACAAACAGGCAGTGAATGGAGATGAGATATACAGAGAAAGAGATGAAGCCAAAGTAACCATTCAGGTAGACATTGGGGTGATACGAGTCACTGCCAAGAAGTGCCATGGGCATTGAAGGAAAATAATGGAATGAAGAAATAATCTATGAAGTTAGATGGTTCACAGCATTGCCCACAACAAATTCAACCCAAGAAAATGTATTTCAGGTTTCTGCCTCTGGAAAGGAGAGAGAAGGAATTTCTGTTGCTTCAGCCAACCAATTTGCGATAATTTATTATTATCACCATAAGAAACTACTGTGGGCAGAGAATAAATTATTATAGGTAAATTCATTAGCATAAGTTAGTAGAGCAAGCAAGGTATAGAGTGAGGACTTGGAGCTATGAAGTCTACTTTTAACTCTATGAACAGCATCATATGCACTCTTTGCCATCTTTCCCATTAAACCTTTGATGATGCTCCATCCTCAGAAGAAAGTTAATTTTTTCTTCAAATATCTTAACAAAATACATCCATATTAAATCCAAAGGATAAAGAAGACATTTCTCAATTTTTATAACTTAAAATTTGTCAGTATCCTTAGTGGAGACAACTACAGATTTCCATGTTCAAGAGATGACTTTTATTCTAGACTGAGCATGTTCAATAGAAAACATTTTGATTGGTGATTGGGGAATGGGTGGAGGGAAGAGTACTTATGAGACATATGGTAAGGGGGGGAAACTGGGAAAGGGGAAAGCATTCGGAATGTAAGCAAAGAATACAGAAAATAAAAAAAAAACAAGAAAGTATCATTAGCAAGTGTAAAATGTGACCTCTTGTGACAGGTCTATGTGTGTTGAAAATGTTATAAAATCATATATATATATATTATATGAAAAATATCCAGACTTCAATGCATTTTTACAATAGGAATACATTAGACTTCAGTCTCACGATCATGGTATCTTAGGTATGTATAAATATTAGAAAACCCAAGTTAATTTGAAAAATTTCTTGTCCCTATCAATTTGGATAAAAGATTCATAATCTGTATTACGGCAAGGGCACCTTTGGCAGACTAAGATTTTCATATTTGAACTTTTGGGTGAGATGGTGGGTTAGAAATTGCCTTTATGTAACTTGGTGAAGAGGTAGAAGGAAGGAAGGAAAAAATGGACTCTATTCCAAAGAGAGAAAGAAACATCTTTGGAAATGTTCAAAGATCAGTACAGGACATCAGTAAAGGGGAGAGAAAGAAGAGGAGGAATACAGTCAGTAGAAATGAGCCAAGCACAGGACATGTCCATTTGTGTGGCAGGACAGGAAATGAGTCCTATCATTGCCTCACAGAGAAGGTAATAGAGGCAGTCCTTGGTGAAAAGAGATTTGTAGTTCTGCCTTGAACAAGTCCACACCCCCGATGAGCCTTAAACCCAGTTGTAAGTTTTGGTGAGACAGTGACATCTTTAGCAAATGGGTCAGCACTGGACAGGAATCCCATTGGTAACATGTTGAGAGGGGACCTATTGTTCTAAACTGAGTTGCACTGGGTGCTGAAGATGGGGAATAGTCACAAACCTGGGAGATCCAATTTGACTAGTATAAGCCCTAGGGTGACAGCTGTAGAGAGTAGGCATTGACGATTATAACAAAGCAGAAACATACACTCACATATATACACAATTACACAAGCACTTATGTGCATGTGTACGTGCACGCGCGCGCGCGCACACACACACACACACACACACACACACATGCACACACACACTCAAACATGCTCACACACCAAGAAAAAAAATAAATGAGATTTTTTTCAGCTCAGGAAATAAAGTGTGCATGGAAGGACAGCTCCATCATTAGTTATGAAGCAGACGTCAACTGAGAATAATCTTGGAGTTTGAGAGCTCTGTGCCTGCTGTCAGCAAGTGGCTTAACCTCTAAATACACCTATCTGACATTCACTGTGATAGAATCTGAAAACGATGAAGCTACAGTAGGTAATTTGATGACCACGTGGATGTCTCTTCAACAAGGTGACTAATACATGGGGAATCTTCAAAGTGTGATGGCTCCTCTACCTAACAGTATTGCTGCATCTCCTAGCACATGTAGGAAAAAACCCTTAGCTGGAATATCAGTCACTTCAGGGGATCCAATCCAAAGAGTATTGCAAAGTAGGAGAATTTGCAAAGAGACTGCAAAGAGAAGACTGCCTAGTCAAAGCCCTAGTGCACATAGAAGGAACTCCACTAATGTGAAGACAGCACTGGCAGACACTAAATGCTTTGCCAGTGTGGGTTTAATCCCAGCATAAGTCACAGGACAAATGAAGCTACACGTGCATCCAACTTCCATCCCTGGTCCAGGGCCTGCTGCGATTGTGTATTTCATATCAGTTTGATAAAATATTTTGAGGATGTTGGTTTAGTATACTTGACCAATTCATAGTTTGACTATAAAGTTTTGAAGAAAGAGCTTGTTTGATCTACCTAAAATGAGGACAGGGTGGAGGTGGGTCAGAAATCAAATGTGTTTGCCACAATGACCTGAAAACTTGAGTTTGAGCAATAGAACCCAGGTAAAAGTTGAAAGAAAGAACTGACTTCTCAAGTGGTCCATAAACTGTACATATACCATGGCACAGTCCTACCCCCGCCCATCATGCACACACATGCACGGTAATAGTAATGAGTATATTTTAAAAGGGATATGTGAAGGGAGTATTAAAACCACTCACTAGTATTATGCTAGGATCCATATGACTTTCCATGTCCATTGGGTCTGCTTTATAAAATTGGGAGGTATAATTATTGGTGTACATATGTTTATAATCATTGCATAATCATGATGAAATATTCAATTTTTTAATACTATTTGGCCTTCTTTATTTCTCTCTCTCTCTCTTTTTTTTTTTTTTTTTTTTTTTGGTTTTTCGAGACAGGGTTTCTCTGTGTGGTCCTGGCTGTTCTGGAACTCACTCTGTAGACCAGGCTGGCCTCGAACTCAGAAATCCGCCTGCCTCTGCCTCCCAAGTGCTGGGATTACAGGTGTGCACCACCACTCCCGGCCTGGCCTTCTTTATCTCTTATGACCATTTTATTGTATGTCTATTTTCATCAGATATCGCAATTAGTCACGTCCTTTGCCTTTTGTTTGCTTACTAGATTGACTTGCACTCTGTGGCAGTCTTTGCCAGACAGGTGCCATTTTCTTGTGGAAAAAAAATAATTTAACTCTGATTTCTAGTTTAGTTAGCTGCTCTGCATATATGAGTTAAGTTTATTTATGTTTAAGGTTATTATGTATAGATGATCATCAGTATTTATAATTTAGTTGGCAGTATTTTTGTTGGATATTTTTCCAAATTGTTCTGGTTAGGTTTGGGGTTTTATTTTGTTTTTGTTTGTTTGTTTTTTGTCAACTTGACACAAACTAGAGTTATCTGGGAAGAAGACCCTCAATTGAGAAAAAAATGTCTCCATCACTGGGGGCAATTTTTTGATTGTTGGTTGATATGAGAGGGCTCAACCACTGTGGGTATTGCTGTTCTAGGTAGTTCTGATGGTATCATAAAGCCGAGTGAGCCAAACTAGGCAGGGAAAAACCCAGGAAGCCTCAACACTAAAATAAAGAAATGTAGGTAACAGAGGAAAACCGAGGGTAGAAGAACACGCCAATGGGCTGTTCACTGCCAAAGAGTCAACTCTGAACACAGACACATAAGTAACAATATATGGACACAGCAGGTCATATATTGGGATATATGTGTGTGTATATATATATATATATACATATATATACATATATATATATATATATATATATATACATATGTATGCATATATGCATGCAATAGCAATTGGCCAATAATAGAGGCCATGAATTTGAAGAAGAAGGATATATGGAAGGGTTTGGATAGAAGAAAGGGAGGGGAGAAACATCATAGTCAAATAAAAAGACACCCCTGAAAGGAAGCAGATTGAGCAAACTCGGGACAGCAAGTCAGTAGCAGCCCTCCTGCTGAGCCTGGTGTGCCCTTGGTGGGGACAGAGTGACATGGTTCCTGCCCCTGGGACAGGGCCTCTATATGAGCCTCCATGAGTGTCAGTGGATGCTGGGGGAGTAAGGTTTGTTTATGTAAAAACATACATATTTTCTGGAACAAGTACTGGCAGTCGAAGGCTCTTCCCTTCCTAGGAATGCCCTCCTTGTTAACATTAATGAGTCCATGATAACTATTAACACTAGTCTAGAACTCAAGGGTGTAGCTATATCATGGCAAAATGGTGAACACTGGGATCTTCAGGATAACCCTTAAGGCTATGGGAAAGAACTCTGAATGCAAGAGCTCTAAAATACATAATTTCTCAATGATGGAAAAAAATAAGGAGGAAATGTGAATTATATGAGGGGCTTCACAAACCTAAAAGAACAAAAGCAGCTGTGCTGTGAACCAACTTGGAAGGAGATCAAGTGGTTTAAGGCATGGTGATCACAGGAGATCCCACTCAGCTAAGTTTTTTGTTTGTGCTCACAAAGGCAGGTAGATTCCTGAGTTCAGGTCAGCCTAGGACAGAGAGATGCTAGGCCCAGGTGTGGTGGAAATGGTAAGTGCAGGGCAGGGTCCCACCCAATTAGCTTAGCTTAGCTTAGCTTAGCTTAGCTTAGCTTAGCGTGAGTGTGTGTGTGTGTGTGTGTGTGTGTGTGTGTGTGTGTGTTTCCGAGACAGGGTTTCTCTGTATAGCCCTGGCTGTCCTGGAACTCACTCTGTAGACCAGGCTGGCCTGGAACTCAGAAATCTGCCTGCCTCTGCCTCCCAAGTGCTGGGATTAAAGGCGTGCCCAAGGCAGACAGATGTCTTAATTCTTTTGTAGTGCTAAGAAAATCTGTATGCTTTCTGTCTCCTGAAAATCAAAGGCCTGAGGTCACAGGATGCTGAATCGTCAGACAGTCAAAAGGAAACCTGGAATAAATGGTGGGATTGATATGTGGAATACACAACTGGACCTGTATTCTGCAGGAGATGAGCTTTGCAGAGAAACTTTTAGGATTAAGAAGAAAGGACAGTCTGGGGACTGACACAGGCAAGCAGAAGAACATAGACCGAGAGATCTCCAGAGAGAAAACCCAACAGAGAGAGACACAGACGGGAAACGCTGTCATCAAGCGGAGCACGGGTCCTTAGTGTGGACACACGATTTGACTTTTCACTGCTCCCAGACACCCTTGTTTCAGAGCCCCTCTCCAAGCTGAGGCTGGTCCTCAGCAGTGCTCCTCCATGGCACATGATTCAGTTCTCACTCCTTGTTTTGTGCCTTGAGTTGGTGCCCTAACTCTTTCCTTTACAAATTATAAGCTAAATAAATCCTTTTTCTCCCTAAGTTGCTCTTTGGTTGTAGTCTGTATCACAGCAATAGAACGCTACTCAGGACATAAGTAAGGATTCCAATTGTCCTCGTGAAGCAGGAGGAAGAACTAATCATTCAGGGCAGTATGGTGGCTCCCAGGCCAAGGCGTTGAACATCTAAGCATCTTTGGGAGTGGATGGCACCCGGGCTAGAGCACTGCATAGCTGGGAAGCTAGGGGAGTAGACGGCGCTTAGGCAAGTGTACCACATAAGGCAGCAGAGGTGGTGGACGGAGCCTGGGTTAGAGCACTACACTGCTGGGCAGCTGGGGCAGGAGGAACAGACTCAGGTTCTTTTGGGTTCACAGCTTCCTCTCCTAAACAGGTCTTGTCATCCAGGCCAGACATTTTGGCTGGAGCAGCTCCATATATGGCCTTTGCTGAGAGGCCAGTGACCTGAGTATCCCAATCCCTGCTCCTTTGGCTATTTTCAGTCCTGTCTGTGGACATCCTGTTAATAGTTTGTAAGAGTAATGGTTTGGGCTCTGCAACCATGAAGGAGCTGGTGGAAAGCAGAAGCCTTTGAAGTGGCAAATGGGTGAGGTTGAATGTCACCATTCTGATCAAACGCAGGAAAACAAGTGTAACCCTTACACTCTCCTGCATAGGGTAAGGCAGGAGGCCACAAAGATACCCACAGCATATTCCTCGGCAAAGCTGCTCTATGTAGTTATATTTTTTCCCCTCAGCTTAAGGAATTGAAGGGAACTTTATGAGCATGTCTGAAATTATACCAATAATAAAACGTTTTACATTTTTTTTTTGCTTGTTGGTTTGCTATTCAATTACCTTTACAGCAATAGTGCTTTATTGACAATAAAACATTTCACTTCATTTTTTTAGGGTCTGTTGATTTGCTATATGAATCATCTCCAGCTCTCCGTGGGTAAAATATTACAGAAAAATAATTGCTTTCATTGGTGGATTTAGTTTAATGCGAAGCAATTTACCTGCAGGCAAAGTGCAGAGATTGCACAGTGACTGCTTCACTTCCTGATCATCAGATTTAATCTCTTACAGTTAGTCCTGATTAATATAGAAGAGCTATGTGTTTCCCCATCTTAGTAGAATACATTAGGTTCCGGATGAATTAACAGAATCTTGAAATTCAGACATTTTTTTTCTTTTAAGCATTCTTATCTAGTGATCTTCATTATTGTGGAACATTAGTTTCTTTCAATGTGACTTTGACTAAAATGTAAACAAATAAAACACAAATTACGCATATTTGTAAAACCCATAAAACATCTCAGCGCAGTTCTTCCTTCTCTGTAGAGATGCAACCATTTATTAATCGTACTACACTTCTACGGACTGTATTAAAATTTGACTGTGAGCATCAATAGCATAAAATTATATTTAAGGTTCATACTTCATACATTTGCTCTGGAGTTTTATTTTAAGTTTTTATCCATTTTCTATGCCCTTCACTACTAGATTTCAAACACAAAAAAGTTACTAAACACATGACAATTCGATTTTCTGTCTACAAGACAAATCAGACAGAAGCAAATGCATAACTTCAAGGGAATATATATATACATATATATATACATATACATATATAAATATGCATCTATATTTCCACCGTTACTACATCAAGACTTAGAATTTTTAAATGCACAGATTATTATGAAACTACAGATAAACAATATTACAATAACTTTTAATATTTCAAATGTCCTTTCTCCTTTCGACATGTAAGTAGAATGCTCTACAATGCTTTAAGTTGACCCGATTAAAAATTTTAAAAAATAAAGCTACTTCGCGACTATAACTAACGATAATCTAAACAACAGTGCTCAGATTCGTGGACTTATAAGTGAAGGGTAACAGTTTGGCATCTCGAAATGTGACATTCTGGCAGGAAAGTGACTTAGAACTAAAAATCGTTGAAAAGAAAATTTCTTTGCTTATATAAGGATCTTAATTTACAAAGTTGCCCTCCTTCCTTGCCTGCAAGGGAAGGTCAACCTTCATTATCTAACATGGCTTGACTTGCTGCCGGCTGGAAATAGCATAAAGGATCCTCCACACAGTTGTCTAGGATTTCTCCCTTATATGTAGCATTCCCCACACACTGCTTCCTGGGTGTGTACTTAAGGTTGGTATTTGAGCCACTTCTTTGATTATAACCCAATCCTTGGGTGTCTCCCACATATATATGAAATTATATGCCAAAGCTCTTGATTGTTTCTCTGTTATTCTGTCCCATCATTTGCTATTCAGCCAAGCACAGGATGGGCAGAGAACAGCTGTAGAAAGTCCAAGGCTTCGGTTATCTTTCTTGTAAGGTCAGGTGTAGGGGGAGGAGGTGATAACGAAAATCTGGCTCTCTAATTGGTTCTTGATTATGTCGACAAAGATAGCAGAAGCCAATCGCTGGGTGAAGGCATAGAGGTGGGATTTCTGGCTGACAGGAAAAGAAGGCAAGACAGAGGATTGGGGATTCTGAGGAGGCTGTGAAGCAGACAGGAAGTGGCAGATGTATAGGTCTCTCGGGGCACCTATAGTATGTAGCCTCCGCACAGGGGGATGACAAGAAGAGTGGCAAACGCTAGTGTTAGATTAGGAAAGGAAATTCTTCACCCAGCAGTTGTGTTATCTGGCTGGTTTCAAAATATTAAGGCTGTCTGGTGTTTTCCATCCGTGGCAATGACTCAGGTGGCAGGAGAAAGGGCGCAGCCGCGGGGCTGGTGTTAGAGGTTTGGCAGAGTGGGACCTGGGTGAGGCGGCCGATGCCCAGAAAGGAGCAAATAGAGACCTGAGATGCTTGGCGAAGCTAGCCGTGGGAGTTGGGTGAGACGGCCGTTGCCAGCATCGGGCACGGTGCAAGCATGCATTTTAAAATTACACGCAACAGGCAGGCATGAAGGCACTATGAAAGTCAGGTGGTGGTTTTGACAGTGACCAAGAGTAGCTGTTGAGATAAGGTCAGTCAGGAGTAGCTTTTCCCGTACATAATACTGTGATTTGGAAATCTTCCTGAATACCTGCCTTTATTCTGGTTTGTATCAGTTCTTTCATTCCATTAATCTACATTATAATCTACATGTTCTTCAAATATTTGAAATACATTCCCATCAGTCTTTTGAAACGTTGCTCATTAGTACCAAATGTAGACATGCCTGCCTTCATGTTATTCACGGTGTTTCTGAGGTATTAGTTCACATGCAAAATGTCATTATTCATTTCTTTTCAGTATGCTACTATACAATTTTTCATTAGCCAAAGAGTTAGAGTTTTTCTCTTTGGCATTTAAATTACTTTTGATCTATGCTCAATTTGGCTTTAGAGAAACACCTCCTATTTCTAAACTACAGATACGACTAAACAATAATATTTACACTTTTCTTTCAGTTTCAGATTAAAGGGTTACTGAGTTTGTTTTTATATAGACATCTGTATTCTTTGTCTTTTCACCTTGTTTCATCAGTTGTGCCAGCCCAACTGAAGGAAAAAATTGTAATGTTACAGGGGGAGAAAAAGCAGGAATTTTCGTTTTCAAGAGTTGCTAGAATTTGTGTTTATATAACAAAATCATATCAGTAAAATACTTCTACATTTCAAAATGTGAATTATAACAGTTAAGATAATTTTCCATATATCTAATTATCTTCTCTATACTAAGTAATTTAGGGAGAAATGTGGATGTATATTATATGCAGAAATCAGTGTTTCACAGGAACGTTTAAGTGTTTATATTCTGTAATACAACGACTTCCCATAGTGAACTGCAAATTTTAAGAACTGAGCTAACTGGGGCAACAAAGGAAGGAGGAGGCCGGCCAGTTATTCTCAGAGGGAGTCTCTGTAGGGCTGCCGTTTAGGGTTACAGTCACCAGGGAAGGAGACGCCTGGGTTGATAGCTTCTGTACACAATAGTTTTAGCTAAAGGGTAATCATTTATGACATTTGTACTTCACTGAGCCTCACCCAGGGAAAGCTTTGCCATTTTCATGAGTATGAGGAGCTGTGGTCCTGGACATGGCCATGATCGTGTCAATAATACACAATTTGTTTGGAATTTCATCATTCCCTCTAACTTCTCGTTGATTGAAATATAACAGTGATTGTGTACTCTTTTCCTGTAGTAAGAACAGACGCTATAGAAAGGCCTATAGACTATTCAAGCTTCCACAGGGGAAAGTCTATCATTTGCCGATGCTTTCTCAAGTCTTCCTGCAGGTCATAGGGATATGGTGTATATAAATAAGAGTGTGAAAAATCAAGAGTGGATATATATCTCTGTAATGCTAGCACTTTGGAAACAGGCAGAAGGATTGAGACAGTTTAAGGATAGCCTGAACCCATAATGAGACTGTGTACACACACACACACACACACACACACACACACACACTTAACAGCCAATCTCCAAAGTGGCGACTGTCTATTGAGCATTTACATACTCAAGTTCTCATCTTTACAGCTGTGCGTTGCTGGAGTTTTTCAGTCCAATTGACCACAGGCCAGATACAGCCTTTTATCTTTAAGCTGGGGTATGATGCCACTTCATGAACAGATGAAAGCCCATCCACACATTATATGGCATTTATCTGAGCTATACATTGGGATTCAGAGAGAACAAGAGTTCTTATCTCTTTTTACATAGAATATGTATTATATGGGGAAAGACGGGTAACAAGGAACACAAGTACACACACAAAACCGTTATACAATGTGAAAGTCATATGAAGAAGTAACTTGTTATCAGTGCCTAATATTGCTTCATATAAAGTACCTAGAAATGACTTCTCTGAGTTGAGTAGATATTTAGGGTAAGATACACACAAAGGCAAAAGGGCTTAGTCTTTAAGAGAACTTGGTCTTGCAGAGGACCAGAGTTTGATTCCCAGCATCCATACAGTGGCTCACAACTACCTGAAACTATATTTCCAGGGAATCTGATACCCTCTTCTGATCTTCATGGGCACAAGGAAATCACACAGTGCACAGACATACGTGGATGGAAAACACACATACTCATACAATAAAATAAATAAATCTTAAAGAACTTAACAAAATATTTACTGAAGGAAAAGAAAAACTATTAATAGAAGTAAGTATCAGCGAAAAGAGCTTCTCAGCTAACAGATTACAAAGATGAAAGACCTAGATGATAAAAGGGTTTGAGTGTTCAGGGAACTGACAAATGGCTCTATAGGTGGAAGGAAGCTAAGATGAGAATTGGGTAGTTTTAAGGAGATTTGAAGTTATAGGAGACAAAGCCCTAATAAAAACCAAGAAATATGCAAAATCCAGATGGGCAGCCAAATATTGATGTGATCATATTTGTAGGAATTTAGTGAATGAATGTGACTGGGCACAAATAGAAAGAAGCTCATCAAGATGTTTCTGTAGTGGGAAGCGTGAAAGATGATGTAAGAAACATATTGTTATGACATGTTTCAGAGCACTCCCTTTCCCCTTCTCCTTCTGACTCTTCCTGGCACATGGAGATTGTTACTGAGCTTTGTGAGAAGGGTGCAGGAAGCTGAGTAATACCACTGGAGAAAGTATGTGGTGCTGATGCTGCCGCCATTATGGTTCTCTGGAGCTTTTAACTCTATCACGTGTACACAGAAGTCTCTGTCATAAATAGCGATTGGGTTTTCCTGCCCAGGTACAGATCTCACAAGAGTTTTCTGCTTGTGGCATTCAGCTTTGTACAATGTAATTTTTTTATCTACAACTCCAATTTGGAGGGCCAATTTTTTGTAGTTTTATTTGTTCTATTCATTTAAAAGGTCCTCATTCTTCTATTTGTAGTTTTACATATGGTAGAAATGGTGGTGACTTCCAAGATCTCTGCATGCTGACTCGAACACTAGAAAAACCCTTAAACTTTTTTCCACCTATGGATAATACAGAAATGACGATTATCTAAAATATGAGTATAATAAACATAACTCAATGGAGCAAACGCCATCTCTGGAGACAGGGATAGAAAACATTTGTGGGCTAGTCAGCAAGAGAGGGTTGACTCTGCTGGGAAAGCCTAATGCCTTTATTTATACGGCATTAAGAAATGTCAACAAGGTAGAAGTGGATATTCCTTCATTGTCTTGGTTATTTTATAGTAGGCATTATTATGCCCAAACAAACATCTTATTGTAAGGCTGGAAAACAGTTTTCTAAGCAAATGGTCCCAGGAAACAAGCTGGCCATTCTAATATCCAATAAAATAGACTTTCAACCAAAAGTCATCATCAAAAGATACAGAAAGACACTTTATACTCATCAAAGGAAAAATCTACCAGGAAGAACTCAATTTTGAATATCTATGACCCAAATACAAGGGTATGGGCAGTCATAAAGGAAACCCTACTAAAGCTTATAGCACACATCATACCCCACACAATAAATGTGGGGGACTTAAACACCCCACTATCTTCAATGGACAGATCAGGGAAACACAAACTAAACAGTCACAGTGAAACTAACAGAAGTTTTGGACCAAATGGATTTAATAGATATCTATAGAACATTTCATCCTAAATCAAAAGAATATGCCTTCTTCTCAGCACCTCATGGTACCTTCTCCAAAATTAACCATATAATTGGTCACAAAACAGACCTTAACAGATATAAGAAGATCGAACTAATTCCATGCCTTCTATCAGATCACTATGGAGTAAATGTGGTCTTCAGTAGCAACAAAAACAGAAAACCACATACACATGGAAGCTGAACAATGCTCTACTCAATGATACTTTGCTAAAGGAAGAAATAAGGAAAGAAATTAAAACCATTTTAGAATTTAATGAAAATGTAGGCACAAGATACTTAAATTTATGGGACACAATTAAAGCAGTGCTAAGAGGAAAACTCATAGCTCTGAGTGCCTCCAAAAACAAGCTGGAGAGAGCATACACTAGCAGCTTAATAGCACTCCTGAAAATTTTAGAACAGAAAGAAGCTAATACACCCAAGAAGAGTAGAAGGCAGGAAATCATCAAACTTAGGGCTGAAATCAACCAAGTTGAAACAAAAAGAACTGTACAAAGAATCAACAAAACCAGGAGATGGTTCTTTGAGAAAATCAACAAAATAGATAAACCTTTAGCCAGACTAACCAGAGGGCACAGAAACAGTATCCAGATTAACAAAATCAGAAATGAAAAGGGAGAAATAACGACAGAAACTGAGGAAATTTAAAAAACTTTCAGATCCTCTACAAAAGCCTATACTCAACACAACTGGAAAATCTGGAGGAAATGGACAATTTCCTAGACAGATACCAAATACCAAAATTAAATCAGGATCAGATAGACCATCTAAATGGTCCCATAACCCCTGAAGAAAATAAGTGGTCATTGAAGGTCTCTCAACCAAAAAAAGCACAGGCCCAGATGGTTTTAGTGCAGAATTCTATCAGACCTTCAAAGAAGACCTAACACCAATACTCTTCAAACTATTCCACAAAATAGAAACAGGAGGAACCCTACCCAGTTCGTTCTATGAAGACACAATTTTGCTGATACCAATACCACATAAAGATCCAACAAGGAAAGAGAACTTTAGACGAATTTCCCTTATGAATACCGATGCAAAAATACTCAATAAAATTCTTGCCAAATGAATCCAAGAACACATCAAAATGATCACTCACCATGATCAAGTAGGCTTCATCCCAGGAATGCAGGGATGGTTGAATATACAGAAATCCATCAATGTAATCCACTACATAAACAAACTCAAAGAAAAAAAAACCCACATGGTCATTTCATTAGATGCAGATAAATCATTTGATAAAATTTAGCATCCTTTCATGTTAAAGATCTTGGAAAGAACCGGAATTCAAGGCCCAGAACTAAACATAATAAAAGCAATATACAGCAGACCGGTAGCCAACATCAAAGTAAATGGAGAGAAACTTGAAGCAATCCCATCAGGGACTAGATCTCTCTCTCCATATTTATCTAATATAGTACTTGAAGTTCTAGCTAGAGCAATTAGAAAACAAAAAGAGGTCAAAGGGATACAAACGGGAAAGGAAGAAGTCAAATTATCACTATTTGCAGATGATATGATAGTCTTCTTAATTGACCCAAAAAACTCCACCAGAGAACTCCTACAGCTGATAAACAGTTTCAGCAAAGTGGTTGGTTATAAAATCAACTCAAGCAAATCAGTAGCCTTCCTATACTCAAAGGATAAGCAGGCTGAGAAAGAAATTAGGGAAATGACACCCTTCACAGTAGCCACAAACAATATAAAGTATCTTGGTGTGACTCTAACCAAACAAGTGAAAGATCTGTATGACAAGAACTTCAGGTCTCCGAAGAAGGAAATCGAAAAAGACATCAGAAGATGGAAAAATCTTCCATACTCTTGGATTGGCAAGATTAATATAGTAAAAATGGCCGTCTTGCCAATCCAAGAGTATGGAAGATTTTTCCATACAATATACAGATTCCATGCAATCCCCATCAAAATCTCAACTCAATTCTTCAAAGAATTAGAAAAAGTCATTCTCAAATTCATCTGGAATAACAAAAAACCCAGGATAGCTCAAACTCTTCTCAACTGTAAAAGAACTTCTGGGGGAATCAGTATCCCAGCCCTCAAGCAGTACTACAGAGCAATAGTGTTAAAAACTGCATGGTATTTGTACAGTGCCAAGCAAGTAGATCAAAGGACTGGAGTTGAACACATCAAAATGACCATTCACCAGGATCAAGTAGGCTTCATTCCACGGGATGCAGCAATCATTCAATATACAGAAATCCATCAATGTAATCGACTATATAACAAACTCAAAAAAAAAAAAAAACCCAAACACATGATCATTTCATTACATGCTAAAAAACCCTTTGACAAAATACAACAATTTTTCATATTCAAAGTCTTGGAAAGATCAGGAATTCAAAACACATGCCTAAACATAATAAAAGCAATCCATAAGCAATCCATAGCCAATATCAAATTAATTGGAGAGAAACTTGAAGCAATCCCACTAAAATCAAGGTTGCACACTTTCTCCCTATTTATTCAATATGGTACTCAAAGTTCCAGGTAAAGCAATTAGTCAAAAAAAAAAAAAAGATGTCAAAGGGAGGTCAAATTGGAAAGGAAAATGTCAAGTATCACTGTTTGCAAATGATACAATAGCATACAAAATTGATTCCCAAAATTCTACCATAGAACTTTTATAGCCGCAAAACAACTTCAGCAAAGTGACTGAATTACAATTACACTTAATTTAAACAAACCAGTAGTCTTCCCCTATACAAAGGATAAACTGGCTGAGAAAGAAATTAGAGAAACAACAGCTTTCACAATAGTCACAAACAATATTACATACCTTGGTCTTACTCTAACCTAGCATGTGAAAGATCTGTATGACAAGAACTTCAAGTCTCTAAAGAAGGAAATCATAGAAGACCCCAGAAGATGGAAAGGTCTCCCATGCTCATGGATCAGTAGAATTAACATAGTAAAAATGATCATCTTACCACAAGCAGTATACAGATTCAATGCAATCCCTATCAAAATTCTAATTCAATTCTTCTCAAAAATAAGAGCAAGTCTCAAATTCATCTGGAATAACAAAAAACTCAAAATAGTGAAAACAATTCTTAACAATAAAATAACTTCTGGGGGAATCACCACCCCTGACCTCAAGTTTACTGTAGAATACTGAAAACCCCACTCGGTATTGGTACAGTTACAAAGAGTTTGATAATGGAATAGGATTGACGACCCAGAAATAAACTCACATAACTATAGTCACTTGATCTTTGAGGAAGAAGCCAAAACTGTCCACTGAAAAAAAAAAAGACAGCATTTTCAACAAATGGTGCCGGCTTAATTGGTGGTCAGCATGTAGAAGAATGGAAATTGATCCATTTTTATCTCTGTACAAAGCTCAAGTTCAAGTGGATCAAGGACCTCCATATGAAACCAGATATGCTGAAACAAATAGAACAGAAATTGGGAAGGAGCCTTGAACACATTACCACAGGGGAAAATTTCCTAAACAGAACATCAATGGCTCATGTTCTAAGATCAACATTTCACAGTGGGACTTCATAAAATAGAAAAGCTTCTGTAAGGCAAAGAACACTGTCAATAGGACAAAATGGAAATCTATAGATTGGGAAAATATATTTACCAACCCTACATCCGATAGAAGGCTAAAATCCAAAATACACCAAGAACTCAAGAAGTTAAATACAGAAAACAAGATAACTCTCTTAAACATGGGGTACAGAGTTAAACAAAGAATTCTCAACTGAGAAATCTCAAATAGCCAAGAATCACCTAAGGAAATGCTCAACATCCTTAGTCATTAGGGAAATGGAAATCAAAATGAACCTTAGATTTCACCTTATACCAGTCAGAATGACTAAGATCAAAAACTCAGGTGACAGCAGTTGCTGTAGAAGATGTGGAGAAAGAGGGATACTCCCCATTTTTGGTGGGATTGCAAGCTGGTAAAACCACTTTGGAAAACAATCTGGCAGTTTCTCACAAAATTAGAAATAGTTCTACCTGAAGACCCAGCTATTCCACTACTGGTCATATACCAAAAAGATTCTCCAACATATAGCAAGGACACATGCTTCACTATGTTCATAGCAGCCTTATTTATAATAGCCAGAAGTTAGAAACAACCCAGATGTCCCTCAATGGAAGGAAGAATGGATGTAGAAAATGTGGTACATTTTCACAATGGTATACTACTCAGCTATTAAAAATGATGCATTCATGAGTTTTGCAGGCAA
This sequence comes from Apodemus agrarius, assembly GCA_964023405.1. NCBI lineage: Eukaryota > Metazoa > Chordata > Mammalia > Rodentia > Muridae > Apodemus > Apodemus agrarius. The sequence goes on along the minus strand of OZ030009.1, from coordinate 132,771,448 downwards.
GTAAGTAGTTGGAACTAGAAAATATCATCCTGAATGAGACAACTCAGACCCAAAAGGACACACATGATATGTATTCACTAATAAGTGGATATTAGCCCATAAGCTCAGAATACCCACGATACAACTAACAGACCATATGAAGCTTCACAAGAAGGATGACCAAAGTGAGGGTGCTTCAATACTACTTAGAAGAGCAAACAAAATAATCCTAAGAGATAGAAGGAGGGACCTGGGAGGGAGAAGTGAGGGGAGGAAATAAAGGGAGGGGCATGATCAGGTATGGGAAGAGACAGAAGTGAAGTCCAGAGGGGCAGGAGAATGAATAGAAATATGTATCCATTGAGGGTGGAGAACAGGAGAGCCACTAGAAAGTCCCAGAGAATCAAGAGACTCCCAACAGGGATGATATTAGCTGAAATACCCAACAAATGGAAGATAGAGCCTGAAGAGACCGACTTCAGTAGATTGGCATGGTCCCCCAGTTGAGGGATGGGGCCACCCATCCATCTCAAAAATTTTAACAGAATTGTTCTTGTCTAAAGGAATCACAGGGACAAAAATGGAGAAGAGACTGAATGAAAGGCCATCCAGAGACTGACCTACCTTGGTATCCATCCTATCTGCAGACACCAAATACCAACACTGTTGCTGATGCTAAGAAGTGCTGGCAGAGAGAAGCCTAGTATGGCTCCATCAGCACTTGAGTAAGACAGATACAGATACTCACAGCCAACCAACGAACTGAGCCCAAGGGACTTGAGTGGAAGAGTTAGGGGAAGGATTGAAGGAGCTGAATGAAATTACATCCTCATAGGAAGAACACCAAAATCAACTAACCAGAACCCTCAGAACTCCCAGGGACCACCAACCAAAGAATAAATATGGGTGGGTCCATGGCGCCTGCTACATATGTAGCAGAAGATTGCCTTATCTGACATCAATGGGAGGGGAGACCCTTTCTCCTGTGGAGGTTTGTTATCCCAGCATAAGATCCAATAGTGGAGATGCTAGAGTGTGTGGGGAGTGGAGCACCATCTGAGAGGCAAACAGAAGAAGGATTATATGGGGGGATTTGGGGAGAGGAAACCTGGAAGGGGACAACATGTGAAATGTAAATAAATAAAATAACCAATTGTACTGGCTAATTTTGTGTGTCAACTTGACACAGCCTGGAGTTATCATAGGAAAAGGAGCTTCAGTTGGGGAAGTGCCTCCATGAGATCCAGCTGTGGGGCATTTTCTCAATTAGTGATCAACTGGGGGAGGGCCCCTTGTGGGTGGTACCATCTCTGGGCTGGTATTCTTGGGTTCTATAAGAGAGCAGGCTGAGCAAGCCAGGGGAAGCAAGCCAGTAAGGAACATCCCTCCATGGCCTCTGCATCAGCTCCTGCTTCTGACCTGCTTGAGTTCCAGTCCTGACTTCCTTTGGTGATGAACAGCTGTGTGAAAGTGTAAGCTCAATAAACCCTTTCCTCCCCTACTTGCTTCTTGGTCATGATGTTTGTGCAGGAATAGAAACCCTGACTAAGACACCAATTAATAAAAAAGTTACAAACAGGTGCAGGTAGTTACAGATGATAGATAATGTCTACCTATCTATATTTATATCTACATATAGATATATCTCATATAATTGATATATATCATCTATCTGATAACTATATCAAATATCTATTGGATAAATATAGATAGATAGAGATGAGAGAGAGAAAGAGAGAGACAGAGACAGAGACAGAGACAGAGAGAGAGAGAGAGAGAGAGAGAGAGAGAGAGAGAGAGAGAGAGAGCTGGTGCCCCAGTATCTCTTTCAAGGTCATGTCTATTGACCTTTATTTTTTCCAGACGTCCTCAATTTCTAATGCCTTCACTAACTCTGAGAAGGATGCTGACAACTAATTCATGTGACTTGGATGACACTCTAGATCTAAACTACTACTTCTTCTATGCTCTACTGATGTCTACTTTAGTTTGTTCTCTGGGACCATGCATTTTACCTGGGCTCATAGAATAATAATATTGGAGTACAAACATGCAATCTCTCTGTATCTGGCTCACTTCCCTTTAGTATCATCCTTATTCTTACAGATGAGAAAATTTCATTCTTAGTTTATGGCTGCACAATAATACCATTGACTATGTACCACACTGTATCCTCTCTCAGTGTACATCTAAGCTGATTCCATATCTTGGCTACTATCATCAGTGCTTTAGAATCCTTAAAGGATTCAGAAGGTGTCTCTGATTATTCCCTTCCAAAGTCTTCTGTTTTAGTTAGGGTTTTAGTATTGTGAATAGACACCATGTCCAAGGCAAGTCTTATAAAGGACAAATATTAATTGGAGCTGTCTTACAAGTTCAGAGACTCAGTCCATTATCATCAAGCTGGGAGCATGATAGCACCTAGGCAGGCTTGGGTCAGGTAGAGCCAAGAGTTCTACATTTTCAACTGAAGGCTGCTAGTGAAAGATTGGTTACCAAGCAGCTAGGACTAGAGTTTTTAAAGGCCACACCCACAGTGGCACACCTACTCCAACAAGGCCACACCTCCAAATAGAGCCACTCCCTGGGCCAAGTGTATATAAATCATCACATTCTACTCCCTGGCCTTAAAAGGCCTCAAATACTTGAGTCTATGGGGGCCATACTGAGCTATAGCATAATAAAAAAGTGCATTTAATCCAAATTCCAAAGTCCCTATAGTCTATAGCAGTCTCAACAATATTAAAAGTCTAAAGTTCAAAGTCTCTTCTGAGATGCAACCAATTATACTTAAATATAACCCCCCAAGCAAGACAGGAAACCAGCTGGGTAGACTCCATACTCTGCATCTCTATGTCTGATGTCAAAGCAGTATTAAGATCTCCACTCCTTTTTCATCTTTGTTGACTACAACAAAGTTCTCTCTCCTGGGTTGGTTCCACTCCCTGTTAGCAGCTTTCCTCAGCAGATATAGCCCATGGTTCTGGCATCTATAATGTCTTGGGGTTTCTAAGGCAACTTCAATGTTACGGCTTCTTATTTGTATGTCTGTCATCCATACATGATCTGGGTTCCTCCAAAGGGCTGGTATCACTTCTGTAGCATTCTAAGATCAGTTGATCCACTCCACTGTTGTTGCTGTTCTTGGTGATCATCCCATGGTACTGGTTGTACACTGGCATATTCTGCTGCAAGTAGGCCTCACCAATAGCCTCTCTTAGGCTTTTTTCATGGTGCCAAGTCTCAATTACTTTGCATGACCCCTTCAGTCCTGGGCTATCAACTACAACCAAGGCTGCACCTTTACCAGTGTCCTTCCATAGCCTCTCACAGTGCCAGTCCTCAGTTGCTCTTCATGAACACTTCATGCCTTCAAAACCAGTACCAATTGAGTGACTCTTATACATTACAGCTATAGCATGAGGTACAACCTTGGCTATCTCTGGAATACGGCTTCTTTGTGCTCTCAAAAAACCCTTCCCAGATTTCACCTCAGTGATGCTGGTCTTTTTATAATCACCACTAATTTCTTAGATACTACTATCTAGCATCAATTGTCCCAGTAGTTCTTTCTATTCTTGACTCTAAAGTCAGAGCCACATGTTTGAAGCTGTGAGTTCTGCTTGTGGGAGCTGTAACATGGTTCCCTTGTTCTATTACATTGTCACTGGCTTTCTGCTTTCGAACTCCCTCACTACCTAAGCTTGGCTGTCCTGGATCATGCTCTGTAGACTGACCTTGAACTCAGAGATCTGTGTGCCTGTCTCTTGGGATTAAAGGTGTGTACCACCATGCCTGTATCTAAATTTAGCTAGGTAGGATCTTGCCCCAAAGTTCCACTCCCTTAATCTGTTATTTCCTAGAACACAGGATTTGGCTCCACTTCACTTCCTGGTGTCCTTTTAATACTTAAATTTTTTTTTATTTTTTTCCTTTCTAAACATGCTACATTTGTTCAAAATGCTCTTTGTGAGATTTAACAAGAGAATAAAATCTCTGCTGTTTTTTTTTGAGACTTCCTTTGTCAATGCAAATATTCTGAGTCTCTTCACCTGCTGCAACTAGGCTTCACCAATAGCCTCTCTTAGGCTCTTTTCATGGTGCCAAGCCTCAATTACTTTGCATGACCCCTTCACTCCTGGGGTCTGACTCTTCAGACTCTTCAGACAACAGCAAAATAATAGCCACATTCTTCAACCAAAATATCACAAAAACAGTCTCTAGGCCACATATTGAAATTCTTCTCTGAAACCTCTTGGACCAGGTCTGCACAGTTCAAATCACTCATACCAACAAAAGTCTTCCATATTCCTACTTGGATAGCTCATTGACACACGTAAAACATTCCATAGCTTTCCAAATCCAAATTCCATACTTCCAAACAAATCTATATTCTTCCAAACAGAATCATGGTCAGGCCTATCACAGCAATACCCCACTCACAGTACCAACTTCTGTCTTAGGGTTTTATTATACAAACCATCACATCTTCCAATGCTTCATTAGCAGCACAAAATTACATTAGTGATGTTCTATGTATTATTATTAAACTGGTATAATACATACTCATAAATATCTACACTTAAGATATGCTAATTTTATGCCTATGTTAAGATGTGTTTACATGTGGGTTTAATTGAAATAATGCACATTTCATTTGTAATCTATGATTTTTTAACATCTGTAGTTTACTTAGGTAATTACCATCTGATTCAACACATCTGGCTTCTTTATCTTTGTCTTAACCAATAATTATTTGATTACAATGGTTTGTCTTTTATGTTAATTAGACTTTTGAGACCATAAAATTGTTCTACCTTTGTGCTTCATGCCGGCACTAATGTGTTATATTTATAGTTTAGTGCATTCATAAATCATGAACACATTTGCAAGTCTACACACATTCTACCTAATTTGCACAAAGAAAAACTTTCTATTCACATTTGGTTTTGTTCCATTTACCACCTGGAAAGAATATCCTTGTTTATTATTTGGTTCACAATAAAAAAAAAGAAAGCACTTGTTAGAGAAAAAAATGTTTTAATGTGATATAATTTTATAAGAACAAATGCCATATAATATTTCAGTTGCTGTCTTTTTAAAAGGTAACTGGGTAAATAGAATAATACTGCCCCTTTTGTACTATGGATGTTGTTAACATCTTGTGCTAAGAAAAAATATTTTTTTGTTTTCTTAATTGCTTCCTTTGATCAAATAATTATGAAGTCTGGAAAGAAGTCTGATTAATTAGAAAGTTGGCTGTGTTTAAAACCTTTTCCACAGACTTTTATCTGTTAGCACCTGTCACCGGTGGCTGCATGGCCATCTTGGTGGTGTGCAGCAGGAATCCTATAGGATCCAGAAGCCTCAGAGACAACTAGTCAAATACGGTTTGAATATTTGGGGATCCAATCATGCTGGGCATTTGTATATGTTAGTTGCATTTTATATTATTACTGACAAATACCAAGCAGAACTTAACAGAAGAGGGAATGATTTAGTCTTACGGTTTAAGAGGGTAGAGCCACTTATGGCAGTGAAAATATTCTGGATAGACCAGCTCTTATCCTCAGTAGGTGGTGGGCTATAAGGAAGGCTGAAGGGTTGAAGAGTTATAATCAAACTTGGCTTTGAAAAATGTAAGCCTACACCTACAAAGTAATGTGTCTGAAGAAGATGATTTTAAAACTAAGTAGATGAATTCATAAGACAGTTTTAAGATGGGCATTTTGTACAAAATGCTACAGACAGAAAACAAATCTTTTTTTTTTTTTGCTCTCTCCATCTTGTATGAGTATTACACAAGTGTTTTAGCCCTCACACCAAATAAAGCCTTGGTTTACACAAAGGACCCCTGCAATATTGTGGGAAATTGATGGCCTAGAACAATGGGCCCTTTCCTCTTGGGGCAGTAACCTTTTGTATGTCGGTCACTGTTATTTTCTCCTGGAATGACACTTTTCTCTGTTTCCTTCCTCCATTTCCTATGTGCCAATTCTAAAATGATCCAATCAAATAAGACTCTAATGACAATGCAGAACAGATAGAGTCATCACCTAAGTTAGAATAACACCCAAGTACTTCTTGTCTGTTTACTTTTCCCAGTGTACCCCTTAATGTCAAGAGTAAAGTTTTATTTCCTTCTGACACTTAAAAAAGTGTTTGTATACTTTTTCATCCAATACTCAAATTATATTATGTAGACACTATTCTCTTTTCTTGGTATTAGAACTTCTTTGTCTGAATGGATTTGTTCATAATTCTATAAGCGTTTTATTTTGTGCATGCTCTGATGGGGAGCAATTACTGGAGATTAAAATGTGGGACAAACAGTCATTCTCCATGTGTTCAAAAACAAAGTCTATGATACTGACTGACTGAATAGAGGTATATGAAATCTGATGCACCTATCTGGGAAAAAGATGAAAAAAATGTTTTTGTATAGGTCTGAGTCATGGGGATATCTTCTTTTGTCTAAAAAACCTGAGAGTGCTTCCAAGCCATTAAGTCATTCACACTAGAGAGTGAATGATCTCATTCCAGTTAGCGTTAATTTCCCTAATTAAATAAAAGCACTTTTAGCTTGTCTTTTAAAAGTGTTAGAATTGAAGCTTTCTGAACAGCGTTTGGAATTCTTTCAATCAGAGTACCATGAGGCATGCAAGGGGGCAGTGGCATTGACCCTACATACTCCTAAAGCATCTGTGTCTTCTCCGTAGCATTCAGATCTATTATTTTTTAAAGTGCCCACATGAATGCAAATCCTATTATTCAAAGTGGATGGCTCTTCCCTTTCACAGGTTCGTTTCTATCCACAAAGCTTTTCTTTGTTCTGAGGCTGTTTCCAAAAATGTACTTCTAAGTGGGATCTGAATGCGTTGGTGACTGTATCGAATGACTCCTGTATGAGGTTATCACAAATTAAGACCAACATAAGAGAAGGCAGAGCAAGTGAGGGAACAGCAAAAATGTTAAAGATTGAAAATAAGAGAAAAACACATAAATTTTTTTCTGCATTACAGGTTTTTGTAACTTCTTGTGCTTCCTCTGAATGCTTCGAGGGTCTCTGAAGTGCAGATCTCAATGGTTAGGACTTGGGAACACGGTCCTATTAGGCTGTGTTTCTGATGATGCATGGCGGAAGGAGGCCTCTTGGCACTCTAAGGCAGCCGCTGTACAGCAGACCTGGTGAGACCAAGGCAACACTTGCAGAGCTCACTCTTGTGTCAGCATTAGGAAACACAGTAACAAAAAGCCTCTGTGAGCTGAGGGAATTACTTTAAATCAAGGGAAAATTAAAGTACAAATACTCTACTGAACTTCCCAGTAGAGTATTTCCTGGAGGAGTTTTCACTGACCTGTGTAGTGTTCTCCAGTTACAGGCCAGTGGTAAGGATCAGCACAGCAAGGCTCTTTGTCTAAGATTTCAATTTCAATTCCCCGGACTTTTGTTATATTTTGGAACAGAGGTAAGTCTTCTTCAAAGTACAATGATATTTAATACACTACTCTCTATCTAGGGACAGATTGATGATAAATTAATAATGTTCTTAAATGAGCAGTTTTTAAAATTGTGTGTGTGTGTGTGTGTGTGTGTGTGTGTGTGTGTAATATGTGAATGTGGGCTTACTTACCATGGCTCACCTGGGGTGATCAAGGGATGACTCTTGGAGTCAGTTTTGTCCCTCCCCCTTTAGGTCGCTCCTTGGTATTGAAACTCAGGTCACCAAGATTGCACAGCTAGCGCCTTTACCCTCTGAGACATTTTTCTGGCTCTCCCAAATCAACAATTTTCATATACAATTTTGAAAGCAACATTGTATATTAGTACAAAGTAAGATTTGAGGAAACAGGCAGTCCCCTGTAAGTTATATAAAACCAGAAGCATTTCTAACTCTTTTCTCCCATGATTCTGTAGTATTTCAAATTATGGCACAAGTGGTATTACACAGTTAGCAGCAAAGATACTGGAATTAAGGGAAGAGGAAGACAAATAACGCATACCAAAGTATCTCAAATAAGGCTAGACAGACATCACATAGCCAAAGACATATAGTTAAATGGAAAAAAGATGAAAATAGGACAGCTACCTTCTATCTTGGTCAAAATAACCTGAAGAAGAACAATAAGTCTCTTCCTTTCAACTCCTTTACCTACTTTGTTAAAGATGGAACTAACATTCATTGAAGTAATACAGCCAACTGGACCAATTTGTAGCAAGAGAGCAGACAGCTTACCTTGTGACCTTTGCATCACTGACTGAGAAGTAACACATGGGGGAAAAAAAGGACAGGAGGAAATAAAAGCTGTCATTATCAGAGAAAGATTGATTATGTAGGCCCAGAAAAGAGAGATTTTTATGGAGGAATTCAGTAAATTTGCAGTCCATGGTCAAGTTTGGGTATTATTTGCAATTAACAAAGGATGAATTTATTGGTAATTTTAGCAGTTAATTAGTAAATTTTGTATTCCATGGTCATTTGTTTTATGCATGATGGTCAAAATTGTTCTAATGTTCAAATAGCTTATAATAAAACACATAGCATACGATGCATATTTATTTATTAAGAGAGAAATAAAGCTGTTCTTGTAATTTAGTGGAAACACATAAATGTGCTAAGGTTATCATCTCATCATAAAATACCAGGAATTATTATGACAAGCGTTCTGAGTCTTCTATATAATCATTCTCACTGTTATAATAGATTTTACATAAGGATGTATAAATTCTTATCTTGGTTACTCGATTTAGTTATAATGTTATATAAATGGGGTCTTCTAGCTAGTATCTGTGTCTGAAATGTGTTAACTATAATTAGGAGGTAGTGAAATTCTTTTCTTTTAAGAGCGGTTTCATTTTATTCAATGGGTGAACATTCTGATTGCATGCATATCTGTGTACCACATGCATGCCTGGTGCTTGTAAAATTTTTTCTGAAAACATCTAGTCCTCTGGAACTTGAGCTATGGACAGTTATGAATCACTGTGTAGGTGCTTGGAAATGAACCTGGTCTTCTGTAAGAGCAGCAAGTCTTTCCAACCACTGAACCATCTCTTCAACCATAAGTAGACTTCGTGCATGTGATAAAAATGCACACAGATGAGAGAAGCACCTAACAGTGAAGGTAGAGACTTGTCTGTTAGACAAAGCATGAGGCAAGTGGATTATTTGCTGTTATTTGTTCTGAAAATCAGTTGAGATCACAAGTGAATATTACATGTAAGACAAACCATGATCTCGGCTGATCGCCGAACAGTGATTCACAGGGCCAATTCATCCCACAAGTTTCCAGTGTTTCTCTGATGGATTACAACCTTTAACGCTGGATCTCAAGAGATACTAACCAGACTCCTGCCTGACACAGGGAGGTGACAGAATGCATAGCGAAAAAACACCAGTGGAAAGGACAGTGCCTGATTTTAACAGTAGGGTTGTTTGGTGTGGTTCCTAGGTTTGTGATTAAGTATGAGATTTTTATTCCGAAGACTACCCTATGCTGAATATTTACCTATGAAGCAGTCAGGGCATTCTATCCTTTTTGTAGTGATGAGGTAAGAGTCATTGTGCCTAGGCACTGTGTCTCTTATTGCTTATATAGATTGTTCCTGACCTGGCCTGGTCGTCAACATTGAGCCACTATTTATTTCTATGCTTGCTTTTGGTCTGCTACTGTGAGTACTGCTTTGTTAAAAGAATTCTACGCTATGACCTTGTTAAAATCCTATTATAGATAAAAGCATGGACCCTGGTCCATGGGGAAGCTACTATCATCAGCACAGCTGTGTGTTCTTCTGACTCCCAGAACTTCCTGTGCTGAACATTTGCTTATCTCTTCCCAGTCTTCCTCGCTCACTGCTGTTGCAGTTCCAATGCTTGGCCTGAGTTTGCCTATGTGTCTTTGTCTGTCTGGAAGGTGTACAATGAGTTTGCAGTGGCTTTATTTAAATATCTACATTGAAAAACCAAGTACTCCAATACATACATATCAAAAAGTTAAGCACTGCTATAAACTAAAATTAAACAAGAGAAAACAGGCACGACCATTTAAAGGTAACACTTTATAACAAAACAAGCAAAGAAAAAGGAAAGAAAACGATTGGATACAGGTCTAAGCTTGCTTTAGCTGATGCTCAAATAAAGTAGAGTCGGCATCAGAAGAGAAAGTCATCTGTTCCACGTTGCCTCATTAAGCTCCTTTGAAAAATGGCTTTATCAAATTAAATATCTTCAACTACATGTTAAAAGAAATATTCATGCTAATAACATCACATTTACACAGACAAATTGGCTTAATATATTAATGGGAAATGTTACATGGATTAAGCAAAATGTATTAAAATGTCTGAAATTCAACGAATTGGTTCGAGTATATTTCATGGAATTTTCTTAAAAACGCCAGTCTATTTTAAGGGCCATGCCAGTGCTAACGTCACAGGGTTACAGCTCCAGGAGGACCTGGCAAGAAAGGACCTCTAATTACCATAGGCTCCTTACTGAGTCTCCATTACAGGCATATGTGCTGCTCACTGAGAAAAATGCATGACCACAGATGGAGAAAACAAAGAAGCAATCAGGAGAAGACTGGCTTTGTGAAGTCAGGTGCTGTAGCCTTTCACGCATACTTTTGCATCTGATTTACTCTCATGAAGGTTGCTTGTATGAGCATGCAGGGAACATGAGAAATTCATCAGTAGCTACACATCTGACCAAAGTCTCTCTTCCTTCCTCAGGACCCATTAACTGCCTAGAGTCTTTCAAGTCTTCCACATCAGTTAGTGGTTGCAAACAGCCTGGCCTTGTTCTATTTTGAAGACACTGGTTCTCAGCATTCCGGCAAACATCCTTTAGCTCTTAGATTTTTATCTGCCCTCTATTCTACAATGTTCCATTTAATTTAGAGATGGTATATGGAGGAGCTGTTTAGTTGCTATGTTCCTCTGGCTGCTGTGGAAATTATTATGTCCCTCAGAAGTCATCGCAGTCATGCTCAGCACCCCAAAGCGATGTTTATAGGTGAGAGTCACCATGGACAATTTTGTCTAGAAAAATTCTTACGTTAGAATTGAAACCAGGATAATTCTCCTAGCTCTTTTACCAAATCAGAAATATCTTTAATCGCAGGATGTCCATTTTTGGTTGGGCTCCTCGAGAAACGACTTCAAACAGCTGTTTTTCTCTGAATCCCAGTTTCCAGGTCAAAGGGAGAAAGTCCCCACATGACTATAAACATTCTGACACTGGCTCTTTAGAATAAAATTAATCTCTAAGCCAGAGACTCATGTACTTTTTAATCTACTTCATGAACAAAAAAGATATAATGGCCCATTAGGAAACATTAAATCCCGATCATTTTGTTAATGTTCTTGCTAATACATGTTCCATAAAGTTGTTCACTTTTCTAACTACGATGCTGGTATCATGGGCTAATGATCCATGCAGCTTCTAATGCTGCACATCTGCCATTAATCCATTACCAGGAAAGGCTAATCTACCAGCCCCGCAGATGGATTCGAGTCATGTAGGGGTAAATTATCCCCATTCTGTGTTGCTGTGTAGTGCCTGGTGATTCCCAGAGCATTTTCACATATATTATCAGATGCGGTTTCTAAAACTATCCTCTAATAAAAAGGATGCATGCATTATGAATCTCCCTTGTTTGTGAATCGTGACAGGGAAGCATAGTATGTGTGTGTCCTTGAGCAAAGAGGCCTGGCAGAGGGTTCTTTTACAAGGAAGGCCACTGGATAAGTGAGCCATTTTCGTAGAAACACACTATAAATAGAGATATAGAAAGAGGATGTCACGCAGAAAATTTGAGAAAACATCTCCGTGTAACACTATACCTCAATGGCAGTTCTACAGTGTGGAGAGTGTTCACAACCTTAGGATGGTGATTGCTCCTTCCTTTTTTTCATTAAGCTTATGATAGTAGCTTCTGTGTTATTTATATATGAGCGAAGTTGCTGAGAGTCTGCCCTGTACATGGCCCTATGTGGCCCTAGATGTTGCTCAGAGAATATGGTGCTGCCTTCAAGATCCCAATGGCCCATTTGCTGACATAAAGTCAATCCTGTTGTATTATCTAGTGATTGTGTTAGGAGAGGAATTGAAACTCCCCTCCTCCCAAGTTCTTTATCTTATTTATTTATTTATTTATTTATTTATTTATTTATTTATATTTTTGTTGTAGTAGAGATTGAATCTAGGGCTTCATACATCTTAGGCAATCACCATATCACTGGGATATATCTTCAGCGATCTATTTCTTTCTTTTCTCTTTTAATTTTGTACTAGAGTCTCACTAAGTTTCACAGGCTGGCCTTGAATTTGCAATACTTTAGTCTCAGCCTCTTAAGTAGTTGAAATTATAGGACTGTCCAGCTACATCTGGCTAAGTAATCTTCTTCACATCCATGCAATATGACATGTTGTTTTTCTTCTGGACATTGTCACGGTAGCATATCAATGAAGATGAGAGAGACAGATGTAGCACTTCCAATGGGCCAGCTTCGGTTCTTGGCTCTCCATAGATTTTTAACTGACTTTATTTTCACAACAACCCAAGGGGGTGATGCTGACCTCATGAAGTAGGATGCTGAGTGTCTTTCATCATGGCTCTGTGGCTGTGAAGAGACACTAAAACCATGTCAATTCTTCTTCTTTTGTTAATTGAATATATTCTTCATTTATATTTCAAATGTTGTACCCTTTCCTGGTTTCCCCCCTCCTGCAAAACCCCCAACCCATTCTCCTACCCCCGCCTCGAAGAATATGCCTCTCCACCCAATCCACTCCTACCTACGTACCTCCCTCGATTTCCCCATGCTGGGGCATCTGTGTAGTGAGAGCTACATCCTGATCCCCAGGTAGAGAGAAGCAAGGGAGAGAGCTAGAGCAAGACACACACAGAGAAAGAGAGGACTGTGCCCTGGTATGGACTTTTGAAACCTCAAAGCTCCACTTATCTAGTGGCATACTTCCTCCAGCTAGCCACGCTTACTCCAACAAGGGCACACCCACTTCCCCAAAGTCCACACCTATTCTAATAAGGCCGCTGATTCTTTAAGGTCCTAATTCTTAAAATCCTTTCAAACAATTTCATTTTTGATGACTAAGCATTCAAATATATTAGACTCAGGGCATCATTATTCAAACCACCAAAGCGAGTTATTCAAAACACCATTTATTCAAAACACCAAACCTGGCAGGACCTCTGCTTTCACTTTTAAACTGAGACTACAGAGTTACTTTCCTGTAACATTTGAATATTCTCAGGTGTAGTGATTTTAAATAAATTGCTTTAATAGCTTGACACCAAGTGGCCATCAGTCACGTATGGCCATGCCCCAGGACCCTAGAGTTCTGACTGGACTCCACCCCTACAGTCATCTGGCTACAGCCAGGTCCCCCCCCACTGTTGCTAGGTAACCCAGCCCACTATAAAAGAAGGCTTCTTGCCTCTTCTCTTCTCTTCTCTTCTCTTCTCTTCTCTTCTCTTCTCTTCTCTTCTCTTCTCTTCTCTTCTCTTCTCTTCTCTTCTCTTCTCTCTCTCTCTCTCTCTCTCTCTCTCTCTCTCTCTCTCTCTCTCTCTCTCTCATCTCTCCTCCTTGTTCTTGGCTCCCTGTTCCCCCTCTCTCCCCATTCTTTCCCCTCTTTCCACGGAGTCATGGCCAACTCTCATCCCCCTGTCTTCTCTTTCTCTCTTTACTTCTCTATCTTCTTTTCTCTTCCTACTTTTCTATAATAAAGCATTAAAACTAAAAAAAAAAAAAAAAAAAAAAAAAAAGCAAGCAAACAAACAAGCAAGCAAAAAAATCCCCTTATTTTAAAAGGCAAAAGAGACAAAGGAAATAGCAAGTGGTCAGGCTCCGCCCCTGAGATCTCCACCCATCAGGCTTTGCCCAAAGGACACTCCATGGGAGAAGACTTTCCCGTCAGAGTTTTAATATTTACACTGGGAAACCTTTTACTTCAGAGGTGTAACACTTATGGAAACCAGAGTCTTTGATGATGCCACACAGTAAGCCAGCCTTGCAAAGAGGGCTCCCTCTGGAGCCCTCACTTTGAGGTGTGAAATGCACTCAGTATCAGGGGCCTGTGAGGAGAAGTTTCTGTAACTCCCAACGCAATGTTTCCCAAGTGTTTATTCTCATATTAACTATGGAGAGAGCCTAAGTGAGGTAACCCAATCACAAAAGAATACACATGGAATGCACTCACTGATAAGTGGATATTAGCCCAGAAGCTCGGAATACCCAAGACACAATTCACATATCAAATGATGTCCAAGAAGAAGAGGCCCCTGGTCCTCGAAAGGCTCAATGCAGAAGTGTAGGGAAATACCAGGACAGGAAAGCGGGAGGGGGTTGATTGGGGAACAGGGTGAGGGAAAAGGGCTTATGGGACTTTTGGGGAATGGGGAACCAGGAAAGGGGAAATCATTTGAAATGTAAATAAAGATATATCTAATAAAAAAGAAGGGGAGTTCCCCAAATATTTTACATCTAAATAGTCTGTATTAGATTGCATGGTGTTCAAGACTGAATATCAAATGTAAAATTACAATTTCAGAAATAAAGACCTTTATAATCTTTAAAAAAAAAAAAAACTATGGAGAGAGCCACTTGGCTTTAAATTTTGCCAGCTAGTTTTGAGAGTCTGCCACCGCCCTCCCCGCCTTTCTGAAGACTCCTTCAATCTGTAAAATAGGAACAATAATGATCTCAATCTCACGCAGGTGGAAAGGATCCAATGATACACAAGGTCTCCCCTTGACCTTGAAGAATGTGACTGAAGACTGCTGATGGATGTCTGAGTCCCAATGGCTGCATTTCTTATGCTCCCCCACCTGCCACCCACGTGGTTTTTCAAAGGCAGTGAAGGACTACGATGATAAGGGAGTTGTGAAAGATTCTCACCCAAGGAAAGACAGAATAGTGGGAGATTACATAATGGCCTAACACAGGTGCCATTTAAAATCTCAAAATTTCTCCTTCTGGAATTTTTCACTGCAGTGAAACTGCAGAAAGAGGAAGGCTATG
Source organism: Apodemus agrarius (assembly GCA_964023405.1). Taxonomy (NCBI): domain Eukaryota; kingdom Metazoa; phylum Chordata; class Mammalia; order Rodentia; family Muridae; genus Apodemus; species Apodemus agrarius. The sequence goes on along the minus strand of OZ030009.1, from coordinate 132,756,426 downwards.
CACAGGCACCCTCTAGAAGTACTCGACACTACACCTCTGCCTCACCCACCCATGGGACTCACATTCAATGGCTATCAGCTACTATTAGTGCTATTCACCACGACATATCATTTTTTATTGTTGTATTTAGTGTTCTGTATAGTTGGAATAAATTTATAGCATTTCTGTAGGGAAGTCATTGATGGAGCACCCTAAAACTGTTTGGCAGACCTTGCTTCCCCATCCCGTCAGACTCGCGAAGCTTTCACATCTCATCCTTGAATCTTCTTTTTGCAGTAGATGGAGCTTATGGATCTTAGTAAGAGACTCACTGTGGTCACAGTGCAGTGACTAAGAGACTATAGAATGATCAAGCAGCAATGGAACACCTCCTCCCTCACAGAGATCAGCAATGGAGAGAGTGAAAGGTTGTAAGAGCCAGAGGCTGCTGAGGTCTCCTGTGAAACAGTGTATTCTGGACATGACAGGGCCATTGTACACATGAACCCACAGCAGTTGTGCTTATATGCACAAGACCCAAATAAGACTAAACTAATCACAACTTTAGTATGGATGGGGAGGATTCATGAATCCCTACACATAGCAAAGGAGCTATTCCAGGAGATGACAACTGGGGGAGGAATTTTCTTCAGGGATGCTGTCTCAGGGAGGTTGCCCATGCTATGTGGATGGCTGTCACCCATGCACAGGCCAATGTCATCAGCTGGACTCAAGGCATTAAAAAAATAAAAATACATGGGGAGATGAACTTGGAGAGTAAGAGCACTCCCTGATCTTGGAGACGATCCAAGTCCAGATGCTAAAACTCTCGCATACGAACACAAAACATTTCTGCTTCTGCAAGTACCTGAACATAGTTGCATGTTCACATATACACATACAGACACACACTCATAAGTAAAAATAAAAGTGTTAAAAATCCAACATATAGAAGATACTTAATGCGGTTATTTTATTTCCAGTTAATTACATATGATTAAAAATTACAAAGTTCTAAATACTTTTATACTCAAAGAAGGAAACCCTCTCTGTTTTTATGCTTAAAAATGATATATTATTTTATTAAAAATACATATACATTCATATACATTAGGGCAGGTGAAATGACTCAACAAGGAAATGTATTTCCTTGCCAAGCTGGATGACCTGTATTCAGTCCTTAGAATCTATATGGTGTAAGGAGAGAACATACTATCACATGTTGTCTTCTGATTTACACATGCATGAGGTCACACACATGCACATGCATACACACATGCACACACACACATACACTGAAGAAATAAATACAATATATTTATGTCTGCTCATTAAATATGCTATGATCTTTTATGTAAAAGTTCATTTTTCAATGATTCTATTTGAACCTAAACATATTTTGACTGTCATAAATGAACCCCAATTACAGTCTATGCAAATGTTTACTAATCAATGCCCTATTTTCTAAGCAATTTATTTGCTTCTGAAATGAAAAGTGGAGATGTCTATGATAAATTATATTACCTACTCATTTATAATCTTGTACAGGTAAAATATTCAAGTAAAAATAATAAATGTCTAATATTATGCCACTAGAAAATATCTGTAAAAATATATTGGTTTGAAGTATAATTCTAGTTGAAAAAAATATTAATAACAATAGCCTAATCCTATACAAATTTGAAATGCACTATAATTAGTTTTCTAGTTTCTTTAGAAATCTGATGAAGCTTTATACAAAAGTAATAAGCTAAACTCTGTTTGCATTGTTATATTTAAATAAAATGAGGTAGTCTATACATAAAAGTTGTATTTAATGATACCCATAAGCTGAGTAAGTGTTTACTTCAATCTGCTTTTTATTTGGAAGCTAACATATCTCAATCTATAAGCATTCATGTAGAAGACATTAGATATATTTTATAGTAAATTATAGACATTATTCTCAATGATTATTTGTGACATTATGGTTCCTTAATAAGTATTCATTGAATAGATCATGACATGATAAATTTGATGCACTTCTAAATTACTGTGAAATATGTCTTCATATAAATACTATTTTAATTTACAAGACTATGTATACATTGCATTTGCAGGAAGAAGAAACATTTAGTTTTATTAGTTTGTTAACAAAGAATGTAAAGTATGTTCTAATATATGCCTTTGATGTACTCTAAGTAGGCAGTTATTCAATCTACATATACCACTTAGTGTCTGCTCTATACAAGATATTGTTAAATGTTATGAGAGGGTAAAAAATGAAAATTGTACACCAGTCTCTTCTTATGACAGGACACTGACAACATATTCACTAAATATCTATAAAATGATAGAATCTAAAGACAATCAAACACCAAGAGAGATCCTTAAGGTCAAGTTATGCTGAACAATGAACATTAGTTGAGCCGCAGAAATAGAGTGAGATGCTCTTGCAGAAAAATAAAAACAAAATAATAAATAAGTGAATAAAATAGAAAAGAAAAAAGGAAAGAAAAAAAAGGAAATAAAATATCAAGATGGACAGGAGTTGAGGAAAGATTTAGTAATGTGCCCCACACAGGGTGCTATTAACACAAAACAAGAGACAATGAGGATATAAACTCACAAATAAAAAGTCATCAGAAGATTTTGTAGATGTCTATAACAATACCACCACCACCACCACCATTAACAACAACAACAACAAACCTCTAGAAACAAAAAGTTAGAAAGCAAAAGTAAGAAATGTAGAATAGTTCAGAATATGTGCAGGTTGTATAAATGGAAATCACATCAGAAAGCAAAGACTATAAATGGAGAAAAAAATTGCCATATGATTAAAGAACAATTTCCAACAAGGACCATGGTTCCCCAGAAAGAAAGCCTGATAATTTCTGTGGAAGGTGTTTATTTTATAAAATATTCCTGTTTCTGAGAACTCAATCACTAAGTTCAACAATGTCTCAGAAGGGCTCTTACAATAAATACCTCACTAATTGTAGCAAGTGTTTTAAGATAGATATTATTCAGGGTTTCTGTTTGGTTTTTCTTCTCATTAACCTCTCTCTTAGTTCCCTGAACCATGGAAGAATACATTTTAAAAATCTTGATGATAGTGCAATTTAAAAACAGTAAAGCAGTAGAAGGCAAACCCGTGCATGACTTATTTTTACTTGTTTATTTGAGGCAAGGGAGAACAAACCATGGAGTGCATATGGAGGTCATAAGAAAATTAATGGAGCTTACAGGGCAACTTGTACAAGTTGGTTTTCTCCTTGCACCTGGTAGGCTCCACTGTCTACAGGATCAAACTCAGGTCATTAGGCTCAGCAGCAAGTACTTTACCTACTGAACCATCTGATTGGACTGTATTTAAAATAAATTAGATAAATAAATAAATAAATAAATAGGAGGGGAAATTTGTCCATGAGATTATATGTTTGTAGTGTTTTTAGAATATTCAAACCACATTATATATGTTGCAACATAAGGACTATTTGCTTCTATAAAAGAGATGACTCATGGCTTTGAATAGTACCAGATAATGTTGATAAGACAATAGTGATTCTTAAAGCTGTTCACACCACTGAACCAGACCATTGTTCTTACCATCAAACAAGTCTTCTTTCTTTCTTTTTTTCATTTTGTTTTGTTTTTATTTTTGTTCGTCTGTTGGTTTTTGAGACAGGGTTTCTCTGTGTAGCCCTGGCTGTCCTGGAACTCACTCTGTAGACCAGGCTGGCCTTGAACTCAGAAATCTGACTTGCCCCTGCCTCCCAATTGCTGGGATTAAAGATGTGTGCCACCACTGCCCAACCGAACAAGTCTTCTAATAATCAGTTAAGAACCTTCTTCAGGAACTTGAGAGGACCCACGCTGTTTAAAAATAATATAAATGGACCCCCAACACTTCCCTGGTCTTCACTTCTTTACTGATCTTTGCTGGTTATTTTTCATACAGTGAAAAATGCCAAAGAACTTCTTGTGGTATTTCAGCAGATTCTGACTGCTTCTGCTGACATGTGCCGATTCAGCATGTTTCTCTTGGATCAAGCTTCCAATACTGAGTCATGTTTGGTGTTTGCTGTTAAACTAGACTGCTGGTATCCTGACAACAAAGATTAGAATCACCCCTAAGTAACTACTACTAAACAACTGCACAACATTGTTTTCCTACTAACCTTGTTTTTCCCCATCTCTGATCAGTGGACTAAAAGGAAGGTTGACGTGTATAAAAGTCCTATTAAATAAAGTAGGTTTTGAAAAATCTACACTCTCCACATAATTAAAAATAAATATTTTATTGAAAATGATTCCATGAAGAGACAATTTGAAGATAATATGGCTTTTAGGGTATGAAAATATTAACATGTAAAAAAACCATTAATTTAGAAGTGCTAGAAAACAAATATTTTCAAAGTTATTTTTGGAGACAGAAAGAAAGGAAAGAAGAAGAATAAGAAAATTCAATAAACAACCAGTGAAGGTTTGTGTCCAAGTATTTATACTTATAAAACAGATAAAAGAGGAATTGGATAACAAATTATTAGCATAGTACTTTAGATGGCTTATATGAACACTTGTTCTGTTGCTAGTGGGACTCTTTGGAGAGGCCTCAGAACCCTACGGACATAGGGACAAGCTGTTAGAAGCAGAGCAGTAGGGCTGGGCTTTGAAGGTTACTCTCCCCTTCTTGTACAATCTTGGCTTCTTGGTCTAGCTATCTATCAGCAGCCTCCTTCACATGCCTGTACATGTGATCTGTACATGCTTCTGTTCTCCCCACAATGTTTCTCTACCGTGATGGGCTGATAGTCTTGAAACCCATGAGCAGACTTTATGCTTCCTTCTTTCTTTTGTTTCTGTCTGTTATTTTGTTCTAGCAGATGGGAAAAGTATCTAATATGCTTATCTAGAGTTAGTAGAGTGAAAAAAAAGCCAAATCAGATACAAAGTGTGAATAAGTATGTATCAGGGACAAATATCTCAAAAACATCTTTCCTGTATAGATTAAGACTGTGCCCTACCAAATGAAGAAGGAAATTAAGAAAGACATAGGTTATGGAGAAGATGTTTAGTACAAAGGGAAACGCAGGACAGTGCCAAGTTGTTTTGAAAAGGCAAGCTATCTCAAGAGCCAGGCACTTAGTTTGATAAATCCTGATTGCATTCCTTCAAAAGACTTGAGAAGCAGGTCCTTGATTAGTGAAATTAAGAATTAATTACAATTAACTACTTTATAAATTAGAATTAAACTGACTGAATAGCTCAGTATTATCTAAACATATTTAAATTACATTTGGATAAATTTGGGAAGTTTGGGGATAATTTATTGATAAATGCAAAGAAATGCTAAATAGAATAGGTAACTTCTAGGAATCTCAAAGTTCTTTGAGGAAGGAAATGTATATATATTTATAGAATAGCTCAGGTGTCATTACCATTTCATAACCCTAATAAACACTGAATACAAAATTGATACAGTAACATAAAAACATAATCAAAGTCACCTTATTAATCTGTGAGAACATGAGTCAAATCTATATTTAATGACGCTTTTGCTGAAAAGGTCTGTTGACCTTCAAAGCCCAAATTAGAAAATAATATTTTCAAAATAAAATCGAGTACTTGCTTCAGAAGATACCTAATGACGGATGCTCAAGACATTATATATATCATGAGATTAAATAATTATATTACTTAACTAACTGGCTTTGGGTAATCTATTTGTAATAAATTAAAGTAACAAATGTATGTAATACTTGTAGACTAGGAGCTATTAAACTTAGTGTTGGTGTTGTGGAACAGCACCCCCATTCCCTTCCTCCCCACCCCCATGGTGAGCTGCTTTGGAACCCACTGCACTGATGCTGCTCATTCTTAGGATGCCAAGGAATGAAATATTGGTGCAAAGGGAGGCAATCATTAATACTGACAGTCTGAATCAGCACGGCAAGCAAAACTCCCGTCAGTTTAATTCATCTGTAATTGTATGGCCCCACTTAAGTTAGAATTGATTTGATGAAGGATATCAATACTTCTAAAAGAATGTCAAAATTTAACCTGGGCATCAAAATCATATGTGGCAAAAACAATCTCCCAAAACAGAAGTTTGGAAAGAAAATCCTAACTTATGCTAAGCGTGTATCAGGTTTCATGACAGAACAATTTCAAATAACTTTAAAATCACTCTGAGAAAAAGTAATTTCTTGTGCATGTATACTAAGGGGTGTGTGGGGGGGGCAGAGATTGATGTCACATGTCTTCCTCAGTTGTTCTCCATCTTATTATTTTGAGACACAGAATCTCACTGAACCAAGACCTCAGTGATTAGTTAGACTGGCTGTGAGTAAACCCCAGGGACTCCTGTCTGCCTCCCCGGTGGTGGTGGTGTTGTTGTTACAGGAGTGCATATTCCAACTAGCTTTTCATTAATTTGCTGGTAATCTTAGCTAGTTCTAAAGCTGACACAACAAGCACTTAGTAACTGGTTGATCTCCCTGGCCTCCAGAATTAAAACAAATAAACAAAACAAACAAAAACCCAAACCTATATGGCAAGTTTCAAATGTGTAAAAAGGAGAATGTCACAAAAATGATGTCTCACTTAGTCATTAATGCTTGTCCTTGGTTATACAACAAACCTATTAATTAAATAGGAAAACAAATTTTCCCAAAGAATTTTTTGCCTTTCTACAAAACACTATTGGTGTACGCATCTAACTTTTGAGATCATAGTAACCAAGTATTTGTTTGACCTTTGGTCTTTTCCAATTTCTTTTTTAAAGTGCAAGATTATGCATTTAAACGGAATGCTTTTTGACAATAATACCACCCATAAATCCTGGCTTTGAAGTATATTCACATCAAATATAATATATGGCTACATTCTAATGTTAATGAGCGTACTCAGTCATGTCAGAACTGAAAACTGCTTACTTTTATGTGATACGGCATTTACTTGACTTTCACTATTTGTCTACAAATGTTCAAGTATGAAGATATCCTGGCAAAACCCTATGATTTGGGCATGAAGATAGATGTGTGGTGAACAAAATCAAACGAAGAATTAAGACATTCCTCACTCACAGGCGCATGTGCCTGCTGTTAGCTGATAGGGTCTCTCAAGGTAATTAATAAGATTCTGTGCTGAGTTTTACACTCTGTATCTTGGTGGGAGAGCATCTTATGGGACAAATACTTTGACAGTGTGATTGCTAAGTTGGAGTTTTGGAATTGTGTTAGGAAAGTTGTGCCCAAACAGACACGTGAGAAAGAGCTTCAAGAAGGCTGTGCTGGAGCTCTAAGACAAGCCAGCCTCTCGGGAACCTTTAGAGGTCTGGAATTGTAATGCATTTCGCACTCTGGTCTACTTTGAATTGATGATAGCAAGGATGGTTTTGAATAAAGCTCTTGTGAACAGCCTAGACAGAAAATTATATCCTTTGCTTCACTTTTCCCACATAATATTCTGCCGCAGTTGAATCTATAGAGTTCCCCAGCCCCCACTTTGCTGTATAACCCAAACTGGATATTGCTTTGGTTTTAACACACCGAATATAGGAGCAACAGACAGTCCTGGGCCTGCGAGGACTCTCCCTGGCTCACATTTAACTGGCTGCCAGACTTTAGCTTCCTGTCCATTTCAAGGCACTTATGTCTCCATAACCCATAAAATATGAAATGGCTAAATTTGATATTTTTCTAATTGAGATTTAGGAAGCATGACAAATGGATACTTCAGGATGCATGCTGTGCATTTTTGATAAATGGTTGGCAGCATGCATTCAAAGGTGATCACCAGGTTCTACACCAAGCTAAGCCCTCCTTTAAACATGGTTGCATGCCATGTTTTAAAAGGCCCAGATGGTCAAATCCTAACATTTATTGCATTATGGTGACAGTGTTATGAATCAGATTGAGAGAAAAGATTCTGGGGCCAAAGTAGTTACTGCACAGTGATAAAAAAAGCTAGCTATCTAAGCAATGCACTGGGATTTATAAAAAGATAAGTCTGGCTGGATTTAATGCTGACCTTCACCAAAATCATTTATGTTTTATCAAGGACAGGTGGGTTTATAGGATAAAAGACCGGCTATATATAATATTTATGATTAAGCTAAAGGATCAAAATGCAAGTATAATATTTGGAAATAATTTGTTACTTGCTCAGGGTACTAATGCACAGTTCAGGTTCATAAAGTAAGAGGATAGGAGATAATAATATATTTGTCATATTTCTCAGCTTAGAAAATATGTCCAGTGATGGTGTATTTTAGTTTTTCATATATGGGAAAAGGTCTCACCTCACACTATGGCTGTTGAACCAAACAAAGATATTTGAAAACAAAATGTGTTCCTTAAGATAAATTTATTTTTTAAACCCATAAATTCAATTTGTGTTAATGACCATGTATTTAATTTTTTAAAAAAAATAGGATTTGTTGATTTTGTACCTAAACTTTCTTTGGCAAAATTGACTAATAGGTACTTCAGTATTCAGGTGATATATATCTTCTAGTTTGATCATTCTGATGGAATTAGAAGGCAATATGGAAAGAGATTATATTTTTAGAAATCTGCTCTGATTTCACAGTTCATAATATCCTTCCACACTTGATTTCAATTAACTCTATGAAATGAATAGAAATTGTTGTTTCTCTAATTTTTCTATATTATTTGTTTACATTCCATATGATTTCCCCTTTTGCAGTTCCCCCCTCCCCATAAGTCCCATAAGCCCTCTTCCCTCTGCCCATTCCCCAATCACCCTACCCACACCCATAGCATTTCTCTGTCCTGGTACTCCCCTACAATGCTGCACAAAGCCTTTCCAGGACCAGGGCCCTCTTCTTCCTTCTTGGGAATTTGATATGTTAATTGTGTCTTGAGTATTCAGAGCTTCTGGGCTAATTAATATCCACTTATCAGTGATTGCATTCCAAGTGTATTCTTTTGTGATTGGGATAACTCACTTAGGATGATATTTTTCAGTTCCAGCCATTTGTCTACAAATTTTATGAATTCATTGTTTTTAATTGCTGAGTAGTATTGCATTGTGTAAATATACCACATTTTCTGTATCTCTTCCTCCATTGAGGGACATCTGGGTTCTTTCCAGCTTCTGGCTATTATAAATAAGGCTGCTATGAGCATAGTGGAGCATGCGCCTTTATTGCATGCTGGGGAATCCTCTGGGTATTGCATGCCGGGGAATGCCCAGGAGTACTATAACAGGGTCCTGCGGAAGTGTCATGCCCAGTTTTCTGAGGAACCACCAGACTGATTTCCAGAGTGGTTGTACCATCTTGCAATCCCACCAGAAGTGGAGAAGTGTTCCTGTTTCTCTACATTCTCACCAGCACCTGCTATCTCCTGAGTATTTAATCTCAGGATTGTTTTGATTTGAATTTTCCTAATGATTAATGATGTTGAACATTTCTTAAGGTACTTCTCAGCCATTTGAAATTCTTCAGGTGAAAATTCTTTGTTTAGCTCTGTACCCCATTTTTAATAGGGCTCTCTGGAGTCTACCTTCTTGAGTTCTATGTATGTATTGGACATTAGCCCTCTGTCAAATGTAGGGTGGGTGAAGATCTTTTCCCAATTGTTGGTTGCCATTTTGTTCTTTTGACAGTGTCCTTTGCTTTACAGAAACTTTGTAATTTTATGAGGTCCCATTTGTCACTTGATCTAAGAGCATAAGCTATTGGTGTTCTGTTCAGGAACTTTCCCCCTGTGCTGATGTCCTCAAGGGTCTTCCCCAGTTTCTTTTCTATTAGTTTCCATGTGTCTGGTTTTATGTGGAAGTCCTTGACCCACTTGGAGTTGAGCTTACTACAAGGAAATAAGAATGGATCAAGTCTTAAGCATGGTGACCTCCAATTGAACCAGTACCATTTGTTGAAAAGGCTCTTTTTTTTCCACTGGATGTTTTCAGCTTCTTTGTTGAAGATCAAGTGGCCACAGATGTGTGGGTTCATTTCTGGGTCTTCAATCCTATTCCATTGATCCTTCTGCCTGTCACTGTACTAATACCATGCAGTTTTTATTGCTCTGTAGTATTTCTTGAGGTCAGGATACTGATTCGCCCAGAAGTTCTTTTACTGTTGAGATTAGTTTTAGCTATACTTGTTTTTTTGTTATTCCAGATGAATTTGAGAATTGCTCTTTCTAAGTCTATGAAGAGCTGAGTTGGGATTTTAATGGGGATTGAGTTGAATCTGTATATTGCTTTTTGCAAGATGGTCATTTTTACTATATTAATCCTGCCAATCCACGAGCATGGAAGATTTTTCCATTTTTGGAGGTCTTCTTCCATTTCCTTTTTCAGAGACCTGAAGTTTTTGTCATACATATCTGTCACTTGTTTGGTTAGAGTCACACCAATATACTTTATATTGCTTGTGGCTATTGTGAAGGGTGTCATTTCCCTAATTTCTTTCTCAGCCTGCTTATCCTTTGGGTATAGGAAGGCTACTGATTTGTTTGAGTTGACTTTATATCCGGCCACTTTCCTGAACTTGTTTGTCAGCTGTAGGAGTTCTCTGGTGGAGTTTTTTGGGTCGTTTATGTATGCTATCATGTCATCTGCAAATAGTGATAGATCGACTTCTTCCTTTCCAATTTGTATCCCTTTGATCTCCTTCTGTTGCCTAATTGCTCTAGCTAGAAGTTCAAGTACTATATTGAAAAGATATGGAGAGAGCGGGCAGCCTTGTCTACTCCCTGATTTTAGTTGGATTATTTCATGTTTCTCTCCATCTAGTTTGATGGTGGCTAATGGTTTGCTGCATATTGCTTTTACTAGGTTTAGTTATGGGCCTTGAATTCCTGTTTTTCCAAGACTTTTAGCATGAAAGAATGCTGAATTATGTCAAATGCTTTTTCAGCATCTAATGAAATGACCATGTGTTTTTTTTTTCCTTTGAGTTTGTATATGTAATGGATTGCATTGATGGATTTCCATATATTGAAACATCCCTGCATCCCTGGGGTGAAGCCTACTTGATCATGGTGAATGATCATTTTGATGTGTTGTTGGATTCGGTTGGCAAGAATTTTATTGAGTATTTTTGCATGGATATTCAGAAGGGAAATTGGTCTGTTTTCTTTCTTTGATGGGTCTTTGTGAGGTTTTGATATCAGCATAACTGTGACTTCATAGAATGAGTTGGGTAGTATTCCTTCTGTTTCTATCTTGTGGAACAGTTTGAAGAGTATTGGTGTTAGGTCTTCTTTTAAGGTCTTATAGAATTCTGCACTAAAACTATCAGGTCCTGTGCTTTTTTTGGATGGAAAATTTTCAATGACCACTTCTATTTCTTTAGGGGTTATGGGACTGTTTAGATGATCTTTTATTTATCCTGATTTAATTTTGGTATTTGTTCTCTCTCTAGGAAATTGTACATTTCCTCTAGATTCTCCAGTTGTGTTGAGTATAGGCTTTTCTGGTAGGATCTGATGAATTTTTGTATTTCCTCAGTTTCTGTTGTTATATCTCCCTTTTCATTTCTAATTTTGTTAATTTGGATACTTTCTCTGTTCCCTCTGATTAGTCTGGCTAAGGATTTATCTCCTTGTTGATTTTCTGCAAGAACCAGCTCCTGGTTTTGTTGATTTTTTTTTTTTTTTTTTTTTTTTTTTTTTTTTTTTTAAATTTTTTTTTTTTTTATTTTCTATATTCTATGTTTACATTCCAAAGGCTTTCCCCTTTCCCAGTTCCCACCCACCATAGTTCCCATAGTTCCTCTCCCCCCCATCTGTTCCCCAATAATTCCCCCTCCCCCCTCGGTTTCTTTACTAAACTGGAAGCAATCTTTACAGGCCCAGGGTCCTCTCCTTTCTTCTTCTTGGGAATCATTTGACTTGCTATTTGTGTCTTGAGTATTTAGGGCTTCTGGGCTCATTAATATCCACTTATCAGTGATTGCATTTCAGGTGCATTCTTTTGTGATTGGGTTAATTCACTCAGGATGATATTTTCCAGGTCTAACCATTTACCTACAAATTGCATGAATTCATTATTTTTAATTGCTGTGTAGTATTCCATTGTATAAATATACCACATTTTCTGTATCCATTCCTCCTTTTATCAGCTGTATGATACTTTGACTTCTTCCTTTCCAATTTGTATCCCTTTGACTTCCTTATGTTGTCTGATTGCTCTCGCTAGAACTTCAAGTACTATATTGAAAAGATATGGAGAGAGAGGACAGCCTTGTCTAGTCCCTGATTTTAGTGGAATTGCTTCAAGTTTCTCTCCATTTATTTTGATGTTGGCTACTGGTTTGCTGTAGATTGCTTTTACTATGTTTAGGTATGGGCCTTGAATTCCTGCTCTTTCCAAGACTTTTAGCATGAAAGGATGCTGAATTTTGTCAAATGCTTTTTCAGCATCTAATGAGATGACCATTCTTTTTACGGTTCTCTTTGTTTCTACTTGGTTGATTGCAGCCCTGAGTTTGATGATTTCCTGTCTTCTACTCCTCCTGGGTGAATTAGCTGCTTTTTGTTCCATGGCTTTCAGATATGCCATTAAGCTGCTAGTGCATGCTCTCTCCAGTTTCTTTTTGAGGCATTCATGGCTATGAGTTTTCCTCTTAGCACTGCTTTCATTGTGTCCCATAAATTTGGGTATGTTGTGCCTTCATTTTCATTGAATTCTAAAAAGTCTTTGATTTCTTTCATTATTTCTTCCTTGATCGAGGTATCATTGAGTAGAGTATTGTTCAACCTCCATGTGTATGTGGGCTTTCTGTTGTTTTTGTTGCTATTGAAGACCACTCTTACTCCAATGTGATCTGATAGGAGGCATGGGATTAGTTCAAACTTCTTATATCTGTTGAAGTCTGTCTTGTGACCAATTATATGGTTGATTTTGGAGTAGGTACCATGAGGTCCTGAGAAAAAGGTATATTCTTTTTCTTTAGGATGAAATGTTCTATATATCTGTTAAATCCAATTGGTTCAAAGCTTCAATTAGTTTCATTGTGTCCCTGTTTAGCTCCTGTTTCCTGATCGGTCCATTGAGGAGAGGGGAGTGTTGAAGTCAACCACAATTATTGTATTAGTTGCAAGGTGTGCTTTGAGCTTTAATAAAGTTTCTTTTTTGAATGAGGGTGCCCTTGCATTTGAAGCATCGATATTCAGAATTGAGCTTCTTCTTGGTGGATTTTTCCTTTGACCAGTAAGAAGTGTCCTTTTGTGTCCCTTTTGGTGACTTTAGTTTGAAATTCCATTTTATCTGATATTATAATGGCTACTCAGGCTTGTTTCCTGAGACCATTTGCTTATAAAATTATTTTCCAGCCTGTTATTCTGAGGTAGTGTTTGTCCTTGACACTGAGGTGTGTTTCCTATATGCAGCAAAATATATCCACTCTGTTAGTCTATGTCTTTTTATTGGGGAATTTTATCAATTGCTGTTAAGAGATATTAAGGAATAGTAATTATTTTTGTTATATTTGATGTTATTTTTATGTTTGAGTGGTTATTTTTTTGGGGGGGGTTGATGAAGGAAGGTTACTATCTTGCTTTTTCCATGGTGTAGTTTCCCTCCTTTTATTGGTGTTTTCCACTTATTATCCTTTGTAGGACTGGGTTTGTGGAAAGATATTGTGTAAATTTGGTTTTGTCATGGAATGCCTTTGTTTCTCCATCTATGACAATTGAGAGTTTTGCTTGGTATAGTAGTCTTTGCTGACATTTGTGTTCTCTTAGAGTCTGCATGAGATCCACCCAGGATCTTCTAGCTTTCATGGTCTCTGGTGAGAATTCTGATAGGTCTTCCTTTATATCTTACTTGACCTTTTTCTCTTACTGCCTTTAATATTCTTTCTTTGTTTAGTACATTGGGGGTTTTGATTATTATATGACGGGAGGTATTTCAGTTCTGGTCCAGTCTCTGGAGTTCTGTAGGCTTCTTTTATGTTCGTGGGCATCTCTCTCTTTAGGTTAGGGAAGTTTTCTTCCATAATTTTGTTGAAAATATTTGCTGGCCCTTTAAGTTGTAAATCTTCCCTCTCATCTATCCCTATAATCCTTAGGTTTGGTCTTCTCATTGTGTCCTGGATTTCCTGGATGTTTTGGGTTACAAGCTTTTTCATTTTGCCTTTTCTTTGACTGTTGAGTCAATGGTTTCTATGGTTTCTTCAGCATCTGAGATTCTTTCTTCTATCTCTTGTATTCTGTTGTTAATTTTGCATCTATGGCCCCTCACTTGTTTGTGTTTTCTCTTTAAGAGATTTCTATGTTTTCTCTTTCATGAATTAGGCCTGTTGACCCAAGTTCTCCTGTATTTCTGTAAGTAATTTTTGCATTTCCTCTTTATTGGCTTCTATCTGTTGACCCATATTCTCCTCAATTTCTTTAAATCATTTTTGTGTTTCTCTTGTAAGGGCTTCTAACTTTTGATCCATTTTCTCTTGCATTTCTTTAAGAGATTTATTTATATCCTTCTTGTGTTCCTCTAACAGCATCATGACCAGTGATTTTAAATCCAAATAATGTTTTTCTGGTGTGTTGGGGTATCCAGGACTTGCTGTTGTTGAGAATTGGGTTCTGGATATAAAGGGTGCCATATTGCCTTGATTTCTGTTAGTAATGTTCCTACATTTGTCTTTTGCCATCTGGTTATCTCTGGCGTTAGTTGTTCCTGTTGTCACTGTCTGGTGCTTGAATCTCCTGTAATCCTGTAAGGCTATTTCTGCTCCTCTGGATGACTGGGTTTCCCCTGGCACAGATTGTTGATCTGCTGCCCTACTCTTGGGTGCAGTTGGAGCCCTGGTGTGCCACCCTAAGCAATGTTATACTCAGGATTGTCTCAGTGTACCTGGAGCTGCCTACCCTGTTTGACTAGGATTGAAGATGGTGGTGGGGAGCCCCTCCAAGTGCAGAGTACTCTGCAGGGCAATTGACCCATGACAGGCTGGCACACAGATGAACCTCAGAGTTGCCCAGGTCTTGGGCATAAGCAGAAGCCTGGTTGTCTGAGTCCTAAGTGATGTTAAACTCAGGATATCTCTGTGTACCTCTTCTCTATTTTTTTAAGCCTAGGGAACTTTGATGCTGAGAGTTTTAACAAACTGTCCCAAAACACTAGTGTTTGAACTGGATCATGATCTACATACACTCTCTCCTCTATCTTTTACCTACTAGAGGCTTGAATCAGCAACTCAAGTTAAATAAACAAACTAAAACAAGTTTGAGAGATCCTCCCATACCCACATTCCTTGAGTTGTTCATTGTCACAGTAGAGATACAGCATATGTAAGTAACTATGTACTAGTCATTCTAGTGTCATGATCACCATTAGCCAGTTATGTAAGTGAGATTTATAAAGCCATATTCTTCCAAAATTACTAGGCTTTTGTGGTGATTTGACTATGAATAGCCCCATAGGCACATATATTTCAATGTGTAGTCTTCAGAGAATGGAACTGTTTGAATTATAAAGATTAGGAGGTGTGATCTTTTTGGAGTAGGTGTGGCCTTGTTGGAGGAAGAGGAAATATCTATCTACTTATCTATCTGTGCATCCATCTCTCTGTGTCTCTGTCTCTGTCTCTGTCTCTGTGTCTCTGTGTCTGTCTCTCTTTCTGTCTCTCTGTCTCTCTGTGTCTCTTTTTCTCTCTCTCTCTCCCCCTCCCTCCTTCCCTCCTTTCCTCCCTCCCTCCCTGTGGGTCAGCTTGCAGAACCTTTCAGTTACTTCTCTAACATCATGTCTTCCTGAGTTACTCCTCACCACAACAATAATGGATTAACTTCTGGAAGTTTGAGCAAGAAGGGCCCAGTTAAATGCTTTCTTTTATGAATTCCTGAGTTTTGGTGTCTCTTCACAGAAATAGAACATTGACTAAGTCAGGTTCTAAGTAATAATTCTTAAGTTACCTGTGTTTAAAGTTAAAAATACCAGATACATTTGAGTAACACAAAATCTTATAAAATTACCTTTTCATGTTATTTTATCACAAAGTGCATAGTGCAAGACTAATCAGAACCACAGAAATATTAAGAACCATGAAGACTATGGAACCTCCTTTGATGATACCAGAAGATTGGAAATGTTGAATAAAACATGATGAAAGGAAGGGTATATACAGTTTTTGAGGCATGAGGCTTAATTTCCATTCTTCTCTTCTGCCAAAGAAATGAGAACAGTAAATGAGAGGGAAAACAAGATACTTAGAAGTATTAGGTATACAGGTTCCCTCAATTAAACAGAGTAGTAATCATTTTATCATGTTTTTTCACAACATCAAAAGCATCATATTTCATTAACATTAATTTCATTTTGAAGGGCAATGCTATTTAAAGATGTTTTTAATTGGTCATCATTCATAGTTGAATATGGGTTCTTAATGTAATTGGTTTAGAATGAAAAGTATAATTACAGAGAAATCTAGTGGTGTGCTTTATAATCATGGAGCGTATTGCACTAATTTCCTTGAACCTATCTGACCTTTTCTGATGAGCTTTTGTGTAGTTTTATCATAACTCCTTAGTTTTCAAAAATTAGGCAGGAAAGAAATGAAAACTTGGTATGCATCCTTAACTAAGTTTCAGAGTAAGTTCACAAGAAGTGATGCATAGCTATTCCCTAGGAAGGTCACAAGAAAGCCATCATATCTAACGGTAATAATATGTCAGGATTCTTTTTTTTTTCTGTGATGGTTTTAGCAAGGGAATAATATAAAGAAATAAGTTTCTGGTACTACTTAAATTGACAACAATTTAGACAATATTCTTACTTGTTAAATAGTAAAGCAGGTAATTTCAACAACAGGTAAATGACTCAATTACTGTCTAAGACACCCTAACTCAATGTAGCTTATTAATAACTGGATGCCAATCAGCAGAAGGATTTCCGGTAGATTGCCTCAGGGTCTCCGCTCCTCAGCTGTCCTTTCTCAGCATTTCTCCAATTAAATTTCTTAAGTAAATGGAAAGTTCCCACAAATTTGTACTTGGCACTAATTACCTGATTAGTGAATATGCTGAATCCAATTGTATTCAGGGACATTGTGCATAGGCTGAAATCCACCTGCTCTATATTGGAAAGCTTCAGGTCTGGACTTCAATAAACACAGTGTACAACGTGCTTGGAACTAAACTTGCTAGGAACTGCTTGTCACAAGTTTATATAGAACAGATGTGCTTAAGGCTTCAGTCCCCTAAGGCATAAGAACTCCATGGGGAGACCATCAGAGTCAACTAACCTGGACCTTTTGGGGGGGGTCACAGAGACTGAACCACCAACCAAAGAACACACGTGGGCTGGATGGACCATGTCCTCTCCACATGTGGGTCACAGATATACAGCTTGGTCTTCATGTGGGTTCCAAACAACTGGAGTGGGGGGCTATCTCAAAAGCTGATAACTGCCCAAGTTCTTCTAGCTGAGCTGTCTTGTCTTGTTTGGCCTCAGTGGGAGAGGATGTGCCTAGATTCACAAACTTGATGTGCCAGCGTGTACAGAATACCCACTCTGAGAAGAAGAGGAGGGGGATGGGGGAAGGATTGTGGGAGGGGGTGACCAGGAAGGAAGCTAGTGAGTAGGATGTAAAGTAAATAAGGAAAAAAAAGGTCAACAGCAGTGGATCTTCTAGACATGTCAAGATAGTGCAGCTACATGCATGCACTCATATCAGTTGTGACAGCATGTTAAAGACCTGTGCAAGCATTAGTCAGACCAAATCCCAACATGGAGAGGATATATGGGAACAAAGTCTCAGCACAAGCCCAGGGGTTATTGACAATAGGTAGCCCTGAGAGAGAGAGAGAGAGAGAGAGAGAGAGAGAGAGAGAGAGAGAGAGAGAGAGAGAGTTTTCTTAATAGTATAACCCCTCATAAATTGGCAATACTGTGAAGAACACAACTTAGACTTGTAGTGAAAGGAGAGTATATCTGGGAGGATTTGGAGGTGAGGTGAATATGATCAAAGCACAATGGATGGAATTCTTCAAGAACCAATAAAAGGATTTTTAAAGAGAGAGAGATGGAGTGGGAGAGACACAGAGACAGAGAGACAGAGGCAGAGAGAGACAGAGACAGAGAGAGACAGAGAGATAAAGAAAGAGAGAGAGGCTGGGTGGTAGTGGCACACGCCTTTAATCCTAGCACTTGGGAGGCAGAGGCAGTCAGATTTCTGAGTTCAAAGCCAGCCTGTTTTACAGAGTGAGTTCCAGGACAGCCAGGACTACACAGAGAATCCCTGCCTCAAAAGGGAGAGAGAGAGAGAGAGAGAGAGAGAGAGAGAGAGAGAGAGAGAGAGAGAGAGAGAGAGAGAGAGAGAGAGAAAGAGAGGGGCAGAGAGACAGAGGGGGAGAGGGAGAGAGAGAGAGAGAGAGAGAGAGAGAGAGAGAGAGAGAGAGAGAGAGAGAGAGAGAGAGGCAAACCACTACAAATGGGAGGACTTTAGAGTTCCCCCGAGGTCTTGTTCAAGTCTGATTCTAGCTGTCATTCTCTCAGTCTACCAGAAGACAAGTATTGCTGCAGAGGAAATGTGTGAACACTTTCCTCTTCGTGCAGTTTACGATAGGCTAAGCCCACGGATGGAATGAAATAGATGCTTCAAATACAGAGCAAAGGATGTTACTCACAACTGGGGTTTAAGGAACATACTTGGTTCTGTATGCTTAAGTGGCATTTTCATACTAAAACTAGACATCTTGTTCTGATGTGTGAAAAATGAAGGTTTTTCTCCTCATTTTTACATTGTATGTTTTTCATTTTTAATTCATTTCCACTTTCTAGTTACTAAATTTGTTATTTTGTACCAAATTCAGAGAAATTATTTTTACTACATAATAAATTTTTTTAAAAAATTTATTTTTGTAATGTGTTTTATTTTAATAACATTAAAATGGTTGAGATCTAATTAGTAATTTATTGGTTTTGATATTCAGCTTTAATTCTTTTGTACTTTGGTTTTCTACATATTATTCTGCATTATCTTTCTCTTTACTTAAGTATATTTTTAAGAAAATTTTCAAGAATGGAAATGTCCTGGTTGTCTAGCTATAGGATGCTCTCATATATAAATTATACCTCTTAGAAAAGTAAGAAATAAAAAAAAATGTCATTGTCCATCTAGGCAAATACATTTTGGTTCATTTCCCCAAAACATTTTGTTGAGAACATAACATGCCCTTGGCAATATTTTGGGTGCTGGAGATGCACCAGTGTGTAGAAAACACACACATGCTTTCCCATAAGCATCCGATGATACAGCAGGTGAGAGTTTCTACAGGCTGTGGGAAATAACAGAAGCAAGCACAGTGAATAAGCAAATGATGAAGCATGCAGGAAAGGAGCAAACACTATTCATTGGAAGAGTGCAGAGTAAGCTTGACATTTTATAGAGGATTTGGTAGGGATGCTCTTACTAAGATGTCTACACTTGAACGAGAACCTAAGGAACAGGATGAAGACAGCCACTAGGGTAATGTGAAAGAGAGAATTAGAAATAGCTAAGGACTTGAGGATAGACTGGCAGGACAGTCCCAGGAGACTGATGACAGAGAAGTAGGTGTGTCTTGGAACACAGTGTGGAAGAGCAGGTGATCAGGGCCCAGTGGGCAGGAGCAAGGACTTGTCACTGCTTGATAGTGGAATAGGAGCTCTGCAGAGTGTGGAGAAGAGGACTGACCGGGAGCATCTACCATTTTATCGAACTGTTTACAGTTTTGTAAATGCATTCTGGAGAGGCTAATGTGCAAATTCACGTCAGGGCTCCTCTATTCACTTCCTAGCAAACAGGAAGAGCCTTAACAATGCATGTTCATACTTGTTTATACACGTGTTTTGGCTTTTCTTAGGAAAAAAAGGTATAACAGAGGCTATGACACAGAAATACTGACTCATACTGTTGGGATGTACCCTGGAAATGAATCTCTCTCACATTGCAACAGTCGGGTAACATCCTAATAAAGGACTAGTGCACTCTTAGTGAAAACTTCGATTATCTTAAAATCTACACTCCAAGGCTTTGCAGCATTCTCCACTATGTCAGATTACATTATTACAGATAATGTAATTTATGCTCCCTTTTAAAAAGAAAAACATGGGAATAGAAAGCAAAAGGCAGTAGATAGAGAAAAACGACAACAACAACAACAACAAAAAAAACCCAAAAAGTCCAGATTTCTAATCATCTGTGGTTCTATTCACATTGACCCTTGTCAAAGCACACATTCTGTATAAACTTTGCCACAGATGTAGACCTTCCCTTTAGCTCCTAAAAAATAATGAGCTCTTAAATCGAGGTATAATTAGAATTACCGTTGGTACCATTCTCTTCTCATTAGGAATGGGGAGTTAATCCAGTTCCTTTATGGGATCTTAACTCAACAAGGTGGTGCATGGCTGTCTTTAGATATGGAGTCTTCAGGGAATAGTAAGTCAGTAATTCTGAGTTGTGGAAACTTACTTTGCACTTACCTAAAGCTTTTAATTCTTCATTTACTATAGTGTGTGCTGTTTAAGGAGAATTGCCAACCACTATTTAAGGGAAGCCTAACAGAACAGTTCAGCATAGTCTTTTGAAAAACGCACTTCAGGTGTTAATGCACAGTAATCTATTTAAATATTTACCTTAGAGTAAAATTTAGTCAAAGTTTATTAAAAAATGGAAAAAATTCAACAACCTAGCTTCCTAATATACATTTATATATGTGTAAAATATGATACATACACCCATATAAAAATCTGCTATAATGCCTCCTATATTGGAGCCAATCATCCTAAGGTGCTTCAAAACACATCACTACTTCATTCATAAAGCTTCAAGTATCTCCTAGTCTCTAAACTTGGAGATCAGTGGCTCAACCTTCAGGATTGACTGTGGCTTCCTACATTATCTGGGAGATATATATTTCTCTGCAGGTAACTAAATATTCAGTTCCTTTTCTATGCTGTATTTGCCCTTACTTTTTTAAACTTTGCTTTATAATTTTTTATGAGATAGTCCTGAACCATTTTATACATACATACACACATTTATGTATATATATATTTATATGTATATATATACATATACATATACATATATATATATACTCATACACATACGCACATGCACATACCCATACCCATACGCATACACATACACATACACATACACATACACATACACATACACATACACATACACATACACATACACATACACATACACATACACATATACATATACATATACATATACATATACATATATCACAGCCAGTCATGACAGACTACAGAACTACGGAACTTCTGTCTTTAGAACTGATTAAAGTACAGTGTAACCATGTATAGAGACATTCTCATGCAGCTCACAGTAGCCTTGGACTCTTTCAGTCTCTGTCTCTCAACAAATAGCATCATACCATACCATATCAAGCTTCTCAAGGCTGTGTAGTAAGATTCCTCATCTTTGGTTCTGGGCTTAAGTTTGAATTTGTCATAAACTGTTCTTATATGTTTGAGCTTTTGCTGAGTCCTATGGATTCCACCTTTAGAGATGCCCAGTATTCTTAACTCGACTGCCATTTTTCTGTTCTGTCTCGTTGTAATTTTCACCAACTTGGATTATCTGAATACCTTGCTGATTTTAACCTGCAGGTAGCTAAATCTTCAGTTATTTTTCTGTGCTGTAGTTGCCCTTACTTTCTTAAAGCTGTGCTTTATTATTTATTTAAGAGATAGTCCTGAACCATTTTTTGGTGTTATATACTGTACCCTGGGCCAGTGAGGGAAAGAAATATAATTTGTGCTTTCACATGTAGAAATGATAGTTTAAATGTGGCATAGAAACAACGTCATTAAATGACTTAGATGCAGCATGGTTACTCAAATGGTATCTACATCTACATAGTGTGTTAGCAACAAGAAGAAGGAAAGTGAAGGCTACTTAAGAAAAGATTAGGAAAGTTTTCCAGGAAGAGGAAATTGTGGGTCAACTGGACCATGCCACCAGACAGAAGGACTAGTAAGGTTGAGCAGTTCCACACAGTCGGGAATCTCAGAATTGAGAATAGCAGTTCGTTGCCAAACTACCTGACCTGGAACACATAATCATGAAACTCTACTGAAAGAACTATAACAATTGGTCAAGTAGCATAAAAACCTGAAGTCCTCCACACTAATGAAGAACCTACAGAGGTCCCAAGTGTTTATAGTCAATGAGTTTCTCTGTCTGGGCATTTATTTCCTAGTGCACCTTGAATAGATTGTATAAATTCACATCCATCATCAAATAAAGCAGTTTGGACAAGCAAGAACCATCTTCTTCATCCAAGGATCAATGCTGGGGAGGCCTTTTCCACAAAGATCCATGCCTAAATCTCTAGGAGAGGACCTCTCTTTCAGCCCCTCTAAGTACTCTGGGCACTCACTTGGAACCAACCTGGATTCTGTTCCCATCCCATAGCTCTACCTTTCCCTTCCTGCCTCATATGAATGCAGCGAGAAGTTTGCCCTCATCACAACTCCAGTACTAACTCAGTGCCATCTGGATACATAGGAGACAAGGAACCAGAGCATTTGTCCCATATCCCACTGTTTCTCACACGGGGAATCACAGGCTAGATATCCTATTATGGTCTATGTTTTTCCTCTCCTGAACAGCTCCCTAGAGGCACTTGGGCACCTCAGTGTGGCAGACAGGAAGCCCAACAGGAAGTGACATGAAATATATGTAAAAGAGACAGGTGGATGAAGATATTTTTCGACAGAGAGAAAAATATTTATAGACATCTTGATATAGGAAAAATCACAAGGTGGATAATCTCTCACTGTTCCAGTATTGTATAAACATAGAATATGAGCTCAGAAGGAAGGGAGGGTTGTCCAGAGAGCTGCAGTCATGAGAGGAGGCTAACAAAGTAGACTTCAACCCATTCCATGGCCAATGGAACCAATGGGATCATCCTTGGTTTTAGGAAGATGACATGACAGGTGCTCTGATCAGTGACTGGGTGGGTCAAAATGACAGGAGGAGAGTCAGAAAGAGATATCAGTGTAGTGCATGTGCACAGCTGAGCAAGGGAGACACAGAGGAACCCCTCAATTGCAACTTACAACATAAAGCGTGTTTGTCAAAACTGGGAATGATATTCTGCAGTTTGGTCAAGGTTTTGAATCCAATCTTTTTCAATTTGCATACCTTTTTTCTTTTTCTGTTTCCTTTAGTGGTCAGATCCAGCTCATGATGTGAGTATTTCTTCAAAAATGGCATTTCCTTTTTCCCAGAGCATACTGGTCTTGCATTTCTATATATCTTTGGCTTCTTTCTTTCTTTTAGTTTTGGAATCATAATATAATTAAGTTAAGTTCGTCAGGGCCTCTTCCTCATGCTTCAATGAAACTAGTTGTGATTTTATTTGCCCGATGTTAATTTCCAAATAATATTTTCTGGAAAAAGCTGCTTAAAGAAATTTTTCTCAAGGTTGTTGGTAGGGCTTATACAAAGTTAGCATTTATTGTATGCACTGACTTCAGACATATAGGAAAAATGCAAGCCATTCGGGTACAAAAAAATCAAGAGCAAGACGTAAGTAAGCACCATGGTTACCATGGAGAAATCCTGCATGTCATCTGACCACAAAATCACGCCTGTATAGAGCATCAAAAGTCACGCTGGAAGGTTTCATTGCTCTAATTTTTGAACTCACACATCTGCAAGTCCTTTGACTAATGTGTGTGATATCTACACTAATAGGATCCCACCTTGAACCCACAGCAATGGCAACAACCTATATTGTTTTGGGATTCCAGGAGCATCTCCAACAACTCTAAAAGAGCTCTGCCATTCCTGGCACAGGCTTTTTCTTAGTTTGTGGCTGTTGATGGGTGTGTTAACTTCATTTAAACTATATATGTACACACACATATATATACATATATACATATATACATGCATATACATGTATATCCATGTGCATATCTAAATGCACACACAAATATTATATGTATTTTAAGTAGGCTTATGAAATGATATTTTTGCTATTGCATTTCAATCATCCTTTGTGGTCTTTATCTCCCTTTCACCTTTTCCCTCTGTATTACCCCCCCTTCCTGTTCCTTTAGGAAGCAGGGTTAGGGTTCACCATTTCTCTCCTTTCCGTTTCTAATACCTGTATCCTACTATATTAATGCTTTTTCACCCGATTCCCTTACAGCATTATCTCTTTCTACTTTCCTGGTTTCTATAGCTATGTCAGCTTATAAACTGAAATGTAAGATTTGGAGCTGGGATCCACATATAAGAGAAAACATGGGGCGTTTGTCTTCCTGGGTGGGAGTTGCATCTCTTTGTAGAGTATTTTCCAGTTCCATCCACTGACCTGCACAGTTCATAATTCTATTTTTATTTGCATCTGAATAGAATTCCATTCTACATATGTGGCATATTTTCATTATTCATTATTTGATATCTAGGCTTGTTCTGCTTTGTACCTATTGTGCCTAGAGCAGCAATGACCAGGGGCAAGCAAGTATTTCTGTGGTAGGACCTCCCTGCAAATGAGCTCTCACAACACTGGAAGGTGCTGTGAAAGCCGCCAAGGAAGGAAAACAATCACTAGTTTATGAAACTATGAAACCTACAAACTTCAAAAAAAATCACCAGTCTGGAAAGATATCTACAATGGTGAACTAGTGACACTATTATCTTGAGTATAACCAGCAGCTGACTAAGTACACATTTGGCCCATTTGATGGAAAGGAATGTGTGCCTGGTACTGTAAATTCAGCCAACTATCCAAGGTTAGAGAGGTCATAGACCCTCATGGAGAACCTACTATTGACACTTTCATAAGACAGTATAATTTTTAACTATACTCTAAATGCTTATCTTTAAACCCACAGATACATAGCTTTCACTATTCTCAAGGAAACTACTTTTTTTTTAAAAAAAAAAAATAGGAGATGGAGATTATCATAGAAATCCAGAAGTGGTCACTATGCAGAGAATAAGTGACCTGTGAATGCCCCATTTCAGCTGTACAATTAAGTGTAATCACTAGCCTAAGGCTCAAGGAACATAGTGAAAGAGAGGGCAGAAGATTGGAAGAACCAATCAAGATGCCTGCTGTGAGATAATAGCTTCTAATTATGATAGGGAAGCTATGTGTGTAGTCCCTGCAAGCATCATGGCAGAAAGGGAAATGAACCCCAAAGATGTGAGAATGAAAAGTTGACTAAGCCCAACTTAGTCAGAGTGTCTCAAACTTCTAGAGCAGAGGATCCAACTTTCCTAATGCTAGTTTCATGTGTCATGGTGACCAACAGTAAAATTATTTTACATCTATTTTATAACTAATTTTGCTCTTGTTACAAATTGTTATGTAAATATCTAATATGCAGAGTATCTGATATACAGACTATCTGATATGTGACCCCTGTAAAAGGATCATTTGACCCCAAAAGGGGTTGTGACTCACATATTGAGAACCCCTGTTCAAGGGAGTCTGATGCCAGGCAGTTTCTTGCCAGCATATTTAATAAAATTTTGAAACGGTTTTATGGTATAATACAATCCTGGTGCTCAAGGAAGCATAATTACATTGCAATTTAGCTTAGTGTACATGTCATTTCTTTCAAGAAGATGGGTTCTAGAGCTAGGATATTTGTGTTAGCTTAAGGGCCTGGGGAAGAGTAAGGACTATGTCATACAGATATTTAGAAGTCATTTGGGCTCTTCACCATCTCTGGTACTAATTGTGAGAGCTTGGAGAAACCTCTGACTATACAGGTAATGTAAGAGTAATTTTTATCACTTGCCAAATCCAGTAATGGTTGTAAGAACTTGATATAGCCTGCCCTAAGAGATAATGTAGATCACCAAGTTACTAATCCTGTCTAATTTCTGGATGGTTGTATGCCCTTTCTCTTAAGCAGACAATCATGTTCACTTAACATTCCTAGTTTCTGTGGAGATCTGTGGTGCAAGGACCTTTGTGCTCCCAATGAAGGTATACCTATGAAATTTCAATGATATTGTTACCTGAAAAGGGCATGAAAAAATGACATCACAAATCACTATGCCAATGTAGATGGAAGATATTTCACAAGGCCTTACCACCTACATAAATAGCTACAGGTAGTCAAGTCAATGACTGCTGAGAGAGAGAGAGAGAGAGAGAGAGAGAGAGAGAGAGAGAGAGAGAGAGAGAGAGAGAGAGAGAGAGAGAGAGAGAGAGAGAGAATCCCTAATAGGTTACCCAATCTCAAGTACTCATTCCTAATCACATGTACATAAGATCAATACTAAATGGGATAAGTTTTATATACATATACACATGTATATATAACAATGATTATAAAGGAATAGATAATAAATTAGATAAGGATTAGGGTGACTCAAGAAGAAAAGAAGATATATAAATATTGTACATACGCTAATTCTATATGATACATCACACACACACACACACACACACCCAAATAAAGAGGGTTTTTCCTCTTTTACTGATTAATAAGTAGTCAGGTTTTGGGATAAGATTAAATAATGCTTAGCTCTAACCTGATGATGATGTCATATCATCACCAAACGTCTTTGTCCAACCTGGTCTGGTCATTGGAATTGGTGTCTGTCAAATCTGAAGATTCTGTTACTAATAGTATATGATGCAATATCATTGACAGATCTTCAGAACCAAATCATGAGATAAAGGCGACAGGGGGTTCCTGGGAAGTTTGAATGATTGGCAGAGGCATTTAACTTAAGGGAACAAAAAGTGGGTGAGGTTCATTGTGGGATGAGTCGAAACATGAGGGCGTCACCCAGGACTCAGATCACCAAGCACAAGGTCAGGAGGGATTCTGCAAGATCAGAGATGCAGAAGCCATCGGGATGGCATTAGCGGAAATAGGTAACCAGGTAAAGTGGCTGAGGAGGAAGTTCTGAAGGAAGAGTGCAGGCCTGTTGGAATGCGAACAGAAGAAGGAAGGGTGGACTAACAAGAGATGGCTGGAAAAAGCAAATGAAGAAAACGGAGACCTAAATATCAGCAAAACAAGCAAGCCAGGGCAGAGAAGTTACCACTGAGTTCACGGACGATGAGAGCAAAAGTTAGTGCGGAGTGCAAACTTCTCTTTGGCCTGACCCTGCTTTCCTTTAACTGAACACAGCACTGATTCTTTAGTGTGGGATGGTAGGTCTCTCAGGAAGTTTCTGTCTTAGACTCAGCCCCTTAGCTGGATGCAATGAAAAGTAGACATTTGACCAGAGGCTGGGAGAACAGGATCTGAGCACCCAACAGACACTGTGCATGCAGGTTGGCTGGCCCGGGAGAGTCTAAGGATTCTCTTGACTCTTGACTCTAATGTTGGTGCTCTAGGATAACACACACTCCTAATACCAGGTCATGTGAGTTCTGGGGATTCCAATGAATGTCTTCAACTTGTTCTGTAAGCCCTTTATCCATTCCCCAGCCCTAGGTCAGACATTTTCTTTATCCACTCCCCAGCTCTGGGTCTGACATTTTCTAACAGCCCATTGTGGACTTTGTCACAAAAACTCTGGCTCTAAGACAGAGTGGAAGCTCTCATGGCCACTTGAAGCCTAGACTCAGAAGGAGAACTGGAAAACAGATCCCATCTCTTGAGGGGGATATGCAAAGTCCTCTTATAGGGGTATAGAAATAAGGATAATGCATAAAGATGCATAAAGAAAAAGCAGGGACCCAACAATACATAGAAATATCTCCAACCATACATAAGTCAAAAGAAGTGGAAATGACTGATAAAGATAAGGGCTGCTGTCGCATGAGTGGGGAGGGTGGCATACCCAGGTGTGCAGAGAGAACTGGAGGTTTATGCAAATGAGGATCAGGAGGATAATTGAAGGACTGTTATTCACAATTTTAGAATTTGACATTCTCAAGTACATTTCTTTTCCTACTTAGGTTAAAAAAAAAAAAAAAGCCAGCAGCAACAACAGGCTCCTAGCATGATGTCAAAATGCTTTGAAATCTTGGAACAATGAGAAATCCAGAGGAAAGAGTCAAAAGTCACGTCCTTTAACTCTTGGTAGTGCACCAGCCAGGGCACCAGCTGTTGTATGCTGAGACAATGCATCTCACTCTCTCGGGTTACATCTCCAGACAGGTAAGCCCACCACACACACCTCTTGTCAGCCAGCGTCTCTTGCCTGTCGCCCCGCTTCACTGTCAGAATGACCCGCCCAGAGGAGGATATCACTGGTAACGTATGATAAAGAAGCACTGTTGCCACTCAGCTTCAAGGACTTCTTCCAAGAAAAAGTATTGAACGACACACTGGAAGCTGAGGGAACGGCTAAGATATGCAAATGGTTTGTGGTAGTTGGCCAGGATGATGCACCTGTGATCCCCTGCAGTCTATCGAGGGCACACATTGTCTGCATAATCTCTTCCTTGTTTTCTCAGGATCTGGAGTGTCGGGGAATGCTTGGACTGAAATTGGTGAAGCCGTTAACACACACACACACACACACACACACACACACACACACACACACACAGTGTCTTCCCTCCACCTGTGCTGAAATCAGTCGCAGAGGCAGTTGCTCAGGCATCTCTCTCTCCCTTGGAACCGTGGCGCGCCGAGGCTCATAGGAGACGGTGCGTGTTCCCAGAGCGTCATTTATCCAGACAAACTCAAGCTGTCGTCTCAGCAGTGGAACGTTTTGCTTGTGTGAAATGCGTGCAGCTGTCAGGAGGAAACTTGATCAGTACTGCAAACTGAGAAACCCGGCAAGATGTGTCTGTCAGGAGGCTCAGCTCCCACCTCCCCAGCCTCTGGGCAACTGTCTGCTTTTCATTGCTGCCAGCCAGGCTGGCGGAGGCTGAGAAATGGAGGCACTAATGCTCAGCGCCCCCTGTTTCTCGATGATGACTTTGGAAAGCTTCCCAGCTTGTACATCTGCCTTGGCTTCACAGCTTGTGCTTCAGAGAATGAAGCTTTCAAGAGAGACACTGCAAACAACCACATCTATTCACAGAGGGAGAGTGACATTTCTTCTTTCTTTGAGGGACAAGTGCCTGCCTTGTTACTTTCTGCCCCTGACATTGTAGCTGCTGGTGCATGTGTGGAGACAGGAAGTACTTACTTGGCGCAGAGGTCCTGTGACTAGTGCCATTGTCCGGCTGGTGTGTCTAAAGGGTAGTACTTATGACAGTGGGATGGGAAGGCTTGGCGGGGAGGGAGGGGGATGGAGCTAAGCTATGAATGCAGCCGAGCTAGGCTCTTATCCGTCCTGTTCAACCCATGGTACCTAAGTTTCCCTTTTTACTTTGACTTTGGTTTTCTGAATACTATATAAAATGTCAACAATGAGCTTCCATTGGTTATACCTGAGGAAATTAAAATCTAATGTTTTAATTTTCCTTAGGGAATAGAGAGACCTCCTCTGGTGGTGCGTCAATCATCCCAGTGAAGGATGAAAACACACATTACATTCAAATAAATAAAATACTCAAGTTCCAGAAATTTAAGAAAGAGATTCTGATAGGGTATAGGAATTCTAGGTGAGTGATTTAAGGTGGGTGTCCTTAACAGGACTTTCTGAATACTCTTTAAGATGTGCTCTTCTGACACACAGTTGGGTGAAATGTCCTTAGAGGTTCATTTTTATAAAGGGAAAGAATCACTTGCAATCAAGCATGTCAACACCGAAGCTTTGAAACCTGGGTTGTCAGGATTCTATGCCTGTTTTAAATGACAATGCACACAAGCAGCGTTCGCATGCAGATTCTTTAAACCAGATGAAAAGGAGCAGCGAGAGAGGTGAGATCAGATTGATGAATGGAAAAAGGAGGGAGCAACTGTGCTCTGGGCAGAGAAGCAAAGGGCCAGTTGACAGAATGGAAAATAGCAGGCTCCCTAGAAGGAATGGTGAACTGCCCTTGAAGGACTCTACTATAGCAGCAAGCCTGGAGATGCAACAGTTTCTAGACAGCTTGTCTTTCCACCCTCATAATGGGATTAATGCTGGCTTCACAGAGATCGGTTAAGTTCCTTCTAAGGTGGAATATTACAAAGGGTACCTGGGCCCTCCCAGACTCTCTGGTTTCTCTCGTCACAGGATGGATTATTCTCTTTCAGCCTCCCTAAGACTCCCTGCCTTCCTTTGCTCTGCTCTCTCTCTCTCACCATGCGATGTGCTATATCTTTTGGGAACTCCCTCACCAAGAAACCAATTACCTGATGTAGCCTGACACCGGATGAGAACTGTAAGCCAAAGTAAATGCTTTCCCTTTCTAGTTAACCAGTGTGGGGAATTACATCATTAAAAATGAAAAGCAGACCAAGCTGACTGAGAGAGCGCATTTGCAAACCCTATCGAGTTATTCAAATCACTTCGAGCACAGGTTTCCAGAAAGAAATGAATTATAATTTCTTTTAAAACTTATTTAGGAGATAAAACAGCACACAAAAACTATGACAACCGCGCAAACAGTAGAAATTAGTACCCCAGTTACAGCTGTTATTTTACATAACATGAATAAGAATTTAAAATAACCTAAGTTCTTTGTTGCTAGGTTTAAAACTGGGTTAAAGAAAGATATTTTTAATGATCTTCATTTTAACAGGGAAAAAAACATACCTTAACAGAGACTAGGACAATAGATGAAGACCTTTACATGTTTCTTCTTTTTTTAAAATTATTATTATATATTTTCTTTATTTACATTTCTTTTTTGATTTTTTAATAGATATATTCTTTATTTACATTTCAAATAGTGTCCCCTTTCCTGGATTTCTCCCACCTACCCCCCATGAAAACCCCCTACTCCATCCCCCCTCCCCCTGCTCACCAACCCACCCACTCCTGCTTTCCCTGTCCTGGCATTTCCCTATACTGAGGCATAGAGCATTTATTTAGCAAAATTGCAAACAAAATGGCCTCCCGCCTTCTGTCCCTCCCTTCTTCTCGCCCTTCTTCCCTTTGTCCTTCTTTCCTCCCACCTCTGTGTGTGTGTGTGTGTGTGTGTGTGTGTGTGTGTTTATCTCTTCCTCCTGACACACTCCCCACCCGCTTTCCCTCTTTCCCCTCCCCTTCCCTCTCTGTACAGTACACACTTCTCGATGCTTTCTTGTGTGTGTACTTTTACTAATTGGGCATATAGACTTTTTCATATTTGTTAAATTTAAAGTTAATTTTGGAGTAGATACTCAGTGGCGATTTTGTGAGAACACATACAAATGAATGAGTTTGAATCATTATTGAATATTATATTTTAGGGTATACCAAATTAGCAAACATCTATCAGAAAAAAACACTGGGTACTTAATATATAATCATCTCCATTCAAAATTAACTTTAAATTTAACAAATGTGGACATTTCTATCCCCGATTAGTAATAGGACATGCACACACGAAGGCATCAAGAAGTCTGCCTTCTATTTCCCGATTACTTTAAAACATAGATATTATCATACCCATTTTACAGATGAAGAAATTGAAGCTTAATGAAACTAGCTGGGCATATATGTGTGGTGTTTAGTTCCAGGACCAGTTTGGCTCTTCATCGTCCCATGCTGGAGTGGGTGGAATGACTGAGCTCTGTAAGCATTCTAGGATGCACTTGATGAGGAAGTGAGTATCTGTCACTGGATTATGTAGTTTGTTTGACCCTCTGCCAAGACCATGAAACAGAGAAAACTGGAAAAGACTTGGAGGAGAGACCTCTAATGTCTTCTCGCAACTTTAAAACTTCAATTTATTGTCTAGACACATGCTGAAGTGGCAGAATAATATGCCCCTTCCACTCTCTTGGCATTTTCCTTGTTTTCTTTTCCTTTAAAGCAGATGGTTTTTATGGCGCTGACTGCCTCAGGAGAAAGACACTCAGCAATCAGAAATCTTCCTACTTTCAGCTTTTCTGTTGCACAATGTCAGTGCTTTCAAGGGAAACTAGGGAGCTTATGGCATAGATTAAAATATGTGAGAGGAAGATCAAAGCAATAATGGGGGTTTCTGGACAAATATGATGATGTACTTGAACTTTTGAGGACATACTGTTGAATGGAGAATTTAGTAATGAGCAAGGTGAAAGAGGCCCCTTACCAGTTATATAAGCCACATGGAGGACAGCTGATTTGAAAATGGGCCAAGGGTCCTGAGAATACTATTCATATCTGTTTTCAGACAAAACCCTGAGAGACATAAAATCTCAGCATGACACAGTCTGGAGGGACTATCCAGGACACACAGGCAGAAAGAGTGACAGAAAATGCCAGGGCAGAAGAGGCATTCTCTACTTGGATGTGTTGTCCCAAGAAAGAATGCATTCAAAAGATGATAATAATGGTTCAGAATGTCATTCTGAGACCTGAAGGCTAATCATGCCACAGTCTGAAGAT
Organism: Apodemus agrarius; assembly: GCA_964023405.1. Lineage (NCBI taxonomy): Eukaryota > Metazoa > Chordata > Mammalia > Rodentia > Muridae > Apodemus > Apodemus agrarius. The sequence goes on along the minus strand of OZ030009.1, from coordinate 132,724,130 downwards.
TTCTTTTTCATCTCTTGTTATCCTGCTTATTTTCTGCCATCCCTCATTAACTGAAATCTAAACGCACATTGCTCCAATGAGGATGGTTTAAGGTAAATGTTTTAAACGGCCCAACTCCGCCCTTCCTAGGGTTAACTTGCTTATTTTGAGAGATCATCCTCATTCATTCCCCATTCACATCAATTATTTTAGTCTTAAAATCCCAAAAAAAGCACCAACCAAACTAACAAAAGCAAAACCCTCAAGAAATATTTTCATAGATTTGAGTCTGATATCAATGGATCTCTCCCATCTCCCTTGAGGATGTAGAAGTGGTAGGCACCATCGTTCCAGTCCCCTTTCTCTACTCATGGCTTGGACAGATAATTTTCATAGCAAATGGGATCTCTCTGAAGCTGTGTTATAGAGTGAGAGATTGAAGAGGGGAAAAGGCCTGTGAAAGATAGAGAATAGGTAAGAGAGACAGGCAGGGAGAGTTCACTTCAAAAGAAAAGTTTGATGCTTCAGCAAGGAGAGAAAAATGTGAGGGTTAGGTGGAGTAGTTATGGATTTCTCTGAAGTTCTGAACAAAGGTTGAGAACGAGGCTCAGCAAAGGCAGAGTGTTGGACTTCCTGACCAAGCAAATGGCCCTGCCCGAACAGCATCGCTGTACTCAGTGGTAAGCTTGGAGCAGCCTGGGGAAGGAGGACAGTGACAGGATGTTGGGCTTGGTCCTGAGGGACTTGTAACTGCAGGATATCCACCAGAAGTCTTCCTTAAGTCAGGTACTGTTCTTGGAAGGGGGTTGGTGTGGTACACCACTCTGGCTTTCAAAGTTACCACTGTTTACTTTTAAGCTATAATTCTTACATTTTATGGATATTGATTTAGACTTGTTTCATAATTTCTCAAGATGGAAAATTGTAAAATGGTTTGGGAAGAGAAATATAAATAAGATTTGCCTGACTGAAATTATCTGCCAAACATCTGAGAATACTATATTTAAAAGCTTGAAAGCCATCTTGTCAGAGCAAGTCACTGTGACATAGGCCATTATATAGAGATTCTTAAATGTTTCCATGTGCAGGTTGGAGGTGCCTGTATAAATTCAATTAATGTAAGGCTCTTAGGGCAAATCTTTGAATGACATAAATATCATAATATTATCTGAGCTAAAATAAAATTCAGCATCTGATTAAAAGGAAAGGTTGCTGAACTCTTTTTGTGAAATGAATGACCGAAGTCTTTTTGATTCATTTAAAGTGATTGTTATTGACCAATTTTCTTCCAAGATGAGAGTAGTAAGCAGGTGGGTCAGAAGTAAAGAGTTGTAGCTTATTAAATTCAATTTATTTACCTGTGAGTATCAGAAAGTTAATGAAAACAAATAAAAAGGAGGCTATTTTACAAGCCAGTGCCTGAAAATGAGGACAGAACCTTTTAAATATTATTTCTTTTAAGCAAATTGCATAATAAAGACTAGAACTTCTCACCCGAGTCTCAGTTTGTGAATCCAATTTGTTCCCCTGCACTCTGATGAATTTAAGTTATATGTTCTCCAGAAGAAACAATACTAACTGTCTTCCTGCCTATTGTTTGTTGTAAAACTCTCTCAATAGGATAGTAGGTCTCCTTGAAAGGAGCACTATCACTGGTAAAAGCCTTGCTCATGAAACGCCTATGCTATCTTTTACTTCTTTAGAAGACGCCTCAGGGGTAGAATGGGGCCCTACCCACTCATGGATTAGCTCAATAATGCTTCCATAACACTCAGTGACTTACAGAGTTAGCTTTATAGAACACTGGAGGCTGAAAAACAGGCAGAATAGTTTCTTATTTATCCGTAGGGAATGCCATCTGTATTTGTCTGTCTTAGCCTTCAAAGAAGAACATGAGTCACAGGAGATTAGGGTCCAGCCAGAGTTTTCATTTAACTTTATCTATCTAGAGTCTCCACCTATAAACACAGTTGTATCTGTGACTTCTTAATTTGTGTGCATGTGTTAATGTATGTGGGTTAATATCATTGTGTATAATGTAGATGTATTCTTCTCCCCCGTGTGTGTGTGTGTGTGTGTGTGTGTGTGTGTGTGTGTGTGGTGTGTGTGTGATTTCCCTTATGGATACTCTAGAAGTTACATCTGTAGAGAATCTGCAAGAAACTGGGTCCTATTAAAACTAGTAAAACTCATTTCAGATGTGAGCTGTTACAGCGAATGGTTCTAGAGCACCCAGGAACTAGAAAACGTCCTGATCAATTTAGTGTCATCCTGTCTCACCATAAATTAAAAGAGGGCTGAAGTATGTTGCTCAGTTACAGGGTTGCCTAAAATTCACAGCATGCTACACTAAAGCCTTTGTTAAAAGCAACAACCTACATCAAGGAAAAAGTGAAAAACCTCTAGGAAGAATATTATCTTATTGTTGAATTCTCATTCCCATTTAAATTCTCTGACTGCTGATACAAGTGTGGACTACACAACTTGAGACTTTAGCAAGAAGAAATCCACTCCTGACACTGCCTGGAAGGCCAGGAAGCAAAAGTTGGGTAGCCCAGAGACCTAGGATGGAGCAACACAACCTAATGATATTCTACTATACTCGTATAACAGAGCCTAACCCAAAGATCATTAGAGAGGCTTCACCCAGGACCTGATAGAAGCTGATGCAGAGACCCACATCCAAAAATTTAGATGAAGCTTGAATAACCCTGTAGAAGTGTGGGAGGGATGACTGTAGGAGCACAGAGGCAGAAGCAGCAATTTCTGAGCCTGTATGTGTCTGAGCTAGGTCTTTGCACAAATGTTAAGGTTCTGTAGCTTGGTGTCTCTATGAGACTCCTAACACTGGCAGTGGAGGCATCTCTGACTCCTTTGCCTGCTCTTGGGACCCTTGCATTACTAGGTTAACTCGCCCAGACAAATAACAGGATTTCTTCCCAGTCTTCCCATGACTCATTATGGCATGTTTGGTAGATATCCCCGGGAGACCTTCTGTTTTCTGAAACGAAAAAAAAAGGAGAGAATCTTGGGAATAGGGAAGGTAGAGGGGTGCCTGAGAGGAGTGGAGGAAGGGCTATAATGTATGAGAGAATTTATATCATATATATAACAAATGTGGCCTACAATGTGGTCTTGAGTCTGACAGTAGGTTAAATTTAGGTAATCCTATTTGTGAATATCATTCATATTTAAAACTTACTGAAAATAGGACAGCTAGAAAGGCATGGCAATACTCATGAGGGAATGCTCATGTGCATCACCACACTTGGCATCAGAGTGTCCCCGAGTAGTTGCATCCACTACTTAATGATCTCCCTTCATGTCCTTTTTTTACCCAGTCTTCTAAAACATTGTAGCATTTGTGAAACCCTTACCTTGTTGAGTCCCTCATTCTTTTTTGTTTGTTTGTTTTTGTTTTTGTTTTTTTTGTTTTTTTGAGAAGGGGCTTTCTTCTTTTTTTATTTTTTTATTGGATATATTCTATATTTACAATTCATTTCCCTTTTTCTGGTTCCCCACCCCCCAAAGGTCCCAAATGCCCTTTTCCCTCCCCCTGCTCCCTCTTCTACCCCTTCCCTCTTCCCTGTTCTTGTATTCCCCTACACTGATGCTTTGATCCTTTCCAGCACCAGTGTCCACTCCTTTCTTCTTGTCAGACATCATTTGGTATGTGAATTGTGTCTTTGGTGTTCCAAGATTCTAGGCTAATATCCACTTATCAATGAGTTCATACCATGGGTGTTCTTTTGAGACTGGGTTACCTCACTTAGTATGATGTTCAGCTCCATCCATTTCTCTAAGAATTTCATGAATTCATTGTTTGCAATGGCTGAATAGTACCATTCTTGGTGCTACTATAGAGAAAAATTGTTCTGGAACAACATCTCAGTGGGTAAAGTGTTTGTAGAACAAGCAAGGATCCCAATTCCAATCTTTGATCCCAATAACATCAGACATGTAAGTGCATATCTAATTCTGGCCCTCATGCATTGATATGGGAGTTGAATACAGGAGAACCTTTGGACACTTGTACCCCGCTACCCTGTTGCATACAGTGGTGAATCACAAAGTGACACCATATCTAACAAGGTGGGAAGTGGGGCTTGATACTCTGCTTGTCCTCCGTTCTCCATACTCATGTTGTGGCACATGCATCCTTGTTGTCCCACACATGAATGAGTATGCACACAGCACATACATGCACACAAGGAATCTTGTTCATACTTATTGGTAGGTTATTTCACCAGCCTCTTTTTATGTGAGGAATATTCTTTAAGATTTTTAATAGATGCTTAAAATCATAGCTGGCATCTGTCTCTATATTGTATCACAACAATATTCCAGCCCCTCAGTTTCTTTTTTGAATATCCTAATTTCCATGTCAATATTCTTGGTTTTTTAGGGTCAGTATTAAGTAAACGGTGGATAACTGTTTAGAACTGATAGGATAAGTGCTTAGAACTCTGATAACATGCCATTTGCTGTGACAACTGTGAGCATGTTCAATGAGGGAACAAGGTTATGGTCGCAGCACAAGGTACTGACAGAGCAAATATGTCCAGGGTAGGAGGAAGCTAATGTGTGAGATTTAAATATACTTCTCAGAAAAGTGCACAGCTTAAAGATTATAATTTTTTTTACTATATGTTATCAATGCTCTTTCTGCATCTCGGTTGGCTATGGGTAACAATGCATAGGATGTGGTACGGGGAATAAGAGGAAGGAGGATGGCATTACACATCAAGGGCTCCTCTCAAGTGCTTTGTCAACATCACATCATTTAGTGTGCTTCTTAGAGGGAATGACAAGTCATGTACTGTGAAATTGGGTGACAGTCCTTATTTTGGAAGATCAAGGTAAGCTTAAATAACTTCTCAAGGTTGTCCATTACTAACCATTACAGCCATGATTCAGTGTGATAACAAGAAAATGACTTAACATCATACTCTCAAGGTATATAATCTAATTAGAATGAGTTTCCCTTTGGTAGTATATGAGGCAATTAATAGAAAAGATAATAACAATAGATGGCTTCACAGTATTGTATTTTGGAAACTCCTCTACCACAACCTCAATATGTATGTCCTCATACCATTCCAAGCACTTATAGTAATTAACTGTAATTGAGAAATGTAGAATGTAAATGTGAAAGTTGGTTGATAATGGAATATTCTAGAATCCCTCCTTGGTGACCTTTGGACTCATCAAAATTCACAAGATCCCACAAGCTAAAGCATGGAGTGGTAGCAATACACTTATAAATGCAATGTGAAAGCATCACTCCTTTAGCTACTTTTAAAATTGCCAATCAGAGGAAGTATTATCATTGAGAATAGTTTGGTACCTACTTCATCTATGAACTGCTGGATCACTTGAAGAAGCCAGTCCTGCAGAACCAATGGTACAGGATCTCCATGACATTGGGCAACAACAGAAGATCTGAGAGGAGTCTGGGTGAGGGGCCAGTGTTGAAAGTGTAGAAGAAGCCACAGTTCTCAAACCTGATCAGTGCTTCATTGCAATGAACATTGGACAAGAGTGTGTGAAACACTGTGACATTCAGCTGCTTCCATGGTGAGAGTTTGTTTTGTTTTTTCTTTTTGTTTTGTTTTCTTTAGGGTCTAAGGATTAGGGTCGAGGATGGATAAGGAAGTGTAAGGAGATGAGTGAAGTTGGGAGTATGATGTGAAATTCACAAAGAATCAATAAAAAAGTTAAAGAGAGAATGCATTTTCCCTTCTCTGAAATTCCTCTAACTGTATCTGTATATAAATAAGCCGCTCTTTCCAATGCTTAGAGAGCTCATGTTGTGTATGTGTTTCAGATCACTAAAAATATTTACTTCTTATCACAACTTATTTTTAACATCCCAGTTACTATAATTTGGGGCTAAATTAGTTGTAACTTGACAACAATTTTTAAAGAAATTTTATGCAATTAAGCAGAAATGTATTAACCTAAAATAATTTAATGAAGCACTATTCTTCATTTGTTTTAGTAGAAAAGGCATTAAAATGTGTGTGCCAATACACACATATACATACACAGAGAAACAATTAAAAACATGTATGTTATTAAATTTGGGGGCGCACAATGTTGAAAATGAAATTGTTACAGAATTCTTCAAAGAATGTTCAATAAGATCACTAAGGCCTTTCTCCCCCCTTTCTGAATGAGATGTGTTGAATTCTCCAGTATTGTGAAAATGTAGTATATTTTCAACCGTGAGGAAAGAAGAAGGAAGAAGGAAAGGGAAATGATGAGAATTTCTTTTATGTCGTCCATGTGTCAATAGTTACAGGTTTCTTTCCAATCTGAGATTGCTCTGCCTCCTAAAATAAATTGCTACAATTTGAATGGCTTAAACACAACCAAACATTTCCTATCCCACAGTTCTGCATGTCAGAGAACTGGTAACTAGGCTAGTTTCACAAGGCAAGCACCATCTGGGCTCAGTACCTAAGCCAAGGCTCAGATGGAATCTGCTCCTGCTTCTAGTGTTAGGACTCAGTACACTGCAGCTGTGCTACAGTAGTCCAGATTCTGTTGCTGGCTGTTGGTAGGTTCTGATTTTCAACTTCCACAGAGCCTATTTTCTGTGGTGTGGCCTTCTTCAGCTTCAAAGCCAGCAATAGAGGTCAAATTACTGTCATGTATTAACCCACTTGACAATTGACTTTCTCTGCTTCAGTTAGGGAACTCTCCTTGCAGAGGACAGTCTTATGTATCGAAAGCAGTGGTGGTTCTTGATCTGTGGGTTCCCAACCCTTTGGGGAGGGTCATATATTAGATATCTTGCATATCAGATATTTACATTACGGTTCATTATAGTAGAAAAATCACAGTTTTAAAGTAGCAAGACAATAATTTTATGGGGGTCACCACAGTGTGAGGGAATGTATTCCTGGTCATGGCATTAGGCAGGTTGAGAACTACTGTGTTAAAGGCTCCTGTGCTTAAACAGAGCTCACTTGAGTAATTCAAGTCATTCTGAGTCACCTATTTTAAAGTTTATGATCTTTGTCATAAATGTAAGCTAATATCTTCATAGACCCTTAGACATAGGGACTTGTGATACGTGGGGAAATCAACCTGCTTACGAGCTAGCAATCTCCTTGTCTGGTTACCTCTCACCTGTACCAGTGACATTCTTCCACCTGTACCTGCAAACTCTTAGCATTGCTTGCTTCCGAATAGGGGATAAAGGATGAGCCTTATCAGAAGTCCTCCTCCCCAGTTTCTAAGTATCTTAGCCTAGGGGTGCTCTCCATTTCTCTTCTGCAGGTCTGCTGCCTTACTGAAGTTTTGACAAGTATCTTCAGTGGTGCTTATTCTAAGTACTAGGCAATCTGATATGCTCTCTTCTCCCTCCTGCTGAGTAAGCATCATGGTTTCTAAGTTCGTCAGTTCCAGCCTAGGATCTCCAAATGTGTCTTTCAGGCAGCTCTTCGGTCTTTCTGTGCCTTCTCGCTGGTTCTGGTGTGAGTAATATTCTGTTATCACCACCAGGCACTGTTCTCTCCAGTCTTGTAATTGCCATGTTACCTCTTGGCATGTAATAGTGTAAAAGTTCCTGTCCAACCAATAGCCATCAGATGCAGGGCATACATATCACCTGACAAGAATCCACATGTGATGTGATGAACTACAACTAGATAAAATTGTGTATAGTTAATAGAAAAAAAGTTATGCAGCTAGATCAACTGTTTTCAATATATGTTTGTTTGATAAATTATTAAACAGTAGTATATTGCAGGGGTGGAATTAATGTACTTGAAATGACAAGGTTCTAAAATATTCATTTTAATAATTCTGATCATTTTAATAAATGAATTACATTGGTGAATCACATTGATATTAAAATAATATAATCAGCTACAGGGTGATAGTTGTAGAGATGAAATGAGGTAGATGGGGGTACTAGGTAGATACTGTTAAAGCTCATAGCTTCCTTAAACACTACAATGCCAGAAGCTAATTTCCAAATAATTGTTTACTGTTTACTGATTGCAGCTTGCTGAAAGGCAAATAAGATGTATTTGGATGCCTCCTACAAGGCATGCACATGCTTATTAGATGAGGTAGCTGATAAATGCATATCTGGGATTCAAGGAAGAAATAAATGCTGCAGCAAAGACTCACACCCACACTGAAGGAATGAGACTAGGAAAAAGATTCCACTCCTGAGGACCGTGCACAGCATTATGTCCAGGGAAGACACTTTGTAACTATTATTGATTGTGATGAGCTCTTACTTGCTTTGAGTCTTCATGTATCCTGGCATCAGATAGGGAGTTAAAGGGCAGTGCTAAGGGCAGTGCTCTCAAATGGAGGGATGTGAATGGTATCTCAGAGGCCGCCCAGCTTGCCCTCCTGCTGCTATTGCTTTCCCTTGGCTTACACTCTGTTCATTCCCTGGATGTAGCATCTGATCCATCTCTCGAAAGGTTCTCCTGGCACTGTCAAGCTTACCCCTTGTTCAGTCTGGAAGTTATAATTGTCAACATTTGATCAATATTAAGTTGGCATACACTTTGCCTATACTGCATCTCTTGTTCTCTCAGTTAATAGAGCTAAAGCCAGATTATCAGGTTCTTAAAGGGCTAGTATATGACATTTCATTTTATGGCGTCAAGATGATGGCAAAGAAGTATAAGACAAGTTGTAGTTTAATAAGTAGATGGGTATCTTAATCAACATTCTATCCCTGTGAAAGGACACCGTGACCATAGCAACTCTCATAAAAAATTAAATTGGGAATTGCTTATAGTTTCAGAGATGTAGTCCATTATAGTCATGGTGGGAAGCATGGTGACACACATACAGACAGAAATGGTGCTGGAGGAATAGCTGAGACTTGTACATTTGGATTCACAAGTAGCCTGAAGAGACAAAGAGCCACAGGACCTGAGTTAAGCTTCTTCAACATCTACCCCCAGTGACATATTCACTACGGCAGGGCCACATGCATCCTTATAATACCACATCTCCTAATCCTTCCCTGATAACTGAGGATTCAAATATAAGAGCCTATGGGAGCCAATGTGAAGCAACCACCACAATGAGACTAAATTGGTCCTTCCTTCACACATTTATTTCATTTATTGTTTGCTATAGTCTAATTGATTGGCTTACAGGATGATGTTGAGGATAAGGAATTACATTTTATTTGGGGGAAATGCTGTTAAATATTTTTGTCAAATATTCCAACCCCTTAACTGATATAGTAGAAGATTAACTAAAATTGAATACATGAGAATAGATGACTTTATGGATGCAACTGCCTTAGTTAGTGATATCTTATGAATTATACACATCATTAAGAAGCCCTCAAAGTATTTACAGACTTAGTAGTCTTGTAGGTAAGTGTATGGGAAATCATGAGTAATCACCTAGTAACTCTTCAAGTATAGTTAAACTTTATACATGGAAAGGGATAATATTATTCTTTACTAATTATTATGAAACATGAACATTTTAAATGATTTTGTTGAGGCTGAAGGTCAATGATAAAAGATCTAGTTAATTGTTACTTCTTTCTACCACTGAAAATTTTCTATCAGGGTATTTTTTTTTTAACACTGATTATTCTTGTGGAACGCACAATACTAAGACATTCCTTTGTGGTAAAGAGTTCACTTAGAAATCTCCAGTGTGGCAGAGAGGACATTTACAGATGTTCAGAGAGTACATCTGCTGGGAAATTGTGAAGTCTAAAATGGTTAATTATTGTCTACTAGAAGCTACAGTGACTGTACTCTCACGAAGATCACACCTTGAATCCTGGCTCAGATAATAATGGCTATGCACTCTGGAATAATTTATTCCAACAACTCTCTGGTGTAAAAAGCTCGGCCTCCTTAGGGTTGTGGGAAGGATCAAATAAGAAAATGAACATGGGTACCTACGACACTTCACTCTCATTACACACCTCTCAATGTGATAAGAGCTTAATTTTACAGTAGCCCTTTAAAGTTAGGATTCTATTAGTGCTATTTTCAGAGGGATAATTTCTCTTTCTGCTTCCTCTTTACTAAAACGCTATCTACTTTGAAAAGTTCTTCTCTATCAAGACTTCCCTGAGCCCACTGGCAATCTTCAATTCAAACACATTTTTCTTTCATACTACATATTTCTAGGAATGCTATAATGTTGGTTCTTAACTCATATTAATAGAATTTTTACTTATTAACAAAATACTTCTGTGTGTCAAAGCTCACACAGTTGGAAATTGGTAGGGCCAGTATTCAAAGCTAGGTGGCCTGATTCCAGAGTTTGCATGAGGAATCTACATTTACTTTATCAAATCTCCAGGCTGGCCCCGAAAGTCTCCAGAAAAAAATGTAGAAGAAAATTAAATGAGTAAGGAACTGGGACCTTGGTTAGCACTATGGATATTTGCTTTCTATGGTGACTGTCACTAATCACCACAATTAGCTTGAGATGAGAAGCATTTTTTCTTTTAACCTTCTTTCAACCTGTGTTTGAAACCAAATAGTGCTTCTTTCACCCTTATGGTCTGATGGACCTTTCCTGCCATTTAGCTTCAGGTGTCAGACATTTTATGGATTTGGGTTATAGCTTTTTAACCTTCCAAGTTATTATTTTCAATTTTCCCTTGGCTCCAACATGGTCTCTCTATTATGTGTTTCCATTCTCCTTTTATGTATGTCTTAAAGACACTTGTGTCAGTACTTAGAGCCTCTTAAATAGGACAGGATAAGCTCCCATCTCAAGAACCTTAATTTAGTCACAGCTAAAACACTTGACCATGTAAGATAATCTCTAGGATTTTAGGAAGAAGAGTCTGGTATCTCTGGGAGGTATTGTTAGGTGCACTTCAGTGGGAGCATGTGAAAAAGATAGGCCTTGACTGCATGAATCTATACTGATATACACTACTATCTAATGTATAGTAAAGAAAAAATGATAGCATAGGTAATCAAGTAACAGTCATTACCCTGCCCCAACAAAAACAAAACCTGTAGATAATACGAGGGCAAAAAGAAAACAAAACCAAATTCCATCAGACAGAAGCAGTGTGCATATCTTGACCCTGACAGTAGGCAGAGTGAAAGGAATCTCTGAATTTGAGCACAGATTATGTCTAGTGTCTTTGTCCAGACTCAGTGTTAGAAAGAAATCTTCAAGTGTAGTGCTCTGGCATAAGAAAGAGAACTGAATACTCAGAGAGGCACATCTGAGCCACCCTGTCTCGCAGTGCATAAATGTTGGTCAAAGGTGAGAAGACTTCAGAATTGGGAATAGTACTCGTGTGGCCTCCTGGCTACAAAGAACACCAGCCTCCCAATTATAATCTATCCAATCTCTTTGAAAATTTTCTGTCACATACCAAATGACTTTGCTGTGTGAGTTTAGTGAACTCTGAGCACACACAGGAGACTGCAGTCCATGTTGCACTGAGCCTGTCCAGCTCTCTACTCTGTCTCTGCTGGGCCAGAGGCTTCCAGGCAAGTCTTCTAAGACCTTTGCGATGTAGAATAATGTAGAGTCTCTGGATTTATACCTCTCTGCAATGTGCTACTCTAAGTGAGAGCAGAAGGTCCCAGTCTCTTGTTCTGATGGGTGACACAGGCATCTACTACTAGTCTGTCACAAGGCCCTTTGCTAACTCCTATGATATTTTCTTCTTACAGGAATGCATCGTAGAATTCTTTTACCATGCAATATCCACCCTCAAGAATGTCTTTTTGTGGTTTAGGTATTAGTGTAATTGTGGCTTCGAAGAATGAGTTAGGCAGTGTCCCTTCTGTCTCTATTTTGTGGAATAGTTTGAGAAGTATTGGTGTTAAGTCTTCTTTGAAGGTCTGGTAGAATTCTGCACTAAAACCATCTGGTCCAGTACTTTTTTTGGTTGGGAGGCTTTCTATAACCTCTTCTATTTCTTTAGGGGTTATGGGACTATTTAGCTGGTCTACTTGATGCTGATTTAATTTTGGTATTTGATATGTCTAGGAAATTGTCCATTTCCTCCAGATTCTCCAGTTGTCTTGAGTATAGACCTTTGTAGTAGGATCTGATGATCTTTTGAATTTCCTCAGTTTCTGTTGTTATGTCTCCCTTTTCATTTCTAATTTTGTTAATTTGTATACTGTCTCTGTGTCCTTTCGCCACATCCGACAGAGGGCTAATATCCAATATATACAAAGAACTCAAGAAGTTAGACCGCAAAGAACCAAATAACCCTATCAAAAAATGGGGCACAGAGCTAAACAAAGAATTTTCACCAGAAGAAATTCGGATGGCCGAGAAACACCTTAAAAGATGTTCAACATCATTAGTCATCAGGGAAATGCAAATCAAAACAACCCTGAGATTCCACCTCTCACCAGTCAGAATGGCTAAGATTAAAAACTCAAGAGACAACAAGTGCTGGCGAGGATGTGGAGAAAGAAAAAAAATCCACTGTTGGTGGGATTGCAAAATGGTAAAACCGCTCTGGAAATCAGTTTAGCGGTTCCTCAGAAAATTGGGCATGTCACTTCCAGAGGACCCTGGCATACCACTCCTGGGCATATACCCAGAGGATTCCCCTGCATGCAATAAAGACACATGCTCCACTATGTTTATAGCAGCCTTGTTTATAATAGCCAGAAATTGGAAGGAGCCCAAATATCCCTCAAAGGAGGAATGGATACAGAAAATGTGGTATATTTATACAATGGAATACTACTCAGCCATGAAAAATAATGAATTCATGCAATTTGTAGGTAAATGGTTAGACCTGGAAAATATCATCCTGAGTGAATTAACCCAATCACAAAAGAATGCACATGAAATGCAATCACTGATAAGTGGATATTAATGAGCCCAGAAGCCCTAAATACTCAAGACACAAATAGCAAGTCAAATGATTCCCAAGAAGAAGAAAGGAGAGGACCCTGGGCCTGTAAAGATTGCATCCAGTTTAGTAAAGAAACGGAGGGGGGAGGGGGAATGATTGGGGAATAGTTGGGGGGGAGAGGAACTATGGGGACTATGGTGGGTGGGAACTGGGAAAGGGGAAAGCCTTTGGAATGTAAACATAGAATATAGAAAATAAAAATAAAAATAAATAAATAAATAAATAAAACAAAAAAAGAATGTCTTTTTAAGAATCTGACTTATGAAGTATCTGAAAATACGAAAACAAGCAAAAAAATTTTTTCCATAGCATAAGACGCAAACAGCCCCCAGGTTTGCCCTGCTGTGCAGCACCTTTAAGGACAGTTATCTCAGTCACCATATATATGTGAAAAAAACAAAAACCTTAACCTCAAAGTTAGATTATTTATTTAGTTAGCTTTTAGAACAATTGAGTGTTTGACTAGACTCCCAAGACAACCCATTTTTAATTTGTGTTCTGACCTAAGTAAGCTCTTAACCACATTACACACTTGGATATAAATTTCTGTATCTTCTACAGTTTAGCCCATCTGATTTCTTGTAATAGGACATTGGTGTCCTTGTCACCTCTCAAGGTGGTTACGAAATGAATTATGCTCCACAGAGAGAACCTGCCTAGCATGAAAAGGCAATTTCGAAGGCCACTTCCTTTTCACCCCGCAGGATACCCCAGAGCATCCTCTCTTGGCCTTGTAACCATCCTCAGAGAATAATTGCAACAGGAGAGCAGGGACCATGTTCTCTGAATGTGGTTACTTTAAGTAAGTAAAGATAATACACAGAGTAGAAGGAAAGCCAGTATCAAATTAATCCCCATCCTTTTTTTTTTCTAATTTAAAAATGGCTCAGAATACCAACATCCATTTGTGTTTTCTGGAAAGCACAGTTGGTTTAACTTTGGTCTGTACATTCTCCAGGGGACCTGATGGTAAGTTACCACCTGATTCCATGGAAAATTCCTGCCAAGATTGTCCCGAGAATATGGTCCACAATCTTCAGTGCGGTAGGAAAGAGTAAATGAATGTTGGTACACGTCTCCCTCTCTTCTTAGCTGCAGTCTTAGAATCTATGACCTTCATTTACCAGTAAAACTTCCACAGTGGCTATTTGGAAGACACTTATTCTAGGTGCATAGAGGCACTCTTCCATATTATAAGGAAGAAAACTTGACCTGCTTTTGCTAATTTTAGTTGCTTGCAAAAGTTGGGCTATCATAAATTTTAGATGAACTTTTCATGTTTTAGAAAAATGTATATATCTTACCTGAATAGAAAGGTCATAAGAAAAATATTAACTTGATTTGTGATAAATTATTTAATCATTTAGTTAATACCCATTGGGATGTTTTAAAAACAGTAATGTAGAATTCATGAAAATGATCTGAATTTAGTGGTATTTGGTGGTTCACAAGGCATCTAAAATTTAATAAATCTTGCTATAGATAGAAAAAAAACAAAACCTTACTTTTCAGCTTTACATCACTTTGCAGCTTACAAAACTCTTTTGCATATATTAATAGGAATGATAATCCTTTGAGATGTAGGTTACATATCTGTAACCTCATTTTGCAAATGATCAAACTGAAATTCAGAAGCATCATCAACTGCAAAAATAATTAACTTTTGTGCTTCCAGACACAAGCTCTGCCCAACCCACTCTGTTTTTCAGCTCTTAAGGCAAGCTGAGCTGAAGCTGGGTACGGTAAGTTACAGTACATTAGAATTAGTTGAGGGATATCTGTGGAAGAAGCAGATTCCTGAGGTGCAAGCCTCTCCCTAAGTAATTGTGCTTAACTAGAGCCTCTGGAATTGGTCATGGATGTCATAGCCAGGGAATTCGATCTGTTCTGTGAGGTGACAGCTTTAAAGGATTCTAACAGCCTTCCCCTGCAAATGAAGCTCTGGAGATATCTTCCACAACTGGAATTTCCAAGCATCTCCACCTGCTTGTGTGACTGATACTAAAATTAATCTGCAGAGATAGTATTATTGCTTCTCCACATGTTAAGCTAATTGGTAACAAGACACCAGTCACCTAATTGCATTTAAACTGGTGATTCCTTTCTTGTCCTCATGTAAGCATGTGATCCCTTTAAAGAAATTAATTTTTCATTCCACTGAGTAAGAAGGACTTTTTGAGGTATCTAATGGTTTTATAAAGTCCAGTAGTATAGAAAGGTATTTCTTCATCTACTTCTAGGTCATTTTTAAGCATAGCAATCTAAGACATTCAGATCTATGCCACATTAAACAGCTTATCCCATGGTAAAGTACAGTTACGTCGCTTCCCATGTGAAAGAGGTGAATGAACGCGCATCTGCTAGCTGCAGTTCACAATGGCTCCTCAGCAGGAATGTGTGTGACTGGCCACATGTACAGAACCTATGCGTGCCATTTTTTTCCTTTCCCCCTTTTCAAAGACTTTGCCTAGAGATTCATGTTGTTTTGGAGATATGAGCCCACCACAGCTTCAGCAATGTGACATAGGACTTACAGAAAGCACTTACACATCCCATAACTGGATAGGTATTCTATCCAGCCCAACATTCTATCTGAGAACTAGGGTATCTTGGAAAATCATGTCACCATTCTCTACCTAATTTGTAGGTATGACTCACTTAAGACATCTACTGCCTCTTGTTTCATTGTTTGTCTGCTTCCTGCTTCCAGGAAAGCTATACCAATAAAAAATATCTTTGTCATGGGGATTAGGAAAAATATAATGAGACAGGTACAGAACTCAATAAACTCAATAATATCATTATCTTAAGAATTAATGGTGTCTGAAGTTTGATCCATATATGTAAATAGATTAGGTTAGCAGAGTTAAGTTTGTAATGTGTCTTATAAAATGAAAGGTTCATATACAACAAATTACCTCATGGGATCATTGTAATTTTTAATTTCTCATTAAAAAATGAAGAACAAAAACCCAGGATAGCTAAAACTATTCTCAACAATAAAAGGACTTCTGGGGGAATCAATATCCCTGACCTCAAGCAGTACTACAGAGCAATTGTGTTAAAAACTGCATGGTATTGGTATAGCAACAGGCAAGCAGATCAATGGAACAGGATTGAAGACCCAGAGGTTAACCCACAGACTTATGGTCACTTGATCTTTGATAAAGGAGCCACAACCATCCGGTGGAATAAAGATAGCCTTTTTAACAAATGGTGCTGGTTCAACTGGAAGTCAACATGCAGAAGAATGCGAATTGATCCAATCGTATCTCTTTGCACTAAGATCAACTCCAAGTGGATCAAGGACCTCCACATAAAACCAGACACACTGAAACTATTAGAAAAGAAACTTGGGAAGACCCTGGAAGACTTGGGCACAGGGGAAAAGTTCCTGAACAGAACACCAATAGCTTATGCTCTAAGATCAAGAATCGACAAATGGGACCTCATAAAATTACAAAGTTTCTGCAAAGCAAAGGACACTGTCAGAAGGACAAAACGGCAACCAACAAAGTGGGAAAAGATCTTCACCAACTCCACATCCGACAGAGGGCTAATATCCAATATATACAAAGAACTCAAGAAGTTAGACCGCAAAGAACCAAATAACCCTATCAAAAAATGGGGCACAGAGCTAAACAAAGAATTTTCACCAGAAGAAATTCGGATGGCCGAGAAACACCTTAAAAGATGTTCAACATCATTAGTCATCAGGGAAATGCAAATCAAAACAACCCTGAGATTCCACCTCTCACCAGTCAGAATGGCTAAGATTAAAAACTCAAGAGACAACAAGTGCTGGCGAGGATGTGGAGAAAGAAAAAAAAATCCACTGTTGGTGGGATTGCAAAATGGTAAAACCGCTCTGGAAATCAGTTTGGCGGTTCCTCAGAAAATTGGGCATGTCACTTCCAGAGGACCCTGGCATACCACTCCTGGGCATATACCCAGAGGATTCCCCTGCATGCAATAAGGACACATGCTCCACTATGTTTATAGCAGCCTTGTTTATAATAGCCAGAAATTGGAAGGAGCGCAAATATCCCTCAAAGGAGGAATGGATACAGAAAATGTGGTATATTTATACAATGGAATACTACTCAGCCATGAAAAATAATGAATTCATGCAATTTGTAGGTAAATGGTTAGACCTGGAAAATATCATCCTGAGTGAATTAACCCAATCACAAAAGAATGCACATGAAATGCAATCACTGATAAGTGGATATTAATGAGCCCAGAAGCCCTAAATACTCAAGACACAAATAGCAAGTCAAATGATTCCCAAGAAGAAGAAAGGAGAGGACCCTGGGCCTGTAAAGATTGCATCCAGTTTAGTAAAGAAACCGAGGGGGGAGGGGGAATTATTGGGGAACAGATGGGGGGGAGAGGAACTATGGGAACTATGGTGGGTGGGAACTGGGAAAGGGGAAAGCCTTTGGAATGTAAACATAGAATATAGAAAATAAAATAAAATAAAAAAATGAAAGAAAAAAAAACAAAAAAAAATGAAGAACATAGTTAAGAAAACATAAAGGTATAAGCTATGTTGTTTCCCGGTATAATTTTACATCTAAATTTATATTTTTTATTCTTTTAGGTGGATCCATACCCTCATATTAAGCACCTCTCTGCTGTTAAAAGGCATGCGTGCAGGGTTTTTATAGTGAAAACACGCTTCTATTCTCAAGGCACAAAATCTTTAGTTTTCAGTAATCAAGTCTGAAGCTATTGTCAGGAACACTTGAAAGAGGGCAGGATGTTGTTTTGCAGGTCTGGATGCTTTTAAAAGTTAAAAATTGCCAGTTTGTCCTATTGATATTATCTTCTGCCAGAGCCTGACAAATACAGGGGTGGCTACTCACAGCCAACCATTGGCCTGAATATGGGGTCCCCAGTGGAGGAGTTGGAGAAGGGACTGAAGGAGCTGAAGGGGTTTGCAGCCCCACAGAGGGAGCAAGAGTGTCAATTGGCCAACTCCCCTGGAGCCATGGGAGACTGGACCACCAACCAAAGAGTAACATGGAGGGACCCATGGTTCTGGCTGCATAGATGGCAGAGGATGGCCTTGTTGGATATTAGTGGGAGAAGCTGCCATTGGGCCTGAGAGTGTTGATGCTCCAGTGTAGGGGAATGCCAGGGTTAGAAGGCAGGAGTGGGTGTATGCGTGGAGAAGCACCTTCATAGAGTCAGTGGGAGGGAGGGATGGGATAGGTGGTTTCTGGATGAGAGACCTGGAAAGGGGATAACATTTGAAATGTAAATAAATAAAATATCCAAGAAAAGAAAAAGGTTAGATGTAGTTGGGTAATTTCTCAAAACTGTCTGCTTACCTAGGAAAGTAGTAGGATGTGAGGTGGACTGTCTTCTTCCATTCCTGACTTATTTCCCAGAGAAAATGAAATATTTCAAATATGTGAGAATGAAAAAAACGTAGAGCTTGAGGGCAACAAGATCCTTCAAGTATTGATGCACACATAGAAAGCTATTCCACATGCTCTGTACATAAGTAGGAGGGGAGACTCAGTACTTGGTGACTCCCAATTTCCTGAGCTTTGCTTCTTTACTTTGTATATGTAATATATAACATTGTTAGTCATATGTCTACATAAGATTATAATTACATCCATCCATTCAATTTCAGTACATAGTCCTAAGCATGAGAATGAAATTGATATTTTATAAGTAAATAGGGCTATGTTTGAAGGAACAAGCACATGCGAGTGCATGTGAGGGGCCTGAGACAGGGGTCAGTCTGGAAATGCTTCTTAGAAACACTGGAAATGACGAAGCTACAGATCAACAGTCACAAAGCAAGACAAAACAGAAACCAGATTCTTCTACCATATACTACTCCTTCTTTGCTGGGGTTAAAAATATGTGTAACATTGGCATTTTCAAGGCTCACACTGATTGATCTAAAGCCTGAGCAAGAGTTGTTTTTGACCACAGGATTGCTGGTGGCCTCTAGTTTCTTTGGTGGATTTGTGAGCCTCTGAAGTTGACTTGTAGAGAGGACCATATGGAATGCTGCAACAAGCCAACTTCCCAAAGGAAACTGTGCCCATTAAGAAGGAATTATTCCTCACCAGCAAAATCCACTCACATTTACACAGCAGTAGCTAAAGACCTAGGATCCTTGACTCTGATTCCTGACTGTTTGAATGAAGTAGAATGCCAATGGAGTTAACCATGTTAATTATTACAGTTATAGTAAAACAAAACAATCAAACTTCTCATCAAGAGAATGGAATCTCTCTCATGGGTGGAGACCCAAGCCTCCAGTGGTATACTTCAATAGCCTGGTCAAAGAACTATGCCTAGGAAGGTAGGCTCACCTTAAGCCATGCTAAAGGGTTAGGCAAAACCAATTTGTTATTTAAGGATAATTGTCTTTCCCTCCCAAAGTCCCCGCTCCTGGCATAGTAGGTTACTGGGCTGAAGCCATGCCATTTGTAAGTGCCATTCCTCTGAATTATTCAGAAAAGCTTAGTTTCTCCTTTCTTTTATTTTATGTAAGTGTGATTTCTTTACTATTTTGTGTTTTTCTTAACATTTTAGGCTTCTTTACTCTTTTTCTAAAGCATCTATTCCCCTGCCATGTGCTTGCTTGCCTAGTGTCTGGTATGTGCCACCGTAAATGACATGTTTCCCCGCTTCTCTTCTTCATTCTTCTTTGGGCAGTTGCTGAGGTTTAAAGCTTTCCTGCCCTGTTTTTTTTAAACTTTAATAAACTTGTCCTTGAGCTTCCAGTATTCTTAAATTTTGTTACTGATGAGATAAAAAACAACCCAAAAGAGAGAACCCTGATTACGCTGAACCAACAGTAAGACAACTGTACAGATAAGTAATAAACATCTCAGAGATAACACTCCAATATTCTTCCCGGTATGAGTGAGTATAGGTATTTCTCAAAGACAGTGTCTAGTGTGAAATTTTCCTCAGACTTCGGGATACTGCTTGAGAATATCAGACTTGGCCCACTTAAAAGAGAAGGGGTATCTTTAAGCCCTGAGGAAGAAATGAAGGACGGTGGTTTCATCAGTATTCACTTTCTTTAGTTCCTGAGCAGTAGTAGTTTTTGTTATTTTTCATAGTGTAGATTTAATCCACATGGTAACTTTCTTAATTTGGATGATATAAGTAGCTCAAAAGCCACACTCAATTCTTAAATAAAAAATTTGTTGTACCTAAAACATTGACAATTTGCTTCCACCATTGTTTCATGCCATTGTAGCATGCCATTGTCAAAAGAAGAAAGGACAATCTACTTTTGTTTTTCAGAGAAAAGTGACTCCTTAGTCACTGACTCCCTCAACAGGCAGAACACAGAGAATAAGCCTCAATCATACTTCTCTGCAGCAGAGCTATTTGTAAAAATAATGCACCAGTGAAATGTCTAAAAACCCAGTAGGTTTTGACAGTCTCATGTATCATAATACAATATTCACTGTGGCAGGGCCTGGATGAATAACTACAAAGGCAATGTCCTTTTAATAACCGAACCAAAGAACCAAAAGGTAAATGGACTCCAAAGCCAGAGTGGTCATTGCAATCATAGTGGTCATCTGAAATGAGTGTTCTTGCCTTTGCAGTGATTTTTCTTTTTATCCTATAATCACAATTATTGTACACCAAACACAAAAGTTGCTTAGGAAAATACATTTACCACAAATGGAAGAATGAAGAGTTTAGAAAACCTACCATTTTCTGAGACAATGTTAGGAGTACATGAGTTATGGTTAGGTCTGGGAGAACACTGGATAAGGAAAGGCTTCAAACTTAAACTCAGGTCTCATCAAGTCTAGATTAATTGAGTTAGCTTTTGAGAATAGCAGTAGTACACAGATGGCCCAGGCAGTAAGGGGCATGAAACACAGTTACACTTCTTTCTACTAAATCCTTTAGTCTAAGGACTAGTTGAAATGGTCTGGAGAACTGATGAGTTATAATGGGGCTTCAGTCTCATAGATGGGACATTTAACAAAGAATCTCTAACAATTTTAATGAGGAATAAAGGAAACATAAACTAGAATTTTTAAGGATATTAAAATTGAAATGTTTTGAGATAAAGGGATGGATCAGTCACTAAAAGAGTTTGTCAGACAAGCTTTAGGATCTAAGTTAGGATCTCTAGTACCAAAAATGGAAACCCGTATGCAGAGGTATATTTTAATAGCACAGTGCTGGGGTAAGGGGATGAGACAGGCAGATCCTCAAAATGCATGGGTCAGTCAGTCTATCTGAATACATAAGTTTCATGTTCAGTGATAGATCCTATCTCCAAAAGTACAATAGACATTGACCAAGGAAGACAATGGACATTACCTTTTGTTTCCCACAGGTACATGCACATAAAACCATATGCACACATGTTTACATACAAAAACATATACATACATACATTTCTCATTAATAGATGGATAGAAGAATTTAAAAGTTTAAAATGTTTTAATCCAATGCATGTCAAACCTACTTATGCATATTCATTTCTTGGGAATCTTGCTAAAATCCTGAATCTGACGCAGTTTTGAGACAGGCCTTGGAATTCTATATTTTCAACATGCTTCTAGGTGTGCCAGAGCTGATCCACTCATGAGCATATGCACAAAGGGTTTCAAATCTTACTACAGATAGTTGTACATCCACATCTATTGATACACTACTTAAGACAGCTAAGAAACAGAACCAACCTACCGCACATGAATGGAGAAAGAAGATATGGCATGTATACAGAATACAATGTTATTCAGCTGCAGAGAACAATGGCAGTTATGACATTTTGAAGGAAATGGATAGAACTGGAGACTCAGTGAAGTAACATAGGTTCGAAAAGACAACTCTGCATGCTGTCTTCCATATGACAATCATGGATTTTTCCATACATGCATCCATAAACATGTATGTGTATGTGTTCTATAACTGTAGATCACAAAACTAGAAAGATGACTGTTAGATATGAGTGGGGTTACAAGAGTGGGAAATGTATGTAAGAGAATTTATGAGAAAGAAAAAAGACTAAGAGGCCAAGATGTCAGAGTGCACTGGGACAGGAAAGAGAAGTGAATAAAAACAATCAAGCAGAACAAAGTATGATAAGAATATTGCAATGAAACACAATCCTTTAAATGCAAATTTAAAACTAATAAAATTTAAAAATGATAAGCTACATCAATACATTAAAGTTGAATTATGTTTGTGTAGCATGCGGACTCTCAACACAGATACATCTATCTCTGTCTTTCTGTCTCTGTATATGTCTCTCTCTTACACACACACACACACACACACACACACATACACACACACACACACACACACAACAATAACAGCAACAACAACACTATGACTGTCATGACTACCAGCACCATCAGTAACAATAAAACAATAACAGCAAATGCCAACAACAACAGCATCTAACTCACATTGTCACTACAGTTCAAAGGAGACTCTAGGTTAAAAGCAGATTTTGGGGGTGTCATCAGCACATGACCACCTGCATTACAAGGTTAGTTAGAAGTGAACAAAGAGTAAGAACTGAATGCTAGGCCACCCTGATATCTACAGCGCTCCTTTCATCGGAGCTACCCAACATCATCCATCAACCACTCCAGATGTACACAGAGTGCACATCTGGACCTTGGCTGGTTATACCTGGGGAACTTTGCCTGATGGAGAAAGGAGTCATCATGGTATTCTGGCAATGAGTGGTTGAGATGTTGGAGCAATGTTAGGAGCCTAGAGCTTCATGAATATATGAATCAAGAAGTAAAGAGTAGTGAGCCATATTTCAAACTAAGAGGCCAAAAAAATTGAGACAGTCTTCATGATTGTCCCTTCTTCCTGTGATAAGATACATTTCTGAGGAGAACAGGGAAGGAGATTTAATTTGCATAAGGTTAAAATACAATTAGATATTTAGGTGGTAAATATCTGCACCCTCTCAATATTAGAGAAATTGGCTTTGGGTGAAGTTTAAAGTTTTGAAATATTCATTTGAAAGATGTAACACGTTTAAAAGTATGTTAATCAAAATAGTCTGTTAGAGGAGACTATTCAGCAGTTCATAATTGGGAAGATGTAATCTTTACAGTTTCACCCAGGAGACAGGTGATCTACTAATATTATTCAGGCAACAAAGAGATGGATCTTAGAGAAGAAATACGTGTTTCCCTCACTTTAACAAAAAAGAAAGAAAGAGAGAGAGAGAGAGAGAGAGAGAGAGAGAGAAAAGAAAAGAAAGAAAAAGGTTGACATTTTGAATAGTTCTTCCTTACTGTTTGTGGAACCACAGGAGAGTATCTTTAAAAGTTGCCTTTTATAGAAACTCTAGGTTCAACAAGTGGGCTCAGGTACATGGCCCAGGTCTCCAGTGAAGACAGTGAAAATATAAGATGAGGAATGTATTGTCACCGAGATCCAAATGTTACTGTCTGTTACATTCTTTAGTCAGTTGGTACAGCTCATGTAACCATATCCTCTTGCTAAGAAACTTCAGTGCATTCATTTAGCAAATGCTCGAACAGGAGTCTCTGACAGGACACATTTCTGCTTTACAGAGTGGATTGGACTCATCCTCTGACAATTGCTTTCTCTTAGCACCCCATCATACTCATTGAGGTTATTTTATTAAAACAAAACAAAACAAAACAAAAAAACAACATGGAAAAAGCTAAAAGGAGAAGTCTAAAGGTAACCTCACAGTACTAGTTAAGAACAAGACAAAATTACTCAAGATCTGATCTCCATATCCTGGAATTAAGAAAGATGGATGGCCTTAGAACTTTCAGACATAGGTCAGCCAATGCAGTTACATCCAGTATTGGTCAGGAATACAGGCAGAACTTCAACTGACTATTTGAGTGACTCTTTTTCTAAGCACACAGACTTCCTGTACATCCCAGCTGGAAAACACCTTGACACTCTTGATCTTCCTTCAGCTTCTGATCGAACTAATATGCCTATATTATAAGATGTGGTTCTCTTACTTTACTATTAATCCTTATACCTCTTATTTTTATTTTTTGTCTGTTTCCATCTCTTATAACTTTCTATTTGAATTTCTGAGATGGTAACTGGCATACTGATACTTTGAAACAACAACTACTCTCTTTGCTAAACCACAGGTCCATCTCCTCAAAAGTTACCATTTAAAGTAACTCTAAACTCAGCATGGTATTTACAAGCTGCAGGTATAAGATTTTTCAACTTTATCTCTTTTTTGATACATGAATCCATCTTTTGCTGTAGCAGTACATACATACTTGCCCACGATGATTCCAATTCCTGGACCTTAACTTGTCTTCATCATGGTCTATATTGCTTATTCATATTTGAAATACAGTGCAATCCAATCTTGGTTCATATTTTAAGGATCCATTATCAATTCTATATTACATCTAAAATCTGGGAAGTATCAAGTCAGAATGAACTGCCATTGTTCATTCTGAATCTCTATATGAGTTAAATCATATAGTCATTACAACACTAATATTTTGTATAGTAGATAATATGGTTTTCTATATGTATTCTCCATACTTAATTATTTATTTTTATATAATAGAGATGATTTTTACTCACCATTGAATAATTTCACTAACATATTGATACAATGTCTTCTCAAGTGCCTTGTCCAAATATATTTTAATGAATGTTATCAACCAACTATCAGGAAACTCATAAAAGGTGACAAAGAAATTTTGGAGTCACTTACTAGATTATATAAGGTACAGGACAGAGAGTTTTATAAACTTCTAAAAATATCATAGAATGCTTTGTTTTAAATATGATTTGTTCCCACCAAAACTCATGGCATGGCTAAATCGACTTTCAGAAAAGTTGGGAGGGGCCCAATGGCAGGTGTCTGCATCATTCATCAGGAACATTATCAAATGGGTTATGTTTTCCCTTACTATTGCATTCTCACTCCTGAGGTACTTGACCTGTTGCCTTAGTACACTCTTATGAAGCAAATCTTTTTGTGTTTGCTTGGTTCTGAACACATCTGCTGCCTTCCTGCTTTCTGGAATAAAATGAAGTAGGGTAAGACCATCACAAGACATAGCTGTCCAATATGGACAGTTCATGATCTCACAAACCTATACAGCATTTGGGCTTATTCTGTTATATACATATATATGGAAGCAAGACACAGTAAAAAGAACAATGTTCAACTCAACAAGAGCTACATGAATGAAAATGATGTCAAACTCAACAAGAATTATATGAATGATAGACTTTGACTTCTTAGAACTGTCTGAGGAAGGTTAAGAAACAAGTGCTGTCACTTTCAGAAACCACCATGTGTGACGTAGTGGCCTTTCATTGTCAATTAGTAATTGTTAGGAGATGGACAGGTTGGAGAAAAGCCTGTTGGAAGGACTAAATGACCATAGGTTAAAGGATAGGCTGGTTTCTTCTGTCTCACAGACTGGCACTCAGACATGCTGAGCTCTTTCTGAACAATAATCTTGGACAAGGGTGAAAACAGTGAGAATTTGTGCAGGAATATAGGCAGGATTTCTTCAAGAAGGCTGGGCCCTCCAGCTCTCAGTCAAAGGACAATATGAACCAACAAACTTCATATGCAGGGAACGTGCACCAAACTTCAGAGGAGATCAGACCTACTCCAAACCTGGTATTACGAGAAAGTTTTCTTTTCATCCAGAAATCCCTAGGATAATAAGTAGGGTAAAAAGATGGCAGAATAGGTCTGTTAGAAGAGGCTTTGTCCTTGGACCATTACCTTGTAAAGACTGCCTGAATGAAATGAACAAGTGATGACTAAGTATAGATCAATGCTTCATTGTTTCTGCCCCAGATCAGAAAAGGAAATGCTGCTCGAACAAAACAGATTAGACTGATGAAGTAAATCTATCTAGCCAGAAAGACTGTAAACATGCCCCCAGAGTTTCAACTGACAGAGTACCATGTGTTTTTACAGTGATCTCTACACCGTTATTGTGAAAAATCTGAACATGCACTGAAAGCTTGCAAAGATACTTTGCGTAGATAAATCACTTTACTGCAGGTAGTCTTGCAGGAAGAATTAGGTGCAGTTGTGTCATAAAAACAGGAGGTCCCCAAGCACCGTGGGGACCCCAGTAGATCTATCCAGTGGAGCCATAGTCGATACATGCACTCTCTCAGCTGCTCAGGATTTTCCTATTCATTTCTTGTTTAGCTGAGAGATATAGAAATAGAAAGCACACATGGAGTCTTGATCATATGGATTCTCAGAGTTTTTTGGTCTTTAATTTTACCTTATGATATGTCCACATCCAGATTTTGATCATGAACCCAAATATCATCTCTAACAACCTTTGATCAGAGTTCTTTATTTTTGTTATTCAAAAATAGTTTTGTACCTCTATGTGCAGTCTTTGGCTGGCTGATTACATTTAATCATCTCATCAATGCCTGTGGTGTTAAGGTAATCATATGTATCATGTCTTCCATAACTTAATCCAGTATAGTTGAACTATTTTTCTCTTCTTAGAGTGGAAAAATACACTCTACTTTTTGAATGTTTAATTCAGATGAGATATCTGGGCACTGTTCAGATTTACAGATTATAGAACTAATTATGTGCTGTGTCTGGTTCTTATTTGAAGCTGCTTTAATTGTGTTGTTCTCATCTTTATTACATCTTTGTGTAAAGTATGACCACAAGATCAATTAGTTTTCTTTTAGGGAGAAGAGAAAGAGTAAGAGAGTGGTTTGCTCAAGGTCACTTACTGAATAAGCACTGGAGCCAGGTAGCAGAAAGAGCAGAATCTCGTGATTCCTGCTTCTGTGTTCAACCCAGGAATCCTGGTGCCTCCAAACAGGACATGAGCTCAGGAGTGGTTTCATTTCAGCCTAGCAGCCACAAAAACCCCACCCACCCCTGCCTCCTGAGTTGTTCAGCTAGCCAGGGAGGCTCCAACAAAAGGTGAACAAATTTCTTTCTCTTCTGACCAGAACACAACATACATATAATGACTGGACTAGACTAGAAGAGACAGAAAGCTAGCTGTTTATCTGCATTTAGTGCTGTGGGTATGTTAGGGCACCTGAGGTTTACATTTATATTCCCCATTTCAAAGCAGAGCTATTGTGTACCTATCCTCCACAATCTACTTAGAAACAACCCCCAACAAACACCCCCAAAGAAAACAGGTTTTAATAAATACAGAGACCTAAGGATTTCCTATATATTTTCTCACTTTCTGATATATATCATGGGATTCCTATAATATTCTTAATACAAGACTGGTGAGAGCCAGAGATAAATTCAAAGCTGCCTCATTGCTAGTTTCCTTTATATAAGAGACTGAATGAAGGTGAGTCTTTGCAGAACACATCTTTGCTCCTCAGGGGATGGGAGAAACAGACCTGAGTAAATCATTCCTTTGGAGGCCAGCCTGGTAAGACACAGAAATGAAATGGAACAAGTGTCTTTTGGGCTGGCTGTAGACTGCATAATTAGTTAGCTCTGTGTTCTTAATATAGCTAGTCCAGTGACAAAGGAATTCTGTAGAGACCCAAATGATTGCTGACTGAAGTAGACCCTTGAAGAGTGCATAAGGATGACCTTTCCTATAGAGGAGGCCACTGAGAACATGCTCTTCCCCACTGGATTGGATCTCTCTCTCTCCTCTCTCTCTCTCTCTCTCTCTCTCTCTCTCTCTCTCTCTCTTCACCCCTTCCTCCTTCATCACTGCTCTATTCTATGGCCTGGCATAACCTCCGCATTCCAGATATATGCTGCCATGTAAATATGCAGAACATTCTGACACTTAAAAATATGTCCAGAGCAAAGTAGGGCAGATGAGAATTACAGTGTAGCCTGCAGGCATAAGGGAGAGAAATGAGTAGGCAATACTTCACTTCCTGAAACTATGATAGTTGTTTTCCAGCCAACTGATGCACAGGGGGATGAGATTATTAACCAAACCAACAAATGCACAGTCTAGGAAACTAATAAATTATTTTGACAGTATTTGAAAACCCATGTTTCATCAATGATATATAACCAAGAACAAGAGAAGCTTTAAATTCTGTACTTATTTTAAAGTCTCAATATTTTCATGTTGTAGTATTATTTTTTGAAATGTGAGCCATTATAAATGAATGGATTAGCCTCATTTGATAAAGTATGCAGAACAGTGATCAATGCCTATAATGATCATCTACTGCCTCAGTTTTCCAATGATAAGCAAAGAGGTAATCAAAATGACACTTTCCAATATGAACTGAAGAATCCATCACTGAACCCTTATTAGAAGACTGAATTTCTGTTAAGTGATAGGGTGCTGTGTCTTTTATGCTGCCCTTGTAGTTGACCAAGGGCTGAGAAAGCATCTTTAACGCATGGGAAAACTAAGATGGTCATAGGTTTTCTCCAAAGGCATGTCTGTAGATCTGGACCTTCATAGTGTGATTCCAGAGTTTGTGAGGAATTGCAAAACGAAGCAAAAGTGCTTAGGATTTTGCACATGCCAGCTGTCCTTATTGATGCAAATGACTAAAAGCTCAAGACAAACAGAAATCCATGGTAACCATAGAGGTCTGCATTATTTACAGCTACTGTTTTCTATCCTGTGACTTTTGTCAGGTGGATGTGCACAGAGCTTTCCTCATAAGTCTCACTGAATGTTCACAGAGTGACAGGATGGGTAATTGTACCCTCATCCTCCACAGCAAGGTCACACACGATGGAACAAAGGCTGTTTGGAGTCCTTTTGCTCTAAGGTCCCCAATCTCATGTTTCTGCTATGCTGCCACTAAGGCAAATTTTAGAGGATGCCATAGACTCCACAGGAGTTTATTAAATATGGTGTGTGCTGCATAGTACTCAAGGTTCAGAAAGAAAAATGATGAGAAAAATCAAAGGTTTTTTTTTCTTCAGGATTGTCTGGGATTGATAGCACCCAGGTAAGCCACAGAGTTTTATTCTTTTTATTTTTTTCATTTGTAGTTGTAGGAGAAATTAATAGCAGGGACAGAATTAACCTTGAGTATGGAAAATGGCAAAAGATTTAATTATTTGTGAGAGTCCTGGCTTCCTACTATTGAGATTGGCAGTGGGCACACAGCAGGATGTAATTTGGTTTTTGTGTAATTCTATGCAAAATGGATCCAAATGGATGGAATTAAGTGTAAGATATTGACTAGCCAATCCACTTAAGTGAATATTATTGAATAAATGTAATGGTGAATTATTGCAATTTCTAATAGTTTCTGACGTTTTGAGTATTTCTTTGTGTGCTATGAAATACTTACAAGATTATCCCAATTAGCTGATAAATAATAGCAAATTTCATATGTAGTTCGGTTAGCTACTTTGAAAGAAAAAATCCCATATGTAGTCTGTTTTTAAATGATGTAAAAGTTGAAATTGTTTAGATATTGTTTGTGTTCAGTACAAACAGTGTAACTAACTTGAAGAAAGTTATAAACAGGAAGAACTAACATTGCCTCATCTACTGAAAAATTGATTTTTCTAAAGTTTGAGTTCAGAAAACACAGAAGAACTTTTTTTATTTTAGAGGAATTCATTTCACACAAATGGATTTTTAATAAAATCTTCCGTTATTTCCTAATGTGGATTTACTGGTCAGTTCCTTTTTCTTGTCTTGTTTATTGGTTTCTTTATCTTCCCTGAACAGTCTTAGCTGGAGGCAACCTCAGAATTGCGGAACACCAGCACAGGCTTCCCTTTAAAGTAAAAAGGACACGAAGGCGGTGAAGGCTTCTGGGAAGGATGAGAATCTTGCAAAGTGTGGGGACTAGGGGACCACTGGACCTTGAAATCACAAAAGCTTTCATTCAAAATCACAAATTAAAAGGCTAAAATAGCTCAGGTTTCAGAAACATAATTTTTAAATGCAATTACAGTCTATAAAGCAAGGACCTAAGTTATGACACTCATTGTCTAAAGCTGACAAAAAACTCCAAACAGGATTCCATAATTCTATGCAACTGGTTTTTTTTAATCCTTCAATTTTCTGAAGGTTTTATTATATAGACAATATCAGCTATTGAGATTTTAAAGAACACTGCAATAGTCTCCAGTTTAGAAGCCAGTGTCTCAGTCTTCAAGGTTGACAGTAAAACTTCATGCTCAATGGGATTATCTAAACTGAAAAACACAGGAGGAAATACGGAGACAAAGTGTGGAGCAGAGACTGGAGGAAAGGCCATCCAGAGACTGCCCCACCTGGGAATCCATCCCAAATACAGACACCAAAGCCAGAAGTTATTGTGGATGCCAGGAAGTGCTTGCTGATGGAAGCCTGATATGACCGTCTCTTGAGAGGTTCTGCCAGAGCCTGACAAATACAGAAGCAGAAGCTCTCAGCCAACCATTGGACTGAGTTCGGGTGTTCCAGATGGATGATTTGGAGAAAGGACTAAAGGGGCTGAGGGGGTTTGCAGCCTTATGGAGGGTGCAGCAGTGTCAACAGACCAGGCCCCCCCCCCAGCCCCCGGAGCTCCTGGGGACTGGACCACCAACCAAAGAATACACATGGAGTGATCTGTGCTGGCCACATATGTGGCAGAGAATGGTCTTGTTGGACATCAGTGGGAGGAGAGGCCCTTGGGCCAGAGGGTGTAGTGGAATGCCAGGGATGGAGGATGGGAGTGGGTGGGTGGGTGAGCATCCTCATAGAGGCAGGGGGAGGGGGAATGGAATGGGGGGTTCGGAAGGGGAGACCTGGAAAGGGGAAATCATTTGAAATGTAAGGGGGAGAGGGGGAGAGAGAGAGAGAGAGAGAGAGAGAGAGAGAGAGAGAGAGAGGGAGGGAGGGAGGGAGGGAGGGAGGGAGGGAGAGAGAGAGAGAGAGAGAGAGAGAGAGAGAGAGAGAGAGAGAGAGTTTAAAGGGAACTCTGTAGTGGCCATAGTCAGAGAGGTAGGAAAGTCAGTGGTACTCAGGTCCTGTTACTTTTGAGGTGTCCAAGTCAGTGTTGAAGGAAGATATTCACAAGTCTCTTCTCTGATACCACCTTTGCCCTGGACTTTTCTGGAACTATGATTCTGCCCCTTTTAGGAAAAAGGCACTTGGGATATTTCCACAGCAAAGGACTTTTGTTTGACTTTATTTGTATATTTGAATAGATATGGTCTCTTCCCCAACCCTCCCAAAGCTTCAGTTATTTAGGATTTGAACACCAAGAGTTTACTCATCAGCTCTTGCATTTTCGTAACACCTTGTTCTCCCTGCTTTGTAGGCGATCTCTTTTCTACTCATTCTGTCTTAAGATGCCACCGCGTGTATTCCTCTCCCTCTGAATGACAAAGCACACACTCTGCTCCCCGTTAGACATCTCCCTCTGGATTTGACATGTCCTAAATGGATGTCTTCGCCTTCCACAATATCTGAGCTCCACAATCTTAACATTGTCAGCCTGTATTTGTATTTCAGCATTAACCACCATCAAGGCAGTCATCTAGAAATCTGAGCATTATCATCCTTTCTCACCGTGTCTCTCCATGTTTATATCAGTTCCAGTTAGTTTCATATGGATGTGTTAGGTCCTCTTGTTGATTCCTGTAGTCACTACTGGAATTTCAGATTAGAACGTCTTCACGGCAAGTACCACAGCATTATAAATCATTTCATGTTTTCTAATCTTATCTTACTTTCTTTGAATCTATTCTCAACCCTGGAGTCAATATCATAATTTAAAATTCAACTCTGAACAGTCACCAAACCCCGACACTATTATGGAGGACAAGAAGTGCATACCAAAAGGAGCATGTCATGGTTGTCTCCGGAAGGACCCTGCCAGAGCCTTACACATACAGAGGCAGATGCTAGCAGCCAACCATTGGACTGGCCATGGGGTCCCCAATGTAGGAGTTGGAGGGTGGTCCGAAGGAGCTGAAGGGGTTTACAACCCCACGGGAAGAACAACGATGTCGGCCACCCAGATGCCCCAGGACTCCCAGGGACTAAACCAAGGGGTACACATGGTTCCAGCCAAAAATGTGGCAGAGGAATGCCTTGTTGGGCATAAGTGGGAGGAGAGGTCCTTGGTCCTGTGAAGGCTCAATAGATGCCCCAACAAAGGGAAATGGAGAGAGGGGAGGTGGGAGTGGGTCTGGTGGAGGGGCATATACTAGGAGGCAGGGCATGGGAGGAGGGGTTGGGGGTTTGGGGGGAGGGGGGAAACTGGGAAAGGTTTTAGCATTTGAAAGGTAAATGAGGATTATATTCAATTAAAAAAAAGAAAAAAGAAATATATTCATCTCTGATTATGTCACTCATTTTTCTGTCTAAAATATTTCAGTGGCAACCTGCACGACAGACTAGTGTGGTACTTTTAATGCATTTTATCAATTATTTGAGAATTTCATACATGCAAACAATATATTTTGAGCATAATCACCACCCAATCTTCCCCCTACCTCTTCCAAGACCATCTCCATACTTCCCCACCTCTTTTCAACCTCATGTCATTCTTTTTTGATGACTTACAGAGCACAATTGGGCTATTTATATACAAAAAGGTGCCAGTCTACTCCGTAGAATATGGTAGGCCCACAGGTGGCACATCCTTAAGGGAAACTGGGTTTTCACTCTCTAGCAGCCATCAGCTAGGGTAGATTCTTGATAACTCTGAGCTCCTGCCAATCTGGAATGTTGCCTGGCTTGGTCTTGTGCAGAATCGTGCTGCTGGTAAGTTCATGAGTTCATCAGTCATCCCATGCCCAGAGAACACTGTTTTGCCCGGGTCCTCTCTGACCTTTTATAATGAATGAATTCCACTTATGGCTGAGTGCCTAATCAACACTTAATCTCGTCACATGATTAATTGAGAGTCTCTTAATTAATGACTGTCCACTGCACAAAGTTCTCTGATCAGGTCTGAGAACTCAACTATGAAATAAGTATAGAACTATGGGTATAGAAATAAGAATTTAGAGAACAGTTTTATTCTATATAAATTTAGCAAAATAGTGGTAGATTGGTCCTTGGGCCTGGGAGCTTCCCAGTCACAAGGTTTGACCCAGATAGTCAGTTCTAGGTGTATATTTCTGCAGGTGGAATAGGCCTTAAGTCCAATCAAAAAGTATCTTGTTACCACTATAATATTTCTGCCACAATTGCATCCACAGACATAGCTTGTCATGGCAGTCATTATGGTAGCTCTCAAGGTGCATTTCTGGATGATTCTTTTTTCTTTGTAGCTTTCTGGTACTGTGAGACCTACTGGGGAAGAAACTTCCTGGTTAGTAACAATTTGATTTCCCCATGTCCTGTGACCAAAGTGTGTAGTGTCTTCGGCAACAGGGTCTTGCCAACAATTTCTAGAGGAAAACTGTTGTGTGGCAATTTCCCCTA
Source organism: Apodemus agrarius (assembly GCA_964023405.1). Taxonomy (NCBI): domain Eukaryota; kingdom Metazoa; phylum Chordata; class Mammalia; order Rodentia; family Muridae; genus Apodemus; species Apodemus agrarius. Next base: position 132,690,947 of record OZ030009.1, on the reverse strand, counting down.
AGGTTAAATTAGGCTTCCATCTTGGAGGGAAACTACCTAAGACAAATCATATGAAAATGAAGGAAATACTAGGGTAGGCTATCAGAGGAATTGAATCAATAGGTCATTCTAACTGGGGATGGGACATTTCATCCTACAGGGATGTTCTGTTAAGACAGGAAGCAAACAATTCACATAGCTCCATAAAGTCTCAGACACTGAGATCCCTCCCTCCTTGAGAGTATATAAACAATGAAGACTACTGAGACTCACTCTTAGACAACCTAATCAAACAACCATGAAGAAGCCGGTTTCTCCAGTCAAACTGCCTGAAGACGGCTCAGACCAACTGAGCCACCTGGACAAGGTGTTGAGGTGCCTACATGCTGTGCGGTGTTCCCCAGGTTTCAGGTTTCATGAGCTGTCACCCTTGGGAACTGTCTTCATGTAGCTGGCTTTGAGTAATTTCTGCTACTGTAAGTAACTTCTTACTCATATTCCTATAAGGAACTCTGATAAAATTCATTGGTTCACCAAATTGAATATAGGTACAAATCGTTACTTTGGTTTCTTGTGGACTCACTTTCTAAAGTGAGTAGGTGTGTGTGTGTGTGTGTGCGTGTGTGTGTGTGTGTGTGTGTGTGTGTGTGTGTGCATGAGCCATGGCTTTCTAGGAAATGTCTGCTACACAATATCAGCCAAGAGCAATGGGGGTAATCTATATTGTTTGGGAAGTCCCTTGGTCACCCTTGATTTTGCTTTTTATTTGGCCATCTGCTTCTGAGAGGAGCATAATTTCCTATTTTGGGTAACTTTTCTTATACCTACACACACACACACACACACACACACACACACACAAACTTCCATGTGGCCTTTTCAAACATTCTTAGTTATTGTTCCCTTTACTTCTTCCGCCCTACCTTTCCTTTCCTCTCTCTACTTTCTCTTAATATATCTCCTTGATATATAATCTCTTAATCCATCTCCTCTGTTCTGCTAGCATCCTTCCTTAGTTATGCAGATGTAAAGTATGTCAGAGGCAGTGCTTGCTGTTGAGGAATAGAGACAGAAGGCCTCCTCTCAGGCTCATCTAGTGATGCCCTTGCAGAATCTGAAAACAACTGCCTTCTCATCAGCACTTTAACATCCACAAGGCCTTATATGGATCTTTTCCTACTCCAAACATTAGCATCTTGTTTTGTTAAGCTGAATCTGAATTATATATAATATATATATTATATATTATATATAACTTTCTAGTTATATATACATATACACATAAATGTATATATGTATATATATATGTATATATATTTATATATATATATAAAGTATATAAATTTCTTGCTTTGCTTGACCATGTTCTTTCTTCCTTCTCCCATTTGGGCCATGCCTATGCATAGTAATAATCCTGGCAGCTAATTTCTCTACAGCTGTGAAAATTTCTATTGTTTCTTACCTGTTTTATAGCTCCACTTCTTCCTGTTTCTCTTGACATCTTGTTTGGTTTCTTTCTCTCTCTCTCTCTCTCTCTCTCTCTCTCTCTCTCTCTCTCTCTCTCTGTGTGTGTGTGTGTGTGTGTGTATGTGTGTGTGATAAATTGATAAATTTCAAGAAATATGTGTTTCAAAATATATTATACCTCTATTAGACTGATAATTTGGCTTGGTCTATATTTTAAATGCAAAATAATTTTCTTATTATTGCTTAATTTGGGAACTTAGCAACCTTTTATTTTAAATTCTGCAAAAAGAAATTCTAAAGTATTGAATGAGAATATTGACCTCCCATAAGAGGTGTCAAGCAGATGGCTACCAAGTTGACAGTCTGAATATTTGAACCTCTTTCTCCTTATGATCTAAACTCATGTGTTGAACCAAATGTTGATAATGGTTTAGGAGGTGGGGTTTTTGCTAAGTCTTCATGATTAGACTCAGTTATATTTTGGGACCTGTAATTTCTATCCACCAAGACTGTTAGAAATAAATGTCTTCTGTAGATCAGCCTCCCAGTTCATATTTTACTTCAGCAGTTTGAACAGAATGAGATGCAATTCTCCCACACCCTTGTGGACAATCTTTGTCAATAAGATTTAAGATGATTATTAGAGAAAAATGTAAATTATGCTATGGGACTTGACCATTGCTCCTCCTCTGATTCCTTGGGTATTTTCCTTGAGCAGCTCAGCTCATAAGGAAGTGCTTTAAAAGGGATACAGAGCCTCTCAATCATGCATATATGAATACAAAATGTGAAGAACAATTCAATCATAAATTAGAAAAAAAAATCCTGGGAGTGTTATTCTGGGGGAAGGAAAATCCTTAGCCAGAGTGACAGGGAGTTTGTTGAGAGATTGTGTCTCCTACAAATATCAGAGAGGCTACACCAACAAGCTGCCCAAACACAAGCTTAACAAGAAGGATAGCAAATGCACATGCTAATGTGGAAGGGTAAAGGGCAAAGGCCAACAGGCAACAGAAGACCATTCTGGGTAAGGAGCTGTAAACCAGGAAGGTTTAGATCATTGGTTCGCAGCCTGTGGGTCATGACACCTGTGGAGTTTGAACAACCCTTTCATAGAGATCACATATCAGATATCCTGTATATTAGATATTTAAATTACTGTTCATAAGAGTAGCAAAATTAAGTTATGAATTAACAATGACATTTTATGGTCAGGGGTTAGTCGCCACAACACGAGGAGCTGAGTTAAAGGGTTAAAGCCTTATAAAAGCTAAAAACCATTTAGCTGGAGGAAAGGAAGGGAAATGATGTAATCATAATTTTAAAAATATTTTAGAAAACCTCTTTCTTTTGTAAGAAAACATATTGTAAATTCATTGTTCTTCTTTTAGAAAAATGTTACAATTTTTATGTTTTTTTCAGAGACTCATGGAAAATTAAAATTATAATCCAACAAAGGCAAGTTTAAACTTGAAATATCCACTAAGATTCACTCAAAGGATTAGAGAGTTCCTGTTGGAAAACTTCATGAAGTGTAAATTTATATTCTTATATAAAGAAAACATTGTTTGGACCAATATAAAATGACTAGGTCATATTTCTATAATAATTTTGGTTGTGTTTATACTGTTTAAAACGTCAAGAATGTGTCACCAACATTGACAGTGACTTCCATTTTCACCTCTTCCAGGAAATAATGAGACAAATAAGCAAAGCAAAGACAGATGTCTGACCAGAGGTTATCATCTGACATTTACCTGGCATGGGTCCTTCTGTGGTGATATTCAGAAATGTAGATCTCAGTATTTGTGTTCAGCATGCTGTATGAAATTAGTTATGCAAAACATCTCTGTGTTCCATTTTTCTAACCCCAAGAGAAGAACAGCTGAAAATCATCTTCCACAGTGTGACTACAGTTTGTTCCCTTTGAAGATGACATTGAAATTTGACTGCTGTTGTAGTGGTAATGTGAGAGGTTGGGAAGAAGGCCTTTCTGGAAGGGTTTTTACTCTCAGGAACTCTATTAGCTGCTATGAGAAGAGTCTGCTGTGAATGTCATTTTCACATGACTGTCATATTCTCCTCTACCAGGGGGCTACTGACTGAGGAGAACTATTATCATGTCTACCAGAGGGAGAACATTTCAATCAATAGCACCCATCAGATGGGACCCCCCAAAATTCTGTGTTTTCCAGATAGCTGTCTGAAAGGGCTAAACCTTATATATGACAAAATTCAAAATATGGTCCTTGAGAGGCAGGAAATGGAACGAACCGAAAGATAATTGAGTATACACACTAATACAGCCTTACCCATCATATGAAGTTTTGAGGTCATGATGAAGGATCTTGAAGAAGCCTCGCAATACTAACAGCAACCTGTGGTCTCTCTGAAGCTGGCTGGGTAGTGTAGCGTTGGGGATTTACTCGCTGGCCTCTCCAAACCCTGTCAGCTTTTATTATAGCTTACCCTGTAATACCTTTCACTACATGTGTGAGCATGTAACTTTGCTTTATATAAAAAAATTTGGCTAAGACCCTAGGCTCATCACACATTCACGGTATCCCTAGGGCTCCATCTAAGTTACCTGTCTTATTACCCACTCCCCATTTTTCAATTACAGGTTGAAACTGTGATCTGATCACTCTGTCAGCCATACCTGGCTGCTCCCCCGAAATCTCAGACATACCATCCTGCTGTTAATGGCTACCACCATGTAGAGAGCTCACAGGTATTGTCAACTCAATGTCCTCCAATTTGCCACAAATGAATCCACAAGCTTGACCAAAATGCTCATGTTTTGCTCATTTTTCTTAGTACCTGGTACACCATAAATAAGTTTTCTAGACGAAGAACCTGAAAATGATCTCAATGCATGCTTCTCTTCTATCCCCACTCTGCTCATCCATTCTCTCGACAAACCTTGAAAATTCTGCCTCTCTGGACACCTCATAAACCTCATTGCCATTGGTATTCTTAGCCATTTTCTGCAGCTCCACACCCACAGTTCGCTCTGCTTAGAATATCCCTTTGCAAGGGGCTGGAGAGATGGCTCAATGGTTAAGAGCACTGACTGTTCTTCTAGAGGTCCTGAGTTCAATTCCCAGCACCCACATGGTGGCTCACAACCATCTGGACTTGGATCTGAGGCCCTCTTCTGGTGTGTCTGAAGACAGCCACAGTGTACTCATATAAATAAAAATAAACAAACTTAAAATTTAAAAAAAAAACAAAAAAGAAATGAATAAAGTTAAGTATAAAAAAAAGAATATCCTTTTGGAACAGCAATCTCAGTGTGTTTTGTTGACAATTTTTGTCTGAGGTGCATTTTTATTAAATTTATTCTGACCGTTATCTACTAATCCCTCATTTAAAAATACTTCTCAGCTAGAGTGGTGTGCTTCCTGTATAATATCTCGTATTTTTATACCAGGCTTGATTCTTCAGATTACTCAGGGGATTAAGATTTCAGGCTTTCTAGATTTTTCCTTCCCTATACTTCCTTTTAAATTGCACACCTGGCCTTTCCACATTTCCGTTTACTCTGTCTCACAGTCTTACCTCTCTCCTCCCAGCTTGTTAGATTTTGCCTCACCTTTAGACATCTCTCCCCGGCAAGGCTCGCCAGATCCCCACTCTGTTCCTCCTGTCAGGTCTAGCTACAGTAGGGACTGTCCCGTGGCTGTTTGCCCCGCCCCCACCGAAAGCACTGCCAGGCTGGCTGCTGAGGCTTCTTTCTGGATCAGCTCTCCACTTTCCTGGATTATAACTTGCCTTCTGCAGAAGCTGGCATGGCGACTAGTCTAAAATTATCACAACTTATGAACACCTTTATAAATAGGTGCGCTTCTCTGCTTTCTCTGTGTGTGTCTAGTCCCAGAACCGCCAGTATCTTTCTCCCGGAATTTTGGATAACAGCGGCTGTGCTCTGGCTTGCCTCTACAGACTTTTCTAGCAGATGTTGCTTACAAAATGGCAAGGGGTAAGGTCAGAGTGACATTTGAGATGCGAACTCCAAGGTAGACTGTTTCGTTAACTAGTTCTGAAAAACGACAAGAAGTAGATACTGTAGTTATTATTTCTGTATTTAAAAATCTTTCTCCTTTCTATCATTTATTCTGAGACTGATGAAATACAGTGTCAAAGCCCGGTCTTTATGAATTGATTTCATAGCAAGTGGGTAAATTAAACACTCATTAAGGTTGCTTGCTAGGGAACTGGGGACACAAATCATTTTTTTCTCTCAGTTATAGCACTTTAGGCTGACATTTCTGTTCTTTCGTACAGGTCTCTATCTTAGATATCTCATTGTGTGGTAAACTATGTGTATTATTCCTTTTCAAATATAATTTTAAGGTTTATTTTCATTCATGTGTATAGTTGTGTATCTCTGTGTATACCAGGGTGTGTGTGTGTGTGTGTGTGTGTGTGTGCCTTAGGAAGTCAGCTGATCCCCTGGAGCTAGAGTTCCAGGCAGTTGTGCATTCTGTACACATTTACTAAAATACATTTTATCAAATGTGCATTTTATAAACCTCTCTAAATTTTGTTTTATATATACTTCATATTATGTATGTAATATATTTATATAAATTCTAAACACATAATTTATAAAATTCACATTTAATAAAACAGGTGCAGAAAGATAGCATTTTCATTAAAATACTTTTAGCGAAATATTTTTAGTAAAATACATTAAATGACTTGTCTGAAGTTGGACAGGTCCATGGAAAATCTGAAAAGGTTCTCTCTCTATCAAATAGAACTAACTCTGTATTCTTAAAGCTTTTAGTGCAAAGTCCTGGTATGTTATTAATAGGATTGAATAATATCCCTTAGAATTTTACACTCAGCCTTATTAAAGCTTTATATTGGGTGGGGGAATAGTGGTTAGGAGGATAAAGCTGTTCACTAAACGGCAAGTTAAAAAGTGCAGCGGGGAATGTGTTGGCACACCCTTCCCTCAGCTGAGGCAGGTCTTAGTCAGTGTACCTTTGCTGCAAAGAGACATCATCATAAGCAAGGGACCTCTGGGAAGAGAGAGCATTTCCTGAGGCTTTGCTTATGGTCTCGGAGGCGGAGCCCGTTATCCTCACGCCTGCAAGCTCGGCAGCCTGCAGCAGGGTCCTGCGGAAGTGGCTGAGAACCACTGATTTGTAGGTGCTGACCCTGATCTGCAGGCAGAGAGATTGGAGAGACCCTGGGATTAACATGAGTTTTTGGAATATAAAAGCCCATCCATCCCTAGGGAGGCACTTTTCCCAGCAAGGCCACACCTTCGAAGCCTTCCCATCCTTTTTGAATAATGCCACTTCCTGGTGACTAAGCGTTCGGATATAGGAGCCTATGGGAGACATTCTTATTTAAGCCATCACAATGAAACAAATGTCCCTTTTGTGCCACTATGTTATTACAAATTTTATATTATGCATGTCATTTCTAAAGCCTTTGGTATATATTTCAACGTAATGAACACATTTATTGATTAAAACTCTCAGCTGTCTTTCGAAAGCAGCAATATTTGGGGGAAATATAGAATCGTACTTCTATGCAAACAAGTCATTAGATTAACTACCTAGACAAGACTTGTAAACATTGTTTCATGGGACTTACCAGCGAGAAATAGGACCCTTAGATGGTTTGAGTTATAGACAGGGAATAATGATGGAAACAGTAATTGAAAGTAGGAAATCCTTCCCCCATGTCTACTTTAGATTTAGAGAAATAATCTTTCATATATATTTGGTTAATTTTACTTTATTTAATTATTTATTTTAATAGATTATCTTCCTTATTTACATCTCAATGTTGCCCCTTCCTGAGCCCCTCTTCTGATCCCCCTTCCCAGAGTTCTTCACCCCCTTCCCTTTGCCTCTGAGAGGGTGTTCCCCATACCTCTCTACCCCTGGCATCCATCTTCTCCTGGGGCATCAAGTCCCTACAGGATTAAGTACATCCTCTCCCACTGAGACCAGACAAGGCAGTCCTCAGCTACATATGTGCTATGGGCATTGGGCCAGCAGTCTTCAGACTACTGTGATATCTATCTACGTGTGTAGGATCTGCACAATCCTGCACTTGAGAGTGTGGATGAGCTTGGTTATGCATGCAGTCAGAGGGTCAGCTTTGGGTGTCCTCTTCTACTGCTGCCTCCAATTGTTTGAGACACTATCTCTCACCGAATCTGGATCTTACTATCTGTATAGGCTGGATGGAGTATCTGTCCTTTTCTGATTCTTCAGAACCAGGGTTAACAATACCTGCAATCGCATTCAACTTTCATGTAGATGGGGGAATCCTGATTTATATGGTAAACAGTTTATCTACTGAACCATCTCTCTAGCCCCTGTTATTTTTTTAAGAGTGGGTTGTTAGAAGTTGTGCATATTTAGATTTGGACAGACAATAAATATCATTACTTCTTGATTACTTTGACAGATGTCCTTTTTTTATTTCAGCAAAACTGAGTTCTCTCTTCTGTTACCATCTTTGCCTACTGCTCTCCCCATCCTAAAGCCCTTTTGTTATATCATATCATCAGGGGCTTGAAAAGTCCCCCACTTCTCTCTCTCTCTCTCTCTCTCTCTCTCTCTCACACACACACACACACACACACACACACGTGTGCCCTCCCCCACTCAGCCCGCTGAGCGGGGATTTTCAGACCTCAGCTAGCCACAAGCCTCCCCCGACCTGGGGCAGAGTGCTCAGACCAAGTTGAAGTCCACTGTTCTTCCAGATCTACAGTTTCCTGAATTAAGCAGGCTACCCGCCAAACATTGGGGAGTAACGGAGCCTACACCCAATGAGCAGTGGAGCCACACCCACTGAGCATGGAGCCACACCCACTGAGCATGGAGCCACACCCACCGAACAGTGGAGCCACACCCACTGAGTATGGAGCTGACACCCGCTGAGCAGACTCTTGAACCTTGGAGGGAAGGGTCTTGCCCCCAAACCTTACATTCTCAGTCACGCATTAAACTTTGAGTCTTGAGCAGGAAATCTTGTCTTGACTCCATGTTTCTCCCATCCCCCCGTTCCCATCCCCAGCTTTCCTTTCAGGTGACGAGGTAAACCATTCGAATGTAGCCACGGGTGGCTACACACACACACACACACACACACACACACACACACACACACACACCCTAGTACTTTTCTTAAAAACTTCAATAGGAATAAATAGGTTTAATATAATGTATGAATGTGCAATATCTCCAAAGAATTGGAAACTCAGCTTTTCTTTAAACTACCCCCCTCCACTCTGCTTTATGATCTGAACGCATTGAGGACTGAGTTGGGTGAGTTCATTATTAAACAGTTATTCAAATCTATTCTTACACCCTTTTGCTTCTCCTGCCCAGCTGGCTCTTAATTAGTGTTGTAATCAGACTATCAAGAGATTGCTATGATTCCAGTCAGGTGAGTGATAACCTAATCCAGCAAAGTTAAAGACCTTTCTTACAAGGAATATTTGCGGGATAATTTCCCTCTGGGTTTGACTTTAATCTATGTAATGAGAAAATGCAGCATAGTTCACATTTTCTGGCGATAATGAAGCTATAGATGGCCTGCCTGCATACCAAGTTACAGAGCAAGTGTTGATAACTGCATGGCAATTAATTATGCAAGCATCTTCTTCATCAGCCACCAGTTAGTACTCATCTGTGTTTTCTTACCCATGCCAGCTCATGTGGAGGACACAGAAATAAAGACCTTTAAATTATATTAATTTCATTCCAATTGTGGTGCTGGGATCCTTCCAGTAGGTCTTTCTTGCTACGTGAATATTCTCTTATGTAGCTACATACATTCATGTATTAATTTCAGAGATAGATGACATTCAAAACAAGGAAAAGTTCCTAAAGCAATTGCTAAAATTAATACTTACAATCACTATATAGGCATTACTATTTGAAGCCATAATAAAAAACAAATATTCATAGCAACTCCCACAAATTTCATTGTGTTTATTTCTGAGTCTTATAGTCTGAGAAAAGCTCCAAAAGTCTTAAATCTGAATTTTTAGTGAATTTGTGGGCAGTATAGAGATTGCATACAAGAAATAGATGCTTATTCTTTGGGCAGTTAAAAATGGCATTTTGAAGAGTTTATATCTCCTGATACTGCTAAAAGTATCAGCATAGCTATGTTCTTTAGTCAGAATGCTAGTCCTGATATGTATCTATTAGTGTTCTCAATGGGAAGAGCTGGACATGCAATTCAAATATCTTGAGAGCAATTCATTTACAAAGGCAACAATTACAATGACAATGAAAAAATCTAGATGAGTACAAATGTTTTAGTGAGAAATATCTTTTATAGTCTCAGCCGTTTTAATTCTTGATCCTCAGATGGTGGAAATATTTAGGGAGTTTTAAGTGGCACAGCCTTGCTAGAGGAAAAATGTCATAGGCTTTGAGGTTAAAACACCTCACCTACTTCCTCATTGCATTCTCTGGTGCTTGCCTGTGGTTGCCTGCTTTTGTCTTTAACCTCTATACCTGCTACCTGTTCTCATGTTGCCTCCATCAGTATGAACTTGGGACTCTAGAATCATAAGCCAAAAAAAGTGTTTTCTTCTGTAAGTCGCCTTGGTATTGGTATGCTATCACAGCAACAGAAGAGTAACTAATATGAAGGGCTGACCAGGGTAGAACGGAGGGCCAGTCAGCACCAAGAAGAGGGAGGGATAAAGAGATGAGTCATCAGAGCCACGACATGGTGTCAGCAGCCTGCCAGGCTAACTTTACTGCCCAGTCTTGCTTCCATAATTTCCCGGCGCTTCTCATTTGCTAAAACCAACCAGAGACCAGAGGATATGGGAGAACGTTACTGGAGTCTATAAGAATGTAGTCTGGACAATTATGGGAAAGAAAAGCAAAAACATCGTGTGAGAGGTGGCTAGCAAGCCCTTGTAAGAAATTGTGCATCATCATGACAATTGCATTAGAATAAGAGGTCTAACAGGTACAGAGGCAGAAGTAGTTCTCAGTCAATACTAAACCTACCTAGACACGCTTGCTGTGCTGCAGATGGATACAAAGAAACAAATGGGAAATAACAAATCATCACAGCCCAGGGACTACTGCAGCTGTGTTCATCAGAGGAGCATTGAGCAGTCTTTTCGGGCCATTGCATGAGACAGCCAGTGAGGATCCACTCTCCTGTGGAGGAGCTCTCCTGGCAATGGATGTAGTGCTCTTAATGTACACAACTAGACTATCACCTGCTCCTTTTCTAACAGGATTGGAGGGCAGGCCAAAGTTGGACTCCTACAGCTAACATTTCTTGGACATTTGGCCCAGTTCAGGTTCCTATGAGAACTGATTGACAGCTTTCTCAGAGCCTGGCGGATAGCCTGAGGAGATTCCCTGTAGCCTAAGATAACCTCCACGTATATAGGTTACCATTTTGTCACATACTATTCCTCTTCCACATAATATTTTCAAAATATTATTTAACTAGTAGGATAATATTTAAAGTAGAAGGGTCAATAAATATACCTATGCAGTAATTGCATCTAACTCAATGAATTTGGTAAAGACATTTCCTTGTTTTGATACTAAAATGTTTTGGTACTAATTATGCAAAGGTTGGATAAGAGAACGTCAAAAGATTCTCTTATCAATATACTTCCTTGGTCATTTTCAGTTCTTTTTATGACATCAGAAATATGACCTTAAAGCTATATTTAAAAAAGGCGGAACTATGAAAGTGATTTCTTTGTTAAGAATTTATTAAATGGGCCAGTTTCAACGTGCAATGGTCGCTCATGTGTGGAATCCCATGTCTGAACAGGCAGACGGCTTTGCCCAGCCTAGAAACACTGTGAGCTCTACGCCATCCAAGGTTACAAACTAGACTTTTTATTTAAAAATATGTAAATACATAAGTAAAATAAAAACTTAAACATACCAACTTCAGGTAACGCCGAGAAAGCTGTTTGATCCACACCCATTCTTACAGAAAACAATTGCCCTTCTTATATTCACTAATAATTTGTTTTTCTGCTTACAAACTGTTATATGACCCAATTGAAAAAATGGTAACTAGGTTTCTAAATGGGTTTTATGGTAGGGAGATATGAAATAATTAGAAATAGCCATGCCTACTGAATGCATAGTATCATTTGATTTTTATTTAATAACCTTTGCACAGAAAAAAAAAAAAATGCCTTCTTTTTCTGTTGGGAAAGGACCAAAGGAAAAGCTATTCAAGGACAAAAATTAACACTTGTTTTGCAGAGAAACATTAAGGTGTGCATTCATTGGGATATATTTATTTTGGCATGTGCCAAACACATATACACCCAAAAAGGTATTAAAAAAAAAAAAAGCAAAACTGTGCATCATATAGTTTGGGAAAGTGGCAACAAGCCAGGGAACAGGAAATGAATCATAACAATCATAATAATGAGACTCTCTTTCGAGGCCCTAGCAGTGAGAATTCAGCACCAAAATTACCAACTTCAAACAGCTGCTCACTGCATGGGAGAATGGGCGCCGACGACAGCACACCGCAGGGCTCTTGTTTAAGAACTACATTGCTCTATTTGTCCCTGTCCCTGTGATTGAAAACCTGAGGGAAGCAATGTGAGGGAAGAGTGGTTTAATTCAGTTTGTGGTTCTGAGGGTGTGGTGGTGAGAAGGGAAGGAGAGGAGAGCTTTTGGTGGGGGCGGATGAGCGTAGCTGAAGGGCAGCCCACTCACATCTCTGTGGTCCAGGAAACAGAGCCAGACAGGAGGGAGGTGCTCCCGTGTCCTCCCTCTCCAAAAGGTTCCTCAGCCTAACAAAACAGAGTACCAGCAGGGGATCAATCAGCTGTTCAAACACATGAGCTATGGCAACCTTTCTCATCCAGGCATCTTTGGATCCTATCTGTATGTACTGCTTTGAGAAATGCGGGAGTCTGCCTGAAGTCTCCGTTAGGGCTCTTTGATGCTGCGTAGCGTGGCCATGCGTATCAAGTTCCCTAGGGACATACTGCCAGATGTAGGAGTGATTTTCTCTATTTCATTAGTTTCTGAACTTTCAACAAGGGAGACTCATTGCCCTTATTTTTAATTTTTTTTTTTTTTTTTTTTGCTTTGCTTTTTCAGAGTTCCTTACTTTTAAGAAAGCATCACTTGCTTTTCTGAAATAGATACAGCTGTGCGGTATGATTTGCTTCAGGTGTCCACACTATAGTTTCTCAGCCAGAAGGAAGCGTGAGAATCGGGAGACTCGGAGAGCTAATCCAACTGACAAGGCTGGAATGCCCAGAAAGTTAGAGGATTCTCAAACCTCTTACAAGGTTATAAAAGTCATAAAAGGTTGCTGGGCAGGAAGCTCTAGGGAAACAGCTTTCAAGAGCAGTCCTCCTTCCAGGGCTTTAAGGTGTGCCGTTAAGCTGCTAGTGTATGCTCTCTCCAGTTTCTTTTTGGATGCACTTAGAGCTATGAGTTTTCCTCTTAGCACTGCTTTCATTGTGTCCCATAGATTTGGGTAGGTTGTACCTTCATTTTCATTGAATTCTAAAAAGTCTTTGATTTCTTTTTTTATTTCTTCCTTGACCAAGGTGTCATTGAGTAGAGTATTGTTCAGTTTCCATGTGTATGTGGGCTTTCTGTTGTTTTTGTTGCTATTGAAGACCACTCTTACTCCATGGTGATCTGATAGGAGGCATGGGATTAGCTCGATCTTCTTGTATTTGTTGACATCTGTCTTGTGACCGATTATATGGTCTATTTTGGAGAAGGTACCATGCGGTGCTGAGAAAAAGGTATATTCTTTAGCTTTAGGATGAAATGTTCTATATATATCTGTTAAATCCAATTGGTCCAGAGTTTCAAGTAGTTTCACTGTGTCCCTGTTTAGTTTCTGCTTTCCTGATCGGTCCATTGAGGAGAGTGGAGTGTTGAAGTCACCCACAATTATTGTGTTAGGTGTAATGTGTGCTTTAAGCTTTAGTAAGGTTTCTTTTACGAATGAGGGTGCCCTTGCATTTGGAGCATAGATGTTCAGTATTGAGAGCTCTTCTTGGTGGATTTTCCCTTTGGCCAGCAAGAAGTGACCTTCTGAGTCTCTTTTGATGATTTTAGGTTGAAAGTCAATTTTATCTGATATTAGAATGGCTACTCCAGCTTATTTCCTGAGACCATTTGCGTGTAAAATTGTCTTCCAGCCTTTTACTCTAAGGCAGTGTTTGTCTTTAACACTGAGATGTGTTTCCTGTATGCAGCAAAATGTAGGGTCCTGTTTCCTTATCCAGTCTGTTAATCTATGTCTTTTTATTAAGGAATTGAGTCCATTGATGTTAAGAGATATTAAGGAATAGCAATTATTACCTCCAGACATTTTTGAAATTATATTTATTTATCTTATTTATTTTTTATATTCGAGAGGTTATCTTCTTTTGGGTTTGATGAGAGGAGGTTAATTCACCCAGGAGGAGTAGAAGACAAGAAATCATCAAACTCAGGGCTGAAATCAACCAAATAGAAACAAAGAGAACCATACAAAGAATCAACAAGACCAGGAGCTGGTTCTTTGAGAAAATCAACAAGATAGATAAACCCTTAGCCAGACTAACCAAAGGACACAGAGACAGTATACAAATTAACAAAATTAGAAATGAAAAGGGAGACATAACAACAGAAACTGAGGAAATTCAAAAGATCATCAGATCCTACTACAAAGGTCTATACTCAAAACAACTGGAGAATCTGGAGGAAATGGATGATTTCCTAGACAGATATCAAATACCAAAATTAAATCAGCATCAAGTAGACCAGCTAAATAGTCCCATAACCCCTAAAGAAATAGAAGGGGTTATAGAAAGCCTCCCAACCAAAAAAAGTACGGGACCAGATGGTTTTAGTGCAGAATTCTACCAGACCTTCAAAGAAGACTTAACACCAATACTCTTCAAACTATTCCACAAAATAGAGACAGAAGGGACACTGCCCAACTCATTCTTCGAAGCCACAATTATGCTAATACCTAAACCACAAAAAGATCCAACAAAGAAAGAGAACTTCAGGCCATTTTCTCTTATGAATATAGATGCAAAAATACTAAATAAAATTCTTGCTAACTGAATCCAAGAGCACATCAAAACGATCATCCACCATGATCAAGTAGGCTTCATCCCAGGGATGCAGGGATGGTTCAATATATGGAAATCCATCAATGTAATCCATTACATAAACAAACTGAAAGAAAAAAACCACATGGTCATCTCATTAGATGCTGAAAAAGCATTCGACAAAATTCAGCATCCTTTCATGCTAAAAGTCTTGGAAAGAGCAGGAATTCAAGGCCCATACCTAAACATAGTAAAAGCAATCTACAGCAAACCAGTAGCCAACATCAAAATAAATGGAGAGAAACTTGAAGCATTCCCACTAAAATCAGGGACTAGACAAGGCTGCCCTCTCTCTCCATATCTTTTCAATATAGTACTTGAAGTTCTAGCAAGAGCAATTAGACAGCATAAGGAAGTCAAAGGGATACAAATTGGAAAGGAAGAAGTGAAACTATCATTATTTGCAGACGATATGATAGTTTACCTAAGCGACCCAAAAAAACTCCACCAGAGAACTTCTACAGCTGATAAACAACTTCAGCAAAGTGGCAGGTTATAAAATTAACTCAAGCAAGTCAGTGGCCTTCTTGTACTCAAAGGACAAGCAGGCTGAGAAAGAAGTTAGGGAAATAACACCCTTCACAATAGCCACAAACAACATAAAGTATCTTGGCGTAACTCTAACCAAACAAGCGAAAGATCTGTACAACAGGAACTTCAAGTCCTTGAAGAAAGAAATCAAAGAAGACCTCAGAAGATGGAAAAATATTTCTTGCTCCTGGATTGGCAGGATCAATATAGTAAAAATGGCCATCTTGCCAAAAGCAATCTACAGATTCAATGCAATCCCCATCAAAATCCCAAATCAATTCTTCATAGATCTAGAAAGAGCAATTGTCAAATTCATCTGGAGCAACAAAAAACCCAGGATAGCTAAAACTATTCTCAACGATAAAAGGACTTCTGGGGGAATCAATATCCCTGACCTCAAGCAGTACTACAGAGCAATTGTGTTAAAAACTGCATGGTATTGGTATAGCAACAGGCAAGCAGATCAATGGAACAGGATTGAAGACCCAGAAATGAACCCACAGACTTATGGTCACTTGATCTTTGATAAAGGAGCCACAACCATCCAATGGAATAAAGATAGCCTTTTCAACAAATGGTGCTGGTTCAACTGGAGGTCAACATGCAGAAGAATGCGAATTGACCCACTCTTATCTCTTTGCACTAAGATCAACTCCAAGTGGATCAAGGACCTCCACATAAAACCAGACACACTGAAACTATTAGAAAAGAAACTTGGGAAGACCCTGGAGGACTTGGGCACAGGGGAAAAGTTCCTGAACAGAACACCTATAGCCTACACACTAAGATCAAGAATCGACAAATGGGACCTCATAAAATTACAAAGTTTCTGCAAAGCAAAGGACACTGTCAGAAGGACAAAAAGGCAACCAACAAAGTGGGAAAAGATCTTCACCAACCCCACATCCAACAGAGGGCTAATATCCAATATATACAAAGAATTCAAGAAGTTAGACCGCAAAGAACCAAATAACCCTATCAAAAAATGGGGCACATAGCTAAACAAAGAATATTCACCAGAAGAAATTTGGATGGCCGAGAAACACCTTAAAAGATGTTCAACATCATTAGTCATCAGGGAAATGCAAATCAAAACAACCCTGAGATTCTACCTCACACCAGTCAAAATGGCTAAGATTAAAAACTCAAGAGACAACAAGTGCTGGCGAGGATGTGGAGAAAGAGGAACACTCCTCCACTGTTGGTGGGATTGCAAAATGGTAAAACCGCTCTGGAAATCAGTTTGGCGGTTCCTCAGAAAATTGGGCATGCCACTTCCAGAGGACCCTAGCATACCAATCCTGGGCATATACCCAGAGGATTCCCCTGCATGCAATAAAGACACATGCTCCACTATGTTTATAGCAGCCTTGTTTATAATAGCCAGAAATTGGAAGAAGCCCAAATATCCCTCAAAGGAGGAATGGATACAGAAAATGTGGTATATTTATACAATGGAATACTACTCAGCAATTAAAAATAATGAATTCATGCAATTTGTAGGTAAATGGTTAGACCTGGAAAATATCATCCTGAGTGAATTAACCCAATCACAAAAGAATGCACATGAAATGCAATCACTGATAAGTGGATATTAATGAGCCCAGAAGCCCTAAATACTCAAGACACAAATAGCAAGTCAAATGATTCCCAAGAAGAAGAAAGGAGAGGACCCTGGGCATGTAAAGATTGCATCCAGTTTAGTAAAGAAACCGAGGGGAGAGGGGGAATGATTGGGGAATAGTTGGGGGGAGAGGAACTATGGGAACTATGGTGGGTGGGAACTGGGAAAGGGGAAAGCCTTTGGAATGTAAACATAGAATATAGAAAATAAAAATAAAATAAAAAGTAGTTATCAATCCCAAGAGTCAGGGAGTTTAGAGGTCAGGTGGGGTGAGGGGTGTGGACATCCACATGGAGACAGGGGGATGGGGAGGAGGTATGGGATAAAGAATATTTGGAGGGTGGATGGGGGATAAAATATGGAGTGTAAAAAATTAATTAATTAATTAAAAATAGCTATAAATCCTTAAAAAAAAAGAGCAGTCCTCCAAGGTATGGAGCTGCCTTTACGTCACCCATACCCCTGTCAGGACCCTCAAAAACCTCACTGGTTTGCTAAGCTAGTCTTTCATGTGCAAACATATGTTTGTTCCCATCTCCTCAGAAAAGTCACTTGTCAGGACTCATTCTAAGGTACTCAGAACTCCTTATCCGGGGACTTATCCTCCTCCTGACAATAAAGGTCAATTAGGTCAGTAAGAGCCTCATCTATGGTTGCTACTCAATTCTGTGTGACAGCAAAACACATTTTGAATTTTTAAAATTGATTTTCTAAGTGTATGATAGAACTGAAGAGACCGTCACTCTTTGGTAGATGTACAAGCAACTCAATTCTTTTATAGCACACACAAGGTGAATACCAATGCTCTCATGCATCTTATTTGTTCTGTTATAGAATAAGCCCTTCTGAGCTCGCATCTTGCATCAGCCCTGTAGCTCGCATGCTGCTGAGCAGTATTTTACTCAAGGAACAGTTCTCTGCTCAGGAGTTTTGAGGCAGATATGGATTATTCTTTGGAATAAGCTGTTGTTAGTGCTTTGAACCCCAGCTGTTTTTGCAGGCATGCATCAGAGGCTTACAAAGCGCAAACTTAATACAGAGTGTTACTGGCTTACTGAGAGCATCCTGATGCTGTGATCAGATATGTCATTGTCAGTTTTTTAACCGTAGTTCACAAGGAAGTGTCAACCTCCATTAAACAGAGCTCAGCTCTCTTCCCGGTTACTGAGAGTTTTCTAATTTTTTTTAAAGCTCAGCAGATAGCTAAGTTGTGTGCTGTATGTGGTTTATGAACAAAATCAAAGCAGTGTTGTATATTCTGCAAAGGGTTCTTTTAGTACAATTAGATGACCTTATTTATAAGCCTCTGTCTTCCTATCTAGTATGCTAATCAAGTCTTAGCGGCTTGCAAATCATTACCTGTGCATTTTGTTAAAGGGGAGATCTGTAAGTGGTGGGGACAGTGTGGAACCATGTGCCTATATCTGTTTTCCTAAAAAAAATTTTATATTTAATGGTAGATTATAAGTGTACTTGTTTGAAACTAATATTCTTTCTTTCTGATGAACTCTTAGGTAACACCAGTGTTGCTGGCATCCTTCCACTTTGAGAAACGTTTTTGGAAAGATAAGGGAAAATTTTTTTCTTTGTCTATGTCTGTGGCTACCATAATGCTAAAGATTAAAAGTCTATCAAGGTAGTTGGATCTGAGTAACAAGAGTATCTGAAACGGAACTTGCTTGTTGCTTTGCACAAAGGAAAATGGAAGTCTAGCAGCAAAGGTTCAGATCAGTGTTCTTTTTAGCAAGAGAATAGATTCTAGTAACAGAAGTGAGATTTATATGGTTTCATAGTTGATGCCACCTGTGTGGTGAGCAGAAAATTTCTCCTGGATCCCAGAGCCAGGATCTACTAAAGGAGAGACAGAAATAATGTCTATGAGCATCTATTAAACAGCTACAGAGAAAAGAAGTATTTGCCTTGCATGTAATACACAGTTCAACCTCCACTGTTTAATTTCACTAATGTATATGTGGTACCTGCTTCTCAGCACACTAAGTTATGAGCTGGGAGAAGATGTAAAGTATTATATGCTTTGGATTCTTCCTTCGATGCCTTATAGACAAGTTGGGAAATTATATATGCATATGAAAATATGATAAATAAGAAATGGTTATGATAGGGATGAAAGAGTCCTAATACACTATAGAAAGTTAGATAATGACAGCTTATTAATCAAGAATTTCAATAGAATGAACACAATGACTTTTGAATGTTCTCAGTACAAAGAAATCATGTGTCTCGGGTGACATGTATAACTCTTCTCCAGGTTTGATCATTACAGATTGTTATATGGATAGAAATTTCACACTGTACTGCATAAATATCTACAAATTACTATATTTCAATTAAGATATATATGAACAAACAGAGGGCTTACAGGTGTGGCATAGTACTCTAGATATGAAATCAGAGATGTTGACCTCACGTTTAGATGGGCACTAGAAGTTTGGGACTTCTATTGTCATCTTACACATCCCTCATTCACCAGTCTCCACAGTGCTTAGTGACTATTTCTGTTTTTTTTCCAGTGTTTAAAAGGCTTTTCATTATTTCAGCTATATCTCTTTTCATTCTGTTTGTTACAAACCAAATCAGGAGAACATCTTCTATCAGCAAACTAACCAGTGCATGACTTCCATTACCCCACTCTCCCTCTCCTCTTCTCAACCCCACTCAAAGCACATATCTGGACAACTGAAAGGTGCTTCTGGGCCTTTTGTAATTTCTTCTCCATGCTTTATAAGATCAAATTACTCACCCAGGAAGACCTCTCCCTGGGTACTTTCAAACACAATCTAGAGTTAACTAGACTTCTTTTACAAAAGAGAGATATTAAAAATTATTTGACATGCATGCACACAAACCACTACCTCATCCATTCCCAGCACAAGTCCACAATTCAGATTGCTTTTCTTTATGGATCCTGAACCAAGACTCTTCTCCCACAAGCAAGCAGTGAAAATGTTCATTTCTCTCCCCCCCATTAACCTTCGTTTTATTTTTCCAGATCTGGTGGTCTATTTCTGACCTTATTCCACAAGAGCTTCCCAGTAGCCTGTGTGATTGCCTGCTCTCCCCAGGAAGCCTTCTCTTTACCTTCTCAGAAATATGACTAGGGTTTCCCTTAAACTTTGAGAGGAATTTTCTTACTTGTGAAACATCAAAATTTTTTAGCTCCCTGGCCTCCTTTCTCCTTTCTGTTTCTCTCCTATGTCTTACTCAGCTTCTGGATATTTCACTTGGTTCATATACTTTAAATCAACTCAAAGCCAGACTTGGCTGTCCAGGCCTATAATACTTGGGAGTATGGGGCAGGAGGATTACAAGTTTAAGGTTGGCCTGGTAGAGAAAAATGGTGCTAGGCCAGTCTGGGCAACATAGTAAGATCTTGTCCCTAATCAAATGTAGAAAGAAGGAAAGGGCTGGATCTCTGTGGGTTAAGTGTTCGCCTAAATTACACAAGGTCCTGGACTCAGTCCTACTAAGTGAAAGAAGGAATGAATGGATTAATGAATAACTAAACATAAAATACATAGTGTGAACCTTGGAAATTTTTCTCTGATTATGATGTGAGGGAAGATTCTTGATATAGAACACTGCACTGAACAAGGTGGCAAAGTCTCTAAGGCACTTTATTACTAAGGCTTATGGCTAAATAGTCAGGAAAGTGGAAGTCTCATCACAGTGAAAGGAAGAATAGGGCTGAATCTGCTAGATTCAGAAGAAGAAATACAAAGCACAAGGGCCACTCAACACCCACTTTGCATGCTTTGACCTTGACATAAACAGCACATAAGCATACAAAAGCTGGGTGGGTTGGAGATGAAGGAACAAAAAAATGACATCTAGCTTGTGGTCAGAGTTTAATCAGTAGTATTAAAGAAGAGTGCCCTTGTTAAGAAAAATAAATGGGGTGACTGGACCAAATAAAGAGCAGCGGCAACGTGGATAGGCATTTCCAATTGTGGCATTTAGGATAAGGAAGAGTCAGGCACACTCTAGTTCTACAGCTGTTAAATTTTACTTGTTAAATGCATCTGTCAAAGGCATGTGCCTTTTAGACCTGAAGTTTAGCACAGTCATCTGGAGGATGTCCAACTTAGCTATGGGAGATCTGGAAGCTATAGGCATTCAGAGTTACTGACCCAATGGTAATATGTCTCTGCCTTCATGTGCTTCCCTGCCTTTAACCTGATTTATATAACACAGCTCAGTTGTGGAGGAATTAGTACATAACAAAGAACTACAGAGAACTGACTAAACGACCCCATTAAAACAAATGTTTGTCTTATAATTACTGCCTTAAAAAAAGTGTGTGTGTGTGTGTGTGTGTGTGTGTGTGTGTATGTTATATGTATCTGTACATGTTTGCGTATGTACACATGAGTTGACATTAGAGGTTGACTTTAGGTGTCCTCTTTCTACCTTCATCTTATTTTCTGAGACGTTCTCCTCACTGAACCTGTAACTCACCTCTTGTCCAGCAAGCTCTTGGGATTTTCTATCTCGTATTTTCCAAAGCACTGAGATTTCAGATAAGCAGTCATGCTGGGCATTTTATGTAGGTACTGTGGGATCAATATCCAGTTTCCATGGATATGTGAAAAGCACTTTACTTCCCAAGATATCTCCCTTGTTCATTATTAAAACTTTCCAAGTAGCTTGATAACTTACAGATCTTATAAAATGAGTCAAACACTTTTCATACCATCCTTCCTTCCTTCCTTCCTTCCTTCCTTCCTTCCTTCCTTCCTTCCTTCTTATTTCCTTCTTTTATTTTGGTAGAATTTGGGGGGGCAGGTGTCAAATTATCTAGCTAATTTTTGAAGAAATTCATATTTTAAGAATTCACAAATTTCCACAAGGCAAAATGTTTTAGGAGCGTGCTGTGAGCTAGTGTATTACTATCTTTAGAAGTTCAACCTTAGTGACTCTCCTGATTCCTTTTCAAATGGACAAACTGCTGCTTACAATAAGTGACATCAAGGAACAAGATAATTAAAATACTAGTAACAGGCTGGGAGCAGCTGTGTGTTATTCGGCTTTCTGTTGCTATGGCCAGAATACCTAAGAGAATGATTTTATTGTAACATAATCATTTCAGCTCAGTTTCAGACACTTCATTGTTCTGAGCTTGAGGGGAATCTGAATGCCATGGCAGTGGGTATGTGTGGCATTGATAGACAGGAGCACAGAGAAAGTGGTGGGAAGTCCCCAAGGACAGGGTTCAGCCCCCACCCAAACTTTGTGCCCGGTGACCTATTTGCTGTGTAGCTTTTCCTGTCTTCTTAGTTTAAGGCCTTCTAAGATACCGTCCCTAGATGAAGATGAGCCTTTCTATGTGTGTATTTAGTAGATGGTTTACGCCCAAACTAGAGCACCCTCCCAAACCTCTCAGAGCCTTTACAGAAGATGTGTTATGACTGGCCGTAGGCAGAAGCTGTCACTGGAAAAGGATAACTTCTATGTCTCTGTCTCTGTCTCTGTCTCTGCTTCTCTCTCTCTCTCTCTCTCTCTCTCTCTCTCTCTCTCTCTCTCTCTCTCTCTCTGAAACCAGATCATTCCATTTTCTTGTATGTTCTTGCTCCCTTTCTCCTCTCTAATTCATTCTTTAGTGTAGGACAGGTAGGTCTTGCTCCAGAGCTCATTTCCTGTGCTGCCTTATTTGTGTTATTTTAATGACTCTTCATAATTAACTAATGACAGTGCCAAGGTTTACCAGCAGCCCAGGAAGCCAGAAAGCATAGCCCTGGGAACCAGTTTGGGCTCTTTTATTAGTGGTTCTAAAGGGCTGAGGTAGAATAATAAGTACAGATGGGAAGAACCTTGTCCGCTCATGGCTTGATTTCACTATTTTTGTTTCCAGTGTAGGGAATTCCGAGGTAGAAGAGTGTCCCACGATTTTCCCAGGGAGGGGAGAACAGAACCTGCCTGTTCCCACAGGCTCCTGTGCTCTTGCCCCCCTTCTGCTCTGGCCCCTCATTTTGCCCCCAACGTACTCATGCCTTCAGTGTTGCTATGGATTCTGAGCCTCTGAGACTCTTTGAAGATGCAAGTCAATAAACACGGAACTTCATGAACGAGAGGAAAACAGTTCCGTTTTCCACTGCAAGTAGCTTTTGTTTCTTTAAAGTGTTCCCAGTCATGAGCTTGAAAGCGTATTTTCCCGAAACAATTGTATTCACATTTAAGATGAATCTTATGCTTGTTGATATGTGCACAAAATTTTTAAAAAATGAGGTAAGATGAGGAAGTTGACAATCTCCAAGAAAGAAAAACTTCAATTTTAAGCAAGGATAAGTGTGGGAGTATATTAGAGATATAAAGAATTCAGATTAGCTCTCTTTGTGTGCATTTTCAGCTCTCAGTTAGTTGTCATTGCTAATTACTGTCATTGGGTAGTATGAACATAATTGAGATTTCACAGTTTGCTAATGAGGTCTTTGACACAGAATTTATATCATATGAACATAATTTCCTTTTCTTTAGAGTATAAATGTATATACACATGCGTCTGTAATATATAACATTAATGTATATGTTAATTAATTTAAATATATGTATATTTTTAAAGCATGACATATATCCTGTCTTCAAATGGACATTTCACTCTGAGAACTACCCTGTTACCCTGAGGAAAACACTCTCCTAGAGGACCTAGGAATGCACAAATACAAGGTCAGTTGTGACGTAGAGAATTTTCCATTTGGATTGCTACCTTTTCTTACAGTTTAGGGTTTTGAAACTACAAGAGGCAAGCAATTTTAGGAGCAACATTGTTCAAAGATGTGTATTTTTAAATATAGTAATCTTTCTGCAAATTTCATTTTTTTAAGGTACAAAGAAACACTCGACTGTCCCTTTCAGACTGTGGTGAGTAAAGCACATCAAGACAATTATAATCGAGCTGTTAGTACTTCTGACATACACAGTGATTGTGTGTGTGTGTGTGTGTGTGTGTTATAAATCTCCACATAACTACAATTTTTAGAAGTTATAGAATACAAGAAAAGAAAAGTCTCTTCTTTGAAATTTATCATAAACCTCTTACATATAATATCTTGAGGATTGGTCTATTTCAGGTTGGGAAATGAATCTTATAAATAAATTAGCCACTAATAAATTAGAGGCTTTTCCTTCTCAGACAATGGTTTTCAACCTACTTCTGAAACCACATTATGGAAGTCAGCCATGAGCATTTTGTTACTGCCTGTTGCAAATGCCCTGATCCTGTTCTCATATGATTAGAGATCTTTATCCCACGGATCCATTCTGAACCTCATGACTCCCTATCCTATGTGGACTGAACGAGTGGTTTATGTGAGGACAGCAGAGTCTTCATGTCAGTGTTTTCTCTTGCCCTTCCCCCATATAATGGTGTGGCTTCTGCTAGTATGCTATCATTGATTATCACTATTATAAGACCGTGATATGAGAATGTAAGGGAATTTTTATTTATGTTTTAATTTTAAGATGATGCTGGGAAACTTGCTATAACCTGTGTGTATGTATGTGTGTGTCGGGGGGGGGTACTTATAACTAACAGAAACCCATTCTTCCTTATTCTGGAATCTAAGAAATCCAGATAAAGAGGCCCAGTTCATGAATCGTAGGTGTATCCCCACACTGTGCCACTCTGTGGTAGACAGGGCAAGCAGGGACCAGGACTCACAAAGCTCTTAAAGTACTCATTTCTCTGGGACATCACTCTGGGACTAGGATGCAAACACACTAACCTGGAGAGAAGTGCAAGTAGCCTGATTGTATCCCCTCCCTAAAGAATTCCCACCTACAAACCATTGGTGTGGCTAGGCTTGCAGAAGACTCTTCTGCAAAAGCCACATAATTCTGCTTTGCAATGTTCTCTGCACAATTCCTTTCATATTACAATTCATGAGAACCTCGGGGTAGAAAAACGTACAATGAGAGAAGTTCTAACAGAAACAACTGATTTAAAAAAAAGACATCATCTCAGTAGCATGTTATATATTTAAAGCAGTTAACAGGTTTTTGGGGGGAGGGGAGATGGAGGATTTTTTTTTCCATTTCTACTTTGTTGTTGTATTTGATTGGTTCATTTTTATCATTTCATCCATCTGAATCCCCTGGCAATACCCACAATCCCCCAGGTCCCTGCACAGCTACTTAGTCACTTGTTTTTTTCCGGCTCTCACGCCCACTTTCTCCTTGTTGAGAGCCTACAGGCAAATTAGAGTTCAGATGCTCGGAGTTTTCTCTTGTATGGCTGTACTTCTACATGTTTTCTTTCTCTTCTCTGAGCTGAGACTCATATTTAAAGCAGCACTGGAGTGTCTCCTTTGTCTCTTCATTCCGCTCTCACCTTTTCCTCCCCCTTCATTCTCTTTCTCTTCCTTTTGCTTCCTGTCTAATGGAGTGTTCTAATGCAAGTTATAGTAGCCCTATTTTTCTTCTTTGGTTTATATACCCCTCCTCCCTTCTTTCTATAAAGGCAATTGCAGGGTCTCTTTCCCTCCCTCCCTCCCTCCCTCCCTCCCTCCTACCTTCCCTCCCTCCCTTTTCCCTATTCTTCTTTCCCATGCACTGGTACAGCCTTGCACGCTCACAGCTTTGTCTATTCTCTCCAAGATTTTCCTGGCAAATACCCACTGGCAGCTACCTCCTTCTATTTCTGTATTTGATCTTGTCCAAATGGCTGAGAAATTATTCAGTCTCTGACAGGCACAGCCAGTATTTTCTTGAGCCATACATTTCTGCATATAATTACATTTCTAATTCCTTTGTTTCAAATGTATTAGGTTTAGAGTCTATAAATAAACCCTGTATTGCTCCTTAGTATTCAGAGAAGGACCCTACTCCATAAACGCTAAGCATTCTATTGTTTGCATTAGTTACACTTGCCCAGGTAGAAAATAGAGATCAGACTAGAGTCCTGAATACTTCTTATAAAGTGCCTCTTATGAGTTGGCTTGCATCATCTCTAGGTGCACATCCCAGCAGTGGTAAGCTGTAAGATTTTTGTTCTGTGCCAAAGGGATCAGCCTCTAACTAAAGGCTGACATGGGACATGCATTCCTTTCATCTTTTCTTTCTTTCTCCTTGAAGTCAACTGTAGAGACAAGTGATGACGGTAAAGGCCAGGCCAAATGACAAGCAAAGGGAGAGGAAGTCATTATTTTTCTGAGTTTTCTACTGCAAGAAACAAGAGCCTTAAGTGAGAAGCCCGGAAGTTAATGAGAGTGTCTTTTGTAAAAATCAAGTAGTTTTGATTGTTTTCACAGGGTATGGGGTTTCTAAAAAGTTGAATAGAAACTAAAAGGGTGAGCGAATTACATAGTCAGTTTGTGTGTGTGTGTGTGTGTGTGTGTGTGTGTGTGTGTGTGTGTTTGTGTGTGTAGCTACATATACACACACTTATAAATATATCATACATATACAAAGTATATATACTCAGAATGTATATGTGTATATATATGTGTGTATATATATATTCACATATATATACATATACTGAGAATGTATTTGTGTGTGTATGTCTATACTTACTTAGACTTTAAAATTGTATTCAATCCCTAACACTATTAATGATACTCTGCTGTGCTTGTGTAGTACAAGAGCATGCTATCCTCTGAGAGGCTCCACCCAGCTGCTGACTCAGACAGACAGAGATACCCACAGCCAAACATTGGTTGGAAGTGGGAGACTCTTATGGAATAATAGGAAGAAGGATTGTGGATCCAAAGGGGAATAGGAACTTTACAGGAAGAGTCAATTGATGTGGACTCTTGGGGCTCTCAGAGTCTGAACAAACAATTGAAGAACATTCACCAGTGGTGGTACACACCTTTAATCCCAGCACTTTGGAAGCAGAGGCAGGCAGATTTCTGAGTTTGAGGCTAGCCTAGTCTATAGATTGAGTTTCAGGATAGCCAGGGCTACACAGAGAAACCCTGTCTTGACGGCACCCCCCACCCCGACACACAACAAAGAAAATTCATGGGTTGGATCTATGCCTCTCCGCATATATGTAGCAGATGTGCAGCTTAGTCTTCACGTGAGTCTCCCAACAGCTGGAATGTGGGCTAGTCTAAAAGCTGTTGCCTTTAGGTGGGGTATGTGCTACTAGCTGGGTTGCCATGTCTGGCCTCAGTGGGAGAAGAGCCTAGCCTTGCAGAGACATGAAGTGCCAGGGTGGGGAGATACCAAGAGGGTCCCCACTTGCTCAGGGGGAAGGGGAGCAGGGATTGGGGAAGGATTGTGGGAGAGGGTAATGAGCAGAATATAAACTGAATAAGTAAAAAAAAAATTAAATTAAAGTAAAACATGTATTTGTATTTTGAAGTTATAATATCCAAATCAGCCTGGGGATGAATTTTACTTCAATTTATAGAAGTAGGAAGTAAGGTTGTAGATTCTTGGTAAATTGCTTAGTCTGTGGTTAAGAAGTCTAGAGGAAAGGGAAATCAAGACTGGTTCCTGACCCTTACCCTGTGTCTCATAGCCTCCCCTATCCAAAACATGTGCTACCTTGAGAAGAAGGCTTCAAGGTCAGGGATACTGGCGAGGTTCCAGAGGACCAGAGTTCCTCAATAAGCTCTTGGTACCCACCCCACATCAGGTGACATCAGGCAGAGGGGATCCCATATTGACTTCTATTCCACATCAGTACTCACGGTTATGGAGGAAATGCAGAGACATGTAAATATACACATAAATGAAACAATAAAAATAAATCTTTTTAAAGAAAGGAAAGATTGTTTAAAATGCATCTTAATTTAACAACTCCACTTTCCTCTGTAGGTGCCTACTCTCGGACTCCACCACCAGACATCTGCTAATGCGTTCAGAAGACAGAGACTTTTGCCAGAGTGTTTGATTTCAGCAGGGAATAACAGTCAGGGTCACTTCTTTATTATGTGTGCTCTCCTACTGTAAATTGCACAGTCCTTTGGGGACCATTTAATATAGCTCTTATTTAAAGAGTTTTGTCAATAAGCTCTTAGAACTTTACTATTCATTTGTTTCCTAAATTCAAACTCAAAATGGCTTGCCCAGAATTGAAAGGAGTAAACAGTCTAAAGTTTGTTTCAATACTTGAAGATGGTATTTGATACCCTGGTCAGCATGGGCCCCGAAGAATTAATAACAGATCTTTCCACTAAAAAGTGTCTCATGCTAGCTGATCATAACAATCATAAAGAAATGTTAAATTAATAACATGAAGAAAAGGACAATGCACTATCACAGCAGCGTAAGGAATTATTCTGACTCATTTGATAATGTGCATTTGAGAAAGGGTGGTAGTCATGGACCTTAAGAAGAAAATAAAGTCAGGGGTCACTCATTGAATTCCAGAATCTGCATAAGTGCATTATCTTCAGGATTCACTAGACCACCTATATTATAATGCTTAATTTGTGCAGATGTTGTGACTTAGTAACAGTTCCAGTGTTTAAAATAAACATATGACACGACACAAACCTTCAAGAGACTTTAAAGCTAATGAGAAAACCTTTCACAGCAGCCCCTGGAGTTTAAACTCAAGGTAGATGGGTGACTGGGATGTCAGAGGAGAGAAATCCTCAGAAGAAAGTTTACTGAGGAGAGACCCCTTGAAATGTATTTCAGGACAAAGGGTAGGCTGGCCTTATGGTGAGCAGCCTGTTGTGCAAATAGAGTATGGAAGACTCTGGGAGCTAACGTGTGCTTGGAACAGACAGAATGAAGCACACCTGTACAGGAAGGTCAAGAAGCGGGAGGCAGAACATTTAGCGCAGAGCCTTCCACAAGAGCCTCTGGGAAAATGTGTTAAAAATGTTGGCTTTTCTTTTGAAGGCTGTGAGAAAGCACTGAGGTATTAAAAAGCACAGCTCTGATCACCTCATATTTTCCATTTTAGAAAAAAAAATATTCTGGCCCCAGGATGATGCAGATGGAAAAAGCCTAGAAAACTCATTTTTTGTTTTTGCAGCCAGTGACTAAGGGCGGTGTCCTTAACAAAGTGAGAAATGTCAGCAAAAGGCCAGGATGGGGAGGGGCAGTGGCAGTGGCAAAGGTAACCACTGACATGGTCTTAGGCCAGAGTAGACACTGGGGTGGGAATGCCCAGGTATAGGTAGGGCTACTGGAGGGGAGGCTGAGAATCATTGTTTCTTCTGACTACCTGCATTGTGAGAATGTAGTGAAATGATTCCAGGGCTCCAGAATTTTCCATTACAAAGGTACCTGCTATGTGGAAAATTGCTAGGTTGAGTTGGCAAGGAGAGGTCACTAGTGCCTCTATAGCTGTTCCTTTAAATAATGAGGGCTTGTCTCTTTAGGGAGTAAATTGAAAGCTTGAAAATGCAGTCAGCTAGAATAAGGTTATCCTTCTAGAAATGCGCTTATTCAAAGATGTATCCAGGGCAGAAGCTGAAGGAAAGGTACTTTTCTCCTTATAGTCAAGCGGAGGCTTGAGGCAAATATCTGGCAATAAGATAGAGTAGTCACAAAAATGCAATTTCTAAAGGACAAAGGTGATCGCTGGACATAACTCTGAAGAGTCTTTGGAGAAAGAAAGAGGGCAGGCTGAGCGGACCAGCCTTCCATTCCAGTTGAAAATAACAAGCAGTATCTGGGATCTGGCATGCGAGGTAGCTTGGGCATTTCTAGGGCAAAGAGTGTCTTAAGAATTTGAGAGAAGTCATAAAAAGCAGGTGCAGGGTGGATAGTGTGTGGTCTTCTGGATGGACTCCCGTCACCATTTCAACAAGGCAGGCTCTGTGATTTACAAGAATGTGGAAATAAATTCTCAGGGTCATATGTCCTACTAGCCTTTAGGAAGCAAATGTCCTTCAATGATCACATGGTTATGAAGGGTTACCTTTCAAGAGTATTCTCAGTTTCCCAGTACTAATGAGGGTAAATCCTACTATAATTGTCTTCTCTATGCTTTATATCTTCATTTATGGCATCATTTTTATTTAATTAGGAGAAAGTGCTTCACAGAACAACATTCTTATGTTCAAACTAGCTCTTGTTCAAACAACTGTCTAATACAATTATTACATGAGAATTATTAAGACTTCCAGCTGCCCTGAGAGGCCTGCTGTCCACAGGACCTCAAGCTACCACTCTGCTTGCCTTCTTTCATCCCCACCCTCTGCTCCAATCACCTTCCTGCCTGTCCCCAGAGGTACCCCAACTGCTAGGAGACTTTCACAGCCCCCTGAGTTCCATATTTCAGCTCAAAGATACCCAACAGAAGCCTGCTACACCAGCATCATCAAGATCAGGACCTCACCTAATACCTGCTACAACAGGAACATCCAGGGACAACCAGATGTCTAAAGATGAGCATAGGAACACAAACAACACAAACCAGGGCAGAATGGCACCTTCAGAACAAAGCTATCTGTTTTAGTTTGGGTTTCACTGCTGTGAACAGAGACCATGACCAATGCAAGTTTTATAAAAGACAACATTTAATTGGGGCTGGCTTACAGGCTCAGAGGTTCAGTCCATTGTCATCAAGGCAGAAACATGGCAGCATCCAGGCAGATATGGTGCAGGAGGAACTGAGAGTTCTACATCTTCATCTGAAGGCTGCTACTGGAGGACTGAGTTCCAGGCAAGGAGGATGAGGCTTTTAAGCCCACACCCACAGTGACACACCTACTCCAACAAGGCCACACCTCCTAATAGTGCCACTCCCTGGGAAAAGCATATACAAACCGTCACACTATCCAACTACAGCAAGCTCTGGATAGCCTAACACAACATAAAAGTCAAGAAAATGACCTTAAATTTAATCGTATAATTAAGAGATAATAGAGGCGTTTAAAGAGGAAATGAATAAATCCCCTAAATTACAGGAAAATACAAATAAACAGGAAAAAATAGCTAAAACTGTTCAAGATTTGAAAATAGAAATAGGAACAAAAAGAAAACATAAACTGAAAGAATCCTGGAAATGAAAAACCTAGGGAAGCAAACGGGAACAACAGACACAATCATCACCAAACATACTGATGGATCAGTGTAAATGGCTGGAAAAAATTTCCAAGCAAATGAACCCAAGAAAAGAGCTGAAATAGCCATTTCAATATCTAATAAAATAGACTTTCAAAAAAATTAAGCAAAAGAGACAGATGGACACTTCATATTCATCAAAAGAAAAAGAGGACATCTCAGCTCTGAACATCTATGTCCCAAACACAAGAATATCTACATTTGTAAAAGAAATATTACTAAAGCTTAAATTGCACATTGAACCCACACATGGTGGTGGGAGACTTCAGCACCTTACTTTCACCAATGGACAGCTTATCTAGACAAAACAAATAAAGGAAATAGTGAAACTAACAATCATTATGAATCAAATGAACCAAACAGAAATCTACAGAACATTTCATCAAAACAAAAAAGAGTATACCTTCTCAGCAACTCAAGGAACCATCTCCAAAATTGACCATGTAGTCAGTCATAAAACAAGCCTCAATAGATACAAGAAAATTGAAATAATGCCTTGTATCTTATTAGACCACTATCAATTGAAGCTGGACTTCAATAAAACACAAAGAAGAGAAAGCCTACACACTATGGAAACTGAACAACTCTCTACTCAATGATTAATAGCTCCAAGTTGAAATAATGAAAAAAATTAAAGATTTTGTAGAATTCAGTGAAAATGAAGGCACAACATAGCAAAACTTATGGGCCAATGCTAATAGAAAAATTCATAACACTAAGTTCCTCCATAGAGAATTTGAAGAGTTCTCAGGCTATCAATTTAAAAGTACATCTGAATGCTCTAGGACTAAGAAGAAGAAGGAGGAGGGGGATGAGAAGGGGAGGGGGAGAGGGAGGGAGAGAGGGAAGGGAAGGGGAAGGGGGAAGAGAAGGGGAAGGGGAAGGAAGAAGGGTAGGTAAACACATCCAAGAGGAGTAAAAATCAGGAAATAAAACTGGTGCTGAAATTAATCAATTATAAACAAATAAAATGATACATAGAATCAAGAAAATCAGAGCTGGTTCTTTGAGAAAATCAACAAGATAGACAAACCCTTAGCTAAACTAAGAGATGATATCCAGACAAACAAAATCAGAAATGAAACTCAAAGAATTATTTGGTCTTACTTCAAATGCCTGTACTCTACAAATTGGAAATATAAACAAAATGGACAATTTTCTAGATAAATACCATTTGGCAAATTTAAATCAATATCAGGTAAGCTATTTAACCAGCAATGTAACCCCTAAGGAAGTAGATGTCATCACTAATAGTTTCCAAACCAAAAAACCTAAAACCAAAATAAAAACAAAACAGAAAATTCCAACAAATGAAACAAATCCAAACAAACAAAAAGCAAAGACAAACAAAACAACAAAAATTGTAGCTAAACAAAACAAAATAGGGACAGGAGGTTTTAGCAAAGAATTCTTAACCAGATACCTAAACCACAGAAAGAAGGAGAATTTCTGACCAATTTCTCTTATAAGCATTGATGCAAAAATAATAAATACTCTCAAACTGAATCCAGGAACTCATCCAAAACATTATGTACCATGATCAAGTAGCCTTCATCCCAGGAATGCATGGATAGTACAGTATATTAAAATCTATCAATGTAATCCATAATATAAACAAAATGAAAGAAAAAAATCACATTAGATGTTGAAAAATCCTTTGAAGAATCCAACATGCTTTTATGTTAAAAGTCTCAGAGAGATCAGGGGTCCAGGGCACTTAAACATAATCAAAGCAGCATACAGCAAGCCAATTGCCAACATCAAATTAAATGGAGAGAAACTTAAAGCATTTCCAATAAAATCATGGAGAAGGAAAGGCTGACCACTCTCTCCCTATCTATTCAATATAGTTCTTGAAGTCCTAGCTAGAACAACTAAAGGAGATTAAGGGGATACAAATTGAAAAGGAAGAAGTCAAAGTATTGCTATTCACAGATGATATAGCAGTATATGTAAATGATACCAAAAATTCATCCAGAGAATTGCTACAGCTTATAAACACCTTTAGAAAAGTGGCTGGATACAAAATTAAGTAAAAAAAAAATCAGTAGCTCTACTTTATACAAATGATAAATGTGAGAAAAAATTAAGGAAACAACACCCTTCAAATTAGTCATAAATAATAAAATATATCTTGGTATAACTCTAACCAAGCAAGTGAAAGACATGATGATAAGGACTTCAAGTCACCAAAGAAAGAAACTGAGGAAGACACCAGAAGATGGAAGCATCTCCTGTTTTCATGGATCTGTAATAATAAAAACTGCATGGTAGTGGTATAGGAACAGACAGGTTGATCAATGGAATCCAATTGAGGACGATGGCATATACCTACAGACCTATGGACACTTAGTCTTTGCCAAAGACAAAATTATACAATGTAAAACAGAAAGCATTCAACAAATGATGGTGGTCTAACTGGATGTCTGCATGTAGAAGAATACAAATATATCCATTGCTATCACCCTGCATAAAAACTCAAGTCCAAGTGGATTAAAGACCTCAACATAAAAATAGATACAGTTAATCTGACAGGGCAGAAAGTAGGGAGAAGAGTCAAACTCATTAGTATAGGAGACAACTTCTTGAGTACAACACCGATGGCTCAGGCTCTAAGATCAACAATTGATAAACAGAACCTCATGAAACCAAAATACTTCTGTAAGGCAAAAGATAATGTCAGTAGGACAAAATGGCAGCCTACAGTTTGGGAAAGGAACTTCATCAAACCTACATTCCACAGAGGGCTAATATCCACAATTTACAAAGAATTCAAGAAACTAGATATAGACAATCCAAAGAACCCCAATTAAATAATAAGGTACAGTTATAAAGAGAATTCTCAACAGAGGAATCTTGAATGGCAGAGAAGGACTTAAAGAAATGTTTAATATTCTTAGTTATTAGGGAAATGCAAATCGAAACTACCATGCGATTCCATTTTTTAACTGTCAGAATGGGTAAGGTCAAAAACTCAAGTGACAGCCTGTCGAGGATGTGGCGCAAGGGGAACACTCTTCCATCGCTGGTGGAAGTACAAACTTGCACAACCACTTTGGAAATCAATTTGGCAGTTTCTCAGAAAATAGGATAGTTCTGCCTCGAGATCCAGCTATATCACTCCTGGGCATATACCCTAAAGATGCTCCACCCCACCACAAAGACCTGTGCTCCACTATATCCACACCATCTTATTCATAATAGCCAGAAACTAGAAACAAACCAGATGTACCTTAACTGAAGAATGGATAAAGAAAATGTGGTTCATTTGCACAGTGGAATACTATTCAGTTATTAAAAATGAGAACTTCGTGAATTTTTCAGGCAAATGGAGAGAAGTTAAAAACAATATCATCTTGAGTGAGGTAACCCACACCCAAAAGGGCATGCATAGCATGTACTGTTATAAATGGATATTAGCCATAATGTACAGGATGTCCACTCTACACTTCACACATTCAAAGAAGCTAAATAAGAGGGAAGGCCCCATTGAGGATGCTTGAATCTTACTTACAAGCAGAAGTAAAATAATCATAGGAAGCAGATGGGGGGAGGGAACTTGGCAGGAGAAGGGATAGGGAGGGAAACTTAGGGTGTTCAGGATCAGGTGTGGGGAGAGACAGGAGAAAGAACCAGAGGCCTGGAGAATGCGTGGAAAACGGCAGCTGGAAGGGATCAGGATAGGAGGGCATCTCTAGCATATGTCGGAGGCCTTGGATGATGGAGCCTCCCAGGAGTCTATAGGGATAGCTTTAGTTTAGACTCCTAGAAGTGGGGATATAGAACCTGAAGTGACTACTTCCTGTAGCTGGCAGGACGTCCAGTTGGAAAATAAGGGCTCCAACCTATCCACAAAACTTTTGAACCCAAATTTGTTCTATGTACAAAAAATACAAGGGTGATTGACTAGAGCCCGAGGAAATAGCCAAACAATGACTGACTCAACTAGAGACTCATCTCATGGGCAAGCACCAATCCCTGACACTATTAATAATACTCTGTTATGCTTGGAGACAAGCACCTAGCATAACTGTTTTCTGAGAGGCTCCACCCAGCAGCTGACTTAAACAAATGCAGAGACTCACAGTCAAACATTAGATGGAGCTTTGAGAGTCTTATGGAAGAGATGGGGGTAGGATTGAGGGCCTCAGAAGGGATAGGACCGCAGTGGGAAAACCAACAGTTTCAATTAACCTGGACCCTTGCGGGCTCTCAGAATGTCAACCAAAAAGTATAAAGAGGCTGGACCTAGGGCCACCACACATATATAGCAAATGTGCGGCTTGGTCTTCACGTGGGTTGACCAATAACTGGAGCAGTGACTGTGACTAAAGTTGTTGCCTTTCTGTGGATCCTGTTCCCCTAACAGAGCTGCCTTGTCTGACCTCACTGGGAGAGTATGAGCCTTGCCCTGAGACTTGATGTGCCAGGATGGTGGAATGCCCAGGGGGAGTCTCCACCCTCTATGAGGAGGAGAGTAGGGATGAAGGCAGGGACTGTGTGAGATGGAATCAGGACTGGAGGCAGCAATAAGGATGTCAAATGAATAAATAAAGATATTAATGGAAAATAAAGAATCATTAATATACACTTTACAAATGTTCAAAATCAGTTACACTATTGGGTCCAAGTTTCTAAATAAGCTTCTTAAATGCAATAGTGAAAATGAATAAATTTGAAATATGTTGTTTAATGTTTCTCCAGTCTAAAATAGCTTATGTTGTTGCAAAAATCTTAGGCCTATCCAACACTTAGAATACCTTTGCTGAGAATAATTTATATTTTGAACTATTTGCTTATCAATTTCCCATAGTTAATATAAAACATTGATTTACTTAGTTCTCTGTGTATCTTTGTAGTGTAATCATAAGGGTCTACTATGTGTCATAATTTTCTTGATTATTTTCCTAGTAAAATTAGCTTTCTATAACCATGAGCATGTACTCATGCTTTCAACCAATCAACCAACCAACCAACCACAGACTGAAAACCTTTGAAGAACAATTTGTTTTTAAACAATGTAATTTAGCAGCTATTTGCATAGTGTTTATATTGCAGGAGACATCCTAAATAATCTACAGATGACTGAAAGAATATATATATATGTATATATACATATATATATATATATATATTACAATGTATATAAGTTATATGAAAATGTTACTCAGTTCAACTAAGGGGCTTTGGCATCCATAGATTTTTGTATCTGTGGGTGGAATGTACTTGAATATTAAATGATTAAAACTGATTCATTCATTCAATCCTCCTATCATTCATATAAGAAGGAAAGTTTTGGAGATAAAACCATAGGGCAAAGGGTGTTCCTTGTATTCAGTACCAAATTACCATTGCCTCACACCAATCAGGCTTGCATTCAATGACTAAGACACTTGGACAATAAAAGAAAGCACAGAGATGAGAAAAAAATGTTCTGCTTATTCTGTTGGATTGTATTGTCCATTTGATAAACAGGAGAGGTAGCGGCAAAGTTGTATCTGTGTATGTGAGCTGTGTTATCAAGATCTGACACAAAATCACCCTATGTATCTGAATCTCATGATTACTAGAACCACAGCTCATTTTTCTATCTACCTTCATTTCTA
This sequence comes from Apodemus agrarius, assembly GCA_964023405.1. NCBI lineage: Eukaryota > Metazoa > Chordata > Mammalia > Rodentia > Muridae > Apodemus > Apodemus agrarius. The sequence continues at coordinate 132,654,616 of OZ030009.1, read as the reverse complement.
GGCAAGGCTTATTCTTTTGCTACTGTCAAATCCTAGGAAAATGTGTTACATAATTATCAGTTTCAAACCAGGTTGGGGGAGAGAAAGTGCTTTCAAATAGAGAATGTTTTCTCAAGTATATAATTTTAAGAACCTAATGAATTTATTGTTTTAATACAACTAAAGTGAATGGAAAATTAATGTTTAATTAAATATTAAAAATATGTATCAAGGTCTTCTATATCTCACATAGTCTATAGGACTGTCACAGTGTCAGAAGGTTAAAATGAACATTTCTTGTATTTGTGGAAGTGCTATCTAGGAAGGGACATAAATGTCAGAGTGTGTCCGCTTTTCTTATAATAGAAATAAGTTGTCAGAAACCAGAGATTATGTATGAAAAGAATCCATTAAAATTTCTTGTCAAACAATAACACAAAATGTAAACATGATAAAAGTGTGTACTATATAGAGTCATTAGGAACACAGCATATGGGTAGATTCTAGATAAATAAAATGGCGAGGAAAGAAAACTACTTGTTACTATGTGGGAAGGAGGAGCGGCGGTGTCTACAAGAATGATTAAATGATTAAAATGATTTACCATCACATAATAAGAAGTAACATCATACACCTCAACAAAATGAGACATTACCAACCAAAGAGTACAAATGGAGGGACCCGTGGCTCCAGCTGCATATGTAGCAGAGGATGGCCTTGTTGGATGTAAAAAGGGAGGAGAGGCCCTTGGTCATAAGAAGTATATTCCGAGTACAGGGGAATGCCAGGACAGGGAAGTGGGGGTGGGTGGGTTGGTGAGCAGGGGCAGGGGGGGTAGGATAGGGTGTTTTCCGTGGGGGAACCAGGAAAGGGGATAACATTTGAAATGTAAATAAAGAGAATATCTAATTTAAAATATGGATTTTAAAAAAAAGGAAACCTGGAACTGATACAGTTGGTTCGATAATGGAAGCATGCTAATTTAAAATACAGGTGACTGTGAAAATACAAATGTTGCTATGCAAGCTGAGGATTAGCTCAGCAGGAAAACATTAGCAAAACAATAATGTATTTTGTTTTGGAGCAACCTGTGCAAGCATTTAGTTTCACTTTGAGCTAATGGCATTTTAGCATCTGACTAACATAAACTCCTCTCAGGCCTTTGTTGCAGTGTCCCCAACTGTTGTGGTACATAATTATAGATGACATGAGTCCCTTGTACTCATAAATAAGCACTAGGGAAAGCCCAGAATCTTAGATATACAGGGACATCTCTTCAATAGAAGAAATAAAATACCAGCTTTCCAGTCAGAAATCTAGAAATGAATGTTGTTAGTAAACTGGAGACCTTTGTTATCTGTAGGTAAGACCTCACCCGAATCCCCCAGAATGCCTATTCCAGATGCCTCCTTAGCTCTTTCTAGAAGCTATATTTTTTCTTTTTTTTTATTAGATATATTCTATATTTACATTTTATTTCCCCTTTTCTGGTTCCCCGCCTCCCCCCAAAGGTCCCACATGCCCTTTTCTCTCCCTGTGTTCCCCCATCCACCCTTTCACCCTTCCCTGTTCTGGTATTTCCCTACACTGATGGTTTGAGCCTTTCCAGAACCAAGGTCCACTCCTTCCTTCTTGTCAGACATCATTTGGTATGTGGATTGTGACTTTGGTGTGCCAAGATTCTAGGCTAATATCCACTTATCAGTGACTGCATACCATGGGTATTCTTTTGAGACTGGGTTACCTCACTTAGTATGATGTTCTCCAGCTCCATCCATTTCTCTAAGAATTTCATGAATTCATTGTTTCTAATGGCTGAATAGTACTCCATTGTGTATATATACCACATTTTTTGTATCCATTCTTCTGTTGAGAGATATCTGGTTCTTTCCAGCTTCTGGCTATTGTAAATAAGGCTGCTATGAACATAATGGAGCATGTATCCTTATTGCATGCTGGGGAATCTTCTGGGTATATGCCCAGGAGTGGTATGGCTGGTCTTCCGGAAGAATCGTGTCCAGTTTTCTCAGGAACCGCCAGACTGATTTCCAGAGTGGTTGTACCAGCTTGCAGTCCTACCAGCAATGCAGGAGTGTTCCTCTTTCTCCACATCCGAGACAGCACCTGCTGTTTCCTGAGTTTTTAATCTTAGCCATTCTGACTGGTGTGAGGTGAAATCTCAAGGTTGTTTTGATTTACATTTCTCTAATGACTAATGATGTTGAACATTTTTAAGGTGTTTCTCAGCCATCTGAATTTCTTCAGGTGAAAAATCTTTGTTTAGCTCTGTACCCCATTTTTTGATAGGATTATTTGGTTTTTGGGGTCTAACTTCTTGAGTTCTTTGTATACATTGGATATTAGCCCTCTGTCAGATGTAGGGTTGGTGAAGATCTTTTCCCAATTTGTTGGTTGCCAATTTGTCCTTTTGACAGTGTCTTTTGCCTTGCAGAAACTTTGTAATTTTATAAGGTCCCATTTGTCTATTCTTGATCTTAGAGCATAAGCTATTGGTGTTCTGTTCAGGAACATTCCCCCTGAGCCAATGTCCTCAAGGGTCTTCCCAAGTTTCTTTTCTATTAATTTTAGTGTGTCTGGTTTAATGTGGAGGTCCGTGATCCACTTGGAGTTGAGCGTAGTACAAGGAGATAAGAGTGTATCAATTCTCATTCTTCTGCATGTTGACCTCCAGTTTAGCCAGCACCATTTGTTGAAATGACAATCTTTTTTCCACTGGATGTTTTCAGCTCCTTTGTCAAAGATCAATTGGCCATAGATGTGTAAGTTCAATTCTGGGTCTTTAATCCTATTCCATTGATCTACCTCCCTGTCACTGTACCAATACCATGCAGTTTTTAGCACTACTGCTCTGTAGTATTGCTTGAGGTCTGGGATATTGATTCCCCCAGAAGTTCTTTTACTATTGATGATAGTTTTAGCTATCCTGCTTTTTTTGTTATTCCAGATGAATTTGAGAATTGCTCTTTCTAACTCTTTGAAGAACTGAGTTGGGATTTTGATGGGGATTGCATTGAATCTGTATATTGCTTTTGGCAAGATTGCCATTTTAACTATATTAATCCTGCCAACCCACAAGCATGGAAGATTTTTCCATTTTCTGAGGTCTTCTTCCATTTCCTTCTTCAGAGACCTGAAGTTTTTGTCATACAAATCTTTCAGTTTTTTGTTTAAAGTCACACCAAACAAGAAGCTATGTTTAGAAGACATGCCGCATACTGTTTTACAGCTTGGTGACATTTATGCTATCTTGATCAGAGACCACAAAAGATTGTAGGATCTTAAGCTATAGAACCCATCTTTACATGGACTTTGCAAAGGAGTTTCTATGTCTTCATTTCTTAAGCTTATTGTGCTTAGAATAGAATAGAAATGATTGCTGCCTGGAAACCCTTTTCTCAAATTGTACTGTGTTTATATGCTTACAAGAAACTACTCAGCATCAGATTCCTGAACTTTGATAAAGTCTTCCTGCGTCAAACTGAATCATTTTTTCATTCTGCCTTCTTTGTGGTTCATTTTGCTGCTAGTCTGATGTCTGAAGGGGCTCCCAAATACAAGGATGTAAGTCAGCACCTAGGGAAATACAAGTAGTACTTAAGGTGCTCCACTCTATCCATGGTGTGTGTGTGTGTGTGTGTGTGTGTGTGTGTGTGTGTGTGTGTGTGTATGTGTGTGTGTTAGTTGTATATATGCATTGAGAGGTTATAGGTTGTGCTGGCTAATTTTATGTCAACTATGTTGACTTGACTCAAGCCAGAGTCATTTGGGAAAAGGGAACCTCACTTGCGAAAAATACCTCTACTAGTTGACCCGTGGGTAAACCTGCAGGGAATTTTCTTGACTGGTGCTTGATAGACTACTGAAAAGGTAGTCCTGAATCCTATAAGAGCTAGAACTCAGATGCAAGAAAAAGTATAAATGAAGTGCTAAGACCAAGAAACAGAGCACTCCTGGGACAGGGTGAATGTGGCAGCTGACAATGTGTATAGAAATTTCAGACACTGGCTCCCTGAAGGAATAACACCTAAACCTAAGTGGTGGCTCCTCCATCATCCAGTTCATTTCAGCATTTCAATGATCAGTCATAAAATGTTCTGCTTTCCAAAAAAGGTGTACTTTTCAAAAATTATTTTATATGCTAGGTTCTACTTTCTATGCTTTACGTAGACTTTTGTATTTGATCCTTGCGAATTCTCTAAGGTAGGCATGTTGATTTTGTAGGAATTGTATGGATGATAACACTAAGGCATAGCTAAGTGACTTCCCCAAGAGATAGCAGATCAGAGTGGAATGAACATCCTAAGACTATTTCCCCAAAGTACCTGACTTCTGGAATGACACCATTTACCTTCCTTAATTCACTCTGGGAAGCACTGCGGGGACTTGGTTCTCAGGAATGGGGTAATCAATGTCTAAGTCTGAAGACAATCATGTCCTCATGCCCTTAAAGCTTTCTAGCCTATGCCCAATGGACCACATAATGTATTTGTTCAGTCAGAACCTTCTATGTATTTATTGATCTAAATTCGATCTCTTACCCTAGGGACTTACCAGTCCAGACTGAAATAATAGTTTATGAAAGAAACTAATCTTTCCTTGGCTCCCAACCTTTCTCTGTGGAAATCACTGAACCCTGAGCATCTTGGAGTGGCGTATCTGCTGTGTGCTCCTGGAATAACTACGGATGGGACTATGTGGAGTCTCTCCTGTCTATTGTGATAGAGGGAAAAAACCCTCTTTGTTCCTTTCCTTGCAGGCAAGAACTAATGAACAGAAAACCATCACAAGGGCTAGCACACTGAGAATCAAAACATAATTTGGAGGGAATGGAGCAACAGCTATTATAACTAAGCCAGGCATGGTGACATAAGCCTTTAATCCCAGAACGTCTGAAACAGGCAGACCTCAGCAAATTAGAAGCCAGATCGTCCACATAGGGAGTTACAGGTCAGCTAGGGCTACACAATTGGACTCTGTCTGAAATTCAGAATCAGAATTAGATGAGTTAATATCAAAAATACTTCCTCTAACTCTCACTTCTCCTTCCTTCTTGCCTACTTCCTTCCCTTCTTCCTCAATGCCATCCTCACACATGTATGTGATCTATCTTTCTGTCTATATGTATTTATTGATATATTATCCTATTAGAGATATGATAGATAAAATGAATCAAAGGAAAAATTATAAATATTTCCCTTTTTATCATATATATATATATATGTATATTAGAATTTGTCTGAATGTATGTCTATGCAGCACATGCATACAGTGCCTGTAGAGGCCCAAAGAGGGTGTTGGATTCCCTGGATCTGGAGTTGCATATGGTTGTGAGCTGCCATATGAGTGCCAGTAGGAACCTGGGTCCTCAGGAAGAAGAGCTAGTGCTCTTAACCCCTGGGCCACCTCTCCACTCTCAGGAATATTTCCCTATTATGCACTCTCCACTTTGGGAAACAGTCAAGAGCTGCAGTGTTATTTGAAAATAAACTTGAATTATTTGAAAATCTACCTAGTAAACTCTGTCAAATGTTGAGAAAGTAGAAGCAGCTTCTCCTGGAACCAGGCACACATGTGCTACATATACATATTTGGAGGTTAGTACTCAATACACATAAAATAAAAAGAAATAAGCCTTTAAAATAATAAAAAATGGAGACACTGAACTCACTGTGAGAATGCATGTACCAAGACATATGGGACAAAAGAGTATTATCTACAACATGCAAAGAACTCTTTAAGCTCAATAGGAAGAGGAGAACCAATCCAATTTTTAAAATGGTCAAAAGGGATAAATAACTTTTTCAGTAGAAAAGATACACAGATGAAAGAAAACATATGCGAAAGATCAACACATCGGTAGAAACTGTAAGTTAAAACATGATAGACAGAATCTGGTGGGATGGTCTAAATCCGGAAGGCCTACAGCCCAACTGATAAACACAGACAGGAAGAGGAACTATTAGAAGACTCATTTGTTGCTGACGGGAATGCAAACAGCAGCACACAATGAAAGACAATTTGACATTTCTAAAACTAAACACAGCCTTATAATTGATCTCATGATCCAGAAACCTTATGGAGTTCAATAACATTTACTAAAACAATTTGGAAATGGATGTCCACCCCCCCCCAAAAAAAAGAAACCCAAAACTAATGATTGTCTGTTTCAGCTTTATTTACAGCTGTTAAAACCTGGAAACCAAGATGTCACTCAGAATGAATTAGTAAATAGATTGATATATTCAGACAGCATAATGTTATTCAAGATTGAAACAAAATGAAAAAAAAAAGAGAGACACAAATGTGGTTATTGGGTAATAAAAGAAAAGACGCCTGAAATGTCTATCATCTGAAGAAGTTGGGAATTTTGATAGGGCACTATGGACAGTGCAAAACTATAGAGATGAGAGGATTAGTGATGATCTGGAGGTGAAGAGGGGTGGAGATGGGGGACAATAGGCCATTAGGAGGATGTTAGGGCAGGAACTCTATTTTGCTTGCTACAGTAATGACATTATACATCGGTAAAACCCATGGAATATAGAACGCCAAGAATGAACTCTAGTGCAAACTATAGGAAAGTCTATTGTAAAGTGAACCAGTTACAACAAACTCTAATTGCAGTGAAGCCTCCATTAATGAGGCAGATTGCATATTGTATGGGCAGAAGACATACAAACTCTTCAATATCTGTGTGGATTTGCTGCAAAGTTGAAATAGTCTCTAAAGCAAAACTTATTCACAAAATTATGAGAAAAAGTGCTTGCACAGAGCTGGTGGAAACCCAATTTAAGGATCCAGCTTTTATTAGAAAAACTTACCATTCGTATTGCACAATGCCCAGCATAGCATGACAACTGCTAAGTGAATTAATGGATGCCTGAATGAGTCATGATGGATTAACTTGGGCTGAGCGTGGCATGCTTTGAAATATCACACCAAAGTAACACTAGATAGAAGTCTTAAAATTGTGATTTGTGGTACTGTTGTAGTGAAATGTATTCTGTATTGAACATTTAGTGCATGAAGCAATGCTTATAGGAGAAGTTACAAAAATATAAATGTTGTATATAATTATATATTTTTTCATTTTTCCTCTTTTACTGAAAATAGATTTTTTTCTTACATAATATATTCCGGCTATATTTCCACCTCCCTCTACTGTTCTCAGTTCTCCTTCCTTCCTCTCCCTCCTCTCCTCAGTCTCCTCCCTCTCTTAGAAAAGAACAGGCTTCTAAGAGATAGCAACTAAACATGACAAAATAAAATATAATAAGGTGAAACACAATCTATCATATTAAAGTTGAACACAGGAACCCAAGAGGAAGAAAAAGTCCTAAGAGATTGCTCAGTCCTTGAAGGTTAGGCTCACAACCAAATTATATGTATACATTTTATAACAGCTTTGTTAATCATTAGCTTAGGTATATAAAATAATATCTTTAGAAATGTGTAATATATTAATTAATCATCGTATTGATTTGATCTTACACTGTGCTATTTAGAAACACCTAGTCTTACTACACAGAAGAATATAACAACAATATTGATTCCCCAGGACAGTTGCTTCCTGAGTACTGTTTTTAAGACAATCATCTCATTATTTGGCATATACTGAGCATTCATACATGTTTAAGAGAACCTGTATTGTTTTCTCTGATATCACTGCGCTCATAAAGCTAATGGGTAAATAGGTGGAAAAATCATGACACAGGAAGAACATGGACTATCACTTGACAAGAAAAGGAATGAAGTATTGATGCCTGTAGCAGCTTGGACAAATCTTCAGAGAATTGTACTCAATTAAATGAGTTAAGTCACACACTATAGTTTCTCAGGTACAAAACATTCTGGTAATGGGAAAAGCATGGAGACCGGACATGTTTTCCAGAGAAACCTGACCAGCTGAATGAAAAGTATATGCAGTTATAAATGGTTAACTAAAAGGTCTTCTGCTGATATATATTGCCTCCCTTTCTCTCTCTTTCATATATATATATATATATATATATATATATATATATGTACTGTTTTTAAGACAATCATCTCATTATTTGGCATATACTGAGCATTCATACATGTTTAAGAGAACCTGTATTGTTTTCTCTGATATCACTGCGCTCATAAAGCTAATGGGCAAATAGGTGGAAAAATCATGACACAGGAAGAACACGGACTATCACTTGACAAGAAAAGGAATATATATATATATATATATATATACATATATATATATATATATATACACAAGAAATAGCATTTGATATATAATACAATGTTATTATCTAGCTGCAGATGTGTGTGCTTGCATGTGTGTGTGTGTGTGTGTGTGTGTGTGTGTGTGTGTGTTCTGGTTGTGGAAACTATACCATGACTTTGTTATGTTATCACAGGGGGCAACTGGGTAAAGATTTCATTGGATTGCCTTCTTTAATTTCTTATAAATACCTACAAATAATTTTAAAGCATCATGTTTTGCAAAAACATTGTTTAAAATGTTTATGTGATATAAAAACATTCTTGTTGTGATGCATAAAGATGTTTTAAACAAGGACTAATTTAAGAAGACTACACACTGGGCTTAGTAAAAGTATGTATTTATATATTAATGCATTTATAGATATAAGTCACAATAGGAAAATGAGTCTATAAATTTGAGATAAAAAGAGGGGGAGCTGGAGGGAAGAGGGGGTAGAGGAATTAATTTAATTGTATTTTAATTGGAAATGATATTAAAAAATTAAATTCTTCCCAAAATGAATAACTAGTAAGATTCCAGTTTATCTGTGATTGGGAGATGGGAGAAGGCAGATGTGACCCCTTTGGTATAATTTAATATATTTGTCATTTTAGAAAATATTTATAAACAAGAAAACAAATCTGCTTAGGTTATAAACAGCCATCCTGGCCAAATCTCAAACTCCAGGTCTTTCCAGTAGAATGTCAGAAGAAGGGGCTTCATTGGACACCCGGTTCTGATTCTAAATAAATTATCATTTCCTACTCTTCAGAAAGAAGACTTTTATAATTAATGGACTAATTTAACTACACATCTTCAAGGCAGTGATATTAATTAAAAAGAAGGTTGAAAATGACCTTCTGAAAAGGACTTATCTCTTAATTTGCCCACAAATGAGCACTTGCAATGACTTCTTAATCGATACCAGGAAGCTGGCTGGAATTAATGCTGGGATTCTTAGTTTCAGCCACTCCAAAGAGCTCTCAGGTTCCCTACAATCAGACCAGCCCTCCACTGTCCTTTAATTTACCTGGCCTTTCAGGCAGAAGTGAATTTAAAGCATTTATGATTTTGACCTGAATAACTGACAACTTTCATTACTTTAGTCCTTGACAGAAAAGCTTTGGGAAATGTCAGCCTTTCCTGGGCCATTGTTGAATATGTTAATTGTATCATTAACATCTTTCTTAGCAGGAAAAAAGGACTCTACTTATAGACTGTAGTAGGAGACTAGAGGAGGAAGGATTTAAGACAATTATATTTTTAGTTTTAGGAGAAAATGGGGTTCTTTCACACTCTCTTCTCTCCTAGACATAACATGACTACCTATCGGGTCTCACAGATTAGACACAGATGAAGTACGATTGCCTCCTAGGGGGGTATCTGAATCTAACACAAGCCTATATCAAAGGTATCAGTTGTGAAGTATTTAGAATTGCCCCTGGCATCCTTGAATTGACCAATAAAGATACTACCAGAACAATCAGTATTGGTGATAGGCCAGGGTGGAGGTTAACATATTAGTCCAAGAACTAGCAGTGTAGCAAGTCTATTGTATATTTTAAGCTGAAGGGAATTAAGAAAGTGAATGCACAGAAGTACCTCCTCCTGTATCTGGTCATAAAACCTTATACGAGAGATGTGGAACTGAGAAAAGAAACACTGTTGTTTTGGAAAACACAGGGGGAAGAAGGATCTGAACGAAGTGGCTGTAATAGTTTATTAGCGAAATTGACAGAACCTAGAGTCACTCAGGGAGAGTCTCATCTGTAACTGACCTGTCTGGAAGTTGTGAATATACTTTAAACTGATGCTTTTTCTCTCCTGTTTGGCTATCGGACTACTAAAAAAAGGAACCCCCGAAATTAGAATTTCTCCAGTAATTCTCTGCTGGGGAGAAGAGATGACTGAAGCATTGAAAGCAGCCAGAGAGACTTGTGTTCTGAAGAGATTTACAATTTTTTTAAGTTAGCAATTTTATAAGTTAGCAACAATATAGGAGAAACTGACTTAGAGCTCAGGTGGTAGTCGACAAGGTCCCATACCTTGGCCTTACTGCTTAATTATACATGCCTCTTATTTTCTATTTAAATCCTACATCATTGCAGGACCACAAATATGGAAAAGGGAGAATTTCTTTGTTCTTGGGAGAGTAGAATTTCTCTCCCAATGTGGCCAAGTTGATTAAATGTCATTTTTATTATTTTCACTGTCATTGTTGAGGGGAAGTGGCCAAATTTGGCTTGTTGGGGCTATAGGTAAGACTGATAACAAAATGAGGCATTATCTCGATGAGTCTGGTCTTATTTGTGAGGATCCTAATGAAGTTAATTGATGTGTGAATTCCAAGCCCACTGTGAGTGGCAACATTACCTATTCATGGGCCCTTGGTTTGGATAAGAATAGATAAAGCACAGACACGTATCAACTGCACATGCATGTATTTCTCTCTGTTCCTGACTATGGATGTGACACATGCTTGAAATTCTCTCTCATCTAAACTTACAGTCTATGATGGACCAGAGATTTTAAGTCAAATTAATCCTTTTCTTCCTTAAGTTGTTTTTCATGTGGATATCACAGCAACAGAAATCAAAGTAGAACTCTGGCAGTGCTAAATAACTTTCTCCTGCCATCATTATCAACACACGGCACTCCTACACCCTTTTGCTCTTGTATGTCTGCGAACTCTTCATCAACCCCAGACCTAAATAGTTCTTGAGACCTTCATTTCCTTACAAAAGCTAAACTAAATGTATTTGTATTCTTGTCTCTTGATAAATTTTCATTGCAGGGGACCAAAATTAATGAACCAAGATCAGCAGAAAGAAAAGTAGTTTTGCCAGCCCCACAATATTTATCATATCCCCAAACACATCAAGTTTATTTGTTTTATGTTTCAAGAATGATGCTAACTACTTCTTGGCCACATTAGCAAGCTCTGCAGCAATTTGTCAAGAGTTAGCAAGACATCTCTTTACAACTTCTTTAAGCTGCAGAGTCTGTATCCAGCTTGAACACTTCTATGTTACGTTGCTAAGGCAAGTGACTCAGCTAGGCTATTGTCAAGTTATATGCAGTAAAATTAAATAGACACCATGTGACTGCACAGTGAGATGCAGGCAAAGATCAGTCTGTTCATCTGCCAGCATAGCATCACTTGAACATCACTAGGTATATCAGCCAGATACGTATTCAAGATGGAGCCCGGCATCCCTTCATCTTCACTACCAAAATGAGAAAAAGTGGGTGAAGTTACAGGAAATTCAAGGATTTGTGCTATGGATGATGAATGAATACAGCAAGTGGGGTGGTCAGCATTCTAAAACCTAGTCCCTAAGCTGTGGAAATATGTTGCTTTTTTTCATACATTTTAAGTCAAAGACTTTCTGAAATCTGGAAATATGAATGATGAGTTAGGGCAGCAGTCCCCCATGCTTGAACTCACACAGTTAAATACGCTAAAACTTCGCATCAACTTTTGTGAGGTAGCCTTGGTGCCAGGCATTGCAACAAACGTGTGTTTATTCATAAATCTATGATATATGAAGTTTTTCTACTGCCTAAATAAAACAGGAAACCACTATCAGGGAGGAGAAACAGGTATTAAACAGCAATATATCTGTCTTGTTTTGCTTTTTATTCTTTGACTTTAGTGCCTCTTTTATGTATTAGTTGTAAATAATGAATATGATCTTAGCCTTGGAGAGATCCTTCCAGGTTGGATATTATCTGATATCACTTGTCTAACCACAGTGAAATTGTTTATCTTTTGTAATATTCTATTTTCTTATCTACATAGTAGCTGAAATGCTTTATTTTATTTTGCTTTATTTTATTTTTTAAAAAGCATATTTCCTTTTATAAGAAATAAATAATTTGATAATACTTAAATTTTTTATTTTTTTCTTCTGGAAGTGTTTCTATTTTTTATTTATTTTCTATATTATTTGTTTACATCCCAAATGATTTTCCCTTTCCCGGTTCCCCCCTCCCCTTAAGTCCCATAAGCCCTCTTCCCTCTGCCCATTCTCCAATCAACCCCCTCTGTCTTGGTAATCACCTACAATGCTGCATCAAGCCTTTAGAGGACCAGGGCCCTCTCCTTCCTTCTTCTTGGGAATGGTTTGATCTATGAATTGTGTCTTGGGTATTCAGAGCTTCTGGGCTAATATCCACTTATCAGTGACTGCATTCCATGTGTGTTCTTTTGTGATTGGGTTACCTCACTTAGGTAGATATTTTCTAGATCCAACCATTTTCCTAAGAATTTCATGAATTCATTGTTTCTAATGGCTGAGTAGCATTCCATTGTGTAAATATACCACATTTTCTGTATTCATTCCTCCTTTGAGGGACATCTGGGTTCTTTCCAGCTTCTGGCTATTATGAATAGGGCTGCTATGAACATAGTGGAGCATATGTCCTTATTGCATGCGTGGAAACCTCTGGGTATATGCCCAGGAGTGCTATAGCAAGGTCCTTCGGAAGTGTCATGCCCAGTTTTCTGAGGAACCAGCAGATTGATTTCCAGAGTGGTTGTACCATCTTGCAATCCCACCAGCAGTGGAGGAGTGATCTTTCTCCACATCCTCGCTGACACCTGTTGTCTCCTGAGTTTTTTTTTTTTTCCGAGACAGGGTTTTTCTGTGTAGTCCTGGCTGTCCTGGAACTCACTCTGTAGACCAGGCTGGCCTCGAACTCAGAAATCCGCCTGCCTCTGCCTCCCAAGTGCTGGGATTAAAGGCGTGCGCCACCACTGCCCGGCGACTCCTGAGGTTTTAATCTTAGCTATTCTGACTGGTGTGAGGTGATTTGCATTTCCCTGATGACTAGTGATGTTGAACATCTCTTAAGGTGCTTCTTAGCCATTCGAAATTCTTCATGTGAAAATTCTTTGTTTAGCTCTGTACCCCATTTTTAATAGGGTTATTTGGCTCTTTGGAGTCTAACTTCTTGAGTTCTTTGTATATATTGGATATTAGCCCTCTGTTGCATGTAGGGTTGGTGAAGATCTTTTCCCAATTTGTTGGTTGCGTTTTGCCTGATTCCTTTGCCTTACAGAAGCTTTGTAATTTTATGAGGTCCCATTTATCAATTCTTGATCTTATAGCATAAGCTATTGGTGTTCTGTTCAGGAATGTTTCCCCTGTGCCCATGTCCTAAGGGTCTTCCCCACTTTCTTTTCTATTAGTTTCAGTGTGTCTTGTTTTATGTGGAGGTTCTTGATTCACTTAGAGTTGAGCTTAGTACAAGGAGATAAGAATGGATCGATTTGCATTCTTCTGCATGCTGACCTCCAGTTGAGCCAGCACCTTTTGTTGAAAAGGCTTTCTTTTTCCCACTGGATGGATTCAGCTCCTTTGTCAAAGATCAAGTGACCATAGGTGTGTGGGTTCATTTCTGGGTCTTCAATCTTATTCCATTGATCTACTTGCCTGTCACTGTACCCATAACATGACTTCCAGGGGAATCAGTATCCCGGACCTCCAGCAGTACTACAGAGCAATAATGTTAAAAGTTGAAATGACTTCTATGCAGGATTGAAGCTAATGGAACAGAAACTCCTGATGCAAACCTGCTTGGGACCCTATTGGTCTGCATGTCCTGGCTTCTGCCTTCCTACTTAGCTTTAACTTCTTTGCATTCAGAGATGATCTCATTCTGGTTTGACCTCAGCATCTACTGTCAAGGTGCTCCAAAATTCTTTATGCAATGTGTTAGTAATTAAAGATGTTGTGATTAGTGTGGAATAATTAAAGTGTATGTGCTTGTTTAGTGTGTTATCCTGTTCCTTGAACAGAGTTTCTAAGACCCTAGGGATCTTCTGAGTGATAGTAATGTTTTTTGCTGTTAATAAGGCATTCCTTTTAATTATAGTTGAGTTCGTTACTGAAATGACTTTTGGGAGTAGGGTGGAGCTACACAGCTTCATGATGAAAATTGGTTGCCAGAGTAACAAACTCCATGACGAGGAAGTTGGAGCTGTCAGCCTATACTTCCAAAGAAGCTTATTGATGCTAGAAAGTAAATTCAGTCACTGAAGGCCATAGTTTAACTAATCCTGCCTACATAGCAAAGCTGAGGATTAATGCCTAGACTACAGGAAGGATCTTAAAAACTCAGTAATAAATAAAACATTGAAATCAACCCATAGGATAATGAACAAGCAGTTCTCAATAGACCAAAAAATATTTAGGAGAAATGTTGATCAAAACTGCATTGAGTTTGCCTCTTACCCCAAGCAGGATGGCAGTCATTGGTAAGACACTAGCAAATGTTGGTGAGAGTACAGATCAATGAAGATCCTCCTACACCCTGCTGGTGGACATTTAAACCATGCCAGCCATTAAGGAAGTTTGTATGGACGTATTTCAAGAAAATGAAAGGACATCTTCCATGTGACTCATCTGTATTGTTACTGAGTCCGCACCCAAAGCACTGCAAGTCAATTTGCTACAAAAATACATGTGTATCAATGCTAATTATAGCACTTTTCACAATAGCTATGTCATGGAAGCAACCTAGGTGCTTATCAGTAGAATAATGGGGAAAGAAAATGTGATTTTTTTTCCCTGCCATAAAGAACAAAGTAAAGCCTTCTACAAGCAAATGTATGCAATAGGAGAGATAATCGAATTGGGTAATCTAAGCCAGCCTCAGAAAAAGAAACATATATTTTACCTTACATTTATAAAGACACCTAAAACCAAGTAAGTATAGAAAACCTTAAAAAACTAAGTTTTGAAAATCACTTGAATAATGCAATTCTGAGAACATGTTACCCATGAAAACATCAGGCTTGTGAGGACATGGAGACTCTGCCTTTCCCCATATCTCTTTCAGTTGCTCATTTCTGAGCTGTATATTTTATAGGAACAAACAAACTAGCAATGCAGAGCCATGCATTTTCTTCAATTATGGGAGTTTTCTATGGCAATGGTTCTCAATTGTCCTAATACTGTGCGACCCTTTAATAGAGTTCCTCATATTATGGTGACCCCAACAGAAAATTAGTTTTGTTGGTACTTCATAACTGTAACCTTGTTGCTGTTATGAACTCTTCATGTAAACGTCTGTTTTCTGATGGTCTTTGGTGACTCCTGTGAACCGTGGTTTAACTGCTGGAGGGGTGGTTGCCCACTCGTTGAGAACCAATGCCTTAAAGTCACTCGCTGCCGCCTTGTCTTACATTTCTATCTTGCCAGCACTGCACAAGACATTAGGTTGTGCTTGTTTATTTATATATGACATCTGTTCTCCCAGAGCAAGACCAAATTATTTTTATCTTTTTTTATTCTTTTTTATTTTTAGTATGTACAATAACACGGATGAGAGGAGGAGATTAAATGGATCAGACACCAGGGATCTCAAATCAGAAGTTCAGGTTCTTGACCTTGGCTGTAAGTTGCAAATGTTCTTGATTCTGTCCTTGTTGGTGTTTTTTAAGTGTTTGAGGGTTTTGGTTCCTGGTCAGGTTTCTTGCTTGTTTGCTTTTTCTTTTTATACAGTCCTAGCAGCACTTCCTGCAAGCAGAATACTATAAGATTGAAATGGAGGTACATGAACAACTCAGAGGGGGGCCATTCGCCCTGCCAGGCTCGCCCTCCAGGCAGCTCCTAAGAATGGCCTTAAAACTCCCACAGATGGAAAGCCTTGTCCCATCCATGGCTTAGGACCGCTCTTGCCACAGCTGTCCCTTTCTCAGACATTCTTCTCTGAGAAGCTGTAATCACTTTCTTTAAAAAAAAAAGTGCTCATTTTTGTCTGTGAAATTTATTATCTGCTTTCACTAAAGAAAGACACAGAAACCACTAGCCCAAGTGGCTTTTGGGGACTCTTGACTTTTCTCAGATCCCATGCCACTGAGCCCCACCCTTGTGCCCACCTGAAATGGGATAGCCTTCCTTACTACCTAGGAAGCGTTTTTCGTGTTATCAACAGCTTTGTGGACTAAATGCTCAGAAAATACGGTGGGCAAGAAAGGAACATATTTAAGAGAGTGTACATAAAAGTTCTAAAAGAATTTTCTGTAAGAAGCAGGTAGAGAGTGGGGCACTTTCAAATACACAACATGCCTCTGGCACATGACAACTTTATTTCTCACCTCACAGGCCTGACAAATTGTTTTGACGGCTTCCATCATGTTCTGTAAAACACCCAGAGCTACGAGAAGGAAAATACAATATAAATGCAAACTAATAATAAACGGCCTCTGCTTGATCCTCCTGATAAAGTGCGTGGAGTTTTCAATGATCCCATGAAAAATAAACACGGGAGCTTGTGGACAAAACATAGATGAGGTTGAAATCATTAGAGCCCGAGCGAAGCAGCTTAGAGTGCAAATTTCACTATTCCAGCCTTAGAAATGTATTTCCAATTTTTTCAAACTTCCTTTCTGAAAAAATTTAAAAAATATAAATTTGTTATTTTTATAGTAAGACTTAAAGTAAATGGATCACATTCTTTGATGGGCCTTCATTACAAATGCCCAATCCTACATAAAGAACATCTTGGAAAAGTTGAATGAAATCGCCTATTGTCACTCCAAAATAACACATCTAAAACTATCAGGTAGGATAACTTGAATCTCCTTGAAGTGGGAAGAGTATTTGTGGACCTGATAGGAATTCCTTAAAACCAGCCTAGCCATATCACATTTGTGGGTCGTCCACATCATGTATTAAAATGCTCCATTCATGTGAACTTCCATCGTGTTAATCTTTATAGTTTATTGACAGGCCTGTGAATAAAGCAAGAATCATAATCTAATTTATTAAGTAGTTCAACCTTTATTCTTTAATTTTTACACATTTATATTTGCCTTTAATATTTGAGATAACACACACACACACACACACACACACACACACACACACAATTCAATAAATGATATTTTTGCTCCCCATCCTCAATTTCCAGAACACAATTATGAGAAAGTAATCACAAGACAAAACAGAAGAGTGACCATTATTTTGTAAAGGAGTTTCTAGACCCAACTAATGAGTTTAAAAACAAGAGTGGGCACACTGTTTTCAATAAACAAAGACAATATAGATTTGATAGAAAGGAACTGATTCCCATAACCTCTCAGAGGAGCTTTATCAATAGATCAAAGCATTAAGGGCAAGGGAGCCAGGACAGGTGTCACATGGAAAGGTACTTCAGTTCCAAAGCACAAAAGAAATTCCTTTCTGTTCTTAGATTCAAAGACTCTCAATCTTCCTAATGCTGAAAGCCTTTATTACAGTTCTTCATGTTGTAGTGATTCCCAAATGTAAAATAGTTTTGCTACTGTTATAAGTTGTTAACAACCTGTGTTTTCCTGTGGACTCAGGCACCTTCTCTGAAAGGGTCTTTCGACCACCTCGAAGGGGTCACAACCCTCAGGCTGAGAACTGCAGGCCCAGGGTATGGCAAACTCACCCATGTTGGATGTAAAGCCTTCTTTGGGTCTGGGAATCTGGAAGGCTGGGATGGCGCAGGGTTTCTAAGGAGAAGGGGACTATTCCAGGGCCACAGCATGTTCTGTTTACCAACCCCGCAAGGGATATGACCTGATTTTAGGGCAAAAGAGTACAGCTGGAACAGCTATAACGTAGCATGTATGCCTTAATTTTCAGACTAATTTAATTGGTAACTGTACCACACACTAGAATTGTTCAAAAGTTTCATGGAAAGCAAAATTCCATTTTCAAAAAGGGCATTGACACAAGGGGCTCTAGTTAGGAAGAGATCACAACTCAGGTGTGGATGCCATAAGCCTCCTTAAAAAAAAAAAAGAAAGAAATCACTAGAAAAGATAATAAATTAAATGAATGTAAATACTGGGAATAAATTTCAAAGTATATCAAAAAATTCCATTTTTGGTAAACTCTCAAAGTGATTCGTTACAGGCCACATTTTACTGTGTATAAGTTATGAAGTGCTGCATCTCATGAATATTCATCCGCCAGCAATCAACCCTCACCATCCCCAGGGTTACAAATTCTCTGGAGGGCTGAACCTACTTTCAAGCATGAAGAATTCAATATGAAGAAATTATTTTTACTGACTTAACACCAATGGGGAGAATAAGTGGAGAGAGATTACACTAATAAAACGGAGATTTTTCCCTTAATCATTTTCTTATGAAAAACTGCCAAGTAAGCTCATGATAGGGGGTACCAGTAATGATATCCCCCCCACCGCGATGGCGTAGGATTGAAGAAATATGGACAGTGATTTCTTTTTCAAGGAATAAAGTCTGAACACCTCCCCCTCATAAAAGCTCTGCATTAGAACACCTAGTGTTGCAAAGGTGCTTAATGTGTCTGAACGTGAATAGATCACCCTCCTGTGACAACGCTCATCTGCATACAGCAGCTAGGCTCAGCGGGGGATGTGGGCTCAGGGGCATCCCATGTAGAAATATAGGCTTTCTCAGGGAAAAACAGTTCCTAGATAAACTTTATCACCTCATTCCCAACTCCAGCTGTCACTTTACAGCTTTCCAGATTGACACCTTAAATCAAGGAAATGCCACCCGCATACAGTAACTGGCCTAATCTCTTCTGTAAATTGCTGCCTGTGGTTTTCAAAAACATAGTAAATTGCTGGCAATTGACAATGGCTTCTCTCGGTGTGGCCAGCTTCACTTCTGCAGTTAACAACTCAGTCTTCAATTATTCATGCACATCACCCAGTGTCTAGGCTCTTCTGACAACCATTGATTTCAGACATCAGGTAGCCCGCCTTTCATACGGAGCTGAAATCCATATTGTGCTCTCCTCGTGCAGAACTGTATGCAAGGATAATGGCTGCAGTTATTATTATACCTCAGTATCTCAGTTAGTGGCGAGCAGATTTTACTATACATCTGGCGCTTCTGATGCTGTTCCAAAGCAGGGCAGAGTCATTTCTCAGACATCAGGATAGCCTCAATGCCCTAATAGTCAAATACTCAGAGGAATACTCAGGCTTCTTTATTAATTCTATAATTACAGGACAAGAATAAATGATGAATTATTTCTACCAAGCAGAGCATCAGAAGGCCCCGTTTAAAACTATACTGTCAAATTTTTGCACTTTGTTCTAGAAATCGGGTCAATTCCGGTCTCCAGACAGCGCAAGCAAATTGAATTTTTGTTGCTAAAATAAATGTAGAAAGAGAGCTTGTTCTGAAAGGACTTCTCTGTGCCATTCTTCTTCAGCACTGCACTGTCTTAAGGGGATGCTGTGGGAAGCATGTTTACCTGGCTCTGAACTAGGCTATGGGTGGAACAATGAGTGCTCTTCTGCTCAAGCAGCACGCCTGTCTGTATAAGCCAGGAAAATTAACGCCGGGAACATCAAGAGGACCCCATAGATACATGTCCCGTTACTGTGCCTCAGTAGGTATTTTAGATCACTGCCAGGCACTGTGTGTAACTTGAGACCTCCTGCACAGTCACTTCTCCAGGGAAGTGACCTCAGTTCTGACCCCTGTAACCCACAGAGTTCTCTATATGGTACATGCTGACCAAAGGAGAGACTGAAAATGAGTGTAGAGTTAAGGAAGAAAGTCAGAAGGAGCCAACAGAGGGAAAAAAAGAATGTACAAACTCAAAGCACTTTAGTGAAGGAAAATACTCGCATCTTTGTGAAAGTAAGAAGGTCATTTGGAATGCTTTTCTTTACAGAGAACAATATACACCTAAGCTCATTTTTTTTTCCTGGGAAAGCAGCTGTGGATCCTGGTGAAAATCCTGGGAAAGACTATGTTCCCTGCCCTGGGATAGAGTGTGTCCATTGTCCATTATCACTGCAGTCACCCAAAACATCCTCTTGTTAGTGCTCACTGAATATTTGCCTTTCCTGTTATTGACAGCTTAAAAATAGTACTGCTTGCTTTTTTACTTTACAAAAGCATCAAAGCTATACAGATTCAGAAGAAGGGGTATATTTTAGATTTTTTTTTACTATGACAGTGATGAAATTAACATAACTCAATGAGAAGTTTATTTTGCTTATGGCTCCAGAGGGATAATAGCACTTTATGATGGGGAAGTGGCAGGAGCAGGACGTTGAGAATTCATATCTTCAAACCATAAGTATAAAGTAGAGAGAAAACTGGAAACAGTCTGAATCAGAGAAAACTCATAACCCACTCCCAGTGATGTACTTCCTCTAGTAAGGTCACATATGTTCTAAACAATACAACCAACTTGGAAACCAAGTGGTACATCATCTGAGACTATGGAAACATCTCATTCAAACCATCACAATTCAATGGAAGTTTAAGTTGCGAACATTGTGCACTGAACACAATTTAGAGAGTAAAAACTTTATATAGGTTAGAGCCTTTGGTACTATTCCTGAGATGAAATAAACCAAGATGAGAGGAATTGTGCACTTCAGTATGGCTATTGAGGTGATGATTTTAGCTACATATTTCACATTTCTTAAACGGTAGCTGATGTATATATTTTAAAAGAAAAATGAATGAGGCAGGAGGCAGGCAAGAGCTACTATGGAAGTTCATTCCACACAATTACTTGTGATTCAAAATCTCATGTACTGGTGATATTTTCAAGATCATCTTCAGGGTAACATGATTGTCATCTCTGTAGTAATAAAATATTAGTCTCTAAGATATCCATTTCCTCAGTCACAATACCTGTGCCTGTTTCCTTACATGAAAAGCTTCTGCAAATGTGACTGAAATAAGGTTTGGCAGGTAGAAAGATTACCTTGTGTAGCTGGCTGAACCCAGGTTTTATCCCAGGAGTCTTTCAAAGCAGAGGATGCTCTAGACAACAGAATACCAGAGACTTCCCTTTGATGCACACATAGTCATACTTCTTGGCTTTGGGAATGAAAGTATTCATCACTGAGCATGTGGTAACCCTGAGGGTGCATGCACTCTTCTGTCCAACCTCTCTAGACAGAAATACAGCCCCATAAGCATCTTGGTTTTAGCCCTCCAAAACATTTGTAAGATTTCTGGCCTAAAAAGTCAAGGTAGTAAATTTGCATTGATTGACTACATTTTTCCCTGCTTCTAATAGCTCTTAAGCAGTGATTCCATTATATTCTATGATATTTCCTCTGTCAAATCTATGTGTGTGTGTGTGTGTGTGTGTGTGTGTGTGTGTGAGAGAGAGAGAGAGAGAGAGAGAGAGAGAGAGAGAGAGAGAAAGATCTGTAACCTTAGACAAAAGCCAAGTTTTCGGGATACTGCAGTTCAACCAGGGAAGCTCCTGATCTACAGAGAGCCCTTCAGTTAGACAGAGCCCCACAGTCTGACACTATCTTGGGGAGAACAGTTCAACTAGACAGAGCCCAGTGGACTGAGAGAGCCACCGTCTAGGCTCCAGAAGTCCAGCCAGGGAAGCTCCAGTCCTGCAGGGAATCCGGAAGTTAGACAGAGCCCTGACACTCACCACCATCTTGGAGCTGGCAGACTAACCAGGCAAAGCAGGAGAAGAGTGCAGGAGGCCAGCTAAGTGCCCAGCAGCAAGCCAAGAGGAGACTTGAGTATGGCCCAGCAGAGCTGAGGAGGTAATTCAGAGCCCAGTGGTGGAAACCTTCCGGTTTCTGCCTCAGAAGCACGGACGCCTTCTGCGACAGGAGTGCCAAACACCAGGCTCTCAGGAGCGTTAAACAACAACCAGTCAACAAGACCAACTAACTCCAGAAAGAAACAGATGTCAAAAGGCAAATGTAAGAACGTTACTAACAGAAATCAAGACAATATGGCAGTATCCGAACCCAGTTCCCCAACAGCAGTAAGTCCCAGACACCTCAACACACCAGAAAAGCAAGATTCAGATCTAAAATCACTGGTCAGCATGCTGCTAGAGGAACACATAGATAAATCTCTTAAAGAAATACAGGAGAAAATTGATCAAAAGTTAGAAGCCCTTAAAAGGCAAACACAAAAATCACTTAAAGAAATTCAGGAGAATATGGATCAAAAAATAGAAGTCAATAAGGAGAAAATACAAAAATCACTTAAAGAAATACAGGAGAACATGGGTCAAAAGTAGAAGTCATGAAAGCGGAAACTCAAAAATCTCTTAAAGAATTACATGAAAACACAAACAAGCAAGAGAAAGATCTGAGCAAAACCATCCAGGATCTAAAAACAGTGATAGAAAAAAAACTAAGAAATCACAAAGGGAGACAACTTTGGAGATATAAAACCTTCGGAAGAAATCAGGGGCCATAGATGCAAATATCAACAATAGAATAGAAGAGATAGAAGAAAGAATCTCAGATGCCGAAGATAACATAGAAACCATTGATTCAACAGTCCATGAAAATGCAAAATACAAAAAGCTTGTAACCAAAAACATCTAGGAAATCCAGGACAATGAGAAGACCAAACCTAAGGATTATAGGTATAGATGAGAGGGAAGATTTACAACTTAAAGGGCCAGCAAATATCTTCTACAAAATTATGGAAGAAAACTTCCCGAAAACCTAAGGAGAGAAATGCCCATGAATATACAAGAAGCCTACAGAACTCCAAACAGACTGGATCAGAACAGAAATACCTCCTGCCACATAAGATATTATACTTACGCGACCCAAAAACCTCCACCAGAGAACTTCTACAGCTGATAAACAACTTCAGCAAAGTGGCTGGTTATAAAATCAACTCAAGCAAATCAGTAGCCTTCCTGTACTCAAAGGACAAGCAGGCTGAGAAAAAAGTTAGGGAAATAACACCCTTCACAATAGCCACAAACAATATAAAGTATCTTGGCGTGACTCTAACCAAACAAGTGAAAGATCTGCATGACAGGAACTTCAAGTCTTGAAGAAAGAAATCAAAGAAGACCTCAGAAGATGGAAAAATATTTCATGCTCTTGTATTGGCAGGATCAATATAGTAAAAATGGTCATCTTGCCAAAAGCAATCTACAGATTCAATGCAATCCCCATCAAAATCCCAAATCAATTTTTCATAGATCTAGAAAGAGTAATTCTCAAGTTCATCTGGAATAAAAAAAGCCCAGGATAACTAAAACTATTCTCAACAATAAAAGGACCTCTGGGGGAATCAATATCCCTGGCCTCAAGCAGTACTACAGAGCAATTGTGTTAAAAAAATGCATGGTATTGGTACAGCGACAGACAAATAGATCAATGAAATAGAATTGAAGACCCAGAAATGAACCCACAGAGATATGGTCATTTGATCTTTGACAAAGGAGCTACAACCATTCAGTGGAAAAAAGATAACCTTTTCAACAAATGGTTCTGGTTCAACTGGAGGTCAACATGCAGAAGAATTGATCCACTCTTCTTGTATTAAGATCAACTCCAATTGGATCAAGGACCTCCACACAAAACCAGACACATTGAAACTAATAAAAAAGAAACTGGGGAAGACCTTGGAGGACATGGGCACAGGGGGAAAGTTCCTGAACAGAACACCAATAGCTTATGCTCTAAGATCAAGAATTGACAAATGGGACCTCATAAAATTACAAAGTTTCTGTAAGGCAAAAGACACTGTCAGAAGGACAAAACAGCAACCACCAAATTGGGAAAAGATCATCAACAACCCCACATCTGACAGAGGGCTAATATCCAATATATGCAAAAAACTTAAGAGGTTAGACCCAAAGAACTAAATAACCCTATTAAAAATGGGGTACAGAGCTAAACAAAGCATTTTCATCAGAAGAAATTCGGATGTCTGCGAAGCACCTTTAGAGATGTTCAACATCATTAGTCATCAGGGAAATGCAAATAAAAACAACCCTGAGATTTTACCTCACACCAGTCTGAATGGTAAGATTAAAAACTCAAGAGACAGCTGCGTTCTGCAACCAGCTTGCCGGCCCCTGGACCAGCGGTAGCAGCGGGCCTCCATATTGCAACCAGGACACAGCTGGAAAGGCCCAGGCTCTGTGGGACATCCCCGTGCCCTCTGGCGAGCACCTAGGCTGCATTCTGCAACCAGCTCGCCGGCCCCTGGACCAGCGGTAGAGGCGGGCCTCCATATTGCAACCAGGACATAGCTGGAAAGGCCCAGGTAAACACCCCTTCCAGGGCTACCCTCATGGGGGGATCTGCTAGGGTCTCGGAGCCAAGCAGGCTGAGTTCTGCCTAGGCTCTGTGGGACATCCCTGCGCCCTCTGGCGAGCACCGAGGCTGCATTCTGCAACCAGCTCACCGGCCCCTGGACCAGCAGTAGCGACGGGCCTCCATATTGCAACCAGGACACAGCTGGAAAGGCCCAGGCTCTGTGGGACATCCCCGCGCCCTCTGGCGAGCACCGAGGTTGCATTCTGCAACCAGCTCGCCGGCCCCTGGACCAGCGGTAGAGGTGGGCCTCCATATTGCATACAGGACATAGGTGGAAAGGCCCAGGTAAACACCCCTTCCAGGGCTACCCTCACGGGGGAATCTGCTAGGGCCTCGGAGCCAAGCAGGCTGAGTTCTGCCTAGGCTCTGTGGGACATCCCCGCGCCCTCTGGCCGAGCACCGAGGCTGCGTTCTGCAACCAGCTCGCCAGCCCCTGGACCAGCGATAGCGGCGGGCCTCCATATTGCAACCAGGACACAGCTGGAAAGACCCAGGTAGACACCCCTTCCAGGGCTACCCTCACGGGGGATCTGCTAGGCTCTCGGAGCCAAGCAGGCCTAGTTCCTTGCAACCAGGAAACAGCTGGAGAAGCCCAGGTAGACAGACTCCAACAGGGGCTACAATCGCATGGGTGGCAGCCAACTTATGATCCCTTAAAGCAGCAGTCACACATATTCACCAGTAGAGAAACATCAGGTGAGCCCAGCCTCACAGGAGATTCAAACACCAGCCACTGACAACAAGGCCAACTAAAACCAGAAATAACCAGATGGCAAAAGGAAAATGAAGGAACGTTACTAACAAAAATCAAGGCAACATGACAGCATCTGAACCCAGTTCTCCAACAACAGGAATCCCTGGATACCCTAAAATACCAGAAAAACAAGACTTGGATATAAAATCACTGGTCAGGATGCTGGTAGCTGAACACATAGAAAAATCTCGTAAAGAAATAGAGGAGAAAATGGATCAAAAGTTAGAAGCCTTTACGAGGCAAATACAAAAATCACTTCAAGAAATGCAGGAGAAGATGGATCAAAGAGAAGAAGACAATAAGGAAGAAAGACAAAAGTCACTTAAAGAACTACAGAAGAACGTGGGCCAACAAGTAGAAGCTATGAAAGAGGAAGCACAAAAATCTATTAAAGAAATACATGAAAACACAATCAAGGAAGCGAAAGATCTGAGCACATCCATCCAGATACTAAAAACAGAAGTAGAAACAACTAAGAAATCACAGAGGGAGACAACATTGGAGATAGAAAACCTGGGGAAGAAATCAGGGGCCATAGATGCAAGTATCAACAATAGAATACAAGAGATAGAAGACAGAATCTCAGAAGCCGAAGATACCATAGGAACCATTGATTCAACAGTCAAAGAAAATACTAAATGCAAAAAGGTGGTAACCCAAAACATCCAGGAAATCCAAGACACTATGAAAAGACCAAACCTAAGGATTATAGGTATAGACGAGAGTGAAGATTTACAAGTTAAAGGGCCAGCTAATATCTTCTATAAAATTATGGAAGAAAACTTCCCCAACCTAAGGAGAGAGATGCCCATGAATATACAAGAAGCATACAGAACCCCAAATAGACTGGACCAGAACAGAAATACATCCCGTCACATAATAATCAAAACTCCAAATGTAATAAACAAAGAAAGAATACTAAAGGCAGCAAGAGAAAAAGGCCAAGTAACATATAAAGGAAAACCTATCAGAATAACACAAGACTTCTCACCTGAGACCATGAAAGCTAGAAGATCCTGGGCAGATATCGTGCAAACTCTAAGAGAACACAAACTTCAGCCAAAACTACTTTACCCAGCAAAACTCTCAATTGCCATTGATGGAGACATCAAGGTATTCCATGACAAAACCAAATTTGCAAGATATCTCTCCACAAATCCAGCCCTACAAAGGATAATAGGGGGAAAACACCAAGACAAGGACGGAAACTACACCCGGGAAGAAGCAAGATAGAAACCTCCTCTCATCAAACCCAAAAGAAGATAACCTCTCGAATATAAAAAATAAATAAGATAAATAAATATAATTTCAAAAATGTCTGGAGGTAATAATTACTATTCCTTAATATCTCTTAACATCAATGGACTCAATTCCCCAATAAAAAGACATAGATTAACAGACTGGATACAGAAAGAGGACACTACATTTTGCTGCATACAGGAAACACATCTCAGTGTTAAAGACAAACACTGCCTTAGAGTAAAAGGCTGGAGGACAATTTTACAAGCAAATGGTCTCAGGAAACAAGCTGGAGTAGCCATTCTAATATCAGATAAAACTGACTTTCAACCTAAAATCATCAAAAGAGACTCAGAAGGTCACTTCTTGCTGGCCAAAGGGAAAATCCACCAGGAAGAGCTCTCAATACTGAACATCTATGCTCCAAATGCAAGGGCACCCTCATTTGTAAAAGAAACCTTACTAAAGCTTAAAGCACACATTACACCTAACACAATAATTGTAGGTGACTTCAACACTCCACTCTCCTCAATGGACCGATCAGGAAAGCAGAAACTAAACAGGGACACAGTGAAACTAATTGAAACTCTGGACCAATTGGATTTAACAGATATATATATATATAGAACATTTCATCCTAAAGCTAAAGAATTTACCTTTTTCTCAGCACCACATGGTACCTTCTCCAAAATAGACCATATAATTGGTCACAAGACAGATGTCAACAAATACAAGAAGATCGAGCTAATCCCATGCCTCCTATCAGATCACCATGGAGTAAGAGTGGTCTTCAATAGCAACAAAAACAACAGAAAGCCCACATACACATGGAAACTGAACAATACTCTACTCAATGACACCTTGGTCAAGGAAGAAATAAAAAAAGAAATCAAAGACTTTTTAGAATTCAATGAAAATGAAGGTACAACCTACCCAAATCTATGGGACACAATGAAAGCAGTGCTAAGAGGAAAACTCATAGCTCTAAGTGCATCCAAACAGAAACTGGAGAGAGTATACACTAGCAGCTTAACGGCACACCTTAAAGCCCTGGAAGAAAAACAAGTTAATTCACGCAGGAGGAGTAGAAGACAAGAAATCATCAAACTCAGGGCTGAAATCAATCAAATAGAAACAAAGAGAACCATACAAAGAATCAACAAGACCAGGAGCTGGTTCTTTGAGAAAATCAACAAGATAGATAAACCCTTAGCCAGATAACCAAAGGACACAGAGACAGTATACAAATTAACAAAATTAGAAATGAAAAGGGAGACATAACAACAGAAACTGAGGAAATTCAAAAGATTATCAGATCCTACTACAAAGGTCTATACTCAAAACAACTGGAGAATCTGGAGGAAATGGACGATTTCCTAGACAGATATCAAATACCAAAATTAAATCAGCATCAAGTAGACCAGCTAAATAGTCCCATAACCCCTAAAGAAATAGAAGGGGTTATAGAAAGCCTCTCAACCAAAAAAAGTACAGGACCAGATGGTTTTAGTGCAGAATTCTACCAGACCTTCAAAGAAGACTTAACACCAATACTCTTCAAACTATTCCACAAAATAGAGACAGAAGGGACAATGCCCAACTCATTCTTCGAAGCCACAATTACGCTAATACCTAAACCACAAAAAGATCCAACAAAGAAAGAGAACTTCAGTCCAATTTCTCTTATGAATATAGATGCAAAAATACTAAATAAAATTCTTGCTAACCGAATCCAAGAGCACATCAAAATGATCATCCACCATGATCAAGTAGGCTTCATCCCAGGGATGCAGGGATGGTTCAATATACGGAAATCCATCAATGTAATCCACTACATAAACAAACTGAAAGAAAACAACCACATGGTCATCTCATTAGATGCTGAAAAAGCATTCCACAAAATTCAGCATCCTTTCATGCTAAAAGTCTTGGAAAGAGCAGGAATTCAAGGCCCATACCTAAACATAGTAAAAGCAATCTACAGCAAACCAGTAGCCAACATCAAAATAAATGGAGAGAAACTTGAAGCATTCCCACTAAAATCAGGGACTAGACAAGGCTGCCCTCTCTCTCCATATCTTTTCAATATAGTACTTGAAGTTCTAGCAAGAGCAATTAGACAACATAAGGAAGTCAAAGGGATAGAAATTGGAAAGTAAGAAGTGAAACTATCATTATTTGCAGACGATATGATAGTTTACCTAAGCGACCCAAAAACTCCACCAGAGAACTTCTACAGCTGATAAACAACTTCAGCAAAATGGCAGGCTATAAAATTAACTCAAGCAAGTCAGTGGCCTTCTTGTACTCAAAGGACAAGCAGGCTGAGAAAGAAATTAGGGAAATAACACCCTTCACAATAGCCACAAACAACATAAAGTATCTTGGCGTAACTCTAACCAAACAAGTGAAAGATCTGTACAACAGGAACTTCAAGTCCTTGAAGAAAGAAATCGAAGAAGACCTCAGAAGATGGAAAAATATTTCTTGCTCCTGGATTGGCAGGATCAATATAGTAAAAATGGCCATCTTGCCAAAAGCAATATACAGATTCAATGCAATCCCCATCAAAATCCCAACTCAATTCTTCATAGATCTAGAAAGAGCAATTCTCAAATTCATCTGGAGCAACAAAAAACCCAGGATAGCTAAAACTATTCTCAACAATAAAAGGACTTCTGGGGGAATCAATATCCCTGACCTCAAGCAGTACTACAGAGCAATTGTGTTAAAAACTGCATGGTATTGGTATAGCAACAGGCAAGCAGATCAATGGAATAGGATTGAAGACCCAGAAATTAACCCACAGACTTATGGTCACTTGATCTTTGATAAAGGAGCCACAACCATCCGGTGGAATAAAGATAGCCTTTTCAACAAATGGTGCTGGTTCAACTGGAGGTAAACATGCAGAAGAATGCGAATTGACCCACTCTTATCTCTTTGCACTAAGATCAACTCCAAGTGGATCAAGGACCTCCACATAAAACCAGACACACTGAAACTATTAGAAAAGAAACTTGGGAAGACCCTGGAGGACTTGGGCACAGGGTAAAAGTTCCTGAACAGAACACCAATAGCGTACACACTAAGATCAAGAATCGACAAATGGGACCTCATAAAATTACAAAGTTTCTGCAAAGCAAAGGACACTGTCAGAAGGACAAAACGGCAACCAACAAAGTGGGAAAAGATCTTCACCAACCCCACATCTGACAGAGGGCTAATATCCAATATATACAAAGAACTCAAGAAGTTAGACCGCAAAGAACCATATAACCCTATCAAAAAATGGGGCACAGAGCTAAACAAAGAATTTTCACCAGAAGAAATTCGGATGGCCGAGAAACACCTTAAAAGATGTTCAGCATCATTAGTCATCAGGGAAATGCAAATCAAAACAACCCTGAGATTCCACCTCACACCAGTCAGAATGGCTAAGACTAAAAACTCAAGAGACAACAAGTGCTGGCGAGGATGTGGAGAAAGTGGAACACTCCTCCACTGTTGGTGGGATTGCAAAATGGTAAAACCGCTCTGGAAATCAGTGTGGCGGTTCCTCAGAAAATTGGGCATGTCACTTCCAGAGGACCCTGTCATACTACTCCTGGGCATATACCCAGAGGATTCCCCTGCATGCAATAAGGACACATGCTCCACTATGTTTATAGCAGCCTTGTTTATAATAGCCAGAAATTGGAAGGAGCCCAAATATCCCTCAAAGGAGGAATGGATACAGAAAATGTGGTATATTTATACAATGGAATACTACTCAGCAATTAAAAATAATGAATTCATGCAATTTGTAGGTAAATGGTTAGACCTGGAAAATATCATCCCGAGTGAATTAACCCAATCACAAAAGAATGCACATGAAATGCAATCACTGATAAGTGGATATTAATGAGCCCAGAAGCACTAAATACTCAAGACACAAATAGCAAGTCAAATGATTCCCAAGAAGAAGAAAGGAGAGGACCCTGGGCATGTAAAGATTGCATCCAGTTTAGTAAAGAAACCGAGGGGGGAGGGGGAATGATTGGGGAATAGTTGGGGGGGAGAGGAACTATGGGAACTATGGTGGGTGGGAACTGGGAAAGGGGAAAGCCTTTGGAATGTAAACATAGAATATAGAAAATAAAAAAAAATGTAAAAAAAAAAACCCTCAATAGACAACAGGTGCTGGCAAGGATGTTGAGAAAGAGGAACATTCCTCCACTGTTGGTGGGATTGCAAGATGGTCCAACAGCTCTGGAAATCTGTCTGGTGGTTCCTCAGAAAATTGGGCATGATACTTCCAGTGGACCCTGTCATACCACTCCTGGGCATATACCCAGAGGATTCTCCTGCATGCAATAAAGACACATGCTCCACTATGTTCATAGCAGCCTTATTTATAATAGCCAGAAGTTGGAAGGAGCCCAGGTGTCCCTCAAAGGAGGAATGGATACAGAAAATGTGGTATATTTTTACAATGGAATACTACTCAGCAATTAAAAATAATGAATTTATGCAATTTGTAGGCAAATGGTTAGATCTGGAAAATATCTTCCTAAGTGAGTTAACCCAATCGCAAAAGAATACACATGAAATGCAATCACTGATAAGTGGATACTAATGAGCCCAGAAGCTCTGAATACTGAAGGCACAATTAGCAAATCAAAAGATTTCCAAGAAGAAGGAAGGAGAGGATCCTGGTTCTGTAAAGACTGGATCCAGTTTTGTAGGAGCTTACCAGAACAAAGAAATGGTGGGGTGATTGGGGAATGGGCAGGGGGAAGAGGAGTTATGGAACATATGGTGAGGGGGAACTGGGAAAGGGGAAAGCCTTTGGAATGTAAACAAAGAATATAGAAAATAAAAAAAATTAAAAAAGAAAAGGAAGAAAAATATACTCATATAGATGTATCTTCTTTAAAAAGCCAGGTTTTCCTAGATTTTCTACTAACAGAGGGACTAGGTATTTAAAGTCAAGGAAAAGTCTATGCCACCATGGTCACTGAAGGGACTACGTAATGGATGTATCTGGGAACTAGAAAAATGCTATCATTTTTATAGCAATCTACTGCTTATTTTGTAATTTAATATAAAGTGCCATCTTTCCTTTTAATTTTTATTGAATTTTATTTCATGTTTGACCCTTCTGATGTAATTTGAATATTCAGGTTCCATAAATAAGTTGTTAACAACTTAAGGTTGAAGTTGAGTAAAGCAGAATTACTTTTAATGTCTCTATCCATACAATAGATGTTATCCTTACTGAGCTATTTTTTTGGTAGACTTTATCAGCCTTTTTCTCTTCTCAGCTCTCTGTATTTCTCACCTTCAATGATCACTATCCCACTCTACTTCTGTGTAATCAACCTATTTTAGTTGATACATTTGATAGGCAGCATGTGGGATATGGGATGTTTTTTGGCATTTGCCATGTTCCATTTAATATTATGTTTTTTAGTGCCTTCCAAGTTGCCATAAATAAAACGTCTATTCATACTAAATAACACTAATATTCTGCTCTATACATGCCATATTTCCTTTATTCATTCACCTGTTGCAGTTGATCCTATACTTTGGTTGGTTCAAAAAGGAGTGCAATGGACACATGTGGTCAGGTGTCTTTTTAATACACTGATTACACTTATTTGGATATATGCACAGTGGTGGGAAAGTTTTGCTGATTTTAAACCCGCGCAGATCCTGCCAATTATTCTTCAGACAAAAATGATGCTGACTTATTCCTGAATTTCTTCCATTGCTGAGTCAGGGACAGGTGAATCAATGATGAGCTCCTCCAAAGGACTGAGAGACATCAGCTCAATCCTGACTAAGCAGACCTCAGATGGCCCTTGTGCCCTTTAGCTTTCAACTTCTGACCTCGATACAGTGATCTGTACTGAGTCAGACTAGGTAACAGGCAAATCTGAGCAATGTTCACATTAGGTAATTCTTCTCATTTTCCTTTTTCATCAATCCTCAGGTAGGGCACAAAAGGGCTAAAATTCCTCATGTTCCTTGAACCATCTCCCAAGCATGTCCATGTTATAGCTAATATCCTATGTTTGCCCATGTGAATGCAGACATTGGGTTTTTAGGATCATTTCAATGGCTTATGATTTGTCTTCATGCTAATCTTACTTAGAATCAAGAGCAGTAAAACCTATCTTTCTGCCTGTTTCTCATATTTGACACTGCACTTTTCTGGACAGTTGCTTCCTACATGCTTCCTGATCTATAAGCCTGATACTCTCATCATTCTGCTCTGCTTACATTTTGACACTTATCCTTGCTCAAAAAGGGATCCAGAGTCCTTGTATTACAACAGCCAGCATGTTTAGAACCATGGGGCCTGCAGCAGCCACAGTAACCCAAGAAATAACAAACCAGGTACCCAAGGACTTTCATTGACATCAGTGTTCGTGACACTGCCCCGATTCACTCTGACATCTCAGAGGAATAATTGCTCATGGCATCACAATACCTACACATATAGGTTCTCTTTATAAAGTAATTTAATTAGATATGATTTTTATCTCATCAGGCTACAGAGGAAACATTGATAAAAGCATTGAAATGAGCTGTGATCTGTCTCTGCAACATACTTGGCTGAGGAATTGAATGATTGCCAATATAGGCTTCCCTGTCAATTACAGGGCCATTGTACAAATTGCATTCAGACAAATAGCATGTGCATTATTTTATCTTATAAGTCTGCCAAAAGTATATGCTCCCATTAAGCTTAGAGAAGTAAGTAAACAGTAAAACACGTTTATTATTGTCTCTTTTGCAATGTAACCGTGGAAAATATCACCTGAAATCCAATGCCATGGTTGTACTCTAATTGCTGCTTCACAGCAAAGCGATTGGGTTTTCTAAACAAACCAATTAACAGCCTAAGAAAATCCCAAATCTTAAAGGCAATTACATGTGCTGTGTTTGTATTACATGTTGTTCCTCGAAAACAATCTCATGTTTAATTGACTGCATCAAAAACTGCACCGGAATACTTAAATTGCCTTTTAAAGGCAGTGAAGCCTTTGAATACAAGCTACAAAAGTAAGCTTTCTGCAGTATCCAAATTCTCTTGATCATAATGCTTACATGGAAATTCAGCAATTGAGGTGATTCAGAATGTCTTAGGGTTATACTATGTTTCTTTTTGCACTGGAATAATTGCAGACTTTTAAATATTAGTTCATTGGAGTTGTTCAGATATTTAACCATATTTAGATATACATTGAAACAGGTCCCTTCTGGAACAGACTCATAACTGACTGAGGTAAGGATCCCTTGAAACTGGCTTAGTAAACTGCTATTTCCCATTTTCAATTTCAAGGTAAATATAGAGAAAGAAGGGGGAAGTATGTATAAATATATTGGTTTTGTGTGAATCACTATGAATAAAACACTAGATATTAACAACTAAATGGAAGAAAGTTTTATTTTGGCTCATGGTTCCAGAGATTTTGATTCATTTGGATGGGAAAGGCAAAGAGAAACAGATCATATGTTGGCCCAAGAAACCTATAGAAGCAGAACAGAACCATAACAGAAGAAAGATAAAGGAGATTATGGCCCCTAACTATAATGCTAAGACATGGAGAGTAGAAAGTAGAGGCAGGAGGATCAGGAGTTGAAGAGTTGAAGGCCAGTCATATATTCATATATACATGTATATACATATATATGTATATATGTTTGAGTCCAGCATGCTATACATGAGACCCTGTCTTAAAATCAAACAAAATCCAACAAAAATAACAACAACAACAAAACAAACAAGCAAACAAAACCAGCGGAACCACAGCAGGAAAGGTTTATGGCAACATACAGTACCTGAGACCATTCCTGATTGATCCCTTTTCCCAAGCAGCCCCACCTCCATAGATGCATTAGCCTTTTATATCCTGAAGAAATTTGAATCAATGCATGGATTAAACCACCACTATATCAAAGTCTGGGTGAACTAATGGTGTCTGTAAATACTACTGTGAACACAATCAGAGTTGTGTTGTATTAATCTCTTAGGTAGATCTTAATCCAATTGAGTTGTTGAGATTTAACCTTCACAAAAGTCTCAAAAGTATTTGGCTTAGGTGATTAGCTAAAGCTGATTTGAAAGAACAGCTTTCAATCTCCTGAAGCAAAGATGATAAATTTTCATGCCCACCACTCTTGTTCATATCATTACCCAGTTTATTATGGATAGAATCTAGATTTAAGACAGGATTTGAGCACTTATTTCTAGGAGAAGCAAAACCATCCCACAATTAGTGTTATACTAAAACTAATCTTGATACATAGGTAAAAATTATTATCTTTCCTTAAAATGTTATCTCAGTTATGTTTTCAGTAGATTAATGAGAAACAATAAAATGTAAAGAGCAGAGCCTAAGCATTTCCAGGTAAATTTGCACAAGTGTGAAGGTCCATATCTTTAATTCCATATGGTAAGTGAGTCAGGAGGATATTTGCATAGACCTTTTTTGATGCAGTATCTGTAATCATAAACCCTGAAGAAGAGCTCCAATAGATAGAACAAATAGTCTATCTTCCTGCTAGTGGGAAAGATTTGAACTTTGACAGGAAAACTTGAGATTATAACACAGAAGTCTAACTTACTACCCCTGCTATTACTCAGGACTGTTGTTAGCAAATAGAAGTTTTTGATTTCTGCATGTCAGTGTAATAACACAACATTAGGTTTTCTTTGTAGAATAAGGGTCATAAAAATGTTGGCATTTGATGAAGTTTGTAAAACTACAAGACTATGTTCAACCTTTCTTTACTGAGGAATAGGTCCACAAAGAACCAAGCTCCCTCACTGAACATGCTGGGTGTTTTGTTTTTCAGGCATTCGAGGCACTAGCACCCACACCAAAGGGAAAGATATGGTTTAAGTTCTTTGGACTGGAAGCCATTGAAAGTGACTGACAATTGTTTGCCAGGCAATGTCTCCTGGGCAGATAATTAGTCTTGATTATCTGCCCTGCCTTAGTGTCCCTGCCGAAAGCCAAGGCTGATGGAGGAATCTAGCCTTGAAGGAAACCAAATCTTGACCAAGAAAAATAATTTACTGAGTAACCCACAGGGAAATCTACCATTGACAATACACCTTGAGAATGAATTTGCTGAGGATCCCAGGCTGTTCTTGGGGGCTATGTACTTGGAAGATTCCACAGAAGACTGTGGAACAACAACTGTGAGCAACGCTGTCAGTTTATGTAAAATGAGACCCATAAAGTACTGTTATTGTCTTTGAGGAAAAAGTGGTTTACATTTCTTTAAACTAAATTTCCTATAACCAGAAAGTGAATGTGGAACAGGGCAGAGAAACAAATGCTTGTGGGTTTTCTTTCTGTGTGGAATACACTGTAGGGTGATGGGGCCATCAGGCCTGATACTCCATTATTGCGCATTATTGCACATGCAAGGCAGCACCTTCTTACCAAGGTCCTGTATCTCTAAATATCATAATTTTGACTTTGGAGGTAAGGATACGAACATAGCACCTGTATGAAGCAGGCAATGATGAATTAGTTTAATCCTGTCCTTGGAGAATTTTAGAAGGCTTTTGATCCAACCTCATAATTAAGATTGGATAAATTTTCACAGAATTGTCTTCTTTTTATGATTAATTTGATGTCCACAGAAAGTAATTCACTTTCAGAATTCTGTGTAAACCACACACATTTGACTTTCTATAAGATAATATACCAATTTTATATACCCCAAGAAAACTTATTTAGAATAAATATTAGATTAATATTTATATCATTCTGGAAAAAACTTATAAAAATATTATTAAGACTGCAGCCTAATTCTTTTGGAATAAGAAAACTACAACTCATGTTCTCACTGTAACTCACAACTTCCAATATTTTTTAAGGTAGAAAACTGTAGAGATTGAGTGAAATCCTGAGTAAATGCATGTGTTATCACAAGCAGAGTAATGTCAAAGACTTCTGTGCTTCAGTCTCATGGGAATGTCAAGACCTTTCCTAGGTTCATAAGAATTGAAAATCTTTCCTGTGGTCCATGTGTGTATATTGAGAGATGTGTTTCCATTTGAGAGGACAGAGCACCCAATACCAGCATTTCTCTGACTGTATATCTATCCTTTCTTTATTTGCTTGCTGTCCTATTCTAGTTCCCAGGATCCTAGTGATTAAATGATATGATAGAAAATGGGAGGAGTTTTTGCATTAATGTTCTGAATGTATTCCTAAGGAGAAAAATTATTTCAAATCTAAATTCCAAAAAAGTAGCATTAAGTAATAAATTGTCCCCCTGTTAATCTAAAAAGTAAAAGACATATAAACAACCACAAAGGTTCTCAAAGTTGTTTGAAGTACATCAGGTGGGATCAGAAAGAACAGAGAAAACCTGCTTGTAGATTATATCAAGGAATTGTTTATATGTTGAAGGGAAGAATTTAACTAACAGCAATGCATCTGAGAAGTTAATGTGCAGAGCTGAGATCCTATCCAAAGGCTGCTTCATATGTGTCTAAACCACTTACTACTACAAATTTATACTGGATAGTTCTTGCAGGCCAGTAAATATGTGCCCTGAAGGATTTCAAGGTGAATGATCTCTATTAATTTCTCCAAAACCATAAAGATGACCATGATGACAATAAAGTACTATCATTTCTTGAGACCTCATTATATGTCAAGGTCCTTTCTAATCTCCACATAGTATTATTTCATTCTGTTCTTCCAACAACTTAACAACAAGATTGATTCAGTTTTCTTGCTTTTGTAGGAAAGGAAAATGCAACTCCAGAAGACGAAATTATACAAATACTTTGGTTACCCATATACAGTGATTTTCTAAAACAATGCCTCCATCACCTTCAAATGCTAGAAGATGTGGGGAGAATCATTGTGTTTAAGACCATATTGACAGATACCTACTGCAGGTCTGGGTGGTACAGGCATAAAGATGCATCTGAAAACTGACATCAAGGGTCTACTAAGAGTTTAACCAGGTGTCTAATCATTCATGAGAGCATGTAGTATTCATTAGTAAGAATGGTCAGATGGAGCTTCAGAATGACCTCAGTTGTCCCCATCATTTGAGGCTATATGGATTTCTTTTTTGAAAAGACTTGTGTTTCTGTAATCAGTTAGACCTCTAATCCAGATCCTGCCTTGCCCTGGCAAAACCACAGATGGTGGCTCCATATGGGACAATCACATCCTCCCCCATCACACCTTAGTAATGTAAAGCATGAGCAGATGGGCAGCAGCTGGGCCTTTTTTTCCATCTAAGCAGTAGCTTTCTGTTAAGGCTGTCACCGCTCCTGGCTCTCTGAATGTTTCTGAACCCTGTTCTTTAGCCTCTTGTTTATTTGAGCCTCTGAAGTTTCAGCTTTCTCTCTCCATGGGTCATATTAAGAACGCCTCTGTCCAGTGAAACCCAGGAATCCTGACAGCCTGTGAAGGCTAATTTCGAGGGAAGGGGTTTTGAAACAAATCATAATTGTATTACTTTTATCACTACCCCTCCCCTGTTTTATGTTCATTCAGTTTGGATTCCTACCAGTTGCTAGTTCTCTGTTACCATAGATTACTTTTCCTAACTTCTATAATGAAAGTTTTATTCTAAAGTAATTTAAAGTTCAATGCGTTAAGTAAAACAAAGCCAAAATGAGGCATGTGTGTGTATGTGTATGTTTGAGCCACATTTGTTCAAATATAACCCTACAAATAAAAGCCAATGAATGTTTGAGGCCAAATCACAGAGGGAGAGGATGTTGGATTATAGATAATTTCTATGGCATAATAAATGAACTAATATCATTTAAAGAGCAATGTGTCACATGTGATAGTATTATATCAAGTCCTATAACATTTATTACTTAATAAAAAAACCATAAATCAGTACCAAGTTTACTCAATAAGCATGATTGGTACTACTGGTATGATTCTTTGGAAGTTATGTCAGATTGTCCCTTTGAATAGTTAAAAAAATTAAGCTCCAGAGGACTAAAGACCAAAACATCTTGCTGTAACACAATGTAAAAGGTAGAAATTGCTAATAAAAAAAGAGCAAAAGAAGTTGACGCCTGAGTACATTGAATAATGTATACTATTTTAAAACTCTTATTTAAGCAAGATAAAATAAGTTCTTCCACTTGAAGTTAGCAACCCCTTCCCTACATCCCTAACTGAAGAAAGGAACCTAGTTTAAAGTTCACTGTGCTGGCTAGTTTTATGTCAACTTGACACAAGCTACAGTTATCGGAGAGGAGGGAGGAGCAATCGAGAAAGAACCTCCATAAGATCAGGCTGTAGGTGACCACGTAGGGTGTTTTCTTAATTAATGATTGATTGGGAAGACCTAGTCCATTGTGGACAGGACCACCTCTAGATGGTTGGTCCGTGTTAATAAAGAACAGGGAAGCAAGCCAGTAACCAGCACTCCTCTATCGGTTCTACAACAAATAGCTCCTGCCTCTAGGTTCCTGCCCTGCTTCAGTTCTGATTTTACTTCTGCCACTGATAAGCCCTGATGAGGAAGTGTAAACCAAATAAGTCCTCTACTCCCTATTTACTATTGGTCACAGCATTTATAGCAATAATAATCCTAACGAGCACATTCGTAATTGCCAAGTATAGGTATGACAACTTTGTATTCTCATATTAGGTATATGATGTAACATTATGCAAAATTTTAAAGCTACCCAGGAATTCAGTAGCAACATAGAGATGGATGTCATTAAGTTAAATAGCATTTCAAAAACACTCAGTAATGTAACTTAACTTTATAATGTCACTTTTCCTGGGGAAATACTCAAAGACTGTTAGGATTTCAGTGACAACACAGCTTTCACATAATACATAATAGCAGGATCATGTAATACCCTAAATGTATCTTGGAGATATTTTAGCCTTCATTATAAAAAAGTAAAGTAAGATTAGTATAGCTGGTTTTCATATTTATATTTGGCTCTATGTGTGTTCAAGTTTTTTTCTTTTTAACACTTTTAATGCTAAGTTTTGGTTGGTTATTTTTTCTATTCCCAGTTATGATATTTTTGCTGTTACTCTGTTAAGAAACCAATTCATTTCATTTAAAATGCCAATGTTATTGTTGTTTTTCTGTGTCTGGATCATCTATAGTTATGACTCCTTACTGACAATGGGAATTTGAGTTGCTCTTTTGTCTATCTCAGAGTTAGATTTTCATTTATTAGCCTAAAGCAACACAGTATGGGATCACACACACAGCTCAATTTTCTTCTTAAGATCCATGGTTGTAAATACTGTTTAAAACTTCCATTCTTAGTAATATTTACTGTAGTGTATAGTCTCTGATTACTGCTTAGATTCATTCATACAATCTGTTTTTATTATGCTCTTTAAAATTATTTTAAATTGTTCAAATTAATACCATGATTTGTAGATTATTCAAAATTTTCTGCCTTGATTTCCAAATATTTAAACACTTTCTAGAGATTTTAACTATTATAGATTTCAAGTCACTGTTTTGTTTGTGGCCAAGAGTACTCTGTACTATTTGTTATTGGCATTTATAAGGCTTTTTGTGACCCATAATACAATTTTGATCATTGTGTTCCACAGAAACGTTAATAAAATATACACTTATTTGATTCTGACTGTAACACAGTATATACATTGGTCATAAGGATTGTACAGTTTTTATTTCTATTGAATTGTTTCTGTTTTGTATTAATAAGCATAAAGGGGTTGTTAAAATTTTCAAGTTTGTTTCCATCTTCTCAATTTCTCTCTGTTTCTTGTAATTAAACATTTGGATTTTGATATGCTTAAGTATTATTATGTCTCATTGATAAATTTATACTCTTATAC
Source organism: Apodemus agrarius (assembly GCA_964023405.1). Lineage (NCBI taxonomy): Eukaryota > Metazoa > Chordata > Mammalia > Rodentia > Muridae > Apodemus > Apodemus agrarius. The sequence continues at coordinate 132,614,484 of OZ030009.1, read as the reverse complement.
ATAGTACAGAAGATCTCTTTTTATGTGGATTATGATAATTGACTGGGATTTTATGATATAGGACTGAAAAGATTTTCTTCTACTTGTCTTTTAATATCCTATTCCTTCTATCTTTTAATGTCCACTGAATGCATACATTTAAATATATTTACATCAGTAACATGGAGTCTTGTCTAACCTGTCTTTAAATATTATGCTTAGTCTATTTATACCTCACCTATAAACTTCACACATGGATGGTTTTTAATCTACCTTACTCCATAGTCATTTCATTTGCACCAGACAAGGGCTCTCTGACTCCCTATTTGTTCTCAGAGTATCATTTCTTCTTTAGGAGTACCAAGTCACTACCCCTATACCACTGTAGAATGACTACTGCTTTCATAGACACAATGAGTATTACTCTGGGCTCAGTGTTTGCAGGAAGATTCTATTCTGTAGCCGTTTCTTAGGGAGCTGGGTGATACAAGAAGCTCACAAAACTCATAAGATCAGGAAAATTGGCAAACTGAAAGGAAACACAATGCCCATCCTCAGAGTTATACAAATAGCAAGCGGATGCTTAGGGGGAAAAGACCATAAGGTAGATAGATGTCTGTGACATCTATAGGGAATACCAGGGACATGGTTCTATGAGACACTCATGTTGAGGTGAAACTTTTCAGTCATTCGGACACCTTTGTCGTGCCTGTCCTTGTGAAAGCAATTCTAATAAAGTCACTAGTTCTGTCCTAGTTAATCTTGTCAATTTTATTGGATCTGGGGTCACACATCTGGGTAATTCATAAGGGTATTTTTGGAAGGATTAATTTCAGAGGAAGAACCTCCCTCAGGGTGAAGAATGTCTTCCAGTAGCAGCCCAGTCTGAAGAAATGCAGTTACCTGCCTGCCTGCCTTCCGGAGACATGCATCTCCTCTATGCCTGCCATGACTGTTGCATCTCTTCGGTGAGATCTGAATCCAATTCTTTGCCTTTTTGATTTGAACTGAAGATCTGTAACTCTCCAGATTGGGACTGTTGAGGTGCTCATTCTATGGACTGAGCAATTACCATGTTCTCAGTCCGTCGAGCATGACAATGGTTATTGCCCAGTCTAACTTGTGTGAGCCAATATAATAAATCCCTCCTGTAATGTATGCTCAGCCTAGCCATTCTGTTTCTCTGGGAAACCCTGGATGACACAGGTTCATTAAGCTGAACATGGACAGAGCTGTTTCTTTGACATATTGCTGCACTCTCTTTCTGGTATGAATACACCTTACTGTACATTTCCCCAAGAAAATGTGCTTAACAGGTTCTTTGTCTCAGAAAATGTGTTTGGGTAAGACTCGAGGTACAGGGTAGCTTCTGTTAATCTAATAAAGTAGGTAATTACAGAACTAGCAGGAGATGGAGAACCCTCTTTAAAAGTTGAGTACAGAAACTATCACATATGGATAAGGGTTTTCTTAGAAAAACAGAATAAAGGAGGAAGCTTGGCAGGGGTATTATTTTTATCAACTTTATTCTTTTACAGTAGATTCCTATCTACTACATTTGAGGTGAAACTGTAGTTAGCCAGAAAGGCTGTAAAAGTTAACAGAACATATTAAGAATATCCTTTTTGGATTCTCAGATCCTTTTAACCAAAAATATGTGTTGACAGCTTAATGGATCTTTAAATGAATTAAAAACAAATGGCCAAGATAACAAGTACATCAACCTGTTGGGCACAACATTGGGATGGCTTCCTATGTACTTTTCAGCTAATGCTATTATAAGGAACACAAACATGAACAATGATGTAAGTACCACCAAGCAGGGACTATATGGAGGCTTGTCTATACTCAGCATGACTCTGCCCAGCTCCCATCCTGGTCAAGTCTTTTACATACCTGCTAACTAATATCCAATAAAAGGAGACCAGAAAAAAAGTAAAAACAAGAGCAAAAGGAGAACAAAAGAAAAGACATCCTTTTGACATACATTTAGATGTCAGGAAAAGCAGTAATGAAGGGCAGTTGACAAAAATCATCTTGAGCTGTAATAGGTAATTGTATTTGTGCAGAGCATATGACTGCTGTTATTTATTTTTATTACTCCACAGAGTTGCTTTGAAGCTTAGAGTTACCATGTAGGATAAACATAAATAGAACCAACACCATTTGATATCACCTTTACTGGTAATAGGGTCCTGGTAGGATGCTTTCACAGGATCCTGGGGGAACAGTGGTTGGTTCACAGCCCACAGTAAGTGCTGCAGATGAAACTGTAACTGAATGCTTGTTATTGAAACTGTATTCTTTCAACACACTGTTATGCCAATTCCTCAGGACAAACTTCCTCTCCTCTAACTTATTTCAAATAAATTCATAACAAAGAAAATAAGAAAGTTTCCATCGACTGAAATGAAAATACCCATATAATAAGGTGACCATTCTGGTTAGAGACAGAAAATTAAAGGCTAATACTGTGCTTGACTTGGTGCTCACTATTCTTTTATTTATTGTATTTGCATTTTAAAATGACCTATAATCTACATTGGTAGGCAACAATGCCTGGAGGCAGAGTCTAGTCAAGTTTTATGTCCTAGACTTTAGTCGTGATGAACATTCAGTAGCATAAATCACCAAGAAAGCTGATACAGCTTTGTGTAGGTCTCAGTAGCAGAAATGTCCTTTCTGGTCCCTGAACTCTCCAATGGAAGAAATGATGACAATCTCTAGTTTTAAAATCACTGTAGTATAGGAAAAAAGAATCAAATCACTTCCAAAGGTGCTAGAGTAAATCCCTCAATGATGCCCATCCCTTTGGCTGAATCAGACACACTTTGTTTAATATGTACATCAGTCAAGTCCAATAGTTCTCAACGCATCCTTGGTCTTTAAGGTAAAGTTGTAAGATCAGGACCCCAAATGCAAGTATAGGACCATATTCTATGTGTGATTTCAGACTGACAGTAAACAACAGATAATTCAAATTTATTTAGTAATGAAATATTTAAAATAATAAATTTTCTTATTCACCTTCAAATTATTGTTATGTTTCTTATTTAAAGTAAATACTATGTCAGATAATATTTTAAAGATGAATAATTAGACATTTAACAGTTTGTTTTTATATATTTTTAACAATCGAAAGACATGTTTTCAGAAAGCCTGATGAAAATAATAATTGTAAGCAGACAGAAATAACATGGGTACCATGTTGCATTAAGAGCAGACAGCAGAGTCTTCTGTCTGATAAGAACCTCGAAATAAAAAACATCACACCCATGTGTTCACATGGTAGTAAGTGTGGCTATACCTTAAGAGATTCCATTCCATACAACCCCTTTCCCACTCTAACCACGAATGTTCATAGCTCCCTTTGCTTTAATATAGAGGATTGCAGTCATTGTAATACTATGTATTCATCAAGCACATCAGAATCCCCTAGAAGAGAAGCCTTGATTTCAAATTTCACTATAACAAACAAAATAGAAGCCATGATTTTTAAAATCATTTACGTTAGCATACATTTCTCCAAGATCACTTTTTCATGATAGAATGTAGACATTAATTTTTTAAAGCACAATTTCACAGAGAACATGCCAACTCTGAATTCACTATGCAACCAAGAATGACATTAAAATGATTCTCCTATCTCAACCTCCTAAGTGCTGTGATGACAGAGAGGTAACACATGCCAACTTAGACTATTTTTTTTTAAATTAGTACTATGTATAAATGTTCTATATTTATCCATTCAAGTATAATAATAAAAATGAGTATCATAGTGGTTAATTTATAACTATATGCTTTTGAAGTGTATTTTAAAGACATGGTAAGCTCACCTTAGAGAGACCTCCTACTTCCAAATAAAAGCAGATGATGAACACATTCCAGGTGACCCAGAGAGCAGTCCATACTGTATACTGTAAATAAAGGGATGAGGGAAAGAAAGAAAAAGCAGAGATGAAAATCACATATTTGAAATAAATTAGTAATAGAAATGTCAATAAATATGTTTTTTTGTAAATAACAGGGAATATCGAGATTAAAAAGATCACTTTCTATAAGGTATCCTAAGATTTAAAAATTGAAAATACATGGTTCCTACTGTTGTTAATGAATGCTGGAAACCTAGAATTCTAAAATCCTTTTCTGAGTTGCAGGTACAAGTTAAATCACAGTTCTCTCATGGTTTCTGTTTTCTGTGAAGATAACACAATTATGTAGTTTTCTGTGAACAATAAATCTACTTACCAATTTATGTATGTATATACTATCAATTTATCTTTTATTTGGCTACTTACATAAATATATATATAAATATTCAGAGACTTTAGATGTAAAATATCCAATTCATTAGTATAAATTTTCTAATTTCAGAAATTTAGTCAAACTGAACTTCCATATCTCTGAATGGAGACTTCGAAAATGGATAGTGGAGAGGTGTTACCAAATGCTCCTCTGTTGTATTATTTAGCAGAGTAGAGCACATGACACTGTAATCAAATAGTGAAAAAATAAGTCCATAAAATATCTTCAAAATCCCAGAAATCAATAACTAAGAGACAGAGCAAACATACAGCTGGTTTCCATTATAAAAACACCTTTCATTCATAGCATGCTGTGAAAGTCAGAAATAACATCAATAAGAGCATTAGCCAATCTGATTGAGTGTCATTTAGATCAGACCCCTGCATGGAGATGCAGAGTCCTAGACAAGTGCAAACAGTATATGTTGTAAGGATCATTGACTGATGAAACATAATTGTTCGTATTCCCAACTTACTGTACTGGCAAAAAAATTTACAAATTGTTGTCTAGGCATTTGAGTTAAATCATTGTTTTCTATCAGTAGATTGCAATCATTATATTCCTTTTCTAAGATAAAGACTTGAAATTATTTCATAATTTTATCCTGTGTCAGTTAGTAAAAATATGAACATTAGGTACTGTTTTAAAATCATGACCCTATCAGATATATACTAAAATTGTCTGTTCAATCTACCATATCTTTGCCATTTATCATCTTAAAGTATTTCAAATGATCTTATGTCAATGTGTAAACTGTGAGTGAATGTGTGATGTAACATTTCTCTTTTCTGTGAATATTTTGCTTTTTTTTTTTTTTTTGCAAAAAAAGGTCATAAAGTTACTTAAAGCTCCACAATCACTGCAGATTTACACTGAAACCTGTGAAAGAGGTAATAGGAGCATGATAGTTTGTGCTCATTCAGGGGTTTGCGGTTATTGTGAATACATTCAAACACACTTTTCTAACCATACACCATTCAAATGAATATTGAAAATACCTTAAATACAACTTTAATGGGCTATTTTTAAACATCACAAATACAAAAAACCTATAGATGTTTTACTAATCAGTGAGTATCAAATGAAATATATATATATGATAGAGTAGGGCAGCAATGCCAATAACCAAGTAACTAATAACCAACCTCTAATGAAGCACGACTAAGCCATGACAGGGATTTTTGCTAGTTTGTTTTTGTTTTCCTATTTGGGGAACTGACACAGGCCCTTCCAGACCGTAGGCAAGTTCTGTATCACAAAACTACATTCCTAGAAAAGCCAAATAAATCCTAATTATTACAACCCAGCTCTAACCCTGTGAGTATCGAGAATATCCTGAGTATAGCAAAGGTGTACTAAGATGAGCCCTTTTAACAACTCAGAGCACAAACAATGCCTGAAGGGAAATAAGGATCTCCTATGAGTTGTACTATAGATTCTGTTCCTGACCTTTCACAGACACTAACAGCAGCTGCTTAGTTCTATACATTTGAGAGCCATGAAGGTTGTATTCTTTGTGTTATACTAGGCACTTTTCAGGGGGCATATCACCCAAGTCACCATAGTAAACCCAAGGAGGATGGGTCATCCCTTGATATCCTGTAGAGTGTCAGAGTTGTTCTATGAAATCTGGCAGCTCCAGAGTCAGCAGGCTTCATTTGGTAGGCTTTACTGCAGACCATCTCAGGAAAAGCACTCTAATAGGGTTAGTTGGCTCTCTGGAGTCAAACTTGAGTTCTTTGTAGATATTGGATATTAGCTCTCTATCGGATGTAGGGTTGGTAAAGATCTTTTCTCAATTTGTTGGTTGCCGTTTTGTCCTATGGAGAGTGATAAAGAGCTAAACAAAGAATTCTCAAATGAGGAATATCAAATGGCTGAGAAGGAGCTAAAGAAATATTCAACATCATTAGTCATCAGGGAAATGCAAATCAAAACAACCCCGAAATTCCACCTCATACCAGTCAGAGTGGCTAATAGAAAAAACTCAGGTGACAGCAGGTGCTGGTGAGGATGTGGAGAAAGAGGAACACTCCTCCACTGCTGGTGGGATTGCAAGCTGGTACAACCACTCTGGAAATCAGTTTGGTGATTCCTCAGAAAATTTGACATAGTACTAGCTGTAGACCCAGTTATACTCTGTATATCCTGGCATATACCCAGAAGATTCTTCAACAGGTAATAAGGACACATGCTCTGCTATGTTCATAGCAGCCTTATTTATAGTAGCCAGAAGGTAGAAAGAACCTAGATGCCTTTCAACAGAGGAATTGATACAGAAAATGTGGTGCATTTACACAATGGAGTACTACTCAGCTATTAAAAAATGAAATTCTTAGGCAAATGGATGGTACTAGAAAATATCATCCTGAGTAAAGTAATGCATTCACAAAAGTACACACATGGTATACACTCACTGATAAGTGGATCTTAGCCTTAAAGCCCAGAATACCCAAGATAGAGTTTGCAGACCAAATGAAGGTCAAGAAGAAGAAAGAACAAAGTATGGATACTTTGGTCCTTCTTAGAAGGGGCAACAAAATATCCATGGGATGTATAGAATCAAAGTGTGGAGCAGTGACTAAAGGAAAGACCATCCAAAGACTGCCCCACCTGGGGATCCAGCCCATATATAGTTACCAAACCCAGACATTATTGTGGATGCCAACAAACACTTGCTGACAGGAGCCTGATATAGTCTCCTAAGAGGCTCTGCCAGTACCTGACAAATACAGAGGAGGATGCTTTCAGCCAAGCATTGGACTGAGCACAAAGTCCCCAATGGAGTAGTTCAAGGACCCAAGGAGCTGAAGGAGCTTGCAGCCCCATAGGAGGAAGAACAACAATATGAACCAACCAGTACTCCCAGAGCTTCCTGGGACCAAACCACCAACCAAAGAGTACACATGGAGAGACCCGTGGCTTTAGCTGCATATATAGTAGAGAATGGTCTTGTTGGACATCAAAGAGAGGCGAGGTCCTGAGAAGGCTAGATGCCCCAGTATTGGTGAATGCCAGGACAAGGAAGCAGAAGTGGGTAGGTTGGCGAGCAGGGGGCAGGGAATGGGATAAGTTTTTGGAGGGGAAACCAAGAAAGGGGATAATATTTGAAATGCAAATTAAAAAATTTAATAAAATAAATAAAAACATAAATTTACCGAACGGACACCACGCGAACAGCGGGCACGGCAGGCGGCTGGAGTCAGATGCGTGGACAGAGACCTAGCTTAGCTTAGCTCTGCAGGAGAACTGGGCACCGACCGACAGCTCAGCTGCAGTTGCAGACCACTGCTGACTGGCTCTCCGGGCGGGCTGGCAGCGGGGTGCCATCTTGCCTCGGGACACCGCCCAGAATTCTAGCAGCTGGAGTCAGGTGGGTGGACTGAGACCTAGCTTAGTTTAGCATAGACAACACCACCAGGCTCTGGCCAGCGCCCAGAGTCAGAAGAGATCTGCAGATCCAGGCATCAACAGCTCAGCAACAGTCACTGACCTCTGGGGACAGGCTCGCTGTGCTTTCAGCGGGGCCACCATCTTGCCTTGGGCCGGCGGGCCGGCAAGGCGGGCAGCTGGAGTCAGGTGCTTGGACAGAGACCTAGCTTAGCTTAGCTCTCAGGAGATCTGAGCACAGACAGCTCAGCTGCGGTTGCAGACCACTGCGGACCGGCTCTCCAGGCAGGCTGGCACCGGGGTGCCATCTTGCCTCGGGACACCACCCAGAATCCTAGCAGCTGGAGTCAGGTGCATGGACTGAGACCTAGCTTAGTTTAGCATAGACAACACCACCAGGCTCTGGCCGGCGCCCAGAGTCAGAGGAGATTGGCAGATCCAGGCACCTACAGCTCAGCTGTGGTTGCAGACCACTGCAGACCAGCTAACTGGGCTGGGCTATCTTGCCTCAGGACACAGCAGACTGCTAGCTGCTGCGGTTAGGTCACAGCGGATGACTGGAGGCTGGGATCAAGAACATGGAAGCCCTCTACTACAGCAGTGCCAAAGGCCAGGCTCACAGGAGCTTCAAACTCCAACCAGTAACAATAAGACCAACTAACTCCAGAGATAAACAGATGGCAAAAGGCAAACGTAGGAACGTTACTAACAGAAATCAAGGCAATATGGCACCATCTGAACCCAATTCGCCAACCCCAGCAAGTCCTGGATACCCCAGCACACCAGAAAAACAAGAGTTAAATATAAAAGCACTGGTCATGATACTGCTAGAGGAACATAAAAAAGACATAAACAAATCTCTTAAAGAAATGCAGGGGAACATCAATAGGGTAGAAGCTCTTACAATGCAAACACAAAAATCACTTAAAGAACTCCAGGAGAATATGGGCCAACAGACAGAAACCAATAAAGAGGAAATGAGAAAATCAGTTAAAGAAATGCAGGAGAACTTGAAACAACATGCAGAAGTCATGAAAGAGGGAGCACAAAAATATATAAAAGAATTACATGAAAACACAAACAAGCAAATGAAGGAACTGAGCAAAACCATCCAAGATCTGAACACAGAGGTAGAAACAACTAAGAAATCACAAAAGGAGGCAACTTTGGAGATAGAAAACCTTGGGAAGAAATCAGGGGTCTTAGATGCAAACATCAACAACAGAATACAAGAGATAGAGATAAGAATCTCAGATGCTGAAGATACCATAGTAACCATTGACTCCACAGTCAAAGAAAACACAAAATCCAAAAGGCTTGTAAACAAAAACATCCAGGAAATCCAGGACACAATGAGAAGACCAAACCTAAGGACTATAGGGATAGATGAGAGTGAAGATCTACAACTTAAAGGGCCAGCAAATATCTTTAACAAAATTATGGAAGAAAACTTCCCTACCTTAAAGAGAGACATGCCCATGAATATACAAGAAAGCTACAGAACTCCAAACAGACTGGACCAGAACAGAAATACCTCCTGTCACATAATGACCAAAACCCCCCAAATGTACTAAACAAAGAAAGAATATTAAAGGCAGTAAGAGAAAAAGGCCAAGTAACATATAAAGGAAGACCTATCAGAATCACACCAGACTTCTCTCCAGAAACTATGAAAGCTAGAAGATCCTGGGCAGACCTCATGCAGAGCCTAAGAGAACACAAATGTCAGCCAAGACTATTATACCCAGCAAAACTCTCAATCAACATAGATGGAGAAATCAAAATATTCCATGACAGGACCAAATTTACACAATATCTTTCCACTAACCCAGCTGTACAAAGGATAATAGGAGGAAAACTCCAATACAAGGAAGGAAACTGCACCCAAGAAAAAGCAAGACAGTAACCTTCTTCCATCAAACTCAAAGGAAGATAACCACTCAAAAACAAAAATAACATCAAAAATGTCAGGAAGTAATAATCACTATTCCTTAATATCTCTTAACATCAATGGACTAAATTCCCCAATAAAAAGACATAGACTAACAGACTGGATACGGAAACAGGACCCTACATTTTGCTGCTTACAGGAAACACACCTCAGAGTCAAAGACAAACACTACCTTAGAGTAAAAGGATGGAAGACAATTTTGCAAGCAAATGGTCGCAGGAAGCAAGCTGGAATAGCCATTTTAATATCAGATAAAATTGACTTTCAACCCAAAGTCATCAAAAGAGACACAGAAGGTCACTTCTTGCTAGTCAAAGGAAGAATCCACCAAGAAGAACTCACAATTCTAAACATCTACGCTCCAAATGTAAGGGCACCCTCATTCGTAAAAGAAACTTTACTAAAGCTCAAAGCACACATTGCACCTCACACAATGATTGTAGGGGACATCAATACTCCACTATCCTCAGTGGACCGATCAGGAAAACAGAAACTAAACAGGGACACAGGGAAACTCATCGAAACTTTGGACCAATTGGATTTAACAGATATATATAGAACATTTCACCCTAAAGCAAAAGACTATAACTTTTTCTCAGCTTTCTCACCTTCTCCAAAATCGACCATATAATTGGTCACAAGACAGACCTCAACAAATATAAAAAGATCGAACTAATCCCATGCCTCTTATCAGATCACCATGGAGTAAGAGTGTTCTTCAATAGCAACAAAAACAACATAAAATCCTCATACACGTGGAGGCTGAACAATATTCTACTCAATGATACCTTAGTCCAGGAAGAAATAAAGAAAGAAATCAAAGATTTTTTAGAATTTAATGAAAATGAAGGCACAACATACCCAAATCTATGGGACACAATGAAAGCAGTGCTTAGAGGAAAACTCATAGCCCTGAGTGTCTCCAAAAAGAAACAGGAGAAAGCATATACTAGCAACTTAATAGCACACTTGAAAGCTCTGGAACAACAAGAAGCAATTTCACCCAGGAAGAGTAGAAGACAGGAAATCATCAAACTCAGGGCTGAAATCAATCAAGTTGAAACAAAGGGAACCATACAAAGAATCAACAAAACCAGGAGCTGGTCCTTTGAGAAAATCCACAAGATAGATAAACCCCTAGCCAGACTTACCAAAGGGCACAGAGACAGTATTCAAATTAACAAAATTTGAAATGAAAAGGGAGACATAACAACAGAAACTGAGGAAATTCAAAAAATCATCACATCCTACTACAAAAACCTATACTCACCACAACTGGAGAATCTGGAGGAAATGGACAATTTCCTAGACAGTTACCAAATACCAAAATTAAACCAGGATCAAATAGATCGTCTAAAGAGACCCATAACCCCCAAAGAAATAGAAGGGGTCATAGAAAGTCTTCCCACCAAAAAAAAAAATAAAATAAATAAATAAATAAAAACCCACAGGTCCAGATGGTTTTAGTGCAGAATTCTATCAGACCTTCAATGAAGTCCTGATACTGATACTCTTTTAACTATTCCACAAAATAGAATCAGAAGGAACACTACTCAACTCATTCTATGAAGCCACAATTACCCTGATACCAAAACCACACAAAGATCCAACTACAAAAGAGAACTACAGGCCAATTTCTCTTATGAATATCGATGCAAAAATACTAAACAAAATTCTTGCCAACCGAATCCAAGAGCACAGCAAAATGATCATTCACCATGATCAAGTTGGCTTCATCCCAGGGATGCAGGGATGGTTCAATATATGGAAATCCATCAACGTAATCCACTACTTAAACAAACTCAAAGAAAAAAACCACATGGTCATCTCATTGGATGCTGAAAAAGCATTTGACAAAATTCAGCATCCTTTCATGCTAAAAGTCGTGGAAAGAGCAGGAATTCAAGGCCCATATCTAGACATAGTAAAAGCAATATACAGCAGACCAGCCAACATCAAGGTAAAGGGCGAAAAACTTGAAGCAATCCCACTAAAATCAGGGACTAGACAAGGCTGTCGCCTCTCACCATATCGCTTCAGTATAGTACTTGAGGTACTATGTAGAGCAATTCGACAACAGAGGGAAGTCAAAGGGATACAAATCGGAAAGGAAGAAGTCAAACTATCACTATTCACAGATGACATGATAGTATACTTAAGTGACCCAAAAAACTCCACCAGAGAACTCCTGCAACTGATAAACGACTTCAGCAAAGTGGCTGGCTATAAAATCAACTCAAGCAAATCAGTAGCCTTCCTATACGCGAAGGATAAGCAGGCCGAGAAAGAAATTAGGGAAATGACACCCTTCACAATAGCCACAAATGATATAAAGTATCTTGGAGTGACTCTAACCAAACAGGTGAAAGATTTATATGACAAAAACTTCAGGTCTCTGAAGAGGGAAATTGAAGAAGACATCAGAAAATGGGAAAATCTTCCATGCTCGTGGGTTGGCAGGATTAATATAGTTAAAATGGCAATCTTGCCAAAAGCAATATACAGATTCAACGCAATCCCAATCTAAATCCCAACTCAGTTCTTCATAGAGTTAGAAAGAGCAATTCTCAAATTCATCTGGAATAACAAAAAACCCAGGATGGCTAAAACTATCATCAACAGCCATACCCCTCCTGGGAATATACCCAGAAGATTCCCCAGCATGCAATAAGGATACCTGCTCTACTATGTTCATAGCAGCCTTATTTATAATAGCCAGAAGCTGGAAAGATCCCAGATGTCCCTCAACGGAGGAATGGATACAAAAAATGTGGTATATATATACACAATGGAGTACTATTCAGCCATTAGAAACAATGAATTCATGAAATTCTTAGAGAAATGGATGGAGCTGGAGAACATCATACTAAGTGAGGTTACCCAGTCTCAAAAGAATACCCATGGTATGCAGTCACTGATAAGTGGATATTAGCCTAGAATCTTGGAATACCAAAAACACAAACCACATAACAAGTGACAAGAAGAAAGGAGTGGACACTGGTGCTAGAATGGACCAAAGCATCATTGTGGGGGAGTACAAGAACAGGGAGGTGGAAGGGGTTGGATGAGGAAGCAGGGGGAGGGAAAAGGGCATGTGGGACCTTTGGGGGTAGGGAACCAGAAAAAGGGAAATGAATTGTAAATATAGAATTATCCAATTAAAAAAAAGATTATTTCTCAAGATAGTAACCATGTTATAGCTGGGCGGCTGTAATCCCAACACTTGGGAGGCAGAGGCAGGCGGATTTCTGAGTTTGAGGTCAGCCTGGTCTACAGAGTGAGTTCCAGGAAAGCCAGGGCTACATAGAGAAACCCTGTCTCAAAAAAAAAAAAAAAGATAGTAACCATGTTATACATAGACGTGATTTTGTTCTTGATAAATGGTCACTTTCTCACTTTTGTTTCTTAGGTAATTAAAATGTTAAAATTAATATTTATCAAAAACCCAATAAATTATGTCAGATACTGTATTAATTAAGCAAAGTACTTCTTTTTTATTAATAAATGTATAATTTTAAAGAGGTAAAAAAAAACCATAAATTTTAAAAAGGAAAAGCACTCTTAAAGTAACTTGACCCTTCACTAAGCTTTTCAACTCGCCAGATGACAAATGAATCAAAAAACCATTTTTTTTTACATACTTAATTTTTTTTATTTTATTTTCTATATTCTATGTTTACATTCCAAAGGCTTTCCCCTTTCCCAGTTCCCACCCACCATAGTTCCCATAGTTCCTCTCCTCCCCCATCTGTTCCCCAATAATTCCCCCTCCCCCCTCGGTTTCTTTACTAAAATGGATGCAATCTTTACAGGCCCAGGGTCCTCTCCTTTCTTCTTCTTGGGAATCATTTGACTTGCTATTTGTGTCTTGAGTATTTAGGGCTTCTGGGCTCATTAATATCCACTTATCAGTGATTGCATTTCATGTGCATTCTTTTGTGATTGGGTTAATTCATTTTACTAAAAATGTAGTTCATTTTTATATTTTTTGTCACACACTGTCACACATGGTAGGAATCTGACATACTTTTGTTTGTATGGGAGCTAGATAGAGTTACTTCTAATATATTGCTGGTTGAGAACAATGCCTTTATGATTGAATTTTGGGTTGTTTGAGACATAAATGATACACTTTAGTGTGCAGTTAATAGACCACATGGAGCCACATAAGCATGCAGAAGAGAAATCTGGCAAAATAAATTCATGGATGAGCATTTACGTAGTCAGAAATACTAAGTCATCCCCTTTAAGACTGGCTATCCAGGGCACATCTTTGAAATGGGTTGCTTCTAGTAGCAATTCAGCTGACATGATAATTATAGTACAAGATGGCTTTCTGTTTTTGACAAATACCTTTTGGTTAGTATGGAGCATGGCATCAGACTTGTGTATCTATGTTGGTTATACAAATTGCAGTGTGAATGACTTGACCTTTCCATGTTAAAATTACCGGCACATAATTTTTTTCTCTCTCTTCCCTGTTTCCTTAAACTCAGCACACACCTTTTAGGTCCCATAGACAATGCATGGTTCTGTGTGATTTTCTAATCATGTCCTCACCTTATGAGGATATTTAAGAATTTGGTAATTGAAATAAACTTTATAAGTTTTCCAGTCTGGCGGGGCAGTGGTGGCACATGCCTTTAATCCCAGCTCTTGGGAGGCAGAGGCAGGCAGGCAGATTTCTGAGTTCAAGGCCAGCCTGGTCTACAGAGTGAGTTCTAGGACAGCCAGGGATACACAGAGAAATCCTGTCTTGAAAAGGAGAACACAAAGAAACACACAAACAAGCTTTCCAGTCTGTATTTCCAGCATTGATAAAGTGAGACTATCACGGATAGTTTTAGGTCATTTCATTTTTTTTATCAGTATGAGTCTACCATAACATTTGCTCACAATATGGTATGAAATAAACGAGCTAGGCTCATTGCTTTTATATTATTCTGCTACTTCCTGGGGTTTAATAATTTTGTGAGAAGAACCTTAAGGGAAACCTGCTATCCATGAACCTTACTAGTAAGGAAGTCAGAGAGAAGGCAAAACATAAAAGTGATGAATAGTAACAGTTCAATCGTGTTTCATGATTTGGTCTAGATAAAGGCCAGGACAAACCTGCCACATACATTATGACTCCACAAACATATGTATGAACTGGGTTTTAATGGTGGTAAATATAGCAACTATGAAATCAAACAAATATTCCAAGGCTTCACAGCCAATAATATGTGAAATAGAGTCACTTCATCTAAAACCCTTACATTCATTTACTATTTCATCAGATCTATTGTTCTCCAAACTCTAAGCGTGAAGTACAGTACAACAGTGGGTGGCTACAATTCTGCTTTCAAGAGCACCAGCTGAATATAGTGCGAGAGGCAGGAAACTGGGATAATTAGGCAGGGCAAAGAAGAAAATGAACAGAAACTGTACTAATTTCATGGTCTCCGGGCTTAGTCCTCACTAGGTGAATAGAATAGGGTAGGCATTTACTAAGTGTCAATTGAGTTAAAGGATTACAAAGTTCCCAAGGAGGATAAGAGAATAGGTCATTCCAGGTAGGAGATTCAGGATGTGCTCCTGAGGAGGCAGAGGAGCTTGTGGCCCATAGGAAACACCTTGAGGTCATTGAAAGGAGGGCAAAAGGCGTAAGAAGGCAGAAAAGCAATTTTCTCTAGCTTGACCTCACACTCCACGTATTTTGGAAATTTAGTGAAAGATGCTGAAGGGCTCCTTCCATATCACCATTTAGCCAAATCTTTTTACAAGAGCGATTACTTCTTTAAGGTCAAGTATGGCCTCACTAATGATCTTCTGTCAGAAATGGTAGAAACTTAACTCTCATGCTGCTCCACTTAATTGCCGCAGCAACAGGCATCATTATATTTTATTCATTGCTGAGTAAGCACTTAGCATGGACCTGGTGCTGGTGTTCCAAAGCATTTGCTAGTTGGAGTGGACTAAGTGTAACTGGGATACAAAAAGAAGGGTGTGCAAAGAATAGCAGACACGGTGTCGAGATGAAACCTCCTGCAATCCAAATATCAAACAGCAACTGTGGTACAGCTATGGTATATGACACAAGAAAGGGTTTCAGCGTGTCATGTGTCATCAGATGTCTGATGAGAGCATGGAAAGGTTAGGCTCACTGCAGAAATACCTAGAAGCTGAGATCTGTGGTGCGCATCCTCAGGGGAGAAGGAATTGAAAGAATGCCTGGGCTGGAACACAGAATACTTCTAAGTTCAAAGCCATAGCTACCATTCATCCACTAAAGACACCGAGTATTTTGTTTTAGTAGGTGACTAGAAAACAATGCATATAAGGAGTGTTCCATCTTTCCTGGTGCTCCCTACCAAAGGAAGAAAGTGATCGAAGTAGGTTCCTGCTGCAGAGGCAAAATGCTGTGAAATTGAGGTGAGAACAGCCAGGTGGAGGCCTGGGGGATGCTTGAGCCAGGGAAAGAGACTTAATACCTTGTGACTGGCACATTAGCTCACGAGTCCTCTGTTCCTGCCTACCTCTCCAGCCCCTCTCTCCCACAGCCTTGCCTGGTATCTGTGGCCCAGCTCAGCATTTCCTGGATACATATTCCTCTGCGGTTCAATGATTAATCACTATGCTCCTTGCTTCTGTGCCATGAGCATGATTAATAATTTGTTCACATGCAAATCTTCTTTATTAGGCAGAATCTTTGAGAGCACAATGCAATGGAGAGGCTTTGCATACATATACTGTTTTCGCACTCTTACACCTCAAGTTCACAAGGCTCCCTTGGGAATCATGGGCATTGCTTTTCTTCCTGGTTTCTTTGATTTGCTTCCTTCCACCCTTTTTAACCCTAGTAAGGAAAAGGAAGCTTTAGATCTGCCAGAATCTTTAACAAGACTCCTAGGGAAGTGAAGAAAGAAAGCAACAATTTGCTGGGAAAACAAGACTTCCATGCCAAATGCTCCATTTGAGTTAATCTTCCCAAGAATCCTGTTAGGTCTGTTTCATCATCCTTAATTTATAGTTGTAGAGGGACTTGTTAGATGGCTAAGTGATTTGCTCACAGGACCGAGCAGGGAGCAGGTGAACCAGAGGTGTATTGGTCCCACTACTCTTACTAGCTTTCTGAAGTTCTATCACCAGATTTCAAACCTTAGGTTGTTCCTGATGTAAATGCTGACCTAGAACTAGTCCTGATCTGTTTCCCAGGCAATCACAGATTACTATTGTCTATGTGGAGATCCAAATTTCCAAATAGTTACAAATTGCCCATGATAAGTTTTAATTTTCAACTTGGCATAATGTAGAATGAATTGGAAAGAGAGTTTCAGTGGAGAATGGTTTACATTATCTAGCACGTGGGCATGTCTGTCAGGAGCTATCTCAATTACTGAAATTAAGGCGAAAAGACTCAGCATAAAAATCCTAGACTATATTAAAAGAAGCAAGCAAGCAGAGAACAGGCACACGTGTCTTAATTGACTGTGCTCTCTTCTAGACATGTCACTACCTCAAGTTCTCACCACACTCACTTTCCAGCAGTAGTGGACTGCAACATGGGATTGTGACCTAAAACAACTTCTCTGCCTCCTAATTTGCTTACATCAATGTATTTTGTCACAGGAAATGAAACTAAGGCATTTCTTATTTGAGACAAATGTCTAAAGAATCACAAGAGTAGGGAGGCAGAGGCAGGCAGATTTCTGAGTTCGAGGCCAGCCTGGCCTACAGAGTGAGTTCCAAGACAACCAGGGCTACACAGATAAACCCTGCCTCAAAACAAGAAACAAACAAACCCAAAACAAACAAACAAAAAAAGAATCACAAGAGTAATACGTCTGTTCACAACGGTTCTTTTCACAGATGAGGAAGATTACTGCACTATTGCAATTGTGTGCTAGTTTTCCATTGTCTTATGAACACACAGGTCAACTCTATGTTCCTCAAACATCTCTCTCCCTTCCCCTCCCTCCCTTCCCCTCTCTCTCTCTCTCTCTCTCTCTCTCTCTCTCTCTCTCTGTGTGTTTGTGTGTGTGTGTGTGTGTATGTGTGTGTGTGTCTGTATGTGTGTGTGTGTGTGTGTACTTCCTTTTGGCCTTATAAATAGTGACCTGAAGTAGATTTTAATATTCAAAAAAATATAAAAAAAATTGGCTGTGCTGTAAGTCACGTGAGTGACTCAAGGGTCAGCAGCTTTTCAGGGGCAGCAAAGGGAGGCCTGAATCTGAAAGCTAAAGACAATTCCAGTTTGGATTACAAGAGGAAGAGAAGCGTAAAACTGTGTTACTTATGCTCCATATATAATACAATGTGAGAGTTTTAATTGTAAGTAAATGACAGACATTTTGAATGAATAAATAAATAAAAGAAAAAGGGATGCCATAAGAGAAGGATGAATGAAAGAAAGGAAGTTAGTGGAAGAGCAAGTGGAAGGGGAAGGAAGAGAAAGCGGGAGTTATGGTCAGGCATAAAGTTCATCAGGAGATCAGGGATATTCTTGATTTTAACCTCTTAGGGAGCATATTATAGGTTTTAGGTAACAATTTAGGAAAGCACAAACAAACTCACTGGGAAAGGCAAGGGTTGGAAGTTCATAGGAAATTTCATATATTGAAGAAATATAGCAGAAACCTCAATCAAGCAGTGGTTATGGAAAAAGGGTACATGTAGAGTATAAAAGTCACCAGAACTAGACTGTATCTCCAACAGATACCTGAAACTTCACTGTCTGGTCCTAGAGGCCTTAGTAGAATAACAATAACAAAAAACAGTTACTCAACATTACTACTATTTAAAATTTAATTCATAACTTGCTATTCTGCATATACTAAGGCATCTTATGCCATCCCCAGTAAATCTCTCTTTAGTAGATCATATAATAGCACATATGACATTAAAAAGTAGAACAGGAGTTGGTTAGCCCCACTGTAAGGTGAGAAATATCAAATACCCTTTACTTGTCAAGTTCCAAATATTTACATCTATGAAATGAGGAAAGCTATCACAAAGTTTATCTTGATGTTCCAATGGTATAACTGGTATATTTTTCAAAGCAAATGATGGTTTTTGATTGTAAACAGATTGGGATTAAAAAAAACTTAAAGATGATATTTAAGTCATTTTTCTAATGTTGCTAATCTATAACATTGCAAAAATTTCATGGTATATTTTATATTTACAGGCCGGATGACTATCTTAGAGGATGATAGTCCTACTTATAATCATTTACATTATTATAATTCATCACTCACCATAAAAGAAGCCTGTATTGCTGTCTTGTCTTTATAGGAAATACAACTAAATGCTATGAATGTCGTAAGTTAGATGAAGGCCCCATTGTGCACTTCAGTGAGTGCCCTGCCTCCTAGTAGGCTGATCTTGCTTGACAAAACTTTCAAGATGCATAAGTGCTTGAAGTGTATCTTGACAAGTGAGACACATTCAATTTTAACAATTTGGAAACAAAAATGTGAGTGTATTTTAAGCACCATTGTATTCATGCTTTTATACTACCCTATGCTAATGAAAATAGTGTTACTATGTTTAATGATTAAATAATTATGCTAGGTAGGTTTGCTTTCTATGGTTAGTGGTGGTTTCATTGATATTAATGGTACCTGAATACACTGATGGACTATGAACATATACCAAATCTCATTATAGCATCAAGTGTTTCATAAAGCCTTCTTCTCCATTCAAACCATGTCTTAAATTTATTATACCATGAATGATTCTGTCATCTTAGACTCATGAGCATGGCTTTGCTCTAGGTGAAGCATTTTTGAATTTTCTATTTTACAGATTGAGGTTTATTCCAAAATTGAGAATTTCAGAGGACAAACAGAAATACTATTTAAAATCATTTAAAGTACTCACAAATTATTTCATTCATTTTTCATTCTTAATAGATAGATCATAGTGCTTATATGAAAAGACATAAGAATACCCCACCACCCTCCACCTTTCACACACCTAGAGGGAGCATGACCACCAGGAGTTTCTGACACCCCTGGGCTCACATGTGAGTTTTCTCCCCCAGCCCGAATGCCTGGCATAACTGGGAGCCCCCAAATCTCCTTGGGGTGAAGAAGACACAAGATCCACTGCCCTGATGAAGGCACAGCTTCCTTCTGGTTCATATTGTACCCAGAAGAAGATTGTGTACTCTAGCACTCCTACTCTCCAACCCTGCACACACCCAGAGACAGCTTGAACCCCCCAGGAATTCTGACACCTCCAGGCTCACAGGTGAGTCTGCCCCATCTGCCCCCAAACCTGGCCTAACTGGGCCACCTCCCTGCTCCCCCCTGGGGACCCAGAGGACACAGGACCTTCTGCTCTACCCAAAATACTTCTTCCAGTCCATAACTCTGCAGGGGAACAGATCTTGTGCTCCAGCATCCCCTAACCTGCCCACAATAAAAGTAAACGTGTCTCCTAGGACTTCTGCCACAGCCAGGTTCACAGATCTGGTGCTCTAGAACCCCTCCTACACCTAGAGACAGCCTATCACAAAGGAGGCCCACCATAACCAGGCTTACATAAGGGCAGGCTCTAGTCAGAGACAGCAAGGCCAGTTAACATCAGAGAAAAACCAGATGACCAGAACCAAGAGCAAGAACATAAGCAAGAGAAGCCAATGCCACATGTCACCATCAGAACCCAACCAAGTGAAAGATCAGTATGACAAAACTTCAAGTCTCTGATGAAAGAAATTGAAGAAGATTGTAGAAGATGAAAAGATCTCCCATGCCCATGGATTGGCAGGATTAATATAGTAAAAATGGCCATCTTGCCAAAAGCAATCTACAGATTCAGTGAACTCCCCATCAAAATTCCAAATCGATTCTTCAAAGAGAATTGAAAGAGTTAGAAAGAGCAATCTGCAAATTCATCTGGAATGACGAAAAACCTAGGATAGCAAAAACTATTCTCAACACAAAAGATCTTCTGGGAGAATCACCATCCCTGACCTCAAGCTTTACTACAGAGCAATAGTGATAAAAAATGTTTGGTATTGGTATGGAGACAGGCAGGAAGATGAAAGAAATAGAACTGAAGACCCAGAAATGAACCCACACACCTATGACCTCTTGATATTGACACAGGAGCTAAAAATATTCAGTGGAAAAAAGACAGCATGACTAAATAGTGCTGGAACAACTGGAGGTCAGCATACAGAAAAATGCAAACCGACCCATTCCTATCTCCTTGTACAAAGCTCAAGCCCAAGTGGATCAAGGACCTACACATAAAACCAGACACACTGAAGCTTATAGAGGAGAAAGTGAGGAAGAACCTTGAACTCATGGGCACAGGGGAAAATTTCCTGAAAGGAATGCCATTGGCTTATTCTCTAAGATG
Source organism: Apodemus agrarius (assembly GCA_964023405.1). Taxonomy (NCBI): domain Eukaryota; kingdom Metazoa; phylum Chordata; class Mammalia; order Rodentia; family Muridae; genus Apodemus; species Apodemus agrarius. Next base: position 132,593,507 of record OZ030009.1, on the reverse strand, counting down.
AAGAATTGACAAATTGGGACCTCATAAAACTGCAAAACTTCTGTAAGGCAAAGGACACTGTCAATAGGACAAAATGGCAACCAACGGATTGGGAAAATATCTATACCAATCCTACATTGAATAGAGGGTTAATATCCAATGTACACAAAGAACTCAAGAAGTTAGATTTCAGAGAGTCAAATAATCATATTAGAAAATGGGGTACAGAGCTAAACATGGTATTCTCAACTGAGGAAACTCAAATGGCTCTGAAGCACCTAAAGAAATGTTCAGCATCCTTAGTTATCAGGGAAATGCAAATCAAAACAACCCCGAGAGTCCACCTCACATCAGTCAGAATGGCTAAGATGAAAAACTCAGGGGACAGCAGATGCTGGAGAGAATGTGGATAAAGAGGAACACTTTTCCATTGTTGGTGGGAATGCAAGCTGGTAAAAGTACTCTGGAAACCAGTTTGGCAGTTCCTCAGAAAATTAGACATAGTACTACCTGTGGACCAGCTATACCACTCCTGGGCATATATACCCAGAAGATGCTCTAACAGATAATAAGGACACATGCTCTACTATGTTCATAGCAGTCTTATTTATAATAGCCAGAAACAGGAAAGAACCCAGATGTCCTTCAACAACAGAATGGATGCAGAAATTGTGGTATATTTACACAATGGAGTATTATTCAGCTATAAAAACAATGAATTCATGAAATTCTTAGGCAAATGGATGGAACTAGAAAGTGTCATCCTGAGTGAGGTAAACCAGTCACAAAAGAACACATATGGTATGCACTCACTGATAAGTGGATATTATCTCAAAAGCTCAAAATAAACAAGTTACAATTCACAGACCACAGGAAGCACAAGAAGAAGGAAGACTGAAGTGGGGGTGCTTTGGTTCCTCTGAGAAAGAGAAAAAAATATTCACAGGAGCAACTATGGAGAAAAAAGGTAGAGAAGGGACTAAAGGAAATGCCACTGAGATTTATCCTATAAACAGTCACCAAACCCTGACACTATTATGGATGACAAGAAGTGCATACTGAAAGAAGCCTGTTATGGTTGTTGTTGGAGGAGCCCTGCCTTCCCTTTACAGATACAGAGGCAGATGCTAGCAGCCAATCATTGGACTGGCATAGTGTCCTCAATTGAGGAGTTGACGGGCATACTGGAGGACCTGAAGGGGTTTGCAGTTCCATGAGAAGAACAAGGATGTAGGCCAACCAAACACCCCAGGACTCCCAGGGACTAAACCATCAATCAAGGGATACACATGGTTCCAGCCAAAAGTGTGGCAAAGGAATGCCTTGTTGGGCATTGGAAGGAGAGGTCTTTGGTCCTGTGAAGGCTCAATAGATGCCCCATGTTGGTGAAATGGGGGGGGCGTAGATGGGAGTTGGTCGGGTGGAGGGGCATATACTTGGAGTCAGGGGGTGGGAGGAGGGGTTGATGGGTTTTCAGGGAGGAAGGAAACTGGAAAAGATTTTAGCACCTGAAATGTAAATGAAGAATATATTCAATAAAAAAAATGTTTAAAAAAATCAGACATAAAACAAGTCTCAACAGATACAAGAAGATTTAACTAATCCCACACATTCTTTCAGATCACCACAGACCAAGTCTGGTCTTCAATAACAACAACAACAATAGAAAATCCACATACTCATGGAAACTAACCAACACTCTACTCAATGATAACTAGATCGGAAAGAAAAAAGAAATTAAAGATATTTTAGAATTTAACGAAAATGAAGGCAGAGCATACCCACGAATATGGGATAAAATGAAAGTAGTGCTAAGAGGAAAACTCACAGCTCTGAGTGCCTTCATAAAGAGATTAGAGAGTTCATACACTAGCAACTTAACAGCACATCTGAAAGCTCTAGAACAAAAAGATGCACATACACCAAAAAGGAATAGATGGCAGGAAATAATTAAACACTGGGCTTAAACCAAGGAGAAACAAAGAAAACTATCCAAAGAAGCAACAAAACTAGGAGCTGGTTCTTTGAGAAAAAATAAGAAGATAGATTAACCATTTGCCAAACTAACTAGAGGGCACAGAGAGAGTATCAAAATTAACAAGGTCAGAAATGGAAAGAGAAACATAAGAACAGAAACTGAGGAAATTAAAAAAATCATCAGATCTTACAACAAAAGTCTATACTCAAGAAAACTAGAAAAATCTAGAGGAAATGGATAATTTTCTAGATAGATTCCAGGTATCAAAGTTAAATCAGGATCAGATAAGCCATCCAAACAGTCCCATAACCCCTTAGGAAATAAAAGCATTCATTAAAAGTCTCCTAACTAAAATAGCCCAGATGGTTCTATTGCAGAATTCTATCAGACCTTTGAAGAAGAGTTAATACTAATACTTTTCAAACTATTCCACAAAATACAAACAAAAGGAGCACAACCTAATTTGTTCTATGAAGCCACAGTTGCACTGATACATAAAACTACACAAAGACCCAACAAAAAAATGAAAACTTCAGACAAAAACCCTTTTGAATATCAATGCAAAATACTCAGTAAAATTCTTGCAAACTTAATACAAGAACACAACAAGAGGATCATTTACCATGATCAAATAGGCTTTGTCTCAGTTGTGCAGGGATGGTTCAATGTACAGAAATCCGTCAACATAATCCACTATGTAAACAAACCCAAAGGGAAAAAACTATATGATCATCTCATTAGATGCTAAAAAAAGTCTTTGACAAAATACAACACGCCTTCATGTTAAAAGTCTTGGAAAGATCAGAACTTCAAGGTTAATACTTAAACATAATAAAAGCAATATACCACTATACAGCAAACCCATAGCCAATATCAATTTAAATGAAGAAAAACTTGAAGCATTTCCACTAAAATCAAGAACAAGACAAGGCTTCCCACTCTCTCCCTATTCATTCAATATAGTAGTCAAAGTTCTAACTAGAGCAATTATACAACAAATGAGGTCAAAGTGTCAACACCCTTCACAACAGTCACAAATAATATAAAATATCTTCACAGGACCCTAACCAAGAAATTGAATGATCTGTGTGATAGGAAGTTCAAGTCTCTGAAGAAAGAAATTGAAGAAGACTTTAGAAGATGGCAAAATCTCCCATACTCATGTATAGGCAGGATTAACATAGGAAAAATGACTAGCTTACCAAAGCAATCTACTGATTCAGTGTAAATTCCAACTCAAATCTTAACTGAGATAGAAAGAGCAATTCTCAAATTCATCTGGAATAACAAAAAACCCAGGATAGCAAAAATAATTCTCCACTATAAAAGAACTTGGGGTGGTGGTGGTGGTGAAGAATCACTATCCCTGAACTCAAGCTGTACTGCAGAAAAATAATGATAAAAACTGTATGGCATTGGTACAGATACAGGCAGGAAGATCAATGAAATAGAACTGAAGACCCAGAAATAAACCAACAGGCCTGTGATTACTTGATTCTTTACAAAGAGCTCAAAACCATCCAGTGAAAAAAGAGAGCATTTTCCACAAATGTGTTTGCTCAACTGGTGGTCTGCATGTAGAAGAATGAAAATTGATCCATTTTCATCTCCTTGTACAAAGCTCAAGTCCAAGAGGATCAAAGACCTCCACACAAAACCAGATATGCTGAATCTAATAGGAAAAAGGCAAAAGAGCCTTGAACACATGGGCATAGGAAAAAATTTCCTGAACAGAACACCAATGGCTTAGGCTCTAAGATCAATTGAAAAATGGGATCTCATAAAATTGAAAAGCTTCTGAAAGACAAAGGATACCATCAATAGGACAAAAAGGCAACCTACAAATCTTTACCAGCCCTACCTCTGATAGAGGGCTAATATCCAAAATATACAAAGAACTCAAGAAGTTAGATTCCATAGAACCCAATAAACCTTCTTAAAAATGCAGTACATTCTGAACTGAGGAATGTTGAATGGTCAAGAAAAATTCAACATCCTAAGTCATAAGGGAAATGCAAATCAAAATGACCCTGAGATTCCACAGCATACCAGTCAGAATAACTAAGGTCAAAAACTCAGAAGACAGCAGATGCTAGCAAGAATGTGGAGAAAGAGGAACACTCCTCCATTGCTGGAGGGATTGCAAGCTCATAAAATTACTTTGGAAAGCAATCTGTTGCTTCCTCAGAAAATTAGAAATAGTTTTATCTGAAGATTCAAGTATACCACTACTGGTACTCCAACACACAATAAGAACACATGCTCCAATATAATCATATCAGCCTTATTTATAATAGACCAATGTTCCTCAGTGGAAGAATGGATACAGAAAATGGTGTGCATTTAAATAATGGAAAGATACTCAGGTATTAAATATTATGACTTCATCAAATTTGCAGGCAAATGGGTGGAACTAGAAAATATAATTCTGAGTGACTTAACCCATACCCAAAAGGACACACATGGTATGTGCTCACTGATACGTAGATATTAACCCAAAAGCTCAGAATACCCATAATACAACTCATAGTCAATATGAAGCTTAACAAGAAGAAAAATCAAAGTGTGGATGTAGTGGGTGAGAGGGACCTCTAAGGGAGAAGGGGGGGGGAAGGTAAAAAGGGAGGAAGGACCTGATATGGGAAGATATAGGAGAGAAGTCTAGAAGGTCAGGAAAATGAATAGAAATATTTAGCAGTGGGGGTGGGGAATGGGGAAACCAGTAGAAAGTCCTAAAAGCCAGGGAAGTGAGAGGTTCCCAGGACCCAACTAAGATGACATTAGCTGAAATACCCTAACAAGTGGAGATAGACCCTGATTAGTCCAGATGCAGATATTCACAGCCAACTCAGACTGAGCCCTCAGACTGCAATAGAAGAGTTAGGGGAAGGACTGAAGGAGCCGAAGGGGATTATAACCCCATAAAAAGAACAACAATATCAACTAAGAGATGTGCACCCCCTCCCCTGTTCCCCAGTGCTTGCAGGGATTAAACCACTAACCAAGGAGGATGGGTCCATTGATCCAGAAGATTGCCTTATCTGGTATCAATGAAAGGGGAGGCTTGTTGTAGATGGGTATGGTGCTGTTCTTGTGAACCAATCCCCTAATGAATAAAGGAGCCAATTACTGGGCGAGTAGGTGGGACTTCTGGGTTGGATGGAGGAAGAGAGGATGTAGGAGTTAGTTACTCCCTTTTGCTGCTGGGACAGCAGAGCGGTAAGATGTAGCTGCTATGGTTTCCTAGGATCCATCGCCAGAGGGATCAGATTTTAATAAGGTTTTCAAGATTAGGTTTTAGTTCTTATGCCCAGAGATTGAGTTACCATTGTTTCTGAACTAAGTTTGTGTTGCGTTTTCCTTCACACCGTGGCTTGTCTGGGTTCAAGAGAGAAAGTTATGGTGATCAAGTGTGTGTTTGCTTAAAGTGCTCCACAAAGGCATGGGGGATTTGAAGCACAGGGTTGTCGTGGTAGTGACCTGCCACTGGGAACCTAGTCAGCTGGGTGGAGACGTTTCGGGAGATCCAAGCCAGTGAATCTCCATGAGATAAAAACAGGTAGACCATTTCCTGCCAGTGTGTTGGCCGTCTAGGTTAGTGAGGCAGAGAGATAGAGGCACAATGCGGAATGCGCTGAACCGGTTAGACTTTTTACTGTTTCACTCAACAGAGGCCCTTGGTCCAGTGCAGAGAGGAAACCCTAGAATAGGATTATGCTAGAGTGGATGGGTGGCAGAGCACCCTCTTATAGGAAAAGGGGAGGGAGTATGGGATGGGGGATTTGTAGACGTTAGATCAGTAAGGCAGACAACATTGAAATGTAAATAAATATAATAAGCAATTAAAAAAAACTTACCACCATGATGTAACGTGGTCTATACTGGATGGTTCCAAACAGACCCAATATGACAACTATTATATGCAGGAAATTTCCAAGAATAGGTGCCCACTGGAAGCCAAGGAAGTCAAAGATCTGCCTCTCCAAGGCTGAAAGCTGCAACAAAAGAGAGTTCATTATTGCCTAATCCAGGCTCTGTCATATCATCTTCATTGTTAGCTCCTAGCTGCAGAAATTTGCACATTCAATTACAATCGTGCAGCCGGGCATGGTGGCACACGCCTTTAATCCCAGCACTTGGGAGGCAGAGGCAGGCGGATTTCTGAGTTCGAGGCCAGCCTGGTCTACAGAGTGAGTTCCAGGACAGCCAGGGCTACACAGAGAAACCCTGTCTCGAAAAACCAAAAAAAAAAAAAAAAAAAAACCAAAAAAAAAAAAACCAAAAAAAAACCAACAACAACAAAAAAAAAAACAATTACAATTGTGCTTGTAGACTTTCCTCTCCCTCTCCCTCTCCCTCTCCCTCTCCCTCTCCCTCTCCCTCTCCCTCTCCCTCTCCCTCTCCCTCTCTCTCTCTCTCTCTCTCTCTCCCTTTCTTTCCTTCCTATCTCTCCCTCTCTCTCCCCCCTCACCCCTTCCCTCTCTTGCTTCCCTTTAAGAAAAGGGATTTCATGTGGAGTTGATGATCAAGCTGAGATGGTCCTGTGTGTTAAACAAGGACTCTACCATTGGGATTCACCATCAGTCTCCATTGCTAGGACCTATGGAGCAAACTGTTTAATTCAGTTTTACTCAGAAAATCGTATAAAGTAACTTGAATATTCTGAATTCAAGTATAGAGTTTTAAACCTGTCTCAAGTCATGACCTAATTAGACATTCTTCTTAAATCATTTTCTACAGAAAAACATTCAGGCATAGAATGTGTCTTAGTCATTATTTTCCGACAAGTGAGTAGCTAGCCCAGCATACTTAGAACAATAACTGTAGCTTTAGGTGTTCAATAAAACATGGTATCAAATTTGGATAAAACAAAACCCTTATCTTCCTGTATGAATTATATGTAAGCAACTTTGGTTTGCATAGGGAGAGCTCGCAAAGCCCATGTGTTAAAATCTTAGTGTCCATGCAACAGTGTCATAGGTGGGGTGGGTGGTAAGTGGTGGCTCCTCTACTGAAGAGGGGACTAATTGCATGACCTAATGGGTCGTTTGGAAATTACAAAGGTCAGTTCTAGTTGGAACAAGTAGGTCATTAGGGGGATGACTCTGAAGTATGTATTTTTGTCCCCCTGTTCGGTTCTTCATTGCCTTGATGTGAGCAGTTTTTCTCTAGCATATGCTCCTCACAGTAGTGCTCTGCCTCCTCAGAGACCTGAGACAACAGAGCCACTTGATCATGGACTACAAACTTTAAAACTATGAGCAAGATAAAGCTTTCTTTCTTGAGTTAATTTCCTTAGGCATTTCATCACAGTGGCAGGAAACTAACTACTATACTGTGTCAAATCTACTTGCTTTCTCTTATCTTTACTCGAGTGCTAGTAGTGATAAGAGCGCAAAACTTCCTCAATAAGATTTCTACTCATTTAGTTACTCCAGGCCTGGGATCCCAATGTAAAAAAAAAACAAGCGAATGAAATAGTCCTTTGAACCTTGTGATATCAGTGAAAGAATATTCGGTAAAGTCTTTTTGAATACCCTAATAAAAAATGATGGTACCATGCCAATTTTGGGAATACAATAGAAAATTATATTTGCATTATATATAATTAACTTTTAAAGCAATGCTTCAGTGAATTGAACTGCATACTTGAACCATTTATGATTGAACAATGAATTTCAAAGAGTCCAGTGAACACCGGCAATGTCATCATGTACAAATGATCCTTCTTAGATTCTAAACCTAGACATTGTGTAGTCCCACCTGCCATGTGCTTGGAAATTAATCTTACACAACTGACGTCTTTTTCTAGATTTTTTTCTTGATAAAATAATAATTCTTTAAAAATGATCCGGCAATTAGCTATATTGATATCGGTAGAAACTGAATCTTTAAAATGCAAATGGCACCCTAGGGATTTTTCTACTTCTGCAGCAGGTGTATGCCTGAATAAGTTTAATTTCTTTGCACATAAAGAAATGTCCTCTAGCCAGTAAGTGGAATTTAAGCTGGGGAGGAAAATAGAGAAGAGCTGATCCTCAAAGATAATTAGAGCACAGCTACAAGGACATCACAGGTGCATCCTAACTCTGAAGTGTGTTGCCGCCATTTCTCGCGTGGATAGATGTGCAAAAATTCCCAAGTACAGAGCAACAGAGCGGAGGAAGATGCTGAAATATATTTTCAATCTCCTGTGTATCTCTGCTTCTCACTCTAATTAGTTCCCAGGAACCTTCCCCTGAAGGAAGCAACATTTTATTTATTGGCCCATCAGAGATATAAATATGTACTGTTTTTATGTTCGAATAGGATGAATAGGCTCAGAATAAAGCAGCCCTGAAGAGCAGCCACGGGCAATTCATCCTGAAACGGAAACCCTATTTTAAAACTGTCATGCATCACGGAAACCTTTAAAGTGAACTTTTAAAACAGAGAAAAACTCATTTCTCTGCTGTCAGATAATGCATGCTTACTATTCCCTTTTATGATAGGAGGAAAAATCCATAATGAAGGCAGCCTAAATGAATGGCAATTATTAGAAATCTGCTGCCTTCGTTCTCGATGCTCTATCCCTTTTAGCCTTTATCTTCTGAGCACTTAAACAACAGAATTGAGATGGGCTGAAATAAAGGTACACACAGAAGACATCAAAAATAGCATACATCTGAATTTCTATTATTTTGACTGTTGAAACTGGAAACTGCAAGTCGGTGGTAAGCTTGGGCAATCTCGTTAAGAGCCTGTCTCAAAATATTCAAATGAGCAAGCAGGAAGTAAGGGCAAGATTGTATCAAGAACAAGGCACAGAACTTCTGCAATAACTAGGCCTACCATAAGATTGTGGATTGAGTGTGTTCAAAATCAACAGCTGTAGCAACAAAAAAGGCATTTTAAAAAATAAAATAACTCAGTTTTCTAATAATCATTTCTAACTGCTGTCTTTAACTATTTAGTTACTTAGTTAACCAACAAAAATTTTCTCTCTGAGTGTCATAATTTCTAGAAGTACCTAGGATACCACAGTAAGGATTCATAGTCCCAAAACAAAATAATACATAAATCACTCTACGAACTTTATGAATATGCTTTAGAATTATCCCTGTCAGTGGTATAATGAAGCGTCAGGTTCTTGCTAGGAGTACAAACCATGTTAATCTCTTACACAATTCAAAGCTACATGTCTCCTGGTGTCAGGCAGGGATCTTGGTCTTTACCAGAAAAAGATATTTTAAAAATGGAAATTGCACCACGCTGCAAATCACAGTTTCCTTTACGTTTTGAGCATCTCCTGTTAAATGTTTACATCATGATGGTAAAACAACACTTTGGTAACAGTGGTTCTGTCGCAGTGGAGTAAGAGTAGATAGTCACCACTTTTGCAAAGTACCACAAACAAAATCAACCCAGGGAAAAGAGAACAGAAGGGAAGGGGGCAGGAGAAGCAGCAGGCAGGGGTGGTGAGGAAGGAAAGGAAGACTGATGCTGAAAAGTCACAGCAGAACAGAGGGTGCACAGGCCTGAGAAGGACTGGAAAAAGAGGTAAAAGTGGAGAAATTAAGAAGGCATAAAGGCAAAGGACCTCTCAGGAAAGCAAGGCCAACTACTTATAAAATTGAAATTAAAAAGTAGTCAGTAGCATAAAAAGAATTTTTCAAAAAGGGATTGTTTCTAAATAAATGTTAACGTAGGTAATGGTAGGGGAGAAAATAGAATATGATTAAAACTGGGTGTGCATCATTTCCTAATCAATTAAAAACTAAAAGCTATCAAAATTTTGATAAATGAGACCAAATTATAGTGTCTTAGAATCACACATTGCTGTTAACCACTCACTTGGTATCTTGAATAATTGGTTATAACATTGTTCATAATTATGAAAATTAATTATATTTAGACAAAGCATTGTAAAATCTCTAGAATATAAACCGTTTGCTGGGCATTTTTCTAAGCTCATGATAAAACAAGTACAGAGGAAGCTCATGCATCCTTTTTCTTTCTTATTTTGTATTTTATTAAAGAAGATACTTGAGTGCTATAAAATCAAGTTGACATTCTCTTTTACTCATTTGTTTTTATCTCATTTATTTTTTTTGTTGAATTGTACCTGTCTGAATGTTAACATTTGAAAAAAATCTGACAGTGTTGGGCTTCAGAGATGAGAGAGGAGTCCTTTTATGTCCATTCCTTTTGAACAGTCCCATTGCTCACTAGAGACTGATGCAAGAAAGGTTTGAAATGAGATCTCACTTGCCACAAGAAAGATACAAGAAAGCTTCGAACAAGCCATACTCTCATAAAAGACTGAATTAAAAGCACATTGTACAACTGCTATTGATGTGGCTAACTTTTACCTTAAGAATTCATAGGCTAAGTATTCCTTAATCACAAAGGATTAAATAGGATTAAATCTTCCCTTGGAGAGAAGGTTTTACATCTGCAAATAGCATCTTTCTTGGTGAAATCATCCTTTGAAAGAAATTATAATTACAAAAGAATGCTTCTGGATGTATGCCAAGTCCAGGCCCTTTACCCCTCCCCCAACTTCACTAATATTTCTGTTGCTTAAAAATTGTCTGTCCACTAACCACCCAAAATATTTTCATGCTCCATGTGGATGACCAACAGTTTCTGTGCTCACACTATTCAGATAGTGGTCACATGTGATAAGCTATAATTTGGAGATGTTCTTCATACCTATAAATTTATCAGTAACATTTGCACTTAGCACTTCTTTTCTGTGTTGTTTTAATTTTTGTTTTTATTTTTTCAGAATGTGGGTTCTGGGATTCAAACCCCAGGTTATCAGGCATGGCCAAAAAGACTTTTACTCTCTGATTTATATTTCCAGTTCTTGTTATTAGATATTTTTTAAGAGCAATATCTCATATCTTGGGGGTCATCAGGGTTTGCATGTATTTAATAGATAGGTGGGGAGGAAGTAGGATGCTCAGAAGAGAATGTTCCTTAAAGATGTGTAGTTTGCTGCATTGTTCTTGAACTGTGTCTGAACAGAGAGAAGCATATCTCTAACACACTTGGAAAGGTTTCATGGGTTTTGACTTGCTGTATCTTAGGGAAATGACTGGGTCTTTCCCACTCTTACATTGTAATAATGAAAGTCTATGTTTGAAGGAAGTCGTATAGTGACTCACAAAAAGCACATTTGTTAATGCCATTGTTGTTGTTTTGTTGGTCTTTATTTTCTTTTTGAGACAGAGTCTGTGTTTCTCTGTCTGGTCTGAAACTCCAGATATTGACCAGACTGGTCTTGAACTCACAGAACTACTCCCATCTCTGCCTGCTAAGTATGGGGATTAAAGGCATGTAACATCATGCCCTGCCACAGTATTTTGTTTTGTCTTAAAGAAATAAAAAAATACCCTCCAACTATCATATTGAGGAATATTTCCTGTTTAAAAAGAAATGGATTTCATTCTGTTGATGCACAGGTTTATGAAGGCTGATGGCAGAGAGCCTGGGAGGGAAACCAGCATAGCAGAACTCACTTAGAAAATTTATTTGTGTATGCACTGACTCAAGATAAGAAGGATTAGAGGGACAAGCATTTCACCAGATTCTCAATATGCTAGTGAGCTAAAGAATTTGAGAAATGACCTCCTGCCCGAAAATAGCAAGATTATGCATATGACATGAACAATACTCAGTTTATCAATATGCAGATTATCAACATTCAGTTTATCAATATTGGTTAAACTGGTGCTAATAAAAGTAGAACAAGTATGTCTTATCCCATAAGATCTATAAAAATATGAAAAATCAACTAAGTTACAATAGAGCTGAGAGTAGTTTCCTCCTGGTCCCATCTGTCACTTCGAGCTCATGTCATTGTTTAACAAGGTTAAATTACAAAATGAAGTACCTGTAGAATCAACAGAGTGTGTATGGTGATATTTCACAGTTTAACACCTTTTTTTTTTTCTTCTTTATTCATTCCCAGAAGGGATTTTATTCAATTTTTTCATCTTTTAACACAAGGAAACTGTCTTTTAGAAACATCTGTGCTAATTAATCAACTATCATCAAAATTAGCTCACAGGAGGCTAGAATTGGCCCCACTGAGCTAAAATCAGGGTACTAGTGGGGTTGCATTCCTTTGGATGTTTCTACAGTGCATTTTCTTTCGTTTGCTTTTTCATATCCTAGGAAGATCTTTTACCTCCATTTTCAGAGACTCCATTTCACAGTGTATAGAGTCTTTGTGTAGTCACCTCTCTATGTTTTTCAGCCATATCTCTCTTGTACATACAATGACACTTATGAACAATTTGGCTCTCCAATGAAAGTTCCGGCATTTCTCCACTTTAAGGTCAACTAAATACTTATTTCTACCTTCTATGTTAATTTCCCCCATTTTAATATTAGATAGTGAATCATTATATTCTAGTCACTTGCACATAGGCAATATTTAGGTGCTGATATTCTATCACACAGGTTACATTTCCTGCTCTCTTGATTGAGAGCTTTCTGGAGGATAGTATACTGTCTTATAGTGAAGTTATGTTCATGATCATTCTAATGCTTTGCCCCACTTTCTCTCAGTTCTAAAAAAAACTCTGAGGTAAGGGCATGCCATCACAGCAATGGCTTTAATTAGTATCTTTACTGAAATTATTAGCATCAGACCTTTTGCCAGATCATCCCTCAGTGAATAGAAGAATAGGATTCATTTCTGGTGAAAACCGAAAAATGAATCCTATGGTCACTTTATACTAAAGTTAACTCCAGCATCCTGAAGGTAGAAGTATGCATATTTTGGTGAGTTACAGGTCGGCTGGCCTATATACATAGCAAGTTATAAGCCAGGTAGGGCTACATGGTAAGACCCTATCAGGAAAAAATGCAAGAATAATTATGATTAAAAATTTATGATATAAGTATCAAGGAGGTTGATATACATAAATACGGCCTTAACTCTCCAAAGTATTTAGAAAACTGTCCAACAATCAGAGCCTCATTTTCACTCTCCATGCTAGAGTATATATTATCATCCTTTGGAATCTATCCAGCTTGCTCTAGGATCCTTGTAGCAACTAAAGTCTGGCTTCTCAATCAGCATAAGGAGAATTGCACAGTGTTTGCAAGTAAGCTGTATATATCCTGCAACTGATGTTACATAGTCTCTAAATTAGTTTTAACACCCATATACTTCACAAATACTTTTTACAGTACTTTGATTAGGCAATAATATTGATAGTGACAAAATTTCTATTTCTAATATTTTCAGTTTGAAGCTAGTTGAGTCATAGGTACAGAAAACAAGAACACAAAGAGCCAACTGTACATGATACACCTTATCATGCACACTAAAGTATTTGAGATGAAAATTCTACCAGTAAGTTCTTATTCCTTGTCTTCAGAAAATCATTTTAATTCAAAAATGAAAATAATCATTAGGTCTATGGCTAGTGACCTTCAGAGATCCACAGGTATGCTCATCACTTATGTAGCAAGTTTTATTTCCAGTCTCTTGATACCAATCAAATTCAAGAACTGTCTCTAGATAAATCAGTAGACAGAGAAGTTTTAGTTATTCTCTTGTGAACAGGGTATCATTCTCCTAGGCAATAGATAGGCTGGTTAGTTTTTGTCTACTTGAGATAAATTAGAATCATCTGGGAAGAGGAAACTTCACTTGGGGAATTGACTATCAGATTGGCCTGTGAGCATGTCTGTGGGATATTTTTGTTGTTGTTTAAGAATTGCGGTGCGAAGGCCAGTCTACTGTACTGCCAATAAAATTACTGCCAACCAAATCTAAGAATGCATCAAACTCATTATTTACCATGATCAAGTAAGCTTCATACTAGGGATGCAGGAATGTTTTAATACATGGAACTGGGAAAGGGGAAAGCCTTTGGAATATAAACAAAGAATATAGAAAATAATAATAATAAAAAACAAGATTCAGACAAGAAAAAATATGGAAATCCTTCAACTTAATCTACTGTATTAACAAACTCAAAGAAGAAAAACCACATGATTATCTCATTAGATTCTGAAAAAGCCATTGACAAAATACAATACCCCTTTATCCTAAAAATATTGGAGAGATCAGGAATTCAAGGTCCATACCTTAATATAATAATAGTGATATACTGCAAACCAATAGCCAACATCAATGTAAATGAAGAGAAACCTGAAGCAATCATATTAAAATTAGGCATAAGACAAGGCTACATACTCTCCTCCTATTTATTCCATTTAGTACTTGAGGTTCGAGCCAGAATAGGAAAGAAAAGGAGATCAACGGGATACAAATTGGAAAGGAGGAAGTGAAGATTTCATTATTTGCTGATGACATGATAGGATACTTTAGTGACCCCCAAATTTCCACCAGAGAAGCCCTAAAGCAGATAAACATCTTCAGCAAAGTAGCTGCATATAAAATTAACTCAAACAAATCATTAACTTCCTCTACTCAAAGGATAAACAGGATGAGAAAGAAATTAGGGAAATGACTTCACAATAGTCACAAATAATATAAAGTACCAACTTGTGACTTCACAACAGTCACAAATAATATAAAGTACCATGGTGTGACTCTAACCAAGCAAGTGAATGATCAGTATGACAAAATTTCAAGTCTCTGATGAAAGAAATCAAAGAAGATTGTAGAAGATGGAAAGATCTCCCATGTTCATGGATTGGCAGGATTAATATAGAAAAAAATGGCCATCTTGCTAAAAGCAATCTACAGATTCAATGAAATCCCCATCAAAATTCCAACTCAATTCTTCATAGAGTTAGGAAGAGCAATATTCAAATTCATTCAGAATAATAAAAAAACAAAACAAACAAACAAAAAAACCCACAGGATAGTGAAAACTATTCTCAATAAAAGAAATTTTGGGGGAATCATCATCCTCACCTCAAGCTGTACTACAGAGCAATAGTGACAAAAAGTGTATGGTATTGGTACAGAGACAGGCAGGACGATCAATGGAATGGAACCGAAAACCCAGAAATGAATCCTATGGTCACTTTATCTTTGACAAAGGAGCTAAAACCGTGCAGCAGGAAAAAAAATCAGCATTTTCAACAAATGGTGCTAGTTCAACTGGAAGTTAGCATATAGGACAATGCAAATTGTTCCATTCTTATCTCCTTGTACAAAGCTCAAGTCCAAGTGAATCAGGGACCTCCACATAAAACCAGATACACTGAAACTAATAGAAGAGAAGGTGGGGAAGAGCATTGAACATATCAGCACAGGGAGAAATTTCCTGAACAGAACACCAATGGCTTATGCTCTAAGATCAAGAATTGACAAATGGGACCTCATAAAATTGCAAAGCTTCTGTAAGGCAAAGGACATTGTTAATAGGACAAATGGCAACCAACAGTTTGGGAAAAGATCTGTACCAATCCTACATCCGGTAGAGGGCTTATATCCAAAATATACCAAGAAATCAAGAAATTAGACTCCAGACAATCAAATAACCCTATTAAAAATGAGGTACAGAGCTAAACAAAGAATTCCCAACTGATGTAGCTCAAATGGTTGAGAAGCATCTAAAGAAATGTTCAACATCCTTAGCCATCTGGGAAAAGCAAATCAAAACAACTCTGAGATTCTATCAGTCAGAATGGCTAAGATCAAAAACTCAGGTGACAGCAGATGCTGGCGAGCATGGGGGAGAAAGAGGAACACTCATCCATTGTTTGTGGGATTGCCAGCTGGTGCAAAATGTACCACTCTGGAAATCTTTCTGGCCGTTCCTCAGAAAATTGGACATAGTTCTACCTGAGGACTCAGCTATACCACTCCTGAGCATATACCTGAAAGATGCTCCAACATATAACAAGGACACACGCTTCACTATCTTTATAGCAGCCTTATTTATAAAAGCCAGAACCTGGAAACAACCCAGATATCCCACAACAAAGGAATGGGTACAGAAAATATGGTACATGTACACAATTGAGTATCAGCTATTAAAAAACAATGATTTTATGAAACTCACAGGTAAATTGATGGAGCTAGAGAAGAATATCATTCTAGTTCCTAGAGAATATCATCTAGTTCCTAGAGAACATATCCTAGAGAATATCATTGGGAATGAGGTATCCCAATCACGAAAGAACACACATGGTATATACTCACTGATAAGTGGATATTAGCCAAAAGAAGCTGGGAATGCTCAGGATACAACTCACAGACCATATAAAACCCAAGAAGAAAGAAGACCACACCAAAGTGTGGATGCTGCAGTTCTACTCAGAAGGAGGAACAAAATAATCTAGGGAAAAAGAGGGAGAAAGGGATCTGTTTGGGAGAAAGGAGATGGAGGGAAACTGGCTCTGATTCAGATATGGGAGGAGATGTGGAAGATGTACAGAGGATCAGGAATTTGAAAGTGGGTGTATAGCATTGGGGTGGGGGAACTGGGGGTAGCCGCTAGAAAGTCCCAGATACCAGGGATCCAAGAAGTTCCCAGGACCCAACAGGGTGAACTTTAGCCAAAATACCCAACAAAGCGGAGATAGAACCTGTAGATACCATATTATCCAGTGGATGGACATGACCCCTGTTGAGGGATAAGGCCACTCACCTACCTCAAAAATATTAATCCAGATTTTCTCCTGTCAAAAGGAAATCCAGGGACAAGAAAGGGAGCAGAGACTGAAGGAAAGGTCACCCAGAGACTGCCCCATCTAGGGATCCACAGGAAGAACAACAATATCAACCAGCCAGATCCCCTAAATCTCCCTGGGACTAAACCACCAACCAAACAGGTCACATTGGGGGACCCATGGCACCAGCTGGAGATGTAGCAGATGACTGACATATTTGGAATCACTGGGATGGGAGCCCCTTGATCCTGTGGAGGCTCAATGACCCAGGGCAGGGGAATGCTTGGGTGCTGGGGCAGGAGTGGGTAGGGGATTGGGAGGGGTAGCACCTTCATAGAGGCAGAGGGAGGGGATAGAGAGCTTGTGAAGTAGAAATTGGGAAGGGAGATAACACTTGAGATGAACATAAAATAACCAATAAAAATGAATAAAAAATCTAACTTCTAAATTATTTTTAAATAGAAGAACTTGATTGCTAAAAAATCATAATTAGTCTTCTTTATCTAAATATTTCATTCAACAAACATAAGTTAGTTTTTGTTTGTTTGTTTGTGTGATTTTTAGAAAAAAATAGCCTGGCATGGTGGCATACTCCTTTAATCTCAGCATTTCAGAGGCAAGCAAATTTCTGAGTTTGAGGGCACCCTGGTCTGTAGAGCAAGTTTCACAAGAGCTTAAGCTATACAGAGAAATGAGATCTCTACAATGAGAGAGAGAGAGAGAGAGAGAGAGAGAGAGAGAGAGAGAGAGAGAGAGAGAGAGAGAGAGAGAAAGAAGAAGAAGAAGAAGAAGAAGAAGAAGAAGAAGAAGAAGAAGAAGAAGAAGAAGAAGAAGAGATTTTGCTTTAAGTTACAGCAGACAAGACTTATTAGATATACCTCACATTTTCTTAAATAAAATAATAAAAAGCAATTTAAAATTTTATTAGTCTGGCCATGGCTTGGTCTGTTTTTATTATAATGAATTTTGTTATATAATTAGCTCACAGAATAATTTCTTAACCAATTTATTTTTTAAAATACTCATGAAGATAATATATTGTAGAAAGTTACATATTAGAGGAAACTGGAGAATAGCTATGATTGGCTAAATATTTTGAGATTTTCACTGCAAGTGTTGAGTAATGTTTTAGTCAGGGTTTGTTCTCCTGAACAAAACCAAGAAGCAAGTTGGAGAGGAAAGGGTTTATTCAGATTATAGTTCCACATTGCTGTTCACCACCAAAAAGAAAATGACTTACAGCTGGATCTCATGGAGGAATTTTCTCAAGCAAGGCTCCTTTCTCTGTGATAACTCCAACTTGTGTCAATTTGACACACAAAACCAACCAGTACAACTGACCCTTTGTTAACCTGGCACATAATCACATCACTATTAAGCCTCAACCCTTACTTTCTTATCCATCCGCTCTAAATAACTTTAAAAGTCCCATAGTCTTTACTGGACAGTCCCATAGTCTTTAATGGACAATGTGGAAATATTGAAAGAAAAAATCTGAAATCTAAAGGATAATTCCTTCTGAGAGGTGGAAGGTAAAACCAGGTGAGGTCACTGTACATTATCATTCTGACCAAAAGTAAAGAATAATAGTTATGAGACTAATGTGTTTGCATTTTTTATGGAAGATCCTCACAACATCAGATTCCAGATTCCAATCCAGCTGTCCCTATCTTTTGATCAAAGCCAAATTCAAGCCAAGCATTGACTATCTACTGTGATTTCTACACTTTGATGGTAGCCTAGACTAAGTAACCCTGAACTTTCCTTTTAAGTTCAGTACCCTTCCTGTAAATTCTCTCCTCTATGTCAGCTAGCAAGACACAGAAAAGTCAAGTGGTTTGCAATGTAAGTTAAGTGAAATATCATTAGACTAATTTCAACAACAGCAAAGAATTGGGCAGTAAATATCCTGAAAGGAGACCGGGAAGCCTACTGACCATAACTTTTGGGTTATTCGTAAACAGGGATTCTTTTATTCCCAAATTTCTGCTACCTTTACACTTAGCTTAATTATGAACACTAGCTTTCAAGCTGAGAGGTCTGATTATGGGAAATGCATTTCCCACAATTAAATTAGCGTTAACAATATTCCATTTTATAAATAGTTTGTGGGGATGGTTTTGAAACTTATTTCCTAATAACAGGTGAAGTCATGTGTGGAGGCATATGACAAAGCATGTCTTTAAGAGCTAAAGTATGAGTTCTCCCTCTAGGCTTCTACTAAGTCATCAATGGCCTGGACAAAAATTTCTTTCAAAGTATAGAAGATTAATTTCTTGATATTTGTCCAAGGAAGTTATTTGGTTTATGGAGATGGTTGTTTACAACATTCGATTCAGCTTCTAAAAATGGATTCCCTGCTGCTAAATTCCCACTTTCAACATCCTCCAACTTGAACCCTAACATCCAAACAGAAGTTGACCTTAAGAAGTGCAGCTCTTGTGTACAAAGAGCTCAAGTGGGAAATGAGAGACCTATTTCAGTAAAAGCCCAATGTGGCAATTTGTTATAGAACAGTGGTCAGAGATTGAATTTCCACTCTCCAGTGGAAACATAATGGACTGGAGAGTACTAGGGTTGAACATCAATGCTGACTGACCTATACAATCCTCCAGACAGGAGGCAGGACACGCCTATCATGGCATTTAAGAATCCCACGACAGTGTTTCATAAATGGCAACCCAGCATGACCAGATGGAAGAGAGGGTTATGGGCCAACCATTTCTTTAAAAACCTTTTCTTGTCTTTATTTGTAGGAGAAAACACTCACAAAAAATGCTCCAAATATTCTCATTGTTTTCTGCAGTTTCTGAAGAGCTATACTATGTGTTTGAATGAAATTACATTTTCTCTTTAACTATAATATAAAATAAGGTGAACTTTGGGTCATAAACATGGCAAACTTCTCATATTGAGAAGTGAATCTAATTTTAATATACAGCATTTTTAAGTTATGATTTAAAAATACAATATAAATTTTAAAATGTAAAAAAAAATCAGTGAATGCTTGATGATGTTAAAGTGGGCTAATAGCATTAGTAGCTAATTTTTCTTTTGAATTTTTGTGTCTCTTATTCCTTCTTTAAGGTTACTGTTTAAGTATCTTTCTTGTCTTCAATTAGGGGAGATAAGATTCACCACCACCACCACCACCACCACCAAACACACTATATCTCTGTTTGTACAACTGGTAAAAGTTTCACACACCATTTGGGTTGTTTCTTCTAACATTATATTCTATACTTTTCTTTGCATTTATTGTTAACTGGTCATGATGACCAACCTTAGTGCTACAGTTTGAACTAATTCAACTTGAGTGTCGTTGTTTTTCATGCCTTAAGGGACACACTGATTCCATCCCTTCATACTATGATGATATGTAGGGGGACTAAATTGTTTCTCAAACAACCAACAAAACTTGACCAAAGTTTTAAATCTATGTTTCAAGATTATAGGAATATAAATAAAGTAAATAAGGAAAAAAGCTATTGTATGTTCTATCATTTAGAGTCTTGTAACAGAAGGTAGGTACCTCTAATTCGTTGTGTAAGATGTACATGTATACATTAAAAAATCAAATCCACCCTATTTGTTACCCTTGAACTCTTCTAGTAACCTACCCCCCCACTTTATGTTCCTTAAAAACATATGCACACACTGAGTGGATTAGTCTAGTATGTGGGAGTATAGGACTGGAGCATGAGCAACACGCCGCACTGTATTTTGGAAGAAAACTGACTCTCCTTCCCAGTACTTTCATAGCTAAGGGTTGGACTTCATAGCCTTGCATCCTATTCCTAGACTTGCAGGTGGCTTCATTTAGTGCTGGTTTTGCTCATATAGCCATAGCCCCTGGGTGTACAGTCACATCCTGAAAAAAAAAAACCTCTCTTTTATACAATATTTCTGACCTGTGTTCTGACATCACTCCCAAGCTTTAAGAGGAAAAGAAATGATATGAATATCCCACTTAGACCTGAGCACAGCACAATCTTTTATTCTCTGCACTCCGACCAGTTGTGAGTCTCATTATTAATTGCCATCTACTGTAAAAACAAGCTACTCCAACGAGGCCTGAAAGCTGCACTAATCTATGTATATAAAGAGAAGTATCTAGAGAAGAGCCTTTTTTTTTTTAACCAAGTCCATTAAGCAAGATTAAAGTTGTTTCCCCTCCTGCAGCGTATCACCTACCGCACCTGAGGTCTTGGTCTAATTAACAGTACCTGGTCTGTCTTGGGGAATAGGTCCTATAAGGAAGCAGAAAGTGATTGGTGACATCCGCAAGATGGCCTTTCCCCAAAGGCTTAGATTAATTTCCCATTCACTGTAGATTAATCAAAATCGAAATTCAAAAATGTATAGCTCACAAGAAATTATGTAATAAAAAATATAAAAGTAAAAAAAAAACCCAACAAAAATGCCAAAACCTATGACTTTATCCTTAATAAAACAAGAATAACATCAGATGTAAATGGTCTATACACTAAAAACATAAACTGACAGGGTGGCTTAAGAACATGACACTTCTGTGTGCTACCAAGAAATTCACCTCAAATAAGTGATATAGGCAAATTGAAATAAAAGAATAAGGATACTTATATTATGCAAACATTGATCAAAAAGGAATAGTGACCACATTAGTATCAAATAAAGTGTATTTTGGCTAAAAGGTAATAGAGACACAAAGAGATAGTTAATAATGATTAAAAACATTATTGTACAAAGAAGATCTATGAATAAAACCAAGAGCAGAGAACACATGAAGCAGAAAATGAAAAATTTGAGTGAGATACTTTCTCTGTACCAAAGAATCAATAGAACTATATATAAACTCTATAAGAATAGCAAAGAAAACCATCACTGTAATGAGAAAATGTGTTTATATAAATGCTTACAGGACACTGGACCAAGAAACAAGAGTTCCTAATTTTTGTAACTGACTATTAAGCAAATTGCAAGATATGCCATATTTTGGGTCATAAATAAATATCAATAAATTATAAATGAATTGAAATTATTAGAATCAGACTGTATTCTTTAAGATGAAAATGAAACTGGAAATTACTAGCAGTAAGATAATTGCTCTCATCACTTGGAAATTATATATTTCTAGGATGCCTCGTTGTTTCCCTTCTGAATTGATAACATTTTCCAGTATATTTTCTCACTTTGTTCAAGTATGTTTCATTTTCTTTAAATAGCAATTCAAGATGGCACGACGAGTTTCAGAAACAATGAATACCTGGTGATTATCTTTGTTGTCCTTCCTAAACAATAAAGTGATCTTGTAATGCCACACTCTGCAAATCGGAAGTTTCATTCATAGTATCCTATTGGTATTAACATTTCTATTTTGACTATTTGCATCTAATGTATGTATGCATTTGTCACTGTCTTGCCCATCGTTTTTTCTTGTTTCTTGGGTGGTCATTCTGGGTAGGTTTCTTTTCTCCTAAAATTTTAGTTTTAAATTTGTTAAAAGAGATTCCTTGTCAAGCTCAACTGTCCTTCACTTGACAGCTTCTTTAAGTCCTTCAAAATATTAAACCTTTTCCCATGGTTTTTCTTCACAATATTAAAAATATGTGATCAGGTAAGAAGGGATTGGCTGTGTTTATGAAAGGAATCACTCTCCACTTTTTACTCTCATCTAGGTCTTTCAATCTCTTCATCGGTTTTCTTAAAATTCCTTTTTATTAAAATTTTAAATTTTGTGTATGTCTGTGTGTGAGAGAATGTGAGTGCATGTGTCTGTATGTATGCATTCTCTCTCTCTCTCTCTCTCTCTCTCTCTCTCTCTCTCTCTCTCTCTGTGTGTGTGTGTGTGTGTGTGTCTGTGTGTGTGTGTGTGTCTGTGTGTGAAAGTCAGAGTAAACTTGTAAAAATCCATCCTCTCCTCCAACCTTATGATTCCTGGGGGTTGAATTTAGGCCAGCAGGTCTGGTGTTGAGAGATTTTATGTGGTAAGAGATTTTATGTGGTGAGCCATCTTGCTATTCTGAATGTGTTTGAACTTCCAAAGATCAATTGTAATATCTATTTTTTTGTAGAATTTGCTGAATTATTAACTTAGCTTTCTTGGCTTTTTTTTTACTTAGTCTTTTTCCCTTTCTGAACATATTTCTTAAGTTAAAATGTAAAGTTATGACAGAAAACATCAGTTTTTATAATGATAAGTTATATATTTGTGTTGTCACACTCTGAGTTGGGCCTCCAGTTCTGAAAACTCTTAGTATTTCATGTTTATACTTTTATTCTCATTGAACTATTTCCACCTCCACTTTTAAGGAATATACACTTTCTTACTTTTTAAACTTCTGTCTGTCTTAATAAACTAATTTTCCAACGTTTGTTTTTCTAACATCATTCTGCTTAATAGCTTCAGAAATATTATCCTATTTATCATTTCCCTTCCCCTCTTGAATATGTAAGCCTATATATTGAGTTTTATATTTTAATTACTGAATTTTAATTCATGTTAACTCTTTTTTCATTTTTAAAATAAGTTCGTTTCTTTTTTCTCATCCAACTCTCTCTGTTATTTCCTCGATCATATAAATTTTGCTTATTTCACATGTAATAGCTAATATCATGTGTGGATTCCACTCAGCTGTTTATCTTTTCTCCTGCCTTCTACATATGGCAGTGTTTTGGTTTGTGTAGTCCAAATATTTGGCTTAGAACTTTGCTCCTTTGTCCTTTATTTTTTGAATTTTCTAAACACATTTTAAATTTGCTACATCATACTTTAATATACATACATATCATGTTGTGTTTGAGTTGAGGAACTAACACATTCATCTCACAAAGCAGAGCCCAATATGAACCCGGAGGACACTATTCTAAGTCAAATGAGCAAACCAGAAGAAAACCACTGTGTAATCACTGTACTTCACAGCCATGCTTAGATGCTAGATCTAAAAAACTAAAATACAAGAAATAGAGAGTAAATGGTGAGTGGCTTCCAAAGGTAAGGAAGGAGAGTGGAGATCAGAATGTAAAAAGCTGCTGGTGTGTAGCAGGCAGCCGGGGAGCTCACAGAATGTGTAGCAGGAGGCTCTTGAGCTCACACGCAGCATGCTGGTCAGAGGTATTGATATCTTTTAGGAGTTTGGTGATTTATTGTGAAGTCAAATAACCTGAGAGTGCTTTTTTCTTATTCTTGTTATTGTAGTTACACTTTGCTTCTGAATGTCCATGTTCTTTGTCAGAGGTCTGGAAGTACTGAAATCCAAGACCATTCTTTAAACAGACAAGTGGGATAAATTAATTCACATAGCCATAGGAAATATTTGTGAGAGATCTAGTTTTACATTTTCCTCTGTTCCCCTGGTTGGAGGCATACAGCTGATCCTTCAGGTGCCCCTTTGGAACTTTCATTTTCTTCTCCATTCTTTCAGTTTTAGGAGAGGCTCAAAACCAGGGACACATTGTTAGTTCATTTATGCCAGCATTCAAAATCTGAAGTTCACTGTTCTTCATGGCCAGGGATATACAGGGGCACTTTCAAAGAAACACACAATTCAAACATATTCCTAACAAACATGATATTGACCTATGTTATATCTCTGTGACACAATTACCAAGAAATCTTTCCATTTTTAAGAAAGCCAGTTTTTCTCCCCTGTGACTTACCAGGAAATGAGCATAAGCCTGTTCTCTACTTAGTATTGAATTAACCATATAAACCTATTTGATTCTCTGTCAAATGATAATGTCGCTTTGTAATAAACAGTGGGGCAAATGGGAAAAACTGACCTCTGTTATAGCAGTGATTAAAATATGACTGTTTGATAAAAAAAATTACGGTATTAGAAAGTTGTAGATTAAAGTATGTTAAGTCAAAGAAAAAGCTCATCTTCGCTGTATAAACACCAGAGAACAGAACTTCTTATGGATTAAGATACAGAGTTTAAAAATCTCACTCTCTGACCAGCTGATATGTTTAATGACAATGGGTACCCCCAGGAGTTAACAGTGGTATATATGGTATGTGTGGTGTGATTGCACAATGAATATTCAATGATAGTTTTCTTACAACAGAGAAGGTCATTTTGAGTAAACCTGAAGAAAATATCCTGTGGGCAATCTTCTTTGAAATCATGACAGTTTCTGAAAATAGAATGAGCACTGAGATTAGCTTCATCAAATATAGGAATGGTATAGCAAGTGATGCAGGAGAGGAAACTCTGAACTTAGAAAAAGTAGATGAACAATGTGCTAGTTTTACTAATATTATTTCTAAAATTATTTCTAAAATAATGTGGGACATACTACCTTAAGGCTTCTATGTATACACAATTTCTTCTTTCTTGAAGAGTTGACTTCCATATAATTTTTGCATGGGAAGAGATTTAAGTCTTATTTCTTTTCTCTACCATCACCACTTCAACTACCAGCAATTGTGCTCCTATGACCTGCTCTCTGTGGCAACACATATTGATTTATCAGCATGACTGCAATGGTATAGCCAAGTTTCTATAACTCTGGACTACCAGAAAGGAAGGCAGCAATTTTCTCCTTTTATTTTTTGCACTTTGTTTACTTCAGAGCTGCCTTCTCTCTGGCATTATTGCCCCCTTTTAGGGCACAGCACACAGAGCAGGATGTGGAGATCTTAAACGAAAGGTGCCTTTTTATCACAGCAGTCTTCTCCAGGCCAGAACTTTTCCAGCAGTTCTTTTGTGGAACTTAAGACCTGCTTGGCAACTGAAAGTGTGTGTACTTGTCAACAGCATTAACTGAGATTTCAGCATATCAAAGTAGACAAAAGCAAAGCTGGGAACTGGCAGCAAGCTTAGAAATAGTTCCTTTCTTTCATGTTCCTGTCACACCACAACAGCATTCACAAGGCACATAATTAGAGCTAGATTCCTCTTTACCTGTGAATAGTGACAACATAACAAAGGAGGTGGCACATGAATTGCCCATCAAGGTGGATCATCATTCATCTGTAAGGTTGAACAGAGCTTGGAGATGTTGTATTATATTGCATTATAATTCTCTCCATCAAGATGCTATCATAAGTCAGGTTGTAAATCCCTTGCTTAAATTAACTAGCGTATATTTTTCTAAAGGATTTGATGAGTCAGAGTACTATTTTTCTTCTAGTAACTACCATGTGAATAGGATAAATATTTTAAAAGAGGGGTGTGTGTTTTGTGTGTGTGTGTGTGTGTGTGTGTGTGTGTGTGTGTGTGATCCTTCTTTGGCATAGTAACCTGAATTCAGAAACCCAGCACTTATCTAAATATGTAAAAGCTGATGTCATCATGAGCATCAACAACTCCAGCACTGGGAGTAAGAGTGTGGAGATTGGAAAATCACTTGGTAGCCAGTCTTATCAGTTTTACCAAAATGGGAAGACCCAGACTCAGTGATAACTCTTGTCTCAAGAGGATACGACAGAGAAGTGATTAATGAAGTGGTTGATCAGCATTTGATTGCCACATGCATAGTTTCCTAAGCAAACACACATACATACACAGATACACACAGACAGACAGACAGACAGACAGACGCACAGACAGGCAGACAGACAGACAGACAGACAGACAGACACACACACACACACACGCACAGTAGATATACAAATTAGATGCTTACTTTCCATGGTAACTACCTGGTGGAAATTTTCCTTGTTTGAAATCATGATTCACTACAGGATTCACATAAAACATATAGCTCTCTATTCTGTGTCAAGGACCAAGTTTAAGGACAGAGGGCAGCTAACGCTTGATATCACACTAAGGAGCCAGACAAATGTCTGAGCCACAAAAACCCCACAGTGCCTCAAAAGGAAGGAACAGTACAGTTAGAGAACAACACCAAACCCTGGAGCGATAAGAAACTCAAGTCTTGACAGCACTTCTGCAACAGCAGAATCCAGACTTATAAGCAAACTAAGAATTTTATATTGTTGTCCCTGCACTAACCAGAGCTACATGAGCCTTCCCTCATACCTTCTATGTTAAATATTTGTTCTAAGAATTTATAAAATCCCTGCAGTGTGCTTAACCCTCAATCTACTTATTTTTCTTAAAGCATATCAGAATTGTAGTCTTTTAATAATTATAAGGCATCAAACTCAGGTAACAGCAGATACTGGCAAGGATGTGGAGAAAGAAGAACACTTCTTTATTGCTGGTGGGATTGCAAGCTGGTACTACCACTCTGGAAATCAATTTGGCAGTTCCTCAGAAAATTGGACATAGTTCTACCTGAGGACTGAGCTATACCACTTCTGGGCATATACCCAAAAGATGCTCCAAGATAAAACAAGGAAAAAATATTCCACTATGTTCATAGCAGGCTTTTTTATAATAGTCAGAAGCTGGAAACAACCCATATGTCCCTCAACAGAGGAAGGGATACAGATAATATGGTACATTTACACAATGGAGTACTGCTTAGCTTTTAAAAACAATGATTTCATGAAATTCGCAGGTGAATGGATGGAACTTGAATATATCATCCTGAGTGAGTCAACCCAGTCACAAACGAACACACATGGTATATCCTCACTGATAAGTAGATATTAGCCAAAAAGAAGCTGGGAATACCCAGGATACAACTCACAGATCATGTAAAACCCAAGAAGAAAGATCACTTCAAAGTGTGGATGCTATAGTCCTACTCAGGAGGGGGAAGAGAATATTCTCTGGGAATCAGATGGAGAGAGTGATCTGGGAGGTAGACAGGAGAGGGAAGGAAAAGAGGGGCAGTTCATATATGGGATGAGATGGGGGAGAAGTACAGAGGGTCAGGAATTTGAAAGCAAGTGTGTACCTTTGGGGAAGGGGGAATTGGGTATAGCCACTACAAATTCCCAGATGCCAGGGATCCAAGAGACTCCCAGGACCCAATAGAGAAGACTTTAGCCAAGATATCAAACAAAGGGGTGATAGAACCTGTAGAGACCATATCCAATGGATAGACACAGACCCTAGTTGAGGGATGAGGCCACCCATCCATCTCAAAAATATTAATCCAAAATTTCTCCTGTCAAAAGGAAATGCAGGGACAAAGAGTAGAGCAGAAACTGAAGGAAAGGCCACCCAGAGACAGCACTACCTAGGGATCCATCCCATCTGCTGATGCCAAACCCAGACACTATTGCTGATGCTAGGAAGCACTTGCTGACAGGAGCCTGGTATAGCTGTCTCCTGAGAGGCTCTGCCAGAGCGAGGCTAATACAGATGCGGATGTACACAGCCAAGTATTGAACTGAGTGAGGGGACCCCAGTGGGGAAGTTAGGGCAAGGACTGAAGGAGTAGAAGGTGTTTTCAATCCCACAGGAAGAACAACAATATCAAACAACCATTCCACCGGAGCTCTCAGGGACTAAACCACCAACCAAAGAGTACATAGGGCCATGATCGGGCAGTGCGGGAGGCGGGGGTGGGGGTAATGGCTCCAGCTGGATATGTAGCAGAGGATTTCTTATCTAGCATCACTGGGTGGGGAGCCCCTTGGTCTTATGGAGGCTTGATGACCCAGGATAGGGGAATGATAGGTCACTGGGGCAGGATTGGGCGGGTGGGTGGGGGAGCACCCTCCGAGGCAGGGGGAGGGAACAGGGGATGGGGGCTTGTGGAGGGGAACATGGGAAGGGGGGTTACATTTGAAACGTAAAATAACTAATAATAAAAAATTAAAAAAGACATCAATTCTCATTTTTCTCTCAGAGAGGATTAATACACATGGCATCTTCCTTAAGAACCTCTACAGTTATTCTCTCCATCTGCACTCTCCATCTCTGAGTAAATACTTCTCAGATTGTATCTCAATATTCACAGAGAATGCCACACATTCTAAGTTTCAACTCACACAATGGTAGTGCATTTTTAGGAACCAGAGCTAGAGATTTTGGAAAGAAAACAACAATTAAAATATTGTTTAGCAAAAGTAAAAAAAAAAAAAACAGATATTTTCTTTAATAAGGGCTAAAACTTCCTAAGAGTGACAGGCCAAGTCTCCTTGTGATCAAACAGGTTGGGACTGATGACATAAAAGGATATATAGTGAAGGAAACACTATTTTTAGTTTAAATTAGGATATTGAATTAAATGTATTTGAATTCTGTTATAGCTTTCGAGAAAAAAAAGGGGGGGAGCTGATATGAAATTAAAAAGGTGAACACCTTACAAAAGCATGGTTTGATAGCAAGGTGGAAAGATCTTTCTAATAGAGCTAATTGACTGAACATACTAGCAAACGTGATTAACGTAGACTTGCAATTATAAGGTGATCAATACCATTAACCAGCATATATTCAATGTTAGGTCATATCTCTTCCTAGCTAGAAATAGCATCAAAACTTTTATTCATTTACTAAACAGAGATTAAAAAACCTTGCCAGGGTCCAAGATTTTCTAGGATCCAGAGGTACCAGGTGTCCAAAAGGGCATCATTTTTTTTATTCATCATAGATTTTGCACCTCTGAATGTGTATATAAGGGCTTGGGTGACAGTTAATTGATAGAGAGGGTGGAGCATACACAATCACCATCTCTGTAAAGGAAACAAGACAATAAAAGAAAAAACAATGCTACTAGAGTCACGTTTAGTGGCTGTCTCGTTAGGATTTCTTTTGCTGTGAAGAGACAGAGTAACAATGGTAATTTTTATATATAAAAACGTTTGGTTGGGTCTGAGCTAGCGTTCAGAAGTTTATTCCCTTATCCTGATGGAAAGCATGGTGGCCCCTAGGCACACATGGTGCTGGGGAGGTGAGGGGTCTACATCTGGATCCTCAGGAAGCAGGGATAAAGGCCTGACTTGAACATTTAAAACCACAAAGCACACTCTTTGTGCTTTGTGAAACACTTCCTCCAACAAGGCCACACCTCCCAATAGTGCTGCTCTTTGAGCCTATGGGAGCCATTTTCATGCAGACCACCATAGCCATGCATAAACATATATTTGCATATATAAGTACACCCTCTAAATTTTTAAAATGAGATTAATTCCAAGACATTTTCCTAGAAGGGCAAATCATTTATGGGAGAGAAAAATGTAAATATGGAACAGAGAAATGGATAGCAGAAGACTGGGGGAGAGGAATTAGATGAAGGTCCACCCAGATGAGAGAAGACACTGATTAGGCTACACAGTAAGGCTAGTCATGTCTTCAAATTATTGAGGACAATTTTTATTTATCCGATGAAAATATAAAATATCAGAGATAGTATTAGCCACTAAGGAGTTTCATATTGTAAAATCTTCAAATGTTTCGGCAGAAAAATAAAAAGGCCAGGCATTTATTGATTTTAGGCCACACGCCAAGATTTTATACAGCAAAATGACAGAGAGCTTTTTAGTTAGAAAAAAATCCAACTAAATAATGAAAAGCCTAAACTAAAAGAAATTCAGTGGGTAGTTAATGATTTCAGGGCTTTATTACATGACATCAGGTGAGACCTGCTTCTGAGAGCCTATTATTCAGTTTACATAGTGAATGCATGAAAAAATAAATATAAAATTTCCTGAGACTGATGCTTTCTATTAAGGTCCTGCGAGTTTCACCAAGTTATAAGCATACCATACCATTAAAAAGTAAAAGAAAAATACACTTCTAAAAATCACATTTATCTAAGACTTAGTTAAGTGCTGTATAAAACCTCTAAAGACTGGTAGAGGAGGTTATTACAGTTAGACACAGAGAGAAGCAAGAGGAATCACTGCTTGTTAGAACTCATTGCCTTTTTTTTCTTTTTGAAGTTGAAAACTGCAATGAATAAAAGATGAACTGTAAAAGGATGCATACCAACCACAATCTATAACTTTCTTAGCCACTACTGTCTTGTATGTTATTTATGCTATTAATATATTATATAACAACCCAATATTATCTAATTGCAACACAAAATAAATTAATATATTAAGGATTGTTTTTCTCTTAATATACATTTTTGAAAATTCTATTATTTCCATGTGTCTTGGTTACTTTTCTATTGCTATGAAACAACACGACCAGGAAACATATAAAAGCAGATATTTAATTTCTGGCTCTCAGTTTCAGAGGGATAGTTAGAGTCTGTGATGACAGAACAAAGGCGTGGTGAGAGAAACAACGGAAAACTTACATCTTGGTCCACAACTTGGAGGTATAAATAGAAACACGCTAAGAATGGCTGTCCTTTGAGACTTCAAACCCACCTTCTGTGACACACTCTTCCAGCTAGGCCTCCTAATCGTCTCCAAACAGTTCTGCCTACTGGGGATGAAGTATTCAAATACATGAGTGTTTGGGGGCCATTCTCCTTCAGATCGCCACAGTCTGCATGTGTGAGCAGACGTGGGGACACATACCATTGCACAAATGTAAAATTCAAAGGACAAAGGAGCAGCATTTTCTTCTCTCTTTCCCTTCTTACATGGATTCTATGGATTAAACTCAGTTCACACAGGTTGCACAAGACCCTATTGAAGCTGAGTCGTCCCACCAGCCTGAACAGGATAGGTCCTGGATCCGACAGAGCTGGTACAGAGAACTGCCATCATCAAAGCTGCCTTTCTATCTCCAGCCGCCAAGATCTCATTCAGATCATAAAGTTCTGCAGACAGGCGCTGGAGCTTGTAGATCGACACAAACAGTACTATCTGGGAGCAGGTGAGAATGCAGACCCTTGAGCTCTGAGGAAGACCACCTCTGAATCTCCCTTCAACCGGATCCCTAGGTGACTGGATGCATATCCCATCTTGACCGCTAGAGGAACGTCTTATTCTAATGAACTGTCAAAGGCATCAACCATAGGGGCAATGGGATCTTGTTTGTAATTATGTCCAGTAATTTCTTTTTTTTTTTTTTTTTTTTTTTTAACATTTTTTTTTATTTTCTATATTCTTTGTTTACATTCCAAAGGCTTTCCCCTTTCCCAGGTACCCCCCACCATATGTCCCATAATTCCTCTCCCCCCCCATGCTATTCCCCACTCTTTCCCCCCCCCCACGATTTCTCTGTTCTGGGTCTATAATACTGGATCCAATCTTTACAGGCCCAGGGTTCTCTCCTTTTTTTCTTCTTGAGAGTCATTTGACTTGCTAATTGTGCCTTGAGTATTTAGGGCTTCTGGGCTCATTAATATCCACTTATCAGTGATTGCATTTCGTGTGTATTGTACTCCATTGAGTGGTTTTACCATTTTGCAATCCCACCAACAGTGGAGGAGTGTTCCTCTTTCTCCACATCCTCGCCAGCACTTGTTGTCTCTTGAGTTTTTAATCTTAGCCATTCTGACTGGTGTGAGGTGGAATCTCTTCTTGAGTTCTTTGTATATAACACTTCATGTTGCTTTCTGGGACTGGAAAAACAATCATATCATGTTGAGAATACTAGAGGTAGTGGCCAAAAAGCCTCTCATTTCGTTTGAGGCAGCATTTAATTGTGTGATGGTGGTTCCTTTGTGTTAACATTCTAAGGTTCACCCTGCAGTTATCTGGCAACACCCGGGTATACCTGATTCACTGTAAAGGGCTGCTTGTCCCTTCTTGCTCTCTTACTGCTCTTTCCTTCCCCCCTCTCTCCATGTGCTCATGGCTGGCCTCTACTTCTCTTCTTCTTCTTCTTCTTCTTCTTCTTCTTCTTCTTCTTCTTCTTCTTCTTCTTCTTCTTCTTCTTCTTCCTCCTCCTCCTCCTCCTCCTCCTCCTCCTCCTCCTCCTCCTCTTCTTCCTCCTCCTCCTTTTCTCTCTGTCCCTCTCCTTCCCCCCTCTCTCTCTGCTTCTACTATCCTTTTAATTCTCCTCTCCATGCCCTTAATAAACTCTATTCTATACTATTCTGTCCTGTGGCTGGTCCCTCAGGGGGAAGGGATACCTCAGCATGGACCCACCGAGGCAGCCTCCTCCCCCATACCTGAATACACCTCCATAGAACATACTCCCTTTCTTTATCCTTTTAAAAGCACATCACTTTGAATTTGATATGTGGCTCTGTCTGGCTGAGAACTTTTGGGTCCTTTCTGCAGCAGCAGCTGAGTATACAGATCATAGGAAAGTACTCCTATGCCAGGCACCAGGGATGGTGTTAAATAATGTCTTTTAAATGCTCGGTGTTTTATAACAGATTCTAACAATGGAAATTTGAAGGTGCACTGGTGTAGACACTATTATTTTTCCTCACCGTTGTTTATGTACTTCTGAATGTGTCAGTGACACGGGCTGTAAAAAGAACGTATTAATCCTAATAACCAATGATTCTCCTCCTTCAAGTTATGTTCGTTTAGTTTAATTGGTATGTGACAAAGGTGTACAAGAAAAGTGAATGCCTGCTGGCTGGAGAGGGGATGCAGTCCTTCGCTAGCATCTGTTCAGGAGCTACAAAGGGGGCAAGAGGCAGCCAATGGAGACCTCTGTGGGACAGGGATGAAGTCACTATCCTGCTAATATAAGAACATCCTGGCAGCTCTGATAAAGCTCAGATCACCAAGGAGACTATCAAGTCATTAAAATGTATTTGATGGCGACAATTGCGGCCTGTTGGGGCACAGTTTTAATTCATTAAAAATCCAATATTAGTACACCTCCCTCCAGCTAGTCCTTTGTTCCTGTTTCAGACACTAGACAATGATAATGAAAAAGATTGTCTCTGGTGTAGGCTCAGCTGCACCAGGTCCTCACAAATCCACTTGCCTTCCTGGCATTACACAAGAGATGATAGAATATTCATTGTTCACATAAAGCCATATGCTTCATTGGCACAGGTCCCATTGTTCAATATTTAAAGCTCTGCCGGGTCTCCTGGCACCCTCTGCCAGAATCCCCAGAACAGCACACTAAGTATATGACAAGTTTGCAACCTCTAGCATTGCATTTCCCTTTTAAAGCCATTCAAACTCGTTTAAAATGTACGTTTAAATAGAAGTAAAATTATATAGACTCATATACAGAAGCAATCCAGATGCTTCTGGTTTAAAATAAAGTCAAGCTTTTCTTCATAACATGCTTTCTGCAATACATGTAGTTATAGTGATAAGGACATCAATGTGAAAATTCCCAGTTGGACCATGTGGGAGAAAGAGTCACTGATACAAGAGAATCCCCATAAATGCCCAACTTTATTTTGTTACTTTGAAGCCAAACAGCTCTGTAGTTCTTAACACAGATACCAGCATGACAGCAATGTGGCAAAGAGACCAGAAATGACAGACAGAGCCACAGCAACCCTGAAACTAGCTGTGCTTATTTATTAGGGAGGCAATGAACGTCATCAGCTTCTCCATTCAAAGTGATTTCCTGTTGTCCATCTCTACCATAACTTCCAGAAAAGAAATAGAGTTGCAGTAAGGACTGGCTTGTGACAGACTCTTAAATTTTATCTGAGAATTCTGGAAAAAAGTGAAAGGTCAACGAGGAATGTTCTAATGTATCGTAAACAGATAGCCGGATCAAACCCTGGAAGCAATGCATGTTGGGTAATGTGGTTTTCATCTGCTCTATAGAATGTGAGAACGTCTGAAGCGTTAGCAATCAGCAACAGATCTAGTCTGGATGTACTCAAAGACAAGAACATCGTAAGATAAGAGAGTGCTTTGTGCTATTCAGATTGGTAAGCTAATACAGACAATATTCAGTATCAGTGAAGATGTGATGAAACAGGCATGTTTATGGATTTTGATCTATAACTTAGACTGACTTTTTTTGGAAAGCAACATAGTTTCATTAGTATTAAATATTCATAGGTTCCGTTATTGAATATTTCTATTTCTAGGTATCTATCTGCCCAAAAAGACATTTTTCATGAACATGCAAATCGATTTGTGGATGAAGCAGCTTCTTCCTGGGTAGTGGTAAAGAGGGGGAAACAATGTGTCTGTTAATTGAAACTTTATACAAATGATTGTGCATTAATTTTATACTATTATTAGAAAAATTAGATAGATTTATGTCTCCCAATTAGAAGTATGCATTTTAAATGACCATTTTTAGAACCAACTATCAGGGTAAGATATATGTTTCAAATTTAATTATGTAAGTGTCCTTAATGACTGGTGCACTTAGCCAGTTATTTAATCGACATCATACAATCAGTATGGCTCTGGATGTTAGGAATGTTTGGTTAACATGAATACTGTGACTGAGTAGAAGGTAGTTTAGAAAAAAAAACAAAAGAAGATTTTGGGAGTTTTAGGAGAATAAGGCTGGAATGGATTCTATATGATATATAACTGGTCTATCACTATTTTAAATGTGATTATTATCAAACTGTGTATGTGTGCATGTGTATGTGAGTCCAGGTGCCCATGGAAACGAGAAGGATTAGACATCCTGGCACTGGTGATGCAGGTGGTTGTTTGATGCGTGGTGGAGGTGCTGGGCTACAAAGTGAAGACGTTTTAATTACTGACAAATCTCTAATACATCTGTGTATACTGTTGAATGGCAATCGCTTGCTTCTGTAATTTAAATCGAAGGAGTGATCTAAAAACTGTACATAAAGATTTTAGAGCAGTTGTATTCTTCAGATTTGAAACAATAATTGACCTTCATTAACCCAATTAAAACAATAACTGACCTTGGAAGTATATAAAACCCTTTGAGTGTCTCTCTCTCCACTTTCCTTCCTTGTCTTTGTCCACATCATAGGTTTCCTTTGTTACTGTAGGGACATTTGCTTCTACTTCATGTCATCTGTACAGAGATTATATTATGAACCTATGAAGTCTAGACTTCTGGGTTTAAATTTTGATACGCTTGTCTATTTGCCAGGATTTCAATTGTTAACCTATATTATTGTGATAAAAATCATATTTTTTCAATTTAATATGCTTGATCTCTTTCTGTCATCAAGAAACAAGATAAAATACCTTGACAACAGTCTTGACAACAGGATATAGGCATTAGTTTGGTTAAAGTGACTGAATAGTTCTTTCCTGTTTTTATCATTTTACTGCTTTTACATATTTTTCTATAAAATGATTTCATGGATAAAAAGATAAAACAGAGTATATGTTGAAAAACTTCAAAATGCCGAGGAATTCTAGCAAAACATTTATATATTCCTGAACATATAAAACAGAAGCAAGGCTGAAAATGGAAAGTAATTTAATTAAACTTTCCTGCGTTTCCCTTCTTGATATGTGCCAAAGATACTATATTTGGGTGAATATTTTTCCAAATTATCAAATAGTGAACTTGTATACAGTATATGCTGATTAGAATGACTGAGGACTTAGCATGTCATATTCATACATTGTTACATTGGAGTCTAAAATGATAGACAATGGAGCGTGTCTATGAAAGCATTCTCAAATCCTTTCTATGTATCTACTAGTCCCAAGGGCTGTACAAAGTGATTGACTGCATCTTCTATGAGATCCTACAAACTGTCACACCAAACATATTAAGAACCATCACTGGTACAATTTTCCAGACTCCTAGAAATTGCATAAGTACTGAATTAATAATGCACTGGAGTGAAGTTTATATCATTGGACATGAAAATAAAACACTGGTATGTCTATGGATATGAAATGGGATATCTTTTATCCAGAGTGCTTGGAAAGCACATAGAGAAACAAACTGGTCCAACACCTGTCTTGAGTGAGGACTAGACTTTCTCAAAGTTAGGCTAATGGCATTCTCAGGAAGTAAAATGGATTTTCTATATCATCTAATATATGAATTCTGCTAAAATATTTGCCCACTAAGTGTAAGTTTTCTTATCAATTTAATTTGGGGTGGGAAAATCTTATATGATTTCATTGATAAAAAGATAAAACAGAGTATAAGTTGAAAATCTTCAAAAATTCAGAGGAATTCTAGCAAAACATTGAATCCCAGTTAAGATCATGGAAAATGCTACACATTGCCTAGGTGTATGCAATTTAGTAAAAAAAAATGAAAAAACATGATAGAAAATGTAAGAAATATTATATTTGTTTTA
Source organism: Apodemus agrarius (assembly GCA_964023405.1). Classification (NCBI taxonomy): domain Eukaryota; kingdom Metazoa; phylum Chordata; class Mammalia; order Rodentia; family Muridae; genus Apodemus; species Apodemus agrarius. The sequence continues at coordinate 132,557,065 of OZ030009.1, read as the reverse complement.
GACTTAAGAATACATATTGTGATTTTCATGTTTCCATGTAATTTAATTATTGCAGAATTACAGAATGAAACATTCTATGTACTACAATGGCTACCTCTTTCAATTCTACCAGGAAGTAGAACATTTATTCTCTAGATATGGTGGCCCCAAGAGAACTTAGACTTTGCAACACAAAGCTTAATTAAGAGTGTAATGCTCAGAGAGACAAGCAGAATATCACCTGCAAGTCTACAGATTGATACTCTCTAGTATCCTTTCCCAAGAGGGTTTTATAGAGCACTTGAGCCAAACCAAACAAGCTGTGGCTTTATGTTCAGAACAAAAAGCCAAAGCTTCTCTTAGGCATGTGACAAGGTCAAAAGAAAAACATATGGACATACTGTCACCCATCAGCCAGGTCTTCCAGAGAATCAGCCGAGCCTGACTGACAGAAAAGTTCATTATCAGCAAGGGCCAAATGCTGGGAACTCCTTACTGTCTCATTAGCCTGAAAGATGTTAAGAAGACTTACAAAACACTGGGGAATAAGCATAGTGTAAGAAAAAGAAAACTTAAGAGCAGCAGCGTGGGATAACACAGGGCCCATCAGTTTTATTTGGAGAGAGAGATAGGTAGCCCCCACTTTTATGAAGCAAGAATTTCAAAAACACCAGCTGTGCAAAAACGAGCCAGAAAATATAATAATAATAATAATAATAATAATAATAATAATAATAAACATCTGGGTATGGTGGTGCATGACTTTCATCCTCATACTCAGGATGCAAACAAAGATGGATCTCTGAAATTGAGGCAAGCCTGGTCTACATGGTTTTAGGACAACCAGGGTTATATTTAGAAATCTTGCCTCAAAAAAAAAAAATAAATAAAAATAAAAAGTAGCATCAGCAGAGACCATACAAAATTAAAGTAAGTTTGAGAATATACTGCCAAAAATAGAAATAAAAGGTTCATCAATGAACAGCAGAAAAACAGAATATAGTATTGTAATAACAAAAGTTTATGAAGAAGCAGGAGAGCGGGTAAAATAATGTGGAGTTTTATAGAGCTCACTGTTTCTAGATAAACATTCCTACCCAAATGACGCTGTGTGTCTTAATCCAAAATTAAAAACAAAATTGAAATAAACCAATAGCTCCAAAATTCAATAAGAAAACAAACTTGAACACAGAATTCTATTTATTAAAATTTGCAGTTGAATAATGAGATACAATGGAGCATTTTTACGTGTGAGAAGTTTCAAAACTTACATTTTCTGTACTGTTTTTAGGAACTCTTTTAGAAGAATGGTTGGACCATAATAAGGAAGAAATCAATACTGAAAGCCAACTGGCAGATTAGGAGAAAGCTAATGTATCAGTGGCTCTGAACATAAACAATAAAACAGTTTAACAGGGAGGTGGGTGGCCAAAGTAACTCACTGGAATTTAATGTTGAACAGAAAATCTTGGAGAGGGACACAGTCTTCTAGTATCCAGTAGAAGTTGAAGAAGATACATCAACTCTGGGCCCTCAGCAGTACAGAACGCAAGAAGTAAAATAAAAATAAAATGAAAATGAAAATAAAAATAAAAATAAAAATAAAAATAAAAATAAAAATAAAAATAAAAATAAAAATAAAAATAAAAATAAAAATAAAAATAAAAATAAAAATAAAAATAAAAATAAAAATAAAAGTTCTTGTAGTTCATTCATAGGGGAGGGCGGTCTTGAACATTTGAGCTTCCTACCTGTACAGTGGTAAGATTATATGCTCCCATATCAAGCTCCATTTTCATTTTTTGAATATAATAGCTATTCTTCTGTAGGAAGCCACTCTCGCCATTGCAAGATGGCGCCCATTTCCTGTGATGAGTCAGTGCTGTGCTGTTGTTTACTCCACTCTGCGCCCTACTGCGCATGCACGAGTAGAGGCCGCGGCTCAGTCTTCCTTTTCATATTTCTTTTTTCATTCAAATTTCATTTTCTTTTTACTTATTCACATTACATTCTTCTCACTGCCCTCCTCCCAGTCACCCACTTCCACAGTCCTTCCCTCTAGAGTGCCCCCCACCCCCAGCACTTCACATCTTTGCAAGGCTAGGCACTTCCACTTCCTCTCCTACTGAGGTCAGACAAGACAGCTCAGCTAGTAGAACCTATCGCACGCACAGGCAACAGCTTTTGGGATAGCCTCTGCTCCAGTTGTTCAGGACCCACATGAAGGTCAAGCTGCACCCTGCTACCTATGACAGCAAGGCAAAGGTGCAGCCCATGTATGTTCTTTGGTTGGTGATTCAGTCTCTGAGAGCCCCAAGGTTCCAGGTTGGTTGACTCTGTTGGTCTTCCTGTGGAGTTGCTATCCCCTTAGGGGTTACAATCCTTCTTGACCTCATGACACCCCCCCTTCTATTTCTTATTTGTCTTATTTTTTGGAAGGAGGGCAAAATAGTGGGAACTGGACCTGGGAGGACTGGGAAATGAGGGTGATCTGAGTGCATTGGTGAAATTTTAAAATAATCAATAAAATACTACAATTGAAAACAAGTGGGAGATAAAGAGAGAGAAGAACCCAGGCAGGTTCAAGGAGAAAGGAGAGCTTACCAATTATTGGTGAGACTGAACATTAGTCTAGCTACCATGGAAAGTACTGTCGAGAGTTTTTAAAAGAAATCTAGAATAGAACTCCCATATAGCCATCTCTATTACTTGTAAGACATACCCAGAGGAATCATTCATCATGTAATAGAACAGACTACATAGTTACATTTATTGTAGCACAATTTGAAAAATTTAACATGCCGAGTCAGCTTAGGGTACAATCAGTGAGTGGATGGGTTAAGAAAAACATGCCATATTTATATGATGAAGTATTGTTCGACTTCATGAATAACAAACCATGTAATTTTTTTTTTAGGGAAATGAAAGGAAATGAAGATCACCAAGCTAAGTAAAAGAAGCTTGTCTTAGCTAATGTTCAGTCGGCGTGAAAAGACACCATGACCACAGGAACTCTTGTAAAAGAAATAATTTTATTGGGCCTTTCTTAACAGTTTCTAGAGGTTTAGCCCATTATCATCATGGCAGAGAGCATGGCAGCATGCAGGCTGCTGAAGACGAAGCTGGGACTTCTACATCAGGATCCAAAGGCAGCGGGAAGAGACAGATACAGGGTTTGCTTGGGCTTTTTAAACCCAAAGCCCACCTCCTGGAATGCACTTCCTATAAGGTCATACTTTCTAATTCTTCTCAAAGAGTGCCAATGCCTGATGGCTATGAGCCTATGTGGACCCTTCTTATCCAACCCACAGATAAATACAACAAATTTTTTTCTCATGAGAAATGTAAGAAAAGCTTTAAAAGAAAAGTCAATGCAAAAGGTTAGCTATTGAGAAAGAGGTGGCTTAGTTCAATGCAGGTAGAAGATAATGGGTAAGTAGAAATAGGTAAATATGACCAAATACATCATTAAGTGAGGTAGCCCAGTCTCAAAGGAATACCCATGGTATGCACTCACTGATAAGTAGATATTAGCCTAGACTCTTGGAATACCCAAGACACAATCCACATGCCAAATGATGTCCAACAAGAAAGAAGGAGTGGCCCCTGGTCGTGGAAAGGCTCCATGCAGCAGTGTAGAGGAATACCAGGACAGGGAAGTGGGAAGGGGTAGATAGGGGAACAATGGGAGGAAAGGGTTTATGGAACTTTTGGGGAAGGGGGAGCCAGGAAAGGGGAAATCATCTGAAATGTAAATAAAAAATATATTGAATAAAATAAAAGAAAATGAAAAGAAAGCAAAAAGAACATACCACATCATTTTGTTTCATCTTGTAATAAAATCAGCAAATAAATATTTAACACATAATGTTTGGTGGTAAATACTTTGTGAGGAATTGTGATGACAAGCAGCTGTGATCTAGTACTCTAGGAGGACAACACAGGAGGATGCTTAGTTTGAGGTTTGGACTACATAATGAGTTCCATGTCAGCCAGAAGTACATAATTAAATACTTCAAAACAAACAGAAGAATCCACATTAAAAGAGACAAGATAATAATTAAATAAACAATAACCATACTCAAAACGATTGTGTCACAACTTCTCCAGAGGTCTGGGCATCTACCATTAGCTATTTCTCCTGATAGAAATATGATATCCAAATACAGTAAAGGACAGCAAAGCTGCCATTACTCTAAGGCAGGGCACACAATATTGCTATTAAACATGACTTCCACAAGACTGTGTCAAAAAACAACCCAAGATTCTTGAGACCTTGTATGAATCAAAAATTACTTTCAAAAGCAATCTGATCAAAGTCAACTTTTAAAATTATAAAATCTTGTGCATGCAATAAGACTCTTAATTGATTTCAAGTAGCATTTATTTTCTGAGTGCCAAGAAAAAAATCACAATCAGTATTTGTAAAGCTACATATTACTAATTAAAGAAATCATAATTGAGAGTTGTTGAATTAATCATGTAGAAACACAAAGGAAGTAATCTGGAGATCTAGGCAGGTGCAATTACAGAGAAGTAACCGGCTGTAATGTAAGCTAAGAAAGAAAAACATGGGATGGAGAGATGGCTCAGTGGTTAAGAGAACCAGCTGCTCTTCCAGAGGTCCCAAGTTCAATTCCCAGCAACTACATGGTGGCTCACAACCATCTGTAATGGGATCTGATGCCATTTTCTGGTGTGCTTGAAGAAAACAGTGGTGTACTCATATACATAATAAATAAGTAAAAAACATTCCTGATAATTAAGATAGGAAAAGAATTTACTCTTAATGAATGCCAGTTTTCTCTTATGGTGTCATTAAAACATGCAGAACACTGTGCAACTGTGTCAGCGCCACAACGGAAATGCTTAGATCCCCAATAACATGCAATCAGTGAGAACACCTCTTAAACTCTATTGGCGTTGCCATTGAAATCCAGTGCATTGACTTCAATATAAGTGCTTTATCCTTTATTTCTAATCGTATACCTCTGGGCCCTTCCTGTATAGAAAGTATGGAGAAGCCTCTCTGTGGCTTGTCATTAACCACTTTTTTACACAGTGCTTTATAATTCTAATAGGCCTGTTAGGGTGTTATTTTTATTTAAAAAAAAGTATTCTCAGAACTGATTCCAAGTAAATGCACAATATAATTTATTCTTTTATTGCAGGTTCTGAAATATAGCACATGAGTCCAATCTGTAAGTTTATCTTGTCTCATATGTATGTCCTGTCCTTGTGAGATGGACAGGACTCAGGTTTGATGGCAGTATCCAAACAGAGACCCTCTGAAGACTGAATAAATCTCAGCATAGCTTATATACTGATTGCTCTACTAGAACTGAAAGGCAGTTTGAGTTGTTTTTAAGAACATATCAGCATGGGAAACTGAGAAATACTAGATTTATTAACATCACTTAATATCATTTCAGAGTCTGGACTCATTTTGTCAAAATAATTTAACCTAAAAGTCAAGACGAGGCAGCAAATGTCTCAATAACAATGGTTTTTCATAGACCTCCATGGGCATATCACAATCTCCTTAAATATACTGCCTTGGATAATTAGGATCACTCTTTCTATCCAATACCCAATGAGAAAGGTACTCAATAATTTCATTCAGTTGGGATACCCTCACCCCTTGAAAGAAAGAACATATATTGCCATCAGAGGAAAATGAATACCTAGTATGCATATAGTAGATTCACATACACACACACACACATATGTATATATATATATACATATATATATGTATATATATATATATATATATACACTCACACATATATATGGCAAGCAGGCTATACACACACATACCCACAGCACATATATATGACTGACTGAAATAACACAGGGACATATGCTGTGTATTCTTCCATAAGACAAACAGTGTATGAATTTCATTCCATGCTCATTTGTTAGCTGGACCAATTTTTAATGCAAAGAATGGCTTAGCATTGAGTTGAATGGCAGAAATGCCTCCATAAAGACAGTCCAATTCCAAGCTTTATAAATAATGCCACTCACAAGCAAAGCTAGCATACAAATCAATTTGAATTCTAATTATACATCTGCTGTAGTTAGGGTATTATTTGTCTAGCTGTGTTTCATGAAAAGCTGATTATGAACACTCTCTTTGGGACAATTCTAGGCATTTTCAAAGAGTCAGAAATGTATAAAGAAGAAAAATAAGACAAGCGATGCGATTACATTCCTACAATAAGAGAAGATGCACTTCTCTGGCAGGGAGGAACAACTATGCAAAGAGTCATCTGGTAGGCCAATCATTCTGACATGTGGCCCAGGGGCACCAACAAATTCCAATTCTTCTAAACTCTGTTAGGAATAAGAATGACTGTTTTTTCCTCACCTCACAGCAGGAAGGCTGGCAATGAGGGCTGCACTGTGGTATTGCACGCCCTCCAGGGAATTCTGATAGAGCTGATACACAGAACTCACTCTGTTCATCTCCTCGTGGTGAGAAAAGCCTGGTAAGCTCTACAGTTCACAAGTCAGAATCATCCTATGTAGGTTTAAGGGAGTAAAATTACATTTTAATTATGATCAGGGTCACATCATTTCCAGTTAATAAATGATCAGGGTCACATAATTTCCAGTTAATAAATGTGTGGGTGGACATGACTCCATCATTGTTACCAAATCAACACTGTTGTGATCATAAAAAGAGAAATCGGCTTAAGAATATGTTCTATGGGCTTGTCGGGGAAGGGGATGCCTCAGGCAGCCCATGCTGAGGTATCCCTTCCCCTTAAGGGACCAGACACATAATGGTATAGCATAGAATAGAGTTTATTTAGGGCATGGGGAGGGGATTTTAGGGGATAGTAGAGGCAGAGAAAGGCAGAGAGGAGGAGAGAGTAGAGAAGTAGAGGCAGGCCATGATCACATGGAGAGGGCAGGGGAAAGGGAAGGGAAGGGAAGGGAAGGGAAGGGAAGGGAAGGGAAGGGAAGGGAAGGGAAGGGAAGGGAAGGGAAGGGAAGGGAAGGGAAGGGAAGGGAAGGGAAGGGAAGGGAAGGGAAGGGAAGGGAAGGGAAGGGAAGGGAAGGGAAGGGAAGGGAAGGGAAGGGAAGGGAAGGGAAGGGAAGGGTGTCCAAGAGTCCAAGAGTGAAGCTAAGAGAGTAAGAGAGGAGGGGCAAACAGCACCTTTTATAGTGGGCCAGATCTCCCTGGCTGTTGCCAGGTAACTGTGGGGTGGAGCTTAGACAGAATCCTAACAAACACTGCAAGAGAAAAGCTGCTTTTGAGTCAGTACAGCAAGCATTCTGCTTACAAGCACTCTTGCCACCTGGTATTCTTTAGGACTGGTCTGTTTCATCCCACCAAGTTTGGTGGTTATTAACCTTCACGGGAAGCCATTCAACTCTACCCACCCATGATCCCTGTTTCACTGAGGCTCAGGCATCCTGCGTATCCTTGTTAGACACCATTAAATAGCACAGATAGTACAAGAATTTTCAGTGGATGTTTACAGAATTTAATGATTACTCATAAGTCCAAAGCAGTATAATCATCAGAGAACAAGAAATGCCCCAGTAAACAGATGCAATGCTCAATCTGTTTCACGACCTGGTGATAGTGTGGCTTATATTAGGGATGATCAGGGCAAGACTCAAGGTACCTACCTCCTTGGGTTTTAATTCTAGAATCCCACATTTATTTCATGACTAACACCACAAGTAAACATTACTATGTCTTCATTTTATATAATTTCATACTCAGAGTTGAAGTATTTTAAAATTTCATGCGCAGTTTTCATTTCTATGGATGTAATTGTGCACTTGAACTACAAATTTATACTCATGAATTTTACCTTTATAAATAACAGTGCTCAAGGACTATAGGAAAGAGTAAATCAAATTTACAAGTGTAAGAAATATTTTAAAAAGATTGATCAAAAAGAAAAGAAAAGAAAGAAAAAAAAGAAAAAGTGTAGGAAATGGAAAGGAAATGGATAACCTTTCCTGGTACTTCAAAGTGGAAAGTAACTCAACCTCCAAAATTTTATCTATGCACCTTGAATATGTTTCTTCTATCTGAAGCATCTGAAACTCTTAGGGAGGACTAGAATATAACTGCATAAGAGGTAAGGCTGTGCCAAGCCACAATTTAAAGTAGAATAATCATTTCTTATGTTCCATGAAGAGTGACAACCACATTTCTCTGATTTCACAATTATGTATTTCATGTAATTGGTTTAATTTTATTTTTTCTATCTGAATGTTTGAAAGTTTTGTCCAGTCTATTGTTATTACACACAGTGGGCACTTGTTATGTGACATTTTCCCTTCCACTTAAAATCTATAACAGAAGTGTTATAAATACAATATATACTTATAAATACAGTAAATATACTTTCATATGCGTTAACGACAACACAGACTTCACCTATATAATCAATATCCTGGTCACTAGAAAATATATTGCTAGAATTCCAGAAATGGTTTGCATTTTGAATGTACACTAACAGCATTCAGGTGGGTCAATCACTCCCATGTGATGCGATTTGGAAGTGGTAGAGCTTTCAGGAGCTGGCTTTTATGGGAGGTATTTAGGTCATGGGGAGCATTCCCTTGAACTGGACCTTAGCACTTTAGTGGCTTCCTCTTGCTCCCTAAGGTTAGTAGCTTTGCTTCACTGCAATTTTTTAAAAACCTGTATTAATTTTTTTTCTGAAGTTCACATCATGTACCCCAATCCCACTCATCTCCCCATCCTTCTATATCTGCTCTCTGCCCTTGCAACCTGTCTACCCCAGACAAACAAACAAAAAAACCAAACAACCATACACATTATCTCACCACTGAAGCTGCAGTGTGTCATGGTATGCCGCACAGTATTCACTTTTGTCTGCACAACTTTACTTGCAAATTCTCATTGAAATGAGTCATTGATCTGGTTCAAGTCCTCTGGCTTCTACTAGGCTATCAATACTGGATCCTCACGGGGTTGGGGGATGTCATAGGAATATCCTGTTATTGCCCTCTGTCATGGAGATCCTGCAGCTTTGGTTCTGTTGAACCAGCCCCTTCACACATTCTAGCAGTTCACACATGAGGGGGAAGTTTGGGGTGGGTCAACTCAAAGCCCTGATTCTGAGTCTGGGTGGTAGCTGAGTTGGTCAGCCCACCTGCTCCCACATTTATACCACTAGGGCCATCTCTAGTGGTCAAGGGGAAGTGCCAGAACTCCTGCTCTCGAGTCCTCAGGGGCTGGCTCAGCTCCTGCTCCCCACCACCAGGGCCAGCTCTACTGTCCTGCCTGGGTGCACCAGAGCTTTTTAATTCTGATTTTCTCAACATTGTCATAGAACTGGAAAGATGACTGAGCATATGCTCAAATATTTGTTTTACAAATGAAAACAGAAGAATATTTTGAAGGGAATATCTTCTTGATCCAAACCATTCACATGGAATGTGATCTGGAATTTTTTCATTCAAATGCATCAAATATCGCTATCATAATCAATTTAAACTAGAATGAATAAGAGAATCCAGAAGTCGTTGAGGGGAAAATTGACATCTTTAAATAACATAAGTAATCTTTCTCATAGTGTGAAACTGAAAACCAGAGCCAGCCTACAAACAATCTTAACACTATGAGATTCTAATCAGAACAAAACAGGGAAAAACATAGTGTGCATCCAGATATTTCCAAAATGCTGACATGCACACATTACATAGTCATGTATCATCACAAAGCAAATGGAAAATGCTGAGCCTGTCTGCCAGGGAGACTAAGTTTTAAAGAGATTAGCTTCCCAGTTCTGTGTAAACATGGATAATTATAGCATCATGTTTATTATGCTGTTGCCTACAAAGCATACATTTATTGTAATGCAACTTTCTCCCCTAGGAGTCACAACACAAATATAGATGTGATATTTTGCATTAAATGGTAAAGTCGCAGCCTTGGGGACATCGTAGAAGAATAGTTCTCCATCCTGAATCATGGCAGAGATAAATGGCATTTTTTCTCTACCAGGCCTGTGTATTTTCTACCTTGGAGATGACACCTTTTCTCCTATTCATTCAGCAAGCAATTCTAGTTGGTATGATGCCATAGTACACGCCAAATGATCACCTTAGTTCTCATGGGAACCACTGACAAAGAACAATTTAATGAAGCCCCAAGGCTCAAAGTAATTGTGGTCAAGAAACCAAGCATTAGATTAGTGGCTTTTACCAGAATACATGTCATAGTTGTTCAGAAGAGCATGGGTGCAGGGTGTCAGGGCCCCTCTCCAGGCATTAAGCCTCCACTTCATTACTATCACCCTAGGGAAGCAACAATCACCAAAATACTTAGTAGGGAGCTGAACATAAGGACATGGTCCAGATTTTCTGTTGTCCAGAAAGAAAGAGAGAGAGAGAGAGAGAAACACACACACAGAGAGAAACAGAGACAGAGAGACAGAGATAGAGACACAGACAGAGAAAGAGAGACAGAAGAGACAAAATTTTGCAGAGCTGTGGGTTAGCCTTTATGCTAGAAGGATAAATCACCATGTGTTACTCAACAGGATAGGGTCTAGTGATTTCATTAAATCTGTTTACTGATCTCTAATTGAACCAAGGTCCATTTGAGCATGGAGTGAGGTCAAATAACCATTGGTCAATTTACTTTATTCCACCTCTATGTAGCTATAAAATAAATTATGTGTTGATCCATTCTCTATTGAACAAAACATACACAAATCAACAGTGGGCTTCAGATGAAAAATAAATATTATTTGTATTCCTATAAAATACATTCTCTACTTGAGGGAAAAGAATGCTTGACTAATCCCTTACAATCTGCCATTGAGCCTGCTGCAATTGCTGTTAAGTAAAAGAGGAAAGAAAGACTGTCCAAGAGACACAGTAAAGCCTTAAAATCAAGACTGTGCATGATACAACCACAACTAGATAAGAAGAGGAAAGACACAGGCAAACAAACAATAATTCTTACCAGGGAAGCAATTGTGATTTAAATAAAAGAGGAGGGATAAAGGGAGGGACAGGGCTAGATGGACAGAGTGGAGAATAAACCGGAGGTAAAAGGAAGGAGCAAGGAGTCCTATCTAAGTCTTAAACTAGTTATAAAGGCATACAGTTTATGAAAGGAAGAGTTTGCATCACATTTTCCAGATGGAGAAGTAAATCATTCAGACCCACAAGGCATGTTAAGTAAAGGTGGGAGGATCCACATGGGGTGTTTTGCCTCAACGGGATGGCAAGAAGCAGCTCTGCATTCATTGTCACCTATAATTAATGACTTGGAAGACATGAGGTACCTCAGGTCTTTAGAGAGTTAGAGGCGGGTCCAGCAGTAATTGTTGTTGTGTCCAGAAGTTGCATTCAACTCTGTCAAGCCCTATGATAGTTTGCTTTGGATCCCAGACTCTGATCCTTTGAACTACACCACCAGAGAGGAAAGTCATTTTAGCAAAGAGAGGCAGAGTACCTAAAAAGATGTATGGATCTTGAACTATGCCCCGTTCTTTTCAAGAGAATAGATTGCTGTTACATAGTGATGATGGGATGTAAACCAAAAATGGGAAATTATAGAAATGGAGTAGAGAGAACAGCGGAATATTAGCCTCAGTCACATTTTCTTATATCCAAGAGGAACTTATTTGAAGAGGAAATCAACAAAATATCCGAGACCCCTGAAATAGGTATGATTTTAAGGTCAAAGGATAAAGATCTCATTGTTAAATGTTATTTCAGTTTGCCAACCTACTTAATTTAAACTGTGTGGAAAATAAATTTATTATAGCAGTCTGCTAATGATCTTGGGACTGTGCAAAACACAAAATAGATACAGCATTAGAGTCACATTTTAGGACAACCTCATCCTGAAGTCATGAGACTGTTGTATTCATCAGTCCCTTTACCCTTGCTAACACAGGAATTTTGACTTTTTACTGCTGCTCCATTTCCAAACTGACACATTCTATAACTATATTTATTGAAGCTGCCTCTAACCTTGCTTTATGATGTGTATACACATAAATCAAAGTGAATATACTCAATGCAAAGTAAACAAGGCAGGGCCAAACAGCAAAGCCAGGTAAGAGATGATTTGCCTGGGAGAATCTAGTCTACTTTCAATTATAGTATACAGTAATCCCTGGCTTACACAGCTAGAGCTTTCTGCCTAATATTCCACTCCTTGATTCACTATCTGCATCACAAATTCAGCACATCTGAAATGGCACATGGATACTTATCAGTGTGGTCTTCGATGATTTGTGCTCTTTTAACAGACTATGACAGACTGGTGGCTTACAAACAACATATAATTATTTCTCACATTTCTGAAGGCTGAGAAGACCAAGATCCAGGGGCTGGAATACTTACTTTCTGGTGAGGGCCATTTTCTGATTAAGAAATATTGCTTTCTCCTTGCATCTTTACACAATGGAAAGGGCTAACTAGATGCCTGGAGTGGTTTTTTAGAAAGACTTCAAAATAAAATTTGGAAGATTTTCTACTCTCATGATTTAGTTACCACTTCCAAATCTCACCTATTGATGGATGTCCTCAACATGTGGGTCAGAGATTTAATATATGGCTATTAGAGGAACAAAGCCACTTAACATATGAGATACCCAGTGAAGGGCAGAAATGTTCAGGTATCAGTAAGATTTGCCAGAAGTTATTTTATGTTGGTAGACAGTAGATTTCAATAAGATAATTTTTTTTTGCCTGATAAAGAAATGTCAAGGCTATCCTTGAGAATATTAATTCTATTTTCAATCTAGTCTGTTTTCTGAACAAGTAGGTAAACAAGCTGAATTGTGGTTAAAGAAAAGGTATTACATTCTGTTCCAAGTAGTCTCATAAGAATGTATTTGTAAACATATCTCATCTGTTATGCATACTGAAGAAGAAATAGGTTAAGGACTGCTGGTCTAGGAGAATGAAAATGGACTTAGTTTTAGGCAGACCTGATTATATTTCTATTACTATAACTATGGCTTTAGATAAGTTACTTAGCTTTTCTAAGCCTTGGTTTTCTTTCTTTCTTTTTTTTTTTTTTTACAGTGGAAAATTGTCATCTAATGAGAGATTCATGATGCTGGTCATTGTCCTATCACATGAGGAACAGCTTCCTCCCCCAATCACTTAAACTCTGCAAAAGTCTGGTTGTTATAATCCAAATAAAATTCATGCTTTGGTCCCAAAAATCACCAAACCAAAATGAATCTGAGCTTCTCTAGTGAAAACAGAAGTAGTAGTATCCAATAGAGGCTTAAACATCAGTAGCTGCCCCAAGTACTGTTTTCTTTTTTTTTTAAAGCTTTATTTATTTAACATATGTGAGTACATTATTTTTTTTATTGGATATATTCTATATTTACATTTCAGTTCCCTTTTTCTGGCTCCCTGCCCCCCAAAGGTCCCACATGCCCTTTTCCCTCCCCCTGCTCCCTCTTCCATCCTTCCCACTTCCCTGTTCTGGTATTCCCCTACACTGATGCTTTGATCCTTTCCAGCACCAGTGTCCACTCCTTTCTTCTTGTCGGACATCATTTGGTATGTGAATTGTGTCTTTGGTGTCCCAAGATTCTAGGCTAATATCTACTTATCAGTGAGTGCATACCATGGGTATTCTTTTGAGACTGGGTTACCTCACTTAGTATGATGTTCTCCAGCTCCATCCATTTCTCTAAGAATTTCATGAATTCATTATTTGTAATGGCTGAATAGTATTCCATTGTGTATATATACCACATTTTTTGTATCCATTCCTCTGTTGAGGGACATCTGGGTTCTTTCCAGCTTCCGGCTATTATAAATAAGGCTGCTATGAACATAGTGGAGCATGTGTCTTTATTGCATGCTGGGGAATCTTTTGGATATATTCCCAGGAGTGGTATGGCTGGGTCCTATGGAAGTATCATGTCCATTTTTCTGAGGAACTGCCAGACTGATTTCCAGAGTGGTTGTACCATCTTGTAGTCCCACCAGCAGTGGAGGAGTGTTCCCCTTTCTCCACATCCTCGCCAACACCTGATGTCTCCTGAATTTTTAATCTTAGTCATTCTGACTGGTGTGAGGTGAAATCTCAGGGTTGTTTTGATTTGTATTTCCCTGATGACTAATGATGTTGAACATTTTTTAAGGTGTTTCTCAGCCATCTGAATTTCTTCAGGTGAAAAGTCTTTGTTTAGCTCTGTACCCCGTTTTTTGGATAGGATTATTTAGTTTTCTGGTATCTAACTTCTTGAGTTCTTTGTATACATTGGATATTAGCCCTCTGTTGGATGTGGGGTTGGTGAAGATCTTTTCCCTATTTGTTGGTTGCTGATTTGTCCTTTTGACAGTGTCTTTTGCCTTACAGAAACTTTGTAATTTTATGAGATCGATTTGTCTATTCTTGATCTTAGAGCATAAGCTATTGTTCTGTTCAGGAATTTTCCCCCTGAGCCAATGTTTTCAAGGGTCTTCTCCATTTTCTTTTCTATTAGTTTTAGTGTGTCTGGTTTTATGTGGAGGTCCTTGATCCACTTGGAGTTGAGCTTAGTGCAATGAGATAAGAGTGGATCAATTCTCATTCTTCTGCATGTTGACCTCCAGTTGAGCCAGCACCATTTGTTGAAAAGGCTATCTTTTTTTCCACTGGATGTTTTCGGCTCCTTTGTAGAAGATCAATTGGCCATAGATGTGTGGGTTCAATTCTGGGTCTTCGATCCTATTCCATTGATCCACTTCCCTGTCACTGTACCAATACCATGCACTTTTTAACACTACTGCTCTGTAGTATTGCTTGAGGTCCGGGATATTGATTCCCCCAGAAATTCTTTTACTGTTCATGATAGTTTTAGCTATCCTGGGTTTTTTGTTATTCCAGATGAATTTGAGAATTGCTCTTTCTAATTCTATGAAGAACTGAGTTGGGATTTTGATGGGGATTGCTTTGAATCTGTATATTGCTTTTGGCAAGATTGGCATTTTAACTATATTAATCCTGCCAACCCATGAGCATGGAAGATTTTTCCATTTTCTAATGTCTTCTTCAATTTCCTTCTTCAGAGACCTGAAGTTTTTGTCAATCTGTTTTGTAAATCTTTCACTTGTTTGGTTAGAGTCACACCAAGATACTTTATATTGTTTGTGGCTATTGTGAAGGGTGTCATTTCCCTAATTTCTTTCTCGGCCTCCTTATTCTTTGAGTATAGGAAGGCTACTGATTTGTTAGGAAGATTTTCTGTCAACAATGCTTTTGACAGAGGATGTTGGCCTGTGTCCCCACACAGGGAAGATGACCATCTGTGACTCTCAGGATTACAAATGTCAGGGAAAAAAAACGAGTAATATTAAGAACACAAATGAAAGCTGCATAAGGAAAAAGACCATTAGTGTCAGTAGAAATTGATAATGTTTTTCAAGCAACATGGATGCCACAGAGATAGTCACAGAATCAAGGAGCTACTGTCAGGGAGAATCATAAAGTCCATAATGACTCATTGGCATTTTGCTTGTTTCCTTATGACAACATTTTATGTTACTTTGTGGTTGTTGTCGCCACCAAAACCTCAAAATTGTTTTTCAAAAACTACCTGTCTCTGAATCTAGATAGGCTAAATTTCTATAGAAAATGAGGGAAATATAAGTTATGGACCAATCACTATGACAGCTATGTCACTTCCATGTGAGAGTCAGTCATGGTGCTGAACCTTTCTTTCAGATACATGACTTTTTACAGGCTTGCAAAAATAGTTATGATGACAAAGTAACTAGTTATACTTTCCAAATAGTGTCATCTGTATCCACCTGTGTGGTAATAAAAACAGTTGTCAGCTCCTTCATAAGCAAATTGTTTCATACTGCTATTTACTCACAGGTCAGATCTAGCAAGAATTCATAGAATTCATTATATTCTTGACATTTCTGAAACAGTTTTATAAATACATTATGAATATGTCTGAATAATGTTGATTATTGGAAAGTCCAAATACATACCAATATATTTTCCAAGATATCAGGTATTAACCTGTCCACCATTGTCTACTAAAGGGCAAACACCATTCACATCTTACATGCAGCAAAGCAAGCTGAGGTTTAAATGAGTTCAGTCTTGAACATTTGGTAAATGCCAGATGATCACATAAGGATGATGAGTCACTATCTTTCAACATAGTCTCTGGTCAAAACTATAAAATTTTCCTCTCTCAGACCTTTGAATAACCTTTAAACATACCTATGTGTCGTATGCATTGCCTTATATTAGTTAGATCTATATATGCCCCAGATCTATCTTTTCTCCTTCTAGTTCTTCATTCACTCTTTATAGTACCTAGGCCTTTCATCATACAGGTTGCCCAAGTGATCTGGGGATCATCCCTGTAACACAATGCCTTTCATAAAACGTTCCAGACATACTTTCCAAGATGGAGTCTGGCTCCTGTCTACTAAATATGAATCAAAAAATACAAGCACAAAACTAGAATGTAGTATTTGTTTGTTTCAAAGCCATGGTACAACTTGGGACATTTTCAAACCCACAGCTTCTAATGTGATCACTGCTTTCAAGATAAATATTTATTGAGAGATACATGGTGCACTGTCCATAGAAAACTATCATGGCCTCATCATGTGAATACTAACTCAGAATTTTGTGACTCTAGATAGGAAGTTCAAACTAGCAATCCTATAGACATCTATGAAAGTTTCAATAGATTTCAATCACTTTCAATGCTTTCTATACTTGATTAACTATATTTCTGGGAATATGTGACTAACTCTAAATATGAATATTTAGAGACATAATTATTAATATCTATGTCTTATACTTTTTTGCCTCTATTTTGTGAAATGTCTCAAGAAATAAATAATGTGACGATTGCTCCATTTATATTAGTATGCTAATTTATTGACTTATTTTTTATTCATGTACATGTGTGACGTTTATGTGCATGGGAGTGCCTGCCTGCAAAGGTGAGAAGACAATGAAACATTCTCTGGAGCTGGAGTTGCTGGAGGTCATGGGCTATCCAACATGGCTGCCTGGGAGCAAACTCATGTCTACTCAAGGGCACTAAGGACTATTAACTACCGAGCCATCTCTCTAGCTCCCTGTTTATTTTCTGAAGCATAAAGCATTGTGGACTCAGCTAGCATCTAACTCACAGTGCCTTCGTGCTCATCCTCTGCGGAGGCCAGCGTGACTCAATGCTGATGTACATCAATGACATGCATATTTCCATGATGTCATTATATGTTAGTGAATGGAAAGGCTACATCACCATTTTTCTTCTATTTCTGATCTTTATAAAACCGGTGCTGTCCCGTGAGTTATTTTCCCTCTTTCCTCAGTATGAAATTTCTAATTTTACTCATGCCAATATACGCATACCTGTATAATCAAATGTTAAATAAATCTATGACAAATTGTTGGGCAATTATCAGTGTAGGAGCCAGCCTCTTTAGAAAGGTCACCCGATTATCTGCCCCTTCTCACTGCTGCAGCAGGGTCGTAATTGTCGTAATTAGTGCTTCATCATCCAAGCACATGTTCCAGCTGTCAGAGATTCCATCCTTTGTAGTGGAGTCGCTGAGTCAGAGCTGATGCAGGTGCTCCGTGCTGCTCAGTTTTGAGCGACGGTTCTGGAATACCGTGTTTACAGTCAGAAAAATATTTTATATAAAAACCAAAATTGCATGCTTTTGTTGGTTCAAAGCATAAACTCTTTAGAATTTTCGGCAATCCCACGTGTGGTATACGAAATGCCCAGCTGATGCGGTTTTTACAGGTAAGCACAGACTCTGAGGAACAGTTTAAGATGGGTGGTTTGAAAGGCTCCATTGCCCTTTCCAGTACAGGAAAAAATGGTAATAGCCTTGTTGTTCATGATATTACATAATACGGTGTGTCCTTTTAGGTGCTATGGGGAATTCTGCCTCTGTCCCCTGCCTTTTTTCTTTTCTTTTCTTTTCTTTTCTTTTTTTTTTTGTTTTTTGTTTTTTGTTCTTTATTTTTTGAGACAAGGTTTCTCTGTGTAGCCCTGGCTGTTCTGGAACTCACTCTGTAGACCAGGCTGGCCTTGAACTCAGAAATCCACCTACCTCTGCCTCCCAAGTGCTGGGATTAAAGGCATGTGCCACCACTGTCCAGCTTTTTTTTGAATTTTTTAAAAGAATTTCCCATTTTTAGGATGATAGGAGATCTGTAGTTCCTTATATATCAGTGCATTTTACTCTATATGCTATGTAAATTTCATGATTGTTGGTATGTTCCTCTTTGCTTTGACCCTATGCTCAAATATCTCTTCTAAGAAGCAAAACACAATGGCAAACTCATCCCTAGCTTCTCCTCCAGCTCACATTCTCTTGTCAACTAACTTTTTAGTTAGTTTGCTGTCATAAGCTGACTATAGCCATTTTGCAATGAACTGAGGTGTGATATAATAAGCTAAGGAAATAACTAAACAAATACCAATATGTTCTCAGCCATGGGCTTTGAATCCCTGGCCTTGTTTTGAGATACTCTTTGGGTCTGTCCCATCGGACAGCCTATAACTACCTCAATGTCAAAAACTTAAAAAATACACCACCCATTTCCCCCCACCCCCAAATTTCTTTGTTTCTGCAACAATGTCAGAATGTTTGATTGGCTGTCTTTACTGTGAAAAATATACTTTAAATGTAGAGAATAACTCTGTGGTGTGCTCATCCCCAATTGATGCATCTGCTCGAAGACCTAAGACTCTGGAACTGCCATAGAAAAAGGGGTAGAAAGATTGCAAGAGCCAGAGAGGGGCAGGACGTTTGCTGTGAATTGCGTTTTGTAGTGATGGCAGGGCAGCCACACCATGTAAACTCAATAATATGGATGTCGAAATAAAATCTGAGCAATGACAAGACTAATTCACATGCCAGGGTTTATAGTGGATGTCTCATGGAGCCTCCCTGTAGATGAAGTGCCAGAAGACTGCTGACTAGGAAATATTTTTCCCTAGGGATGAGGCCCCTCTTGTTGATTCAATACATACCAAGTGATCATTCCTAAAACAATATACATATAAGCAACACTAAAATTATATGTGTGTGTATTAATTAAAGAATATGAGGCCATGAAGCTAAGAGGGAGTTGGAAGCCCCTGAGAGTGTAACTACTAATTATAGAGTATTATTTCTAGTATCTGGATGTGATATAATTTTGGTTATTATGGTGATACAGAGGGAGTAATAACTCCTAGCTTATTTATGTTGTATGTTTATAAGAAAAAGCATCATGGCAGTCACAGTGGGGCACACATTTACTCTCAACCCTTAGGAAGCTAAGACAGAAGTATCTGAGTTCTCACTACATAGCATGTTTGAGACTCAACTAAACTATGAAATGCCTAACTCAAACTCAATTTTTAGGCTGGCTAAACTATGAAGTGTAAGGCATGGAGGAAGTCCGGGAATGAGTCACGTCCTGAGTGAATGTGATTGTTGACCTGGAAATGACCATGTCAACTAGTTCAATGTCTTAATGTCATAAGTGTGGTGAAGCCTTACTCAGGTGGGCCCCAAGAGGGATGACAAAGCTTTCTTCAGGCTCTGGGTGCAAGTGAGTGACCGGTGTGTGCAAAGACAAGCAGCTGAAGCTTCTTCCTCTGTCTGGATGTTTCTATCCGGAGACGACTTGGCTGCAGGGAAGCTCCATGGGAAGTAGCTGACCTCTGGCTGCTGTACTCAAGGACGCTGAGGTTCCAGGTTGTTGTCAGTAGTAGGTGCAAAACTGTCAGATCCCACACATCCTACTGGAACCTACTTTTCCTGTTCATGTGTCTATATGTGTCTCCTTCCTTCATTTCCTCACAGCCCCTAGACAGGGTTGTAGGACTAACGAACTTTATGAGCCTTAATGGTTGGGGAAATAAATAAAAAAAAATTAATTTATATTCTGGATACAGAGAAGTTCAAAATCAGGATGCAAGCAGCTGTCAGTTCAGAGTAAGATGGATTTATAAGCCAACACACAGTGGTGAAGCAAAAGGGGAAAAAGTGCAGCATTGCAAAGGGGTATATGTAGAAACACAGGAAGTGGAGGTAACAGCTTTGCTTCGACACAACCCACTCTTGTGGTTACTAGTTCAGTCCCACCAAAATAAGAATTCACTGCCTGGTAAAAGTTCCCATTCCCTCTGAAAGAGCTCTTTACCTCTGAAAGGCCCGGACATCTTTCAAACACAAACTAGAACATTAAAATTTTTCATGGTCTCTTGGAGTGGCATATCACATCCACACACCGCTCCTTGCCTTGGAAGAGGTGTAAGCAACGCTGTGAGCATCTTCAGCTCTGTCTTCCCAACATATGTAACTGCCAAATGTAATTTTGTTCCTCCATTATCTTCATTGTTTTACCTCTTACATTTTTTTTCAGTTACCAGTGCTCACCATTTTTCTTCCTAAATTAATAAATAAGGTAGTACATACAAAACAGGAGAAGGGAGAAATTCCCACATGCCTCTGTCTACCGAAAACGCCCTGACATATTCGCCAAGAGCAGGTGCTACTGTAGATACTATCCATTGGTTAGGAAATGCTAGCTTCATCCACAATCAACAACTACTTCACTCAGTATTTGTTTCTTTTCAAATGCCAATTTTGAAAACTTTACAGTTCATTTAGTGTGTGTCCTTGTGAAAGCATTTGAAAAAAAAAAAAACAAAATCATCTCTCATTATGGGTTTTGCTGACAGGGTTGCTACATAGCTGCACTGCTAAAAACTGACTTGAGTACAATTGGTGGTCGGCATAAGGAAATATGAAGCTGTTGCTAAGTGAAGAAATTTATATGGAACCATTTACCTTTTGATGGCATCTCATTATTAACTCTCATTGTAGTAGGCTTTGTGAAGACTGAGAACAATGGATGGTTATGTGTGGGTTCTTGAGAGAGAATATATTGGTAACCTCAATCCCTACATGCAATTAATACATCTTTTAATATGATCATTCAAAACACAAAAGTAGAACAGCTATTATGCTTGAGTACCTCAAGAATTCACTAGGGACTTACACTCATTCATAGAATGTCAAGATGCACTCACAAGAGTAAGTAAATAACCAACATGGATGGACGAATGCTCTTAAGAGTTAAGAGTGGAAATATCACCGCTGTTCAGTATAAAAACCTTTTCAGGAAAATCAAAACAAACCTGAAGCATTCGAGATGCTTCCTTGGGAGGGCAGAGTGTATCTAGTGAGCTAACATAATTGAGGAATGTCATGAGGGTTAATTGATGCCAGTAGAGCAAAGCTAAAGAAAGCACTCACTCCAGCTGGAAGGTGAATTTGTTCTGTCCAGGGCTATATTCTGAGTGACCTATGCTGATTCCTATCAGCAGGCAGAATTAGTTATTACTGCCACAGTGTCCCTTCAGGGTCTGCTCATTTTTCAAATCACTGGTATTCAGTTGAGTTATTCCCTAACTGAATCAATCCCTAATTCATAATTAGATCCAATGATAGCAGTGCATCTTCAATCAAAAATTTTGGAGGTGGCAACATGAATCTTCAGACAAATCAGAAAGATTGCCTGTTTGTTATTCATAAAGCCAACTGAATCTTGGCTTGCTTAAAATGATTCTTGGCCAAGATGTTATTCATCTTTCCTTATTTTCCATATACATGCACAGCTGATTTTCCAAAGTGGTGGATTTATCAAAGCAGTTGGCATGCAGTCTTCTCTTTACATCTACATTCTATAGTAAGCACTACCAATTAGATCATCATCCTTCAGAATCAAAGACACAGAGTAGAACATTCTTATAGCTATAATGAAACACTACTATATAATAAAGCATAAATAATAAGAGTAGGTTTGTGTTCACATTCTGAGAAGCCATTTGCAGCTGCATGGTCACACATACCAGGTGTAGGAATCCAATGTCTAATATTAAATATTAAAGCAACAACTTCTAATTCCCTAATCCATATATTTCAAGAGGAAAGGATAGTATTTACAAAGTCAGGCTTCTCCATACTAATTAACAGAAGAACTTAGACAAAAGGTTTATAAACTCTTATTTTGGGAAATATTTTGACAGAATCAGCAGAAAGGTTTTCTAATATCTAGAATCACTGTATTTTTTTAAACTGAGAGCCCCAAAGAACTTCTCATTGATGTGTCTTCTAAGGCAAATTGTACATAAACTTCTGGCAAACTGCAGGTTGCAATCTTGTTATAAGATGCCTTCTTTGTCTATGACTCAGAGACATTGCCAACAACCAAAGCATTCTAAGGAAATCATTTCTAAATCTAGTTCATAGGCACATTATGAACTAAGATTAATATGGACAGATCCTTTGTCCTGGTAGTCTTCTGGAAATCGTTTAAGTGGAAAGTGTATGGACCTCTCAGAGATACCTATGGGATATTTTGCCTATTGACCACACTCTAAAGCTAAGAAAGAACTGACTATCAGTACTTTCCAGTGTTTGCAGCATGCCAGAGTTCATAGCTAAGTGATGCTTCAATTATCAACTTAGTCTCATTCAAGAAAAAAAAACATTAAAAACTCTATCTCAATAATCATGCAATTACAAAGACTAATTGCTCTAACAGCACTTTAAAAACACCTGGCAATGTGGCCCATCTATCCATAGGTGATTGTTATAATCACAGGCTCAGGGCAGGAAGAGACCTTGAGATGTTCATTAATTCAATCACTTCTCCTCCAGGAAGGCCTGTAACTGAATCATCCAGGCAGATGCATATTTGCCCTAATTTTAAAAGCTCCAGGGATGGAGCTCTTGGGGCTTCTTACATTGAATAGAGAGAAAGTCTTGCAGCTTAACAATCCCTCATATTAGATTCCAAATTCACTCATTAGTACCTAGCTGAGGGATGCTTCTTTGTAGTTCTGCAGCTACATACTTGATCCATTCAGATCCATACAGATCAAAGTTCACTTTTATGAGTATTATGTTTTGCCTAGAACTTTAAATATAATAAAAAAAAATAGTCTGTACCATTTATCTTAAATACTACAGAAAAACTCAACTACTTTTTTTCATAGTTTTCAAGCCTACACCTGTCTATTCTTTCCAGTAAATGAGAAAAGATCTCCTTGAAATGTGGCTAAAGGGATCTAGAAAACAAAATTTAAATGAATAAATCACCTAATTTAAATTTAGATCTAAAAATTGATCCTTCTCTGATTGTAAGATTTTTTTTAAAGATTTATTTATTTTATATATGTGAGTACACTGTCTATCACTGTCTTCAGACACACCAGAATAGGGCCTCAGACCTCATTACAGATGGTTGTAAGCCACCTAGTGAATGCTGAGAATAGAATTCAGGACCCCTGGAAGAGCATACGGTGTTCTTACCTGCTGAGCCATCTCTCCAGCCTGCTTGATTTTTAAATATATTTGGAACAACTTGAATTTTTAAGTCTACCTTATCAGTTTTAAGTATATAACATATGTATAACATTCAAGTATCATAGATGAAAATATAACATGGTTTTAAAATACCTTTGTATAAAGGACACAAGGGTTTTATAGTTTTAACATGATTTACATACATTATATTTTCATGTTGACTGCATGTTAAAGTGATGGTATTTGGAGGTTAGGAAAATATTGTTATTTTGTGCTATTTTTATGTTACTAGGCATAAGTCTCAAAATAATCTAGTGAAAGCATTACTATCTCATGATAGCTCTGTTCATATGTTTAAACGGGCAATGGGATTAAAAGTTAAAGGAAGAATGAAGAAAATGAGTCGAGCAGGATTTTAAATGTTGAGTCACAAGGTCATGCTTGAAGCAGTCCGAGAGACAAAACATTCTCCAGTCTTAGTGTCCATCTATAGCAAATGTAATGGAAAGGGATGTGCACACATGACGTGAACAAACAAGTTGATTTTAAACATGTTCTCTTTTTTTGTTTTTTGTTGCTTTTTTCACTTTGTTTTTTTTCTTTCTGTTTGTGTATGAGAAGTGAAAATATGGAAGGAAAATGGAGGCTACCGAAACAGGAATACTGTGACAGACCATGGGCAGTCTGAGAAGTTCTCAAATTCATACCACAAAAGAAGGCTGTGCTGTAGGACCTGTATGTGGTAAAATATGTGTGTATGTGCTTGTGGCTCAGGACTTGTACCCACACTCCACTTTCAGAGTGAAGAGGTTCCATGTTTAAACTTTTAGATATCTTCTTGGAATGCAACTAGTTGTGAAAATATGAGCAGGATTATTTCTTGACGGGATGGTTTAAGTTGTTAATCCATGGAGTATATAGTTGAGAAAAGCCCACCACCAAATTCAGCTCTTTCCTGGGTAGTCATTTAGAATGATTATGCAATCACAGAATGTTGACTTTACAAGGTCAAAGAATCTTTCCATCAATGAGCTAAAACATATCTTTTATTCCCTCTTGAAATCTCATCCAGGTATCTTTTTAGTGATAAGAAAAAAAATAGTATGTACATTTTGTGGTTTTAAGTGTTAATATTTTATATATGATATTCATGCATTCTAAGGTTTCCAGAAGATAAAATATTTGTGGCCTTCCTTTGATGTGACTTTAATCCATTACTGTATCATTTTGAAGTTGGGATTGTACATCAGGCTTGTACAGAAAGTTAAAAACCCCAGGAGGACTGAAAAGACAATGTATAAGTTTTCTGTATACAGAATATCTAATGGATTATCATGAGAATTTTAGCATGTGAGCATTCTCTGAATCTTTTCACAGACAATTAGAAACTCTGGTCTTTTGCAACTTCATCTGTTAGACATTTAATGACCATGGATTTAACCACATTGCTACTGGAAGTCTCATAAGGAAGGCACTTGTGTTGCCAACTTCTTTTGAGGTTTCTTTATTTTCATTATTAATTTCTATCCCAACCACAGTTTCCCCTCTATCCTCAACTTCCAGTTATTCCCCCTGTATACCCTCTACATCACCCAAGCCACTCCTCCTACATTTCTCTTCAGAAAAGGGGAGGCCTTCCATGAATATCAACCAAACATGGCACATCAGGTTTCAGTATGATTTGGCACCTCCCATTTTATCGATGCTGAACATGGCAGTATGAGGACTAGAGTCCCAAAATCTGGCAAATGGATCAGAGACAGTCTCTGCTCATACTGTTAGTAGTCCCTCAAGAACATCAAGCTACACAACTATAACATATATGCAGAAGGCCTTGGTCAGTCCTGTGCAGGCTCTCATTGCCAGTTCATTCTCTGTGAGCTTCTTTTAGTGCAGATTAGTTAACCCTATAGGTTTTCTTGTGCTTTATTTGACCACTCTAGGTGCTACAATCCTTCTTCCACTGTTTCTTTTAAAGTTTCTTAATTCCTGTCATATGCATGATCTGGTCAAAGGTCTAAATAAAGTATTGTAGAGTACTTTGCTTTATATCCTTACAAAAAATATATCCACACCATACACTGTAAATGTTATTTAACATTAGAAGATAGATTAAATAATGTTTTCAAGAGAATGCCTAATAAATCACATTATGAAAGAACTAACAAAGGTGGGTTGCATGTATTAATACTACTTATAAACCCTGTTGCTTGTTTGCAGAAAATTGACCTAGAATGCAGGTCACTTGAAATTTTGCAGAGATTACTTATGAACAAATCACGTGCACAAATAAGAAATTAAAAGTTCAGTTTAATTTTAACTTGGAGATTTATGGTTTAAAGAAGAATTTTCACTGTTTCAGAAAGTGTTTAGAATGTGATGCGTAATATGCAAAGTAAAAAGGAAATGTTTAAAATATGATGAAATCAAATTTCCTTGATCCTCCAAAACATCTCACACTTACTATGTATTAGGAACCATGTCAAGTTCTAGGTATAGAGTCCTTTGCAATGAAAAATGGGCTATACAGAAGAATAAGAATAACTCTGAATCAAATATAAATTCAAAGATGGAATAACTGGTGTTTTCTGCAAGCTCTGATTTATACTTGTCTAATATCTTATGAAATTAACTCACCTAACTAAATAAGAGTGCTTAAGTGAGCTAGTGCTTTGCTTCCCACGGCATTTGAAATGAAACATACATACACACACACACACACACACACACACACACACAAACACATACACACATACACACACATACACACATACATACACATACACACACACACACACACACACACACCTCTACATTGGATACCTGCATCTATGCATTAGCATTTTTTTGGTGAAATTTTGAAAAGTAAGGTTAGAAACAAACCCACTGTTAACTTTAGACACAGGAAAAATTATAAAAATACATAGTTATGCAGAAGACAAACTCTCTGTATGTTAATGCTGAAATGAATCATGAAACTATTAGTACTGTGTATTTTAGACCTCAAATTAATATCTAATATATTTATAGAATAAAGTTGCCAGAAAAACAATTATTATTATTATTATCATAGCATTGTTTTATTTTATATTTAATGAGGAAAAATATTGCTGAATATTCACTCATTTATTCAATCGATATTTATTTGAAAAGTTCACTGTTACAGATAAATTTAATGTTAAATTATAACTTAATTCTAAATTAAATAGGACTGTGAAGAGACTAGGTTACACAAGAAGTCAACAAACTATTTATGCTTAGGTATTAGGAAGGGGATGAAAGTAGAACCTACAATTAAAATAGTACACTATTAAAAAATTAGAACACTATTTAAAATGGATATTAATTTTGTACTAGAAATTTTCTTTATTTACATCTCAAATGTATATATGTGTGTGTGTATGAATATTGCGTATTCTAACTGCAATTGTCTTTTAAAAAAAAGTAGGGAAAAGCACAATGACACTCATCAATTCATTATTTGCAGCATGGGAGAAATAGAATTTACAAGCAGTGCAATAAAATGTGAATTATTTATACTCTAGAACTCCAAGCAGGTATGAGAATCAAGATTAAAATATATACAGATCTCAAAACATCATGTTGCATGATAGGTAAACAGTACTTTGTCAATTAAAATAATATAAATTACACATATCAAACCAAATAATCAAAATATAATTTGGATAGAAATATATTAAAAATGAGCCTGTAGCATAATTTTTCTTCAATTTTGTCACGATTTTTGTCCTTTGAAATGAACATAATCATAATATTTTATTATATAAATATGCAAGGAAACATGCCTGTTTATTATAACGTGGTCAGAGAAATGAGCAAGACCAAAAGCCCTCATGTACAGTAATGACTGGAAGGGGATATCTAAATAAATTCCATAGACTTGGCATTGCAGCCAGCTGCCTCAACAATTGCATAGGCTCACAAATCAATGTAGGTACTTTTAGTGTGTAAAGGACAGGAAGACAGGAAAGAAAATAAGAATGAGTTGTAATTTTAACATATAGTGAGAAATTCTGCATTAAGTATGAATATTTGTGCACAAGAGGAGAGGGAGGCTGATGGTTCAGTTCGTCTCTCTGTAATGTCATTTCTGAATCAAGAATTGTATTTTATACTATTAAATGTGTAGACATCTCTTAAGTTACATAAATCCAAGGTGTTGATGGTAATGGAACACACAAGTTACTTAGTCACTTTACTATGACTTACTTAATTCACATTGCATTTCAGCCACAATTACCCATGTATTTCAATCCATGATGTTAGTGGTATGGATATTATATCCCTAAAAATATTTCATACCCATTCTACTTTTTAATCGTGAAATATCAGTGAAAATGAGAACATAAAATGGTATTTTAAAAGTACTATGTGAAAGTGATTTCATTTATTATCCCCCAAGATGAGCTTATACATAATTCAATCTATTAATGAACTATTTCTTACCATTTTTATAAACTTTCATTTTAATCTACATTCCATAAGAATATGAGGTGAATTATAGAGGCACAGCAATGATAGAATTATCTAAATGAATATAGACACAAAGAAGTCCCACCAAAATTAGCCGAGAGAACACATTTACATATTATAAACATGTTTTTATGAAAACAAATGAAGACAAAGACTAATATAGGTGTATTCTAGTTTAATTCATGCACCAATATGGTTATACAAATTAGTCAAACATTAATTTACTATTCAGAAACCATTATTTATCAATACTGAACATTTTTATAAAGTCATTTAATCACATAGTATTGAATTCTTATCTTCATGGCCATAGAAAGATTTCCTTCTCAGAAAATGCCTACAATTCAATGACATTTTATGTAACAAGAAACTAGGATTTACCAGTAGCAATCTGTAAGAAGAGGTATCATCAACTCCATACAAACACATTCCTCTTGCACAAATAAAATTTTGTTGAATTATACAGAGTGTATGTTCTATGGTTTGAATTTTTCACCCAAAATTCTTTTATTATAAACAATACCAAAGTGAAACAGTGCTGTGAAGGTAGATAGATAGGCACTTAATTGTTGCGTCCATCATAAGTGATCTTTTTGTGTGTGTGGTTTAGTATCCTCTTTGGATCCTGGTTTTAGTCATCCTGGGGCTAGATTAAAGGAATTATTTTTAACACACACATATACATAATATATACACACATGAACACATATGTGTGTGTGTGCACACACTCACACACACAAGCATGCACACACACACACATCTTCTTAGTCTCTCATTCTCTCTTTTGCTTATGCCACAGGATATAAAACATTCTCCACAAAATGTAGATCCTTTGACCTTGTCTTAAGAATTATCAAAACCAATCTTTATTCTTTATCAATTACTCACTTTCAAATATTCTGTCATTGAAACACAGAATAAAATACTGTATATCATTATCTATGTTCCAACAAAAATTAGTTTGGTAATCTGTACTGAAATTGTATAGACAATTCTGTACTGTTGTGTTCTGTGTCTTAAACTTAGAAATTATTGGTGAGTTGTCTTATGATGAGTTAAGACCTTACAGACTTGTGGTCTGGACCCATAATCACATTTCTTTAGAGTTGCCTTTCTAAACAGTCCTACACCAGCACAAAATATCAATTTATCACAATTCATAGACACTGCTTACACAATACTAAACAGGACTATAGTCTTCTGGGATACAAATTTAAGATTTGAAGTATTTACTTTCTCAATAATTGGGTATCATCATAAGTATATATGACAGTGAGCTGTTACATTCTGTTTCTTTTGACATTGTATAATTTGTCGAAAGCAGATGCTATGGTTACAGTTGGAAGATCATGTAATGGACTCATTTACTTCAAGGGTTTTCCACCGCCTCCACTGCCACACTATCTAACATTGATGGCGTTTGTTTCCAAGTTTTCCCAATGAAGACAGCTATTTGACACTAGCTGGTGATGTTTCATCTGTTCACAAAAAAGGAAAATCATGAAAAAAGTACAAGTTTTCTTGAGGAGATAGGAAAGAGAATTTCGGGGAGAACACCAGAGATTTACATGAATGTAAGCACATGCTTTCATGCTAGGTCTTAACAGGGAAAAGGCATGGCTCTCAGCTGCGACAGTTTGACTAACTGCTTCATGTGGTTTCTCTGAGCAGATATGAACAACCATTTATTTACCTCATACTCAGCCCCAAAGATGGATCAGCTTAACACTTCCTCCCAAGCCTAGCTTTGTGAACTGATGAATGTATAATTTGGTTTACTTACAGAAGGGTTTCACTTACAAGAACATATGTGACACCCAAAGAGCTTAGTTATTTAAAATTCCCATCTTTGACATGGATGCTGGCTTCTGAAGATCCATAAAGATGAAGTCTCAATTTCAGTTAACTTTATGCTTTCTACTAAATACCTTTTAACCCATTTGGAAAGCTTGTAGCTGGGGCAGACATCTATAAAGCTGGCCTAGAGTTCAGAAAGTAGCCTTTAATAAACTCTGTCAGCTACATCTGTGAAAGGTTGCCAAGAGGCCTGATCTTTGAGGTTTCTTGTGGATAATCACAGTTCCCCTGATGAAGATGGTAATGGCTGTAGTGCTTGGGGTAGAATTTCACAACATTAACACAGTGTGATTTCTTTCCACCAAGTGTTTCCCAGCAGCAGCACCTGTGGTATCAACAAAGTAATGTAGGGCCCGGGTGTATAGAATGTCAGCAAGTGCCTGTTCCCCAAGGAGCTTCCAGGAAAATGACTGAATAAAAGTGACAGTGAAATTCAAACTGAAGACAGGCATTCTAGAAGACTTAGAGAGCAAAGTAAATAAAAGCCTGAAGCAGAACAGACAACAAGCTGGAAGAGGAGGGTATGAAATACACAGTTCTTTAAAACATGACCACAGGTTGGAGGTGTTCTTTACACTTCGTCTGGTCTCAGGAAATGGAAGTGAGAAGTTCCAGTGTCTTCATCAATTATTTGGAATCGAAACATGGCTATAATCTGCAAATTCAAGAGCACCCTACAAAGAGCTGAAGAAGAGTGTGTCCGTAAATAGTGGGAAAGGCTGTAAGCCTCTCACCATACCCATAGTCATCCATCAGTAGCTCATCAGCCTCGTAAGTCACTCATTAGTTCAATCACTGTTGGAATTACAATTTTGGTAATTGCAATAGACAAGATTTTTTTTAAGTTTTCCTAGCAAGATTGTATTCACTAAGGTGAATAAGCAGTCTAATAGAAAGTAAATGCATTCTTAATTAAAGCAACACTTCTATTAAGAATCTGCTATTTGCCAGAAAGTAGGTAATAGACTGGGACTATTAGCAAGAAAAACAGCTGTTACTCTAATATTGGAAAAAATTAGTGGTTGTAAGGGATGAATCATTGGGACCTGAATGGGGCTATGGAGGGGCGGGGTAGTGGATAAGGAAACAGTGGATAGAAGGTACAAAAATACAACCAGATTGTAGCAATAAGTGTAAATGTTATAAGTCATAGTGCAGCAAGGCTAGTAGGAATTTGCTGTATTTTCATAAATAGTTGAGAGAAAGTTTGAATGTCTCCAATGCAAAACAATGTTTGAGTGAATAGAAATGCTAATCAGACTGATGTGATTATATGTTCTATATACATATTGAAATGTGCAAATATAGTGTATACACTATATGCACATTGTGTCTGACTGTAAATATTAAACTAAAATAAACAATGTGAAAATTAAAAATTACTTTCAGTTGATCTGCAGTGAGAAGAATGATGGAGTGAAAGAAAAAGAGCAAGTCCTTGATGATTCAGCTGTCTTTAGACATATGTAGGCAAAGTATTTTAGGCTTCTTGTGAGATGATGCCTAAATCATGGCTTTAGGCTGTTTAGTCCTGTTTTTGGTGATGTGGCATATATATTGGCCTAAAAGAAAGTAACTAATCATCCTATCACATATAAACTCCTTTTCCCTCTATATTTTCACCATTCTTATTCTGACTGTATTGCCAGGGTACCTTCCCCACCTTCACATGCCCCCAGACCAACCCAACTGTCAAGGCAATTTGAGGGGTCACTTGCTTTACAATGAACTCTGTCTTTTTGTCCAAAGGAATTGGTATCATTCTCACGCCTCTCCATGCATACTAATCTCTTTTTCCATTTAAAATCTGTATATAGCCACATGTTCCCATCCCCTGATAGGCATTTATTTTCTCAAGGACAAGATCGATACCACAAATGCTCTTCCTTTTAGATTGTCACTAACAACTTTACCTGAGATAGGTACTCTGCTAAAATAAGGGTTTTTTCTATTTTTTTTATTTTCTATATTCTTTGTTTACATTCCAAAGGCTTTCCCCTTTCCCAGTTCCCCCCTCACCATATGTCCCATAAGTCCTCTTTCCCCGACCCATTCCCCAATCACCATGCCCCCCACCATTTCTCTGTTCTGGTACTCTCCTACAAAACTGGATCCAGTCTTTTCAGGACCAGGGTCCTCTCCTTCCTTCTTCTTGGGAATCTTTTGATTTGCTAATTGTGCCTTGAGTATTCAGAGCTTCTGAGCTCATTAATATCCACTTATCAGTAATTGCATTTCATGTGTACTCTTTTGTGATTGGGTTAACTCACTTAGGATGATATTTTCCAGATCCAACCATTTGCCTACAAATTGCATGAATTCATTATTTTTAATTGCTGAGTAGTATTCCATTGTATAAATATACCACATTTTCTGTATCCATCCCTCCTTTGAGGGACATCTGGGCTCCTTCCAGCTTCTGGCTATTATAAATAAGGCTGCTATGAACATAGTGGAGCATGTGTCTTTATTGCATGCAGGGGAATCCTCTGGGTATATGCCCAGGAGTGGTATGACAGGGTCCTCTGGAAGTGTCATGCCCAATTTTCTGAGGAACCACCAGACTGATTTCCAGATCAGTTGTACCATCTTGCAATCCCACCAACAGTGGAGGAGTGAAATTATTTTTTCATCAAAACTTATTGTACCCTAGGGTACAATAAGTTTTGATGGATAAAATAATTAAAGGAAATGTGTAAAAGTACCTCCATTTATATAAAATGAGTATTAAAATATGTACTATAGTATTTATGAAGAAAAAAGAAAATCATTAGAAGTTTCAGAGACAGAGGAAATAATTCCAGGTAATTTCAGGCAGGAAATTACATGGCAGACAGTGTATTTTGGATTTGTGGCTTGTGTTTCATATCAATTTAGTGACCACATACTGTCCTGGCACTTGGATGCTGTGGGGTTTAGAGATAAGGAAGCAACCACTGTTGCATTTATTGCTCATAGATCAGAAATTACAACCACAGGTCTATTTTTGTTAAATCAGGGACACACAGTATGTATAGCCCAATAAATAAAAAACCATGTAGAGGGAAGGTATAAAAAAAAGCAGCAGCTACAAGGGGACAAGAATAGGCCAGAAATGCCACCAACAAGTCACCAGTCAGTGGTTTGATTATTAGATATTTGATTTTTGAAAACAGTAAAGTGGGCTCTGAGATGTGAATTGTAATGGGAGTGGAATGTAAATTGCTGTCATCCTCTGCTCTCTGATTTACACCCTAGACTTCAGAATTCGCGCTGCTTTTGCAGACACAGGAACAGATTCTTTTTCTTGTGCTTCATTTGTCCTGGGAGAATCTTTCAAGATCCTAAGCTAAGCCCCAAAGTTGAAGTCATTAAGGACAAATCTGTGTCTTCTCTGAAGGAATAACAGTTATTTGTATAGAGAGGCCATGGTTTCTAAAAGACCAATGCCCAAATCTTGCTGGATCACAGGAGCCTGATACAATCATCAGGGTCTCAACGACAGGAAGTTCACATTTCCTGATTTTATGGCAGCAAATGGGGAACTTTGACATAGGGGCATTGACTTTGTGAAAATTCATGTTAATATGCAAATAATTTGTGTATACTTCTTTATCTATTACATACTGGTAAACATTGCAATATCTCTAGTCTGAATGAAATTCATACAAACAAGGACTTAGCTAAGATATTAGGGAAGTGAGGCTCCAATTCACATGTATAGGTGTCTGTGGTGTATATGTATGCATTCTTGTGAGAATATGTACAAATATGTGTGCACACATGGAGGTCCAAATGCCTCGACAGTTGTTTTCTGCTTTATTTTTTGGGACAGGATCTGTTATTTATTGAGCTTAGAGCAGGCCAATAATGGCAGTTCAGCTGGTCAGAAAACTTTAGGGATCCATCTGTCTCCACTTTATTACTATTGTCATACAAATATGGACTTCAGAATTTGGTTTCTTTTGTGGGTCCTAGGGATCTAAACTCTAATCTTCAGGTCTGGTCAGAAAGTACTTTAATGATTGAACCATGTCCCTAGGTCCCAATTACCACTTATAAATGTTCAGGCCATTCTCCTGACTGAAATATCTCCCAAAGGCCCATGGATTAAAGGCCTGCTACTTTGTGGTAAGTTACAGAAGGGAATGTTGGAACGCTTCCTTCATGCCTCATTCTCTTTTTGGTCCCAGTTGTGACCTGATTGGTTTTGTACTAGTCTGTGCTCTACAATTCCCTTTATTGCCACAGGTCTAAAATCAACAGGATCAACTAATTGTGGGCTAGAACCTATAAAGCTTGCAAACCAAATAAACCTCTCCTCTTTCTTAGTTGATCATCTCATGTATTTGGCATATTAATGGAAAGTTGAATAACACTGGCATATCAGAGGAACGCTTTGGAGCTGGCCAGGGAAGATGATGTAAACTACAAATGGACCCTGATTTGCAGTGGTTCAACTTTTAACTCCATGTTGACGTGAAAGCTATGCGCTCAGTAGAATTGCACAACGTACAATTTTGACATTTTTCCCCCCGGCTAGTGATAAAGAATTTCTTGAAATTCCTCACTCCAGCTTAATGTAAATATTGTGGATGAATTTAAGATTGGTTATAACTTGGGTAGATTAGAGGTATTAAATGCTTTTTACATTATTTTCAAATTAAAGTTATTTTTTCCTGAATATAAACTTATTGCAACTGGAAGTACAATCACATTTTGTAGAGTCATCCAAGTAGGCCAAATAATTTTATCTAACTGATCTCCAGCAGATGGAGGACTTTTCATCTGACTCCTCTTGGTGCTAGAGGAGACATAGAACTCCCCTGACAATTGAAAATGTTGCTTCTCTGTACTTGGAAGATTGGTGCTTGGTTCTTAGTTTTAATAAGTAGCAAAATAAATATGAAACTCCTTTCATATTTATCAGTGTACCAAATACCTAAGAGATGCAGCTTAAGGAGGAATGTTTTAGATTGGTTCGTGGTTTCTGTGGAGTGGTGATGAAGGCATGGTCACAAGTCTGCCTCTGTCGATGGCAGCTATAAAACTTTTGTACATCCCCTCTACATTTGGAAGGAAGTTTCACTTTTTTCTCTTAGCCTATTCTTCACAAGATTATAACAGCTTTCTACCTGTACTAGAATATTGGCTTCAATGGGTGACCAGGGAAAGGCTCATGAGGAATAATATTCTGTAACTAATAGTATATTATTTTCTCTTAGGAAGGCCAATTATTAACTTAGACTAACACTTAAAAAACAGCATAGCAAGATGTGATTTAGCACTTTTTAGTACTGAGGAACTACAACATGGCACCTTCAGGCACTACTGTATAAGCTTGTAGAATCTCTCCAAGGGCTATTTCATGCAGTCTACACCTGAATGCTTTTTAAGATCCTTCCCTCAAGCCGTCACTGTACATCTGGCCCATGCAGTAAAGAAGTCAGCACCATGCAAGCATTTCTTTTTACAAATCCCGTGAGGAAAGGTTTTAATCCCCAAATAATTTGTTCCAGATGTGGACAGGCAAACAACTTTGGAACAGAAAGGAAGGGAAAAATGATATTAATCTTGTCTACTTCATCTATCCTTGGGCTCTATTTTTAAAAGACAGAGAGTTAAAATGAAATGGCGGCAATTGTCTGGTTTTCCCCCTAATAATGTATAATTACAATGTGTCCAGGAAGGCAATAGAACCTAGCAGAAAATCTGAAGTTGCTATGATAAAGAAAGAGTTTGAAAGTAGACTAACTTTTAGAATAAGGAAGGTAAATAACTATAGTAGGAGGCCCTATACTGTCACAGCTATCATGTTTGCTTGATGCAAATTAGATTGAGAAGAAAGGATACAATCAGGCTACCATTGACTAGGAAGAAAAAGCTAAATATGGTCCTCTTGTAGAAAATTAAGCATTTATTGAGTGCTTGCTATATAAAGAAGTAGATATTGCTGAGGTACTGAGTATGCCAGTCTTAAGTCATAGAGAATAATTCATAATCTTCAAGCAGCATTTTCTGTTTTGTTCCTATTTCAGACTCAAATGAGCAACTTTCATCAGTCTTGTTGCAAACACTTTATCTAAAATTGTGTGAAACTGACAGACTCATAACATTTTTTCCCAGCCGCTCATGTACTTTGGAAAACAGTTTGACATTATTCACGTAGTAAAAATTATATTTTCCCAGAAGATTATGTCAGCAGCATGCTCACAATCAAACACATTTTACACTGTCAATAAATTCCAATCATTGACGACAGAGCTTCCAAGGACTGGGCATATGGCTTTGCTATGCCTATTTGCCTGCTTGTGGGGTTTCTTTCTTTTCTTTCTATTTTGCCTAATTTTACTATAGTCAAAGAAATGTAAATCATTTATATTTAATTCTGTATGAAGAGAAATGAAAATTTCCCTCCTAGAAATGGAGGGGGCTTCTGTAATTTTGAGCTGGTTATATTATAAATGTCTTTCTAATTCCAAAAGCTAATTTAAAAAAAAGGTGAAACTTCACAAGTCCTAAATCATGCATGAACATATAATCCTACACATTTATTTTATATTCTATGAAACATAACTTTTATTGAAATTTGTTTCTTAAAGCCTATATTTTTGGACTCGTAATCACTATTAAAAATGGAGTATACAAAAAGATTATGTAGAAGGTAGCTTGTTTCCCATAAGATGATCTTAGAATGACCCCTAAATGCAGTGAACACATAATCTTGTATACTAAAAGGAAATTTGCACATGATTAGCTTGAGGATTTTGATTTGGGCTAGTTATCCCAGATTATTCAGATATACCACTGCATCCTTTAAAGAAGAGGATTGCTAGCTGTTGTCGGAGAGAGAATTAACAATGGGATAATAATCAAAGAGGTGATGTAGGGTCATATTTTAAAATAGAGGACGAGACCATAATTTAAGAAAGGGTAATATCTGCTAAGTTTAGCAAAGAACAGGAAATAGATTCTTCTTTAAGGACTCCACGAAAAATTCCAGGCTGCTACTCTGCAGAGCTTAGTACAATGAAAACCATGTGAGATGTACAACCTAATAATTGGAAGATGATGTCAATTATTTTATGTCATTTACTTTATAATAATGTTTATAGGATCAACCGGAGTCTAATATGTAGGCTAGTAGGCAAGGGGTATGAGTATCTTAAATACACAAAGATATTTTATTTAGATACTAGTGATATTATTGTACTTGGCCATATTTAACAAAAAGACTATCATATTAAGAATTGAGTTCATGGATTCAATGCTATTCAGCCATTTTTCATATGAAAAGACATTTCATGACTATTGTACCACATAAAAATCTCAGCCCAAAATTATGGGCTAACACATACACTATTGAATGAATGCTCACAGATAATTAGATTCAACCTTGATTTTTATTTTTTGTAGACACAATAGTTGTTCTTAGCAAAAAGTTGACCTTGGTATTGGAATAATTACCTTTCTTAGTTATTTTAGTATCTAAATTGTATTTCTTTTGCTATCTTTGATGTATTTGGCTTGATTTTTCTCAAGGAACTTAGTTTATGTAAAATTTAGACTATAAAAACATTATAACATAAAATGCAAAAGCAATAAAAAGAGAGAGTCACACTACATCCCTGGAACCAAATGGAAGTTGACATGTTGTTCAGATAGAAAGGATATTGGATATTGGCTTAGATAGTTTTTGCATGACATTCACTAATCTAGGATTGCTAAAAGGAAGTGTTTATGGGAGAAGTAGTAGGAAAAAACTTGGAAAGACGATAGAAATAACAATATTATGAGCAAGGGCATCTAAGCTGATCAATAATGCTTGATATTACAGGCAATAAAGGCACATAGTATCTAAGGAAGACTAACCCAGCTATTGAAGTAGTTCAGAACAACAAGATACAGAGAAAAGCTCTGATGATGATGAAGTGGATGCTTTGGAGAAACAGGAGACAATGTAAAGAAATTATTTGGTTTTTACAGCCACACAAAAGACAAACGTTTAAGAAAAATAAATAGATATCTGGCTATTGATTGAAAGAAATCTAAAGAAGTAGAATCAATACAATGTAAGCAGTTATTGGGTATAATGATGGAGTGAAGTGAGAAGAAAATTACCATGGGATAATGATGTCACAATGAACAATAGAATTCAGTAGAAAGGACACGTATTGACAAAGGAAGTCAGCAAATGGTCTATGGATGAAATAAAGACTATCTGCTGCAGCTTATGTCAGGTCACATATTCTCTTCAGGATAAGAGTTTTATCTTCATTTTATAAGTGCACAGAGAATAGAATGCTCTTCTGCAAGGCCTGATAATAATAAAGAATTTGAAATCTACCACTGGTCTGATGAGTATGAGGGCCAGAAACACTATATTTTAACAATAGCCCAATTCAATTTTTGGTTCATGAAACAATCCATACCTAGCAAGAGATTTGATATGTTGTTGGAGAAAATAGTGTATGATATAATATAGAGATTTCGCACGATA
Source organism: Apodemus agrarius (assembly GCA_964023405.1). Taxonomy (NCBI): domain Eukaryota; kingdom Metazoa; phylum Chordata; class Mammalia; order Rodentia; family Muridae; genus Apodemus; species Apodemus agrarius. Next base: position 132,518,919 of record OZ030009.1, on the reverse strand, counting down.
CACAGGATTTGTGGCTTTGGGAGCACCTGAGACCATTTAGGGAGAGCACTTGAAAGAAGCGAAGTCAGGAGTTAAAACAGAAGGACAGAAATGAGGAAGTGAGCAGGAAGGATGAGGAGGAGAGGCGCGACAGGCAGTGGGTGATCAGCTGGAATGTAATCATGGAGATTTATGTGAGGACAAGGGGCGAAGGAGTTTTCACGAATCCATCCTTTATTGGATCAGAAGGGCAGCATGTGTTAATTTTTAAGTAGAGGACAGGACACTAAGACATGATGGTCACTAGTAGTAAAGATATGAAGCCTCTTCTTTAAGATGCTTACCAATGATGGAATGGCCAGAGACAGGACAGAAAAACCAGGGTCAGGGAAGCATTCGTTGCTGTACATTTCAGTGTCAGTAAGAAGCCTTGGTTTGTTTTTAAAAAAAAAAAAAAGAGGCAGTGGAAAAGGAAGGACATGCACATATAAGAAAGATATGGCTTTTCTAATTCTCTCACTTCTAGGAAAAAAGAAACAATTTTTAAAAAGGTAATTTTATTATGGTTTGAGGGAAACTAGTCATCGTGATGAGGAAAATATGGCTTTGGGACCTTGCTAAGATTAGTTTGCTAAGGAAGCAGAGAGAAACTGTTGCTTGATGTAGGCCCGGGAGCTCTAACTCATAAGATCCTTGTCCATAATGGCCTTCCTCTAGTGAGTCCCTATCTACTAAAGGTACGACAATTTCCCCCAAGCAGTGCTACCATCTGTGGACCATGTTTCCAAATCTGTGAGCCACGTGAGACATTTAAAAACTAAAGTACACCGGATATTTGGTGGTAGTGTAAAGGCTGACCTTCTTTGACTTTGTGAGCTCTGATGTCGGGCACTGCACAGTGCTCTGAGCAGTTCTCTGTCATACCTAGAAAATCTGCATTAGGCAACCTCTCTCATGGTTTATGAATGACACAAACCACCCCCTGCCCAAAAAAAGAATGGTCTCATTTTGACTCGTGATTTTAGTGCATTTTCATTTTTCTCATGATATGTTTTGTGTGTGCATGTAGGGACCTCTGTGGGAATGGAGTTCAAAGCATTTAACTATGTAAAGGAGGAGGCCTGCCCAGCTCATGGCACCTTGGAAGCCAAAAGGAGAGACAATGTGGAGCTGCGGTATCAGCATCCTCTTTTATCAGAATTCTTTCAGAACCTAATTTCTTTTCACTAGACAGTTGTATCACTTCTTATAGAGCTACAGTGTGGAGCTATGACTTTAACATGGGTCCTAAGGGAGGGCATTCCACATTTGAACTGTGGGGTAGAGATAAAATTAACCTTCTGTAATTTGACTAGGATAACCAGCTTGGTTTTGTTGGTGTTTGAAATGCATCCATTGAGGAAAAAAAAACTGTCTTCCAGAAATGATTCACCACTTAGCTTATTTATACTGTTACTAAATACCACGGATTGTCATGCAAGCTTATGATTTTGTTTTGCATACATAAAGTAGAACAGATTTAAATACTTACACACCAGTTCAGTGGCTTATGCTGGTTACCAAATTGAGTTCCAATTTAAGCAAGCAATCACAACACAAGCATTTAGGAAAGCAGTAGGAGAGTATTTGTGAAGGTTGCAGGCTGTTTAGTCTAGTGCATGCTGTACAGATTCTGTAATAGCAAAGATATTCTGAATTTCTCTTTCAGAGTTTCACACTAAACATGACATGAGAAAAATGACAATGGACTAAAACACTTCAAACAAAATGAAGCATTTTGCTTTAAAGTAACAACAGGTATAGCAAATTCCAAGATTTTTTCCTAACAACAATGTATAAATATTCCCTGTACCTCCCAGGATGAACACTAATTCAGCCAAGCTTCGCTCCTGATGCTTTTGAGCTTTATGGCCTAATTTTTTTTATGACAAATTCCCGTTTCCTACCAGAATTCCCCCTTGCATTCCCTGCCCGAAGAGGTGTTCTCCTACATCAGACAAATGTCATGTCTATGGAGGAATTCTCTTCTGAATCCTCAGTTTTCCTGCCCATATGTGAATTTCAGAATTTCTCAATATTCTCTCTCTCTCTCTCTCTCTCTCTCTCTCTCTCTCTCTCTCCTCTCTCTCTCTCTCTCTCTCTTCCTCTTTCTATCCATATCTAGTTCTCTCATCCTCCTTCATTGTCTAAAATAAGTTCTGATACTTTCTTCTGAAATTTAATGTCCCATACAGTTTTGCCATTGCATAAGGAATACATGCTATTGGTATGTGAAAGTTGCATCTTCTGAAATAAATTTGTAACTCAAAAGCTAACTAGATCATCAGAGTACAGACTGGAGGTAGAATGGGTTCAAATCCAACAGATTAGAGTATGTTCTCACACAAAGGATTTACTCAACACACAGTGATGCAAATATTCAGACTCATGTAGAAATAGGCATGATGTGGAACACTGAAGTTGGTGCAAACCTTATAATGTTAGATATGATCAGGCTCTTGAAATACATCATCCGTTTTCTCTGTCTGTTAGGAGTCTCAGCCATGAGAAGACATATAGGAAGGAAGATGAATTGTTGAACTGGAAAATCCTTGCAGTTGCAAGGACAAAGAAGAAAGAGGGAGAGAGAAAGAGAAAAGGAAACGGGAAAGAAAAGAAAGAGAAAAAGGAAAGAAATGATCCAGAGAGAGAGAGAGAGAGAGAGAGAGAGAGAGAGAGAGAGAGAACAGAGAGAGAGAGAACAGAAAGAGAACAGAAACAGAGAGACAGAGATTGACAGAGACAGAAAATTACAGAGTGATGGAGACAAACAGAGAGACAGAGACAGGAAAAGAGAGAAACAGAGATACAGAGACAGACAGAGAGAGACTGACCCTGGCTACTCTACACTTTTGTAATCTATTTATCTCGAATTTCAAGGTTTCACGTTGTCATGGCTGGGTTCTTCTGTAAAAGCCTATTGCCTAAACTGTCAATAAAGGGGAATTTATAAGTCCCTTTTGTGTTACTGAGTAGCCTTGACAAAATCTGTGGGCTATGGCTTTCAAAGGCTTTGGAGACCTGACACATAATCATTTGTCCTTTATCTCCTCTAATTCACATGAATACAATTTAATTCTACTCAGAGACCTTCAGGAAAATAGCCCTGTAATAAATTTGCAATACCATGGAGTATTGTTAAGTTGATTTGGGGGGACTCAACTCATTTAATGGCACACTGTCCTCAGCAGGTACTGAAAAACAAACAAAAAAATTATATGGAAAATACTTGGCTGCCATGGTTACCTTTATCAAATTCCCCACAGACTTGAGTTATTTTGCATTCTACATCCATAAATTTTGGTATCTAGTAAAATGGAGGTGCAATAAAGTTCTCCACCTTAGTTATGTTTGGAGAAGTAACAACCTAGCAAATACCAAAGAGCTCTATGCTCTGTGAAGGAAACTCTTCATGATTCTAGAGAATATATACCAAAAAGAGTGAAATATGGATTGAACAGGATTACAGTCAGGAAACAATGTACTGTAAAAGGTGGCATTGATCATGTTTTGATGTTATTTTAGATACAAATAAATGGAATTGTGGAAAAAGTCTTTCCAGAAAACAAAAGTAATAAACGAGAGAGAGAGAGAGAGAGAGAGAGAGAGAGAGAGAGAGAGAGAGAGGAAAGCTGTGGGAAAGCAGAGGAAAATCCTGAATTGTTGATATGACATGACATGTCAAGTACTCTAATACTTCAGTACCTTTGAAACAAGAATTTTTCTGGACATAAGGCCCAGAAATTTGGCAATGACTATCTCAGTTGTCCAAGTATTAATATCAACATTGTGTAGAGACAAATCCACCATATCTTACCATTTTCCAACCTGTTAAGTAAGACCTTAACTGGGCTCATGATGGAGACAGACTGCTTTGATAGAGATTAGCTAAGCCTGCTTTCTGGATTCTGCTTTCAACCATAATCCTGCCTCTTTGTTCAGCTGTTAGCAGTAACCTCAACCCCCCTGTTCAACTCTATATAATAAACATAATGAGCTTCCAGTGTGTGACACTGTCATGAGCCATCACAGGACAGGCTAATAAGTAGTGTGTGATCTTCCTGAGATGGTCTGCCTTGGATTATGATAATCCATGACAAATTAGCTTCTATAAAGAAGGCTCTGGAGAAAATCATTTTAGAAAAGGTTCCAGTTCTTACTATGCTTTTTCTGTTATTATTAAATATATTTGACAATCACTAGATATCAGCACACCCCTTTGAGCAGATCTCTGCCTATCTACGAAGATGTACTCTTTTGTTGTGATTCAGACAAATAGATGACTTTTCAATTATTAACAATGATCCTATAAGAATTCCTAAAATTATATCAGTATTTATTATGCCCCTTTATAGTGGGACTGCTATTAGGTCTCTTTATAGTCAAAACTGCAGTGAGAACTCTGCCAGTCTCCTTTGTGTCACCAGTTAATTGGTTCTAGATAGTAACCAGACATTCTCCTACTCAGAGAAAAAGGTTGTAAAACAATTAACTAAAGATCATGAAAAAATAACTAAAGATTTATTATAGCTGCTAAGACAGATGATAAATTATTGACTAATCTATACAAAACATTACTCATAACTTAGTTTTTTTTTGTTGTTGTTGTTTTTGTTTTTCGAGACAGGGTTTCTCTGTGTAGCCCTGGCTGTCCTGGAACTCACTCTGAAGACCAGGCTGGCCTGGAACTCAGAAATCCGCCTGCCTCTGCCTCCCAAGTGCTGGGATTATAGGCATGCGCCACCATGCCCGGCTTGTTTTTTTTATTATGCAAGGCATTTTCTTTTTTTTTCTTGGATATATTCTATATTTACATTTAGTTATGTTTTTTAACTCTCAATGTACCTGTGGAGCTATGACAGGTGATGAATATTTAGCTAGGTAAATACTGCTAATGGATATACATATAAATATTTTCTGTTGTGAACTTCTAATTCAATTTATGATTTGAATTTATGTATAAACTTGTGATGAACTTTTCAACGTGCAATCATATTTTGAAGAAAGTATAAGTGCTGAGGACAAGAGAAAAGATAGGACTGCGCTGAGAAGAGCATTTCAGACAGAACAGTTTGTAGACAGATCTTAACAGAACATTTTAGAACAGAACTGAGGATAATTTTTTTTTTACTCAGGACACAAAAGAACCTTTTAGGCAGAACTGAACTCAAGCAGAACTCAGAAATATAAGCATAGCCTTGGGAGAAAAGGCATTGAGAATAAGAGCATTATTGTGACATCAGAGTAAGAGGAGAGTATGATTAGACAAGCATGCAGAGTGCTGGAATAGCTTAGAAGCTGTAGATGATATAAAAACTATGAGAACAATATGCAGAATGCAGAGTGAAAGAGAAAAAAAAGTAGAAGCTGCAGAGAGTGCAGGAGGAGCAGGCAAGCTTCTCCTTACCATGGGACAGAACAGTTCTTTTCTTAATAACAAGGGAGGCTTAATTTTATTAAAGGAACAAAGCATTCTTCTTAACAAACTCGGGTTTAATTCATTTAGCATTAAAAGGCCAGAAGATTTTTCTTTCTCTATGCAATAATAATTGGAGTTCATTTTTAATCCAGAATAAGTCAATTCTTTCTGCACTGATGCTTGGTCTTTTGCTCCAAATACCTATGTAAGTATAAGTATGTAATTGCAAGAATGTATGCAAGCTGGGCTCAACTGGTTTGAATGGAATGTGAATTTATGTGAGTTTATGCATATTTGCTTATGTAAAACTTTTTCCTTCTAAAAGTGTTATTCTCTTCTCCTGGTTCAATACAAATGTATTGTTCCAAACTTCCCCTAGCCTGCCAAGCAGAAGGGATCCGTACAAGAAGGAAAAGGCTCTAGGAATTAATCCCTTATACAATGTCCTGCTGTTTTAGAATGAGGTGATAAATGTCAGAAACTGCAATTTCTGGCTTCAAGGGAATACAGAATAAAGGTCAGTTACGGTAGCAAAGTACCTGAGAGTTAAATAAATAAACTTTTTATTATTGTACAGAAACACTAAATATCTAGTAACAAGAAGTCTTACCCCTATATCTTATAAGACTTTTACATCTTCTGATGCTCTTCCTCCTCTATTGCCTCAAGAAGAACTGACAAGAGAGAAGACCCTACTATACCTATCCATCAGAGAGCCCAGAGCACCCAACCACAGATTTCTGTTCATGTGTATGTGTGCCTATCCTTTCTTTATTCCTTCAAACTCCAAGTCAGTTCTAGTTCTTGGAGCCTTCCAGAAAAACTCAACAGAAGGCCTCACCACAACAGCCATCACACTTATAACTGGGTTCCTTTTTGTGAAGCTACATTTTCTCAGTGTAAAAGTCATGGGTCTTCAAGGAGCTGAAGGGGTTCACAGCCACATAGGAAGAACAACAATATGAACTACCAGTAACCCCAGAGCTTCCAGGGACTAAACCACCAACCAAAAAGTACACATGGAGGGACTTATGCCTCCAACTGCATATGTAGCAGAGGATAGACTTGTTGGACATCAATGAGAGAAGAGGCCCTTGATCCTCTAAAGGCCTGATGCCCCAGTTTAGGGGAATGCGAGGACATGGAAGTGGGAGTGGGTGGGTTGGTGAGCAGGGGGACAGGGTATGGGATAGGGGGTTTTAGGAGGGGAAACAAGGAAAGGGGATAACATTTGAAATGTAAAGAAAGAAAATATCTAATAACAAAAAAAAGAGTCATGGGTCTTAAGACTGTGTTCTTATTTATATATGTTTCACTGAATGCAGAAAAGTCATTCACTAATTTGTTTATTATATTCTTGGCACTACTTATTTACTTGTCAGATATCTAAAATCTTTGTTATGGAACTTTTCAGTTCCTCAATATGAATATAAAATGTGTTTTACTGTTGTTATTAGCTTTGGGTGTGTCTGCGTTATTGACTTTGATGAAAATGATTTGATTTAATTCTGTTTAGCGTAGTTATAATCCACATAGAAGCTTAAAATTTTTTCTAGGCTCAACTCTTGAGTTCCATGTAATTCCAAAGAAGTGAGCAGAGGAGTGGCTTCAATGTGGAGCATGAATGCTTCAAAAGCAGTTGCACAGTCATGGCATGGAAATTGAAAGAACAATGCTGGGTATGTTAGAAAGTGTAGAGGTAGAGGGAGGCAATAAGGTGAGTAAAAAATAGTTGATCAATTGTCTTAATAACCAAATATAACAGTTTATATGTCAATAGGGTACTTGAGGAGAAAATAGCATCTGTAGTGCTACTGAATAATCTAAACCAGAACTGCCCCACTATACACAATTACATGGTAATTCTGACTATATATCACCATCAATCTCTTTACTCCTAAGGCACAATTGGTTGTTAAATTCTGTACCTGTGATGGCAATGTGCAGATGTAATCTAAATATATTCATAGACACATACACAAATTTGGAAATGTTCTTTACAAAAAGAACAAAGCAAAAAATAGAAGACCTGAATCCATAAATGTAAAGAAGATATGTCCAGCCTCCTTCATTTTTCGGACTCAGTTCCTTCACTAATAGGCAGTCTCAGTCTTAATGATGACAACCATGAGTTTTCTGGCTATTCAATTCTAGCTGACAATGCCAAACTCTCAAGGTGCAGAAATAAGAAAACTACATTCCTTAAGAAAGGAATCCCATACAATGATAAATATGTAAGTCCATAGGGCCCAAAGACTGCCCAATGTAGTCTTGTATTTCAATATTAGTCTCTGTTATGGTTTGTATATGCTTTTCCCAGGAAGTGACCTCATTAGGAGGTGTGGCCTTGTTGGAGTAGGTGTGTCACTGTGGGTGTGGGCTTAAAACCCTCCCCCTGGCTGCCTGGAAGTCAGTTTTCCACTAGCAGCCTTCAGTTGAAGAGGGAGAACTCTCAGCTCCTCCTGCACCATACCTGCCTGAATGCTGCCATGTTTCTGCCTTGATGACAATGGACTGAACCTCTGAGCCTGTAAGCCAACCCCAATTAAATGTTGTCTTTTATAAAACTTGCATTGGTCATGGTGTCTGTTCACAGCAGTAAAACCCTAACTAAGACAGAAGTTGGTACCAGGAGTGGGGTATTGCTGTGATAGGCCTGACCATGCTTTTGTTTGGAAGAATGTGGATTTTGGGACTTTGCATTTGGAAAGCCACGGAATGCTTTAAGTGGGGCTTAATGGGCCAGCCTAGTAGGAATATGGAAGACAGTGGTGCTGAGGGTCATTTGAACTGTGTAGGTCTGATGGAGAACTTTAATATGTGGCTGAGAGACTCTTTTTGGGATGTTTTGGTGAAGAACATGGCTGCTTTTTGCCATTGCCTGAAGAAACTGCCTAGGGCTAAGGTAAAGAGATTTATATTAACTGCATCTGCAAAGGAAGTCTCAAAAAAGCCCAACAAAGACTTTGTTCTCTGGTTAAGTCTGATGAAGAGAATTTTGAACAAACATAGCAAGCTGAGAAAGGAAAGGTATAAAATATATAGTTTGAGTATTAAAGGAACTCCAGGAAGTGAAATGGAGCTGAATTCAAGGATATTGAATTAAAGGAGTGGCGACCTTGGGGCAAGATTCCACCCAGATAACTTTAGGTCCAGGCATGGTAGTACAAGCCTTTAATCCCAGGAGGCAAAGATAAGCAGATCTCTGAGTTCAAGGCCAGCCTAGAACAGAGTAAATTCTAGGTGAAGAAAAACTTTAATCCAGGCTTGGTGGACCACACCTTTAATCCCAGTGCTTAGGAGACAGGCATGCAGATCTCTTGCGTTCAAGGTCAGTCTAAGGAGCAAGATTCAGGACAGCCAACTTAAGCAGTGAAGGAGCTGGGAAAAAGGAAGCTAGTGATAATGTAATAGAACAAGGTGGCCAATGTTCCAGCTCCTGCAAGCAGCAGAACTCAGCAGCTTCGGCCACGTGTCTCTGGCTTTATATTAAAAGGAAGGAGACTACTGGGACAATTGATGCTGGTTAGCTGGAGCTAAGAAATTAGTGGTGATTAAGAAAAGACCAGCATCACTGAGGTGAAATATGGGAAGTGTTTTCTGAGAGCACAAAGAAGCTGTATTTCAGAGATAGCCAAGTGTTCCTCATGCTGCAGCTGTACTTGGTAATGTGTAAGGATCATCCAGGTGGTACTGGTTTTGAAGGCACGAAGGCATCATGAAGAACAGCTGAGGCTTGGTACTGTGAGAGGCCATGAAAGGCCATTGGTGAAAGTGTACCCTCAGTTGTAATTGACAGCCCAGGACTGAAGGGGTCATGCAAAGGAGTTGAGGCTTGGTACTATGAAGAGAGCCTATGAGAGGCTTTGGTGAATTATAGTTGCAGTGGAAGACCCTAGCATATTGGAGATGCCAGTACCATGGGATGACCACCAAGAACAGCAGTGGCAGTGGAGTGGATCAATCTGAACTTAGAGTGCTACAGAGGGCAGAACTGGAGAAGTGACACCAGCTCTTTGGAGATACACAGAAGATCATATATGGATCTCAGACATTGGAACAAGAAGCTGCCAGAGCCACAGGATGCCTGCCAAGGAAAGCTGCTAACAGGGAGTGGAACAAGCCCAGGGGAAAGAACCTTGTTGATGTCAACAGAGATGAAAAAGAAGTTGGATATCTGAAGACAGCTTTGCCATCAGACATTGAGATGCAGAGTTTGGACTTTTCCCAGCTGGTTTCTCATCTTGCTTGGAGGATTACAGTTAAATGATTGAATGAATCTCAGAAGAGACCTTGAACTTTGGACTTTTAACACTGTTGAGACTGCTATAGTCTACAGGGACTTTTGAAGTTGGGCTAAATGTATTTTGCATTATGCTATGTTTAAGTATGGCCCCCATAGACTCATGTTTGAACAAGCCTATGGGGGCCAGGGAGTGGAATGTTATGGTTTGTATATGCTTTTCCCAGGAAGTGACCTCATTAGGAGGTGTGGCCTTGTTGGAGTAGGTGTGTCACTGTGGGTGTGGGCTTAAAACCCTCCCCCTGGCTGCCTGGAAGTCAGTCTTCCACTAGCAGCCTTCAGTTGAAGAGGGAGAACTCTCAGCTCCTCCTGCACCATACCTGCCTGAATGCTGCCATGTTTCTGCCTTGATGACAATGGACTGAACCTCTGAGCCTGTAAGCCAACCCCAATTAAATGTTGTCTTTTATAAAACTTGCATTGGTCATGGTGTCTGTTCACAGCAGTAAAACCCTAACTAAGACAGTCTCAAACTCAGTTTTCAGTTAGGGTAGCACAAGGGCTGATTTGGGTCTCTTTAAAATATGGAGGGTTTTCTTTTAAATGAAATTGTTTTAACAGAATGATTTTTAAAAGCGTGATGGAATATTTAATATGATTCAATTAAAAAAAAAGAAGTCTGAAATCAAACTGGGGCTGATAGGCAGGAAAGTAGACGAAAGAATGACCAAAGGAGAACAATCTGTTTTCCCAAAAGGTAGAAGTATATTTTAAACAAACTGTCTGCAGAGCTAAGAGCATATCGTGACTTCTCCTTGAACTTATCAAGAAAATGCAAGGTATTCCTAAAAGTCAGTTCCACCAAACATTTCTTCAACAACCATTGGTTCCATATATTGCTAAGACAATCCCCCATTACTTTTCTGGTTTAAGACAGAGACTTAAAACGCTGTTTTGCTTTTCAACAACTTTAATTATTTTGTTCCCTGAAGTGATACATTTTTAGAAATGGAAACTAATGAATTGCTTATTTTTCTAAGTAGCAATCCAAAGAGTTTAATTAAGATAAAACCCAAAAACTTTCACCTTAAATCAAAAGAAGCAAAACCTGTTTTTCAGGTTATTGGCTCTTTAATGGCAGTTTTATCATTCTTTTCCTTCTTTTTGTGGCAAGACCTGAACTTCAAAGCCTCCTTATTTGTGAACCTGCTTATGTGTTCAGAGATGGTATTGTGCTTCAGAGCTCATAGCCATTGGGTAGACCAAGGATTGTTGTTATTAAGATATCTGAGAGTCCTTCAGAACCTCCTGGAGCACAGACAGCAGAGGTGATCTACGTTCTTTCCCCTGCACACCATCATCTGGCACAGGACTCTGCTTGCCTTCCTAAGGAGGACTGCCAGTCCCATCAACATCCAAATTAGATCCCACTCCACCAATCTTTTCATGTCAGATCCACCAGGGGCAGAGCCAGCAGATGTGAACTACATGGAAGCCCTGAGAACTACATGTATTCCCCTGAGCTCCAGAGTCTAGCCCGTGGACCACAGGACAACAGGAACGTTTAGATCTACCTGCATCAAAGACAGTAAAGGTAAATATCACGTTCTATTGTATAGAAAGTTCTATTGTCAGGCCCACATCTTTACCTGCCTCCTAAGGTTGCATCCTGGTTGGCATCAGGAACATCCAACCAACACCAGGGATAACCAGATAGCTAAAGGCCAACATAAGAACACAATCAACAAAAGCAAGGGCAATATCTTACAACCCAGCTAGCCTATTACAGCAAGACCTGGGCATATCCAAAGCACCAGAAGATGACCTTAAATATAATCTTACAAAGATAATATAAATCTTTAAAAGGAAATTAATAAATCTCTTAATGAAATATGGAATACAATCAAATGGGTGAAGAAAAGTAATAAAGCTGTTCAAGACCTTAAAATAGAAATAGAGAAAACACAAACTGAGGAAATCCCAGAGATGGAAACCTAGATAAGCTAACAGGAACTGTAGCCTCAAGCATAACAAAAAGAATACAAAATATGAAAGAGAGAATCACAGGCATATAAGATATAAATTTTTAAATCAAAATATCAGTCAAAGAAAATGATAAATCTATAACATTCATGACACAAAACATCCTAGAATCCTGGTACACTATAAAAAGACCAAACCTAAGGATAATAGGAATAGAAGAAGGAGGAGTCTCACAACTACAAAGCCCAGAAAATCTTTTCAACCTAATCATAGAACAAAACCTAAAAAAGGAGATGCCTGTAACCATACAAGAAATTTGGAGAACAACAAATAGATTGGACCAGAGGAGAAAATCATCCTGCCACATAATAATCAAAACACTAAATGTACAGAACAAAGAAAGATATTCAAAGTAGCCAGAGAAAAATGCAAAGTAAAATATAAAGTTAGAGCTATCAGAATTATATGAACTTCTCAACGGAGAATCTAAAAGCCAGAATAACCTGGGCAGATGACTTTTAGACTCACAATGAAACCACATATGGCAGCCTAGACTACTTTACCAAGCAAAACTGTCAACTACTACAGATGAAAATCAAGAAAAAAAAAAAAAAGATACCCCATGACAGTCAATCTTAAGCAATAGCCATAAATACAGCCCTAGAGAAGATACTAAAAGAAAATGTCCAACCTGAAGAGGTTAACTATATCCAAGAAACACATGAAGCAAATAACTCCACATTAGCAAAAACAAGAGAAGCTAAGCATATGTGTGTGCATACATGTACACGAGTGTGTGTGTACATGCAAACACACACATATGCACACACACACACACACACACACACACACACGCACACTACCACCACCATCACAAAATAACAGGAATTAACAATCATCAATGGCTAATATTTTTCAAAATCAGTGGATTAAATTTCCCAATAAAAGATATAAACTAACAGAATGGATGGAAAAACAGAAGCCATCGTTCTGCTGCATAAAAGAAATACATCTCAGTGACAAAAGACACAACCTCAGAAGAAAATGCTGGCAAAAAGGGGTTTCCAAGCAAAGGACCCCAAGAAGCAACCTTGAAAGGACACGCTGTAGGTAATAAAACAAAATTTCAGAAAAAAATTAATCAAATGAGATTGGTGAGGTCACTTCATACTTACTCATCAAAGGTAAAGTGAATAAAGAAAACGGTACATTTTCACAGTGGAATACTATTCAGTTATTTTAAAAGAACATCATGAAATTTGTAGAAGAATTGATGCACTTAGCAAACAGCATGCTGAGTGACGTAAACCAGACCTAGAAAGGAATGATATGTATTCAATTATAAGTGGATATTAACCATAAAGTACAGAATAACCATCTTATACTCCACAGTCTCAAAAACAACTAAGTAATAAGGAGGGTTGACATAAGGATGCTTGATTCTCATTCAGAGGGGTAATAAATTAGATATTGAAAGTGGAGGGATGGAGGAAACTGGGGGGAGAGGGAATCAGAAGGGAACAAGGGTGGCAGTTAGAGTTATGGATAGCTGGAGGAAAGAGGACTGAAAAAGAGAATAGAAATCTTTTTGGGTGGAGAATCTCTTGGACAAACTGGACATCTGGAAAAGGATAGGCTCCTGAGAGTCTATGGGGGTGACCCTAGCTGAGACTTCTAGCAGCAGGAAATATGGAGATGGAAGCGGCTACCTCCTATCACTAGATAGGACTTCTAGTGGCAGCAGGAGGAGGATACCAACCCCCCTATAAAGCAATTGACCCAAAGTTTGTCCTTTGAATAAGATGTAGAGGGATAAATTTGGGGCAGAAACTGAGGGAACAGCCAACCAATGACTGACCTAACTCTCCAATGGGAGAGATCCAACCCCAGATACTTTTAATGATACTCTTCTATCCTTGCAGACAGGATAGATGCAGAGACACACGGCAAAACATGAGTAGGAGTCTAGGAGGTCTTGTGGAAGAGTGTGGGGGAAGGATTGAGGGAGCTGGAAGGTTCAAGGACACCACAAAAGATCTAGAGTAAACTAAGTGAGCCCATGGGGACTTACTTAGACTGAACTACTAACCAATGAGAACGTTTGGGCTAGACCTAGGCCCCTCTACACATATGGAGCATACATGAAGTTTGGACTTTCTGTGTCTTCCCCAGCCATTGGAGAAGGAGCTTTCTCTGCTTTTGTTACCTGCCATTGCATTCCTTTCTCCTAGCTGGGTTGCCTTGTCTGACTTCAGTGGGAGAGCATGAACTTAATCCGGCAGGGACTTGGTATGTCGGTACCCAGGAAGAGCCTCCCCTGTTCTGAGGTGAAAAGGAGTGGGGATTGGGGAATGGGATGAGAGGAGAGTACTGGGGGGAGAGGTGGAAGTGATCAGGATGTAAAGTGAATAAATAATAGAGAAAGAATGAAACAAGCTATCTTTATGAGACCCAAATAATTTATGCAGTAACTGGTAAGATGGAAGGGAAACAAACAAAAGTTTTCCCACTCCCTACTCAGCTATTATATTAGCACTTATGATGTGGATTTGGTGCATTTCTGTTTTAAGTCTCATGGACCACAACTAGCCAGTGTTATCGGGTCTTAATATGATAACTTCTAAGCTTCTAAATAAACACTGAAACCTTTAGGGCAGAATCTGTTCCTCCATGTGTGTCATTGGGCATCACCATAGAATAATACAGTCCACTCATATTTTTACACATCCCTTTTTTATTTCCTCTATCTTAGTAGAACTTTGTGGAAAAGTTTATTATGATTTGAGATGCCACTGCTTACCTACCATTACACATTCAATCTATAACTATCTGGCTTCTATACTCAGAAAACAAACAAACAGACAAACAAAAATGTACCACCAAAAGCAGTTTCATTATGGCCATTGGCAGTAATGATGAACAATGTTGCAGCTAATTTTTCATTATCATTTTCATATTATGTGTTTGTGAGGTTATTTAGCAATACCATTTTACCTTATTTGAAAGTCACTTACCCCAACTTTTCCTGGGCTTTCTTTGGGATATTTCTTTTTCTTCATGCAGAATAATTTCTTGTATACTCCAGATCACCAAATCGATTCTCCCCTTTATCCTATATATGTTTGAGTTAGGTATGTGCTAATTTTGCTCAAAAATGCTTTTAAACCTAGGTTTGCACTTCCTAATGTGACACCAATAGAAATCAACTCTTCTCAGCATGGAGTTATTTCCACTTTCCTCAGCCTTTTCTAGAATGACACCTTTTCGGCTTTCTCTTTTTCTATGTCTTTTAGAACTGATAGATTTTATCTTGGCTACAGTTAAGGGCAATGTCTATTAATGTCAGTGCACAAACCATTATCATTTGCCTCTGCAAGAAATAAGAAAAGTAAGAGACACTAGAGGAAAAAGATTGAAATTCTTTTAAATGAAAATTCATATTCAGTGACTTCATTTTCCACACTCGATACCTCCAAAATGACTTAGTTGTATACATACAGGATTAAAACTTGGCCTGTGCAAAAGAGCAGAGGCCACATGGCAAAAGGTTAGCAAAACCACTGACCATTGACCTGTAGAATATATTTATAGTGTACCTGTAATTGGCGTTATCTGGTAACAATGTAAATAAAGCCACAGAATTGTTTAGAGAGTATTTCTTTGGAGTTAGGTATATTTATAATTAATATTTATACAGAAACTTAGAAGCTCATCTGATAACATAATTATCATCTGGCCATTAATTATTTAGCCTTCCTTGTGGAACAAAGGATAAAAAATTATGTGAGCATTAACAGATATCACACAGTTACTGGAGATGTTCGTTGATTCTGATTCTCAGAAAGACATTGAGGAAATAGAAATTGGTAGACTGTTGAGAATCTACAGTCCCATGGGATATCTAATTTCCTTTTTGTTGTTGTTGTTGTTGTTGCTGTTGCTGTTGCTGTTGCTGTTGCTGTTGTTGTTGTTGTCGTTCTTCTTCTTCTTCTTCTTCTTCTTCTTCTTCTTCTTCTTCTTCTTCTTCTTCTTCTTCTTCTTCTTCTTCCTCTTCCTCCTCCTCCTTCTCCTTCTTCCTTTCCTCTTCTTTCCTCCAACACTGCCTCCCTCCTCTTTTTTCCTTCTTTATTATTATTTAGTTATTACTATTTTTATTAATTGTCAGATAATTGTGGGTAGTTTCAAACTTACTGTGTAGACCAGGAAAGTCTCAGACTCTTAGAAATTCACATATTCCTGCTTTCTAAGTGCTAGAATGAAAGCTGTGCACTAATATGACTGACACCAATTATTTTTTTTAGATTTCTTTGTTTATATTTAATATGCATGAATATGTTTGTACATATGTTTACTACATATGTACAGTTCCCACAAAGATAGAAGATAACATTGGAACCCGTGGTATTGGAGTTACAAATGGTGGTAAGACGCCATGTAGATTATGGGAACTTAACCATGTCCTTTGCAAAAGCAGAAAGTGCTCTAACCATCAGCATTATATGTCTTATGATAAAAGACACAACTTGATGTTTATATATTCAAGCAGGGCATGCTTGAACCCAGGTACAGTGTGGTCTCAGCTTTGGCTTTATTGCCTTCCAACTGATCAATTCAGGATCAGGTAGGTGGAAAGCAGTTATAGATGTCTATCACATCTTCAAACACCAATCCAGTACTTCCTGGCTTCCTGTTGGGTAGCTATGTATGTAACAATACCTACCTACCCTAGTTGAAACATCAAATGAGCTTTTGTGAATACTGTGCCTATTTTCATGATAAAAACACATGACAGAACAGAACTTATTCTGTTTCAAAATTATTAATATATGTTAAAATGTTTTCCTTCAAATTTGGAAATGCATATTAAACATGGAATGAAAGTGATATTTGATTCACCCAGGGATATTTCTAGGAATACAATGGCTTTGGGTGTGAAAATGGACCTCTTTGTTCTGTCACACTCTTGACAGCACACTTACATAGTAATTGATAGTCCATTTTTTAATAAGAGTCTCATAAATGGATGATATGAGAACTTCAGTTCCCATGGTCACAAAGTTATGTCTCACATAAATCTTGTAGCATATATTAAGCACCACATATTAAGCAGTTGGTTTGTTGATTGCCTCATTGATATTTTATATAATTGAAGAACATAATTAAAAATAAAGGGTAAAGACATCTCTTTTAAATATGCTGTGTTTTAGAGCTGGAGTGCTGACTCAGTACTTAAGATAATCCATTGCTTTTTCAGAGGACCTGGGTTCTGTTTCTGCAGCCCCATGGTGCCCATACACCTTTTTTGCTATCATTTAAAAACTTTTATCCTAAGAATTTATCCATAGCAGAATTTAACTTTAAAAAAATTCTCTTATCCAAATTGAATCGAGGTCCTGCACTGCAAAACCTACCTGCTTTAGAGTTTTCATTCATTTTCAGACATATTCCTGTACGGTGTATGAAAGATAGTTGATCATATTTGTAATATATATATACACACACACAAACACACACACACACACACACACACACACACACACACACATATATATATGCATATATATGGATGCTTTTTTAGAACATAAGCTAAAGTTTTTATTTAATATATATTATGAATAAGTTACTTTATGGCATACAAATATGCCTTGCACATGCATGCCGATAACCTTAAAGTAAAAGAAAAAGTAATCATCATATAATAAATTGAATAAACATAAGAGACAGTACTTATTTTACATGTAGTGTACTTGCTTGTTCAACTGGGAAACCATATGTAAAATATCAAGTATTCTCTGTAAATTTAAGTAGGATTCACAGATGTAAAAGAGTTAATGGGACATGGCTTCTCAGTGTGAAAGCCATAGCATAAACCATTCTAGGCTTAGTTTTTCACCCTACCAGAGAGCTACCTACCTTTCTGATCAGTGCCACCTTAGACACAGTTATTCCGTAGACTCTGCAATGATTCCATGTTTGTTTTGTTCAGTCTATTCTATTGTTCCTTTCCTTTCTATTGGGAACAGTTCTTCAGACATCTTTCTGTTTCTACTGATTTCAGGTTAGGAAAAGCTAAAGGTTTGGATGAGGAACCTCTACAATATATTTTCCAGGAAGTGTAAAGTAGAACAGAGTGTTCAGTGGGCATTTAGGCACCCTATTCTGTACCTCCTATTCATTCAATCAATCAATAATTCATTCATTTCAGATGCAAGGAGGTAAAAATGGAAGGAAATTTACCTTTCAAAGAGCTAATTGTATAAATAATAAGACAAATATAATAATAAAAGATACATGTATTATTAAATCAAAATTAGATAAGATACTGATTAGATTTTAAGGTAAAAACATTGAGAACAATAAAACAGACAACAAACACACACAACAAACACAAACAATCAATATGAAATTTTCATATTCATTGGAGGCAATCACAGCTCCTGGGGAGATATTCTATGTAATTTTGAGGGTATGCTGCTCCAATCTTTATTGTTATTTATTGCATGTAGCTTGCAATGACATGGTCTATGTACATGTATCACAAAGAATGGCAATGCTAAGATATCAAATGCATGCGATAGATTCACCAGACATGGGATGATCATGGCACCTAATGGCATGAATATTAAAAGCTTTAGAGAAGCCTCATTTGCATAGGTTATAATTCATTTGGTCATCACCTATTTGGTGATTATATTTAGCAGTACAAACATCAAAGAGTCACTGGCCATTGGTGGTACACACCTTTAGTCCCAGCACTTGGGAGGCAAAAGCAGGTGGATTTCTGAGTCTGAGGCCAGCCTGGTCTACAGAGTGAGTTCCAGGACAGCCAGGGCTATACAGAGAAACCCTGTCTCAAAAAAGTATCATTCATTTACTAAAGCAGTCTGATAACTAGGAAGGCAACTGAAATTCATCCATGGTTTCTTTGTCATAACCACTACTTGGAGGGTGAAAATTCATAGTGCTGTCTTGGCATATTTAAAAAGGGGGTGAGATTTGCATTTTGGAAACTTCGTCAAGAATGTTAATGTCCACATCCTATTTCTCCTTGCCTCAGTGTATTTTCATTCCTAAATTATTTCCTCCTGACAGTCTAAAAGTCACGCTGCTCTATTTCATAGACAGCTTCTTGATTACAAGAGGAGTGCATATTATTTCAGTTCCTCAGCACGCTCAGGCTAGTTTGTTACCTATGTTGTCTATCTGCTTAGGTGTTTCCAGATAGTTGGGTCTTTGCTCAAAGGACTGGAAATGATGTAGATGGGCAGCAACACAGCAGGAAATATGATTAAGAGCAAAATACATGTACATGCTATGCACACACTGTCAAAAGAGGCAGCAGATAATCCAACTAAGAGTACTGAGAGGCTCCAGTTAATTTTTTTGAGGGGGTTCCTTTATGAAGCTCTAGTGGAGAAATTGGCTGCTATGAGGATAGTTTGAGTTTTCCACTGTTTTGCTTGGTAGATGGGATATATAATCCTTTCTTCACTATCTCTCCATTTTTATGATTAATTTGGTTATTCATATGGATGCCCAATAATGCACATAGAAGGTATATAGTAGGTTCTCTCAAATAGTTCATTGAGAGGACCCATTTTATCTTACTGCAAATGCACTGCAAATTAGTCCAGGCCAGACTGGCTCTCTGTTTCCAACTCCAGACACATTTCTAAAGGACTTTGAATAGAAATGGCATATTATAAATTAACAAGAAAGCTGTCTCTTGTTGCTTAAAGCAAAGCAATCCACAGGCAACTTGATGTAGGTGGTGGTGGTGGCGGCCCCTTGAGAACTTGGCTAAATGCATCTGTGTTAAGTGCCCAAGCCAAGCAGACTCCCTAGTTGCTAAGCCTTCCCTATAGTTTTCCAATCTCATCCCAGGGACCTTGCTGAGCCCTCTCTCCTTCAGACATACCAACACCTCTGACTTTCTGAACCTTGGAGTGAAAGAAGTCAGAATATCTACACAATGAGGATAATTAACACTTTGGTGAGCATTTAAAGTGCTTAGGTCCCTATTTTGATTAGTGTGGACTCTCATTAGCAATCCTTCACAGTCAGGGGTCTCCTTGAGAGAAAGAAAAACTAGTGTATTAAAAGCTTATGCTCCTAAGGAAGACTTGCTCTGGATGAGATTATCAATTCTGTCAATGTGCTTGTTCCCATTTCATTTCACTGTGAGCTGACTAACCTACGTCAGGGAACTATCTGATGCGTATGTATACAATCCTCATCTTAAATATTCTAGGTCTAAATTGCTAGCATTTTTTTTTAAATTTTTTCAGCTTTCCTTCAGAAACTACAAACCACAACAGCCAAGGATGCACAATGAAACTATTGCCAGTTTCTGGTAAGAAAACCTTGAAGTGGTTGCAAGTAGTAATAGGGATAGCAGGAAAACCGCAGGATAGCAGGAAGATTAATAATGGCATTCTCACATTTCCAGCCCACAGGAGCGTTAGAAGTGTTCTCTATGTCTATTTAGGAAACTGCAATAAAGGTTATTACTTTTTCACATCGCCCTAGGTCAAGGACTCAGAGTCGGAAATCAAAGGCAAGGGAGGAAGATGATGCTCTACTCTACCCGTGATTGGCGTACTGGAAATGAAACTGTCTCTCAAGCCTAATTTGAGCACCTCTTTGAAATAGCATGGGAAAATAATGCAGATACATAATACAGTCAGTATTTGAATACCATATATTTAGCTGTAAGAAACATTTTCTTTTCAAATATACATGACATGACCATGAGGTAAACAAGTTCTTGTGATTAATTAGAGAGAGAGAGAGAGAGAGAGAGAGAGAGAGAGAGAGAGAGAGAGAGAAGGAAGAATATGTTCTAAGGGGGTGTGGTAAGGTGTGGGGGAAGGAGGTGCCTCACCATGCCAAGGCCTCCCTTCACCCTGAGGGACTACCCACAAGACCATATAGTGTAGAATAGAGTTAGTTAGGGCATGGGGAGGGGAGTTAAGAGGATAGCAGAGGCAGAGAAAGGCAGAGAGAGGGAGAGAATAGAGAAGTAGAGGAGGGCATGACCACCTGGAGAGAGGGGAAGGAAAGGGAGAGGGAGAAGAGCCCAAGAGGAGAAGAGGGAAGCAAGTGGGAACCAGGAGTAAGAGAGAGGAGGGGCAAGCAGCCGCTTTTAGAGTGGGCCAGGCCTACCTGGCTGTTGCCAGGTGACCGTGGGTGTGGAGTTTAGACAGAATACTAACAGAAGTAGCAAATTAATCATTTTTTAAAATATTTTCTCATGCTTTAGCTGACCACATTGTACGCATCTGAGACCTGTTTCCCTCTCCTGGACATGCACTTCCTGTTCAGCACCTCTCTGAGAATGCGTACCGCACCATTCTCCTCTGAACCTCCTCTTATCGCATCTGTTCCATCTCCTTCATTGGTTCCTTTTATTTTGCATCTTAAATATTGAACTGTTTCCTTTGTCCTGTAAATGTTTCTTTCCTGTTCAATTTGTCTTAGATAACTTTAACTTTTATTAAAGCTTTAGTAGGTCACCAACATTTTCACAATTTTTTTTTCATCTCGAGCCATGATTTGACACCAGCCATGACATTTTCATTTGTATTGCACAGAACCAGCCCAGAGCCTATAACTATTTTCTAATTAACATGGGCTTAACATCTTTTCTCAGACCTGCCACACCCATAGCACATAAAGCACTTAATGCGTTAACAATCCTCTGAGCGCTAAAGCTACAACACTATTGAGATCTGTCAATAAATCTCTTGTTGACCTCCAGAATCCACTCTTAAAGCCATTCCTTTTCCCTTCTTACCAGGATAATTAGACTATTTAGATGCAAATCTCTTGGCTCAGAATGAATTTCTGGATTCTTACCTGGTCTTCTTGGTTCATTTGCACCTTGCCACCCTCTAGACTTCTGCTAGTATTACCTGTGGAACACACATGCCTCCTAATTTCAGATGAACTACATTTACAAAACCAAATCCTAACTTTAAGCCCACAGCCCCAAATATGCATAGTTTATGACCGCCTCATACCCATTTTCATATACAGAAGCATGTCAAGACACAGTGAACAAAGTGCACACCTGCTAAAAAAAAAATATGTGAATGATTGATTTTTAGCATGTTCGAGCATGTCTATGCCGTAGAAAATTATTTTCAGTAAAATAAATGAAAAACATCTTACACATGTATATATTTTTTAAATTAAACAGATCTCTTGTTGTGTTCTGCTGCATGATTGGTAGAAATGACAAATACATGTCCTAGGCACTATGGATTTTCACTGACACAATTTCACAATTGTGACCCTCTAATTTCTCCTGTCACCTGGTTGGGGAAAGTGTAATACAACTGAGTCTTCACTCGGGTTTACAATGAAGATGTCACATGCAAAATTAGGTCAAGCACAGGACTAACACATAGGATTCAACCAAGTTGTGCACACTATGTGGCGGAAGAGCACACTCTGGAACAGTCCCTACCATTCTTTTTTCTGTTCCATTGGACTGGGAACTGGTCCATGGAGTCATGGTTAGTAAGGTATGATACAGCTCTTAGTGAATAAAGAGAAATGTTGAATTGGCATGTAAGGCCACATGACAATGATTCATAGCAGTTTCTTTGTCCTCAGTGGATAAGAAAGGCTGTTGACACTATGCCCGTGGTCCAGAAAATTTCTGGCCACAGTGGTAAAAATACTGAAATACTGCCATACAAAGTACATACCTAATTTATTGTGATAGAGTGTCCCATGATGAGCTGCAGAATTGGCTGATACAAAAGTGATGGCTGGAGACCTAGGGTCCCACATTCTAGATCTTTAGTAGAAGAGAGTGGAGAGAAACTAGTAATCAAAACAACAAGGGAGGTGATGGGAACTGGTGTTTATCTTGAGGAATTAGCTGAAGTTCTTTTTTTTTTTTTAGTATGGAATAGAGTTTATTTATGTCATGGGATGTGGATTAAGGGGTAGTGGAGGCAGAGAAAGGCCGAGATAGGGAGAGAGTAGAGAAGCAGAGGCCAGTCATGAGAGGGTGGAGGGGAAGAGAACCCAAGAGGGGAAAGAGAGAAGCTGAGAGTGAGAGAGGTGAGAGAGATAAGAAGAGAGATAAGAGGAGTAAGAGAGAGTAAGAACAAGTCCATTTTTCATTGATTATGAGTGTCACAAAGTCTTTTCTCTTTTGGATAATCAGCTAGTCCTGGATCAGAATGCTCGTAAGTGGTTTATGGCTTATATCCAGAAAGTCTACCTCAAAGTTAGCATGAAATATGATGCTGTGCTGTCTCTCAGTGACAAACCCTGATGAGGCTGCTTAGAACAGGTTTGGCCTGTCCTATATGAAGAGAGCAGGAAGAATTCAGCTATAATTTTGGTGGCTGTTCTTCTAACATTTGTCTCTGTCAGTACATGAAATTCAAATTCTCCCAAGACTGGTTTGTAAAGAAATTTTAAGACTTTTTTCATAGCAAGTAATCATGACCATCATCTTCTCCACCCATACAAACAGAGGCATCAAAAGTGAAGTCTAGCTTACATATAAACACTTCCATACCATCCTACTAAAGACTCACATAAAGATGATTAACTATACAAACCCAAGCATTTGTATACCTGGTTGAATTTATTCTGCCTATCTGAACAGGAAACTTAGCCATAAAGACCTATGGTAACTCCAGGAGACAGATGACAATGTGAATTTATGTGCTCGAATTTTCATCAAAAAGTTTCCAAAGACACCATGTGAAAGCCAGAGTATCTATTGGATTGTCCATGTTCATCTGTTACCAAACTTCTTGCAAATGTACCATGAACATACATCCACTTCCCCAATGTGTGGATACAACAGCTTTACAGGGTACACTCTGGATGAGACCCAAGTTACTAATGCCTCTACTGCCTCCTTCTTTGAGGAAGCAGAGCCACCAAGAGCCTTAGGCCCATCCCCATTGCTTTAGATTGATCTTGGCAGCATAAAGCTTTCTGTGAAGCTCATTGAGTGATGGTTTTCAAATATGCCTTCTATTGCTTGACTGCCTTTCTTTATGCAGACATAAAAAGTAGATATCAATACACTCTTTAGCAAAAAAATTTTAAGAGGTAATGAAAAAGAAGACAAAAGAAGATGATGAGATAATTATCCTTGATTAGAGCAAAGCTTTGTGTAGGAACAGAAGTTGTACATCTAGAAGCATTCACGGGGAGATAGAAACTCTTAACAAGAACTCCAGGCCCCATAATATATTTGAGTAAAGAGAAACAGCAAAGATATTTTCTTTAGAGAGAAAAGCCGAGCTACATTTGACATTATAAAGGATTTAATTGGCTGGTAGGGTAGTGTGGGTGCAAAACCACCACTCATAAAGCAGCTCCATTCTATAAACTTGTTCTGTGGTTTAAATAAATAGGAGCTTCAGTTCAATGCAACATAGTGATGTACAAGTTTAGAAATTATATAGTAAATGATTTTGTCACATCCAATATTTAATCTCAAAGTGTATGGTGGTTTCTTGGATTTCAGACACACTGACATGTGTTTTGTAGTCAGAGAGACTAAAGATAAAGTTGTTTTTAGCCACTGGTTATTTTTATTGATGTATAGACAGTTTTTTAGAGTTCTCCTATGAATTTTCCTTATTTGAATAAGTAATTAAATCAGTAGATATTTACTCAATGATGCTGTGCAACCCTCTCCGTTTTAGCCCATGAGGTATAAACAGAAGTATACTTTAACTCCTGCCCTAAAGTTACTTAAATATCTAGTTAGGCGGACAGAAATAATCAGTGTGCAATATTTAAGTTTAATGATAGAGTTGTGTTCAAGAGTATTTATTTCTGTATGAGATGGATATCAGAAAACCCTGAAGGCATCTCAGAGAAAGCTGTGCCTGAAAGATGTCTTAAAGCGTGAGTGAGAGCAAGACAAGAAGTAGTCAGAGGCAGGGGCTGAAGTGCCTTTATATTCAAATGTTCCAAAGTTTTCTACTGACAGACTCAAAGTTTGAATAGCAGATTAAAAATAATTTGGAAACAATTTAAACGGTATTGAACGTGTATAATATTTTTCAATAATGTATATTTGTCATTCACTTTGCATCCTGATTGACGCCCATTCCTTCCTCTCCTCCTAGTCCCACCTTTACTAGTCCCTTCCCCCATTATCCCCTCTTTTCCTCTGAGAAGGGAAAGCTGGACCCTGAATACAAACCCTCAAGAAGAATAAGGCACATCCTCTCCTGCTGAGGTCCAACTGCTAGGCAGTCCAGGTAGGGGAAAGAGATCTAGTGGCAGGCAACAGAATCAAAGACAGCCCCAGCTCCAATTGTTAGGGCACCCACATGAAAACCAAACTGCACCTTTGTTACCAATATGTAGAGGATCTAAGTACAGCCAGTGCCTTCTCTTTGGTTAGTGGTTGATTGTCACTATTCCCCAAAGAGTTTCATTTAGCATTTACTTACATATCACTAATATTTGTTATTAAAATGCTTAGAGATGATTTGAAGATAACAAAGGCATTTGAATAAAATAGGGGTCATTCCAATGGGAAATCCTGTAAGCTTAACCACTTCTGACTGTATTTAAAGTTAGCTGTCCATTTTAAGAAAATATCAAATTGTAGACAATATGTCAAAAGTTTCCTAGTATATTATATCTCTGTGAATTTATCATTGCAGTGGTGGTGGTAATACAAAACCACTTACCAAAACACCATTATTATCATAATTTTCAAGTCTTTTATTTATATGGTTTTCTCCACTGGTTATATTTACTAACAGGCTTTGCTCTTTCAATTGTTCCAGGATCTGTTTCAATAATCTCCACACCTTTAATTTACTTACTAAAAGAAGTGAAATATGGACTTTCTTTTCCAATATCTCAATATGTTTTCAGTGTTGTGTTTGGGATGTTCTTCTCCTAGCACTCATTTCTTCTTCTGATCTTGCCATAATACCTTGTCACAGAGGCTTTGCTGCATTCCCCCAAAGTTTATAACATATGACTATTTTTGAGCTGATTTTTAAATTCTGCGATTCTCCCTATGGAACACTTCTGGTTTTAACCTCTTAAACATCTTCAGTAGCAGACAGGCTAGTCACAAAGCTTGGTCATTTCCTCCTTTCTCTTATTATATAACACATAGCAGCTAAATATAGGATAATACTTTTAAACATGTCTGTCAATTTCTATATTTTGTTGGGTCTGTGAAAATATATTCCTGGGTATTTTAGCAATTTTTTAGGGGATGCTTCTATTGTGGCCTTAACAAGTTATAATCCACAAATTTCAGGCCATGTATATATATGTATACATATACATTTATGTATGCACATACGCATACACATATGCATATGTATACGTATATGTATATGTATGTATGTTTAGTTAGTTAGTTAGTTAGTTACTTAGTTGTCTGGGCTCTGCCCCCTCAGCCCTGATCCTAGAATATGATCTCTTTTTCTCAACCTCTGAGCTGTGCCCACATGCACAACTGCTTTGTTGATTTGATTTTTTTTGGTAGCACAATTGCCTCTATTTCTGCCTAGCTTCTGTTTTCCATTTTCTTTCCTATGTTACTTTTTAGGTTCTGAAATAAATGATGCCCTGAACCTTCCTTCATAAAATAAAGCAAGCACTCTCATCTAGAAATACTATATTTATCAATAAAAAAGAGGCATAATATGAGCAAGTACCAAGGAGAGAGCCATAAAAGACAGATCTGAAATAACCCATCTTGTGAGGGAATTATTTCTTGGGCTCTATAGGTAACAAGTGGGCAGTAGTGGCCTTTGAGAATCCTTTGAGAATGAGGAGCTTCTGCAGTCCTGGTCCCAGAAGACAAGTCCAGAGCTGCACATTCATCCCAATCACCAGGTTATTGTTTCTCACTCCACATAGAAAAACCATGCTCTGTCATTTGGAAAAGATGTCATAAGATAGAGGAGTGTGTTTGTGTATGTGTTTGCACAAACCTGCATACATGAGTGGAAATTAGTATGTCAGTCTAAGACTATCCTCATTCTTATATTCTATCCAGCTATGGCAAGGATCCTGCACCCTCATCCATGATCTCTCCCCCTCATAACTGTTGCTCTAACATTACCCACACCTGCTACCTCTGCTTCTCTTTGCAGGAACATTTCCTACATCGGTAGTTTCCTCTGCCCTGGAGACATGTAATTTTGACTAGACTGCTCTGGTACCTTTCCTGTATTTTCCCCATCAAAGCTTCATCAACATTTGTAGTCAAACCACATCTCTTTACATCAGAGTGACAGCATTCTCCCTAGATACTCATTTCTCCATCTTAGTGTAGCAATCCACTTTAAAATTCCTGTAACTCTTTTATATTGTCAAAGGAAAGCAACACATTATTTATGAAACAAAAGGCAGGGACAAAAGAGATAGAAAATAATAAATCCCCTGTAGTGGTTGTGTATGGGAAGAACACAGTGCTGTGAATTATGATAGAAACAGACACTATGGAGTGCATACCACGTGTGAGCTCATAACATTCCTGAACAGTAAATAATACATATTTGTGACCTTTGCTTCTATGACAATAGTTTCAAAAATAGGCAGACTTTTCTAAATTCTATTCACTATGAACAATTTACTCTTGTGCCATTTCCCAAGGTGCATTCATTCATCCATTTCCCACTGAAAATATTCTCTCAAAACAAATGTCCTGGTTGCAAAACTTAAACTTTCCTACTTGATGATAGAACAGAGCAACAGAGCACTCCACATTATTCTTCACACCATTCTAACCCCAAATTTCTTCCTGCAAACTGTAATGGCCAGAGTAGCTGACATAGGGCACGAGTAGAGGTGAACATGATCAAAACACATTTTATGAAATTACCAAAGAATTAACTAAACAATAGATTAATTAAAAGGACAAATAGCACATTGCATTTTTTCCCAATAATTTACACATCTTGTTCAATTTGTTCTTATTACCACTGCGGGAAGAAAATTATTCTGAAGATACTGAGCTTCCTATATTGGAGCAATTTTCTTGAGTTCACAGGAACAGAAAGCTAGTTTGCTTCACAGATTGTTGTACCTTTCTTACCCAGTACTTTCTTTGCTTTAAATTAATTAGGTAAGAGGCTATAAATTTTATGAGAGCTATAGAAGAGGATTTGGGGGGAGAAAAGAGAAGGTGGGAATATGGGAAATGAATATAATCAGAAAGTAACCAAAATTTTTATGCACATTCTTTAACAAATGTTTTCTATCTTGAATAAAACTGTGTCCATGATGGCTCTTACAATGAGAAGGAAGTCCACAGTATGCATGGACCTCTGGAATTGGCAGAAGTTTCAAGTACAGCCCTAATTTTAATGGATTTCTTTCTTTCCTCTGAATAATGAGATCCGAATTTTCTTCCAAGATCTAATAAAGAGGTGACGTGAAACACGTTCAATGAATGGACCCCAGAACACACGGACTAAGGCAAACTGGTGCCAGGAGTTGGCTGGTCCTGTGACGTCCTGACCCTGTCTTTAGGAGGACTGCTTGGAATTTTGATCTAGAGGAGACATTGGGTATAAGGTGCTTTGTGAGATGTTCTGTAGGAGCTTAGAAGACAATATTGTGAACAGTACAGAACATGGAGCCTTTTGCATGGATAGAATACATAGTATCTTAGTTAGAGTTTTATTGCTGTAAAGAAAACCATGGCTATATCGATTCTTTAAAGAATGACATTTAATTGGGGCGAGCTTACCATTCAGAGGTATAGCCCATTATCCTCATGGCAGCAAGTATGCAGTATGCAAGCAGACAAGGAACTGGAGGAACCAAGAGTTCTACATCTTAATCCACAGGGAGCAGAAGGAGAAAAAAAAAGAATATACTACAGTGGTTACAGCTTAAACATAGGAGACCTCTAAGCCCACAGTGACACACTTCCTCCAAAAAGGCCACACCTACTCCAACAAGGACACACCTCCTAATAGTGCCACTACCTCATGAGTCAAGTGCTCATACACATGAGTCTGTGGGGGCCATACCTATTCAAATAACCACACACAACATATAGACCATACTTTTGTGGAAGAAGGGTTAGTGTAAGGCACAAACATAATGAACAATAAGGTAGAGACAAGCACTACTGCAGCCTCATGGAGGCCAGGAGAGAACAGGGATGGCAATCCATGTAGCCTATAAATAATGCCTCTCCCCCTTGATCGTTTATATATGCTTGGGCCAGGGAGTGGCACTATTAGGAGATATGGCCTTGTTGGAGTAGGTGTGTCACTGTGGGCATGGGCTTTAATCCTTTGTCCTAACTGCCTGGAAGTGAGTATTCTGCTAGCAGCTTTCAGATGAAGATGCAGACCTCTCAGTTCCTCCTGTACCATGCCTGCCTGGATGCTTCCATGTTCCTGCCTTGATGATAATGGACTGAACCTCTAAACCTGTAAACCAGGGGAAGCAAGCCAGTAAGCAGCACCCCTTTATGGCCTCTGCATCAGCTCCTGCTTCCTGACCTACTTGAGTTCCATTTCTAACTTCCTTTGGTAATGAACAGCAATGTGGATATTTAAGCTGAATAAACCTTTCCCTCCCCAATTTCCTTCTTAGTCAGGATGTTTTGTTCAGGAATAGAAATCCTGACTAAGACACACACTCATTTTTCAAAAGAAAGTAATTTATCATAAAGTGTTCTACTGATCTATCTATCTATCTATCTATCTATCTATCTATCTATCTATCTTTCTATCTATATTATTTGATGGTTACTATTCATCATCAACTTGACAGTATCTAAACTCATGTAGGAGACAAGGTTCCAAATGAATCTGTGAAGAATTATCTAGATGATGTAGGAAAAAAGGCTTAATTGTTAATTATGTGTGGCAATATGATATATGGATTGGGATTCTGGACTGAATAAAAAAGCAAAAGCAAGCTAATCACTGACATCTGCTGCTTTTGTCTTTAGATTGGAAAACAATGGAACCAGTTGTTTCAACGCCACTCCCCTCAGGAAGGACTACACACTTGGACTGTGAGCCAAAGTAAAAGTTCTCTCTTCATTTGTTCTTGTCCATTTTTCTTTAATCACAGAATCAGGAAACCTAAGTTAAACTCTTTTTCCTTTTTAGTCCTTTCTGTTCTTCATTACTGTGCTTCATTTCTTTAGACTGTATTTTTTATCTGGAGCTGAAGAAAATATTCTCTAGCATGAGATTATTGACTTTTTAGTTATGACTCTATTTTATGGTCATCGCTATAAGATTTTAATAGACATTGTTAAGCTGTCATACTCTATCTTGATTTAATATTATGTTTTTATACATACTTGGAAATATTTCATACATAATGTTCTCCCCATTGTTACAAGGATGCCATATCTTTACCCTTTAGGTAGTGGATATTTGACATTTTCTGACTACCAGTTCTTGAGGTCTTCCCTTCCAGAGCAGTTCTCAGCCTTCACTGTGTTAATGATGATAGCTTCCCGGATAAAGCATTCAGATTCACATACTACACAGACTGCCTTCTGAGCCACCTGAGCACAGCCTCCTATCAGAATGGGTCTCCTATCAGCCTCTCCTCCTTAATTTAGTACTTTAAAAAAATTATGCTTATAACTCATTGGTCCCTTTTGGAAGGGTTTATGGTTCTATGTTTGTTTGTAGATTTGCCTGGTGTCATACTTTTTAACACAGTGATAAAGACATCCATGCTTTCTTTCCTCCTGGGAAGAACCTTGAAAACATTTTTATTGTTTACAATGGGAAATAGAGAGACATTAATCACATATTAGGTGACAGTAAAAAATGAAGACAGTAATATGAATAAAGAAGTAGGGCTATGAGCATCCCAGGGACTAGTCCAACAAGAAAGGGAGGAATCCATAGCTCCAGATACATATGTTGCAGAAGGTGGCCTTATCTGACATCAATAGGAGGGCAGGCCCTTGGTCCTGTGGAGGTTTGATGCTCAGTGTAGGGGAATGCTTGAGTGGTTGGGCAGCGTGGGTGGGTGAGTGAGGGAGCATTTCAAAGAGGCAAAGGGAAGGGGGAGAGGGCAGATAGGAAAGGGGATTTCTGGAAGGGTAACCAGAAAGGAGGATATCATTAAAGATGTAAAGGATTAATAATTTAAAAAAAAGAAGTAGGGCTGCCAGATCAACATGCACAGACTAAGCTTGTGTTTTAATATATAAGAATCACATTTTGTGTTTGTAAAAGGACATCTCTGATATTACATGATATGACTGCTTCTGCTCCTCTAATAAGTCTCTGAGACAACCAACTGATACAGAAAAAAGAATGTGGCGTTTCCATTCATGCACAGTTAACCTTGGAATTTTGGGGGTATTTAGAATTAAGCATATGATGATGGAGTCCACAATGGAGCAAGAAGCCTTTTATCCCCATGGTAGCCAGGAAGCAAAAAGATAGTAAGGACCTAAAGACTTCCTAGAAGACCCACATCCTAAAGGCTTCACCACCTCCCAAGATTATCACAAAGTATATTTAAGCCTTTAACATATGCCCTTGGGGATTCACTTGAGCCTGTGGGATATACTTAAATTAAAGCAGCTTATTAATTTGAAATTTGAATTTACCTGAGCGCCTTGTATTTTTATTTGCTGAACATTTGCCTAACAAGAAGAAACTAATACTAGGGCATGGCAATGGCTCAAGAGGAATGCTAAGATTACATTCCTCCTAAAGAGGGTCAGACAGTTCAAAGATTAGCAATAATGTATATGCAGGCTAATAGTAGGGGTAATGGTCAGAGAGGGTAAAGTTAAAACCCCTGAGGATTTTGAGCTACAATCTCAGAAGATCCGACTTAGTTTTGTTGGCAAAGACAAATAGGAAACACTCTCTCAAAAATCTCCCATTTTGACCCCTTTAAAGGTAATGTAGCAGCAAGAATCAATTTTATGGTTTAGGTCTTCCACAGAGAAGGTCTTTTCAGATTTTATGGGGCTTTTTGCTTCAATAAGATCCATTTTCCTTTTTATGTTTTTCTTTGGGTTTTTACAGTCCTCCTTTGTTCAGGAGAAAAGTGATGATGGCTCTAACTTAAGAAGTGCAACAAATAAGATTTTCTATTACTGACAGAGGAATGAAAACCTGGATGGTGTAGAAACTGACAAAGGCCAAAGAATAGATTGGTAGCCGTTCCGAAGCAACTTGCTGCACTTCAGTACAAATTACAAGATGTCTTTCCAAGCCCTTCGGAATCTAGGGCCTGCCAAGAGCTAGTTAACTACTTTGACAGCTGAAGTAAGAGCAACAGAAGGCTTAATTTTTAAATGAGTAAGTGGTATTTAATTTGAATAAAACGGGAGTCAGAAAGCAGCAGTGAGCAGGAACCATCTAGGGACTATTACCTGGAATGCTTATTTGATGCCAGAACCCTTATTTGATGTCTCCAATGCAAGCATATACTGACATAAATGTTTTAAAGTACAGGACTATAAATGGCAGCAGTAGGCATCTATTCCAGTTGTGTGGGAACTGCTTACCCAGCAGTGATTGCATTTTGGGTTTGAAGTGTCTTTCTCTATTTGGTACCAATGGTCATGGAGAGTTGGATGCATGCTACTCATTACTATGAATGATTGACTAGCAGGTTAAGAAGCTTTCATTGACATGCCAAACACTTTCTTATGTTCCGCCATTGACTGCTCTTATTACTGTCACTATGCTAATGCTACTCTTAATTTTGAGAAAAAGAAGACAGAGCATCTTGTCTATGACTCCCACTCAGGTGTGTTGTTAATTCCTGTATTGCTGCTTTAGAGCACAGCATTGCCTCTCTGTCCCGCATCTTCAGCCTTGTGGGGCTTATCCTTATTTCCATACTGAATTGAGGTAAAAAGTAAAAACCCTCTATTTTCATTCTCAAACAAGGATTGCATATACAGGATGGGTTTCCCTGTCCTGTTTCATATGAGTCACCGACATGAATACTCTCTAACTTTGACCTCAGTGAGTCAGGGGTAGAAAGTACCACTTACATGCGAGTGTGCTGATTTAAAGGAAAGTGCTTTTCTTCTTTTCATGGTGGGTTTTCTAATTCATACAGAACTTCTTCAAAAGAGTACATGCATAAAAGTTATCTTATAGATAACTCTAATATTTTATGCTACATACAAGATTTTTCCTTTTAAAACTAGTAGAAAATAATTATAAATAGAGATCATGAAACATTTCTAATGTAAGTTGACATTTACAGGAGAAAGTCTATGTAATCATCACCAAGGTGGAAGAGACATTAATATATTGCTATTTGATACAGGTCATTGGTTAGAAGAAATAAAGTTTTATAAATGTTGCTAGATTGCATACCTATCACTTAGCCAGTCAGCTCTTACCACCCACTCAGCTAAAGGTGGTGGGAACTATTCTATGAATGTTCTGGAGTGGTTACTGAATGACTGAGTTCAACCATGAAGAACATTTTTCTAGTTTGAAAGGTTAATACAGCTAGAATCCTATCACACAGCCATTCAGAGTGAGCTTTTATCCTAATTTTATGGATATCTATGGGGGAGTATGATGGGTCCAGGACAGAGATCTGAGGCTTCCCTGAGTGGCTGAGCTTTCTAGTAAACCCAGACATCGAAAACAACCCGATTGTGCATTTTCATTCCATGTGATTTATTTATTTAGTGCAATTCAATACTATCTAGCAGTTAAAAATAAATCAACAAGAGCTGCATAGAGATATAGAATTTCAACTATTTTTAAAGCACATAAGCCAAAGAAAGTAATGAATATAAAGTGGATTTTTTGCGACAGAAGCTTTTCTGTTTGATTTTTAAAAATTAATCAAAATATTGAATGTTTCAGTCCATAAATTTTTTAGCATTACCATTATAGGGATTAAAGCAGCATTGCAGTGGGTATTTTCTCCCCTCTTCTCTACCTTGAGTTTATATGTTGGATTTTCTAATGCTATAATGGAAAGATACAGAGTATAATTAGACAATAAATTATTCCAACTCATAGGCAATCAGTCATCCAGTTCCTGTCAGGAACTTTGCTAAAATCTTATAAACCCATCCCTTCTTCCTTTAAAATGGTTCCCACCTGCCAAACTTGAGCTTAATATCAGATTTAGAGTGCCTCTCTGAATCTTGGTCTTTCTTATTCTTTTGTTTCATCAAGTTAATTCTAAAACGGCTGGATAGTTCATCTGTATGCAGGCCTGAATTTCCAAATTTGCATCTCTAACTACTCCAGTATTTGAATGGCCATCTATAGATGACAGTAAATTACTTTCAGTATTACCTTCAAACTATTATAGCTATAGCCCACTGCAATAATGCATGGGCTCATATTGCTACTGTCAGTAGGTACTCAATCAATAAAACAAGATTGTTCAGTATTTCAGCATAGTGAAAGTCTCATAAGGTAATGGTAGCATGAAATATTTGATAAATATACTCAGTAAAGCCTTTAGTGGTAAAGAAGTAATTGCTTTGAATTGGCACTTGTAAAGCATTCCAGGACCTGGGCTTCTCAAAGATGTTTCTCTGCTAAAGAAATTCTTGTTGTTGAACCTGGAGAGGAAGTAATATATAAGTTAGACAAAAAAAATACTGGAGTACTCAATTGGGTTGCTGAGCAAAGCAACTTTTTCTGATATCCCAGAATAGGTAGGAATAGCCTTTTAATATACATATATTATATTTAATATACATATATATATATATATATGACAGACTTCTTTGATAAAACTTATCACAACTCTGAGTATGCAACTTTTGTTGATATTTGAGCAAAGTTTATTTGATTTGCAAGCTCCTAAGCTTATGGGCAGAATGTACCTATCTTGTGTTAAATGTCTGCAGGGCAAAGCAAGCTCCTTATACACATTTTTAAATTGTGTACTCTGTTAAGTTGCATGACTGTGATGGTTTGTATATCATTGGCCCAGGAAGTGACCTCATTAGGAGGTGTGGCCTTGTTGGAGTAGGTGTGTCAATGTGGGTGTGGGCTTAAAACCCTCACCCTGGCTGCCTGGAAGTCAGTCTTCTACTAGCAGCCTTCAGATGAAGATGTAGAACTCTCAGCTCCTCCTGTACCATGCCTGCCTGGATGCTGCCATGTTTCTGCCGTGATGACAATGGACTGAACCTCTGAGCCTGTAAGCCAACCTCAATTAAATGTTGTCTTTTATAAAACTTGCATTGGTCATGGTGTCTGTTCACAGCAGTAAAACCCTAACTAAGACATTTCATAATCTCCACTCTGTTCCATTCAGGACACGATTAACCTTAGTCCAGTGTGCTCACTGCATGCACACTACGCCACCTCCATGCACTGATCTCTCGAGACCTATCCTTGCTAACAGATCCACTATTTGACAGCACAGTGCTTGTTTTAAGTACGCCCTTTTAAACATAGCAATGGTCACAATGTACAAAAGCAGTAATAATTATGGTTTCCATACGAATGTGAGAAGACATGATGTGCTTTCCCGAGTCCTAAACTGAAGAACTGATGAATATCATATGCTGAGTTTATAATATCTACAGTTAGTTATCTATCATGTGCTTTCTGTCATTTTAGACCTACACTTTTGATTCATATCCATGAATAAAAGGGAGACAGATGTAGGGGAGGAATGTGAAGATGGAAGCAATCTTTTTGTGTGTGTCTCTGTCCCACCTATGGCCAGCCTGAGAACACAGGCTCAGGTGGAGACCACTGCAGTGCTTACCTCCTGTAAGAATGGCTAACGAATAGAACTTAGCTGAGCTTTTGTTGTTCCTAAAACACAGTGAAAATAGTTTCTGAACCATTTTAAAGGATAGGAAAACTCCAGGTATATCATGTTAAATATTTGTTCACTACATGTTGTCTATTATTACAGCTATGATTCACAATAAGACAATCCACCTACATAATGTGCTGAGTCGACAATAATCCGAGGCTCACCACTAAGCTCTAGTTATTAGCACGGGTTAGGAAGGGTTCTCATTTCCGAGATAGGATGCCTCAGAGGGCGTCATTAGCATAGCTTAGAAAAGAACCTGGCTCATGGAGAGGGGTAAAGTTCAAGTGTTCACACTGGAGCGAAATTAACAGAACATTATGCTAAGTAAGAATAAATTTCATTATAACAGGTAATGCAGAAATCCAATAGATCTTTATGAAGTTTGAGAATAAGCTCCATGTTACTGAGAATAAGTCGAGACTATATTAAGAAGCCAGCACGAGGGAAGGGCTAAGCTGGAGGCTGACAAGCCCATTCTGGTGCCCCTGCCTATCACTCTTAGAGAGCTAATCCAGGAACATAATCTGCCAATCAGAATTAAAATGCTAAAGGCACTGCAAAGGTAGTATGGTAGTCAAACATGTAGTATATATTTATTGAAATTAAATAAACTCTAAACAGAAACTCCAAACACTACAGAGCTTGTGGTGAAGTACTATGCACAATTGATAAAGGTACTTAGCCCCGTGATCTGGTCCAAGAAATGCTACAGCATACCGTTTGGAATTGTTGGATTATGTCTTTAGCACACCTCAGGGAACAACCTTTGTTTTTCCTTAGAAAGGCCATATGTAACCTCAAGAAGGTTCTCAATACAGCACATCTCCTTCTTCCAGAAATGGAGCACTCTCCACGGGCACGTTCATCATCCCTGACCTGGATTAAATCCCTGATACTTAGGTGAGAAAAAAAGTCCTCCTGAGACATATCTACTTCCATCTTCAAAACTCAGAGTTAGCTGCTATTTGTCCTCTATTAACTACACTTAGACAAAGTAGCAGATGGTAAATAAATATAGAAGTGAAATTTATCCATCTCAAATTCATATAGACACCGATTCAATGGAGGAGGCATTAATTGAGCACCAAAGTGATGCTTCTTGATATAAATTCACCTGCAGAAAAGAACATGTCAGAGGATTTCTGAGTGAGATCTGGACTTTCCCAATCATCTCACTCCCAAGTATTACATGCTCAAAAGCATAAAATAAGTTCAATGTTTCTGAAGCTTCTTATAGTCTAAAGCTAAATTTGTAACCAAGACAAGTGATCCAAATATTTTGAATCAAGAACTTTTTTCAAACATACTACACTACTCAACAACTCACTTGACAATGATCTAAACTGGCTATAAAAGATGAGGCTGGATTTCTTTTATTTCATATGTTGCTCATTATAACAATGGGTTCATTGAATAAAGAATATTTAAGATAATTTCTTCCACTCCCTCCCTCCTAACTTGTGACTAAGTGTCCGAGAAATACAAATAAATAATGTGAAGGCAACACTGTCTGAAAACTAATTTGTGTGAGGCTAGGGATAGGAGATCTTGGGCAGCTTTGTAGCTAGAAGTTAGTAAGAAGAAATGGATAGGCCCTGGGTTGAGAATTCTAGGTGGTATCTATGAGAAGACACAGAATTACTGGGCCTGCCCTCTGGAGAGAAGGAACAAAGTCATCTAATGTCTAAAAGTCCATATTAGAATTTGTCTTTGAGTTGAAGTCCAAAGGAAAGCTATTTGAAGAATTTCAAATTAATAAGTGGTCTGTTTTACTTTTTCATACGAGCATGTATGCTATTTTGAAGTTAGTATTAGTCCAATCAGTGGCCAGACTCCGGACTTAGATTGATTGCTTCATTACCGAATCTCTGGCATTGTTCAATTCAAAGCACAAGTACATGGTACTGAAGAACTGAAATTCTGGTTGTGTTTCTGAAAGGAGCAATGGAGTCAGGCAACAGACTTTTCTCTACATGCAATTCAAGAGAGATACTGAGACATTCCTCATCCATTAAAAGCTGAAGTGGAAAAGAAGTTTTTAAAACTGCAATTGTTATTTACAGTCAGGAATGTAATTAGCTCCTGAATATGTTCTTTGTTCAAAAGTTTTATTCTTTAGTTTTGTGAAGATTCTCTATTTATGTATTGTTTCTTCTGATTAATATACATATATGCTATCAGTGTAAGTAAGTAAAATTACCTCAGTTTAAAGAGGGAAATGACACTGATTATACTGATTATATATTTCTAATTTATAAGTATATATATATATATACATACATACATACATACATTACTATTCTTGTATACATCATAATGGCATAGTATGTACAATATATACAAGAATAGTAATTTGATAAATGTGCCACAAACATAGGAACTTTGATGCTATTAGATTAATCCTTTCAACCCATTAAAATCTTGAAGCTTATTTGTTCTCAGAAAAGGAAGCTCTAGGATAAAAACAATCATTTCATGTTTTAAAATTCTTACTGTATAAATCATTAAGAAACTGTCCTCACAGACTCTCACATGGATAATAGTAGAGTAAATATAATCTTCAGATGCTATTGTACATTGAAATAATGTATTATTTTTACCACCAGGCAGGGATCGTGATTTCAGAAAAAATTCAAATTTCAATTTTTCTATGATTTCCCTATGAAAGAATATTGGTCATGTCTTCATTAAGTAACCTAGAAAAACAGATTCATCAAGGGTAAAAGGTACCCTTTCCTTACTCTTCTGGGGGAATTAGTCCATGACCAATTAATTGGCTCCTAGACCTACAGCAATACTCAATGGCAGGACCACATGGCAATGAAATCCATTCAGCTCATGCCTAGAAAGAAAAGCAAGATAGGAACTGACCCAGGTCTTCTGCTTGACATGGCTGACGACACACAGCCTTGTAAGGGAACTCACCTGTGAAACGCTTCACCACTCTTAGCAGTACTTCACTGCAAACCCAGACTTCAACACACATGCCTTAGGATGTTTTAGATACAAACTATGGGAGATAGGTAATTTATACCTTGTATATATCTCAAGATACAATATTTAAGTAACATGTTTATGTATGTGATGTGCCATTGTTATTAAGATCCTTTTTAAGAGTCAGGTGTGAGCAATTAGAAAGATCAGTAGGCAAGTTTGTTTTCCAGAAGTATTAATGTATTGGGATTTTCCTAATTCATCATAATGGAAGAATTTTCAGTGTAAAAGATCAATCTTCATGTGATTTACCTCTAAACCATGTCTCTCATCTTTACTGGTCTATTGGAACAATTTGAAATTTATAGGTATATTTACCTGTATTTGTATGTAGTGTGAATGGCATAGACTAGCAGTATAGTTCAAAGGCATTAAGACTATTGCTGAACTGAAAGAAAAGTTTCACATATTTTTTTTAAAAAATTAATTTATATCTAATGCAATTAATAATTTCCTTTTCAGTTTTTTTTTTGAATCCAATAGGAAGACCACTTAGGTTTGTGATTAAAAATGTTTTCTTAAATATATTTACAGAACTGTGGAGATTCCTCAGAGGGTAAAGACAGTTACCACACAAGTTTGGAAATCTAAGTTCAATCTTGAAGCCCAGAAAAATGTAAAAGGACAGAAATAAATCCAAAGTTTTACTTTGATCTTTACATGTGAACTGCTGTATGTGTGCTCACATCCCATCATACATACACATATACAAGCAATAACATTGTCAGTAATGATTATTATCATCATCATTATTAATAATTATTTTTTAATGAATGCAATGATTTTTGGAGATTTCCAAATGGATTGAAGTTGGGAATATAATATTTTCTAACCAAGGAACCAAATTCCATTTACTTTTAAAAAAATTTAATTTGGTGAAATATATATATATATATATATATATATATATATATACACATATATGTATACATATATATATATATAATTAAACATAGAACACAGAACAAAGAGCACCCATATATTGTAACCTAAATTGTCTTTACTTATAACATCATACATTATCATGGTACATTACTCAAAATAAAGTAACAAATTTGTGCTTCATAATTAAATTCTATACTTTATTTCATTAATTTTTCTCATAACATTCTATTTCTGTTCCAGTACATATGCAATTTTTAATTAGTAATATACATCAAACTACGTACAAAATAATGGAATTTGCATGTAAAATGGAGTTCTCAGGGACAAAGACAAAGCTTCAGAAGCAAAGAGAATAAATACCTTCACTAGGAGTTAGTATAACTTTTAAAGTTCTGACATTATTTTAGATACCACAAAAATAAATGCAATGTCACAAGTTTTCATAACAAATCAGTGTTTGACAGTGCCTTGGTTCATTTTAGGATGCTTTTGTGTTTCTATGACAGGAATCAGAAAACCATGTGTTATAATATAATGTAGAGCATTATAGAGAATTTGCATATCATTTAAGCGCCTCTGCATTGCAAGATATTGTACTTTTGACTTTCAACTCTTCAGGAAATATCTATATAAATTGTCCGGAAGAATGTCTCTGTGCTTAAAATACATCCCAAGTTTACCACTCTAAGTAATTAAAGAGATTATCGTTAGTTCATCCATTGTACATTTTTGCTGTTCTTATCAATATAGACACAATAGCAATTCAGTGGAATTGCAAAAATGAATCAAAATCCTGGCCATGAGTTACAGAGATGACTGGGCAGTAAAGAGATGATAGAGCTCTTCTAGAAGATTGGGGTTGGATTCCAAGCACCTACAATTAGGCAGCTCACAACAGCCCATAACCCCACCTCCAGAGAATCTGTTGATATTCACTTATGGCTTCCATGTATGCTTGCATGCAACACACATACACACATGTGCATGCGTGTGGGCATGCACAAACACACACACACACACACACACACACACACACACACACACACACAGAGAGAGAGAGAGAGAGAGAGAGAGAGAGAGAGAGAGATTTAAAATAAAAAATAATTTTTAAAATTCTAGGCCTCACTTTAAGGAGTTTATATTCTAAAATAAGGGCCAGAAAAATAATGCAGAACTTTTTTATATTAGTTATTTTATTTATGCACATTTCGTCATTGCAAATGTTGTCCCCTTTCCCGATTTCCCCTTGCAAACTCCCTATCCTATCCTATCACTCTCCCTTCCCCTGTTTCTATTAGAGTATTCCCCTGACCACCCACCCATTCCTGCCTCACTGCCCCTATGCTGGTCATCGAGCCTCCACGGGAAGAAAGGTCTTTCCTCCTATTGATGGCAGATATAAATAGATTAATATGAGAACTTGCGTAAGGCTTGGACCTGCACATTTATTGAAGATTTTGAGAACACATGGATGGGATAAAGCAGTTCGATTTGCAGGTACTAAGTTCCTTGCAGGCAGATCACTTATTCTAGGAAGAGAGAATGCTATGCATCATGTTTGCACACAGATCCATCAAAGCATGCAGAAGGAGGCATGTGGCCTGCAAAGGAGCCAGGTCCTGTGCAGTGCCAGACAACTGGTCTCTACAAGGTTCAGCTATTCCTCAGAAGCCAGAATCTAGAAATTTACACTTTAAATTAAACAGACCATTAATTATTGAGTACTCGTACACTGATATTCATTCTTTCTTTTAATGTTATGACAGTATATATATCTATATCTATATCTATATATCTATATATATATCTATATATCTATATCTATATCTATATCTATATCTATATCTATATCTATATATCTATATATATCTATCTATCTATCTATCTATCTATCTATCTATATATATATATATATATATATACCCAAAGAGGAAAAAGAGGAGTATTTTAGAAAATGTTTAGTATAATGTGACACAGGATTAATATTCCAATAGTATGATCAGTGGGCCACAAGAATTTGTCCTAAAGTACTGACATTCTAAGATTTAAATTTGCAAATAAATGTAAAATCTCAGTGTCAGTCAACAAATAATTAACTCAAAAAAGTAAGCTAGCAACCACATGCTATGTATTGCTAATGCCAATGAAAACCATCTGTGTTCTAAATCCTAAACTTTGATCCCTGTATTGAT
This sequence comes from Apodemus agrarius, assembly GCA_964023405.1. Lineage (NCBI taxonomy): Eukaryota > Metazoa > Chordata > Mammalia > Rodentia > Muridae > Apodemus > Apodemus agrarius. The sequence continues at coordinate 132,477,431 of OZ030009.1, read as the reverse complement.
TGACTTTGCACAAAACAGAAACTGCAAATAATGTTTCAATCTCAATTCTTTGTAACCAGCTCTCTGTTATACCTTAAGTTGACAGCATTGTTCCTAAATTAATGAAGAAAAATGGAAAAGTGAGAATAGGATTTCCATATGTTCTCATCACCCAACTACTATCATACTTGTATCTCTTCTCTCTTCTTTTAAAATGGACCTAATATCTATAGAAGATCATCGCTTTTTTCTTATGTTCTTTAGAGTTCCTATTTTGAGTAAAAATTAAATTTTATATAAAAAATTTTATGTATTTTTAAGGAAAAATCGAGGAAAGCCTGGTTTACAGAGCAAGTTCCAGTACAGTCAAGCTTAGGAAGCCAAAAAAAATCACTAGAACCAGAAAGCTGATGAAGATATAAATGAATAAGAGGGCCCTATTCTAGTCCCAAAAAGCAGCCAACAATAGCAGCTTTGGCTAAGTGGTTTTGGTTTCAACCATAAAGATCAGAGAAAATAGTTATGGAATCTCCCTCCACAGCTAAGGAAAACCACTGAGACCAGGTATATATCTTGGATGTCCTTATATGGAGGCCCAGAGAGGCCATTCTGTGAAGCTGTGAAGGTGAAGCCTGGATTGCCACAGAGAACCCAAAACATTGGAGATATTAGAACCCTGTGATTTTTGCTGTGGAAATCTGATAATAGAAAGAGGAACCAGCCCAAATGATAGAAGTATGTGTGTCAGTCAACAAATATTAAAGGAGTTGGAGATTTGAAGAACAATTTGACATCAGACATGGAGATGCAGAGTTTGGAGTTTGCCCAGTGGGTCTTTTGGTCTTACTTTGGTCAGGTATTCTCATATTATGCTCCCATTTGGAATTACAATATATATCCTATGCCAATATATGTTGGAAATATGCAAACTGCTTTTTCATTTTGATTTTACAAAGGATTACACTTAAGAGATTGCATGAGTCTCAGAAGAGACTTTGGATTTTGAAACAAGTTTTGAGGTTGCTTAAGACTGTGGAAACTTTTGAAGTTGGCCTAAATGCATTATGATATGACGACAAGCGGATGGGGGACAGGAAGTATAATGTGATAGTTTGAAGGAAAATGGCCTCCATAGGCCCATAGCATGTGGCACTATTAAGAAGTATGGTCCTTGCTACTACCCACGGGGTTTTTAAATTTAGTTCTGTGTTCCATGTAACACCTATTTTAGTGAGTGGTTTAAGGTGCAGACCCAACATTCCCCCCTTCCCTGTTTTCCAGTCACCCTATTGAAATTTATTTAAGCCTTTATCCTTAGTGATAGGCAAAAGCTCAGAGAGGCACTATGCCTCTCCAGCAGCTTTCCAAGAGAACTGTTCCTTTGCATAGCACCTTGTACTGGCAACACGCTGTGGGCCACATATAGTATGGTTGGGCTTAGTGGAAAAATGTCAGAACTCAAGAGAGAACTCTCCAGAGTCACAGGGAAAGGACCGCTTTATAGGTGCCATATATATATATATATATATATATATATATATATATATATATATATATATATATATGAACCAACACAAGCCTGAAGTAAAGCCCGGTGTTTACAAAAGGCCATTTCAGGAAACCAGGAAGTTCTTCCCAAGTCATTACCCTTTTAGAGGAACCCAAAAAGGGGACAGCGAATTAGTTTTTGCTCCCCCCTTTCCCCTTGTAGCCCAGGTTAGCTTTAAAGTTACCATATAGCTGAGGCTAGCCTTTAACTTATTTTCCTGCCTCAGCCTCCCAACTGCTAGGATTAAAGGCACATGCCACCATGCCTGGCATAATAAATTGATTTTTGTTTAACCATAATAGTCAGAGTCCTTTGGGGTGGGACTTCAGAGATCAGGGCCCATGAACTAGGCTCCACAGGCCTAAGAGGTTATTAGAGCTGCTCTGTTCTCCCAAACATCTTCACCTAGGCAGAAACACCTAGGATGTTACAGTGCAGAACAGATGAGTGACTCTATGGGATTTGGTCTTTTTAATTCAGGAACAGAAATGGAGAGAAGAATTGAATGTTTAACTATAGAAGAAAAAGATGCGGGTGCTGAGACCTACCTTTTCTAGAATGGGGATTCATGGTTTAAACAAAACAAAGGGAAGAAAAATAAATTATTATTCTCAAAAAATAAATAAAAAGAAGTATTGTCTTCATCCAGAGACTACCTAACTCAGGGATCCATCCAATATATAGTTACAAAATCCAAACACTATTATCGATGCCCACAAGTGCTTGCTGACTGGAGCCAGATATAGCTGTCACCTGGGAGGCTCTGCTAGTGCATGACAAATACAGAGGGAGACATTCTCAGCCAGCCATTGAACTGAGCACAGGTCCCCAATGGAGGAGCTAGAGCAAGGACCCAAGGAGCTGAAGGAGTTTGCAGTGCTTCAGGAGGAACAACAGTTAAGAGTCACCCAATACTCCTAGAGCTCCCAGGGACAAAACCATCAACCAAAGAGTACACATGGAGTTGCTTGGCTCATAGACTCATAGGCAGCAGAGGATGGTCTTGTTCAATACCAAAGGGAGGAGAGGTCCTTGGTCCTGGAAAGACTTGGTGTGGTAGCATAGACGAATACCAGGACAGGGAAACAGGGGAGGGTTGACTTTGGAAGGGGAGATGGCTTATGGAATTTTCAGGGGGGACCAGGAAAGGGGACAACATTTGAAATGTAAATAAAGAATATATCTAATAATAAAAAAGGAGTGTGGTCTTGTTGGAGGAGATGTATTCTTGTTGGCAAAAGTGTGTCACTAGAGGGCAGGCTTTGAGAATTCAGATGCTCATGTCAGGCCTAGAGCATGGCATTTCCTTTTGCAGCCCACCAATCCTGACTTAGTACTCTCAGTTGCTTCTTTAGTGTCATGGCTGCCTGTATGCTGCCATGACAATTCTGGATTAAAGCTCTAGCCCTATGAGCCACTCCCAGTGAAATATTTCCCTTATAAGAGTTGCCATGGTCGTGGTACATCTTCATAGCAATAGAAACCCTCACTAAGACACCTATCAATTAATTATAATTGGCAAAGAAAAAAAACATTCTATGATAAAAAATAAATTTAAGCAATAACTGTCCATCTGTCCAACTCTACATAAAGCCAGACAACAAAATCTTCACTCTGTAGAGAAGGTTACTCATAAGAAGACATAAGGAATTAATAATCCCAGAAGAACAATTCTAATATTGGGGGAAACCTCAAACAACCACAACAGAATAAAGGGAATGAATACACACTGATTTTTCTAGTCAATAAATCTCAGTGATAATTGTCTCAATTGCCCTAATTAAAAAGTAGATGAGCAAATTTGATTAGAAGAGCAAGATTGATCTTTTTATTGCATTAAAAGGAAACACCTCACTATCAAGGACATATATCACCTCAGTGTAAAAGGATGGAAAAAGGTTTTCCAAGAACATGTACCCAACAAAGAAGGAAAGACTAGCTGACAAAATAGACTTCAAGCTTGTGGTAATCAGAAGAAACAAACTCAAAGAAAATGACTTCCACCAAGAGGATTTTATAATTCTAAACTTGCATTCAACAAACACAAGGGTACTTCATAAATAAAAGCAACTACAGCAAAAACCACACATTGACCATAAATCAGTGGTAGCAAGTGACTTCCATACCTCCATCTAACAAATTGATATAAAATAAAATAAAAACATAACAGAGGAAGTCAGATGGACCTGAGACATCTACAGAACATTCCACCCCAAAACTAAAAGGTGTGTCTTCTTCTCAGCAGCTTATTTGAGTGCTTCAAAATTGGCAACATGTTAGGAGACAAAGAACGTCAACAGATACAGAAATTAAAATAATGCTGAGTCCTATCTGAGTACAGCTTATTGAGGCTGGAGGTCAACAATAGTAGGAAATATACAAACTTATGGAAGAAAAACAATGCATTATTGAATGATGACAGGGTGAAGACAGAAATCAAGAAGAAAATGTGGAACTTTTAAGAACTGAATGAAAACCAGGCAATGGTGGCACATGCCTTTAATCCCAGCACTTGGAAGTCAGAGGCAGGCAGATTTCTGAGTTCAAGGCCAGCCTGGTCTACAGAGTGAGTTCCAGGACAGCCAGGGCTACACAGAGAAACCTTGTCTCAAAAAACCTAAAACAACAACAACAAAAAACAGAACTGAATGAAAATGAAATGCTACATACACAAACCTATGTGATACAATGAAGGTAGTTCTTAATAAACACACACACACACACACACACACACACACACACCAAAAAGAAAAAGAATCAAAAAACAATGAAGAGGTGCTATTTTGGAGGAAATAAACAATATTGAAAAGCACTTAGTCAAATTAATTAAAATTCAGAGAAAGAAAATGAAAATAATAAAATTAGTGATGGAATGAGAGACATTAAGACAGTCATCAATTAAATTCAGAGAATAACGAAGATATAATTTAAAATCTGTGATCTACAAAACTGGACAACCTGAATAAAACAGATGGATTTCTTCATGTATATGAGCTACCAAAATTAAATTAAGATGAAATAAAAAAATTAAACAGACCTATTATCCCTAATGAAATAGACAAAGTAACTGGAAAATATCCCAAAAAAGAAACCCTTGGGCCACATGGATTTCCAAAGAGAATTCAACCAGGCAGTGGAAGAACCAACTTCAATATCTAAAGCAACATTCTTAACACTATATCATTCAATTATCTGTTTCTTTAAAACCCTTAATTGTACTTATCATAAACTGACATTTTCTATTTATTTATTGCTTCTTTCAATAAAATGTAAACTGTAAATGAGTAATTACTGTATTCAGCATTTCATCCACAGAATTTAGAACAGTGCCTAAACAGCAATTGTTACACAGTATATACTTATCAGATAAATGTCGTGGGAGGAATTATAGTCGTCTTCAGATTACTATGACTTATCTTAGAATTACTCCTATTATAATAAAACTTCAGAAATTTCAGCAGCCCTGGGGTGACCAAGACGTTATACACAGCCATTAGTTGATATGTCTGGATGGCCATGGCAGCTAGAGATACACCACGACATTGGGAGCAGAGTCCACAGTAGATGTCAACGCTGGTTTGAATATAGACTCCAAATGGTAAGTAAAATCCTACTTGGAATTTGACACTTTCAAGAGAGATCAAGTGGCTTCCTGCGAGCACGCTGAGAACTGTGAGTCCTCCTTGGAATCCAGAAGCACAAACGTAGTAGGTTTTTCTTATTTGAAAAAAATAATTTTTCTAATGCCACTGTGCCTGAACACTGACCAGTCAGTCACCTCATCCGATACAGCATTTTAATATTTGCTGCTATAGGATCTAAAAACTCAATGAGGTATATCAGTTGTATAAAGCATTGTGATTCTGCTTGGGCTGATTTATTCCCACCATTCCTTCTACCCAGAAGGGGGCAATTTACATGAAGGATCTGTGTGTGCTGCTCTTGAGTTCAGTTCAGGTTTTCTAGTCTTAGTTTGTCAAATGTATAAACACACTATTTAAGAACATCTCAGTGACTTTCTACCTAGCAAATACATTTTGTTCAATTAAGGCAAAATCTTGGAAAACTGTCTCTCTTAACTGTTTCTTATCCAAATCGAGATGGCTAACAGATCATGTTATATTGTAGCACTTCACAGTGACAACTGATTCACTGCCTGACACTATTAAACCACTGACCATCACTTGTTCATGTTATTTTAACTTTGGATGACTTGCCTCTAAACTCAAGGCCACATCACTAGGAAGCTTTGTCTGTGAGGTGGATATATTTATAATCTTAGAAAGACTCATTCCTTTTATGTAAGTATTAGTCTACTTAACAGCATGATTCCATGTGATCTCTGTGACTATCACTCTTGTAAGTTTGGTAAATTGGTTCTTGTAGAAATAACACTAGAAGAAACAAATGCAATGGGCAGGCTGAGATTCATGGCATTAGCTCTTTCTGATGTTGCAGCAACTAAGGAAGAGGGAATTAACGCCAACAGACTTGCTGATGCTTGGACAGGAAGCCAATGCTACAGTTGAAGCTGTCTGTAATAATACTTTCGATTCACTTAGAACTAAAATAAAGCACTGGAAGATGAGACAATGCTGAATGATATACTACTTATTCCCCTTTGAGGACCACCGGTAGACATAACACAAACAAATGTGACAGCAAATCTATAAGTAATCAATAGTGGGACAATTAGTTCAAAGGCTTAGATAGCAATAGCCACAAGACTATTTGAGCAATGTGACAAACACTTGGATAGATCCTCTCTGAATGAAAATTGAGTAAAAGTACATCATCATAAAGTGATTTACAATACATGGCAGAATCAAATACTTGCTGTTTGTATTCACATATGCCTATTTTAGAGTATGAGAACTCTGTATATTTAAATCAGTTGTAAACTATGCTTAAGTCATGATTTACTCAATGCTTTTTGATAGGATGGTAATTATCCTGAGAAAATGAACTAAAAGGTTAAAGGAAGGAGAAAATGTACTTTTGAAATGATTTTAGGCAGTATGCTTTAAATGGAAGTCATTGTGGGCTCAATTACTGAAAATCACACATTTTTTTTCTACCTTGAGAATTCCTCTGGCAGACCTGGGCTCTGTTGCATATCAGTGCCAGAAACTTGTCTCAGATCTATTTGACACTCCTGTTATCAGAGATCATGAACTTGACAACAGAGCTCTCTTTACCCATGTGTGAACAATCTATTTTATTTTTAAGTCTTCCTGAACCGAAGCGTTTTGTGGAGCTGTTAGTCAGTAACCAATTGTGTGCTACCCTCCCATCTTAGAATAATTTAATTTTAGAAGTTAGGCTGGGTGGTGGGTAGGGACATCCATTTGGTGATAGGGAGTGGGGAGGAGATATGAGATATGGAACAGTCAGAGGGTGGACTGGAAGGGGGGATAAAATATGGAGTGTAAAAAACGTAAATGATTATTTTTAAAAAGGAAAAAAAGGTTTTTTTGTTATTCTATTTATTTTCTGGCAAATATTTGCAGATGAGTCACATATTCTTTTCTCCCATTTTCCTTTCTTTTTACACCTCCCACCTAATCACATGAACATTTTATGTACATTTAGCCAGTTATTCATGAGTTTAGTGCCCAGGTTTGTTCACACAATAAATACTAAACATAACTATATACAAATCATTTGGGATATACTGATAAATAGAAAGATGCAGCTCTTGTATTTGTGAACTTAAAATATACTGAAACTATAAACATAATAAATTAGATAATTTAAGATGTAATGAGTACAGTGAAAGATAAAGTTCTGAGCATTTTTAAATGGCATTTATAGAAGATAGTGTCTGGAATTATTCTATTCACAAAAGATCAGCTATTATTTATTGATTACAATTTGAATCATCAACTCATGATTTCTCTCTCCCCCTCTCAGAGAGAGAGAGAGAGAGTGTGTGTGTGTGTGTGTGTGTGTGTGTATGTGTGTGTCTATTGGGCACCAAAATAAGTGCCTCATGTTTATAAAAAATCATTCTATACAGCACCATGATCTTTTGTGAAGCCACAGCACAGTAGATAATATTCATTCTAAGACTACAGTATCTGCAAAGCCTGTCAACATTTTACTTGTCCACTCTCTCCTAAACTCACAGGTGTACCACTATGGATAGAACAGAACATTATGCCAAAATAAATTTTAGGAACAACACAGTTCAATGAGACAGTGCACAAGTCATATGAACAGTGTCTCTATAGAATCTGCAAGTATCCCTGAAAAAGACTTTCGTTGTTTTTAAATCTTTATTTTTTCTGTGTAATATTTTTAAGGAATATATTTTTATCTTGCATTTTAATTTTATTTTTTCTACTCAGTCCCTTGATGATTCTATAGAATGTTTTGTTTATATTCTGACATCTCTCTAGTCTTTTCAATTCCTTACCCAAACAACTTTCTGCCTTTCCCCTCTATTTTTAAATCCATCCAATCAATTGGTGCTGCCAATACACCAGTGGATGGATTGCCTATCACTTGAGATCAACCCATCAGGCTTAAGACAGACAACTTGGTACTCTAATATTACTAATGCCTCTAATTTGCATTTCATTATAATCGAATATCCCAATTACAGTATTGTCATATAATCAATTTTACTTTATGCAGAAGTATGACTTGTTCTGCATTAACTCATCTCTGTGTATATGAGAAATTTAGTAAAAAAAAAAAAAAAGCTTATCTTCTCCATCTTTGTTTTCTTTATTCACATCTTCTGAGGAATCGCCAAACTGATTTCCAGAGTGGTTTTACCAGCTTGCAATCCCACCAACAATAGAGAAGTGTTCCTTTTCCTCCAAATCCTCTTCAGCAACTGCTGTCCCCTGAGTTTTTCATCTTAGCCATTCTGACTGGTATAAGGTGGAATCTCAGTGTTGTTTTGATTTGCATTTCCCTGATAACTAAAGATGCTGAAGATTTCTTTAGGTGCTTTAGAGCCATTTGAGTTTCCTCAGTTGAGAATTCCCTGTTTATCTCTGTACCCCATTTTTAATAGGGTTGGAGAGATTGGGAATCCAAGGCCCATACCTAAACATAGTGAAAGCAATATACTACAAACCTATAGCCAACATCAAGTTAAATGGAGAGAGACTTGAAGCATTCCAATAAAATCGAGGACCAGACAAGGCTGCCCACTCTCTCCCTATCTATTCAATATAGTACTTGAAGTCCTAGCCAGAGCAATCAGACAGCAAAAGGAGGTCAAAGGTATACAAATTGGAAATGAAGAAGTCAAAAATCAAAGATCAACTGACCATAAGTGTGAGGGTTCATTTCTGCGTCTTCAATTCTATTCCACTGATCTACCTGCCTGTCTCTATACCAAGGCTGCACAATTTTTTATCCCTATTGCATTGTAAATACATCTTGAGATCGGGGATGATGATTTTCCCAGAAGTTCTTTTATTATTGAGAATAGTTTTTGCTATCCTGGGTTTTTGTTTATACCAAATGAGTTTGAGAGCTGCTCTTTCTAACTCTATAAAGAATTGAGTTGGAATTTTGATGGGGATTGCATTGAATCTGTAGATTGCATTCAGCAAGATGGTTATATTTACTATATTAATCCTGCAAATTCATGAGCATGGGAGATCTTTCCATCTTCCAATATCTTCTTCATTTTCTTTCTTCAGAGACTTGAAGCTCTTGTCATACAGATATTTCACTTGCTCAGTTAGAGTGACACCGAGGTATTTTATATTATTTGTGACTATTGTGAAGGGTGTGGTTTCCATAATTTCTTTTTCAGTGTTTTTATCCTTTGAGTAGAGGAGGTTACTGATTTGTTTGTTAATTTAATATCCAGCCTCTTTGCTGAAGTTGTTTATCAGGTTTCCTATGGGGTTTGCAACACATAGGAAGGACAGCAATATCAATCAAGCATATCCCCCAAGAGCTCCAAGGACCTAAACCATCAACCAAAGAGTACACATGGGCGTACCCATGGCTCCAGCTGCATATGTAGCAGAGGATGGCTTGTTGGGCATCAGTGGGAGGAGAAGCTCTTGGTCCCGTGAAGGCTTGATGCCCCAGTGTATGGGAATGGCAGGACAGGGAGGCAACAGTGGATAGGCAGTTGGGAGAACACCCTCATAGAGGCAGAGGGAGGGGAGAGAGGATAGGAGGATTGGATTCTGGAGGGAACCTGAAAAGTTTATAACACTTGAATGTAAATAAAGTTAACTAATTTTGAAAGATAAAATTTTACTTTCCATTGAGTCTGTGGTCTTTGATATTATCAATGTTTCCTTCTTAAGACACATTTATGTATGTAAATTGGTAAAGCCACTATGGATATCTGCATTTGGGTACCTCAAAAATCAACACTAAGACTACTTGATGATGCAGGTACCTCACTCCTGGTCCACATTTGAAGGAATATAAATTAGCATACAATAGGGATATTTGCATATCCGTTTATCATTGAACTGTTTATGATAGTCAAGATACTGAGGCAGCCTACATATCCATCCATAAATTACTAAAGAAAATGTCATATTTTTTCTCTGCAATCTGTTATCTATTTACCATATATAATATAATTTTACTCAACAACAATAAAAGTAATGGATTTTCAGGAAAATTGCAGGAGATTATCAAAATATATCAAATAACTCAAACAGGGGAAAAAAAGACACATTTATGTAAAAGCCATTTTATAATTGATATAAATCCATGACCATTGGGAAACTTTATGTGGTGGCTTTCATTGTGCCTAATGTCAGTGTAATATGTCTAACGTGTCTGATTATATATTTCAGTAAAGTCAACTATTCTGACAACTCAATGAGAGGAATTCTTGAGGAAGTAATGGGTAGAGGAAGCATAATTGATACCTTTATTTCTAAATCATAAAACAACCTTTCAGCATTTGAATACTAAAATCTCACTACCTATCTCAGTAAAATACATGAGACCCAAATACTTTAAAAGGAAGAAAAGAAGTAGAACCTCAAATGTATTTCAAAGTTTGTTAGCTTTACAGTAATGTCGTGAAGTATATGGAGTCAGGAATAGTAGCTATTTTTTTGACATAAATGGGTAACTCTGTTTTGAAAGCCCTCTTATAAGGCCATGCCTGCAGAATATATTGCTTTTGTCAGTCTTGAATGCTTCCTGGGCTTAAATATTTTATGCCTCCCTATTTGTTAATGCTTAAGGTCAAACACAATGATAGAGTACAATGGCTGATAGTCTAAGTAATCAGGCATAGATTCACCAGACTAGGGACAGTATCTGGCTTGTAAGACAAACAAACAAACAAACAAAGAAAAAATCAAACCAACCCAAACCAAACAATAAACAAAACAAAAAAACCCAAAAACACAAATAAAAAATCTTCTTTTCATTCAGAATTTGTAAACCGAAGGATTTACAACGTTTGGGAGACATTCTCCAACGATTGCATCGTCTTGGAGTACTGCATTATTTTATATCCCATAGAAGCCATCTGATCATTAATGTGGTAAGCATGTTGAAGTCTCTGGCATACTTGAACTGCTCAGAGTTTCTCTTTAAGATTACATTGCAAACTTCTTTGAATAGCATATTGAGTTACCAGCAAACTACTGTATAGAATGAGACAGACATGCTACAGCTTGAGAATGCTCTTTCAGCAGATGCCAGAGAAGAACGTGTAAGATAACCAAGATCGGTGATCTCAGGATCAAGACCATTTTATCAAGCAAGCTGGAAGGATGGAAGCAAATGGAAGCTGAGAATTTTCTGTGCATCTAAAACCAATACATTACAACACATAAGCCTTATCATTTACATATAGATCTAGACTTAAATCCCTTGATGCTACAGATTCCTCCAAGACACCTAATAGCAATAGTCTTCAATATACTCTGACACTGGCTTTAAGGAGATAACTACACAATTTTTCTAAAGGGTAAGTTTGAAAAGCACACTTGAGATCATTCAAGTCTAAGATGGTAATGATATAAAACAAGAAGAACAAGCAAATAGAAGTCTTAGTCTATTGCTATGCACAGATACCATCATCAGTACAACTCTTATTTAAAACAAAACAAAACGAAACAAAACATATTTAATTGGGGGTGTATTAGAGTTTCATAAGGTTAGTCCATGATCATCATAGCAGGAAGCAGACAGGCATGGCACTGGAGTAGTATCTCAGAGATTTACATCCTAATCTTCAGGCAACATGAAGACAGGGAGAGAAACACTGGGCTGGGATAGGGCTTTGAAACCACAAATCCCATCCCAGTGGACCATCTCCCACAATGCCACACCAATTTCAACAAGGCCACAGTTCCTAATCCGTCCCAAACAGTTCTACCATCTAAGGACCAACAATTCAAGCACATGAGCCTGTGCGGATCATTTTCATTCAAACTGTGATGAAGTCCTTCTCTCTGTTTCCCTTTCTTAGATCTTTTACATTTTTCTGAGCTAAAATGCACTGATATGTGAGTATTATTTTAATAATACACATAAACATTATTATGTATCTTTTATCTGTTATATTCTGTTCTCTCAAATGACTAATATATATTATTTTGATATAAAATTTGATATTTCTTCCCTTGTCAGACTTAGAGGTGAGCTACTAATTTTTAGCCTGTTTTTGAAAATATTTTCCTCCACAGAAATGTCAATGTGTTTCTGCATGTTGTTCTCCCCAAAGGCCCACTGGGGTTGTTACAAAGTTGATGCCAAATAGATTATGATGCATTTCTAACCTCTGAAACTTCAGTTCTGAAACTAAATTCATCCAAGCACGAGATCAAACATGGCAGATACATGTTAATTCTTTTAACATAAAACTTTCCATGAGGTTGCAACACTATACAATACCTGACAACTGTCTAATACTATAGATACTATACATTCCTCATGACATGATGAAAACAGATCACAGCAATCACTCCCTGAGGTCCACCTCTCTGCTTCCTGCTGATCAAGATATGAACAAGCTGCCAGCTTGCATTAAAAAGAGCAAAGCCTGTCTAGACTTTTGAGCCATTGTCTCTTCTTTCGCTCTCCCTCCTGATATTCTCTGAAGTATGAGCCAAAAATAATCCTCTTTCCCTGAAGTTTCTTCAGCCAGGTATTTCATCACGGTTGGCAGAGAAGTAATGAAGACACTGTTGATGTTCAGAAAGTAAAAATTACTCATCTTGAAAGTATTGGGAAAACTTGAATTATAATAGTATTTCTAATTCCTATAATCATAAGTTATTTTTTGTTTTTTGTTTTTTGTTTTTGTAGTACATCAAAAGTAGATTTTTGTTCATCTGTGTTTCAGTTTAGTATGGATTCTGAAGTCAAATGGACATGTGATTTCTCCTCATCTACTCATCCATTTACAAGATCCTGACCATTAATAATTTGCTTCATCTACCCTACCCCTTATATCTAAATCAGAACTAATTATATCCATCTCCAACTTTTTAAAGCTTTGGAGCATAGTAAGTACTTGAATATTTGTAGTTCTCTTGAGCTTTGTGTTGTTGGTAATACCTGGTATTTCAAGTGAAGTCAGTCTGATTTAAGTGTATCTTTGGATAGCAATATGTCTTATTATATGCACAATATTTGATCTGGTGAGTCTTTAACTTTTGGGGGGAATTTGAAAATCTGGGAAGATCATATTTGAACTGGGGTGAGTAATTATCTTCCAGGAATTACTAGTATTAGATATGCCACTGTACAGCTATGTGCAGATGAGCTATATTATTCATTCACAATTGGACCTCCACATCTCCTTTACTTCCTTCACCCTTCCTTTATGACAAATTGTCTTCATATTTGTCTGGCATAGGGTTACTTCTGTGGTTTTAACATTTTAATTATGATTTAGAAATTGAAAGCCTATTACATGTTTACAGACATACTTATCTGAATAGACATGTTTGTGTTTAATATATGTGATTTTACATATAATGTATACATATCAAGCATATTCATACTTCTATCAAAAGAATGCACTCACTACATAATTTCTTAAAGTAGGTTCTGAGAATATACAAATTTAGGGGAATATTTATACATGTACATTGTTTTCTTTTATCAATACATCTTCATGAATTCACAGGAAAATTTATTTCACAAGGAATATTTTGAGTATTAGGTTCAACATTCCCTAGAAAAAGTATAAAATGAAGCTAGCAGTACTGTGCATATTCTTATATCAAGTGACCACAGGATTAACAATGGAGCAGTCACTTAAGTCAGGCTGCTAAAAATGAGATAATATGGAGATTATTGTTCTAGTATGTGAAACTAAGCTGGAAATAGAGTGTCCCTGTCTATTTAAGATACCAGAAACACATTAGCTATAAATGCAGCATATCTTATGGGACTTTATACAATGTCCCCTGAAGGCTTATGTCTTGAATGAGACCTTTATCCTCCAAGCTAGGTTGGGAGGTGTAGCTTTGGAGAAAGCAATTGGATCACAGAGTTCTGATTTAGACAAAATCTAATGACCTTATTGGGATGTGGTAGAAACTAGGAATTAGAGCCTAGATTATGAGAGTAGGGCACTGGGGTATATACTCTTGAAGGGTGTGCATTGTGCTTATCCTATTGCTCTCTCTCTCTCTCTCTCTCTCTCTCTCTCTCTCTCTCTCTCTCTCTTCTTCTATTCCTTTTCTATTTTCTTTTCTCATTACCTCTCCTTCCTAATGTTTGCCCACCATTCAGAAATTAGAAATGAAGCAACATTTCACCTGTTAATTATTATTTCTCGCATATCGTCACAATAGCAATGCTCACTAATACACTGTGTTTACTTTTCTTATTCCAAACTGTCCATTGAAGATTTAGTAAATAGACATTGTCATCTTCCCTACCATACTGAAAGATATACATTGCATGGTTTTATGTATGTGAGGTCCCTAAAAATGTCAAATTCGTGGACACTGGAAAGGTGACAACTAGGGGTGGTAGGGGAGGGCATGAAGTATTCCTGGGTGCAGTATTTTACTCTGAGATGAAAAATTCCAGTTATAGACAAAAAGATAATTAAACAATAATGTGAATATATTTAGTGTTATGAAATTTACATAAGTTTACATTTTTTTTGTTGGTTTTTTGGTTTTTCGAGACAGGGTTTCTCTGTGTGGTCCTGGCTGTCCTGGAACTCACTCTGTAGACCAGGCTGGCCTTGAACTCATAAATCCACCTGCCTCTGCCTCCCAAGTGCTGGGATTAAAGGCGTGCGCCACCACCGCCCGGCAAGTTTACATTATTTTGATGGCAAATATTATGGATATTTTGTCACAACAAAAATTATGTATTTATCATGAAGTTTAAAAGATTTGTATTTGCTGTCAGCATATATTTGAGTTATTGATTTCAGCCATTCTCATTGATAGTGGTAAACAACAACATGGACAACCATGTTCAGACCATTCATCAAGCAAACTACCTCTGCCTCTAGCATTGCACAGATACCTGTGATTAAAAGCCTCATATCTCTCCTGTGTGGTTATGATAACCTAGGGAAGCCCCAGAAAGATTTCACATAAATTTAATCAACCGAACTTCCAACCGCAGAAAGCCTTTCTTACTTTCATTTAAGCCTATGGTTCTATTCTAAAATTAGCAAGGTGGATGTATGGAGATATTGGCTCTGGCCACAACAGGAAATGTTTGGGATATTTAACTGTTAGTGTCCCGAAGAAATTAGTAATTGCTTTTGTCTTGAGCTGCCCATCATAACTGTAGACACAAAAACCTTATATTCACATTCACATGATTTTGAAATCTGTGATTTTTTCAGGATATGCTTATCAAGCACATTTTGTGTGTGTATGTGTGTGTGTGTGTGTGTGTGTGTGTGTGCGCGCGCACACGCGTGCACCTCAAGTATTATAAAATACAGACTTTACAGATTTCATTCTCCAGCATACTGGGTTCCTAGGAGTCAAGGTTAGTCCAAACTGGTCATCTTTTGATGAGGTCACCTTCTCCTTCAGCTTCTTCAGTCCTTCTACTAATTCAACCATCAGGGTCCCCAAACTCAATCCAATGGTTGGATGCAAGTATCAGCTCTGTCTCAGTCAGTTGCTGGAAAAGTCTCTCAGAAGACAGCCATGCTAGGCACTATTCTGCAAGTACAACATGGCATCAGTACTAGTGTCAGGGTTTGGTGCTTCCCCATGAGATGGATTCAAAATTGTGTTAGTCACTGGATGGCCTTTCTCTCAGACTCTGCTACAATTTTCCCCCTTGCATTTCTTTTAGACGGGAACAATTCTGGGTTAAAAAATTTGAAAGTATGTGGTAGCCCCACCTACACTGGGGGCCTTGTCAGTCTATTGGACGTGGTTTCTTCAGGTTGCATCTCTCCACTGTTGGGAACTTTGGCTGTTTCACTTTGTGTTGCTTGAATTTTTCGCATGTCTACTAATTTGGTGTCATCTTTACTCCTCTGTGTAATTATAATACAAGAAGTAAAGCAGAATCACTGCAAGTGTGCACTTGGGGACTAGACTGTTTAGGTTACAGTTGTAGCCTTAGCACAGTCTTTATAAACTTACACAACTTATTGAACCTCATGGAGATTAGACTTCCTAATAAGAGAAATGGGTATAATTACAGTCCTATTTCGATGTGTATGTGTACAATTCTTAGGCTAATATCAAGTGTATTAGAAAAAGGCAAGTATTATGAATTATCTTTACAAATGTAATTTCTTCTGCTCTGAGCTCTTAGTCTTTATGAAATGTAATAACTCTGCTGAACAACCCAGTTAACATAATTGCTTTTCATGTTCCCCTGATTTGATTTACCTGTACATATTCACTGAGAAGAATATAGCTATATTTGTTTCTTGTTAGTGGTAGTAGTGTCACAATGCTTAGGTTACAATTCTAGCTTCTTCAGTTGCTTAGCTGTTTTAAAGTAAGTGAATATCTTAGCCTATTAATGCAAGACGCCCTAATGGGTAAGGTGGGAGTATAGTTGATGCTTATGTAAGAATGTATATTAAAACAATTAGTTTAATTAGTACATCATGACAAAACATCACCAAGAGTTGCAAACAATAACAAAAAAAACTTCTTAATGTAGAAAGGAGAAATAGGATACACAGAAAACATTTTTAATGCATATAAGAAATTTCATCAAGGAACTAAGGGAACAGGGATAACATGAGCTACAGGTTAATAATATTTAAAAGAACTTACTGAAGAAGTCAAGTATGAAAATATAATGGCTAAATGATTACCTGATTTGATAGATTGTGACTTAAGTTGAATGCAATAGAAAAAGTCAGATATTCTAGAAAACTGTGTTGAAGACAGACAATAGAAAACAGAGTGGCGAGAAGGTGAAAACATAGTACCCTTCAGAGGTGAGAAAATACTTGCAAAGCTTTCATCTAACAAAGTACCAGTATTCACAATACACAAAAAATCAAAAGAAATTCTAATTGAAAAGAATGAGTTCTTAGATGTAACACCAAGACACAGAAAAGTCTTTTAAGAGAAGACTGACAATTGAAAAACATCTAAAGAAAATATTACCAAATACAACATAAAATAAGAAACCACTAGTCACACCAGATAAAAGATAAAATATCTAGAAAATATGAGTAATTTATAAGTAATTATAAAGATCTAGTTTTTTTCTTTCTTTTTTTTATTCTATATTCTTTATTTACATTCCAAAGGCTTTCCTCTTTCCCAGTCCCCCCCACCATATGTCCCATAAGTCTTCTCCCCCCCACCTATTCCCCAACCACCCCCCCACCACCATTTCTCTGTTCTGGTACTCTCCTACAAAACTGGAATCAATCTTTTCAGAGATTTTAGCTTTATTAATTCTACTTATAATAATAAAAGATGTAAATGCGTAGTGAAACCATATTTGTTGAAAGACAGCTGTGTACATTTCATTTACTCTCAAATGATTTTATAATGAAGATTTTGGAGAAGCAACATAGACATATTGCCATATTAAAAGGCATGGTGAAGAAAAAGAAAGAATTTAAGTATCTCAGAGTTAGTTGTGCAAATGAAGTAGAGATGTTATCAATAATACTGATGTACTTCTGCATCAAACATGATGGAAAATACAGGCTTTTCTAAGGGAATATCTCAAAACTGTAGAAGCACGATCTAGGGATGTACGAAGCCCCAAGTGCAGTCCCAGTATGACACAAAATGAAAGACAACCAAAAAATAAACCTCATAACACTTTAAAAAAATGGAACCCACTGGAGAGGTACTGAATAGCAAGAAATTAAAAGGATAGAAACAAGAGAACCTTGAGTGCTGACTGCTACTAGAGGGAACCATAGAAATGAATCAGGTAGATGTGCAGCAACTGGTAAGTGGCACATTTAGGAAGAAATTGACAGGGCAAATAAAAAAGTCAAGATAATTAAAATGTCAGGACATTTGGAACAGCAATTTGCTGTGAAAAAGTATTTTCAAATTACTTCATACTTCATAAACTTTGCAGGAAGCAAAGCAGTAATCTGCCTGCCTCTAGTTTCCCATGGCCTGATTAATGATGAATATAAAAAGAATAAGAACAAAATACTTTGTATATTTCCCCACATAAGTCATTTCCTTGTCATTTGCCATCTTTTTATTGGGTATTTTATTAATTTGCATTTCATATATTATCTTCTTTCCTGGTTTCCCTCTGGAAACACCCTATCCCATCCTCCATCCCCTTGCATCTGTGAAGGTGCTCCTCCAACCACCCACCTACTCCTACCTCCCCCTTCTCACATTCCCCTACCCTTGGACATCAAGCCTTTTCAGGACAAAAAGCCTTTACTCCCTTTGATGTCCAACAAGGCCATCCTCTGTTACATATACAGCTGGAGCTATGGGTCCCTCCTTGTGTACTCTTTGGTTGGTGGTTTAGTCTCTGGGAGCTCTGGTTGTTGATATTGTTGTTCTTCTGATGGGTTGCAAACCCCTTCAGCTCTTTCAGTTCTTTCTCTAACTCCTCCATTGGAGATGCCATGCTCAGTCCAATGGTTGGCTGCAAACATCTGCCTCCGTATTTGTCAGGTTCTGGAAGAACCTGTCAGAAGACAGCTATATCACGATCCTGTCAGCAATCACTTAGCATCCACAATAGTATCTGGGTTTGCTAACTGTATATGGAATAGATTCCCAGGTAGGGCAGGCTCTGGATGGCCTTTCCTTCAGTCTCTGCTCTATACTTTCTCTCTCTCTTTCCTCCAGTGAGTATTTCATTCCCTTTTCTAAGAAGGATGGAAACATCCACACTTTGGTCTTCCTTCTTCTTGAACTTCATGTGGTCTGTGAATTGCATTTTGGGTATCTGAGCTCTTGGTCTATTATCCACTTACCAGTGAATATATACCATGTGTGTTCTTTTGTGATTGGGTTATCTCACTCAGGATATATTCTAGTTCCATCCATTTGCCTAAGAATTCCATGAATTCAGTGTTTGTAATAACTGAATTTTAATCATAGCCATTCTGACTGGTGTGAGGTGAAATCTCAGGGTTGTTTTAATTTGCATTTCCCTGAGGACTAAGGATGTTGAACATCTCTTAAGGTGCTTCTCAGCCATCCGAATTTCTTCTGGTGAAAATTCTTTGTTTAGCTCTGTACCCCATTTTTGATAGGGTTATTTGGTTTTGGAGGGCCTAACTTCTTGAGTTCTTTGTATATATTGGATATTAGCCCTCTGTCAGATGTGGGGTTGGTGAAGATCTTTTCTCAATTTGTTGGTTGCTGTTTTGTCCTTCTGACAGTGTCCTTTGCTTTACAGAAACTTTGTAATTTTATGAGGTCCCAGTTGTCAATTCTTGATCTTAGAGCATAAGCTATTGGTGTTCTGTTCAGAAACTTCCCCCCTGTGCCCGTATCCTCCAGGGTCTTCCCCAGTTTCTTTTTTATTAGTTTCAGTGTGTCTGGTCCTTGATCCACTTGGAGTTGATCTTGGTACAAGGAGATAAGAGTGGATCAATTCACATTCTTCTGCACGTTGACCTCCAGTTGAACCAGCGCCATTTGTTGAAAAGGCTATCATTTTTTTCCACTGGATGGTTGTAGTTCCTTTATCAAAGATCAAATGACCATAAGTCTGTGGGTTCATTTCTGGGTCTTCAATTCTATTCCATTGATCTACTTGCCTGTCACTGTACCAATACCATGCAGTTTTTAGCACAATTACTTTGTAGTATTGCATGTGATATGGTATTGTGGTTCTAGTTTACAATTCCCTGATGACTAGCAATGTTGTATACTCTTTCACACAACATTAATTTTCAAAGAAATAAAGTAAAAATATAAGTCATATGGAAACAGGAAAGAACTCTAAAAGACAAAACAATATCAAGGCAAATAGGATAAACCTGGAAGCATCAAGAAACTGGACTCAAGGCATGCATAATGCTATGGTAATCAAGACACCATAACACTGGCATAAAAGTCAACAGCAATGGGGAAGAATAAATATGTAGTAACAATAAGTAATAGATCTGCATCTATAAGCAGTCAAGGTCAGGAAGTCTCTAAATCCAAACAGTAGAGAAACGATAATTTTAGGGATATTTTTCTTTTTCATAAAGAAATGAATATTAGAGATTATTGAAAATTTGGGAATGGCTGTTTGTTTCTTAATTAAATATTGAATATAGAAATAGGTGTGCATTTATGGGGTGATGTGGAGACCTAGTGCAGTGGAAACTTCCTGGAACCTTTGAGGTTAACCCTAATGAGCCTGAACTAACCCACCTTTGTAACCAGGGTAGGCTCCCAGTGGTGGGACTGGGATACCAATCCAGCCACAAAATCTATAACCCACAACCTGCTCTGTGGGCAAGATCTGTTACAGCAATGCTAGATCAGAGCTTGTAGGAGTGGGACCATGCCTGGAGAAGGGAAACCATGCCGTACACTGCCTAGATGGCCAGGATCTGGGAGCTAGATGGCTTAGAGACCTAAGGTTTCTGACAGTGAAAATAAATAAATAAATAAATAAAGGAAGGAAGGAAGGAAGGAAGGAAGGAAGGAAGGAAGGAAGTCAATGAAATTATTCATAATTATATTTTGTATTCACATAGGATCATTGCCAGCCTAACCGTCATTAGGAGGCTTCCTCCAGCAGATGATTGGATTAGATACCTACTACCAAACACTGACAGAGCTAAAGGAATGCCTGCAAACTAAAAGGAGGGGAAGGACTGTCAAAGCCAGGATAACATAGCCCACAGATTCAAATAAGCAGGGCTCATAGGGGCTCACAGAGACTGAGGCAGCACCTAATGAGCCTGCTTGGGCCTATGAATACTTGCTGTCATTCTTTGGCTTGGGTTTTTTTTTTATTGGACTCAAAACAATGGGGTTATGGGTGTTGATGTCTCTGATTCTTTTGCCTCCTTGTGGGACCTTTGTCCTCCTACTGGGTAGCCTAGTTCAGTCTTGATATGATGGTATATGCTTAGTTTTACTGCATCGTGTCTTGCTGTAATCAGATGATAGCACTGGGATGAATGTTTATTCTGAAGAGAAATGGAGGAGCAGTAGACGTGAAAGAGAGCAGAGGTTGGTGGGGGGATGGGGAAGAAGAGAGGGAGTAGAAGCTGTGGTTGAAATATATCGTGTAACAGATGAATAAATTTAAAGTAAATAAATGAATAAATAAATAAATAAAATAATAGAAAAACAAAGACTTAAACATGAGAAATATATCAGTGTAATTAGTCAATATCAGAGTTTTTAAATAGAAGAGTGATGTCAGCAAAAGTCAAACAGTCAGAGCTGAGTTCAAAACAGTGATGCCAGTAAGAGGGAGTCTCTTTTTTTAAGACTGACATTTAATTGAGTAAAAAGAAGATGATCAGGAAAATAAAATACTATTTCCATATTACAGGAAATTCAAATTGTTACACAGATTTCCAAATCGTATTCTACATTTGTGGACATCTCTTGTGATTTTCAGGCATGAATTGTTCATTACAAATACTTCACAGAACAAACCACATAGGACTGTTGACCCCACTGAGGACTATTGTGCAAATCATTACTCTACCAATTCCAGATACTTATTGGATAACCTCTATGTCTATACCAAGCACTAGTGCTATTCAGATTTTGTCTTAAATACATTCCTTTTACCTTGAAGGTTATGAGAGAAACCTACTACACACAAAACCTAAGCCTAACTCAACCTCAACTTGTCACCTACTTTCCCTCCTCATATACAGTCTAGTTCTTTATAAGCTTTTCTCCAGAACAAGTTATGCCTTTCTCTCCACCTCACTATAGCACTAAAGCTCTTCCTCCATCACTTGAGATTGAAATTGTGGCAATGCTTGACTCTGAGTGCCTTCCAGCCTCATCCCCATATTCTATCTCAACCCCATCAAACAGAGTCAATCCATTCAAACAGAAAGTTCATCAAGTGTTTAAGCAAGTGGCACTCCACATACTGAGAATACAACACCTATTATGGCCAGATATTGCTTGTGTTCCCCTGAGCATCAAGCTTGTTCCCATTTTAGGGTATTCAATCTAACTCTTGTCTCAGTCAAGAACATTGTATGTCTCAGCATAACTGTAACATCCTTAATGTGGATTTCGCTTTCCACTGAAAGTATTATTTTCCACTTCACTAAGATTTCTGTCCCAGCTTGGCTTACTTCCTGAGTGACAAAACCTGTTATCCTATTAGCATCCAACAAATATACCCTCTCTGTAAGGAAAACTTTCAATAGTCCAGGAGTCTGTATGTGGTTGTTTCTTAATGATATGAAAAATAACTAATTTTCACAAAAGAAAAGAGTCCAAGTAAAAAAATAATGAAAATTTCATTGATGATATACTTGAGATTGAATTATGTGAACAATTTTGATGAAAAGGAGAAATATCATGATATATAATGGTGTTAAAATGTGAGTTTTTATTGTTTTTTTAAATTCATTTTACATCCATTTCAATGTCCCTACTCCAGGTGACCCACCTCACAGTCCCTCCCTCAATGCCCCGTCCCTTCCCCTTTGAGAGAATAGATGGCCTTTCAACCTGGAACATCAAGTCTCTGCAGGGCTAGGCACTTCTCCAACTGAGGCCAGATGAGACAGCTGAGTTAGGGATGTCTCCAGTTAGTGATTCTACAGGCAGGCAACACCTATATGGATAGCCTCCACTCTAATTGTTTGAGATTGACATGAAGACCAAGTTGTACATCTGCTATATGTGGGTGGTGCCTAGGTCCAGTCCAGGTATGCTTTTTGGTTGGTGGTTCAGTCTCTGAGAATCAAGGGAGCTTTATTTTTAAGGGTTCATGGGTGGAACAGATGATTTTCATATCTGAACAAGAGCAAGGTTTTAAAAGGAAATCATATTGCAGACAGTCTTCATTTGGCTAGAGTCTGAGGGTTTTTGTTACAACTCTGCTTGGTGTTCCACTTAGAAGGTTAATAAAGAGCAAGGCAAATCGATGTTACAGATAATGGTATTTTCCTAATTTAGCACCTACCTTGACCTTGGCATGACATGGGAAAGCAAATTAAGTGCATCTCTTAGAGGAGCAAGTCTTGGTTTAAAAAAAGAAACTGATCACAATATTTTGGGGCTTCACAATAGCTAATCATTTAAACTCTCCATCCAGTTGCAAATGAGTACACCTGTTCCTCATATGAAAATCTACTTCTCTACTGGTTGAAGAAGCCAAAGCTATAAACTCCAATCATTTCTTCAGCAATTGTTATTCCAGTGAAGTAAGGTGAAAGCTTCCCTTAAACCAAGCACTTTCCAGAACTCAGTAGCAAACAAAAACCTCCTTCTGGTTGACACACCTCATGTTCAATGGCAATGACTGTTTTATGCAAATTAGTCAGGGAAACAGGGAGAGCATCTTTGATAACATCTGCCTGCAAATGTTCAGCATACTTGGCATTTGAATCCATGTGGCTAAGTACAAAAGGTAATGACTCTGAATTAGATTGGATGAAGTGTTGAAACTGCCAAGTGTGGCATAGAGATCCTTATGAGGGAACGATCCATGTGCCGGACACATTTCTTATTTGGGATGAATACTGAAGTGCTGAGGCACTTCAAGGAAATATCTGCATTAGGCAAAATGATGTCTGGGTTTGTAATTTGCTTTCTTGCTTCCAGGATCAAACACCTGCTAAGTTTGCTAAAGAGTATGTTTTGGCTTGGATAAGACTTATCCTAACACAAGAACTGGAGCTAATGATAACTATTTTTAGAGTCTTGTAACATGTGGCACATCCCTAACAAGTTGTAAACTGTGACATGTATGTAACACAGCTTTCTCTGCCTCTGTGGGGAGTATCCTCATTTGGGCTCTCACCCTGCTTTATTCATCAGCTGCTTCAGCATGGACTACATATAAAACCATCGCCCAATATTCACAAAAGTGATTTTTAGTCTTATTTTACTAATACCCTTCAAAGCAACTTAGAGTCACTTGGATAATGCTATGTAATGTCCTTAATGTATGAGACTAGAAGGTGTTACAAAATTTACCCCATTTACCTTTTCATTCTCTATGTGTACCATGCTCAGCATGCTTGCTAAGGTCTTCACTGGTCTCTTTGATTGTCCCAACACCCCACTGCCCTACTATCTTCAGAACATACCTATGAGAAAGAATGACAAAGCCTGGGATCAGATACTGGCCTTCTGTGATATCCGCTGCTGACACTGGCCTCTGGAGGTTTAATAAGTAGAAGACTGAATGAAAGGCAGACAGCTTGGTGAATGACCTAAACTGATTCTGGGTGACAGGTTGAGTGGTGAGCACAGAGACTTCTAGGTACTGAGTCTATTTGCAATAGGGTATGGATAAAAATGCCACTTGACTTGTGAACACAGGTGACATTTGATTCTAGCAAAATGCCTTCCCAAAATATAGTTGAAAGAAGAGAAAACAAAAAAAAATCATTTTTATTTTGCCTTACAAATAAGAATGGGCTCATTTTCTGTGTGAATAAATGCAGTAACAAATAAAAGTTAAGATGTGAAAATTGCAAAAAGGAGCTCAGAAGCACAAGAGGCTAAAAGAAAGAGGAGTGGAGGAGGGATTTTAACCCATCATCGGGGTATGCAATAGCAGGAGCCAGAGTTCCTTATATCTGTACCTGTTTGTGTGGAGCCATAGTTTACTTCAAAAGAAGACCATCAGACTAACCCAAAAAGGTTTGAATTATAAGTTATACAGATAATTCACATGCTCATTAGACTCCTAGACTCAGGTAGATTAAGCCATGAAACATCTACATTTTGCTTCACTTTCTTTTGGCTGCTTTGGACATAGGAAAATTTCAGGAGTACATTAAGGATTTAATAGAGTTAATAGCATCTGTCAACAATTTTCAAAAGGCATCATGAATTCTCCCCAAATCGCAACTTAAGAAACACATCCATGTAAAATAGGCTACTTGACACGTTTCCTATTCGGATATTGCAGTTATGTCCCTTCCATTTTCATACATATATACTTGAGCCACCAATTGTTTGTGCCATCATGGATTTCCAAGTTCATAGGTTTGATGCATTACCTGAGGACTCCTGAAAGCTTACCTGAGGAATCCTGCTGTTGTTGGGGTCCCACAGCACTACATTTCACTGTTCTTTCTGGAGAAGAATAAGTAAAAACTTGTCTTTGAGGTATCATTAAATCACTAATAGAATAGACAGGATAGTCTTGGTCTATCATCAGACAATAGAAATATCATGCCAACACAGACAGTAAATCTGTAAATAAAATGTGAATAGTGTGCTGTTTTTATGTAGCAGAAATGACAGGACACTCATTTTGAAAAACAAGTCTGGGGTCTGGAGAGATAGCTCAGTGGTGAAGAGCACCCACTATTCTTCAATAGGAGCCAGGTTTAGATCTCAGCACTGACATGATAACCCGGAACAGTCATCCTTCCAGCTTGGGGTATCCAGTAACCACATCTGGCCTTCATGGCTACCATGATGCATACTCTCACAAGATAAGCACTCATATAAGTAACATAAAAATAAAACTCAAAGATTTTCCTTTTTGAAACTTAACTTTTAAAAAGCTAAGTTCTGTCTTAGCTTTGCCTTTATATTCAGGAGAAGTTTTATGATGATTGTTAAAGTAATTTTAGATAAGCTAATTTAGCCATTCTCATATTTCTGGTTCAGCAGTCATTCTGAGAGCTTTGACAGGCCATTAATAATTTCATCGTTTTTATGTTTTAAGCCTTCCAGAGTCTAAAATAAACCCTTTTATTTCTCAGTATTAAACCCTTGAAAATTTAACAACTGTTAATAGCAAGCTACAATCAGTTCCTCTCTCCCATGAAACTTCTATGACTATCAGTCAACATCACCTAAAAAACAGCATGATTGTGACAAAATTATTGAGAAATCAAACATTATTTATTTTGGTATATTTTTGTTTATGTTTATACAAAATTATTATTTCATATTTTGTCCCACACATAAAAATTTGTTCTCTAAAGTGTCTTTGCAGGGATTTTAACTCCTTCAATTGTGTAATGTCTGGTATTTTCAAGCAAGATAAAAACTTCTAATTGTCAACTTACATATTGTCTTATCTTTGGCTTGAAGTACCACTTTCCCACCTCAGAGAGTTGCTGATTTTATCACATTGACATGAAAAGCTGATTGATGAAGCCATGTACTCATGTGCTTCCCTATGACTTTAACACACCTAGAACAAGAGATAGTTCAACTAAACACACTGCAGTGTTACAGTCTATTCACACAAAGGCAGAGTACATAGAACATAATATGACTACACAATGCCCTGTCATTATCATTATCCTTTTGGATAAAAGTATACTATTCTAGGAAACAAGTCAACATGTAAAAGCTCTTCCCTGAAAGAACAAAGCTGAGGTTGCTAAGGTGTCTGAGGTTCTCCATCTTCTAACATCATCCTTTAACATGTACTCAGCAAGCTTCCAAAAGAGGGTAGAAACCAACAGTGCTACTGAGCTATGACACCTGTGATGCACAACAATGATCAGCAGGGCACGATATCTCTAAAGGTGCAGTAGGCACACCCACCAATACCTGTTGGTAACCAGAAGCTCTGTTATTGGATTTAAGTCCTGCTCAACAGGAAGGAAATCATAACTAGCACCATAAACCTAGCCAAATACTCAGGCTGGTGAACTCATGAATCTTGGAAGAGAACCTACAACTGTCCTTGTACTAAACCAGCATAATCACTAATTACATTCTAAATATTTGTCCTTATACTCACAGTTATGTATAGTTAACATCCTTCATCAAGGAAGCATCTCTTTTAAAAATATGGAGACTACAACAAAAGACTACAGCTAATCAAAATGCCAAGTCATGGATCCAGATTCCAATGGATATTTCTAGAATACAACACGTACTCACAAGGCTCAGGGATCATTGGGCAGGGAGAGTAGAAATATTCTAACAGCCAGATGAAACATGAACAGGCAGTTTGCTGGGAGACTGTATCTCATAAGAATGTCAGAATGTGCACACGTAGCATCTTACCAAAACGACTGTGTAATATGAGCTGAACAAGGACAATAACAATAAACATGCTGACGTGAATGGGGAAAAGTTCAAGATGCCTCAATCTTGCACAAAGAAGCATATGAACTAAGGGATACCATGAGCTAGAGAAAAAAGTCTCCCCCAAGGGGGAGCACTTGGTTATGTAATACCAAATGATCAGCCCTGAAAACACAGTACAAGAAACATAATGCAGACTAAGCAAGTTGTATGTACATATTTAGGAACACACAGAGACACACATGGACACACACACACAAATTTAACAATAATTAATGAAAAAGAGGCCATAAGGAAAGACAGTCAAAGAGAGCTATGGAACCATTTATAAGACTGAAGGGGAAAGCGATGTAATTATATTATAATCTCAAAATATTAATAATTTTTAAATGATGAAAATTTGTATCAAGTGCTAATGACATAAAGTTCTTAAATTAATTAAGCTAATGTCCACAGATGAATGATTACCATTTAATCTGACAAGAAAGAATATGATGACTTTATTGTGTCCCAGTCAAACTCTATATAAATACTGCTAGGTAATAGAAGTTATATCTATAATTTGAACTTTGTAAAAATTGGGCTTTATACTGAATTCTCAATCATAAATTCAATTAAACTTAACAGCTAGCTAGTGTTCATTCATTTGGTTAGCTGGATATATTTGGAACAATATATATGAAGTTTTGAAAGATTAAAAGATGTTACTTTAAAAATATTAATAACTTAGTGAAGATGTGGATTACTGTGTCTTCCACAAACCTGTACCTTAAAGCATATAGACAACTCACTACGTTATAGAGATTGTTTTTTTGTGGTTGTTGCTTTTGCTGGTGGTGATGTTTATGTTTTTTAATGTACATAGAGTGTGGCCTAGATAAAAGTTGTACATCTAAGTAAGAGAAGCCATGTACTCAAGTGCTTTCCTATGATTTTAACACACTAAGAACAAGAGATAGTGCAACTATACACACTGCAGTGTTACAGTCTATTCGCACAAAGGCAGAGTACATAGAACATAAAAGGACTACAGAATGCACTGTCATTATCTTTATACTTTTGGATAAAGAATGATAGCACTTTTTTTTTACTTTATGATATAAAATTTGAAAAGCCACGTAGTTGCTTGGATATACCATAGAGATAAATTAATGAAATAATTACCATTAAATGTTAATACTTGTCAGTATATGGGTATTTTAGCATTTTCAGTATCACTATACTTAACTTCATAGCTTCATGTCTACTTAATTAAGCTGATTAATTTCATTAGATTTTATATGAACCATTACTTATCAATCCAACCACAGTCCCACATAGTAATCTTCTCAGCAGACAGCTTGGAATAAAGGTGCAGACAAAAGAGTTTGTGTTGAATGGATCCATGCTGTGACTCTGAATGGAAATCTAGCCCTGAGATACTGATGGAGAACTCACACTTCCTCTGGATAAAGGGTCACACATGTCAACAAAGCCATTGTGGCATCAAAAAAGTCTGGTGCAGGTGTCAGAGACATTGAGAAAGCAGACTATTTTTTAAACGTGCCATTTCCCCCTCTTCTTTTTCTTGTCTACTACTTCCCTGTAAACCCTCCACCCTCCACCCTTGAGCATAACTCAGAGCCTCCTGGCCTCTTGTATTCTACCTGGAAAGGGAACATATATACTGAGCAATATTCACAGATGCATCTCAAAGTTCTTCCAGTGTTAATAGGGTGTTTGTAAAGATTAGATTTTGGGGTGGGGAGGACTACTATTTAGTCAATTGTTTTTGAAATATTTCTAAAATCATTGAGATGGATAATTTTCGAAATGTCAGTAGATTAAGATTATAGGACTTCCAATCCAGCTATACTGCTCCTGGGTCTATACCCAAAAGATATTCCACTATACTACAAGGACTTAATATCCAGAAACTGGAAACAACCCACATGCCTCTCAACTAAAGAATGGATAGAGAAAATATTGTTTGTTTACAGAATGAAATATTATTCAGCTATTAAAAACAAGGACATTATGTTTTTCAGGCATATAGAACTAGAAAATATACTGACTGAGGTGACCCTGACCCAATAGTACATCAATGTTATATACTCACTAATAAGTAGATATTATACAGAAAGTACAGAATAACCACAATGCACTGCACAGACCCAAAGAAGTTAAATAAGAACAGCCTATGTAAGTATGACTGAATAGCCCTTAGAAGGGGGATGACAAAATAGTCATAGAAGGCAGAGTGAGGGAGGGAACTGGATGGGAGAGGGAAGAAAGAGGTGACAGGCTCAGTTATGTGGAGCTGGATGGGAGAAGGGACAGGATCAGTTGTTTGGAGAGACAGGAGAGAGGCCCAGTGGGCCTGGAGAATGAATGAAAATTTACAGCTTTCCAGGGTGAGGCGTTGAGGAAGTTCTCTGGTCTCAGAGACTAGATGAGATGGAGGAAGTTCCCAGGAGTCAGTTCCGGTGATCTTCGCCTAGATGCCTCACAGTGGGCACGTGGAACTTGAAGAGGTCATATCCTGTAGCCAGGCAAGAACCTCAGTGGACAGATAAGGACAGCAACCCACCCACAAAACTTTCTACTGCAAATTTGTCCTGTCTTAAAAACAATCAGGAACAAAGATGGAGCAAAGACTGTGGGGATGGACAAGCAATAACTGGCCCATCTTGAGATTCATCCCATGAGCAAGCACCAATCCTTCATATTATTAATGATACTGTTATGCTTGCTGATAGTAGTCTTACATAACTGTCCTCTCAGAGGCTCTACCCAGCAACCAACTGAAACAGATGAAGATGCCCACAGACAAACCTTGGATGAAGGTCAGTGACTCCTATAGAAAAAGTTGGGGGAAGGAACGGGAAAGTCCTGAAGGGGATAGGAACTCCACAGGAAGACCAACTGAGTCAAATAACTTGGACCCATGTGAGCTCTCAGAGATGGAGCCACCAGCCAAAGAACATACACACCTGGACCAAGGCTCTCCAGCACACATGTAGCAGATGTGCACTTCAGTCTCTGTATGGGTCCCCACAAACTGGAGTAGGGCTTGTCCCTAAAGCTGTTGCCTGACTGTGGATTCAGTTCCCCAACAAGGCTGCTTTGTCTGGACTCAGGGTGAGAGGATGTGCCTAACCCTGCAGAAACTTTATGTGCCAGAGCGGGGGATACCCTGAGGACCCACTCTCTCAGAGAAAAAGAAGAGGCAATATAGAGCAAAGACTCTGATAGGGTTGACTAAGAGGGGGCACAGTGTTTGGAAGGCAAATAAGTAAATATTATAAGACTTCTCAAATATTATGAGATCCTGTAAATGACAATTTCATGGGTTCATGTTTTTCAAGAAACAGCTTTTAAATGCTAGTCTGGATTCAGTGCCCTTTCATTATGGGAAAGAATATCCTGCTAATGATGTCAGTCATTTCCTAATTTGAGTCAAATAAAGAGACAGAAACTAAGAAAAGGAGAGGTAGTCTTTTGTATTGGTCACCATAATTGTGTATTTTGGCATCCTAAATAACCTAGCTTATCTTTATTTAGATAAATCTTCCTTTGGTGAAGTCTGCAACCAGTCCTCCAAAGATCAAGGAAAATGATTATCCTATTCAGCAGGTCTGCTTAGGCATAAAAACTTGGAAGCCTTCGACCTAGCCACCTGTAGCATCACTGTACTCTTGAAGTTCTCCCTGTCTGCTCTGAATCTTAACCCATACTTTTGCTTACATCTCTCCCTGCATTTCATGTTCTCTTTCACAGCTTGTAGAACTGAAAATCAGGGTCTTTCACTGATTCAGTGTGGTGGTATTCTGTGGTCTGAAAAGTATCATTCTCACCATACATCCCTCACTTGACACTGTTGGTGCAGCCTATGGAAATCAGGGCTGTAGAGGGTCCTCAAAAATCTAAATATTTCTACCATATTATCCAGCTATACCACATTTGGAAATGCATTCCTTACTCTACAGATACATGCCCATCCATGTGTTTACATGGATTACACCATCATATTGTTTATTTACAATAGGCAGGAACTGGTAGAAGAAACAATGAACAATGAGGTTTGGACTTCCATCACTCAGGGATAGCAGCAGACCAAATCCTGCTGAATTCTGAAAATCAGACTTCATGCCCTTTTCCAATGTTCATCATAACTGACCTTTTGCTGCTTTGTTTTGTGAGTTGCTCTGTGTGGATGGTGGTGGGGGTGGTGCCTTGTTAAGCAGCTTATACTGGCCTTGATCTGGGGACTACAGTGGTTATCTTTCATATCTTTCTCAGACAAGTGGATCTATCTCTTGCTTGATAGTATAAAAAGAAACCTCAGGATTTGCTCCCAGATAAAAAGAGTTTATTGTATGTGCCTTTCTTCACTGGATCTTGGCTTATTTATGTTCACAAGCTCAGAATCAAGCCCACACAGACCATAATCTCCAAGAAGACAGATGGCGATCCTCCTTGCTCCCATCTGTGACCGTACAATGAGCACAAACTGTCAGGAAATGAAGATATTCTGGATGAATACATGGAAGGCTGAAAATCAAAGCCAGGGACTGATAAAATGGTAAGAAATCTATCTCATGTGTCCTGATTAATTTAATACTCAAAAATTAAAGAGTTTTAAAGTCTACAGAAAAAGGGACAGAGAAGTCTACCAGGGCCCAGTGAGATGACTCAATGGTTAGGAAAGCATACTGCTCCTTCAGGGGCCTTAACCTCAGTGCCCAGCACTCACAACTTCAGCTGGCTTGTATCTGTAATTCTAGGAATGGAAACTCATTTGTCCTGGTCAAGCCTTTGAAGTTACCTATATTTATGTGACTATCCCTCTTTCCCACATATACATAGTAAAAAATAACAAAACACATTCAAGCATTGCTACCAGATGACTGTTACTTCCTCTTAATTCAACTTATTTAATTAAATAAATGTATTAAAGAAATTTGAGATAAAAGCTACAAATGTGAGACTTACTTCAGTGAGATTCCTCATAATCTGATAAACAAAATAGGAAATCTAGACTTCCATCCCTCTAGAGCCTGTTACTATTGTTTTATGGGTTAAAGTAATTTAACTTATAAATGGCTTGCAATTGAAAGTCCAACATGACACTAATCATAGATGGTGGGATCTCATGGGCTTTACAATCTCAGATACAAGAAAAGGCCTCAGATGCAGTGGTATAGCCAAGCCCCAATCCCATATGGAAGATCTACTTTGGGGTCAACAGGATTGAGCTAGTGTAAATGCATGTTGAACTATCTGCAGGGTCAGACACCATAGGACAAAGAAGTCTCTTCTGAGTCAGGTCAAAAAAACACAAATGCTCAAAACAAATGTGAAATATGTATTCAAACTTCAATTCATTCAGGCTAAGGTATTTAACATTAGCTACATCTTCTCTACCAAAGTGCATTACACTTCAAATAGATTGTTTTCCGTGACACGATTCCTCGAAAGATCAGAAACAGCAGGGGGAAAATGCAGTCTTATGACAGGAACAGAATATCATGCCAATGTATAGCATCTGTTGCAGAATAATTTGATGCATAAACCCTTGAGTCACATCGATATCACAGAGTCATCTGAGTGACTAATCTTAATCATCCTGCAGTCTTCTCTGCTATCACTGAAGTCTTTAGTCTTCACTGAATTTATTCTGTAGTTTGAAGAACATTATTTGGCTAGGAAAGAGTGCTCTCTGCTTCTTGAAGTTCCTCCAAGCAGTAAGGGTTCCAAGACTAAATTATTCCTTGGTTGGAAAGGCAACACTCTTTTTGGAGACAAAGTAGAAGTACTTCTCCAGGGATCCATAGTCTCTGACCGTGTCAAGCCTGTGGACACTCATCATAAGGATTCCCTTGAACATTTTACATAACAGAATACCTTTATTTTCACAAATAAGTTCAAAGGATGTTTGCATCCTAAAGAGAAGAAACTTGAGGAGACTATGAAGAAGAATGGGCATATCAGGATTTTTAAAGGTTAAAGCATACAACTAACTGCATGATACCTTATTGTGTTTTAATTTTTGTTATATTTCACTAGAAATAATATCTACATAGTTATAACATGGGATGACTACAAATAAGTTATAGCAAAATTGAGCAAAAATTGTTTTAGAATGGATTATGCTTTCCCTATTATAAGCCCCTCTCTAATCATCAATAGATAATTTTAAAAGATAATTATGCAATCTGTAAGGAACTTTTATAATCCATGTTAACATTGGGTGGTAATAAATTATAAGAGAAATAAGTTACCTATTTTCAGTTTTCCTTAAGGCAGTTTAACATATCCTTTGTTATTTTAGGATACAAGAAAATCAATGGCTGTAGCTAAGGTGATTTTAAATTACAATCCTTGTGTAAGAACAAAAAACAATGGCATTATCTATTACCGGGTATTATACTTTATTTTCTCTGTCAAAAAGACCCTTTACCCAAATTCACAGCTGTTTTCCCGCTACTTGCTTTCTGTATTTATCATTTCAAATACAGCATTGATACACTGTGACTCATAGATCACTGACAATTTAATATAAATTAGTCCTTCCAGAACTCTCGGCGAATAATGTTAAGATTGACAGGGAAATTATAAATGTGAGAAAACTCACCTACAAAAAGAGGAAAAGGCCTTCATATAAATAATGATACAAATGAATGGAAAACATATTCCTAACTTTGTAAGTATGGTGCCATCTTTGTTTTTTAAACAAGTTTCTGCTTAAGTTCCCACTTACACTCTTGCACCCTACATATATGGTGCTTGTTGCCTTTTCAGAGTCTGTGAGAATGCTGCCAATATACCCCACCTATATACATGGACTTCCAAGCCCGCAGTATGCTTTGTCAGTGCCTCCTTCCAAAGAGAATCTGTTCTGCAACCACACTATTCACAGCTCCTGCCTTCAGAGGAGAGAGTGGAGAGTTATTTTTCTGAAATGTATATTGACTGTCTGGGTTGGTATTCTGAATCCATTTATTTCTTTCAAAATTTCAATGTAAGACACTTGAGACTCATGTCTTAAAATACGCTACATGTACTTGAACATATGAAGTTTTTAATCTGGATTTTCTTTAAAGATATGTTGTGTGTCAAGGACTGTGACAAGACTGGGACTGTGTACAATGGTAGAGCCACTTTGAAAAAAAGTTATTGTTGCTTGAATGATTGAAAATAGAATGTAGGAACCAGCGCTGCTACTTCTGAGTATATTATCAAAAATTTTGAAATAGCTCCTAAAAGCCATTTGTACCCTCATGTCCGTACAAAAAATTTTTCTAAAAGTTACAAGGCCAAAACCTCAAGGCTCCAGTGACATATGAACAGAAGAGCCAAATAATGTATGTGGAACAATAAGATATTCTTATCCACTGAAAGGAAAGATATTCTGAAACAGTCTATAAAAATGAAGGAAACTTGAGAAAATTAGAGAAACGAAACTAGGCAGTAATAGAAAATGGAAAAAAACTGATTATACATATAAATCATACAGCTATTAAAATTACAGAAAAAAAAGATTGGTGATTGGTTCAGGAATTGGATAAAGGTCAATGGGCAGCTTAATGTATGTGCTTCAGTTGTACAAGAGTAATGAAAGCACATGATATTATTATGCAACAGGCATTAACCAAAAAAAAAAAAGAAAATATTGATTATTCTTATCAAGCATACTTGTAGCTGTTAGAATCACAGAATGGGAAAAATTGCTGATTTTATTTCAAGGCCTGTGTATAGGGCCATGGGCAGCTTAATGGGTGTGTTGTTTCAGTTTCCCCAGAGTCATGAAAGTGGGTGATATGACTGTGTCACACAGTCAGTACTGAACTTTTAAAATAGCCAGGATAAAAGCTAGAAAGTTGACTCAGTAGACAAAGCATGTGCACACAGTGTGAAGAGTGGAGTGTGTATGATCAGTATCTGCACACAAGTTGGAAGAGTGTTGCCATTGACCTGTAATCCTTGTCTCTGTCATGGATGATTGGACAAAATTGACTAGTCAGCCTATTCAAATAAAAAACACCTTGACATCCTTTATAGATACTTCTTCAATAAGTAGAATAGAGAGAGACTGAAGAAGACATCTGACATCAACCTTGGACCTCTCTCACATGCATACATGTGTGTACTCATTCCTATTCACATGTGTGTCAACCTATCTGTATATATGGACACACACACACACACACACACACACACACACACTGGAAAGAATGTGGGATCCAGAGGGAGTGGAGGAAAGAGAGAAAACAAGTCCCTCTCAAAAAACATGGTCAAAGCTCACTTGAATTCAGAGAAAGCATGCATAGGGTTTGCATGGGTGTGGTCCAGGCTCTTCGAATACATATTGTTGCTTCCAGTTTATTGTTGTTGTTGTTGGGGTTTTTTTTTGATTCCCAAGAGTGAATTAGTGAATCTATTTATATACCTTCTTTTGGGCTCTTTTCTTTCTTTCTGTTTGTTTTTTTTCCCCAATTCTGATGTGTTAATTTTTGTTTTATCATATTATATTTTATCTATTATATTTTACTTTATTATTATCCCTTAAAACCTGTTTTTCCCTAATGAGAGACAGAAAGAAAGTAGATATGGATCAGAGGAGAGGGAGCTGGGGAGACATTTGAAGGAGTATGGAGTAGGGGAAACTACAATCAAAATATATTATTTAAGAAAAAATTTCTCCCTCATTGAAGCCCAGTCTTCCTTCTAGAGGTAGGTTCTATAGGGCCATCCCACAGTCATAACTCTGACCCATAATTGTTCCTGTCTGAAAGAATTACAGGGATGGAAATGGAGAGGAGCTTAAGGAAAAGAAGGTCCAGCGACAGGTTCAAAGTGGGATTCAGCACAAGGGGAGGTCCCAAGGCCTGATACTATTACTGAGGCTGTGGAGTGCTCACAAAATGGGACCTAGCCTAACAAGCAGTTGAAAGAGTCAGATACAGATATTTGCACCCAACCAATGAACAGAAGCTGATGAACCTTGCTGTTGAATTAGATAAGGCTGAATGAAGCTGAGGGCAACCCTGTAGGACGACCAGTGGTCTCAATTAATCTGGACTCTCAGAATCTCTCAAACACTGGACCATGAAACAGGCAGCACACACCAGCTGATATGAGGCTTCTAGCACACATCCAATAGAGGACTGCCGGGTCTGTGTTCATTCAGAGATGATTCACCTAACCCTCAAGAGACTGGAGGCCCCAGGGAGTTTAGAGGTCAGGTGGGGTAGGGGGCGTAGGGACATCCACGTGGAGACAGGGGCAGTGGAGGAGGTATGGGATGTGGAACAATCAGAAATGTACAGGGATTGTCAGGGTTGGGAATAAAATATGTAGTGTATAAAGGTAATTAATAAAAAAATTCTCAAAAAAGGGATGAAAAATTCTATTTTCAATGAAACATGGAGAAAGACATTCTTTGAGAAAGAATCCAAACTGTCATCAAGTTCTGACTTTACCCACCTTGGTTGACAGTAACAGAGCAAGCAACTCCCAACCAACCAAGATAACATGTTTTGTAAGTATGTTACTTGTACAGAAACCTTCTGTAGAGATAGGTATGACAGTACATCTCATCATCGTAGCACTCAAGAGGCTAAAGTTAGAGAAGAATTCCAATATACCTGGGTACATTGTGAGAACCCTTCTCTCTCTCTCTCTCTCTCTCTCTCTCTCTCTCTCTCTCTCCCTTTTTCAGACACACACACACACACACACACACACACACACACACACAAATGGAAACACAGGCTAATGCATGAGAGAATGTTTGATTGATATATATATATATATATATATATATAGTTGTTTACATTACGATATATGAATTTCTGTTTTAACTACATAAAATCTGAGCTAATAAATATGGGACACATAAATTCTTGCCATTTATTTGATTCTGAGATAAAATCTTAAAATGGACAAATTTAAAAAGAAATAAAAAACCCTAATAAACAGAAAGCAGGCCAAAATAAACTAAAGATTACCAATGCTCCATGACATGTTTACTTTGTTTTAACTGACAGCTTCTAATCCAGAAACACATTCTTTGCAACAACATAAAGGGAGCAAAGGGAAAATGGAGTACATTTGTGAAAGCATGGCAGCAATGTAAAGTCCCTCAATAGTAAATTGGCATGAGATGCTGAATTCCAAGAGAAATGTGTTTTCAAATGGAATATTCCAACTACTTAATTATCTCCATCTCCATGGCAACCATTACCAACTAATAGTGATTTTTTCATAAACAATCCAGTGGTTTAAGATTTTGTTTGGCAAGCAAAAAGGGGATTCAAAATTTGTATTATAAAATAAAATATAAAAGGACCATCATAGTATGATGCAGGGTCTTTTGAGAGGAAAATAGCAAGGTATACGTTATATGACTCTGGAAAAGAAAAAATGAAAAGGGGTTCCAACTCAGGTCAGGGAAGGGAGATCAGTGCAGAAGGAGAAAGATGGACAAGGACCAAAGAACACCAATATTGCTTGATAAACCTCAAGAGCTCATATTTTCTTATATTTACCTAAAGCTATATACATAGATATACATATACATCATATTCATCATATTCATCATATGCATCATATACATCATATACATCATATACATATACATACTTATATAAATACATACATACACACATTAATGAATGCTATGCCACTTGGACTGAGACCACTTCTGACAAGAACCACAGACTGACAAAAAACCCAGTACAAAGCACAAGAATCTTCCTTTCAAACAGTTGGATAAGGTAGTCCAAGCGACTCACAAGACAGTATCATTACAGCAACCCTTTAGTTACTCTCAAGGGTTGAGGGCAATTCTCCATTGTAGAAGACACTGTACATTCACACTTAGGACGCAGGACTCAGATAATTCAAGTTGGTGCTAACAACAAATCTTCCATCCTGCAATCTGGTTTCCATGGAACTAGAAATGCTATGGAAGCTACTAATAATTGTAATCAATTGCTAGTTATATGCAGCTGTGACAACTATGAACTACAACTATTTCCAGCATGACAACATATCTATAAACATGTACTTAATGGCACTGAAATGTTGGCAACCAACTGCTGTCAAATTAGATGGAAGAGCCACCCAATGGAGGGAAATCATGTCAACTGGAAATCAAACCAATTATAATGGTCAGAGAAATCATGGACTTTATAAAATAATCATATACCATTACATTGCTGGTCCAGCATAATTACTTACTACATTCTAAATATAATCATTATATTCACAGGTAAGTGTGCCTACCACCACACACACACACATACACACACACACACACACACACACACACATACACACACACACACACACACACACACACACACACACATCTCTTTTTACTATGTGGAGACCATCATAGAAAATGAACACAGGACAAAATGCGCAAATTGAAAGATCTTTAAGAAGCCAACTGCAATGAATACATCTATAGCATAGTTCTTACTTTTATGAATGAGTAAATACAGAGAGGGTAGAGAGACTGTAAGAATCAGAATGCCTGAAAGTTTGCTATGTTACAGTATTCTAGCAATGGTTATGTAAACAAGATATGGACAATGGTAGTACCACTAGACATGCCAATGCTAAGGGGGAGATTTTGACAGGGTCCTTCCCCTAGACCAAGAATTATAGGCAATCATTTCTGTGAGAGGGGAAACTAGCCTTTCCTAGGAATGAACCCCATAATAAAACAGTCAATCTTGAAAAGTAAAGCCATGTACATGAAAAGAACAACATCAGATTCCAGTGCTGCATTTATATATCTACATACATATCTATGTCTACATATACATGTGTATGTGTATAACAATAACCATCAAAGAAAAAGTAGTGAACACTAAGAGAGTGGGTAGGGCATGGGAGAGGCTGGGGGGAGGAACCTAGGAAGGACTAGAGGGAGGAAAAGAAATGAGGTAAGTGAAGTAATTTTAATATAAAATATATAAAAACTTTTAAAGAGAAAAAAGTGTAAGAAAACATAACTAAGCTTCTTGTCAATGATGCCAAATATGCTTTGCTGAGAAGATTCACTTTGGAGTATAAAGACTATTGGTAAACTAGCTATTGTTAG
This sequence comes from Apodemus agrarius, assembly GCA_964023405.1. Classification (NCBI taxonomy): domain Eukaryota; kingdom Metazoa; phylum Chordata; class Mammalia; order Rodentia; family Muridae; genus Apodemus; species Apodemus agrarius. The sequence goes on along the minus strand of OZ030009.1, from coordinate 132,438,274 downwards.
ATTTTTCATCATTCTTTTAGTCTTGTGAAATTGGAAGCTGGCGCAAATCTATGATGTTCAATTGCTCATTGTGAAGGCCATCATTTTCATCTACATCTTCAGTGTCTTAAAACGATTGCTATGACATTTCCAATTGCACCAGAATGCTTCTAATTGCTCATGAGAATATAGGTAAAAAAATTTCAAGACTATATTATACCTTTGTATACATGTATGCAATCAATCATGAGTCATATCCATTAATGTAAACAGAACATTAAATGTGTTATATTTAGACACATAATTTTACCATAGTATTAAAATATTTTACTACTTGAGATAATATACATTTTACTTTACTTTTATTGATTATTTTATTTATTTATATTTCAATAAGTGTTCCCCTTCCTAGTCTCCCTCCATAAAACCCCTACCCCATTCCCTTCTTCCATTTGCTTTTATAAGGGTGTTCCTTCACCCACCCATACCTTCGGGCCTCACTACTCTGGCATCACCCTACACTGGGGCATCAAGCCTCCACAGGACCATGGGCCTCCTCTTCCATTAATGTCAAATGAGGCAATCCTCCTCTACATATGTAGCTGGAGCCATGGACCCTTCCATGTACTCTTTGGTTGGTATTTTAGTCTCTAGGAGTTCTGGGGGCATCTGGTTAGTTGATATTGTTGCTCTTCCTGTGGGCACAGTCTCTTTCAGCTCCTTCATACCTTCCCCAAACTCTTCCATTGAGGTTCAGTTGGCTATGAATATATGCATCTGTATTAGTCAGGTACTGGCAGAAGCTCTCCAGTGACCCCTATACCAGGCTCCTGTCAGCTTCTTGACAACAGGAATAGTGTCAGGAGATGGGATTGATCCCTATGTGGGGCAATATCTGGATGGCTTTTTTTCTTAAGTCTCTGGAGCTTGTTCTTTGAGAAAATCAAGATAGATAAACCCTTAGACTAACCAGAGGGCACAGAGGCAGCATCCAAATTAATAAAATTAGAAATGAAAAGGGTTTGATAACAACAGAAACTGAGCAACTGAGGAAATCCCCAAAAAATATCAGGTCCTACTAAAATGCCTATACTAAAGAAAATTGGAAAATTTGGATGAAATGGACAATTTTCTAGACAGATACAAGGTGATAAACTTAAGTCAGGATCAGATAAAACATGTAAACAATGCATAACCACTAAAGAAACAGAAGCAATCATTAAAAGTCTTCCAATGGGGGAGGGGGAAAAGGTCAGAAGTGATGGGTTTAACACATCAAAATGATCATTCACTATGATCAAGTAGGCTTCATCCCAGGGATTCAGGAATGGTTCAATATATGGAAATCCATCAATGTAATCCACTATATAAACAAACTCAAAGAAAAAAAACCCACATGCTCATTTCATTAGATGCTGAAAAAACATTTATCAAAATTCAAGATCCCTTTATGTTAAAAGTCTTGGAAAGATCAGGAATACAAGGCCCACACTTAAACATGGTAAAAGCAATATACAGCAAACCAGTAGCCAAATTTTTGTCCCTGAATTTCCTTTAGACAGACCATTCTGGGTTAAAATTTTTGAAATGGGTGGGAGGCCCCAGTCCTCAAATTGGGGCCATGGCTATCTATTAGAAGTGGTCTCTACAGGTTCTCTATTTCCTTTGTTAGGAATTTCAGTTAATATAACTCCCATTGGGTCCTGAGAACCTCTTGCTTCCCTAACATCTGGGACTTTCTAGTAGCTACCCCCAGTTACTCCCGCCCCACTGCTACATATTTCTATTCATTTTTATGACCCTCTGTACTTCCCTGTTTTTTCTCATACTTGAACCCGGCCCCCCTTTTCCCTCCCAATCTTCTCTCCCTCTGATGTCTGTCCCTCCCTCTACCCTTGTCATTATTTTGTCCCCCCTTCTATGTAAGATTGAAGCATCCACATTTTTGTCTTCATTCTTCTAAAGCTTAATATGATCTGTGAGTTTTATTGTGGGTATCCTGAGTGAGGTAACAAAGACACAAAAGAACATACACAGCTTGTACTCACTGAAAAGTAGGTATTAGCCTAAAAGTTCAGAGATTATGTACTTTTATAAAAAGGTCATATTGTTAGATAATATTACATATTTTTAAGAGAGACATGAGATTGAGACCAAGGGTACTAGAGCAAGGAAAAAATCAATTATTCAATAAAGGATATGCTCCAAACACTTCCATTCCAAAGAATGCATATATTCCTTTTAAGTTACCTACTCTTTTTTTTGTCAGGCTTTTCCAAATACTTTTTCTATGTTGAAAAGACATAATTAAAATGCAGTAGATATAGAAAAACCAATGATAATATGGAAATAGAGAAATGATTAATATCTACTATAAAAACTAAAGTGCTCAACCTCATGTAACTGTGAGAATGATGGATAGTTCAAGTTTAGAACCTGGACATGAATATGTAGGTAGCTTGTATAAATGTTAATATGAATACCATGTTTCATAGGCATAAAAATGAACATAGATTTTTTGTAAATGAGGGAACTATGGGAGATGAATGATTTGGCAATAACTACATATATGGATAAAGTTTTTACTAGAAGATACATTTCAAGAGGAGAGTATGATATCTACTTACACTGAGTTAAGTATTTACTGAAATATAAGGATGTCTTTCATCATGTTTCACATGCTAAAACTATCAGACAGTGACTATATGTCTTCCTGTACTTGTGTGTAGTTAGGTAGCAATATCAGTGACTTTTCTGCACTAATAATTTTAAGCAAATGATTTCTATCACTTCCAGGCTGACTCAGCAATTGTGGCTATGGTAGAGACATTATAGAAATGATCAGATCTCTCAGAATAATCCTTGAATTACAGAATTGGCACAGTCCTGGACTATTATCTTTAATGAACTTCACACAATTGACAGATTTATTTGTCAACTCTTTGAGATTGCCAGATGATTTTTATAACAGTCTATCAGGTATTTTCCTATTTTTGTAATCACTCTATTTCCACTGTTCAATACAGAATATAAAATATGCTAAGCAATAAATAAATATTTATTTATTGAATTTATATATCTGAAATGGAATAAATGGTAATATATTATATAAGTAATATATAGTAAAACAATATAAGTCTGTATATTAAAATCAGCCAAATCTTCTAAAAAGCCTTGTCTTTAAATGTTCTGAAACATCATGGAGTGTCAATGGGCAAAAGTCTAATATTAGCTAGTAATTTCCAACTGATATAAAACCATGGTGGTGGGGACATGTGCTACTCATTTGCCACTTGTGATTTTCTAGGTCACCCACATATGATATGTAAAATCAAATTAAAGCCTACAATAAGCACCAACTGAAAAACAGATGGTTTATGGATACTCCTTGGGTCTTTAGCAGCTTAATTTTATTATTTTTATAAAGCAATATATTTTACATTATAATTGCTTTAGCTTTTGTGGTTATAATAAAAGAAAAGTTCATAACCTTAACAGTTAATTAAAATGTTCATTCAAACTAAATTATTATGCTAGAATAAGGAAAATGCCGTTAGCAAAGTATTCCCATAGTGCAATGTTAAAATTTTTTGTTAGCTCTTGTAATGTTTAATAATGAATTCCATCTAACATCAGAATACAATATATGTAACTTTACCCCTTATTTCATCACCCCAAAATAATATTTTTGTATTTTCTATATAAAACAAAAGATTTATCATTTTCTATGTATGTATTGTCTTAATGAGATGGGATATAATGATCATCACACTCTTAGTAGTCCAATAATCCTCCAAAATCATTCCATGCAAATCTATCCAGTCTGTATCTTGTGGCAATCACTGTAAAGTGGTGAAGTTGGAGCTCTGACACTTGAACTAGTATTCTAGCTTCTTAATATATTGTAGACCATGTGTGATATTCAAACATTTGATTAATGTATACTTTAAGACTGGCCAATATTTTAAAATGCTGCAACTGTACCATATCCTGAGGCTTGATCAAGATTATATTGTAGAATTATAATAGGAACATTGATTATACATTTGTTAATCAATGGTAAAGCACTATGTCATGGTTTTTTATATAGCATTGATCCACAGGCACAGGCAAGTAAAAAGAGAAACATTCCTCTAGATAACCAAATCCTTTCAGATGACACAGAAGAATGAGCTCTACACCAGGTAGAAGGTATGTGCTAGCCTTTAAATTGGCTACTTCCAAATTAAGCAAAGTCATTGAGCCAAATTCTCCTCTTGAACTGTCATCACACACATTCACACTGTCACTAAGGAATGGCATTTTAGAGAACGTACAAGCAAAGAGGGATTCTTAGTAACTGTCAATCATACTAAACTTTGGTGTAAACTCTCTAATATATATTTTGATCCTAATAATATAACTGAAGTAAGACCAGGATATTTGAATAATTTATCTTGTATTAAAAACAAAATATTCTCCTACCAGCTCCCCCTGGTTGGCTGTACAGTGGTTACAAATCCAGCCCTATAGAAGATACCAGAGAGAAAAATCCAGTGCAAGATTAACTACATTCAAGAAAAGAGGAAGCAAATGATCTCATACCAATGCGCGCGCACACACACACACACACACACACACACACACACACATAAACACAAACACACATACACACACACATTACCATAATGCCCACCACCAAGAACACAACTAAAACTATCACTACTACCACCATCATTATCATCAACAACAATAAGAAAATAACAGAAATTAATCATCATTGGTAATTGATCTTTCTCAATGTCAATGGATTCAATTATCCAATAAGAAGACACAGAGTAATAGAAAAGTTTTGAAAACAGGATCCTTCTTTTTTCTTCATATAAGAAACATACCTCAAAAACAAAGTCAGACCTTATCTCAGAGTAAAGGGACTGGAAAAGAATTTCCATGTAAAGGCACCTAAGAAGCAAACTGATACAGCCATTCTAATATCTAACAAAATAGACTTCAAACCAAAATTAATTGAAAGAGATAGGAAAATACTCTTCATACTCAAAGAAATAATCCATCAAGATGATGTTTAAAATATTAACAAATATTCCCCAAACTTAAGTTCATCTACTTTTGTAAAAGAAATATTAGTAAAGCTTATATCACACAATGACCCTTATACCTTCATAGTGAGAGATATCAATACCCCACTCCCTATAATGAATAGGCCAAGCAGACAAAAATTAAACAGAGTAATACCAGAGTTTTGATATTATGAACCAAATGAACCTAGCAGATGTCTATAGAATGTTTCAGCCAAACACAAAAGCATTTACTCTCTTCTCAGCACCTCATGAAACATTCTCTAAAATTGACAATATACTCAGTTTCAAAGCAAGTATGAACAGATATGAGCAGATTGAAATAACACCTTGCATCCTGTGAGAAAAACATGTATTAAAATTAGGTTTCAACAACAGAAATAAAAGAAAGCTTACAAATCGTGGGCTCAGTAATTTTCTACTGAAAAATCACTAGATCAAGGCAAAAATGAATTCAGTGACAATGAGTATACTTATACACCATACTCAGATTTTTGGGACATGATGAGAGTGGTGCTAATATTGATCTTTATAACTCTGAGTCCTTATTTAGAAAGATCTCATACTAATAGCGTAACAGCACACCTAAGAGCTCTAGAACAAAAATAAGCAAACACAACCAATAGGAGGGGATGGAAAAATATAATCAAAATGAGAGTTCACATCAATAAAATAGGAAGAAACAGAAAAATTAAATATGTCAGTGAAACCAAGAATTGATTCTTTGTGACAATCAACAACATAAACAAACCCTTACCCATCCTAATTAAAAGAAAGGCACAGAAAGACTATACAAAGGAAGAATATCAGACATGAGGGGGGCATTATAAATGAGGAAATTCAATAAATTGTTAGGTCATAATTTAAAAATGACTAATGAACAAACTGAGAAAAATCTAACTACAAAAATGATTCCCAATATATAGCACATAAATTTAAATTGATAAGAGAATCAAGTTGTATAGAACTATAGATGCTAAAAAATATAAGCAGACAATAAATCTCCCTCCCCACCAGAAACAAAATAATAATGTTTTAACACAGAATTTTGCAAGATTTTCTAACAACAGTTAATACCAATCAATACCAATACTCCTCAAATTATTGCAGAGAATGAAGACAAAAGTAATGCTGCCCACTTATATTATGAGGCTTCAGTCACCTTAACATCCAAAGCACACAATGCTTCAACATACAAAGAGAATAATAAATCAATTTCCCTTACTAACATATATCCAAATATACTCAACAAAATATACACAAACCAAATTCAAGAATACATTAAAAAAATACGTCAAAGAGATCTTGTGTACCGTGCATTAAGATGGTTTTTATTTTTGTCCCAAGATCTAGTTACAATTCAGGCACTGGCATTGGTTTTTAGTTTTCATGAATATGAAGAATATCCTGTATCAGTGTAGCCTCTATTAGTTATCACTAATTGGATAATAAAATACTGAAGAGCCAGTATCTGGTCAGAGGTGATACAAAGGCTGGATTTCCAATCCTAGCAAAGGGTAGAGGAGGGATATACAAGGGAGAAGAATCAGGGAGAAGAAGTTGGCCACATGGCAAGTGGAGGTCCAGGAGAAGAAGGGTCAGGAGGCAGGTGGAAGAGGAAGAAGGTTTTGGTATAAGGAGGAGTAGCCAGGGGAGTCTCCAAGAGGACAGAAAGCTACAGCAAACCAAGTAAGTAGTGACTGAATGCAAGTAACTCGGGCATAGTTATATAGTATTGAGAGTTAGGAATATCTGCTCAGTTATCAAGCTTAAAGCTTCTTGAATAAATGAATAGATCTCCAACTCAATTAATTGGGGTCTAGCTGGGTTAGAAAAAAACTGCCCATGTAAAGCTCATCCAATAACCATGATTAAGTATGCTTCATCCTAGAGATGCAGGGATGGTTTGACATAAAGAAAAAGTAGACATCTCCATACCCACCAGCCTTGCACCAAGGCGGCTGGGAGCAGCCTGCCTCGCGGTTCCTTACAGCTGCGGTTGCGGTCGGTCTCCATATTGCCACCAGGCCACCACTAGAGAGGCCCAGGTATACAGACTCAATCAGATACTACCTAGCCACAAACAACATAAAGTACCTTGGCGTGACTCTAACCAAACAAGTGAAAGATCTGTATGACAGGAACTTCAAGTCCTTGAAGAAAGAAATCAAAGAAGACCTCAGAAGATGGAAAAATATTTCATGCTCTTGGATTGGCAGGATCAAAATAGTAAAAATAGCCATCTTTCCAAAAGCAATCTTCATATTTAGTACAATCCCCATCAAAATCCCAAATCAATTCTTCATAGATCTAGAAAGAGCAATTCTCAAATTTATCTGGAGTAACAAAAAAACCCAGGATAGCTAAATCTATTCTCAACAATAAAAGGAGTTCTGGGGGAATCAATATCCCTGACCTCGAGCAGTACTACAGAGCAATTGTGTTAAAAACTGCATGGTATTGGTACAGCAACAGGCAAGTAGATCAGTGGAATAGGATTGAAGACCCAGATATGAACCCACAGACTTATGGTCACTTGATCCAAAGATCAAGATAAAGAAAAAAGATAGCCTTTTCAACAAATGGTGTTGGTTCAACTGGAGGTCAACATGCAGAAGAATACAAATTGACCCACTCTTATCGCCTTGTACTAAGATCAACTCCAAGTGGATCTAGGACCTCCAAATAAAACCAGACACACTGAAACTAATAGAAAAGAAACAGGGGAATACCCTGGAGGACATGGGAACGGGGGAAAGTTTCTGAACAGAACACCAATAGCTTATGCTCTAAGATCAAGAATTGGCAAATGAGACCTCTTAAAGTTACAAAGTTTCTGTAAGGCAAAGGACACTGTCAGAAGGACAAAACAGCAACCACCAAATTGGAAAAAGATCTTCACCAACCCCACATCCAACAGAGGGCTAATATCCAATATATACAAAGAATTCAAGAAGTAAGATCCCAAAGAACCAAATAACCCTATCAAAAAATGGGGTACATAGCTAAACAAAGAATTGTCACCAGAAGAAATTCGGATGGCTGAGAAACACCTTAAGAGATGTTTAACATCATTAGTCATCAGGGAAATGCAAATCAAAACAACCCTGAGATTCCACCTCACACCAGTCAGAATGGCTAAGATTAAAAACTCAGGAGACAATAGGTGCTGGAAAGGATATGGAGAAAGAGGAACACTCTTTTACTGTTGGTAGGATTGCAAGATGGTACAACCGCTCTGGAAATCAGTCTGGCGGTTCCTCAGAAAATTGGGCATGACACTTCTAGAGGACCCTGTCATACCACTCCTGGGCATATACCCAGAGGATTCCCCTGCATACAATAAAGACACATGCTCCACTATGTTCATGGTAGCCTTATTTATAATAGCCAGAAGCTGGAAAGAACCCAGATGTCCCTCAACAGAGGAATGGATACAAAACACGTGGTATATATACACGATGGAATACTATTCAGCCATTAGAAACAATGAATTCATGAAATTCTTAGAGAAATGGGTGGAGCTGGAGAACATCATACTAAGTGAGGTAACCCAGTCTCAAAAGAGTACTAATGGTATGCAGTCACTGATAAGTGGATATTAGCCTAGAATCTTGGGACACCAAAGACACAATTCACATACCAAATGATGTCTGACAAGAAGAAAGGAATGGACACTAGTGCTGGAAAGGATCAAAGCATCAGTGTAGGAGAATACCAGAACAGGAAGTGGGAAGGGGTGGATGAGGGAGCAGGGGGAGAGAAAAGGGCATGTGGGACCTTAGGGGGGTAGGGAAACAAAAAAAGGGAAATGAAATGTAAATATAGAATATATCCAATAAAAACATTTTTATTGAAAAAAATAGAATCATTAAGAAATTGCAAAGTGAGACATCTCTGAAGATAGAAAACCTTGGAAAGAATTCAGGAGTCATAGATGCAAGCATCAACAACAGAATACAAGACATAGAAGAAAGAATATCGGATGCTGAAATTCCATACAAAGCATGACTCAACAGTCAAAGAAAATGCAAAATGCATAAAGCCTGTAACCCAAAATATCCAGGAAATCCAGGACACAATTAGAAGACCAAACTTAAGGATTATAGATATAGATGATGAGAAAGAATAATATATTTTATTTACAAGTAAATTAATTTTAAATAGAAATTGTTCTATGACAAAATTGCATATAAAAATGCATAGTCATTTTGAATTATTTCTTATGGCCACATACATATCTGGCAAAACTTTAATTTGTCTCCTTAGATGTATAATTATGAACAGGATATCCTATAGAAAGGTGGAAATTCTTACATATTTATTGAGATTAAAGACATTAATCTAATAATTTAGTATTTAATTAAGTAGTTTTGATCCAAAATCTTATTAATAATATAGGTGTATATAATTTTAATTCCTTAGTTTTAAGAATTTATGCATTTATACAATGAAATGTAATCATAAATATCACTACCATCTTCTTCTTTCTTCAATTCCTCAATACCCCAATAAATATAATAAAAATAAGTTCACGATATGTCAGGCCTCCTCTCAATTTCATGATATATATATGACACTCCACACACGCATTACACACTCACACACACACACACACACACACACACACACACATATATATATATATATATATATATATATACACACACACACACACACACACAAATCAGTGTTGCTCATATGTGCACAAGTATAGGTCCATTCACTTGTGCATGGGTACTTTACCAGTTGGCATACCCTCTGAAAAGACTGAGTTCCCCTGCACCTTTCTGTGACTGAATAAAGGGCTAGGGTTGAGATATTATCTGCTCTATTGTTACTATGATCCTTGATTGCTTTATACTATGTAGTTCTTATGAAGTTTACCACAAATGCCAAGAAATTATACTTATAATATCTATATCATGTCAAGAAGACAATTTTTCACATCATTTCTCCCTATCCTTCATCCTGTATATTTTCATTGGTGTATCATACTTTAACATTATGGTTACAAGTCTATTATAAAAATTACAGTTTTGAAGTGAAAATTTATATTATTGAAACTATGCTTCTTTGCTTTTTGCAGGGAAGAGATCTTTAGACTTACACCCTGAGCAATACACCATTGTATTTTCCTACACCAAGGAAACAAATCTTGATCATCACATAAATTGTAGCTGTTAAAATAATATAATACCTTTATCTTTGAAAATTCATATACATAGTTCATATATCACCACAGGTAGAAATTCCACTCATGAATAGCTTTCTCATTCTTGAGATATTGAACACTGATGCAATGAAATGACATGTATGACTTAAATATTTACTAACTTTTATCTTACCAGGTCGAAAACCATTTACTGAAAACACTTGGATATTCTCAGTCAAATGTTAGCTCTCAAGGGTAGAAAATGAGTTTGCAGCATGACTTCTCTAAAAAAAATGAAGGCCACAACATTTTTCTAAACATTTGAATAAATAAGATAATTTATACAGAGTTACACTGTAGCGGGTTACAAGGCTTACAGTCTTAGAGAAGATAACACACAAAAAAAATTGTATATCAGTTCAATAGAATTAGCAGCAAGTGCTCAATGAGGTCTAGCCATTTACTAGTTTTGCTGTCCAGAGCTAGAAAGAAATTAGTGATCATATTAAAAAAAACCAAGGGTCAGGCTGGAGAGATGGCTCAGTGGTTAAGAGCACTGGGTGCTCTTCCAGAGGTCCTGAGTTACAAATCCCAGCAATCTCACAGTGGCTCACAACCATCTATAATGAAATCTGTTGCACTCTGCTGGTGTGTCTGAAGAGAGTGATAGTGTACTCATATACATAAAATAAATGCATCTTTAGAAAATTTTAAAAAAAGATAGCAAGCACCATGAATGATATTTTGTTTAGGTTTAAGACATGGGTAAAACTGTGGTACAGTGAATGGATGGGGACTATGATTACAACCAGGGAAAATTCATAAGGACAATGCTTTGAAATAAGTATCTGCGAAGTATGAAGGACCAAGAAGAACCTGGGCTTGGAAGCTTCATAATCAAGAATGCCAAGAGACGGAGTATAGGCACAGCAAGAATTACAATTTTGTTCTCGTGTCTCAGCTAAATATACACTGGTCATTTGATCTGTATTAGTGCACTTGAGCCCCTGGGGAGTACCTAAATACAGCCTGGAACTAAGAGCCACATGCTAACTAACATGAAAATGAGAGCATGAAATGACAAGTATAGGCGAATGATTGAGTCAAGGCTGAGCAAATAACTGGGGCATCGACAAACACGCATAGCCTACGCAAAATAAAAAATGTAAAACTTAAGCTATGTGAGCGGTTTCAGTGTTTGTAAAGGAAAAAATGTTGGAAACGTCCCAGAAGTTTCTTGTGAACAAACACACAATTTAAATGATAATGGTAGCAATTAAATTTTAAGATGATTGTCTGCTGGTATTCATACAGCTCGGTTATCCTGACCCTGGACTGTTTGCTGACTGAAGGCTGTCTCTAATCAATAGAATATAAAACTAAGAGTGCAGGGATGTCAGTTCTGTGGCTATGATGCATAAGCCTATGACATTTGTCCTACTGGAGGACTCTCATTTGCTGACTTTGATGAAACACACTGTTATGCAAGGAGGAGGCCCAACAGACAGATAGAAACTGATTTCTTTAGTGGAATATCTCTGGGAAACTAGAGCAGCCAACGCCACAGCAGGAGGATGCAGACTGAAGGATGAGGCCATATTCTGATATAATCACTGTTGTGAGACACAGTGAAAAATTCCCCCGGACATCTCCTAAAACCCAAAATAAGTCCCGTTGAATACTTTACTGGTTAGTTTTTCTCAACCTGACAGAAACCTGACATATCTAGGAAGAGAGAATCCCTTGGTTACTGATTAATATGAGATGGATAAACCAAGTGTAGGCAGTGGTAGCCATGTGCAGGTAGCCCTGGACTGAGCATGCTCTGGAGAGCAAACTGGCGACTGGAGTTTCTCAGTGGTCTCTCCTCTGGTTACTGCCTCTCAGTTCCTAACCTTTGTCCGTGCAATGATTTCTCTTGGTGATGGAGAATAAATTACAAGGTGAAATAAATCCTTTCCTTCATAAACTGTTTGGAGTCTGTTTTGTGACAGCAATAAAAAAAGCAAACCAGGACAAGTACTTTGTCATTCCCAAAGTCTACAGCTATGTTCTAATTGTCTTTTGTGGGTGAGTTGTGGAATGTTCAACACATCCAGCTCTCTGATGCTGGACCACATACGTCATACTTCTTATAAACTGAGCTACATTGACATTTAAGAAAATTTTGTCTCTTTGTGCCTCCTATTTCTCAGTCTGGGATCTAAGAGTAGACATAAGAAGGCCAATTTATTGTGGCTTTCTCAGGCTACCAATGTCATATAAGCACTAAAGGTGGCAATCCTTAGGATTAGAGAAGATGGTTCTCATGGGTTCGCAGCAACACTCTATGCAAAGCAGAGTAGAACAAAATAACTAACATTTTTGGAAGCTTATTTAATGCTACGATTCTAAGCACTTTATAAATATTAACTCATTTGATTGTCTTTATATTATATGAACAGTTCATTGTTTCCATTTTACGGATGAGAAAATAAAGAAAAAACTGACAAATAACAAGTTTAGAGTGTAACTTTAAGTGGCACAACCAGGGTTTTAGAGTCATCACATATGCTCATTAGGAACAAATATTGATTGGTTGATTGTAAACAGAGATATCTTTATGGGCTGAGGTTTGGCTGGTAAGTGTGGCTAAACTCGTTCAGTGTACTTGAAAGTTTGATATATAAAGTAAACCTTTATAGTTGCTGCAAGCATTGTGACAGAATCTTCGTAAGTTTTGTTTTCCTTTTGAGATTACAGGGTGATAACATTAGTCCCTTCTGTCTTCTTCCACCAAATTCATGGCTTCATATTTCATTGATTGATTGATTGATTGATTGTTGTGGTTGTGGTTGTTGTTGATGTATAATTGTATGTACAGATATATTCCTAAATATATACTGCTCAGTCTGTATAATGTTACTTGTATGGATGTTTTCAGGTCTGACCACTTAGTATTGGATAATTAATTGGTATGGTCTTCCCTAGGGAAGACCATATCTCCTGATCAAAGTGTTCCTCCGTTGTTGATAGATTTTTGCATAAGACTGAGGCCTCATGGGCTTTTCCCCATCCACCTTGGCAAGTGTATTGGTATGGTCCTTGTTCAGTTCAGGTCTGAGCAGCCTTGTGAGGCTTTATGCCTCAGGTGAGGCTTTATGGATGGAGCTTCTGACATTACCAGGAGACAAAACCTCACAGCAAACTTCCTGATCTTCTGCCTCTTACAATCATTCTGCCCTCCAAGAGGCCTTAACCCACTAAGATCTACAGGGAACGAAGGAATGCTGAGAGTGGGTGTTCCTCAGGTAAGAATGCGCCAGCAGGTTATCCAATACCAAATAGTCATCCCTGGAAGCATATATACAAATAACAACATACAGACTGGGAAGGTTATATTTACACACACACACACACACACACACACACACACACACATACACACACACACACAATCTCAAAAATAAAAACGTAAACAAAGAGCTAAATATAAGACCTCAAATAGAAACTTCTAGAAGTAAAGCCCAGGGAAATCTTTCAAAAATGGGGTATGATTTTATACACACACACACACACACACGCACACACACACACACACACACACACACATATATATATATATATATACATATAAAATCACAAAAGCTATATTAGACATGTGGGAATATATTAAACTAAGAAGCCACTGCATAAAAGAGGACAAAATCAAAAGATTGAAGATGCACAACACAGAGTGAAGAGGAAATATGTATGTTTTCACTTACTGTTGTGTGGGTTACTATGGCAGTGGGTGTGTATACACTAGAGATAGAAACTCACTCTTGGGCTTGTCCATATGAGGCCAGAAACTTCACCTTGTGCTGGTCCACTTCAGCGTGTGTCACATAGTACCTGGCATATACTAGAATCATTAAATATTTACTGACTAAAGCAGCATGAGGTAAGATTGACACTGGTCTATTAAATTTTACTCTTCGCAATTTATTCGAATGTCTGTGAAATACAGCATGGTAAACTGATTCCATATTTATGAAGCTCAGGCAAGTTAGTAATAGGCAGTACTTGTAAATACCTCTTTTCTGTTATTTTCCTTTTGGAGCTTTATTCTATTTAATTTGTTTTTTATCTCTCTTATACCAGTGATTCCCTAGTGACGTGCTTTTGAAAAACAAGGATGTCCTTGTTTGTATATGAATAATTCATTCACATTTTGTTCCACCTACCAATTTTACTGACATTGAAATGTGGCATAATCAAGCATATTTTCATTAATATTAAAACTATGTAAAAGTAGGGCAGAGTCTATTTTGCATTAATAAAAGTTCTCATCAATGTAAAATATTTTCACATTATCAAAATTAGTATGCAGAAATGCAAATATGGTTCTCCCAAGGTTCTAAAACTTGATCTCACAGGAAGGTAGTTATTCCTGGGACTCCTCTAAATCTTCTGTTGAATTATACTGATGTGGTAGGTTTGTAAGGACTTGAATGACTTTGAAGGAGTCATTCTATTTCTGGCTCAACATATGTGAAAATTAATTAACTTATTCTACAAAATATAGAAAATCCCTAAAATTTCTCTTCCTTCAATTACCTGAATAAATAACCAGCTGAAAGCTTTTTTAATTTGTTCTTTTATTGTCAAATCCATGAGAAAAAGAAGAACAAAATTATGTTAAGTATCTGTATCAGTGCAAGCTCGCCCTACCCATTGTTGGTATGAATTGAAGGTAGGGGTCTCCATGATCTCCAAAACTCCACACCTCCCATATCCTCCTGACAGATTATCAGAGAGCACTGACTACAGAGCTCCTCATTGTTTCTATAAGGGCCAGTAAGGAACACCTAATGCACACCTCCACACTGACTCTAAAAGGGCCAGAAGCGAACTGTGGAAACATGGATCCTCACTGCCTCTCATAGGATCAGCAATGGCCACTAGATCTCCAGATCCTCAATGTCTCATGCGTGCCTTTTCTAGGCTGGTCTTTTGTGGATATTAAGCATCATATCATCTCTGTAAACTTCAGCATTCTTCCTCATGTTTCCACTGATTTTCTTTTTTTCTCTATTTATTGTTATTATTATTATTTTAATTTTTTTATAGTCAAGTCATTAAACCTGTCCCATTCTACCCTCTGAGTGGTCCTCATCCCATTCTTCCTCTCCTGTCTCCAAGAGAATGTCTCCATCCCCATACAACAACCAAAAATAAAATAATCCAAACTACTCTTGATATTAGTATTTGTGATTGAATTTCACAAAGGATTATAGATAATAAAGAATTGTGTGTTCTGATACAGTGCTCAAACTACCTGTGAAAGAACATTTTCTCATTATAAAGAACACATAAACAGGAACACATTTGGAAGTTTATATTAATTAAGCCTGTAAAATATTATTGTATTTATGCCAATATCTGCTGCATAGATCCTGCTTCTAATTTGTCATTAAGCTATTACAAGCACAGGAAATTTGTGTGTTATTGGTTCTTATATCTTACAGCTGTACAAGAAAGAGTAGATCAGGAAGAATAGCATTTGAGTAGATTCCAGAAGTGTCATGCCCAGTTTACTGAGGAACCACCAGACTGATTTCCAGAGTGGTTGTACCAGCTTGCAATTCCCACCAGCAGTGGAGGAGTGTTCCTCTTTCTCCACATCCTCGCCAACACCTGCTGTCTCCTGAGTTTTTAATCTGATCCATTCTGACTGGTGTGAGGTGAAATCTCAGGGATGTTTTGATTTGCATTACCCTAATGACTAATGAACCCAGAGGATTCCCCAACACATAATAAGGACACATGCTCTACTATTCTCATAGCAGTCTTATTTATAATAGCCAGAATCTGGAAAGAGCCCAGATGTCCCTCAATGGAGGAATGGATAGAGAAAATGTGGTATATTTACACAATGGAATACTACTCAGCAATTAAAAACAATGAATTCATGAAATTCTTAGGCAAATGGTTGGAACTGGAAAATATCATCCTAAGTGAGGTAACTCATTCACAAAAGAACACACATGGAATGCAGTCACTGATAAGTGGATATTAGCCCAGAAGCTTTAAATACCCAAGACACAACTCACATATCAAATGATTCCCAAGAAGAATTAAGGAGAGGGCCCTGGTCCTGGAAAGGCTAGATGCAGCAATGTAGGTGATTACCAGGACAGAGAAGTGGGGGGGGGGGGGTTGATTGGGGAATGGGAAAAAGGAAGAGGGCTTATGGGTCTTATGGGGAGGGGGGAACTGGGAAATGGGAAAGCATTTGGAATGTAAACAAATAATATAGAAAAAAAAGTAAAGGTAGGCATAATAGAGTTTTAGTTTAAAACTTTTAGAGTTCTAATTTCAGTAAGATATCTGATTGGAAATGAAGGAATGAAAAATAAAGAACGGTAGACAACAATCTAGGAGGGTACCTTATATTGACCTCGGGTCTCAACATACATAAATATGCAGTGAAACATCATCACACAAGTAAGCATGCACATGCACACACAGACACCCACCGAGACGCACGTGTGCATGCAAGCATGCTCATACACATATACACACACCCACAAACCCAATGTGTAATTCCATCATAATTCATATCAATTTTCACCAAAGACAACATAATCTTGACCATATAACTATAACTATCATTCAATCCCACATGCTTCAATTTCTTTAGCTTGACTCTTGTTTTCCTCTTTGTATCTCTTCTAATCTTTAATACAGCATCAGTGTGCATAAAGGATTTGGCAGGACAGTAGAAAAAATACATGCCTGCAACTGTAAATTGTTGCAAATTGTGGGTAACAAAGTTAATTATATATAAAATATATCAACAGTTTTTCAAAGATCATGGAGCTTGTGCCCCAGTTCACGAAGATAACATGGAGTCAGTTAGGAGAGCCAGATCCTGTTCTTTGTTTTCAGTCTCCCAAGTTTTTTGAACAGTGTATGCACTCCGTGGTTAGAGAGCTAATATGAGTCAGGAACTCATATTCCATTAGGATTCCCCGCCACTCCAAGCATCACTCAATTTCAATTGTCTGCTCTACAAATTGGATACAGTACATATTGCCTACAACTCTCTGCAGAATCTGAAAGGTCTAAATGAGTTATTAGCTGTAGAGTGGTTAATACTCCTGAGGAAATAGAATTGCCTCCTTCAGGACAGAAATGCTCCCCTTAAACACTGCAAACAACTTCAGTGCTTTGTAACATAACAAAAGAAATTTCAGTCTTTGGATATTTTCCTTCCTTCTTTTCATGAAAAACTATGTGACAAAAGGCACAGATGGAATGACACAGCTGATTTTCTACTCAAATGTCAGGATGGCAGCAAAAACCAATGTTTTCACAGCAGTGAGGCAACCAAAAACCTTCAGAATAAATGCTAAGTCTTAGAGGAGGATTTCACGGATACCCGACTTGCCAGCTTAACGTGCTTCATCTACAACATCCCAAAGACCACACAAAATAATACACAGCTAATGTCTGTTGTGGATACCATTAAGTTACTGAACATATCGCATTGCATATTCATGAGAGCTCATGTCTTTCTCTTAATAATATACACAGAAGGACAGTTAAGCTTTCCAGTCACATGGCAAAGAAAATGCCAAAATAAGTCAGTATAATGTGATGCCCTGAAACAAATAACACTGAGACAATATGTATAAAGTGGGAGATGCAACAATCTTTAATGGCGATCAACATATCACAAGGGGAAAAGAAAGGAAAGTCAGCCCCTGGAGTAAAGGACAAACTGAGTTGATTGTGTTTTTGTGAAATGGGCAGCATTAAGAAAAGTTTAGATTATTAGCAGGAAGAAATGTGATGAAAATAAGGAGGCATTATCTTACAAGATACCATCCTGAGTGCATTAGCATTTTAATCACAGGTGTGTTCAGAAAATCATCTCAAGCTTTAAATACAAGAGATATCTGAAAATGTACTCATTTTTTTCTTTTATTTATTTATTTTTTAATTGGATATATTCTATATTTACAATTCATTTCCCTTTTTCTGGTTCCCCACCCCCAAAGATCCCACATGCCCTTTTCCCTCCCCCTGCTCCTTCATCCACCCCCTCCCACCTCACTGTTCTTGTACTCCCCCACAATGATGCTTTGGTCCATTCTAGCACAAGTGTCCACTCCTTTCTTCTTGTGAGACATCACTTGATATGTGATTTATGTCTTTGGTGTTCCAAGCTTCTAGGTTAATATCCACTTATCAGTGACTGCATACCATGGGTATTCTTTTGAGATTGGGTCACCTCACTTAGTATGACGTTCTCCAGCTCCATCCATTTCTCTAAGAATTTCATGAATTCATTGTTTCTAATGGCTGAATAGTATTCCATTGTGTATATATACCACATTTTTTGTATCCATTCCTCTGCTGAGGGACATCTGGGTTCTTTCCAGCTTCTGGCTATTATATATAAGGCTGCTATGAACATAGTGGAGCATGTATCCTTATTGCATTCTGGGGAAACTTCTGGGTATATTCCCAGGAGTGGTATGGCTGGGTCCTCTGGAAGTATCATGTCCAGTTTTTTAAGATTTATTACACGAATGTTTGTGTGAAAGTATGTATCTGTGAGTACAGGAACATGTGGAGGGTGGAGGCATAGATTCCTGTTGGAGCTAGAGTTATGTTTAGTCATCAGCCACATAGTGTACTGGGGACCACACTTGAGTCTTCTCTAGCCTGTAAAATTTGTTCATTTTAAATTCTTTTTTTTGTTGTTGTTGTTTGGGGAAAGAAGATTTTTATTGAATAACTGTGTTGGAGAACAGGCTACAATAAGGAGAGTGTGGGTTCTGACACAAGATCAGAGCTTAGCTCTTTGAGTTGCTTCTAGTCTTTTGGCTTTAGGAGGTGGGTCATTGCATGTAGGCTTGAGGGTATGAGTTCAGACCCCTATGACAATGGCATGGTAGTGCACATCGACATCATTTCCAGTGTTTTGTAAGATTAAAGTCAAAGACAGGAACCTCTTGGCTCCTTAGGCTGGCACTTACAACACTGAACAAAAAGATAGAAGTTGAGGACCAACAGCTATTATTCTCCCCTGACCTCAATGCTTTCCTGCAGTCATCCACTCACATCACACACACACACACACACCACACCACACCACATCACATCATATCACATGTAAGCAGAGATAGAGAGAGAATGTATGAGAGAGAATGTATATGTGTGTAAGAGAGAGACAGAGACAGAGAGAGGTGCAGGAGGGAGGGAGAGAGAGGGGGAAAGGGAGAGGGAGAGGGAGAGAGATTCAGAGAGACAGAGAGAGACAAAGAAACATGACAGAGGCAGAGACAGAAACAGAGAGACACATATCCACTACATGCATAAAAGTTTTATGAAGAGGGAATAATTCTGCATGTGTGTTTGGCTTTTTACTATATTAGCCATTCACATTAGAGAACTAATAACATTTTTTTCCTGTCAGCACAAATTTATTCTGCTGTGCTATTAAAATAATACAATAAAATTTAAACTTCTGATTTTTTTCAAATTAAAGCATAATTCTCTAAATCTCAGGATTTTAGATCCACATGCAAATGTCAGGCCCCCATTTATATAATGGCAATGAACAACTAAAATATGAATTTAAAAAGTGATTTGCAACACCAAATACTATTGGCATTAGAATTCTTAAGAATTAAATTAACAAAAGATTTGTGATGCATGTGTACTGAACAGTGTAAAACATTGTTAAAAGAAAATCAAGGTCCATCTGAATGGAGATTATTTATTGTTTTTATTAATTTTATATTGAAGTCAATTTTGCCAAAAGTGAAAATGTAGTCATTTCAGTCAGTATCAAAATCCTAGCTGTCTTTATAGAAGTGGTTGATCACTAAATGTTAGCATTTGAACAGGAAGGAAAACAGCTTGGAATAAAGTTTTAATGAAGAGCAATCAGATTAGTTGTCTTTTAAACACTATAAACACATGGCATTAAAGAGAATGAGACTGGCATTATGGCAGGCACATCAATTCAGAAAGACGGACTATGTAACTATAAGCACATCCACCACTGCAAATCAGCTTTCAATGCAGATGCCAAGAAAAAGTAAGAGGGCAAAGGCTGTGTTTTCAATAAAAAATAGGATATAGTAGCTGTGTGTGTGTGTGTGTGTGTGTGTGTGTGTGTGTGAGTGTGTGTGTGTGTGTGTTTGTATGTATGTATGTGTTATTGTTGGGCGTGTTGTCTAATAAAGTGCTGTGACTATTACTTTAAAGGGTCACAAATATGATGTACACATAAGCATACAAACTTATCATTAACCTAATTACATGAAGTGAATGTGCAAGTTTTGTAAGAAAACTTAGGAGGAAGTCTTCATGAACTTTACAGACCAACTACCAACGATGGAATACTGAATTAGAGAACACTCAAAACCACATTGGTCCTTCAATAAAAAAAAAAAATCGAAAGCACATCATTTGGGTGACCTTTACTACATGACAGTGCTTAACCATATCTTCTATGAATTCTAAACACAAGACAGCTGAAGCATCACCTGGGTTCCTGACCTATTTATCTACCTTCATTTTTCTCACCAGGTGGTCAGTGTTGTGCACAGTGCACATGTCAGTGTGAAGGTATGGTTCTAGTTCAGGGAACTGTAAATATAAAAGGAGAATACAAAATCGATTTTTCTTGCATCTCAGTTATGTTCTCTCAAGTTTAAATGCAATCTTCAACTTTAAAAGATGAACTATGATGATTAAAAAGAAAGATAACTAACTCAAAATAGATGCTCCGTTGTTCATTCAATCTTGCAGCTGCAGCCTTCTGACAGGTAATCCGAGCCTTAAGCTTCTCCTGTTGTATCTATCTTCTTCCCCCAAGGCCCATTACTTTCAATGATTTGCTGTATTTCTATTTAATGGTTCAATGGCAATCATATACTTTAAATTTGCATAACAAAGTGGCCAAGTAAGCAAGATAACTTTTTCTAATTAACCAGAGGTTGCCAAAACAATTCATTATTTCAACTTCCCATACTTAGTAGGAATAAAACGTATCCACATTCTGCAGTCAAACTTATAAATTGGCTATAAAAGTGACTTCACTTCACTACAAATACTATTCTTCTAACCACAAATATCGTTATTCACTTCCAGTTAGTACAATAGCCTTTACAATCGTACAGTGCCTATGTTTCTTGTAATTCAGGTTTACATAGCTTTAAATTATTGTTAACTCAAGTAATTGTCAATTCTCTTTTCTAACTAGAGTTGTCAATACTAATATATTTCAGTGGTATACACACTCCAAAATTTCTCAGTGCTAGTTATATTACCTTACTGTTTTTTTATTAAAAAAAAAACAATTTTTTTTACTATATTCTGTTTATGGATTTCATGAGAATGTTCCCAAATTGGCAAAATGCCTTGTTTTCATGCCTGAAGACACAGAGTGATGCATAAAAGAGACCAGGACAGAAAAAAGTAACCAAAGCAACAAGTCAGAGTGTGAGATTGTGATTTCAATGTTATGCACTTTCCAGTGAACCAAGCATCTGCATAGATGCACAAAGCCATCTCCACACTGTGTTCATTATGTTCCCTATCATTTCATGTTCTCAGTCCATATTCTCCTACTTTTAACTCAAATATTTGCATCTACCCTTACTCTTATAGCTATATTCTGTCTGCTAAAACTTATTTTCTGTGAGTCTTACTTTTATGTTGTATATTACATTACTTTCCTATCAAGTTCCATTTTTTGTGTATATTTTCTCTTCT
The DNA here is from genome assembly GCA_964023405.1 of Apodemus agrarius. NCBI lineage: Eukaryota > Metazoa > Chordata > Mammalia > Rodentia > Muridae > Apodemus > Apodemus agrarius. The sequence goes on along the minus strand of OZ030009.1, from coordinate 132,416,305 downwards.
GCCTATATTATGTTCAAATATCTCTCTTCCTCATCGACATGCTAACCTTTCTTATCACTAGCACTTGTCTTTGATCTACCATCTTGTCTTTCATCTACTTTCTAACTCAGGACATATTTTCAACAACTCATCCTTTTTTATTTAATGTCTTGAGGCACTGATCTTATTTCACGGAAATGTTATTTCATCAACAAAATTAATAACTTTTCCTATAAACACGCTTTCCAAATCCCCTTTTATACTAGACACATACCTTGAACACAACTACAATAAAGACTCAGCTCTACAGAACTGTCCTATGAAACTCCAAGAAAGCCAGAGAACAAAGTTGAACAAATACACAGGAGTCTGCTGTTGCCAGGAGTGCCAATAGCTAAAGCTAAGCTAATAGCAAAGCTAGAGAGGGAAATCACAATTCCCCTTTATTCTGACTAGAATGCCCTTTATTCTCAAATGTAAACATATAAGCAACAACAAAAACTTTGAGAATAGCAATATCTCTACCTTAAAAGAGTACCACATTTGTGGTCCTGTATGTGTGTGTGTATGTGTGTGTGCTTGTGTGTGTGTGTGTGTGTGTGTGTGTGTGTGAACTTGTGATCAATTCAACTGTTGTTCCTTGGTTCTTCAGGAGCCAATCTCTTCTGTTTTGTAGCAAAGGACCTCAAGTCTTCCTGGAACTTGAGATGTGCTAATTAGGCTAGTCTCACTAGTCAGTGAGCTATAGAGATCCCTCTAATTCTGGTTCTCTAGCACTGAGAGTACAAACCGTCTCTACTCTTCCTGGCTTTTTACCTGCATGTCAGGAATCTAATTCCAGGTCCTATACTTTAAACAGCAAACACTTTACCAACTGAACAATCCCTCTAGCACTCCAAAGTTGACATTAATAAACCAGTCTTTCCTATCAGCATTTCTTTCCTCAGAGAGATGCTAAGAAGACCTAAGAAGTCTAGATGATGTTTTTTCTCCTGTTCCACTTCACACCATAAAGAGTGTCAGGTGAGAACCCAGAATTTATAGAAGTTAAATCTATGCCATTTCTTTATTACCACCACCATTTCAAAACAAGCAATTACAAGTAAAACTTAAATTATCTCAACTTTTAAAAATGGAATAAAATATTTGACATTATAAGTATGTTTATATATATATGTATATAATTATACTCCACAGTATATAAATATAATATTCAAATGATATAAAGTACCTACTTATATTATGGATAAAATTTTTCTGGTTTACAGCTCTGGGCTTCAGGTCTCTGAGTGGCGACCTTCCATCCTGGCAGTCAAGCTGACAGCTTGTCACGGTTACAAAGTCACAACTAAGCAGGTGGGTAACCTGCAATTTCTCCTTTGATGGTTACAGACTGTCATCGAAGTTTGTTCTGGAGTACGAGTTGCTGTCCTGGCCCATGAATAAAGCTGGCACTGATCGGTGTACTAGCATGATTTTGGTAACCTACAGAGTTTCTGAACTGGCAACAAATAGCAATCCTTTACCTGGTGACAATATTAACAACAGGGGACAACTTCAGTGCAGGCAGCAATCCCAGAGTCATTAATTCTCATGTGGAGTTAAAGTGGTCAAGGAAGCTGTATAATGACAGTAAACTCTGCCGTTAATTTTAAAATTAGCATACAATAACTTTGATTGCTCTTTAAAGTAATTAATATAGACTATGGTTGTCAAGTGCATGAAGTAGTGTGTCATCTGAAATATGTTGGGACAGTAGCCACTGTGTTTGAAACTAGTTATCATACCTATACTTGAAAATTTCTCCAAGTCCTTAGGTTTGTTTGTAATCAATTTTTTGTTTGTTGTATTTGTTGGCACTAAACAAGCAATGACAAAGTACTGAAAGAAACAAATATTTCTTAGGTTTTGCTTGTTTGTTATTTCATGTGTGTGTATGTATGTATGTATGTATGTACATATGTATGTATGCATGTATATATGTATGTATGTGTACAGGTCCAGGTAAACATACATGCATGCTTGTGTGGTACCAGGGACAACTTAGAAGGTTATTACAAGAAAAGGCAGCAGGATTTCTCATTGACTTAAAGCTCACTAATTTGACTGTGCTAGCTAGAGAGTGAGGCCCAGCAATTTCCAGGTCTCTTCTTCTATAGCACTGGGAGTCATAGCACAGTAATCAGGGCAAGCATTTTAAAGAGATATGAAGACCAAACATATTTTCACACTTTCAAGGCAAGAGATTTCCTTATGACCCATTCCACATAGCCACTTCATCTTATTTTTAATCATGAAGTAAGTCTATATTCTTTATCATTATAATGGAATGCCAGAACATTGGAAATCATTTAAATTTAAAAAGAAAACATAGATTGTAAGAGTTAGTTAGGATTAATAAGATTTAAATTAGTATTTGTGGACTACTTTGGGGTTTAAAGGAAACAAAAAAACCTAATGCATGTCAATAACATGTAATCTTCATAGTAACATTTGGAATGTAAATACCATTTCACTGACATAACATTGTTATTCAATGCCAAATTAGTAAACTAAAATCTAGAACTATTTAGAATGAAATAGATTTTACTTATTTAAATACATTTAAAAGTTGTTTTCTATGGCATTAATTTACTGGGATTCCTAACAATGCCATTAAGAAGTTAGGCACCACAATTCATTTCACCAGATCTTAAAACACCAGAAATTGCAGTAGAATTTGTAAAGAGCCACATTATTTAACTATAAAAAAGAATACTTGATGTTGCTGGATGCTTACCTAGGCAACAAAAAATAAGAGCAGAGCTATTTACTTCTTTTCTCTCAAGATGACAGAAAATCACATTATAAAACTATTTTAAAATTATAATTATTACCAATCTCTTGCTGCAGCTTCCCAGTATATCAGAGGCAGGAAGCCCTGTAGCTCTAATCTAGTTAGTGCATTAATAGGACATGAGAAAATGTGTTACATTTCTCCCAGTGGCAAAGCAGCAGCAGAACATGTACGTAGCAAGCCAGGGAATAGTTCAACAATGGCAAGCTCAAGGCTCTATCCCCTCTGAATAGGATCTTATAAAAAAATAGAGACATGACATAGGTATCCATAAGTGTGCACCATAAAATACTTAGGGTAAGTGTGTGTCAAGCTTGCCGGTAAGATAACTGATGAATGAACTTAATTCAAGTAGCAGGTCTCAGTGGAGGGAATAAAGGGGATGACCCTGTGGAAATACTCTCACTATGACTCCCCTCAATCGGAAAAACAAAGATGGCTGCCTGTTTGCTGAATCTACAATAAGAATGTTATTTCCTCGATCATCTTCATGCATGAGACATAAACCACAAAATTAAAATCTGGCATTCCTACTTTATTGAAGAATCACATGGGCCCATTTACCATGCAGTCGTGGATCTCATACAACCCCATTTATCTCAGTTAACTAAATCATAGTTTGTAGTTTCCAGTTTGTCCCACCAACAACCCTCACTTCCTAAAGAATTGAGTGTTTCTTGTTTATTCCATTCATTTTAGTACCAATAACTGCCTTGACTAACCAAGTAATATTGGTAAAAGGGGAAGATGATCATATCCAGTTTAAAGCCCTCTGTTGGGGTCAGAATTTCCCAATAATCTACATCCCAAATGCTTGAGAATTATAACATGCAGACATGCGTGAGACCTATAATTTATTGGCCTCTCCTCTCACATATATCAACCAGTGAGGTCTGCAAAATTCACAGATGAGAAAACTATGTATGATGAGTAACAGGCACAGGTCTCAGTAGATTGTGGACCTGTTGCTGAAAGTCTAATCTCTGCCTAAATCTTTTATTTAAGTAAAATAATATATATTTAATAAAGATTTAACACTCCCCATAATTTCACTAAATCAGAATCATTGTTCAGCTTCCATGTGTATGTGGGCTTTCTGCTGTTGTTATTGAAGACCAGTCTTAGTCTGTGGTGATCTGATAAAATGTGTGGGATTACTTCAATTTTTCAGACTTTTTGTATATTCACGGGCATCTCTTTTTTTAGGTTAGGAAAGTTTTCTTCTATAATTTTGTGATATTTACTGGCTCCTTAAGTTGGGAATCTTCACATTTTTTCTAAACCTATTATCCTTAGGTTTGGTCTTCTCATTGTGTCCTGAATTTTTTGGATATCTTGATTTAGGAGCTTTTTACATTTTGCGTTTTCTTTGATTGTTGTGTCAATGTTTTCCATGGTATCTACAGTATCTGAGATTCTCTCTTCTGTTTCTTGTATTCTTTTGGTGATGCTTGCATCTATGAGTTCTGATCTCATTGCTAGGTTTTCTATTTCAATTGTTTTGTCCCTTTGTGATTTATTATTTCTATTTCCATTTTTAGATCCTGGATGGTTTTGTTCAATTCCTTCACCGGTTTAGGTGTGTTTTCCTCTAATTCTTTAAGAGATGTTTGTGCTTCCTCCTTAAGGGCTTCTGCCTTTTTACCTGTTTTCTCTGGTATTTCTTTAAGGAAGATATGTCCTTCTTAATGTCCTCTATCATCATTATGAGATGCGTTTTAAAAACAAACCTTGCTTTTCTTGTGTGATTGGACTATACAGGACTTTCTTTGGTGAAAAAAGTGGGTTCTGATGATTCCAAGCAGCATTTATTTGTGCCTTTATTTCTGTTGCTTATGTTCTTGTGCTGGCCTTTCTCCATCTGGGTATCTCTAGAGCTACCTGCCCTGGCTGTCTCTGACTGGAGCCTTTCCTTCCTGTGATCGAGGTTGTGTCAGAACTCCTCAGAGTTCAGCTATTTCTGTGATCATGTGATTCTTGTATCCTGTGATCCTGTGATCCTGGGTTTGTCAGAGCTCCTGGGAGTCAAGTTGCCTCTGGGATCCTGAGACCCTTGTGTGACCAAACTCCCGAGAAGCTGTTGTGTCAGATATCCTGGGAGTTAAGCTTTCTCTGGGTGTTGCAGTGGTGGGTGGGGAGCCGGAGCTCTGGGTTTACTGAGGGCACAGATGCAAACTGGAAGGAACCTGTGCTTCTCACTGGGCTGGGCTTTGTGTTTCCCTGGTTCCTGTGAGAGTTCCAGTTACCTGGAGTGTTGGGAAAGATGTTGTGGAATCAACTGTCATCTTGAGTGTGTCAGAGCTCCGGTGCTCCCAGGAGTGTATAATTTTCTGGGAGTCAAGCTTCCTCTGTGACACTGTGATCTTGTGTGATCCTGGGCATTTCAGAGCCTTTGGGAGTTGGGCTCCCTCTGGATGTTTTAAGAGTGGGTGCAGAGCTAGCACTCCAGGTCTGCTCTGGGTTTAAGTTGAGACTGGAAGGAACCCATGCCATTGTCTGGGTGGGGATTCCTATGTCTCTGGACCCCAGGACACTTAGTTATCCCTGTTTTTAGAGCAGAGGTTGTGGCCTCTCCTGTGATCCTGGGCATTTCATAGCATCTGGGAATCAGGCTTCCTATGAGTGTTGAAGGAGTGGGTGCAGAGCCAGAGCCCCAGGTGTGTTCCAGGTGCAGGTTCAAACTGAAAGGAATCTGTGCCACTAGCCCGGGTGTCCCAATTACTCAGCATGTTGGGGCAGATGTTGTGTCCTCCTCACCTGTAATTCTGGCTTTCTTACAGCACCAGGGAATCGAGCTTCGGGGTGTTGTGGTACTGGGTGCCAGAAACTGAGACTCTTATGTGGGGCAAATTCTTACCCTCTTTTCAGTTTTCTAATCTTCTTTGCTTCCAAGTATCACAGAGATAATAAACCCTACCATTTTTCAAGGGGCTTTCCATTTAAATAAAATAAGTTTCAAAATAGTACTTTTAGGTAGATACAATATTATCAACATCTTACAGAGGAATCGTGAGACTGGAAAATAATAAATAAGTTATCTGACTGTATGAAACTAACAATGTGACTTTGTCACTTGTCTTTTATGAAATGAAATTTGTTATTACCTCCTAACTCTGTCTTCAGGAACTGGCTTTCTTTGTTCTACAGAACAGTAGGAAATCAGGAGCAAGCAGAGCATGAAAACTCAGTATGCACGCAAGAGGGAAGGATGCGGGACAAACACTGTCCCAGTCGAATCATTTAGGCCACTGAGCACTATGTGGATGAGAGACTGAGATCTGGCTCTCTCTGGATGATAGCCTTCTTGTCATCTATTCTAGCATGAAGATTATCCTGTACTGTTGAATGGGTAAACATGTAGTAGCACATAAGAATGTTGCATATATTATGATGAGTCAAAGAAACCAGAGCAAAAGTCTGAACTGTATGGATCCTGTTATTGGATCATTCTGAAAAAGGTTAAAGGGCAGAGGAAGTGAACATTTTGGTAGACACTAAGGGCTTGGGTTATGTTGACTGCAGAAAAACACTATTGTGGGTTTGCAGAGCACTGGGTCAGGACTATATATTTATTGTTAACATGGCTACCAAATGAATGGTAGCCAAATCCATTTAACAGTAACCAGGAAATATAAGTGTTATTGAATGCAGTTTTAAAAGCCCTCTGTCTCCCATTGGTTAACTTTGGAATGGTATAGAATGAAGGAGATGAAGTTAGAAGATCCTGAATCATTTGAATTCTTGATTCATTATTTTTCACTATTAATTAAATAGCTATTGTAATTTTTTTAAGTCTCAGTACACAACATAAGGATAAGCCAATTCACCTTAGCTTTCTGTGTCTTCATACATGACATGAGATAATATTCTAAATTTAAGAGTCACAGAAAAGTGAGATGTAGTGTCATTCAATAGACGGTAATGCCAGTACAGGTAATTATGCTCATCTCCACAAGACAGAAACTATTTTCTTTTAAGATTTCAGAGACTAATTCTTGTAGTTCTGAGTTAGATATTTGCATTAGGTCACACATTTTCACAAAAGATCCTCGTGCTATGGGTGATGACTTTTTAACAATTAAATATTCCAAAATGTATGAATTCAGCATTTATTATAGGTATTTATCACGAAGGATAGATAGCATTAATCTGTAGACTGCTTTTGGTAAAATAGTCAAGCTTACTATATTAATCCTACTGATCCATGAGCATGAGAGATCTTTCCCTCTCCTGGGATCTTCTTTGATGTCTTCCTTCAGGGACTTGAAGTTCTTGTTAAACAGATCTTTCACTTGCTTGGCTAGAGTTACAGCAAGACATTTTATACTATTTGTGACTACTGTGAAGAGTGTTGTTTCCTTAATTTCATTCTCAGCTCATTTATCCTTTGTTTAAAGGGAAGTTACTATTTTTTTTAGTTAATTTTATAACCAGCCACATTGCTGAAGCTGTTTATCATTTGTAGGAGGCTTCTGGAAGAATTTTTGGGGCTGCTTATGTATACTATCCTATCATTCGTAATTAGTAATACGTTGACTTCTTCTTTTCCAATATGTATCCCTTTGATCTCCTTTTGTGGTCTTACTGCTCCAACTAGAACTTTGAGTAGTACTCCATTGAATAAATAGGGAGAGAATAGGCAGTTTTGTCTTGCCTGTGATTTAAGTTTCTCTCCATTTAATTTGATGATGGCAGTTGGTCTGATGTATATTGCTTTTATTATGTTTAGGTATTTGCCTAAAATTCCCCATCTCTCGAAGACTTTTAACATGAATGGGTGTTGTATTTTTGTCAAATGCCTTTTCTGCATCTAATGAGATGATCATGTGTACTGGCTGGTTTTATGTGTCAACTTGACCCAGGCTGGAGTTACCACAGAAAAAGGAGGTCCAGAAGAACTGAAGGGGTTTACAGCCCCATGGGAAGAACAATGATTTTGGTCGCCCAGATCCCCCAAGACTCCCAGGGACTGAACCATCAACCAAGGAGCACATATGCTTCCAGCCAAAAATGTGGCAGAGGAAGGCCTTGTTGGACATCAGTCGAGAATTGGTCCTTGGTCAGGTAAAGGTTCAACAGAGGCCCCATCAAAGGGAAACCGAGGGAGGGGGAGGTGGGAGTGTGTCAGGTGGAGGGTCATATACATGGAGGTAGGGGGAGGAAGTAGTGGGGTGGGGGCCTTTGGGGAGGGGTGAAATTGGGAAAGCTTTTACAATGGCAATGTAAATGAAGATAATATTCAATTTAAAAAAAAAGGAGCTTCAGTTGGGGAAGTGCCTCCATGAGACCCAGCTGTGGGATATTTTCTCAATTATTGATCAAGGGGGTAAGGCCCCTTGTGGGTGGTACCACCTCTGGGCTGGTAGTCTTAGGTTTTATAAGATAACAGGCTGAGCAAGCCAGGGGAAGAAAGGCAGTAAGAAACATCCCTCCATGCCCTCTGCATCAGCTCCTGCTACCTGACCTGCTTGAGTTCTAGTCCTGACCTCCTTTGGTGATAAATAGCAATTTGGAACTGTAAGCTGAATAAACCCTTTCCTCCCCAACTTGCTTCTTGGTCATGCTGTTTGTGCAGGAATAGAAACTCTGATGAAGGCATTATGTGATTTTTTTTCTGTGAGATAGTTTATATAGTGGATTACATTGATGGATTCCCATTAACCAACCTTGCATCCCTGGGATTAAGCTTATTTGATCATGGTGAATGATGGTTTGGATGTCTTCTTAGATTCAGTTTGTGAGAATTTTATTGAATATTTTTGCATCAACACTTATAAGCAAAATTAGTCTGAAGTTCTCTTTCTTTATTGTGTCTTTGAGTGGTTTCGGTATAAGAGAAATGGTGATATCTTAGAATGAATTAGGTAGAATTTTTTTCTGTTTCTATTTTGTAGAACCGTTTGAGGGATAATATTGGTATTAGGACTTCTACAGATTCAATGTAATTCCCTACAAAATTGCAACTCAACTCTTCACAGAGATGGAAAGAACAATTCTCAACTTAATATGGAATAACAAAATACCAAAGTAGCAAAGCCAATTCTCAACAATAAAAGAACTTCTGGGGAAATCACCATCCCTGACCTCAAGCTGTACTACAGAGCAGTAATGATAAGAACAGCATGCTACAGAGACAGATAGGTAGGTCAATGGAAAAGAATTGAAAAAAAAACCCACACACCTATGGACACACTATCTTTGACAACAAAGCCAAAAATGTCCAGTGGAAAAAGAAATAAACTTCCAAAAAAAGGTGTTGGTCTACCTGGCAGTCTGCATGTAGGAGGATGCAAATTGATGCATATTTATCACCTTGTACAAAGCTAAAGTCCAAGTGGATCACAGACTTCAACATATAGCCAGATACATTGAATTTAATAGAAGAAGTGGGAAATAGCCTCTAACACATTGGCAATTTGGTAAATTTCTTGAACAGATCACCAATGGCTCAGACGCTAATATCAACAATTGACAAATTGGAACTCATGAACCTAAAAAGCTTCTGTAAGGCAAAAGACGCTGTTAATAAGACAAAATGACAACCTACAGATAGGGAAAAGATCTTTACTAACTCTATAACCAATAGACACATAATATACAAAATATGCAAAGAACTCAAGATGTTAGACTCCAGAAGACCAAGTAACCCAATTTTAAAATTGTGCTACAGAGATAAACAGAATTCTTTACCAAGGCCAGGAAGCACTTAAAGAAATGTCTTAAAAAATTAGTAATCAGAGAAATGCAAATTAAAACAACCCTGAGATTTCACCTTACACCAATCAGAGTGGATAACATAAAAAATTCAGGGAACAGCAAATGTTGGCAAGGATATGGAAAAAGAAGAACCTTCCATTGAATTACAAATTGGTACAACCACTCTGGAAATCAATCTGGCAATTCCTTTGAAAATTAGAAATAGTCCTACCTGAAGACCCAGCTATACCACTCCTGGATATATACCGAAAAGATGCAGCACCATATCACATGACACATGCTCCACTATGTTCATAGCAGTCTTATTTGTAATAGGCAGAAGCTTGAAATAATCCAGATGTTTCTCAACCAAAGAATGGATACAGAAAATGTGGTTCATTTAAACAATGGAATACTACTGAGCTATTAAAAACCAGGACCTCATAAATTTTATACACAAATGGATGGAACTTGAGCATATCCTGAATGAGATAACCCAAACTCAAAATGTATGTGCTCATTGGTAAGTGGAAATTAGATAAAAAGTTCAGAATATCTATGATTCAACTCACAGACCATATGAAGCACAAGAATAAGGAAGGCTCAAGTGCTGATGCTTCAACAACACTTAGAAAGAGGAAAAAATAATCACATGAGGCAGAGGGAGGGACAGTCCTGGGTGTAAGAAGGGAGTGTGAGAGAAAAAAGGGGACAGGATCAGATATCAGGGAGAAACTGGAGATAAGCAATAGAGGGCCAGAAGAATGAATAGAAATATTCAGCAGTTTGGGGGCAAGCAGGAAAAATCTCTAGAAAGTCTTAGACACCAGAGATGTGAGAGGCTCCCACTACCCAACTGTGATGAAATTAGCCAAATTACCCAACAGTGGGGAGATAGAACTTGAAGAGACCACCTCCAGAAGTTAGACATTGCCCGCAGTTGAGTGTTGGGAGCACTCACCCATCTCAAATTGTTTTTGACACAGATTTGTTCCTGTTTAAAGGAAATGCAGGGACAAAAATGGAGCAAAGACTGAAGGAAAAGCCATCTAGAGACTGCCCCAAGTTGAGTGCTGGCACCAAAGACCAGCACTATTGCTGATAACATGTGTGCTTGCAGTTAGAAGCCTGGCATGGCTGTCCCCTGAGAGGCTCTACCAGCACCTAACTGAGATAGATGCAGATACTCACAGCCAGCCATTGGACTGAGTCTGGGAATCTCTATCGAAGGGCTGAAGGTGCTAAAGGGGATTGCAGCCTCTTAGGAAGAGCAACAGTATCAACTGTCCAGTCCCTTCATAGCTCCCTGGGACTAAGACAAGAACCAAAGAGGGGTATGGGGACTTGTCTTTGCCCCATACCCCTCTACAAATGTAGCAGGGGATTGCCTTGTGTAGCCTTAGTTGGAGGTGATGTGCTTGGTCCTGTGGAGGCTTGATGCCCCAGAGAATGAGGATACTAGAGGGAAGAGGTAGGAGTTGGAATAATCACACTCTTAGAGGAGGAGAGGTAGGTTGGAGTGGCAAGTTCATGGAGGAGGGCAGGGAAGGAGTATAACATTTGAAATGTAAATAAATAAAATTATTAACTTTTAAAAAGAATAAAAGTAATGCCATCAAGTAGATGCTCTATATAAGTATTCAAATTGTTTATTAAAGGAATTTTGCATCTATAGTGATGACAAATGGACTGTAGACTTTTTGCTTTATTTAGGAGATTGATTCTTACCATTCTTGCTATCTCTGAGATAGGTGTGAAATCTCCGAACCACTGTGGAATTTTGGAATCTTCAACTATCACTTTTTTTGGATATTTTCTTTATTTACATTTCAAATGTTATCCTCTTTCCCAGTTTCCCCCCTTCTGGAAACCCCCTATCCCATCCCCCCTCTCCCTGCTTCTATAAGGGTGTTCCTCCATCCACCCCACTCCCACCTCCCCACCCTCGATTCCCAACTATCACTTTTTTTTTGGCTTTTGAGACAGGGTTTCTCTGTATAGCCCTGGCTGTCCTGAAACTCACTCTGTAGACCAGGCTGGCCTCGAACTCAGAAATCCGCCTGCCTCTGCCTCCCACCAACTATCACTTTTATGAGTGAAAGCTTTATCATTTTTTATTCTATCATACATTACATCCCATCCTCTTTTCCCCTCCCCTACACTCATCCCACTTTTCTCTCCCCTGCCTCTTTTCTCTCTTCTCCCTCAGATCCACTCGTCCTATTTTTCCCTTCAGGAAATAACAAGCTTTCTAGAAATACCAAATAAACATGACATAAGCTACAATAAAACTAGGCATAATCCCTCATATCAAGATTGGAGAAGGCAATCCAGTGTGAGGGAAAGGGTCCCAAGATTAGTCAAAAGAATCCAAGACACCCCCTCTCCTACTGTTAGGAGTCCCACAAGATCACCAAGCTAAACAACCATAACATATATGTAGAGGCCCTTACTCAGATCCACTTTAGTCTGTGGGCCCCTATGAGTCCTGTTAAGTAGATTCTGTCCTCTACCACTCTGGCTCCTACAATCCTTCCTCCCCCTCTTCAACAGGTTTTCCAAGTTCTGCTTAATGTTTGGCTTTGGATCTCTCCATCTCCCCTACAGTTGCTGGATGAAGTGTCTCTGATAAAAATTGAACAAGGTACCGATCTTTGAGTATAGAATACGGGTGAATATCAGTAGGAATCATTTCACTGGCTTTTTTTCACCAGTCATGTTTGGTTCTATCTCAGGTTCCTCGTGGGCTCCTCCTGTGGCATGGGCCTCAATTTGTACCAGTCATTGGTAAAAAGCTTTTTAGCCATATTTTAGTAACATTATCTATGCCAAGTTCTTCACATCAAGAACACCATTTGTAGATAAAGAAGTTCAGAGTACTTACAGATGAAAATAATAACCCAAAGTGATAGCTAAGATACATGTAATGCAAGCTGCAAATACAGAGGGTACCACTTCACTTTAGGGAGCAGAGAGTTTCAGCTCTGAAGTCTTAACACTTTCTTGTCTTAGAGTAGATGGAGTTTGCCTCGATAGTTAGAAAGGGAAAGGACAACTTACATGTGCAACAACAACAACAACAACAACAACAACAACAACGTATACAAAGGAATTCACAACGATAACAGAATTTGTACCTTTAAATGCACTCACTGATAATTCAAACTCATATATTGGAAACAGTACAATGGTCAGCATCAGGCAAAGTAGGTTATGATATTGACTGTAGACCAATGTTCTCTCAGGCCATAGTCATAGTCATAGTCATAGTCATAGTCATAGTCATAGTCATAGTCATAGTCATAGTCATAGTAAAATAGGCCAATTTATTTTAATTAAACTATTTACGTATTTATTTTTCCTACTTGGGGATAGTTATAAGAAAATGAATATAGCATTAATTTGCCAAACACTACATCATTCCCTTGTTCTGTTTTGTATAATAAGTGTTAATTTTTTATTAAACCACTAGCTGCTGAAAGTACTTTTATTGTTAAAGAATCAAATATTTGACTACTGGGGCTTAAGAGGGCAAGAGAATAAATCCATTCTTGTATCAACTGGTTTTATGCATAATTAAAGTTCTAGACTAGTAGTAAAATTTTACCCTGAGTTTGATTGACTAGACAACAATGTCTTGGTGAACAATGAAGAAATAGATCTTTACTGTCAAACTTGGTCATACAAAGAAAGAAACTGTTTAACTACAGGAGAGAAGGTCAATGCCAAGGGGAAAGAAACGCAAGCTAATTAAAGCTCCACACATTACAAAATGATAAAGGGTCTTGAGAAGTATGGAAATATACTTCATCCACCTTTATGATTCTATAAAAGTAATATGGAGTAAAGCATTGTTAATTTATGCTTTTAATTGCAATACTAAGCAATTGATATTTGTTAAAATGAGGCTATGAGGAGTATATCACCATGAGATTTTTCCAATAGGCCCCATAAGAAGTAAATTAGAAAGTCCACATTTATGCCTCACAGGAAAACAATCTATTTCATTTGCTCTTTATTGGCATAATAGTTCTTCAGAATAGCATACACCCCAGCATATATTTCACACAGGAAAGTTGATTGAATTCGCCTACTGTGATCTGCTTTAAGTGCCCACATTTTCAGTTGCAGCTGCAAACTACCGGACCCATAGCTTTTACAATGCTTGAAACTAATGCAGATAGGTTGTTCTTTGTTTTGATCTCTTGAGTGTTAAAGAAAAATGATTCAAGTCTGGACTCAGAATTGACAATGGGTTTTCTCTCATCTACCAGATTTGAGTCCAGCCTTTTTGCCTAGGGGGGTCACCTAGCCATGTCACTGTCACATTGGATGAAGAAAATTTGACACATGTATGTGCTTGGTAGCAGCAGTGACTGAATTTAGGAGCTTCTCACTTGTACTGACAAGGGGGTTGCTTAGTAAGTTGGGAGACATTGGTATCTATGAGTATGCTAGTCTTTCCCCTGGTAACTGATAGGGAAATGGAATGGGAAAGCTCATTAAATACAAAGTTCCATCCAGAGGAATTAAGACAAGTGTACTTACAGCAAAAGAAAGCATCCAGAGGCTCAGGTGTTTATCTTAGCTATCCGGAAGCATTACACCAGCAAGTTTGTTTATCTTTTGAAAGCACAGAACACTTACAAGCTAAAAAATTCTCACATGACAGCCTTTTATTGAAAGCACATTACATATTTCTCATCCTTTAGGCAAAAATTCTACCTAAGCTATTTTAATCAAATTGTTAATTGCAGGTATATGTGTGTCTGTGTATGAATCTATACATGTGAACATGGATGATCACAGAGGCCAGAAGAGGGTGGTTAATCTCCCTGGAACAGGAGCTGGAGATGTAGGTGGCTGTGAGCCACCCAACCTGGGTACTAGACATGAAACTTTGGTCCTCCACAGGAAAAGCACATACTCTTTAACCACTAGAGTGACTAATGATATATCTCCAGAGCAGCAAAGACATTAATCCCATATTTTAAAAATTGGTTATTAAAACTTTGCACCAATTGAATCTTATGGTTCAGCAAGTTTATCCATGAGACAATTTTATTCAAATATACTAATTTGTTTCGGAGAGAGATAATCCAAGAAAATTCAGCCCCAGACCTGTCACCTGAGGTGGGTCTATGTCTTGTAATCCTTATCTATAATACCATAATGTAAAAGATGTCTGTCATCTAGTCAGCTTGAAAATACAACATTTCATTTTTTGTTAGCTAATAGTTTTGTTATTATTTCTGCTCTTATTTTTGTCTTGTATGTTTTAAATGAAGAAGAGTAAATAAATGAAGTAAGATCACATATGTGTTTGAGAATTGCTGCCATCATCAGCCATATCTTCCCAATTACATAAAGTTTTGGAAGATATGGCTGATGTGCTGACTACCATTCTGAGAAACAAATAATTTAACAAACAAGTCCTTTATTATTCTTACAGGCCTACATAAGGGGCGGGGGGCATTGTGCTGCAGGAAGAGTGAACGATGGGTCAGCAAGGCATGTGCTCGTGTGTATGAAGCCAAGTATTTCACTCTGTGTGTACACATCTATATAAAACATATAGATACTTTAAAACTGCATATTTTCCAAGTATCAATATTTTTCATATTTAGTATAAAATTTCTGTGGTAATTAAATGCTAATTAGATAGTAAAGTGTTTTTTACTCTTGTTAATTTTCCATTACATTAACCTTCTCATCAGAGCATGTTTATATGCTAAAGCTTTCTAACAATTGAACTTCATGAAAAGATTTTAGAGTGCTTTGCATATATTCCAGGCCTTCCCGCAGAGCTATTATTTTGTGTACTGTAGAAAATAATTCAAATGCACAGAAAATAAGTATAAAAGTAGCTGTTGTGACTTAAGTGCCTTTCATGGAGACTTGATTCTAGATAAGAGAACAAAATTGTATATGAAATTACTATTCTGTACAGAATCATATTTTTTGTTTTCTATTTAAATTGTGTGGAACAGCTCTAAAGAAAATCTTTACCTAAAAGAATAAAGTTTAAATGTATTAGCACTTCAAGACCCCTTTTACAAGACCTCTCTTATGTTCTACATATAATGCCTGTCTTTCTGCCAGATTCTGCAGACGATGGTTTTCACCATATCTGTTCCCTAATACATCATAGACTTATTCGTTCTTCTCCATCACACTGTATACCCTTTCTGGCAATATTTCTGCTCCTGAGGGTCCCAATCAGAAACTCCTCCTCTGTTTTTTCCCTGTTTATTTTAGCCGAATTCCTCTCTTCCATATCCACTCCCTTGTTAACCATCATTACCCTAGCCACATGTGGATAAGTAATGCCACAGGATAATGTAGGGAAGCCTGGATTTCAGTAAGGTGTCCTTCATCATGGATTCTGTACTGGATAGCTGTGAAGAGGAACAAGAATAAGCCTTCAGATGTTGGTATAGGTTTTCAGAAAAACAGGTTGGTCAAGATGCAAAGTGACCATAAACAGGGGCAGGTACCTTTCTCATTGTAAAGAAGATGTGACTTAGGGGTCCCAACACATTACTGCGTTTTTTCAAGGATAGAGAATATAGTGCCTGGAAACACAGGCAGCCTACAGTTGTCATGATGGTGTGACAATCCCAGTACTTTGGTGGCAATCCACAAGCAAAGCACAGGTGGAGAGTTGCCCTGTAAAGGATAAAGTTCGGGCTAAGACAAAGAGGGTGTCCAGGAAAGCTTTCCTGCAGAGATGAGCTATTCTTTTCATTTCATTTTATATGTTAGTAGTTAAAATCTCATTTGTATCTTCTCGTACTGCCCATGATTCCAGCATCTGTGTTGGTGCGATGTGTATACTCTGGGGATTCACAGTGGAGAGGGAGAATCACCCTTGTCCTTAGAGGTTATTCCCATAGCCTTCCATCATCCTCCCTCAAAGCTAGCATCACAGATGAACTCCACATTTTACATTTCACTGAAGTGATATGATTCAGTGGATTAATATGAGAAGCATGCAGGCAGAGATGGCATCTTCTCTGCTTTTATTGAAAGTTCCAGTATCTAACATCATGTTCAACACAAAGTAAACAGGAGGAAAGAAAAGATAAACAAAGGAAGAAAAGGTAAAGTTATAACCCTGGGTAAAGAAGACTCAGAGTTGCAACAGCAAGATACAGAGACTCAAGGTTTGCCAAAGAGACTCCAGTTTTGCGAAGAAAATCTGGAAAGATATTGTCATTTAACATGCACATTCAAGACAGAATTTAGGTTCTTGTGATCTAAATAAACATTTTTAGAAGTTTAAAGTGTCTTTATGGAGCTGGTTTGATTTTTGTACCATTCAGCATGTCCAGACAGGAAGGTGAGTTCTGTACACAGCTTGCTTGGAAAATTCCCTGTCATTTTTGATGAATAAATCAAGTATTTTTGATTGGTATTTGAAATATTGTCTTTACCTTCATAGATCAATTCCAACTGATACTCCAAATAACTGAATAAATGACAGCTGGCCTCACAGCAAACCTGCCTATGCAATTTTGAAATCTGCCTTGTGACTCTCATATGTAAGTGTTATATATAGCGCGCTGTCCAGAAGGCCTGTCATGACCTATGGTTCAAAGTTTCTAATTTCCTGGGCAAACAAGGAGCGGCCTTCAAATGTGCTTTCAAAGGCAAATCCTGAAGTACTATCAATATTGACACATGGCATTTGTTCTGCATTTCAGTCCTCCTAGGCTTTCATAATGGATTTTCACATTATGTGAAGAAAATAAACCTGGCCACATTAGTCATATGTTATAAGTGACAGATTTGAATCCCTTAGTTAAAAGAGCATGCTTACAACCCAGCAGCTGATGAGTGAGAAAGCCACTCTGGTTCACTTGAACCCTATCAAGTTGACTTTCAGTGATACAGAGAACCATCCATCCACTTCAATAATGCCTCTCCATTAAGTAATGGTTTAATTTAAGGTGGGGATGGATACACAGCATTCACACATAAGAGCTACTTAAACTGTAATGCCCAAAGGTCAACAGACTCACTAAAACAGAGGAATATGTGTGCAATACTATGATATACATGTGAGTCTTAATTGTGTTTTATTTTTCTCTTTTGCAATTCCATGCCCCATGTTCAAGTCATTCACTTCATTTCAGACTCAAGAACCAGGCAGATATACAACTTTTGTATAAATTGAAGTCAGGTTAAAAGTGTTTTCTGCCTGTTTGCTGAGTCTCACTGACTTCAGTTATGCTAGGTTTCCATCATTCCTCTGTTTTTTTCACATCCTTGAACCCTTAGAGTTGGTGTATGTGTCAGGATTTTCTTTAGAATGATAAGAGAATGTGACCATGAAATAAAACCACAAGAACCAATTTTATCAACGTGCAATTTGCTACTAAGAGCAAATTCATTTCCTTGAATACATCTTCTACAAAAGTTCCCTACGCTACAGAAAGCTACACCTATACCCAGAACCCCAGGTAAGCTCTCACCCTCAGAAATCCAATGCTTCTTGAGAATTGACCCTAATTACACCCTCCCCTTCTCTCAATATCCTGGTACACAACTAGAATCCATAGAAGCACAGTGCTATATTAAAGACTATGCTGGTATTCAGAACTGCAGGTAAGATAAGATTATGCCTACAGACATCCATCACTTTCTTGGAGCCCACAGATCTCCCTGAACAGCATCCTTTCCCCCTCCTTTCCATAAGCAGGCCCAGGACTCCAGCAGAACACCAATGATCTAGCAGAGGTCACATCAGTCCCCAGAACCCAAGAACCTCAGGCAATGCTACTGTATGTAAACCTAGAGGTTACACAGGGAGCTAAAAGATCACTAGAGACACACTATTTGATCTGAGGACCTGTATGAAAGTAACTTTAAGTCTTAGAAGACAGAAGATAGAAAGATTTTTCATGCTCATGCATCAGTAAGATTAATATAATAAAATGGCAATTGTACCAAAAGCAATGTCCAAACCCAATGCAATCACTATCAAAAATCCAACATAATTGTTTACAGACCTTGAAAAACCAATACTTAAACTCATATGGAAAGATGAAAACCCAAGATAGCTAAAACAATCCTATATGATAAAGGAGTACCCAGAGGTATCAACCTTGATTTCAAGCTGTACTACAGAGCTATAGTAATTTAAAAAAAGAAGCATGGCATTGGTAAAAAACAGAAAGGTTGATCAATCGAATTGATTTGAAGACCCAGACATGAATTCATACATGTATGGACACCTAATTTTTGAAGAAGTAGGCAGAATTATACAAAGCAATAAAAGGAAGCACCTACAGCAAACAATCCTAGTCAAATGATATCAACATGTAGAAGAATGCAAATAGATTGATATTTATCACCCTGAACAAAACACAAGTCCAAGTAGATCAGTCTTGTACATAAAATCAGACACACTAACCCTAATAGAAAAGAAAGTAGAGATTAGCCTTGAATACTTTGACACAGGAGACTATTTCTTCAACAGAACATTAACAGTTCAGGAACTAAGAACAATAATTAACAAATGAACTGAAAAGCTTCTGTAAGGCAAAGGACACCATCATGAAGACAAAACAGCAGCCTATAGTATGGGTAAGTATTGTGACCAGCAATTAAAATTGTTACTCAGCAATTAAAAATAAAAACATCATGAAACTTGTAGGCAACTGGATGGAACTAGAAAAAAGTCATCCCGAGTAAGGCAACTCAGACCCAGAAATGTAAACATACTATGTACTCAACTACAAGCATGTATTAGCTGTCACTGGATGACTATGTGTCAGCATTTCTTCTTGATTATTCTATGGCTAATGAGACCATAAGTACAGCACTCATGATGGCAGGCATGACTGTGCATACACTTACTATATAACTCACCACAGAATATCAGCCTACTAGAAACACATACATGTCCTATGCCTTCCCTGTGTTACTGTTAGTTTAGAGTATGAGCTAGTTATTTCCTCATATTAGCTTCCCTAGTCCATACAGGGTCGGTGCCTATTCTTATTGCAACTTGATATGCCATGGTTGGTTGATATCCATCGCAGGTATGAGATTTTTCTGAAGAAAAAAGAAGTAGGAATGTATGGAGGGGTGTGGATCAGGGTGAGCACAGAGGCTGATAGGATAGAATGGAGAAGAACCTAGGGTCAGGATGTAATATATGAGAGAAGCATAAATACATAAGTTAAAAAGGTAAGCCCTCATTTCATGATTCAAAGTCACACTTGAAAATGACCTTTC
The DNA here is from genome assembly GCA_964023405.1 of Apodemus agrarius. Lineage (NCBI taxonomy): Eukaryota > Metazoa > Chordata > Mammalia > Rodentia > Muridae > Apodemus > Apodemus agrarius. The sequence continues at coordinate 132,396,549 of OZ030009.1, read as the reverse complement.
TAAAAAGCAGCAAATTCTTCATCAAACTGGACTCCCAAGGCCATGAACACCTGGCATAGAATTGTGGGGAATCCTGAAGTGAGGCTGGCCTAGTTGCCTTGAGGGGCATGCAACATAGGTTTTTCAGGTTTGAGTGCATGATGACTGGAGCACAACGTGCCTCCCAGTTCCTGAGAGAGTGGCACACACCATCAGGCAGTGTGACATTCAAGGTATTTTGTGTTTCTCTGTATGTTCACTTGTAAGCCAGGCAAGCATAAAGCATGACAGAACACTTGGTTTTAGACATTAATCTTGTGTATCCTTTATAGCTTGCAAATGTCACTGTATCCTGGCAACTGCAACTCTATTGATCAGGGCAATTGCCATTATAATCTGTTCCTGATAAAGTATAAAGTCTGACTGAGAATAATATCTGTGGTATTCAGAGCTTCTGGGCTAATATCCACTTATCAATGAGTGCATACCACGTGTATTCTTTTGTGATTGTGTTACCTCACTCAGCATGATATTTTCTAGTTCCATCCATTTGCCTAAGAATTTCATGAATTCATTGTTGAAGCTCAAGAAGAAGAAAGAGCAAAGTGTGTATATTTCAGTCCTTCTTAGAAGGGGGAATCAAAATATTCATGGGAAGAGATACAGAGTCAAATGGTGGAGCAGAGACTGAAGGAAAAGCCACTTAGAGACTGCCTCAATGCAGACACTATTGTGGATGCCAGCAAGTGCTTGCTGACAGGAACCTGATATAGCTGTCTCCCGAGATGCTCTGCCAGTGCCTGACAAATACAGAAGTAGAGGCTCACAGCCAATCAATGGACTGAGCACAGAGACTCCAATGGAGGAACTAGAGAAAGGACCCAAGGAGCTAAAGGGGTTTGCAGCTCCATAGGAGAAACATCAATGTGACCCAAGCAGTACCCCCCAGAGCTCCCAGGGACTAAACCACCAACCAAAGAGTACACATGGAGGGACCCATGGCTCCAGATGCATATGTAGCAGAGGATGGCCTTGTAGGACATCAATGAGAGGAAAGATCCTTGGCCCTGTGAAGGCTTGATGCTCCAGTGTAGGGGAATTCCAGGACAGGGAAGAGGGAGTGGGTGTGTTGGTGAGCAGGGGGAGGGGAGATGGGATAGGGGGTTTTCAGAGAGGAAACCAGGAAAGAGGAAAACATTTGAAATGTAAATAAAGAAAATATCTAATAAAAAAGTCTGACTGCTCTCAATAAAATTTCCACACATAAGTTTTGTTGAGAATTCTCCAAATGGCCTGGTTTACTTACTCTTGGACCATATCAGGTAACCTTGGCATTGTAAGTAAGCTCCAGCACTTATAAATAGTTCTCAAACAGGGACCAGAAATAAGGAGATTTAAAGGAAGAAAGGGGAGAAAGGTGGTAATGGTGAAGAACTCCCAGGAATCAGGCATACACAGGTATAATAAGGCAAGGGCATTCATTGGAAATAAAACGACAGGTCACGTAAGATCAACAGAGTAGCATTTTTTTGCATAAGTTCTGAAAATTTATCTCTGGAGAGAGAGGTAAAGGCATGACACCACCCGTTAATGAAATTCATGGAGGTCATCAGTGACCCTCAGCCTTTTTTTCCCTGAAGAAGAATCCCTGGATCCCAGAAGTTGGTCCAGGTTAGGAAAAGCAATCCAGGGAGAGGTAGATTCAACGGGACCAGAAAAAATTCCTAGGGACACATTTCAGCTTTAGAAAATAATAAAAACAGTAGCAGACAAAAATGACATAGTTAAAAGTAGAAGTAACAATTATCAGAAACTAACCCTGATAATAGAAAACAAAGTTAAACCTTCAAAGTATATTATCACTGTCCTTGGACGAGGATGAGGGTCTCTTCTTCCTTGGGCTGAGTTTCCTCCTCCACCTCAAGCTCCAGTTTCTTCTGCTCCTAAGCCTGTCCATCAAGATCAATTCTTTGTAACATGGAAATATTTTTTTTCACTGCTTCACTTACTCTTTTACTGAGGTTATAAAAGAGGTTTATTGTCCCACAATAGAATTGATTCCATCTATGTCAGAGTACAGAATCTGCATGGTTCTAAATAACAGGGGAAGATGCAAGTGGACTTTGTCTTTTCCAAGAGAATGAAACATCCAATCCTAATAACTGTTAGTACCAAGACCTGTGACATCATATAGGCGACAGCTAGCACTGCAACTATAGGCCTGTCACCAAGGCAACGCCCGCCATATACCCAGAATTCAATGGGCCTACCTTTACCTGTAATTTAAGTCACTACTAGTATATAATGGGTAGCGTTTCTTCTTCTCTCTCTTTTTTTTCCTTTTCCTTTCCTGCCTTCTTCCCGCCTGCTGCACCTTTACCCCATCTTAAATAAAGCCCCACGTGGAACTGTTTGGTGTGGTCTGGTCTCTCATTGCGGCCTCACATCTCTGTGGCTTCTCCACTGTGCCCCCGCGGTTCGCGTGGTGAGCATACAGGTGACTTGCGTGGGTGCAGGTCGCTGGACAGCGTGGAAAAAACAACAATAACCAGGTGCAAAATATTAGAAATTATATAGCCATTTTCCCTAAGATTCTTAAGGCTCTCAAACAGGCTTCTGCTCATTGTAGACCAACTGCTCTTTTTACATTGTCTTTCCCTGATTCTATTTGTGGGGAAGCTTTTCTTCCTTCTGATTGGAGTATCTTAGCAAAAGCTTGTAAATATTTACTGAGGAAGAATGATTATTCAGAAAGATGTCAGAACCAAACTATTTGAAAACAACAAAGGGATGTGGCCATAACTTTTGAAATGTTAACAGAAGGAGGTATATATTGTGATGCTCAACAACTGATATCAAGTCCACCATATTATCACCATATTAGATGAGTCAGGCAGCAGGGTATGAGGCTGTGTGGTATCATGGACTTTTTCCATACAGCATTTAGAATCCATTTCTTAATAGGAGATACAGCACTTCTCTTTGCACTTACTATTAAAGTTGAGTTTGTGTCATGAAGAGAGAATCACTTCATTGTTTGAAATTTAAATGGCTACACAATTGGATTTAATAAAACATTATTATAGAAAAATCTTGAATATATTATGATTATATTATATTAAAGTTGATATTAATCTCCAACTTCATAAAACACAGAAACATGAAAAAGAAATTAAAAATACAATTTAAAGTGAACACAACATACAAATAAATATGTAAAATTCAAATTCTATATATCGAAATGATAAGCAGGCATAGTCCTAGCTAAATAAATTCTATTGGTTCAACTGAAATATGTAATGTGCATATTTTAAAACGAGAGATGTACTTAACATATGCATTCTGCTGACAATTTTCTCCTTCAATGAGCAGAAAAGTGAATATTTTGTCAGAAACATGAAAGAGAAATGTGTTTTGGCAAATGCTCAGAAAAATTAACAAGCTAACCTTCATCAAAATTAAAATGATTTTTTAAGGAAAAAAATTATGAAACTTCGCCTCACATAAACAAAACAAGTATGAACTTTGTTTTATAATCTAGGATGATTTTGAATTTCTGATTTTCCTGTTTCAACTTCTCACACATTAGGATTATATGGGCATGCCACTATGCCTGATTTTTGAAAAAAAATAGATACCTGGGATAGGGAGTTTGCAGAGGGGAAACCACAAAGAGGGATAAGATTTGAAATGTAAATAAATAAAATAACCAACCAAATAATAAAAATTAAAAAAGAACGTATTAAGTAAAGTTTCAATAAATAATAATATCAAGTAGCAATGTGAGTTATATGCACACAAATAATTAAAAGATAAATGTTTACATGTTAGAAAATTTGAAGTGAACTCTCACATATTAGGCAAATAAGATTCACATGTATATCTGTAGCATTCTAAAATACCTAGTCTAATGTTTTGAGTCTCTACCAATAAATATCAAGAAATTTAATCACAGTCAAATAATTTTCCATTGATTAGTTGAACTAGTACTAAGATGTAGATATATAATTCATACCCTGTTATCACATATTTCAATATATTACAAAGTATATCATTTTGACAATTTCTCAAGGAATCAATCTATGGTTTAAAGAAATGACTTAAGGGCAAGAGACAGATAACTCACCACAGGAAAAGGTAGACATTAGTAATAATTTACTTTGAATTTTCTCTGTGCAGAAAAAGAAGAGAGGACTCAACTTAGAACAGGACTATGTAGTAAGACAGAGTATATAAAGAGTAGATGGAAAGTTATACCAGAATTCAACAGAAAACCCAAAGATACATAATCATAAAAACTACCATAAGTACAGACAAGAGAAAATCATCATCTATTCCATCCATTTGTAGAAATTGTCCATGAAGAAGAAATAGTAACTGAAATAATCTTAGTAAAAATAGGAAATAAGAACTGCTAATGTAGTTGCTGTGAGTAGACAAAATATAGAATACATACTAGAAGAATGCACTTATTAATATCAACTAAGGTCACATGACAAGTTCAGAAATAAGAATTATAATGAAAGGAGTGTTTCTGTCTTATTTTTATTAAGAATATATGTTTGCGCATATTCTTGTACATTCATATTATGTTGATATTTGAGGTTTTGATTCCCTATTTCTATATAATGCAATGTAATATTGAGATAATATTAGTTTTCTAAGATATCACTTTCAGCAGTTTTTAAGTTTTTATTATCATAAAACATCATATTGTTATCATTTATGTAATTATAGTCTCATAATTACAAGACATAATGATCTTATAGTTGTTGGTGATGGTTATTGGTTGGTTGGTTAGTTTTGTGGAAGATTATTTTGACTGAAAATTATCATTATGCATGTAAAAGTTTAAATATGTAAAATACCTTGACGCAATATTTATGAGTAAAAATTAGAAACAACTGTGCCCATTTTCCCACATGGAATACTATACAAAATTAAAAATTAAATGAAGTAAAATTTAAATTGTATAAACTGTTAGTTAAATCTTTCAAAGACAAAACTAAACTGGAAGTCTATCATGCAAAATAAAAATTGAGTCAAATGCCAAGCCAGGTATAAGTCCATACATGAAGTTTCAGGGGGTTGGCTATCTGTAAGACCCAAAGCTCAGCTGTGAAGAAGATCCTTGTTCTTGCTGAATTCATCATAACCAAGTTCCACAATTGTACATTCTAAGTTAAACAAGTTGAATTATTTCCACAAGGCATTGATATAAATCTTGATTTGGTGATTGAGTTGTCATATATTAATAGGTTTGAGTCAATTAATACACACATTAAATAATTCTCTGATTTGATTCACTGCTTTCACTTAATAGAAATTCATACATACAGAAAGTTCATTAAAATAGCCAATAAAAATTCATTTTCCTTATATGCCAATGGATTTTAAAGAATAAGACACATGAGAAAAATTTAGCTCACATTGATCTCTATGCCGAGAAGGAAAATTAAATGAAAAATGGCCTCTGGGTACCCATTCCTCATTATTAGGGAATAGTACCATATCCTACATTGGTTTTCTTTTTTGTTATTTCTAATCTTGCTACCTAATAGAATAGGTAACTAAACATTTTCTACTTTGAAACTAGTATGCTGTCTTCTGCCTAAATTTCTGAAGCTACATATGCCTTTCAAGTATGAGTTATTAAAAAGGCAGATTTCTCAGTGATTTCTGATGAATGTAGGCTTGCTGAGGGATTAACTTTTGGACACACATAAATTAATTTTCCTCAAACTTTTAAGAATCATCTTATTATAAAAGTGTTGTCATTTTATAAGATTTAAGTCATTTATAGTGCAGAGTTTGGGTTTTTAATTTTAGAATAATGCATTTAATCTACCACAATAATCATCATTTACATCTTCTTACACTTTAGCCTATGTAATCACAAATCCAAGGACAGTGCCATTTGAAGGCAGGACTGCAGCTTGACCTACATGTTCAGGAACTGCTCCAAGAGAAGACTTAAGTCCAGTTCAGTTTTAGTTCCAGACACTGTCAGGAACTATGTTCCTACAAGGTCTGATACATTGCAGACAGTGAGTTTCAGTAACAAGACTCTAGCCATCCATCACTCTACTGGTTCATCATTGAGAGAATACAAATAGGAAGAACAACAAAATCAACCAATCAGACCCCCGAGATCTCCCAAGGACTAAACCACCAACCAAGGAGTACACATGGCTCCAGCTGTATATGTAGCGGAGGATGGCCTTGTCGGGAATCAGTGGGAGGAGAGGTTCTTGGTCCTATGAAGGCTCCATAGATGCCCCAGTGTAGGGGAATTGAGTGCAGAGGGGCAGGAGTGGATGGAAGAACAGCTGCATAGGAGTAGAGGAAGGGGGGATAGGACACGGATTTTCCCGGAGGGCGGGTAACCAGGAAAGGGATAATGGCTCCAGCCAAAAATGTGGCCGGTGAAGGCCTAGTCGGGCATCAGTGGGAGGAGTGGTTCTTGGTCAGGTGAAGGCTCAATACATGCCCCAACAAAGTAAAATTGGGGATGGGGGGAGGTGGGAGTGGGTTGGGTGGAGGAGTATATACTTGGAGGCAGGGGGTGGGAGGAGGGGTTGGAGTTTTTTTGGGGGCAGGGACCTGGAAAGGTTTTACCATTTGAAATGTAATGAGGATTATATTCAACAAAATAAAAAAATGAAATGTAAATAAATTTAAATAAATAAATAATAAATAATAAAAATAATAAAGAACCAAAATGTCAGACCATTTTCAAGAGTGCCCAGAAGACATGTGATGATAGATCACTTCACCATCCTTAGGCACAAGGGTACTTATATACTATTTGTAGAAAAGAGCTCAATTATAATTGTTTTGCAAGTTTTACTACATTCTCTAAATCTCTTGATACAGGAATGCATTGCTGAGTTTAGTGTGCTATCTTCTACTGGGTCATTATTATTCTTGAACTGAAGGGTTTCCTACTTGTTCTTTTGTTTTTATAAAGTTTCTTTTTTTAATATTAAAGCACTTTAATAGTTTCAAAGAACTTTATCTACAGGACAAAGTTCATTTCACATGACTTGATTTAGTTGGGAAAACTTACACAAAAAGTCACAGCTTAAAAAACTTCTTTATATATCAGTGACTTCATACATTGTGAAATAGTTCCCTATTTTCTTGACATTTTCCTTAGATAGCCAGTTCTCCCTGTTGTAGTTGTTTTTTATGATCTACCACAGACTTTCTTTTTTTTATTTTCTATATTTTTTGTTTAAATTCCGAAGGCTTTCCTCTTTCCAGTTCCCCCCTCACCATATGTCCTATATGTCCTCTTCCACACATACACCCTCCTCCCCCCCCCAGCCTATTCCCCAATCACCACCCCACCATTTCTCTGCTCTATTCTGGTACTCTCCTACAAAACTGGATCCAGTCCTTTCAGGACCAGGGTCCTCTCCTTCCTTCTTCTTGGGAATCTTTTGACTTGCTAATTGTGCCTTGAGTATTCAGAGCTTCTGGGCTCATTAATATCCACTTATCAGTGATTGAATTTCATGTGTATTCTTTTGTGATTGGGTTAACTCACTTAGCATGATATTTTCCAGATCCAACCATCCAAATGATTTTCCCTTTCCTGGTTCCACCTCCCCATAAATCCCATAAGCACTCTTCCTTCTGCCTGTTCTCCAATCAACCCCCCTCCCACTTCTCTGTCCTGGCTATCCCCTACATTGCTGTATCAAGCTTTTCCAGGACCAGGACCCTCTCCTTCCTTCTTCTTGGGAATGATTCAATATGGGAATTGTGTCTTGGGTATTCAGAGCTTCTGGGCTAATATCCACTTATCAGTGACTACATTCCATGTGTGTTCTTTTGTGAATGGGTTACCTCACTTAGGATGATATTTTCCAGTTCCAACCATTTGCCTAAGAATTTCATGAATTCATTGTTTTTAATTCCTAGTATTCCATTGTGTAAATATACCACATTTTCTATATCCATTCCTCCATTGAGGGACATCTGGGTTCTTTCCAGTTTCTGGCTATTATAACTAAGGCTGCTATGAACATAGTAGAGCATGTTTCTTTATTGCATGCCGGAGAATCCTCTGGGTATATGCCCAGGAGTGGCATAGCAGGGTTCTCTGGAAGTGTCAGGTTCCCCTCCACCTGGGAGACTGTGTCTGCATTTGGCAAGACATATACTGTGCTTTCTGTAGCTGCTGCTTCTACACTGGACTTTGACTAAACCTTTCCTAGTGTTACAACCCATTCTCCTTTGCTGCATAGAATCGCAAGTGAAGAGTGATAAATAAGAGTGAGCATAATATTCAGACAGAGCCCAGTTCCTTAAAAGCTAGTATTCTAAGGACAGCTGACTTATACAGTGTAGTCTGATTTTATTCTGATTTTAGCCTCCAGGTTCTATTGTGTTTTCCTAATACACAGGTCCATTTAAGAATAATTCTCATAGACTTGGCAACCCTTCCTTAAGCTATCCATTAATTAGGTGTTTATTAGAATGGTTCCCTGTGGCTCACCCACTATGGTGTTAGAGAAATTCCTCAGTCTGTTGTGAATTGGATCTATAGTTGCAATGCATAGGGAAAGCAGCTGGAGTAGGTAACTCAGAAAGTATAGTATTCTCATCTTAGGGAAGCATCCTAGAGGAGAGATATGGAAGTAAAATTATACAACAAATGGGAACCAATTAAATTAAAGAGAAAGAAATGCACATTGACAGTAATTGAAACCAAATACATACATCTGAGAGCCAAAGTGAGGTAAGGGCACTCTGGACATTGCTGAAGCTGCAAGGAGTGACAGAAGAAATGTGACTTTTCAAAACTGAACATTTCATAGATCACTATCCATTAACTGGCAATAAACAAGTACATACTTTTTGAGAATATAGATCAGTAACCACATACTTAGACTGAGAATGAGTCATTAAATATATTTGATTTAATAAAATTGTGGGTCCATAATGATTTACAATAATTAATTTATCTCATCTCCTTCAGTATTTTGAGTTATTTATAGTTCTTTTCTGCCTCACTGTACATAATAAGGTAACAGTCTATATCAACATTATGTTTATCTTCATTAATTTATTGATTTATTATATAAATATTTAACACATTAAATATTCCTAAGCACTGTGTTCACAGTTCATACTCTGCAAGTGGAGAGAGGGAAATAGCAACACAATACAAGTAAACCGCTGACTCGGTCACACCCAACAGAGGTAAAGTGGGGCTAGTGGTCCACAAAACTAAGACCAAGTCACATAAAAAGTCCACTAAGCAAAATATTTTCAGAATCAAATCAAACACTAAAATTCTCTTCTAACGATGACATTGGCCATATTTCCTTTACAACTTCCTAAATAACTTCAGGTTACAGATGAATTTTCTTGACTTGGACTGTTGCTTAGAGATAACTGGAGAATCTAGGACATCGGAGGGAGTCAGTGTGATGCTTGGGTTATAAGTTCTGAGAGTCTGGACCTTCTCATCCTTTTTCCAGAGTTTTAGTCAGTTACTCAACCTTCTAAGAAGAGCATTGCATATTTCATAATAAAAAGATAAATATGATAATTCCAAATGCAGACTATATTGGGGTTTTCAATGAGGTGAATTCACTCTAATCTAGTTAATTAGGATTGGACTCTTAGGACAGAGCACTGCCCTTTTGAAATACACTAGCTATTGGCATTTCACTTCATTAGGAAAACAATAAAGAGGCCTGTTCAGAACAACTATAAGTTTTATGAACCGGCTCCACTTTCTTGTACTCTCGGCTATAATAAAAGAGCCATTTATTGATATGCTACATGGATTTCAAATGGTAGAAAGTTAATTTTTATCTTAAGTAACTCAGTCTTCTTATATCCTGATGGTAGGTTTCTTTGATATAAAATAATCATGCTAACATTCACGAGAATGATGACTAAATAATCAGGGCAGACATAGTATTCTGCCTTGTCTTTCAGGACACCTCCCAGGTGGCTTCACTCTAAGAACCTAGGTGGTTTCCCAGGACCCATGCATCTGTACTGAGATTCCTATGTACTCAAGAGAGTATTCTAATGTGGTTCAATGATTGGGTCAGAAGCCAACTTAACATCTGCTGTTGGTGGTACTTAGGAAATAGACATTACACTGCATCTTGTCATTTACTTTACCATGCCTTTGAGACTGGTCTCTCCCACTAGGAGGGCTAGCATCAAGTTCTATTGAACGTCTACAAAATGAAACATGCATAGAGATATACGTTTGTATACTATTGCTTCCTTTGAGGAAAATATAGGACAAAGGCATTTTCAGTGAGTAGTGTGCTGTATGGGGACATGTACCACAACTTGCCTATGTTTTCAGCATCAGATTCAGTAAGATTTTGTGAGGATAGGGACTATTGGTGCTGCACTTCTCTTTTCCAGAAAAGACTTGGTCTGGCTTTGTTTCCCCTTGTGTTTTCTACACAGAGAAAAATGAGTAACTTGGAGGTGGATAACAGCCAATGTCCTTTCTGTTGGGTGGAATATGGAAGATTTGCTTTCATCTGTCTTCTTTTCTGAGGGAAAATAGGAAACCGAGTCAGTAATTTTATTATATTGGGCCTGAATTTCTCTTTAAATTATTGGTCCATGCTCTACTGTGGGAACCAGAAAGTGTGGGCTAATCTATTTGACCTTAATGACACATGCATGCTTCAAGGTTGGTCAGTTCTTTTGTCCACACTGCCCCCCAACTTACTATGTAGCTGAGGATGACCTGGAATTTCTGATCCCCTCCATCCTTCTCTCAAGTGCCGGAATCATTGAAATGTACTACCACATACCATCTGTGTGAAGCTGCAACTTGACCAAGACAACGAAAACTTACTAGGCAAGCACTCTAACAAGTGAGCTTCATCGCCAGCTTCACATGAGACAAAATGAATAAAAGTGATATATAAATATGCCCATATCCACGTGCCAATTGTAAATCAAGTAAATACATGAATGCTTTCTTGATTTTTCCATCAATATTTAGATGTTTAAGACAAAGTAACTTTAAAATGTGAGAAGAGAAAATAGAATCTCTGCCAGAATTAAGCTTCTCCATTAGTAGTTTTGTGGTTTCTGAGGTTTGTTGATATATGTAAATCTGAAACCTATAGGCTGATATAAGCAAGACAATAGATATAGATATCCTTTTGTGTTTAGAAATAAACCTGGGAATATACAGACAGAAGCTATTTTTGGTGTGTGTGTGTGTGTGTGTGTGTGTGTAGGTACATGATTGTGCTGGTGCACCTGCACATATATGTGTATTTGTATCAGAACACAATATCTGGTGATGCTCTTCAGGTACTGCTAACTTGAAGGGTTTTGAGACAGGGTTGTTTAGTGACTTGGAAATTATCCTGTAGGCTAGACAGTTTGTCCAGTGAGACTGGGAGCCTGCCTGACTTGCCTCCTCAGCCCTGAGATTACCAGCATACACTGCCACATTCTATCTGTCTGTCCATCTATCTATCCTGACAGAAGCTATTCAAATAAACAATTGACTTTACAATTTCAAGTATGAAAGTATAGCCTCATCACCACAAATAGTGTCTCTCCCAAGCATTGAATTACAGATCTGTTGTATTTGAGGATTATGAGGTGAGCAGCATGAAGATATTCTGGCTTCTCTGCCCATTTGCCACACACTATAATTTCTGTTACTCATATCCAAGAGGAAATGTCAGATATTTGGAATTAATGCCTGCGTATATAAATGGAAACTCATTTATGTCCACAGTTAACATATAATGGATTAAAACATTTTCGTTTGGCTTACATAGCATTTTTACCTTATCAACCACCATTAAAATGCATTAAATGATTCTCATCACGATAAGCAACTGACCTGCTCAGTGCTTCAGCTCTCCACATAATGTCTAATTTTTGTCTGAAAATAAAAATAGCCGAATATTTGCTCTCCAAACTTCAGGTCTTTTGAGCTTACTAGCACACACACACACACACACACACACACACACACACACACATACACACACACACATGCATATGTTCATGCACATACACACAAAGACATAAATATTATTAGGTTCAACTCAGTCTTACAGATGGATGCACCCTTCAGTGAAACTATCAATGACAAAAAACAGGCCTTTGTTTCATCCATTTCTCCATGATATGGACAAATCCCAGGTCCATTAAGTCATATATACTTTATACTGTTTTTTTCCCATTCCTTTCAGTACATGAATTACATTACAGTGAAATCATTGACTTGTTTTTTAAATACATTGACTGCTAAATATAATTTTAAATATAGTTTGATGTAATTTAACCTTATAAAAGGTAAATACTATCATCAATAACACACAACTTGGTGATGGCCATATGTGTCACAGAAAAATATAAGGTGCCATGTTATTATCTAAATAATTATACATATTTATTTATATTTTGAATATTACAGTTGACTAGACCTTTAACTATAAACAGAATTACACATTACTTTTAGAGGAACTCCTACTACTAATTGTGCCTTTATGTCTGTCTCTGCTTGTGTCTGTCTTTCTGTCTCTCTTTCTATGTCTCTCTCTGTGTTTGTGTCTGTGTCTCTGTGTCTGTGTCTGTGTGTTTCTTTGCCTTTCTCTGTCTGTCTTTCTGTCTCTCTGTCTCTCGGTCTCTCTGTCTTGCTTTTACAAATTTTCATGATATTTACCAGAATTTGGAATATGGAGTACAAGAAAGGTGAGAGGTTAAGAAAAGATCAGGGTTAGTAAGGTCATGGAAAACAGACCTAGGCAATGTTTAAGAGTTTGGCTTATGTTTTGCAAGCTCAAGTTTTATCCCATGACTTTCACAAAGCAGAAGTACCTATCAGTTTTTCTTTTTATTTATTCACATCCTAACTGCAGTTTCCACATCCCCAAGTCTCTCCCCAACCCCTCCCCTGTGTCCTACTTTTATCTTCCCTCAGAAAAGAATAGGCCTGTCAGGACATCAAACAAATTTGGCATAACAAGCTATAATCTGACCAGGCATATATTCTTACATCAAGGCTAGACAAGGTAAGCCAGTAGGAGAAAAGTATCCCAAAAGCAGACAAAAGACTCAGAGATAGTCTCTTCTCCCACTGTTAGGAATTCCACAAGAATATACAATACTATATAATTCCACAAGAATATACAACACTATACAACACTAACATATGCAGAGCACAAACCTAGATCAGAATCATCTAGGCTCCCTGATCCATGATCCCACTTGAGTCCTAGTCAATTGACCCTATGGGCCATGTTCTTGTGATGTCCTTGATCCATCTGGATTTTCCAATTCTTTCTCTGACTCCTCCACAGGACTCCTGAGCTCTGTCTAATATTTGCTGTGGGACTCTGTATCTGCTCCCATCAGTTTCTATATGTGTGTGTATGCATATTATATATGTATGTTGTTATGTTGTGTGTATATATATATATGTGCATATATTATAGATGTGAGTCTCTGTTTGCTTGTGTAAGAGAGAGAGAGAGAGAGAGAGAGAGAGAGAGAGAGAAGGAAAGGGAGGTATGTGTTGTGTGATAGAGAGGGGGAGAAGGAAAGGGAAGGGCATGTGTGTATGACTAAAATGATATCAAGTAGCTATACAATTTCCTCTACAGCCTAAGTTGTTTATCAGTTTAAGGCACTTGGGAGATGGGTCAGTTGGTAAATTGCCTCTTGTAAAACCTAGGACTTGAGTTTGAATTCCCAACATCCATATAAAAAGCAAGTGTCTGCAATCCTAGGGCCAGTGAGTTTAGACAAAGTGATTGAGGAACGCCTGGATCCCTGAGAGAACTTACAGGAAAACAAGGCAGAAGGAAACTGCAGATGTGTCATCAGCTTGTCACTTCCTATCAAAGCTAAGGATTTATGTTCCATCTCTAAAACCCACAGGGTGGAAGAAGAAAAATAATTCCCACAAGTTAACTTCTGACCTCCACATACATGCCATAGCACCATGTGTATGTGTGTGTGTGTGTGTATGTATGTATATATATATATATAAAAACATATACAAAATTAATATATAAGATGTAATCTTAAATTTCAAGGTCAACTTCTATGCATGTCCATGTGCACCCTTGTGCGTGCATGTGCACACACACACACACACACACACACACACACAGAGTGAGAGAGAGAAAGAGAGAGAGAGAGAGAGAGAGAGAGAGAGAGAGAGAGAGAGAGAGCTTTATCAACTTAGGTTAACCAAACACTAGTAATATTGAGAATATGAGAAGATTATTCCATCCCACATGTCAGATACTGCCATGCCTTTAACTCGGCTGCCTATGTGATCCCAAAAGCACAAATATATAGGAAGAACACCAACTGTTTAAAATCTGTAGTGAACATTTCATGTTTATTTCTCTCCACTTAGACAGAACTTCTAAAAGACTGAAAAAATGCCATTTAAGACTTGCTATGGTTATGGGGAAATAACATAATCTGAAAGAGCCCTTGGTTTCCAGTGCCTTCCACAAGTGACTCCCTTCTAGTGAGAGAATGCTCTGTAGACATCTCATACTCTGTAACTCTTGGCAGTGAGGTGACATTATCCTTTGCTTCTCAGTTTTCTAAGATATTTAAAGAACCTTGAAAGACAAAGTCAGTAGCTCTCTAGAGCAAAGGGCTGGCATGTTTTATCTCAAGCATATTAAAGAACTCTCTCCCAGCAAAGGAAGTGACAGGTATGCCTTTTTTTGCCCATTGAAAAAGACCCAAGTCCTTAAGTTCAGGAGCTCTTCAGTGTACCACAGCATCTGCATGTGCCATATGCCATGACATTCTTATCTCCTCTAGGAGATGTGGATTGGAGGAAGGTGATTAAATACTAACAAAGTGGCCACTAAAATCCCAATGAGCAGTGAACTCTCTTTCACCTCTTACCCAGGAGTCTTCTATCAGTAGTTATGAAACTATGACAAGCTAAATAACTTGCTGCTTTGTGACTGGTAGAGCATTCTCATACCTCGCAAAATTCTGTAAATAATTATTATATACCCCCTTTCCTTATTATCTTTGATTGCCTTTCCAGCTTGATCATTTCATGTGAATCATATTAGTACTATCAATAAAAGCAGGAACAGTGCTTTATTGCGTATCAGCTCTTAAAGCTGTTTTTCCTAATGAATTCCATCTTCCCTTGACTCTCTTCCCAGAAGATAATGGTGTGCTGGATTCCAGATTAGTTTTCAAGGTTTAACTGCTCTACTTGGGAAATCTCCTGCTAAGCATCCCCAGAGGAGCCATAATCACCCCTGTCTTTTCAAGCTTCTAGTGAAGACTCGGTTGGTTGGACACTTCATTCAAATATAGCTTTGGTTTTGAAATTTTTCCAGTACATGAAAATGTCCACTAATGTTATAGCTATGAACTTTCTCAGTGGTTTATTTGTTTTATCTCCAAATTATTTTGTCATTTCTTATAATGACCAACAGAAGCAAACACTAAAACACTACTCTCCACAGTTAAGAAGAAAATTAGTCACATTTATAAAAATTTTCCTGAGTAGAAAATGTATTCATTTCTAAATATTTATTGAGTTCTTCCTGTGTAACAGAATACAATAGGCTAAATAATACAAAATTAATGTATTTTTCTAAAACTGTGCAATGATAGTGTATGCATTAGTGTATACTTTCATGGCATACTTTTTATAGCCTCGATTTTCTTAGACACCAATAATATATAATTCCCTCCGCCAATACAATGTTTTGAATAATAGTTGGAAAAATGAATAGATGAGTAATCTATGAGTAAATTCAATCATACAAAGAAGATGCCAGGCTCTGTACCAAGTATATCTTTTGGGGGCCTGGGGATTTCTGAAATCATTTCAGGTTATGCCAGTGAAAACACATTTCTTTATAGAAAGTAGGATTTAAATTCTAATTGCATTAAAATCCTGGGCCTAATACTTTTACTAGGGATACACATATAAACCATTAAACTTCAGTCACACTAACTCTGTTAAGGACTGACAATTCTGCTCTATTTTATGGAATATGCAAATACTTCCATGACTGTATTTAGTCACTCCTTAATATTCATAAGCAACTGGTTTCAAGATCTGCTCAGATATGAAAGCCCATGTATGATATATGTAAAATGGCTTCTTTGAGTTACTTATAATACTTTACGAACTCTGAATGTTGTACAAATTCTTGTTACACTTCATTGTAGAAAATGACAGAAAAAATAGTGTATGCTTATCCAGCAGACACAATTATTATATCCTAATGACAGTATACAATGGGGAATCAGGAGGAATAGTGTTCAAGCAGTGGATGCTGGAGAGGACCTGGCAGTCTGTAAAGGGGCAGGAAGCCACACCAAGGCATGCTATATATCATTGCGTCTAAAAAATATTAACTATAATAGTACGTACAGCGACCTGACATTTTGCTTTGGTTTTTAGAACTTTCTGGTATTTCTTTTTTCTCAATGTTTATTTAAAGTACATTTATTCTGCAAGAATGGTACATTTTAGAATTATAACTTTTAGTAATCTAAAGCAAGTTTCTCAGTTTGCTTTTCCAACATTTTCAACCAACGGTGGAAAAATGACTAATAGATTGACTAATAGATGAAGAAACCAGAAATCCACAAGGCTAGGTTTAGAACCCCATCACAGATCTGTACCTCAGTCATCTTTACAGCGATCACAGTTCATGGGATTGTGATGCATACTCGGGATATGTGGTTTAGTGACTTAAAGTCACACATTGAACCCTATCAGGGTGTGTATGTTGTTTGATTGGGCTGCTATTATGACATGAAGGCAGTTAGTGTGCAATTTATTCTCTGCTACCAACTTACAAGATCTGCTTGACTGTGCCATGAACAAGAAGTCTGGGCCCTTGAAGCTTACCAGTGCCTATGTAAATCCTCCAACCTTAATGGATCAGGTATTTCACAGCTGGGTGCTAAATCTCAGAATTCACCTTGACTGGATCTAGAATTAACTCATAGGCCTGTGGTTAAGCACAGCAGTGAGGAGTACTCTTTATCATTTTGTCTGAAGTGGGAGGACTCCATTCTAAATTCAAGCCCTGCCTTTCGTAACAGCCCAGATAAAAGGAAGTCTGAAAAAGAAAGTGGTTTTTTTTTTCTTTTTTTTTTTCTTTTTTTTTTGCCTGGTTGCTTTCACCTGGTGCTGGCAAGCTGATCTGCTCTGTCAGCATCTTGCTGCTGCCACCTCTGCCAAGGCTGTTGCCAGTAACAGAGATGTGAAACTACCTGTGTCTCTGTTTGTTTTTAATACTTTTGTGTACATACTCAGAAGCGGAATTACTGTGTCATGTGGTAATTCTGTTATTTCCCAGAGCAGCTGCCCCATTTTTCATTCCCACAAGCCAAGCACGGGAGCATGTGAACAATTCAGAATCAGGCATAAATATTAATTTTTCCAGACTTGTGGGTGCCCCTCCAGATACAGCCTCTCTTCTCCGAGGAGCAAAACTATTGTAGGAGAGCCCTTTAGGTCTATAGGAAGAATAAAGGAGACCTTTCCCTGGAGAAGTTCATGTGGAATCTTCCTTCCTTCTCTGCCACTGGAAAGGCTGGATGTATATTCCTGGCTATAGAAACTCTCATCTTTTTTCTGTGTATTTCACTCTTTTTGGGTCCCAGGCCCATGAACAATGTCTGATTAGCTTTAGTGTTCCTATGGAATTTTCATTCTCTTCTCAAACCATCCTTTTCCTAAGGTTTTCTCCTTTTCAACATTATGTGAATCTTACCTTGGAAGCCAATGCGACTCATCCAGTGTGTCTTGATTTCCACCAGCTAAATCCCAACCCATCTCTCTCCTCCCCAGTGTCAGTTCTAATCTTGGTGTTCTAATCACTTGGCTTCTGTGTCTGAGCTTCCTAAATCCACCTGTGGATCAAACTTTGTGAGGCTAACACTCTGCCCCTTCTGCAGGACCTCATGTCAACATTCACTAGTAAGGCAAAGGAGTAAAAAGCCCTCCTTGCTGTCATTCTTCCAAAGGTAACTGGGGAGATGATGATGATGATGGTCATGGAGGTTCAGACAAGGATGTGCAGCAGTCCAGACAAAAGGGTCCAGGTGCTAAATACTTAAGAGTTTTTGTTTTTCACACCCGAGATCGAGATCACTTTTAAATGATTACCATGAGGACTGCATAATACTATAGTCCAAGGTGGGGTTGAATAACAGCTGTTCAAATATACATAGCCAGAAAATAAAAGAAGCCATCACTTCCACTAAACTGAAAGTGGAGGTCTTAAAATGCTGGGAACATCTTTAACGTAGGCATAGGAAAGACAGCAGCTGTCCTGTTCGGTGAGACACGTGGTCTTTCCATCTGCTTTCATCAGGTCTTTCTTTTGAAAATTAAAATTAAAATGTAATTACATCATTGTTCCCCTTCCCTTTCACCCTTTTAACCCTCTCACCTACTCCCACCTTGCTCTCTCCCAAATTCATGGCCTCTGGCACTCATTTCATTAATGATTGAGTGATATGTATACATAGTCTAATATACATTTATTAAATAGTTATAAAATACAATATGGTCAGTCCAAATATTGTTGCATATATGTATATACTTACAGGGCTGACCATTTACTATTGCTTAACCAACTGGGAGGACTTTTCCTGGAGAAGACTACTTTCTCTTCCTGTCAGTTTCCACCACCCCCCCACTCATACTTTATATTTTTGTTTTTACATTTGTTTTTATTTTATTTTTGTTTTTGCTCTTTGAGTCAATATTTTATTTTTTTGCCCTTTAAAGTAGTCATATGCTTAATAGTTTCCAAAATAGTGTTTTCAATGGTTTCAATAAAATTTTTACACCATAATTTTCAGTTTCCTCAGATGAGAACACTTGTTTAACACATCTTAAAACTCACATCCCAAGAAGATGGTATATTCAATATGAAGACTCCCCTATGGAAAAAGTTCTGTTAATCTTATCAGAGCTGACTCTGTGGAGCAACTGAATGCGCCATGGAGTCTTTTTATTGGGGCTCATATGAACAGAATGCCAACTTAAATCATTACCATGTCGTCCTCTATCCTGTTTGTGGAAAGTTAATTTCTGAAAGCATGCATGCTTTCATGCTTATTAGAATTTTATTTTCAAATGCTAGTCGTGCCATTAAATTTGTATTCAACTCTTTAAAGATTAAATAATCTACAAATAATAGTATGCTTTGTGGGACTAGTAGACCCCTGGGAAAGAGAATTTTTTTATGTTGGATGTCTTTGTAATCTTATTGAGGTTGTGAGGCCTTTGTGAACGATAAATTCCTTCTCATGGTTAAGTGTGTTCTGTTTCCTGGCCCTTGCCAGAAATTTGTAAGCATCATGATTAACTTCTGTCTTACTCATCTCTTCCTCAATTATGGAAAGTGGGGTCAAGGTTGCTTACATTTGACAGTCTACCACATTTATGGACAAAGATTTCTTGTTAAAAATTATTGACAGTCACTCAAATTTATGTAAAAATTTATCTTTAAAATTGTGTAAAACCTAACGATTCTCCTGTTTGACATTTGGCTTATTGAACATCAAGTACACTCTTACTTTCTAATCCTCTGTCTGAATGAGGACACTGTCTCAAATTAAAGGTCACTCCATTAGATAAAATGGGAAAGATGGAGAATATGCTGCTCTTGCTTTTTGTCGCTATTTGTAACCTCATCCTTTGACTTATTCCTGTTTTAACAACCTTTTGAAAACATTCCTTAAATTATTAAACTGAAAATAAAATCCATCCATCACCCCGTTCTAGTGACGTTTGGCTTGTCACTATTTATGCTTGTGTATTTGTGATTTCAAACCTTGCTTAGTGATGCCAATTTCAATTCATATTTTGTCTACTTCTAACTCTGGAAAGATTGATCCATGAAACAGGTCCCTCAGTCCTATAGAAATCATTCCTTCTGACCCACAATAAGAGCATTTGTAGGCATGGTTTGCTTTTCAAGCACTTCAATCCATTTTCAGATAGGCCCTCCTTCAAGAGTTTTGAAAAAAATGGATATTTATCTTTTCACAAAGGTGTCCTAAAGCCTTCTTTAAAAGTCAGAATTCTTTCCCTACAAACTTCACTGCCTGAATTGAAGGTACACTTTCCTTTTAGATGGGCTTAAAAACTCTTATCTTGCTTCACAAAAAATGCAATTTTATGTTCTACAGCATATTGATAAGTTAACGTAGCTTTTACAGAACTGAACTCCATCACTATTCTGCCCTTAAGAGACAAAATATGGCACTGGCAGAGAGACACTTAAGAGACAGCTATAGGAGGCTCCTGTCACCAACCACAATAGTATCTGGGTTTGGTAGCTATATTTGCTCTGCCAGTGCCTGACAAAATCAGAGGAGGACACTCTCAGTCCACCATTAAACTGAGCACAGGGTCCCCAGTGGATGAGCTAGAGAATAGATCTAAGAAGCTCAAGGGGTTTGCAGCCCCATAGGAGGAACAACAAAGTAAACCAAGCAGTACCCCCAAAGCTCCCTGGGACTAAACCACCAACCAAAGAGTACACATGGAGGGACCCATGGCTCCAGCTGCATATGTAGCACAGGAAGGCCTTGTTGGACATCAAAGGGAGGAGAGGCCCTTGATCCTGAGATGGCTCGATGCACCAGTGTAGGGGAATGCATGGTCCGGGAAGAGGGAATGGGTGGGTTGGTGAGCAGGGTGGGGGGAGGGGGAGAATGGATTAGGGGGGTTTTGGAGGGGAAACCAGGAAAGGGGATAACATTTGAAATGTAAATAAAGAAAATATCTAATAAACAAAGAAAAAAGAGACAAAGTATGATGTCTGTGTGAAAGCATGATATGTGACTAGTATACACAGGTGGTCTTAGTATTAACTCCTTAGCAACAGGACCCTTATCCATTCAGTTTTCCAGGAGTCCCTAGTTCTCGTAGTATAAATTATCAGTTGCCTTGATGTCATTCATCTGGGCCCCAGTGAATGGTAATGCTGAGACACAACGTCATTTTTTTGCTCATGGCATAATTAATTGGTCTCTTCAAAGACTGTGTGCAAATTACTGAATTACAGATGTAAGTCACAAAGAACACATTCTGTAGTCTGTTGCAGTAGCTCTGGTGAGCCTGTGCAAAGGTACTGCTCATGGAGGATGTCTGTGCTCAGATCAACCTTCCTTGTGGCAAGTAGAACTCAAAGCTGACTACTCTCAGCCCATCACATGGGACGTCCTTCTTAACTTGCATGTGGTTAAGCTCTTATGATAAATATCTAAGTAGCCATTTCCCTGATCATTTTAATGCAAGAAAAGTGTAGTTTAAATTTGCTCATTAAATTAAACTTAGAAATTAACAAATTGTTGGTTTTATTTATTATTTCTGGCTAATTTGGTATAATTGACCATTCCAAATTTATTTATTTACTAGCTATATCTATTAGTGTCAACTGAGTCTACTATGTATTTAGTAGCCTGAAAACTGAGCTCTATTCATGAATACAGATATCTGAAAGACATACACATTATATATAAATGTGTATGTGTAAATGTTAAGCTATCTAACTGAAAAGACTCAAGTGGATGTGATCATTGGGAAAAAAGTCTTAATAGTCCCAATCCCAAGATGTGGAGCTTTGAAATATCAGTACATAAGGATTACTGTGAAATAAACAGTAAAAATGTAGATATCTATAATGTCATAAACACATAAGCATGAAGGCTAAATATGGTCATAAAAGCATAACATAAAGATAATATGGGTATCATTTCCATAAAGTGTTTTTTTTAAATAGTTACAAAGATTAGGCTTCTTGACATTTTATGTTGCTAAACATTTGTGTATGGGCATAAAAAATACACATTACATTTAGTATTTAAATCAACTGCTTTAAATGGGAGGTGTGAAGTTGGTGATACTTGACAACTGATAAACCTATGGTAACTGACTTACAAATTAAGCATGAAGTAGCTTTCCAAGATGTAACATAGAAAAAAAATCATGAGCCCTTCCCTCTTTCTTCTACTGGCTTTATGATTTAAAAAATGAACTGAAGTTTTTTTTTCATTTGAGTCACAATTAGACAATCCTTTATGTTCTCAAAAATACCTTTGTATAAGCACCTAAATCAGTTTTCCCATTAGAATAAATTTTCAGGGAGGCGAGCCCTTTTCCAGTTCTGATAAAATGAACTGAAATTTTCACAGTGTGGTGTCAGAGTTCTAGTTTATACTCTGGGCACATTTATGTCTGAATGACAATAGCTCTCTAACACCTGAGTGGCGGTTTGCAATACAAAATCACACATAAAAGAACAAAAAGAGTTAAATGGGGTATCAGAAATAATATGGAAAAGAAATGGGTAAACTTCCATAGCCCTGTTTCAGCTGACACCAAAGCTCCTAGACATGCAGTGAGCTGAAGGACCACAGGAAAGCTCCAAGGTCTTGCTGCAGCTAACAGAAAGCCAACCAGCTTCTTGTAGACAACTCTCTGTGCTTTGGTTTGTTTCCTGACACTACGTTATAATTGTAGGCAAAAGGTGGTTACATTATTCATACTGAAAAATACAAAAGCTCTAAACTAAGGCTAGTAATTAATTTAATTGCTCTCGAACAAAGGTAATTTCTTTGGGGAATCAATCCAGTGCTGCTCAAGTCAATTGCCTTTAGTGTTCTGACTTTATTAGAAGGGCATCAAGTGGTAATGTGACTTGTGTCATGTTTGCATGAAGGCTTTGCTTAGATGAACGTCAAGTGTCTCCTAAGTCCCATGCTTCATCATCTTTAGGATGAACTTGGTATAGACATTCTGTTCTTAGGAATGTGTTATTTAAGCTGACATGACCAAAGGATAGGACTTGCTAGAGCTTTCTCATTTTTTTATAAAATTAACAATATAAATATATTTGGAAGTGAAGTACATTTTTTAAACAAAATATGTCTATCATAGACATGAGAAACTTCTGTTGTATTGATATCCCCATATAGTCGTATGCATATAGCAGAGTGACACTGCAGTCAGTACAATTCATATAAGCAATATTGAGCTCTAAGACTGTAATACATCTGAAAAGTACAGGTTTTATACATGATAGTGGCTCCTGAATCACTGAACATTTTCTACTTCTTAGTGGTGTGTTAGACTTATCACCATCCCATAATGTGTTGTATTAAATGTCTATATTGCTTCTGGTATATATAAGCACACTGTGCTTGCAGTCCTATGAATACCCTACAGGCCACTGTGTAAAACACAAGACTTCATAATATAGCATCAGGCTACCCTCTTGTCATACACAATATTTACATTGTTCTTTTACTGGTATTTTAGATAATGCTTGTCATAAAGGTAAAAAAAAGGTTTTCTGTAAGCAGGCAGTCGCGTCTGACCAGCAACAGCCTCAACATGCCATGTTTCTGCATCACTTGATGACACATGCTAACAGACTCAAGCCAGTTGGAGTATAACTGCGCGCTCTACGATGATGGCACAACAAAATCATCTAATGACATGTTTCCCAAACAGGCCCCATTGTTATGTGATACTTGACCCTATTATAAATATTTCAAAGTTCCCATTGCCAGTTTAGTCCTTAAAAGGTTCAGATTAATGGCTAGCAAGTGAGCTGTCTGTATGCCCTGTAAATTTTAAAATAAACTACAGGGAAAGCCGTGCTATAGACAAGAATAGTTCCAAGGGTAATCTAAAAGCTTCAAAGGATATAGCTGTAATTTCTAGATAAATAAAAATGTAAGTACTTTAATGGGTAGCACATAAAATATAACCATCAATCTATCATGCTTCATAGCAGCAATATCTCAAGTCTGTTTTAAAGGATGATGGCAGAGGGGCAAACTCTCTTGGATCAAACTTTCTTCACGTTCCTATGTCCCCTTCTCAAACCATCTTCAGCTTAGCCCCATCCCAATCCTACCCTTGTCATGCCTGTAGGCCTCAGCGTAGCAAAATCTTTCCCAGAGGGCTGAGAGACAATCACCTCACCCCTCATATATCATTCCCCCTACTCTGTTGTTTAAGTCATATTTTCATTGCTATAAAAATGGCTAAAGAAAATAATTTAAAGGAAGAAAGATTATTATTGACTCTGTGTTTCAAAATTGGTTATGAGCCAGCTCTGTAGTTTCCAGCACATATTGAGACAGACTACTGTGGAGAAGGATATGGTAGGACAGTATTTCTTAGGCCACGCTGGCCAGGAAGCACAGATACAAACAGGAGCATAGGGATAAGAAAACCCCAGTAAGGTACAAGTCTATTGTCATGCTTCCTTCTAGGAGAGTCTACTTTTGTAAAGTTTCTACAGTGTCTCAACATGGTACCATTATCTAGAGACTAAGCTTTCCACTTGAGTCGGTTTCACACTTGTGATGGTTCATATGATTGGCCCAGGGAGTGACCCTTTTAGGAGGTGTGGCCTTGTTGGAGTAGGTGTGTCACTGTGGGTGTGGGCTTAAAACCCTCACCCTGGCTGCCTGGAAGTCAGTCTTCCACTTGCAGCCTTCAGATGAAGATGTAGAACTCTCAGCTCCTCCTGTACCATATCTGCCGGGATGCTGCCATGTTTTTGCCTTGATGACAATGGACTGAACCTCTAAGCCTGTAAGCCAGCCCCAATTAAATGTTGTTTTTTATAAAACTTGCATTGGTCATGGTGTCTGTTCACAGCAGTGAAACCCTAACTAAGACAGAAGTTGGTACCAGGAGTGGGGTATTGCTGTGATAGGCCTGACCATGCTTTCGTTTGGAAGAATGTGGATTTTGGGACTTTGGGTTTGGAAAGCCACGGAATTCTTTAAGTGGGGCTTAATGTGCCAGACTAGTAGGAATATGGAAGACAGTGATGCTGAGGGTCATTTTAACTGTGTAGGTCTAATGGCCCAAGAGGTTTCAGTGGAGAAGAACTTTAATATATGGCTGAGAAACTGTTTTTGTGATGTTTTGGTGAAGAGCATGGCTGCTTTTTGCCATTGTCTGAAGAGACCGCCTAGGACTAAGGTAAAGAGATTTATATAAATTGCATCTGCAAAGGAAGTCTCAAAAGAGCACAACAAAGACTTTGTTCTCTGGTTAAGTCTGATGAAGAGAATTTTAAACAAACATAGCAAGCTAAGAAAGAAAAGTACAAAATATATAATTTGAGTATTACAGGGACTCCAGGAAGTGAAATGGAGCTAAATTCAAGGATATTAAATTGAATTAAAGGAGTGGTGACCTGGGGGGCAAGATTCAGGCAGTTAACTTTAGGTCCAAGCATGGTCGTACAAGCCTTTAATCCCAGGAGGCAAAGAAAAGCAGATCTCTGAATTCAAGGCCAGCCTAGAACGGAGCAAATTCTAGGTGAAGAAAAACTTTAATCCAGGCTTGGTGGACCACACCTTTAATCCCAGTGCTTAGGAGACAGGCATGCAGTTCTCTTGAGTTCAAAGTCAGTCTAAGGAGCAAGATTCAGGACAGCTAACGTAGGCAGTGAAGGAGCTGGGAAAAAGGAAGCTAGTGATAATGTAATAGAAGAAGGGGCCCAATGTTCCAGTTCCTGCAAGCAGCAGAACTCAGCAGCTTCAGCCATGTGTCTCTGGCTTTATATTCAAGAGGAATATATGCAATTTATGCTGGTTAGCTGGAGCTAAGAAATTAGTGGTGATTAAGAAAAGACCAGCATCACTGAGGTGAAATATGGGAAGTGTTTTCTGAGAGCACAAAGAAGCTGTATTCCAGAGATAGCCAAGTGTTCCTCATGCTACAGCTGTACTTGGTAACATGTAAGAATCATCCAGGTGGTACTGGTTTTGAAGGCATGAAGGCATCATGAAGAACAGCTGAGGCTTGGTACTGTGAGAGGCCATGGAGGGCCATTGGTGAAAGTGTACCCTCGGTTGTAATTGACAGCCCAGGACTGAAGGGGTCATGCAAAGGAGTTGAGGCTTGGTACCATGAAGAGAGCCTAAGAGAGGCTTTGGTGAAGCATAGTTGCAGTGGAAGACCCTAGCATATTGGAGATGCCAGTACCATGGGATGACCACCAAGAACAGCAGTGGCAACAGAGGGCAGAGCTGGAGAAGTGACACCAGCTCTTTGGAGATACACAGAAGATCATGTGTGGATCTCAGACACTGGAACAAGAAGTTGTGAAGCTGAAATTGACTTGGGGTACCCAAGATGTTAAAGATGCCAGAGCCACAGGATGCCTGCCAAGGAAGCTGCTAACAGGGAGTGGAACAAGCCCAGGAGAAAGAACCTTGTTACAGTCAACAAAGATGAAAAGGAAGTTGGATATCTGAAGACTGATTTGCCATCAGACATGGAAATGCAGAGTTTGGACTTTGCCCTGCTTGTTTCCT
The DNA here is from genome assembly GCA_964023405.1 of Apodemus agrarius. Taxonomy (NCBI): domain Eukaryota; kingdom Metazoa; phylum Chordata; class Mammalia; order Rodentia; family Muridae; genus Apodemus; species Apodemus agrarius. The sequence goes on along the minus strand of OZ030009.1, from coordinate 132,370,215 downwards.
GTCTTGCTTTGGGGATTACAGTTAAGTGATTGGATGAATCTCAAAAGAGACCTTGAACTTTGGACTTTTAACACTGTTGAGACTGCTATAGACTACGGGGACTTTTGAAGTTGAACTAAATGTATTTTGCATTATGCTATGTTTAAGTATGGCCCCCATAGACTCATATTTGAACAAGCCTATGGGAGTCAGGGAGTGGAATGTTATGGTTCATATGATTGTCTTTTATAAAACTTGCATTTGTCATGGTGTCTGTTCACAGCAGTGAAACCCTAAGACAACATTCAAATTAAAACCACTGCTCATGGAGTACGATTCAGCCATTAGAAACAATGAATTCGTGAAATTCTTAGAGAAATGGATGGAGTTGGAGAACATCATACTAAGTGAGGTAACCCAGTCTCAAAAGAATACCCATGGTATGCACTCACTGATAAGTGGATATTAGCCTAGAATCTTGGGACACCAAAGAGACAATCCACGTATCAAATGATGTCTGACAAGAAGGAAGGAGTGGACCCTGGTTCTGGAAAGGTTCAATGCATCAGTGTAGGGGAATACCAGAACAGGGAAGTGGGAAGGGGTGGATGTGGGAACATGGGGAGGGAAAAGGACATGTGGGACCTTTGGGACGGGTGGGGAACCAAGAAAAGAGAAATGAAATGTAAATATAGAATAGATCCAATAAATTTTTTTTTATTTTTTTTATTTTTATTTTCTATATTCTATGTTTACATTCCAAAGGCTTTCCCCTTTCCCAGTTCCCACCCACCATAGTTCCCATAGTTCCTCTGCCCCCCAAATATTCCCCAATCATTCCCCCTCCCCCCTCGGTTTCTTTACTAAACTGGATGCAATCTTTACAGGCCCAGGGTCCTCTCCTTTCTTCTTCTTGGGAATCATTTGACTTGCTATTTGTGTCTTGAGTATTTAGGGCTTCTGGGCTCATTAATATTCACTTATCAGTGATTGCATTTCATGTGCATTCTTTTGTGATTGGGTTAAAACTACTACTACAGAAAAAAATGCCCTAATGAACTTTTAGCAAGCTTCTCCAAGTCTCCTTCCTAATTGATATCAACTGTCTTGTAATCTGTTTTCTACCTATTACTAGGGCTCAGAACATGGTGTCCCAAGATGCACTGCTTTGTCAGGAACTCAAGGAGACTGATGGATCTCTGAAACTCTTCAGTAGCTTCATGAATAATAAGTAGCTCAATAAGTCCTCTCTGGCCTCTAAGGCCTCCTTTCTACTTCCCCTATTTTCTACATCTAGGGGTTGAAATAAGACAGAAAAGTCTAGAAATAACATTTTCACGTCCTCTTCTTTCTCTGCTGCAGTCCTTCTCATGTCAGGGATCTCACCTGTGCATGGAGGCACGATCACCACAAAAAGAAGGCAACAAAGTTGACACATAGAACTCACAAGGCTCCCCTGTTGTGTTTATCACCTTTTGCCCCAACCACACTTCTATGTGCTGGCCATCTATTCTAAAAAAAGAAAAACAAAACAAAACAAAAGCAAAACAACAACAACAAACCAGTTCTGACATGATATTCATTCTGAAAGCTCCTATATCATGTAAAACTTTAAAAAAAATAAACTTCTTTTCTTTATGTTATCTGGTATTAATCTTTTATGGCTGGAGGATATTTACTGTAGGAGTGTCAGCCATGACTTTTATAGTGAAAAGAAAGTGCTATGCTTTCTGCATCTATACTATACTTTCTATTTGTATTTGAGTGGATTCAGTGCTAAATCACACTTAATTCTCTATACCTGTCAAAAAGTCATAACTATAACTTCCCTTACAATGTCATAAACTATCTAAGAAAACATTCATAACCAAGCATGAGAAACCTCTTTTCAAATTGTTGGCCAGCTAAACCCAAGAGATCCTCCCAAAACATCATAAGTTATAGCAATTGCCCTTGGTTGTCATCCATAACTTAAGGTAGATCTCAATTTTGTGAAGTTATCACATTCTTCAGCCACAGAATTGGAGTAACTGAGCAGGGACTGACCTGGAAGTCTCCTTCATGAAGACTACTTTTCATAGTACGCAAAAGCACTATGCAAGCTGCCAAGGAAGGAAAGAAAATCAATAATCCTACCCAGCTTCAATACTTTGAAGCTACAGCAACGACCCACAGCAACATTTCCACAAAGGTACAGTAGTTGACACTTCTATCAGGCAGTAACCCACAACTGTCTAATTGGATTTAAGGTTCACTCCATCAGATGGGATTTATGTCTGCTACTTTAAGCCCAGCCAACTACATTTGATTGTCAGAACAATGAAACCTAGAGGAGAAATTACTACCGCCACTCTATTAAATCAGTGTAATCAGTAACAGAATTTTAAATCCTTATCTTTATACCCATAGATATATGTGGCTCTCAACCCCTCGTTGAGGTAGTTCTTTTGGCAACAGCCAAAGACCATTGCAGAAAGCTACAACAGGTCAAACTGCAGATTACTGACAATACTGTTCTCAGACTCAACTGATAAATCTACAATATAAGTGCTACACCTAAGTCTCAGACAACATCACTGATAATAGAGAAAAAGACTGTAGCCAGAACAACTCGTTGTATACTAAGACATATTATGTAGTCTGTATAGGACAGGCAAAGCTTCACTTATACTATCTGTACAACATGGTAGCCAAAACAGAACCAAACAATAACACCAGTTGACATACCAACATAAATGGGTAAAGTCTCAAAATGCCTCACCCCTTGATAAAGGGCTATAGGAAATTAATGGCATGTCTGTTGAGAGAGGAAGAATGGTATGATAATCTCACACTGGTATGAGATTATTAATTATTAATTATCAGTGTCCAAGCATAAATATACAATAACAATAAGTGGGCTCAATAGTTTGTATATATGTATATACACACACACACACACACACACACACACACACACACGTGTAACCATTGCACTTAAAGATTTCTAACTTCGGAGAATCCCAGTCATGCATGTTGTGTACATATAGACACACAGGCAAAACATTTACACATATAAAAATGAATAAAATAAAAATTTTAAAAGGAAAGGAAAGAAGAGGGGCTAGAAGGTAGAGTTGGATCTAGGCTAAGGTAGAGGGACAATTTGAGGGTTAGAGTAGAGGTGAATACGATCTATGAAATTTTCAAAGAATTATTCAAAATTATATATATTTTTAACCTTGGACCATTATTTCTAACACTAAAGGGATTCTCTCTTTATAACATTATTCACATATACGGACCACAGACACAACTACACTATTATGACTTTGGTTAGAAATACTATTCATAGGTATTTGAATATTCATTTCCCAAATGGAAGTGCTGACCAGAAAGACTGCATCTTTAGGGTCTGGAGCTCCCAGAAGAAAAGTGGGCTGGAGGTGGGCTATTCAGCTTTCTATCCAGGGCTCATTCCTGCCTAGTCTCTGATTCCTGACTACAGATGCAATGTATCCAGGATCTTCATGCTGCTGCACCATGACTTCCCTATCACGACTGCATCCCCTTTTAAACTAGAAGCAAACGAAGTTGTTTTCTGTCAGATATTTAGTAACAGCAATGCGAAAAGTCGCATACATATACCCCGCACCACTTACAAACTAATAACACGTGCATAGAAGAAAATATGTTTGCATTATAATTTCTCTTCAAAACTAAAGTTGCTGCATACAATTTTTACAAACTGTCTTCTATTTTCAGGGTAGATCAGGCATAACTAGCAAAAAAATTGCTCTTTTTAAAATTAAACTTAAAATGTCACCATATTACACAGGCGACCTAATCAGGAGCAAAACCTCTCAAGGGCAAGTGCTACTTCCAGATTTAGTTCCAGTTCACTTACATTTCCCCATAGTTCTTTAGATGTACTTCTTTAAACCATAAGCTGTATCTTGTCTATGGAATAGAAACACACACACACACACACACACACACACACACACATATGTGTATATATATATATATATATATATATATATATATATATATATATACTGACTTCTAGGATCAGAAATAAAAGAAAATAGAAACCTCCAAACTCCACTGTAGACCAGAAGGCCCTTCCAGAGTCCATTCCTGACATCTCACTCAACTACCTCATTTCCACTTCCCCTCACTAGGTTTACTAACTCTAGGGTTCTAACCACCCAAATGCTTAACTCACTTTCTGACCCTCGAACCTTTCACTGTTCTTGAACTCGTCTCTGGAATAGTTTGCCACTGCCCTAGTCAGAGGCAGCTCTGTAATTTCTTGATCTATGCCTGAACAAAATAAGCCTACCCAACATATCTGATCATTCTGTGTATATAGTCTCCTTTTGTTTGTTTGTTCCTGGTACAGTCATTTTTATGTGACTTCATCTCTTCTATACATCCTTAAAGAATATAAGATCAATGATGGAAGCTTCTTTCTTACCTGCTCTTGGTGGCATTTCAAGCACTTAGCAAACACTCAGTCAATGGATTTTAAAATGGGCCTACATTTTATATTAATACTAAAAGCAAATTCATCTCATGACCATGGTAGTTTGGATGAAAATGTCTCCATAGTTCCATAAGGAGTGGCACTATTAGGAGGGGTGTTCTTATTGGAGTAGGTTGTAGGTGCTATCAAAGGAACTCAAATTTAGCAGGCTCAATGGTAGCAAAATGTCAAATAGCATATATCAAAAATACCAGAATCATCTCCTTGTCCAATAAGTGACAAGGCAAAGAACTTGTGTGAAAGTTTTTTCATATTTCCTTGATGAAACTATACCCAGAACTTTCAATAAAGAATAAATTTAACAATAAATCACTGTGCAATTTGTAACCTACAAGGTCCTGTGTCTTCTGTTCTTTCCAACACATTTATTTCTCACACTTCAGTTATTAAAATAAAATTGCAATTCTGAAACAAATTTGGTGGACTTTCTAGAATTTACTAGAATTAAAGAGAATAAGAAAATGGAAAAAGTCTGTTGAATGGGTTTATTTGAAGACCATTATTTAGCTATATATATTGAAAGTGATTATGCATGCATGTAGGTATGCCTGTCTTATATACATGTAGAGAACATTATTGAGGTGCCCTGCCACCTGGTAGGAACTTGACATCGACCAATGTAAAGTTCCTCATCTAGCTTTTGAGTGGGAACTCCTGTGTCAGCCATAATCCCCTCCACCTAGGGTGGAGTGCTCAGACAAAGGTGAAGCGTATTCTTCAAGGACCTTCAGTCTCCTGACAAACACTAGCCACGTGTGGAACAACTGAACCAGTTCTGCTAAGAAGCTTCCAGCCCTTCCCCCCTGCCTATATGTATTAGGAGTTCTTCATTAAACATTTAGACCTTGAACAGCAATGTTGTCTTGGTCTTCGTCTCTTTTTTGTCACCTTCCCATACATCCCCAGCTTCCCTTCCAGGTAACCCGTTTGATGTAACTGTGGGCAGTTACAGATTGGCGCCCGAACAGGTGGCTGTACACAGGAAGGTCTCCTGAGGTGACCCTGTCTTGGCGAAGCTTCACAGAAAATGGAAAAAGATGGTATCCTGCGCAGTGAACAACTACAGGAGTTAAATACAAATGCTAGTCTAAAATTTCATCTTTTTAAGCTGTTGTTGTAGATGCAGAAGGATACAAGCTAAGTGGGACAGCATTGACCCAGTGCTAAACTTGATTAGGGGTTGACAGTGGAAAATGGGATAGGAACTTTATAGGCATTTGTCTGCAGCCTTCAAGAGGTGCTTCAGGCAAAAGGAGAAGGGTTTGAAAAACAATGGTTAGAAGGTTTTATAGACAAGATAGATTCTTGCTGCCCATGGTTGACTTATAAAAGATGTTATTGATGAAGAGAACTCACAGGCATCAGATAGCACACAGGGAGAACTTCAAGAAGGAAGCCTGTCAGAGAGGACTTTCTCAGAAAAGGGTCCTCTCAACCTAAATTAGAAAGATATAGAGATACTACTGATGAGCTAACATTAGAGAAGAAAGCTCATTCAGATGATGGAGCTGGCATATATTGTGGTGAGGATTGGCTTCCTAGTGTACCTTCTGTTCCACGTATGGTTTTTACTGTACAAGATGATACTCAGATGGATATGCAACTACATAAATTGGAGTTTGAAATTAAGTTGCAGAAATTAACTAATGAGTTACAGGAGGTAAAAAGGGTATCAAGTACATGAAGGAGCAGTGATCCTGAGATGCACCAATCACAGCTAGAAAGAGCTGTACATCAGGCTCAAAGGGAAGAACAGGATATATCTGACATGCTGGCGTTCCCTGTTGTTAAGATCATAGACCAGCAGAATAGAGTTAGACAAACCTTGGAGTTCAAAGTGATAAAAGAATTAAAAACAGCTGTGGCATGGGTGAAAGTTGCTAATTTACAACTGAATTGGATACCTTGGGATAGCTGCAGACAAGTTAATTCGGTTTTGCTTTTAACTCTTGTCCTTATATTTTAAGCAGATTGGTTGTCTTCACTCAGGCTCACCTGAATTGAAAATTGGTATGTCTACTAAAGATATCTGCAGGGTGGTTGGCAATAAATAGACTCTCTGACATCAAAACCAATACAAGTGGACCTCTTTCGAGAGCTACATAGAACTCAAATCTATATGTGTTTGCTAAAATCAGACATGGGCACCAGTGGGGGGGGTGCGAGGCAAAGCACTTCAAGGGGAGGACCATGTTTTCTGCCTCTGAGTCCCCTGTGAAGCACACCCGGTTGCATAGAGGTTGGTGTTTAAAGGCATTCCTTAGACTAACAAATGACAAGGAAGCCTAAGCCCTCTCCTCCATAAAAAGACACCATGAAGTATTTAGGAGGACCAGGCCACTACTTCCCACCCTGCTGTGGGTGGTTAATGCCCACGGTCCTTTGACGGATGACTGTCCACTGGGTTATCTTCTCATCTTAACACTAATAAAAAGGGAGGAGATGTAGAGAGCCTTATTCAGTTCATGCCACCTAGCAGGAACTTGACATCAACCAATGTGAAGTTCCTCATCCAGCTTTTGCAGGCAGTTACATACATACATGTGTGAACATGTGCATCTACAACTATTTCCTCTGTATAATGTGTGTGTCATGTACTCGTGCTCTATGTCAGAGTTGGACACAAAATGAAAGCCACTGTATTTGGTGAGTAAAGAGACTGGTACTAATAATTACATAAAAGATAAACATGTTCCCAAATTCATACACCACAGTAAGCATACTCACAGCTTTAATTTGTTCCTATTTGTGACACACTTAATTTTTCCTTGTATGCTAAGAAATCACTTTCATATATTCATTTTCATACTATAGCATAAACTCTTCAAGGGTCAAACTCTGTCAGGTTCTATGTTGTTTTAAATGACGATGGCCTTTCCTTTAAGAATGTCTATAAACTTCCATCCATCTTCCCAATCTGTAAGGAGGATTGTACTGATAAATAAAAATGGCAGAAGTCTCATGGCCTGCATTTTTATTTAATTCTCAGGGTGCTGTAAACGTCCTACTTTCTGAATCTTGATAATCATCCTTAGGGTCTAAGCTTCCATGTATAAAGTTTAGATCCTTTGATAGAAAAATTGCACAGGAAGACCTAGAAATTACCTAAAATAAAAGGAAGGTCTCCTGAGTACAGTTGGCTGGCTGTCTCCATGAAAGTGAATGCAAAGTGTGAAGATTTCTCAGGCCCCAGGGATCACACACTCACTAGTGAGTCACAGGGCAGCAACTTACTTCTGGTATTCAGTGGTGGAACACACTGACTATGCCAAACATCACTGACCCCAAAACCTAGAATATTTGCTGCATGGTAACTCATAAGTATGTTTTCTGTCCTCTGCTCTGGTGATGATGGACCCTTCCCAGATACCCCTGAATGGGAACAGAGGGTAGCATATAGAGTAATAATCTATCAGTCAAGCTCACACTATAATCTTAACCTGCACAAATTATAAAATGGAAAAATCATTGATGTAGTCTACTTGCTTATACACAACAGTAAAAAACAGACATAATCACTGTCTGGAAGTATGTTGTTGCTTAAAATCTGTAACATGTGTTCATGACGTTAGCATCAACAGTAGATGGCAACTGGAAAATCCTCTTGCAGCCTGAATGGAAAGATGATATCACCGTGACCTTGAAGAAACAAGGTCTGACGCCAGCCAAACTGTTGCAAAGCTTTTCAGGATGTGAATGCATGCTATTGGCAGATGTAGATACAGGAATCTTCATGTGTACCAGTGAAAGTTCTGTCTTGTTTTTACATGGAAGAACAAAGAACAGAAAGAAAAACTAATGAATTTCTATGTCTGACAAGAATGATTTACTGACACAATAGAGAAAATTAACAATTGGCTTGAGCTGCTAAGGTGAAATGTGAAGAAAGATTAAAAAGAAATTTCTTAGATGAGTTTGTGAGCCGAACTTAGAGAAAATATGAGGAAGCCAAAATAGACTAGATATGAAAAAATACCGTTCTATGCCATGACTAGTCCTGTAGTTGACCTGCAGGGTCAGAAATTGTTCTTGGCATAACTTTAGATAGACTTTTATCTGTCAATATAACCATGTGGCTAAAAGTCCCACTGTGTTTTTATTTTTTGAAATCTCAGATTTGATAGCAAGATAACTAGGGTCCCGAGAGTCCTAAAGATATGCCTCTACATCTTGAGGATATACATGCTGATCACTTTCAACTATAATAATACTTTGTATTATTTTCCCATAATACACCAAGTCTCATCTCAAAAGATAAAAATGACTATGTCATAAATAAATGTCTATGCAGCTCTTCTTTCATGGACAGGATTAGCATTTGATCCCTAGAAATACTATAAAGAATTTTTAATGAGAAAGGATTATTTCAATGGTAGAATTAAGAACCATCACAGTCATTCCCAGGGCATAGGACTGGACTCTAAACAATGATTTAGTAACTGTCTTTCATTAGATTTAAAATTGTAATAACTGCTTTGCAATCCACTCCCAAACTGTTTCTTCTTCATAGAGAAAAAAAATTTAATCTTCCTCCTTCCTAACCACAACATATTGCGGTGAGAGAAAGTCAATTGTTTCTCTTCATTTCAGGTCTTTAGATAAGAGACAACCATAAAAAGTCTCATTGTATAGCTAGTGGATTTATGGCATCAAAATTTCATTAGAATAGCATCAATTTCAAGAAAATTCTTAAATGGGGCAAGGTTTGAGAATAGGAAATAAATGTAACCTAACTAGGGCCAAGAAACACTTCCTCATAGAGAGCTTTTATTTCTCTCCTTAGGTCTGATGGTGCCCCATCAGCCAAACAAAGAGAGTAATGACTATGCCATACAGATCCTGGCGCCCATCTCTTATGGGAGTAGAAATCACTGATTCCTATTTCCTTTTCAACTTAGTCTTTCTGCATTCAATCAACAGGTAAGAATTACTACAGAGTCATCTAGAAAGGTGTCCAGCTCATGTAGAGGGTGAGGAAATAAGCTAAGCCCAGCCTTATAGCTATGACTGAAGCTAGTTTCTGATTCTCCAGCAGAGTCTGTGGCTGAACATCACACTACATGGAACAAGGAAACAGTTGAGGGGGCAGAGCTGGACAAAATATAGACCAAGGAAATCTTGACATGAGATGAAATTTTTTGCTGTTTGGCAGTAATTTTTCAGTAGCATTATACAATAAATATATTTCATACTGGCACTGCATAACATTACACTTTCAATATCAGTAGTTTTAAAGCCTCTGAGTTAGGCTATATATGTCTCTGTTGAATCATGCAAAGGGTCTTTGCAGGTACGACTAAATTAGAGAAAAATCATACTAAGTTGTGATAGATCCTGTTCCAAGGATATATATAGTAGGAAATATGGACACAAACTCACCAGGAAAGTGGCTGAGAAAGTGAATACGTAAATGGGAGACAGGAGGTGTCAGCAGCAGCTGCTGTCGGAAATTAGATTTTCACCTGAGTCTTTAGAAGAAAATGGCCCTGTAATGTTTGATTTTGAATTATGAACCTTAGAAATATGAAAGAATAAAATATTGTTGTTTCTGATAGATGGGTTTTGTTAGGAAATGAGTGGGTAACCAATATGTCTCCTCATCACAGAGTATATAGCAGAATTAATGTTTATTATTAGTGTGGCTGACATCATGCTATTAGTTCTAGGGAACCATCCTGACATGATCAGCACTGTAAATTGCAAATGTGTAGGCTAGATCTTCACGGTTATCAGTGCTTGCTTATGCGATAATGTCAGCCCTGGCCCACAGTTCTCCTGGCCTTCACCTCCATGTAGTGGACAGTGACATTAAAGATGAGGGACAGGTAGACTAATAAAAAATGTATAAAACCCTGTGAGAAAAAGACACTACTCACCTGTCATTTGGTGACAGATAGCTGTAATTATTCTCTAAAATGAAATTCAGAAATTTTCTATGACAGTTGTTCATTTAAAAGAAATTTTCACATAATGACACTTGGACCTAGAACCATAATTAAGCATTAATGATATGGACTTATGTCTTCATCAATCCCTAATAGTCTGAAAAAGAACAGACAAGAGCTCATGCTTCTTACATTTAGAGAAAGATAATACATACATTTACAAAAAATAATGAATGAAATCAACATTTAGCAATCCTTGCTTAGTGCGGGTTGTATATCTGTTTCATGAAATAACTGTATAAATGGGACTCCAGTGGGGATTTTGCAGTATTGCTTTTGGCATTAAGCCCCACTTGAGAAATCTCCAGTGCCCTTATACCGAGTGCATAACAATTTCTTTATCTGTATTACCAATGTATGTCCTATTTCCAGATGGTATTCATTGGACCACTGAGACATGCACTATAATGAACTAGTAACATTAATCTGAGCTATAAAAAATAAATAATAACTACGTGATAATCTTTTGACGTACAGCCAAGAACTATTTCCTTTTAGAGTGATGTGAAAGTGAAATGACCCACAACCATAAAATACCTCTGAGTATTTAAGAAATAATCTCCAGAGGCCAGATATTCTAGCTTTTTGTGCAATGAAAATGTTAATTTCACTAATAAAAATTATATTTTTAGCAATTTATTTATTTACTATTGATAATAGAGAATTTAAAAATACATCTGAATAGTATTTGTATATTTTACTCTAAGATCTTCCAGAAAAAAAAAAACTATTAATCTAAAGCAAATCCTGGTGTGATGTTACACATACCCCTGAAATGCTAATACCTGTAAGGTAGAGGAGGAAGGATAGGGTGTTTAAAGCTATATTCAGTTACTTAACAAGTTTAAGGTAAGAGGTAGGTAGGTACATAGATAGACAGACAGATAGATGGATGATAGATCGATAGACAGATAATAGGTGATAGACTGTGTAGCATGGTGTCATACCACAGCACTTATGACCATGGGTTACAGACCTTTGATTCAATTAACTTTCTCAAGTGATAGTCTGTACATATAGGGGGCAAAAATCACCTAATTTTAAAGCATGGTAAAGGTATTATATGCATGATAATCTAACTAAAAAAATAATCATTCCAAGTCCCAATGTGCTTTTTCATATACATTCTTCTGTAATTTGAAGTTCTGGAATTTATGTCACACTTGGTTGTCCTTATTGCTTTCTGGTGGTAAACTTATAAGTGCATATTATTCTCAAACAGTATTTTATTAGAAATGGATGTTTGTTGTGAGGTTAACATGTTCTGCGTGTGTGATGCATATGCATCCAAAACATTCTTATTGATCTTTAGCAGAGTCTACTAAACAGGAACAAGCATATAATAACTGGAGAAGCAGTTTCTTCCCTGGAAAGTATTTGGGACTTCCCACTTCTCTCTTTCAAGTCTTTTTAGAAGCTCTCCCATATGCTGAAGGTTCACAGGGAATGGAGAGAGGTTGAAGGACACACAAGTAGAAAGGTTGCTACTGGAATCCAGATGAAAATAAATCATTAATCATTCCCTTTACATTCAGATGCAGGTCATTTGGTGCATGTTCCTACGCAGGCCATCAAGCAGGGGAGTTGCCTCAGGCTTCAAAGAATTCCCCTCTGAGAGAAGACATCAGTGAAATCATATTTAAAAGCAAAGCTAAATGTACCAAAATGGGAGTTCGAAAAAGAATTTCTCAAGTGCTATTAAAGAGCAGTCTTCAATTTCTCTTGCACAGCAAAGCACTAAGTTACACTGTGGTTTATTGTTTCTGGTGAGTGTAAATTACTTGTCATCTGTTCAGGTGGGAGTTGTTTACGTGATAAGTCAATTTCTATTTGATCCAGGATAAAAACCAAATTCTTTCTTATTGCTCAATAGAAGCAATTACTTCTTTTTCCAGGTATCAAAGGTAAAGAACCTCTCATCTCAGTACTTTCTTCTTTGTACCATATTCTTCAGTGAGGAAAAGATGTAATGTCTGTGCACTCTGTACTCATGTGGTTTCCTTTTTATGCCAGAAATTGTGCATACAGGACCAGGCACAAGAGCCACATCTGTCACCATCTAAAAGTTCCGAAATTTCAGCTGACTTTCTCGTGAGCCAGAGATGTCAAACTGGGATGAAAGCAAGGGCAGATGGAAATCACAAACAGCAAATATACTCAAGGCAAGGTCAAAATTAAATGGTGTTCAAAGCTGGAAGGAGTTGTCTGGGGATGCAGGTGATTGTGTTCACTGGAAGAGCAGACTTAAGGTCCAAGTTGATTCCAGTTGTATTTGTTGTAACTGTGCAACAGGAATTTGAGAGAAAATGAAGAGGAAGAAAGAGGAAAGAGGGAGAAATGGAGAGGGGCAAGAAGAGAGGGAAAGGGAGGCCAGATGGTTGAAGATAAGAAGGGATTGGGAAAACCCGTCTGTGTCTAAACCAGAATGTGGTTTGTTTCCTTAGTAGGACAGGGGTACACAATACTTCCAAGCAAGTGGGCGGGCAGCTCATATTGTAGAATTTGTTATGTTTTTGTTTTTTTTTTTTTGTTTTTTTTTTTGCCCCAGTGTGTCGTCTGTCGGCCCAAAGCATGCCACTATCTGTGATGACTTATCACATAAACTGGGCAAAGAAAAGCCTGAGAGTTTGCTTAACACAGCTTAGAAAAAGGGAAAGGAATGAAACAAGAGTATCATAGAAATTAGGCAAAATAACATTTGACAAAATATTAATTGGACAGAGTGAAAAAAGTGAAAAGGAGCCATGTGTCCAACGCCAGCTGGAAAATGTTCTGTAAGACATGGTAGAGAAAACAGCATCATAGTATGAGAATCAGTGGAATATTTCTAGATGGCCAAAGAACTCCTGACTCATATTATTCAATGAAAAAAAAAGGAAGTGTTCAGCAAGTAAATGAAGCTGGAAAAATGGAAATCTACAAGAAGTTGGGCCTTTACCCAGGTAATTCACATCTGTTAACCAAAATTGGGTCAAACATCATTTGGCTACCAATATCAAAGGTAGACAACACAGACATAAAAAAAATAGAAAAATTGGACATCTTGAGGTTTTAAAGCTTTTACACATCAAAGGAACATACCAGTGAAATGAAGAGAATGGGATAAATATTTTTAAATTACATATTTGTTAATGAGCTAATATTCAGAATATACATAGCATTCCTAAACTCAACAACAATAATCTAGATTCACAATTTGCCAAAATGCTCGTGTAGGTAAACACATGGACAGCATTAGTCATAACTAGGAAAACATGCCAAAGCCACAAGAAGATGCCACTTTAAATGGTTTTGTTTCAGAAAATAACAAGAAGTGGTGGGCAGATAGACCTAATAGAAACCTTGTACCTGCTGGTGGGAATGTAAGTGGTACAGCCACTGAGAGAAGCGGTGTTTCAAGTTTCCTAGGTAAATAAACAGTGTTAATAAATAAACTGGCAAATTCTGTTTCACAATATGCCCAAAAGATTTCAGAGCACATCCATTTTTTTCTCTTCCTTATCTAAATTGTAAGATGACAAAATGAATAATATGGTGTAAACCACTGCGTCTTAGGAAAAGTTACAAACATTTATCTTTTTATAAGCAACTCCATTAGAATTCATTTTCAGAGAGAAATTGAAGTATTCATACTATCATGTCTTAACAACTGGTGGTGAAGGCAGACCATTTACAAAGATGAAAGTACAATATTAAATTTTCTTAAGAAAGGGTTTCTAAAGAAAGGGGCTAAAGAGACAGCCCAGCAGTTAAGAGCATGTACAGCTCTTATATAGGGCTCAGTTCCCAGCATTCACATTTAGTTGCTGACACCTGCACATTAGTCTAGCTCCAGAGAACTATTCAATACTCTTCTAACCTCTGCGGAAAGCTGTGCTCAAGTACACAAACTCACAGTACCCATACGTGCACATGTATCCATGTGCGCGCGCGTGCACACACACACACACACACACACACACACTTTAAAATAAAAGAAATATTTTAAAAGAAAATGAAATCAACAAAAATAATGGGGAAGTGAGGAACTCTGTAAGAGGCCATTACTTTTTATGTTGTATTTCTTTCTTCAAGATCAGAAAGGCCAAAATGCCCAATAATTTCAAATCCACAGACAAGAGACAGAATAAGCTATTTGCTATTTTATACTATCATCAAAATAAAAAGTTGCATGTCATTCTCAAGGGTGGGATACTGAGACTTATCAAACTGTTACTGTCAAAGATCCCACTGCCCCTGTGAGGAAACAGTTAACATACTTTATTCATGCCTTGTTCAGAGGACTTTTCTGGCATTTATTGCCTGCTTTGTAAATGTAAACATTGATTTTATTTCCTCAGATGAAGGGATGACATGAGAGCCACAACCAAGCTTTAGGAATGTGTGTAAGACCATACCTTAAAGGCTTCAATTTCCAGCCTCTGTCTGCTAATGTAGGTCTGGGATGTTTCAGCCTCCAATTCTTACTTAGGAATCAACTCACTCTTTCTAGCTTTTTCTGAACTCTGGCTGGGCAGTTCAACTCAGCTGTTCTGGCTCATACTTCTTTCCAAGGTGACCGATCCAAATAAGCATTTCTTGGCTTATAATTGAACTGCTTTGCTTGGAAAGATGCGTCTGAATTCCAAGAACCGAATTGCTCCCTAGTCAACTGCTCTGCTCTGCTCTGAGCTAAACTGCACTCAACTGCACTTCACCAAACTGAACTCAACCAATACAAATGAACTAAATTTGCTCTCCCGCCCTCACTGCCTATCAAGTAGTCTTGTTCTTTATTCTCTCCCTCACTACTTATAAGTAGCACATCTTACCTCTGATTCATTCTGTCCAATCTTTCTCTGATTCATCACTTTGTCTGCCCCTCAATTATCTGTAATAGTTTGGGATTAGAGATTTTTTTTTTCTTAAAGGCATGTCTGTAGTCTAGGTAGAGACATGTGGCATGTCTGCATTCCAGCCAGATCATACCTGTGGATGTAGAACGAAGCAACCTTGTTGCTTGATTAAAATTTCTTCCTCCTTACCAGACCAGCCATGTTGCTGGATTAAAATTCCACTACACTTTCTCCACATCCTCACCAACACCTGCTGTCTCCTGAGTTTTTAGTCTTAGCCATTCTGACTGGTGTGAGGTGAAATCTCAGGGTTGTTTTGATTTGCATTTTCGTAATGATTAATGATGTTGAACATTTCTTAAGGAGCTTCTCAGCCATTTGAAGTTCTTCAGGTGAAAATTCTTTGTTTAGCTCTGTACCCCATTTTTTATTAGGGTTATTTGGTTCTCTGGAGTCTAACTTCTTGAGTTCTTTGTATATATTGGATATTAGCCCTCTGTCAGATGTAGGGTTGGTGAAGATCTTTTCCCAATTTTTGGTTGCCGATTTGTCCTTTTGACAGTGTCCTTTGTCTTACAGAAACTACTCCTCCACTGCTGATGGGATTGAAAGCTGGTACAATCACTCTGGAAATCAATCTGGCAGTTCCTCAGAAAACTGGGCATGACACTTCCAGAGGACCCTGCTATACGACTCCTGGACATATACCCAGAGGATTCTCAGGCATGCAATAAGGACACATGCTCCACTATGTTCATAGCAGCCTTACTTATAATAGCCAGAAGCTGGAAAAAACCCAGATGTCCCTCAATGGAGGAATGGATACAGAAAATGTGGCATATTTACACAATGGAATACTACTCAGCAATTAAAAACAATGAATTCATGAAATTCTTAGGCAAATGGTTGGAACTGAAAAATACCTAAGTGTGGTAACTCATTCACAAAAGAACACACATGGAATGCAGTCACTGATAAGTGGATATTAGCCCAGAAGCCCTTAATACCCAAGACACAATTCACATCTCAAATGATTCCCAAGAAGAAGGAAGGAGAGGGAGCTGGTTCTGGAAAGGCTTGATGCAGCATTGTAGGGGATTACCAGGACAGAGAAGTGGGAGGGGGTTGATTGGGGAATGGGCTGAGGGAAGAGGGCTTATGGGACTTATGGGGAAAGGTGGAACCCAGAAAGGGAAAATCATTTGGAATGTAAACAAAGAATATAGAAAAAAAATCTGCTATACCTCTTTTTGCTTTTCAGGGGAGAAATTATCTGGTTTTATACTTAAGGCCACTCAGAGGAAGTTGGTGACTCAAGTTTTAGTCTCCTCTTATAATGATTGTTTACTGAAAACACATGCATATGCAAAAGGTTGTTGAAATACCTTATTAAATACTATTAGTTTAGTATATTTCAAAACTTTGAAATCAAATCAGTATCAGATTTAAAATACTGCTCCAAGATCAGTTGGATTAAGTGAAAGATTATCAGAAAATATTTAATGCAATTTTGATATTCACAAATATATTTTTTTAGTTTATAATCTTTTTTTTTTTTTTTTTTTTTTTTTTAATTTTATTTTCTATATTCTATGTTTACATTCCAAAGGCTTTCCCCTTTCCCAGTTCCCACCCACCATAGTTCCCATAGTTCCTCTCCCCCCCATCTGTTCCCCAATAATTCCCCCTCCCCCCTCGGTTTCTTTACTAAACTGGAAGCAATCTTTACAGGCCCAGGGTCCTCTCCTTTCTTCTTCTTGGGAATCATTTGACTTGCTATTTGTGTCTTGAGTATTTAGGGCTTCTGGGCTCATTAATATCCACTTATCAGTGATTGCATTTCAGGTGCATTCTTTTGTGATTGGGTTAATTCACTCAGGATGATATTTTCCAGGTCTAACCATTTACCTACAAATTGCATGAATTCATTATTTTTAATTGCTGTGTAGTATTCCATTGTATAAATATACCACATTTTCTGTATCCATTCCTCCTTTGAGGGATATTTGGGCTGCTTCCAATTTCTGGCTATTATAAACAAGGCTGCTATAAACATAGTGGAGCATGTGTCCTTATTGCATGCAGGGGAATCCTCTGGGTATATGCCCAGGAGTGGTATGCCAGGGTCCTCTGGAAGTAACATGCCCAATTTTCTGAGGAACCGCCAAACTGATTTCCAGAGCGGTTTTACCATTTTGCAATCCCACCAACAGTGGAGGAGTGTTCCTCTTTCTCCACATCCTCGCCAGCACTTGTTGTCTCTTGAGTTTTTAATCTTAGCCATTCTGACTGGTGTGAGGTGGAATCTCAGGGTTGTTTTGATTTGCATTTCCCTGATGACTAATGATGTTGAACATCTTTTAAGGTGTTTCTCGGCCATCCGAATTTCTTCTGGTGAGAATTCTTTGTTTAGCTCTGTGCCCCATTTTTTGATAGGGTTATTTGGTTCTTTGCGGTCTAACTTCTTGAGTTCTTTGTATATATTGGATATTAGCCCTCTGTCGGATGTGGGGTTGGTGAAGATCTTTTCCCACTTTGTTGGTTGCCGTTTTGTCCTTCTGACAGTGTCCTTTGCTTTGCAGAAACTTTGTAATTTTATGAGGTCCCATTTGTCGATTCTTGATCTTAGAGCATAAGCTATTGGTGTTCTGTTCAGGAACTTTTCCCCTGTGCCCAAGTCCTCCAGGGTCTTCCCAAGTTTCTTTTCTAATAGTTTCAGTGTGTCTGGTTTTATGTGGAGGTCCTTGATCCACTTGGAGTTGATCTTAGTACAAGGAGATAAGAGTGGGTCAATTCGCATTCTTCTGCATGTTGACCTCCAGTTGAACCAGCACCATTTGTTGAAAAGGCTATCTTTTTTCCACCGGATGGTTGTGGCTCCTTTATCAAAGATCAAGTGACCATAAGTCTGTGGGTTAATTTCTGGGTCTTCAATCCTATTCCATTGATCTACCTGCCTGTTGCTGTACCAATACCATGCAGTTTTTAACACAATTGCTCTGTAGTACTGCTTGAGGTCAGGGATATTGATTCCCCCAGAAGTCCTTTTATTGTTGAGAATAGTTTTAGCTATCCTGGGTTTTTTGTTGCTCCAGATGAATTTGAGAATTGCTCTTTCTAGATCTATGAAGAATTGATTTGGGATTTTGATGGGGATTGCATTGAATCTGTAGATTGCTTTTGGCAAGATGGCCATTTTTACTATATTGATCCTGCCAATCCAGGAGCAAGAAATATTTTTCCATCTCCTGAGGTCTTCTTCGATTTCTTTCTTCAGGGACTTGAAGTTCCTGTCATACAGATCTTTCACTTGTTTGGTTAGAGTTGCGCCAAGGTACTTTATGTTGTTTGTGGCTATTGTGAAGGGTGTTATTTCCCTAACTTCTTTCTCAGCCTGCTTGTCCTTTGAGTACAAGAAGGCTACTGATTTGCTTGAGTTAATTTTATAACCAGCCACGTTGCTGAAGTTGTTTATCAGCTGTAGAAGTTCTCTGGTGGAGTTTTTTGGATCGCTTAAGTAGACTATCATATCATCTGCAAATAATGATACTTTGACTTCTTCCTTTCCAATTTGTATCCCTTTGACTTCCTTATGTTGTCTGATTGCTCTCGCTAGAACTTCAAGTACTATATTGAAAAGATATGGAGAGAGAGGACAGCCTTGTCTAGTCCCTGATTTTAGTGGAATTGCTTCAAGTTTCTCTCCATTTATTTTGATGTTGGCTACTGGTTTGCTGTAGATTGCTTTTACTATGTTTAGGTATGGGCCTTGAATTCCTGCTCTTTCCAAGACTTTTAGCATGAAAGGATGCTGAATTTTGTCAAATGCTTTTTCAGCATCTAATGAGATGACCATGTGGTTTTTTTCTTTTAGTTTGTTTATGTAGTGGATTACATTGATGGATTTCCGTATATTGAACCATCCCTGCATTCCTGGAATGAAGCCTACTTGATCATGGTGAATGATCGTTTTGATATGCTCTTGGATTCGGTTGGCAAGGATTTTATTTAGTATTTTTGCATCTATATTCATAAGAGAAATTGGCCTGTAGTTCTCTTTCTTTGTTGGATCTTTTTGTGGTTTAGGTATCAGCGTAATTGTGGTTTCGAAGAATGAGTTGGGCAGTGTCCCTTCTGTCTCTATTTTGTGGAATAGTTTGAAGAGTATTGGTGTTAAGTCTTCTTTGAAGGTCTGGTAGAATTCTGCACTAAAACCATCTGGTCCCGTACTTTTTTTGGTTGGTAGGCTTTCTATAACCCCTTCTATTTCTTTAAGGGTTATGGGACTGTTTAGCTGGTCTACTTGATGCTGATTTAATTTTGGTATTTGGTATCTGTCTAGGAAATTGTCCATTTCCTCCAGATTCTCCAGTTGTTTTGAGTATAGGCCTTTGTAGTAGGATCTGATGATCTTTTGAATTTCCTCTGTTTCTGTTGTTATATCCCCCTTTTCATTTTTAATTTTGTTAATTTGGATACTATCTCTGTGCCCTTTGGTTAGTCTAGCTAAGGGCTTATCTATCTTGTTGATTTTCTCGAAGAACCAGCTCTTGGTTTTGTTGATTCTTTGTATGGTTCTCTTTGTTTCTGCTTGATTGATTTCAGCCCTTAGTTTGATGATTTCCTCTCTTCTACTCCTCCTGGGTGAGTTAGCTTCTTTTTGTTCCAGCGCCTTCAGGTGTGCTGTTAAGTTGCTAGTGTATGCTCTTTCCAGTTTCTTTTTGGAGGCACTCAGGGCTATGAGTTTTCCTCTTAGCACTGCTTTCATTGTATCCCAGAGATTTGGGTAGGTCGTACCTTCATTTTCATTGAAGTCTAAAAAGTCTTTGATTTCTTTCTTTATTTCTTCCTTGACCAGGGTGTCATTGAGTAGAGTATTGTTCAGTTTCCATGTGTATGTGGGCTTTCTGTAGTTCTTCTTGCTATTGAAGACCACTTTTACTCCATAGTGATCCGATAGGAGACATGGGATTAGTTCGGTCTTCTTGTATTTGTTGAGGTCTGTCTTGTGACCAATTATATGATCAATTTTTGAGAAGGTACCGTGCGGTGCTGAGAAAAAGGTATACTCTTTTGTTTTAGGATGGAATGTTCTATATATATCTGTTAAATCCAATTGGTCCAAAGCTTCAATTAGTTTCACTGTGTCCCTGTTTAGTTTCTGCTTTCCTGATCGGTCCATTGAGGAGAGTGGAGTGTTGAAGTCACCTACAATCATTGTGTTAGGTGCGATGTGTGCTTTAAGCTTTAGTAAAGTTTCTTTTACGAATGAGGGTGCCCTTGCATTTGGTGCATAGATGTTCAGTATTGAGAATTCTTCTTGGTGGATTTTCCCTTTGACAAGCAGGAAGTGACCTTCTGTGTCTCTTTTGATGACTTTAGGTTGAAAGTCGATTTTATCTGATATTAGAATGGCTACTCCAGCTTGTTTCCTGGGACCATTTGCTTGTAGAACTGTCTTCCAGCCTTTTACTCTAAGGAGGTGTTTGTCTTTGACACTGAGATGTGTTTCCTGTATGCAGCAAAATGTAGGGTCCTGTTTCCATATCCAGTCTGTTAGTCTGTGTCTTTTGATTGGGGAATTGAGTCCATTGATATTAAGAGATATTAAGGAATAGTAATTATTACTTCCTGACATTTTGGGAATTGTTATTATTATTTGTATTTGAGTGGTTCTCTTCTTTTGGGTTGGATGAGATGGGGTTTCTATCTTGTTTCTTCTGGGGTGTTGTTTCCCCCCTTGTGTTGGTATTTTTCCCCTATTATCCTTTGTAGGGCTGGGTTTGTAGATAAGTATCTTGCAAATTTGGTTTTGTCGTGGAATATCTTGGTTTCCCCATCTATGGCAATTGAGAGTTTCGCTGGGTATAGTAGTCTTGGCTGAAGTTTGTGTTCTCTTAGGGTCTGCATAAGGTCTGCCCAGGATCTTCTAGCTTTCATGGTCTCAGGTGAGAAGTCTGGTGTAATTCTGATAGGTCTTCCTTTATATGTTACTTGTCCTTTTTCTCTTACTGCCTTTAATATTCTTTCTTTGTTTAGTACATTTGGGGTTTTGACTATTATGTGACGGGAAGTATTTCTGTTCTGGTCCAGTCTATTTGGGGTTCTAAAGGCTTCTTGTATATTCATGGGCATCTCTCTCTTTAGGTTGGGGAAATTTTCTTCCATAATTTTGTAGAAGATATTTGCTGGCCCTTTAAGTTGTAGATCTTCATTCTCATCTATCCCTATAATCCTTAGGTTTGGTCTTCTCATTGTGTCCTGGATTTCCTGAATGTTTTGGGTTACCAGCTTTTTGCATTTTGCATTTTCTTTAATTGTTGAATCCATGGTTCCTATGGTATCTTCAGCATCTGAGATTCTGTCTTCTATCTCTTGTATTCTATTGTTGATATTTGCATCTATGACTCCTGATTTCTTCCCAAGGTTTTCTATTTCCAACATTGTCTCCCTTTGCGATTGCTTAGTTGTTTCTACTTCTGTTTTTAGATTTTGTATGGTTTTGCTCAGATCTTTCAGTTGCTTGTTTGTGTTTTCCTGTAATTCTTTAAGGGATTTTTGTGTTTCCTCCTTTATGACTTCTACTCGTTGACCCATGTTCTCTTGTATTTCTTTGGGTGATTTTTGTTTCTCCCCCTTATTGGGATTCACTTTTTGCTCTATATTCTCCTGGATTTCTTTAAGTGATTTTTGTGTCTGCCTTGTATGGGCTTCTAGTTTTTGATCTATTTTCTCCTCTATTACTTTAAGAAATTTATCTAAGTGATCCTCAATCTGCATCTTTACCAGTGATTTTAGATCTGAGTCTTGTTTTTCTGGTGTGTTGAGATATCTGGGATTTAATTGTGTTTGTCTTGCAATGGCTTCTAGCTTTTGATCTATTTTCTCATGTATTACTTTAAGAGATTTATCTAAGTGTTCCTCTATCAGCATCCTGACCAGTGATTTTAGATCTGAGTCTTGTTTTTCTGGTGTTTCGGGGTATCCAATATTTATTGCTGTTGGGGAACTGGGTTCGGATGCCGCCATATTGCCTTGATTTTTGTTAGTAGCGATCTTACGTTTGCCTTTTGCCATCTGGTTAACTCTGGTGTTAGTTGGTCCTGTAGATACTAGCTGGTGCTTGACCCTCCTGTGGGGTTGTAAGGCTATTTCCCAGTGACTGGGATACCTGAATCACTGTCCTGCGGGGCTCTTGCTCACAGATTGCTGACAGGTGGCCTGAGTCCCCCGAGGTCTTAACCTCAGGATATCCCAGGTATTTGGTTCCGCCTGTTGGGCGGCTGCTCTGCACTGCTCCTGCTCAGGGTTCGCTGTCTGATATCCTGTTTCCCCAGGGGTCTTAAAGTTGGGATATCTCAGTTATCTGGTTCCACCTGCTGGTCCCAAGCTGCTGGGAAGCTGGCTGGGTCCGGTTTCCAGCTTCCCTGCCACTGGCTGGATGGGAGGCTGGTTCGGCCTCCGGCTGGGTCTGGGTACCTGGCACACTGGCTGACTCTGGCTTCCTCACCACCAGCTGGACGGGAAGCTGCAGGCAATATGGCAGCTGCCTGCAGGGAGCTCGGGGTCCGCCCCGCGCGCGAGTGCAGAGTGCACCCGCTATTCTGTGCCCAATTCCCACTCCAGGCCTGAGTCCCCGAAGGTCTTAAGCTCGGGCTGTGTCGGGTACCTGGTTCTGCCGCCGCCGCCGGATGGTTCTGAGCACCTGGCACGCTGGGTGACCCTCCGGCTTCCCCACCGCCAGCTGGGCGGGAAGCTGCAGGCAATATGGCAGCTGCCTGCAGGGAGCTCGGGGTCCGCCCCGCGCGCGAGTGCAGAGTGCACCCGCTATTCTGTGCCCAATTCCCACTCCAGGCCTGAGTCCCAGAAGGTCTTAAGCTCGGGCTGTGTCGGGTACCTGGTTCTGCCGCCGCCGCCGGATGGTTCTGAGCACCTGGGACGCTGGGTGACCCTCCGGCTTCCCCACCGCCAGCTGGGCGGGAAGCTGCAGGCAATATCTTTAGTTTATAATCTTATTTAAATGTTTCCCTTAAAATCTCTAATGGGCCTACTTAATGAAGGCTTATGCTCCATTTCAACACATTTTACATTGGTAATCAATTTTAGGGTTACAGAAATATAACTACGAAGTAAGGAAAGTTTCTTTATGCAAGCCCCCCCACCCCCCACCCCCACTCCTCAGGTCTCACTGGAGTATCCCTCAGGCAGGCAACACTGTGGTATATCTGCTGCCTCAGTTTTGGCTCTTCAAAAATGACATATTGTTAAAGATTAGTTTGTTTCAACATTGCATTACACATTGATGCTTCCTCAATGTTTTTTTTTCCTGGATTTTTACAAGTCTCTTTATTGTTGAAGAATATACCATTTCTTCAATCAATGCACTGGAGTATACAACACCTATCAAAGAAAATTGCGATTGTTGTTAAGTATGGGCGACATAAATAAATACAGTTTCAACGCTGCTGGATTCTGTTGTAAATACAAGTTGTCACTTCATCTCAGGAAATACAGAAGAAATATGGATAGAAAGTCATACTCTAATGGCATGTCAGTTTTATGATGGACTACTAGACTGCCTTCCAGAGGGAATGTACTATTTTCCACAACCACCAACAGTGCAGGAATATTCCTACTGCTCCACATCCTCACCAGCTTGGGGATGGCCAGAGTACAGCATTTGTAAAGTTTAAGGAGCATGTAGCTTCACTACTGTTTTAATTTGCATTTCTACTGGTGTAGATGCTGTGGGATATCTTCTCTATGCTTACTGCCACCCTTAACAGAATATGTTGAGGTATCTGTTCTGGTCTTTTCCCTTCTAATATTTAAGTGGTTGTGACATATATCAGAAACTAATTTTCTCTCAGCTTTGTTTTATTTTCCCAAGTATTTTTTTTTCTGCCACTATGGGAAAATTCTTTAAAAATGTCTTCATTAATTCTCTCTTTTGCATTTAAATAGATATTTTATACAATATATACTAATTATAGTTTCCTCTCTCCAATGCTTCCATGATCCTCCTTACATACCAATGCATCCGATCCACATTTTCTTTCTCTCTCATTAGGATAGAAAAATTATTATCATTATTATTATTATTATTATTATTATTATTATTATTATTAAACAATGTCTAACATAGTGTTTATCCAGCACATATTTATAGATGTGTTTCAGGTGCTTTATCACTAGAGTATGAAAACATTTGGGTGAAGTAGGGGTATTTCTGACATAATCATTATCAAAATATGCACACACCAAAATTTTAGTACTTGGAACAATAGGGTAGTTTGATAAATATCAACCGATTTCAAAATGCTTAGAACTGCTGCCCTGTTTCCAATGAGTTACTTGGATTTTAGAAAAGAGAATTCATATTTTTTCTGACAGTCATATGGAAAAAATAATTATGTTCTAGTCTTGCTGCACCAACCACGATTGTAAGAGCCAGGTCTTCCTTTTTGACATTGCTATGCCTGGTACTCTCATTCTTACATCTTGGGTGCTGAACTAGGACTGCTCTCTCTTTTCAACCGTCCAAAATGTGCAGCTTCATAAACCTTCTTGTTCAATCAACTTCAGTGAGGTAGTATAAACAAAAAAGGGCATCCCAACAGAGATTTGCAAACATCTTTTTTTTATATATGAATGCTGAATCCCTGCACATATCCTGAAAATTGGGTTGAGGGCATTTCATCGTTGAGACCTGGGCTGAAAACATAAGCAATAGAGTGAACAAAAGAAGCACTGGCAATAAGGCCACTCGCGGCATTGGCTTAGCTTTGCATTTTGGACTGTGCATTGAACTTGGGAAACTGACTGTGTAAAAGCTTTTTATGAGTTCCATTTGAGGTAATCATTTCAATTCAGGTTCCTTCTAAATAACAGTAATATACAGTGAAGTGATGAGTACTACTTAGATACCATGTGCTTTAGTACGTTTTAACAGATTTGTTATCCTGACTCATGATGTCTCTGTCTTAACTTTAATCTGTAAAGTTCTCTTCTGCAATAAACTTACAGCAAGTACTATTCTTTTCCCCCCAGTGAACTCCTCCTGAGTATGTACATGTACACCAGCAAGCTGCACTAATACTCTCCTATAACTCCCAGAAGCTAAAGATTTCAAGATTTAGCCACTGGAAACAAATTATGTTTTGGAATTCTCTGTCAAGAAAGAACAGCTAAAGATAACACCTTCAAAGAAAATTCAGACTCCCATCTCAATACAAGTAAGAGCACTAATTCTCAGACTTAAGTCTTGCTAGGGAAGAGGTCTGTGTTTGTAGTAAGCAATGTTTTAGAAGCAGGTAATGACAGCTGCCAGGCCAGGTCCTTACAAAGAGAAAGTTCCACTTATGTCCATGCAGTTAAGCTGTTCTTCAGAGAAACTGACCTGAAGTCAAGAGAGAAGTCTGCTTTTGCTCTCACAGCAGGCACAAAGACATTTAAATTGTCCAGTTTGAGTGGGCAAAGTAAAGTCTGGTCAGAAACTCGACAGTGGAACATTCACATTATAGTCACTGTTTCCATATGATGAATTTAGAATAAGTCAGCAGAGTGACAGCTGGATGTTAGGAGAACTTCTTAAGTTGCATTTAAATACTGAAAGAGTCAAAATCCACCTAGTCACTTTATAATTTAAAACTTTCATCCTGATGTGTGTATTAAATGTAACTAAACATTGTAATACCTATGCAGTATTTCAAATCCATTAACAGAGACATTTCCATGAATGACTACATAGAAAGTTAAGAGAGAGTTACCCTGACTGGTGAGATGGAGTGGTTAAACATTTGGTGCCAAACCCAATGACCAGAGTTTGAACCACGTTACCCATATGATGGAGAGAATCAACTTCTATGAGTTGTCATTTGACTTCCCCATGTGCACCATGACACATACATACATAAATACACAGATGTCCACATAAACACAAATACATATAACATAAGTGAATTTTAAAAAAAACTAAAAGAGGTTAATTACTCAGAAGATAGACTTACCCACAATAAAATGCTTATAATGAGTCTAATGTAAGAGTGTTTATGGAAGTGGGAATTTAACAGTTAAACATGTAATTTTGCTTCCATTTCTAATCTTCCTCTATGTACAAATAAAACTTGAATTATTTTCAGTAATATCTCCACAGAAGATACTCAATAAAAACTTTGGACTAGATAAATGAATGTGTGGAAGCATATGGAACATTCGGTACTACCAATATATCTGGTCTGACTGTGGACTTTAGTACCAGGAACAGCTTGGCTAATGGATATATTTAATACAAAGCGCTGAAATTCCTGAAATATTTTATGAAAAGCAAATGTTTATTATTTTGATACATACGAATAAAATATTTAAAAATTCCTCAAAGTGGAACCAAAGAGTTTTAGGCATTTAGCGCCTGTGTCCATTATTCACAGCAGCAATGTCTACTTTTCGCCCTCAAGTCTTTGATGATCAACAGTAGCTTTTGCAAATTGCTCACACTTTCACTCTTGAGCATTTGTCTTGTAAAGAAGCGATCTGCACTATATCCCAGGGAAATTATGAAACAGATGTAAGTCAATCCTTGCATAATTTTACTTGTCTCAGCTTTTCAAACGGATGGGAAAAAAGAGCATAGAATTTTAAATAATAATTTTGTAAAAACAATTAATGTTTTGTTATACAAAGACATAAATCCTTTTTAAAAATGGTTCAGAGCAGTGAGTTCACTCCATTTAGTCTGCAGAAAGGGTTCCCTCAGGAAATTCCCTATCATCTAGTTGGTCAATAGTAGAGAATGCTTGAATAAGCCAATGTTGAACAGCAGTTTCTGGGATTTGAGTCAAAAACACATGACAAACTTGTAATAAGGACATAAAAGTAAGTAGTCTTTGGTTTTTTTCTAGAAATAAAATATGAAGACCAGAGCTGCTAATTGAAACTCAGTATTTGTCTATGCACCTATGATATGAATGCTCATTTGCTTACTTTTCTTGACCATTATCATCTCTTCTTGTCTCTTGAAAAGAGAATCTTGAAATGCATATGACAGTTTATTATGAGCGACATTTAAATATTCAGCCTCACACACAGTTTTTGTATAGTAGTTTCTTGAAGCTTACAACCTTGAGATTGTAAGGCTAGAGCAAATCTCTCATCCAAAGACTTTTTTAAAAATCTAAACCACTCAACGTATGCTGGGTCAGGCTTTAAAAATAGAATAACTCCAATATCCCTGACCTCAAGCAGTACTACAAAGCAATTGTGTTAAAAACTGCATGGTATTGGTACAGCAACAGGCAGGTAGATCAATGGAATAGGATTGAAGACCCAGAAATGAACCCACAAACTTATGGTCACTTGATTTGATAAAGGAGCCACAACCATCCAGTGGAAAAAAGATAGCCTTTTCAACAAATGGTGCTGGTTCAACTGGAGGTCAACATGCAGAAGAATGTGAATTGACCCACTCTTATCTCCTTGTACTAAGATCAACTCCAAGTGGATCAAGGACCTCCACATAAAACCAGACACACTGAAACTATTAGAAAAGAAACTTGGGATGACCCTGGAGGACATGGGCACAGGGGTAAAGTTCCTGAACAGAACACCAATAGCTTATGCTCTAAGATCAAGAATTGACAAATGGGACCTCATAAAATTACAAAGTTTCTGTAAGACAAAGGACACTGTCAGAAGGACAAAACGGCAACCAACAACGTGGGAAATGATCTTCACCAACCCCACATCCGACAGAGGGCTAATATCCAATATA
The DNA here is from genome assembly GCA_964023405.1 of Apodemus agrarius. Taxonomy (NCBI): domain Eukaryota; kingdom Metazoa; phylum Chordata; class Mammalia; order Rodentia; family Muridae; genus Apodemus; species Apodemus agrarius. Next base: position 132,342,159 of record OZ030009.1, on the reverse strand, counting down.
TACAAAGAACTCAAGAAGTTAGACCCCAAAGAACCAAATAACCCTACCAAAAAATGGGGTACAGAGCTAAACAAAGAATTTTCACCAGAAGAAATTCAGATGGCCGAGAAACACCTTAAGAGATGTTCAACATCATTAGTCATCAGGGAAATGCAAATCAAAACAACCCTGAGATTCCACCTCACTCCAGTCAGAATGGCTAAGATTAAAAACTCAAGAGACAACAAGTGCTGGCGAGGATGTGGAGAAAGAGGAACACCCCTCCACTGTTGGTGGGATTGCAAAATGGTAAAACTGCTCTGGAAATCAGTGTGAGGGTTACTCAGAAAATTGGGCATGCCACTCCCAGAGGACCCTGGCATACCACTCCTGGGCATATACCCAGAGGATTCCTCTGCATACAACAAAGACACATGCTCCACTATGTTTATAGCAGCCTTGTTTATAATAGCCAAAAATTGGAAAGAGCCCAGATATCCCTCAAAAGAGGAATGGATACAGAAAATGTGGTATATTTATACAATGGAGTACTACTCAGCAAATAAAAATAATGAATTCACGCAATTTGTAGGTAAATGGTTAGATCTGGAAACTATCATCCTAAGTGAGCTAACCCAATCACAAAAGAATACACACGAAATGCAATCACTGATAAGTGGATATTAATGAGCCCAGAAGCCCTAAATACTCAAGGCACAATTAGCAAGTCAAATGACTCTCAAGAAGAAAAAAAGGAGAGGACCCTGGGCCTGTAAAGATTGGATCCAGTATTGTAGACCCAGAACAGAGAAATCGTGGTGGGGGGGCAAGAGTGGGAAATAGCATGGGGGGAGAGGAATTATGGGACATATGGTGGGGGGTAACTGGGAAAGGGGAAAGCCTTTGGAATGTAAACAAAGAATATAGAAAATTAAAAAAAGAAAAAAATAACTCAAAATAAAAAAAATAGAATAACTCATGCATTTGCCTCTTCCCTTATTTCCCATACTGCTTCTGTGTAGCTTGGTGATAAAGAAGATGCCAGTAGGATGCTTCATTCAACTCAGTGTTACAGAGAACTGAGAGTACCTACCAATACATATTGCTACACAGCCATACTGTTTGTTATGGTTTAGTTATGAGGTGTACATCTAGATTTTATATAGTGAAGATTTAGATTTTAGGAATCAGTGTGAAAAGGTGAGATTTTGGGGTAGGTGAGCAGACCATCAGGTCTCTGACCTCATCAGTGGAGTTATCTGTAATGGAGTCATAACTTGAACAGCTATGTAGAACTGATAGAAAATTTGGAAGGCAGGCACAATTTTGAGGAAACAGATTACTGAGAAGATACTCTACAAAGATGTATTTTGTTTTGGTTACTTTCTCTATCTCTGCTTCCTGATTTTCATAACATAAGGAACACTGTTACCCACCATGATATCATCCTCAGCAGAGGCCCCGAAGCAACAGGGACCGAGGGATGATGAGCAGAAATGTCCATAAACTATGACTTGAAAGAAATAATTTTTACTTTGGTCAAGCATTTTTTAAATCATTAGGCAAAGTTGGCTATTGCCCCCTTTATATAATTCTTCCCAAACCTTCACACAATTTATATAGTTGGCATCTGAAAGAGTAAGTAGTTGCAAAAATTGCTATTTGCATTGTCCAATAGACAATTTTCTAAATGAAATTGCTATATGAACTTTTAAAAGTGTTTCTATCAATAGATGCATAGTGAATCCAACATCATCTAACCCCAAAGTACCTTTTTGAGTGTTAAAATATTTAAATTCTCTTCTGTTTGCTTTATTCTCAATATTTCTGTAGCCAAATTGTCTATAATTACAACTTATTATTCTATCATTGGGGAATATTTACTTTTTAAATTATAAAATAATCTCTTTTAAATTTCTCTTGCTTTGTCTTCTTAGAGGACCATGCTACTGTGAAGTTATTAGTGGTGTAGAAAGAAGCCTTTATGTCTCAGTGGAAAAGAATAGAATGTCAAATGCAATGTGGAAAAAGAAGCCCACTCCAGTTACAAGTATAGTCACACATAGCCATATAGTTAAGATAGTATGAAAGTCAAGGAACTCATATCAGTCTCCAAAATTGGTCTTGCACAGGATGGTTTAATGGTTTGTACATTCTTTCAACAGAGAACCAAGTATCAAATACAAGCTTGAGACATTCTGGAAAGTCTCAAAAGAGCCATAAGTCCTCAGGAAGGCCCTGTGTAGGTGGAGTATGTAGGCGAGGTCATCAGTGTTGTTTCTCATCCTGCCAGTGAATACAACTTTGTGAATTGAAGAACCATGGAGTTTGCAATCAGTCATGAATCAAATCATCTAATGCTCTGAGACCCCATAATATAAGCTAATAAGTAGAGCTGATAATGTCTGCCTGTGTTAAGCTTAACTAAGAAATATATATTCTTCACATAATGCATTATGAATTTTTACTCCTTTCTGTCTTCTTCCCTCCTCAATTAAACCAATGCCTTTCTCTTCATTCCTCTTCTCTTTAAATGTCACTGGGCATACTCATCAATTGTTGCTATTGGAACTTCCGCAGATACCAAATAACTGATTCTTGGTCCTTATAAAAAACATTATGCATAATGTTTATACGTAACGTGCACACTTTTAAGTCATCTTTAGATTACTTCCTACTGGAGCAAAAAGGTTAGGTAAACAATGTTGGATTAGATGCTTTGAGGAACAATGACAAGCAAAAGCTATACAGATCAGACTCATCATTTTCAAATATATTCAATATGTGAATCTGCTTATACAGAAGTCATGAACACCATACTTTTAAACAGATTCACCTTTTGAGTTACAAAGAAAATGATTTAAAATGAAGGAAGTGTTGCACTTTGCCTGTGTCTCTTTTTTAGTTTCCTTATTCCTTTCTTTTCTTCATTTCTTTTGTTTGTTCATTCATTCTTTCTTTGCTTCTGTCGTTCCTTTCTTTTTTTTTCTTTAACCTGTTCATTTATAAGAACTGCATCTAAGGGGTCATACTTCCAAGTGTCAGATTTTAGGTATAACCAAGTAGCAAGATTAATTTGGCAGTGATGTTACATCATTCCCTCTGAGCACATTCTACCATCCTATTTTCTGAGTATGAATCTTAGTTACCCCTGTAGGCTATGAAGAGGAGTGAGTTCTAGTTTTCACATGCACACTGCTCTCCCTTCGATTCCTGCCACAGCAGGAATCATGGAAAAAGAGATCTTTTCCACAATGTGTGAATTAATATTGACATTTTTTTCTGCAAGGCTTTAATATACAACTCCTCTCATATCCTGGTTTGTCTTCTTAACGTTTTTCAAAAGTTATTCCTCACAGTTATTTCTTCTTTTTCAACATTTTAAAACAAATTTATTTTTCAATAAATTTCACTTACATACTAGAACATGTCTGTAATCTTAGCACCTGAGAGACTAAAGAGGAAGGTAGAGAGTTCAAAACTAGCCTTGGCTACACAGGAAGACTGTGTCCTATCAAGGCATGTCCTTTCCACTTATCATTTAGGTTCACACACTGCAGCATTTTATAAGGGTCAACAGAAAGAAGGAAATAGCAAAATAATGGCAGTGAATACTAGTTTATGAAAGCGACAACCTGCAAGTCATCAGACCAACACAGTGTCATTAACCATTCTCCTGAATGAGGAATGTCAAGGCTTTCAATAGTCTGTATAATCTAGGAGTTTTCATGTAACCCTTTAGAAAACTTTTCATAAATGACAGTTTGCGGTATTAATTTCTGGTTATATTAGAATGGTTCACATATATAAGTATATACCAATATATCCATATATGTGTAATATTAAAAGCATATATATATATATATATATATATATATATATTCTTTTTTTTAGTATTTTTTATTGGATATATTCTACATTTACATTTCATTTCCCTTTTTCTGGTTCCCTATTCCCCAAAGGTCTCACATGCCCTTTTCCCTCTCCCTGTTCCCCCATCTACCCCTTCCCACTTCCCTGTTCTGGTATTCCCCTACACTGATGCTTTGATCCTTTCCAGCACTATTTCCTTCTTGTCGGATATCATTTGATATCTGGATTGTGTCTTTGGTGTCCCAAGAGTCTAGGCTAATATCCACATATCAGTGAGTACATACCATGGGTATTCTTTTGAAACTGAGTTACCTCACTTAGTATGACGTTCTCCAGCTCCATCCATTTCTCTAAGAATTTCATGAAGTCATTGTTTCTAATGGCTGAATAGTACTCCATTGTATAAATATACCACATTTTCTGTATCCATTCCTCCTTTGAGGGACATCTGGGCTCCTTCCAGCTTCTGGCTATTATAAATAAGGCTACTATGAACATAGTGGAGCATGTATCCTTATTGCATGCTGGGGAATCTTCTGGGTATATACCCAGGAGTGGTATGGCTGGGTCCTCCGGAAGTATCATGTCCAGTTTTCTGAGGAACGGCCAGACTGATTTCCAGAGTGGTTGTACCAGCTTGCATTCCCACCAGCAGTGGAGGAGTGTTCCTCTTTCTCCACATCCTCGCCAACACCTAATGTCTCCTGTGTTTTTAATCTTAGCCATTCTGACTGGTGTGAGGTGAAATCTCAGGATTGTTTTGATTTGCATTTCTCTAATGACTAATGATGTTGAACATTTTTTAAGGTGTTTCTCAGCCATCCGAATTTCTTCAGGTGAAAAGTCTTTGTTTAGCTCTGTACCCCATTTTTTGGATAGGGTTATTTGGTTTTCTGGGGTCTAACTTCAGGAGTTCTTTGTATACATTGGATATTAGCTCTCTGTCGGATGTGGGGTCGGTGAAGATCTTTTCCCAATTTGTTGGTTGCCAATTTGTCCTTTTGACAGTGTCTTTTGCCTTACAGAAACTTTGTAATTTTATGAGGTCCCATTTGTCTATTCTTGCTCTTAGAACATAAGCAATTGGTGTTCTGTTCAGGAATTTTTCCCCTGAGCCAATGCCCTCAAGGGTCTTCCCCAGTTTCTTTTCTATTAGTTTTAGTGTGCCTGGTTTTATGTGGAGGTCCTTGATCCACTTGGAGTTGAGCTTAGTGCAAGGAGATAAGAGTGGATCAATTCTCATTCTTGTGCATGTTGACCTCCTATATATATATATATTTCTAACTGAATTTTAAAAAATAGACAAGTTTTAGGCACGTCCCCTCACATCTATTTTGCTTTAAAGAACATACAAATTCCATGAAACTTTTGGAGATTTAACAGCATCATAAAAGTTTGATTATCCATAGTTTCCCCATTGGTCAAACATAAAAGTGACAATAGGGGGAAAGTGTGATAGGGTGGGTACTGCTAAGTTATTGTTACATGACCACAAAACATTGTGGTGTGCTACTGCATAGTCTATCGAAAGAAAACCTAGACTGAAGGATATTGACCTGTTTTACTGTGACAAAAATGGTAATATTAAGAATAAGTGTCAGAGAGGGTAAATACTATCTAGGCCTCACACAGTATACTCATGCATTGAGCCCCATGTAGTAAATATATAGTAAATACAGCTTGTGGGTTTGATATCAGTTAAAAATAAAACTTGACTTAAATTTCTTAGTTTCATTATAAATTAACATGGCTCTTCTAAATATGAAATTGTCTTTCTTCCTTCCCATCAAATGATGACACAGAGCCAAATGATAAACTTGACAACCTCAGCTGCCCACATCACATCCACACTCCCAAGTCTAATAAGGGTCTTTCACCTTGTACATTACCCTGAGAAGGTGAGTGTCCCAGATCTTTGATTCCCTGTAGTGTCCTCATGTTCCTGGAAGGCTCAGCTCAGGTTGTATGACTCACTAAAACGCCCAGATTGGTGAGTTCCTCAGAACGTCTAACATATTTCCACTTAAAATAAGATGTCTAAGCAATTGCAGTTATTGACGTTTAAGTAATTTTTTCCAAATATATACAACCAGTGTTTAAAGAGTCACAGCCACCTAAAGCTTGGGGCTTCTACCCATAATTACCAAATAAGCCTATACTCTTCTCCTCAGCTATAAGCTTAGAGTACATCCTTGCCAGCTTCTGGGGTGTTCTCTCACCAATCCGAATGATTGATTTTGTATTTTATCACAGATTATCTAGAGACTTTCTGTAGCTCTGGGCTTTTCAAATGTATCTGAATGGGATTCATTCATATTATACAAAAGGGAAATAAATATGGCAGCAAGGCAGTTTTACTTGTCAGTAAACACAAGATGCTTCTTACACATGTCTCTGACTTAGAAATTCAGAAGAAATTTTATTTTGACAATTTTTAACGTTATGCTTACAGTTTTTAAAATTTTGACTAAATTACCTTGTTTCCACTTGCACATACAACAGATGTGTGGATACTTCTATCTAGCTATTTATCTATCTGTCTTTCTGTCTGTCTGTCTGTCTGTCTGTCTACCTACCTACCTACCTATCAATGTATTTACTTTTATTTACTTTATATCCTGATTGAATCTTCCCCTCCCTTCTCTCCCCCTAGTCCCTTCTTTCTTGTTTTTTTTTAAATACATGTTTCACATTAAAGTGAACACTAATTATAAGAGGTAAAACTTTCCTTACATAGTTTGAGGAAAGCTTCAGAATGGTTGCAATTTTGAAATTGTGGGGTTTCTTTATATGCCACTGAACAATTTCTATCTAGTTTGAATCTCACTCACTCTTAAATTTATCATGGACAAATAGCAAGCCTTTTCAACCATCAGCATAAGGTTGAGTGGAAGATTTTGATCCTTTCATTCCCCAAAGTGGAAAAGTCATACATATTTTATTATGAACATAGACAAAAATCTTTATCCCAATGTACAGGTAGAGCTTTATTTACCTTCAGCTGTGAGGTGCCAGGATGGTGCAACCGACCTGAAATTTCCTTTTCCGTACTCAGCTTCTCTTCATGGACCTGCTAAAATCACTACTTCTGATTATGGTACCATGTTTTAAATTTGGAGCTCTCTCACCAACTAAAGTCAAGTCCTTTGAATGACAGAGTTGTTCCTCAATCCGATCAGTCTGTTCATTGGAAACTTTTGCTCATTTCTTATTTACCTCGACATCATGGCTGATTAAATAAGATCTGTAAAATGGTGATATGATAAGGTAGAGAGGGTCCCAGCCCTAGACAAAGAACTAAAGGTGACTAATGACTTCTGAGAGAGAGAGAGTATTAACCTCTCTCAGAGATGAGCCCTATGATTGGTTGTTCAATATAAAATGGTCATCTCTGATATCCTGGATGCACAAGCCAAGCTAAATGAATTCAGAAGGTTATATGCATGTATTTCTGCATTTGTGTGTGTATGTGTGTGTGTGTGTATGTGTGTGTGTGTGTGTGTGTGTGTGTGTGTGTGTGTGTATACAACAGAATAATTAAGAAGAGGCCATCAATTTGGAAGAGTGAGAGGGGGCATAGGAAAGGTTGGAGGGAAGAAAGTGGAGATGTGTTATTATATTTTAATTAAATTTTAATTTTTAAAAAGTTTTGTTCCAGCATGACTCAGGAAAATCATCTTCCATGGAGATTGTAATTAAAATAGTAAGCATTCCTCCTCCTAACATGTACCTTTAAATGTTCTCCTGCACAGGATTGCTTTTCTTAATCTGGTCTAATGCCATGAAGAAATTTCATGACCAATGTAACACTGATTAAAGAAAGCATTTACTTGTGGGCATGCTTACAGCATTAGAGGGATAGTTCATGATCATCATCACTGGAAGGAAACAGCCATGGTGCTAGAGCAGTATGTGAGATACATCCTGATCCAAGGGTAACAGGTGACAGAGTGAGAGAAAGACTGCTCCTGGCTTGAGCTTTGGTAAGATCAAAGCAAGTGACACATCTCTCTCAACAAGGCCACACCTATACCTCCTGAACAGTTCATCTATTAACCAAGAATTCAAATTTATGAAGCTGTAAGATCTCATTCAAACCACCACAATCATAATGCTCCATGATCAGCCTTAAAGTCTTCTTCATACTTCTGCATTAAATAAGTCCTAGTTTCCTACGTGTGTAATACTATAACTGATCCCTACGTATAGATGTGGGCATTCTAACTTGTGCTCAACTTGAATGAACTGCATGTACCTCTGGACAGAAAGTTCTGGCTTTAATTTATTCTTCCTATGCTTTCTGAAGTGTAGAGTCTGTGTCTAAAGAGGTGTAGACCTGAGTTCAGGTGTCTTTGTCACCAGTTCTGTCAGATGTGCTTTTATACAAACTTGCCATCATAATGTCCCTGGATTTGACTCTTCCGTTTAGATTCATTCAGCTTCTTACTCTACACCATGAAACTTCCCACCTTACCCAAGAGTACATCACCTAGATTTATTTTCACTTTTTATCTGCAATGCACATTGCAAAATTCACACATGACTTGCACATCTGACTAGAGGTTTCTCCTCTCATACTTCCTGAATATTTAATATCACTTTCTAGGACATAAACAATTTTGGCCCAAGCCTTATGTGATTTTTCATTTTTAAAAAAATTGTGCCCAAAGAGAACAAAAGGAAGCAAATGTGTGGACTTGAACTGGAGTAATATGTATTTTGTTATCAGATAGTTTCACTATACATCCCTCCCTAGAATTTTCTATGTACTGCAGGCTGACCTTGAACACATAATCAATCATTCTACCCCAGTCTCTGAAGAAGGTAGGGAACACAGTAGCATTCCAACACATTTAAATTTATTTCATCCTACAGGTTTACATGGATGTGTATCCCTATTAGTAAATAATATGTCTGGCACACATGACTGTGAATGTGCACATGTGCTCAAACACACACACACACACACACACACACACACACACACACATACATACATATATACAAACACCACATACAGAGGTAGGTAGAAGAGAAAAAAAGTAAGAATAGAGGCAAAAGAATGGAGGGGAGAAGAGGATAAGAAAAAGGAAGAGAGGGGAGGGGAGGGGAAGCCAAAAAAATGGAAGGAGAGAAGGGAATACAAAGAGGTAGTAAGCAAGTCAAATGATTCCCAAGAAGAAAGGAGAGGACCCTGGGCCTGAAAAGATTGACCCAGTTTTGTAGACCCAGAACAGAGAAATCGTGGGGGGGGATGATTGGGGAATAGTTGGGGGGGAGAGGAATTATGGGACATATGGTGGTGGGGACTGGGAAAGGGGAAAGCCTTTGGAATGTAAACATAGAATATAGAAAATAAAAATTTAAAAAAAAGAGGTAGAAAGAAAGCTAGTTGAAGCAATGAAGAGTAAGAAGAAAGGTAGGGTAAGTACATTTCATTTCAATTGTTGTCTTATTGATCTCCAATGACTTTGAGAAGAAAGAATCTATAGAATGAATCTATTTGTGCACAACGTTAATAAGCAGAGAATGAACTAAACTAAAAGCAAATAAAACATCTATGTTTTTTCTACAGGTAACTTGGCATTTTAGATGAAATCAACTGTGTGGCAGCAATGTGATGCACAAAGCCTGATACATTGCACAGAATGGTATCGGCCTGTCAGAATCAGGACATCGGTTATGTAAGCTCAGTGACATGATGCTACACTGGGTAACTTATTGGGAGAAATTGAAATGGTTCAAACTCACAAACATTAACGTGACAGACTCAGTGTGTGTATACTGAGGATGGACAAGACCCTACCTAGCAGTGTCCTTCTGGGCACATTCCCAGTGATGTCATACATGAAGTCTAATTCTGTTTGGTAAGTAAAGCTCAGGACCTAGAAAGCCTTCGCCATGCCTTCACAGGTAATGGCAACAGACTAAGATGGTCTGTGTACCTATCCCCTCGGCCCTCATTCATCCTCAAAATGGAATTCTACAACCTTCATCTTTGGCTAAACCTCTTCAAAATAGCTTAAATTACACCAAAAATATCAGTGGAGTTGACTTCCCTTCCCAGAAACCCCATTGCTGAATTTTGCCTATATCCCTCTTCTCTCTCGCTACATTCACAGAAAAATGTACACACACACACACACACACACACACACACACACACAGAGAGAGAGAGAAGAGAGAGAGAGAGAGAGAGAGAGAGAGAGAGAGAGAGAGAGAGAGAGAGACTGACTTTTGGCACAATAAATTTAATCTTATGGATATATCCATTCAATTACTTATCTGGCTCTAAAAGCTGTCTTGTTTAAAGTTCTACCACATTTCTCTTACTTCATTTTATTTGAACATGGTCTAATATTCTGTGTTGTTTTAGTTCAGATAATTCTAAATTCCAGAGACATAACAAATTAGTTATTTGTAGCTCTTATTTACAATAAAAACATCAGAGTCCTCCTTTTAATAAATCTTTAAAAGTTATGAAAGTCTGATTTCTCCAAAAGAGACATAAAACATTCAAAAATGTATAAAGTGCTAGAGTAATACTGTCCAATGTTATAAGAAGAAAATTGTCAGGGCTTGTTTAAATATGGGATCTGATAAATAGTAAGAAAAAGTGCAGCTGAATTGAAGCAATAGAGAAACAAATTGAATGGTTGACCTCTAAAAGATGAGGAGGTGGTTCAAAGGCGTGTGACTATAGGAAGCCATTGATCCTTTGGGAAACAGAATTCATTGAAAATGTCAGATTAGGTAGGAGGTATTTCCCTCCTCCACTAAATCCCTTGCTGCTTCTCTGAGTACTGCTGTGTGAATACACTAGAGCTTAAGGAAGCTCAGGTCATTGAAGGCACTACAGAGAGCTCAGAGGGGTGGTATCCAATATCTCTGTTTTCTAATGTCCTAACTAAAAATGAATCAAGGTCTTCACATTTCATCGTATATACAAAGATGATAAATATTGAAAACCCAATGAAAATGTAGTCTGAAACCTGCCTTATATTTTTTTTCTCATCTGTTAACCACTTTATGCCTCATGGGCCTAAGAGAAGATACTACTACAATATTTAGATCTAGAGGAAACTTAGAGGATCCTGGGCAGGCATGTTGAAGGAGCACAATGACAGAACAGTGGCTTCTCTATCCTCTAGAAAGGAAAACCAAAATTGCTTTATAAGATAATAGTGCCCTAACAGGATATTTTAATTGAGAAACCACACAGTAGATATTAAGAGTACTCCATGAACCCATGTGTGCCATATTACTAAAGTTTTTTTAAAGCATATGTTTTTAAAACTGTTGTGTTCTTCTTTAAATCTGCTTTCTAAGGATAATTTGCAACTATTAAAGCTTTAAAGTTACATTTGCTAGACATGTGTTTTATATAGTTAAGAGTAAGTGATGTGTTTTAGTGAACATAATCACCACTTCACTGGCCACTGTGTTCCTGTTTCCATTACACAGGGCCACAATACTTAAGCAAACACATAACTGCTATCAATTTATATATAAGGTAATAAGTGACTCAGTGTCACACAGCTATTGGGATCAGAATAGATCTGGTCAGAATTTTCCTCATGTATCTTCTTCTCACTATAACCAAGGCTTCTTTTAAAAAGATATAAAAAGAAAGTTTCCATTTTAATGTTGTGGTTGGGCATGCTGGCACGAAAGCAGAGTGTCTCGTCTGTAAGGTAAAAGGTCCACTGCTGAGCTATAATAGCAGCCTTACCCCTGCCCATGTTGATGTTAAAGCAGTTTTTGTGCTGGCTTTTGAACTTTGTGCTGAATATTCACATACCACGGACATGACTCCAGGAGAACAACGGAACTCTCATGGAGTCAGAGCAGAAGCTGGCAGGCTCCCTAAGCTCTCTAGTGGGGTTTGAACTTCAGGCTTATGAACATTCTAAATCATAAAATGTTAAACCCCAGTGTTTCGGTTACTACACCCAAACACCTGGCCATTCAGCAACAGACTGAAGACAACAGCTTATACTTGCTGACTCTCAAGTCCTTTCTGTCTCATTCTATGTGCTTATTGCTGTGGTGTGAGTGTTCACTCTCAAACCCCTGATGAAAGTCAGGTGTTACTGCAACAGGTCTGTGAAGCTAGATCTTGAAGACACCATTAGACTGTGAGAGCCCTGCAATCATGAATAGATTAGGGCTTTTTTTTTTTTCATGACATCAGGATGATTATTGATAGATAGGATGAATGGATCCCTTTTGTCCTCTCTGCATCACAGGTTTGCCTGCCTCCCACCATGTTACAATACAGCACCAGGCTTTTCCAGGTGTGCTGCCATGCGATGAGACTTCCCAACTCCGGAAATATTGAGTCACACAGGCCTCGCATGCCTTTGTGAATTATAGCCTGTGGTTCTGTTAGCATTGCAGATAATGAACTAAACTACATAGTTATATTTCAATAGTCATATGAAAGTATGTAGTGTGAAATATTTAAAAACTTAGCAAACTGGGTAGAGAGATTTCAGAGCTCTGGTTCAGAGAGTCTCCACAACATGAGAAAAAGGCTGGCCAGTACCTTGCTGGAGATAGCGTGGATTGCGCTTTTTAGTATTTCATACTACAGAAGTATCTACCTTGACCTAGATTATTATGCATTGGAAATAAATTGCTTGAGGCACAATACAGAAATAAAGCAATCTGGACTATCACAAAGAAAAAAAGAAAGAACATTTTCTTTTCTTTTCTTTTCTTTTTTAGAAGGTTCTGGGAATTTCTAAAATTTTTCTTTTATTTTTTTATTAGATATATTCTTTATTTACATTTCAAATGTTGCCTCCTTTCCTGGCCATTCCCTCCCCTAAAACCCCCTAACCTATAACCCTTTCCCCTGCTCACCAATCCACCCACCTCTGATTTTCTGTCTTGGCATTCCCCTACACTGGGGCATGGAGCCTTCTCAGGACCAAGGGCCTCTTCTCCCTTTGATGTTCAACAAGGTCATCCTCTGCTACATATGCAGCTGGTGCCATGGGTCCCTCCATGTGTATTCTTTGGTTGGTGGTTAAGACCCTGGGAGCTCTCGGGGTACTGGCTGGTTCATACTGTTGTTCCTCCTATGGGGCTGCAAACCCCTTTAGCTCCTTGGGTCCTTTCTCTAGCTCCTCCATTGGAAACCCTGGCCTCAGTTCAATGGTTGGCTGAGAGCATTCACTTCTGTATTTGTCATGCACTGACAGAGCATCTCAGGAGACAGCTATATCAGGCTCCTGTCAGGAAGTACTTTTGGCATTCACAATAGTGTCTGGGTTTCATAACTATATATGGGATGGAACCCCAGGTGAGGCAGTCTCTGGATAGACTTTCCTTCAGTCTCTGATTCATATGTTGTCTCTGAATCACCTCCTATGGATGTTTTGTTCCCCCTTCTAAGAAGGACCAGAGTATCCACACTTTGGTCTTCATCTTCTTAAGTTTTATTTGGCCTGTGAATTGTATCTTGGGTATTCCTAGCTTCTGGGCTAATATCCATTTATCAGTGAGTGCATACCATGTGTGTTCTTTTGTTATTGGGTTACCTCATTCATTTTCTAGTTCCATCCATTTGCCTAAGAATTTCACTAATTCCTTGTTTTTAATAGCTGAGTAGCATTCCATTGTGTAAATGTCCCACATTTTCTGTATCCGTGAACTTTTTCACCAACCTGCATTACCTTCCTGTGGCTGTCTCCCAGCTGGGTAAGTCCATCCCTGTGGGGTTCAGCATACACACATCTTAGCAAAGTATACTCACCCAGAGGAGGTCCTCCTGCAGGTGCCTAGGCCTATCCTAATCTAACTTCAGTATAAAAATGGTGGTTTGTCTTGGATACCATAGGTCTTCAGGGAAAAGACCAAGTTTTGTTACATTGCCTGATTTCTTGACCATGGGTAAGTTTTAAAACGAACCTTCCAATATCATTTTTTAAATTAAAATTAGATATAAGTGAATAAATCTTCACTTAGATATTAAATCTGTAGACGTGTAGGAGTTTTAACAATGTGAATGAGTTACTTTTATTGCATGCATTTATGATCTTAAGACTAAAAATAAAACACTTAATTTTAAGCTTTATGAGGTGTGTACTTTTTGTAAATTGGTCAATAATTTCAGTATGTTCTTTAATTATTGTAAAATTTGAAGAAATGTGTTGGTGTCAACGTAATCCTATTTCCCAAATTAGAGGCTTTCAAAAAAAAAAAAAACGTACTGTATATAATTTTCAAACAAGCTGTTTCATGTCCACTTAAGGCACAATTAGCAATTCAAATGATTCCCAAGAAGAAGAAAGGAGAGGACCCTGGGACTGAAAAGATTGGATCCAGTTTTGTAGATCCAAAACAGAAAAATGGTGGTAGTGGTGGGGATGATTGGGGAATAGTTGGGGGGGGGACTTATGGGACATATGGTGGGGGGTAACTGGGAAAGGGATAAGCCTTTGGAATATAAACAAAGAATATAGAAAATAAGTGCCTGTCAGTGCTAAATATGCATTCACATAGCATTTAAATTATATATGGAAATTCTTTTAGCATATTAACCTATAATTACAAGGAGAGTCCTCATTTTAAGGTCATCTTTTCTGCAATTACCATGATCTGGTTTAGTGAAAGGCCACTTGAGATCAATGAAGTACAGGAATATGTTGTCAGGAAGCAACTTTTGGGGGAGAAAAATCTATTAAAAATACAAGAGGTGAGCAATGCCTGGACTGGCAAATTGGATCTTCAGTCATGAGCTACTTTCAATAGTTGGTTGAGAAACCTGAGAAAATTAGAATGGGAGCTTTTCCAAAGTTCTTCGGCGTGCCAGGGGAATCACTCCGCAGTTTCATGCATTTCGTTTTAATTGTCACAGAATTAGTACCCACAGAGCATAGCTGTTATAAAGAGAAACAGTAAATCATCCGCAGGAGAGCATGTTTCTGAGTTCTCCCTAGTCATTTGCATTCCATACCTCACTTTTAATAGTGGCAAGGAATCTAAAACCATGACCAGGAAACCAACCTCCCTTGCTCTCCACTCTACCGTGAGCGCTCTGCCTGCAAATAGGGGATCTTCCACCTGGATGCTACTGGCAACACATCATCGCATTCACAACACAACACAGCATTCTTGAGTGACACAATATGGGAAATAGTTACAGCATAAATCCCTCAAAGCAACACTCATAGATGATGAGCAAAAAAGGTGCATCTTTTGATAAACACACACTAAATCACATTCTATTATAATCACATGAAACCATGCCATTGTGTATATGTGTGTGTTTGCTTAAAAGGTAACAAATTTTACTGTTTCTTCTAGAGACCTGCTGTGAGTTGCTGTCAATGGAGCAAGGCAGAAGAAAGAACTTTTATATGTATCAGTTCATGACTATGAAGTGCAATTGAAGTGCGTGACTTTAGGATAAATTCCAGGAATCACGCTCAGATCTCTAACTGGTTACTGATATACCTTAGGGTTAGTGACTTGTCCGAGTATAATCCAACAGAGCATAAGATTAGTTAAGATAATATTTTTAAAATTAATCTTCCATTTTAAAATTATGCCCCTTTTTATTAAGTTGGCATAGGAAGAAAAGCTAAAGGGATAAAAGCTTTTATATAATAAACATGAATTATTGCTCTGAATAGTACCGAGAGAAAGTGCTTTGTCTTGAAATATTGAGTTGTCCATTTTTCTTCCATGAAAAGGGCTACAAGGGAAATTTCGAACCCATCAGAGGTGAGATGAAAAAAATGCCTTTTTTTTTAATGCGGCTTAGGAAAGTAGGAGAGATTAATGAACAAATATGGAGAAGTCCTTTCTTCCTAGTGAGCCATTAACATGCCTTGCGTGCTCTGATTTGCCCATTTGGCAAAGCTGAAATAGAAACCGTGGCCAAGTCCAGCATCAGGGAATAACTGTATTTGAGAATTGTGAGAATGAGGGGGCAGTATGAAATAAGCATGTTTGTGTTTTTAGGTTAGATCAGGTACAATCAGGGTGATACGGCCCCTGGTAGGTGAGCATGTTTTTATTTGCCAACGAACATTGTAGGATATTCAGACAGTGAGGATGCTAACTTAGCCAAGAGTGGGATGCCTGGGCTCATGGTGACATAACCTGTGGTGACCACTGCTCCAAACCAGGAATGTCTAAGAGATACAAAGGCAGATAAAAATCACATTTTATAGGGTTTCCTAAGACAGGGCCTGAAGGGGAAGACCCTGTTAAAATGTCTAGTTTGATTTCATCTTCCATTATCTGAAGCGTACTGCAAATGCTGATTTTTATTCTTCCTTTATATGTAACCCTGAAAAAAACCTCTGGTTCACACAACCTAGTCTACTACATTTCAAGGAGTGCTATTGTTTTCATAAAGGCCTGTGGCAACTCCAGAATCTTTGTATGTTAGTACACGCATATGCATGTGTGTTTGAGTGTGCATATGAATAAGTATGAGTGTGTGAATTCGAGAAAGAAAAAAAAAGGATGCACACAAAAAAAACCAAAACAGTGAAGAGCAATAAGTAGAAGTCATTTCAGAGAGAAAGTAAAAATTTTGACTCTGTTCACATTCCCCCTATTTAGGCTGAGCAGTGGAAGCTCTAGTCAAGCAATAATTCAGTTCTATTAAGGACTATTGAAGTGATTAAATCATAAACTGGCTCTTATTTTTCATGTGCCCTTAGTAGGAACTTAATTAAAGGTCAGGCCATTGGTTTCATGAGATCCCATACTTATAGAAAAGCTATGAAAGCAGCTATCACACAAGATTCTGGTGGGTGGTCAAATGCCCAGCCTCTTGGAGAAAGAAAGAGACAGAGAGAGAGTATTGACAGAGGCGCCTCTCTTCCTGTTCTGTCAGGAGAAAGCTGGAGTCACAGATCTTCACTGCGAGGCTCTTTAGGTTTCTTTGCTGCAGAATAAGTCACTGATTGATAATATTTAAGCTGCTTGTTTGGTTTTTTTTTCTAACTGCACTTAAGTACCTTGGGTTACACAGTAGAAAATGTTTGGGTTCCAGACCTTCCAGATGAGGAATCACATGGAAAATGTCAAATCCCCACTAACCAAAGGATTTCTGCTTGCTGCCCAGTCTGGACTCCAAATCATTCATATATCCTTCCATGGCAGCTACATTCCTCTTACTTTTTATTGTTCTAGCTGAAGATGAGGATTAGAAGATGTTTATTTTAATAAAAGCTCAGTGCTTGGATTGGCATGTTTCACACATGATACAAACATTTTACAAAATGAAGGGAGGAAGGAAAGAAGGATGAACAGAGGGAGAGAGAGAGAGAGGGAGAGAAAGTGAGAAAAGATCAAATGTTCCATCCCTAGAAAGCAAATAAATATGCAGAAACATAAGAGCAGTAAAAATTGTCTAGAAAGATGTATGACTCATCTGTGGCATGAGGCCCCTGCCTGCATGAGTTTCTACCTTAGCAGCATTGACCCTGTAAGGTGGGATATTTTAGTTCTCTAAACATGACTAAAATGAAGTTTTAGAATAGATATTGCCAGAATCCCTCATATGGAAGGTACTACATGTGAAAAGAATTTTGTCTAAAAAGGACGCAAGGGTAATAGAGAAGAAATATGTGTAGATGAACTTGTTTTAAGTCTTACACTCTGTGTTCAAGGAGCCCCTCTGGGACGATTAATGACCTCACCCAAAGAGCCAGGCTAGAGTGTAAGTATATTGACCCACTAAATCATTTTTACAAGGGGAAAGTTTAAAATCAAGTTCTTTGCACTCAACCATGAATCATACTCTAAAGAATGTTATTTAGGACTATCTGCAGCCTGTACTTCTTCACCAGTTTTCATGTGCAAAGTCATGCAGAACAGGTAAGCATTTTCTAGGTACTGTGTGGCTTGACATAAGCATCATGTACACATTAATTGATTTTTTTACACTTTTGAAAACGTGAGCCATAACACTGAGGAGAAGCGTTACCATGCAGAGAACCCTGAGTTCAGTGATATCTTCTGGGAGAGAAGACTTTCCCACAAGACTATAGAGGAGAGAGATTTAGGACTGACGGAATGTGGTTTATAATGTGTGCTACACTGCTGGTGTTTGTATAAATTGCCTATGGTATTGTCTATCCTCGTTCTTATCTAGCAAGCTTCTCTGAAACCTTCCAGACTAAACATAAGTGTCACTATCATAAGGAAGCTCTCCCCACCCTCGACAGTCCTGCACACTGCTCTAAGTCCCTATTATTTTTCAAAAAAAAAAAAAACAAAAACCAAACCAACAAACAAACAAACAAAAAAAACCCTAGCTATTTTCCTTTCTCCATTTCTCTGAAATTGGTCTCCTGCACATGAAAGGAGTTGCCACAAAATTAAGTTCCACATTCTGGAAGCTGGAGATCAACTTTCATGGAAACTGTGTCAAGTAAAACTGAGAAAATGCAAAACAAACAAACAAACAAACAAACAAATAAAACCTTGCCTAGTAATATGGCAAACACAATGGTATTTTTGTACAGGTTTTTCTCATATTGCTTTGTTTGGGCATTTTTAATGCATCTTTTCTGTGTACGTTATGGTTTCTAATTTTGGTTGGTGTGTGTGTGTGTGTGTGTGTGTGTGTGTGTGTGTGTGTTTTATTTTGTTTATTTTTATCTTGTTTGCTTTTCCTTTTTCTGTTTGTTTGAGTGGGGCATGGAATTAGGTAGATGTGTGTCTGAGAAAAATTGGGGAATGAGAAACCATTATCGGAGAATATATTTCATATTACTCAGCAATTAAAAATAATGAATTCATGCAATTTGTAGGCAAATGGTTGGATCTGGAAAATATCATCCTAAGTGAGTTAACCCAATCACAAAAGAATACACATGAAATGCAATCACTGATAAGTGGATATTAATGAGCCCAGAAGCTCTGAATACTCAAGGCACAATTAGCAAGTCAAAAGATTCCCAAGAAGAAGGAAGGAAAGGACCCTGGTCCTGAAAAGACTGGATCCAGTTTTGTAGGAGAGTACCAGAACAGAGAAATCGGGGGGGGGGGGTGAGGGGGTGGGGGGGGTGATTGCAGAATAGGTGGGGTTGGGTGGGGGGAAGAGGACTTATGGGACATATGGTGGGGGGGACTAGGAAAGTGGAAAGCCTTTGGAATGTAAACAATGAATATAGAAAAATAATAATAATAAAAAAGAATATATTTTATCAAAAGCATTTATTTTGAATAAAATAAACAGAAAATATAGTTTACACTAAGGAAAAAAACAGAACAATTTTTTTTTAAATCAGAATTTTCTCACTGGGGCAAAACACGGTAAGTCTAAACAGTTTAGGAAAATGAAAGACTTCTTTTGGTTCACAGTGATAAGATGTCCATCTCTAATGAATGGTCAACGTTGTTTCAGGACAAGGATATATTAAATTTAAGCTGCTTAGCGCATGGAGGCTGGGAAGGGGACCACACCTAACTTTCTTCAACTGAACTTCACCCCTTAACATTTTCATGAGCTTCTCGAGCAGCCAGCTAGGAATCCAGACTTTAGAACACTGAATTTGAGGGACAGGCAAGTTAAAGAA
This sequence comes from Apodemus agrarius, assembly GCA_964023405.1. Taxonomy (NCBI): domain Eukaryota; kingdom Metazoa; phylum Chordata; class Mammalia; order Rodentia; family Muridae; genus Apodemus; species Apodemus agrarius. The sequence goes on along the minus strand of OZ030009.1, from coordinate 132,322,753 downwards.
TAATATAACCACCTCTATTCCCCCATCAATGAATATTTGTTCATAACTTCTGGAATTTAAAGTTGCATACCAGTTATACACACACACACACACACACACACACACACACACACACACACATACACACACACACGTAAACCATATCATTTATAATTAAAATTACACTAGGTCGTACAAGAAAATAATGTGTAACTTTAAATGACAAGAAGATGATAAAAGCATTAAGAAAAATATCTATCTACCTCTTATTAAATTATAACTTCTAAGAATAACTGACATAAAAGTCTTCATTTAAGAATTAAGTGAATTTTAGCATGGAAGTCAACTTAATGAAGAAAGAAATGTTTGTGGTGATGCTCAGAGACTTCCCTTTGGTAAGTGACCATCGCCATCCAATGTTACAGCTGAGAGAATTTTTTCCCCTCAGAAGATGTCATCACGTGTCCCTCATCATCAGTATCTAGAGACAAACCAAATCCCGAGCACAAAAGTTCACTCGGAAGATCCTTAAGTCCACTGTGCTATTTGTAGAGCATGAATGACGAATTACTAGGTGTAGTGTAAATGACCCCAAAAGCAGCTGCACTGCAAATTCTTCAACAAGTATGAGTGATGGCTTTACTAGAACCTTATTGATAGAGCCCCTTTCAGTTAATGTTCTCATTCCTGTATCCTATATAGCACACCTGGAAACTCCTAAACCCACCTGTATTTAGAACAGAATTATATGTAAATATCAGAAAGAAGGAAAGGAATCTGAAGCAGGAGTGCACCAATGCACTGAATTTCCTTCTATAAAGAAAGATCAAGTCAACAAGCCAATGTCTAAGATGGACTCTTGCAAGTAGGCGTAGCTGTCTGATGAAGATGGTGGTCATGCTACTCAGAAGACTACATTCTCTGACAACAGCCAAACTTTTTTTTTTCTCTAATGTTGGCACAAGAGTTACAGAAGCACTGTTCACTGTTTTATTCATTAGTTGAATATAGTTCTTGCATAGGGAATTGATGAGGATAAGAGAGTGAAAGATAAATCAAGATTCTTTTATGCTATCCCTTGTTCTTCCAACCCTAAGATTTCACCTGAGGGGCGCTTACTTTGCCAGGCAATCGTCTCTCCCACTCCCTTGGGGCTGGACGCCTATAATACCACATCTTTCTCAGATCCCCAGCAGAGTCCCTTTTCTGGCAAAGGCTGCTAAATGGAGTTGTGCTGGCTCCACAGAGTGTGAAAGAGCCACGACACCGCCTACATCTGCCTCCCATCACAGGAAAGCACTGACCCATAGCAAAAGGCGGCACTTATGGCGGCAGGAGCAAGAGGAGAGACCTTCTCTTTTCGCACAGTGTTGCACTGTGAGTAGTGTCTGAAAGCATTTCCTATACAAAGGATAAATAATAAAGCAAAACATATTGTCTTATTCACACCTCTGGTAGTACATAATCAACACTGGCAGTTTAATGACATGAGACATTTATTTATATACTCCAGAAAAGTTATGCCTTAGAATTACAAAGTAGATATCACATTGCCAACACGTCTCATGTATTCATTTATTTATCAGATTTACCATGTGTCAGTTACATCCAGAAATTATGAGAAATTAGGGAGAGAACAGGGTAAGTCTCACTGGGATTTAAGCAATGAATTACATAGAGATGCAACTTATGCTAGATATGGGGAGAGGATAAAATCCTGAATGAATTTATATTGTTAATATAAGCATAGATATGTCAAGTACTCCAATACCCCAGATTGATGCAAACAGGAGAGCCTTCCCTGGTCAGGCTGATGGAAAGGCGCAAGTGTTTCCCCTGGTCTAATTATAGATGTTACCACTGTGTACACTGACAATAGCTCCTGGATGACTGCAGCAGTTTTGTTCTACTAAAAAAACAAGCTTCAGAGATTTGCCTACTAGTCTCCTCTTTGAGTTGTATATAATAAATCTGCCTCCCCACTAAGCTGAAGATAAACATGTAAAGAAGATAAAGATGCTGCCAGTGTATCTCCATTAGAGCACACTACTCACCCTATGCCAGCTTTTCTATATCAATGTCTGTTGTTTCTTCAATCTCTATCTAACCAGTCAAGTCAATCCCAAAGCAGTGCACTTCATAGCTTCTAAGATAAGGGTTAGAACTCTTCCCACAAAGCCAAGCTAGAAATAATTTCCTTTGTCTAATGCTATTACAGATACCTAAAAGAAAGGCAGGGTACCCAATTTGCTTTACCTAGGAGACATAGCATGTTGGAAGGCTCAGGAAAGGAAGAACATGTTCAACTATTGGGAAGTAGAAAGAAGGCTAGTATAGCTTTGGTACACAAGACAAAAGGGAGAAGGGGAGAGAGACAGAGTCCATGCCTTGCTGTAGAATGAAAAGCACTATAGCCATTTCAGGCAAAGTTTTAGGACAGGGGCTGCAGTCAAAACTAACCTACTAATTGCATGATCCCAGCGGCTACCATGTCAAAAACAAAAGAAAGCAGAACAGTCTGTTTGCCAGGTGATGGCAATTATACACCAAAGGGCATTAGCTACAGCAGGCTGCAGTGGGGGTTGGGGGGAGTCAAGCCATTAGAGAGCTATGTGAAGGTCAGTGCTAAAAGATTTACCGAAGAGTCTGAGAAGAATGATGAAGAAGACAAGATGGTCAGACCTCTGTCATAAATACCTGGATGTATATAAGTTTTACAGATGAGAACATCTGTGAGTTACTGACATGGGTAGAAGGAAGAGAAGACAAACAGCAGCACTCCAGGAACCTTGGGAGACCAGGCAGGAAGCAGCAACAGGCCACTTAGATCTGAAAATTAGGAGACAGTCTGAGAAGCTTTTGACACAAACATGGCCATCAAAGGGACATAGTTATTTCCTCTCTTTTTGCTCAGACTGAGCTAGATTTACAATTCTCAAGTCGTTTCACACGAAACTGAAAAGTCAAGGTTTCATTAAATGAAATTAATGTCTTGGTGCTGTTTTAAAGATGATAGTTTTACTAACTATAAAATATAGTCTTTTATTTTCATTCCAGGAAGTGGGCAATTGGCATGTATATGAGATTATGCATTCAGAGATGTTTTCAGACATAAACAATTATCAGGGTAACATTTGCACTTTCTGCCTCTTTCAACTCCCTTACAAACTAGTAGACATGTTCCAAGCCAGCTTCATTCAAGCTATCGGGAGTTCCTCTATAACATTTAGTTATATCCCAACAGAAACCAAGACTAAATATTCTAGCACCTACTCTTTCAATCTTTCTGTGAACAAGTACTCACAGTGTCACCAACTGTATTTTTCGGTTCTCCAATAAAAATGAAGAGTTGTAGCTGTGAGTGATATTTCATGGATCATAGAAAACATGAAGAAAGAGTGAAATGGCCTAGTGAAAGCCAGAAATGCTATTTGCAATGATTTGATATATTCTCAAAGACCAAACGAATTACATATTAACTTAATATCCTGGTGTTAAAGTTGGTCTAGGCTACTGTGGAATGTCTGTATGCATACAGAGGTGTGAGTACACAGAATTGTGATGGCTGTATTAGCCCATTTTCTGTCATTTCAACTAAGTGTGGCAAAAGGTAATTCATGAAAAATAAATGTCTATTCAGTGAATATTTCTGGAGGTTTGACGGCCCATGACTAAAAGAAACACCAGGTGAAAAATTACCTTCTTGGTGTTAGGGGCTCTACATAGTCCCAAGGCAGCTTGGAATAGTTCACAGAAATAGAGGAACATCCAAAGAACCTGAATTTGTGTCTCACTGAAATACATGGATGCTAGTCTTGCTCAATAAAGCAGAAAAGTAGAATGAGCTATGACTAAAACATTTGTTGGATTCACAACATCCACCCCCTGAGAAAACCTTAAATATTTATCAACAGAAAGATGATATATAAATTGTTATTCATCACTAAAAGGAATGCTACAAATAGAATACTGTATTGAGAGAAAGAAACCAGGAATAACCTTATAGAAGAAAGCATAGAACTTCTTAGTGTGTAATATATTTCTGTGAACTTTCAGGACCTGCATCATTCTAGTGGTTTCTTGTGAGTTGAAGGCTATGATTAAACTGTCTCTAGGCAGTGTAACAACCAGGAAGGGCCATGACACTTGGGAATCCAGGGACCAGATCATGTGAATAGGTCTCCTTTCAACCTCAAGAATATTCTCAGACCTTCTTTCCTTATGCAATTCACATCTTCTTTCCATTATTATCTCAACAATTTATTTAAGATGGCCATATTTCATTTATTCATCTTATTTTGGAGGTTTTTTGCTATGTTTTCTTTTAAGAGAAACAAGACACAACATATTTTATAAACCATAGCAGAAAATATATTTCTGAGTATCTAATTCTAAATAAAGATAAATATCATTAACTGGTTTTTATTACCTCCTCAGTCCACCCTTGTAGCTCAATCTTGGACAAATGAACTTGACTTATTATGTTCAGAGAAGAACACAGATCAGGTCCTAAGCTGCCATACCTAAGAATCAACTCCAACACATAGCTTTGGGATTTGGGATTATTTCTTCAACCAGACATATTCTGCTATGAGAAAAGGGCTCACTAAAATATCACAATTTTATGCTGCAAACTTAACAAAGGCACCCATACTTGAAATTAATGTTTACCAGAAACCAACTGAATTGAATTACATAATGTCTTTTGTGCTAAAGCACAATACAAGCAGGAAACTCCTGACATTCACTACTGTATCATTCCATTTATTTCTTTCAAGTTAGATAAACTAAATTGTATGTTCATTTATAACCAAGGCAATGTTCTGTTTTGTCAGAAACTGAATGTTCAAGTCTTTCACAAAGGGGATGATGTGGTGAGCCAAAGAAGCTCAGAAAGAAGCTGATGATGCAGGTGCAATTTGTCATCATCAGATGTCCACTGTAATTGCTTCATTCCCTTACACCATCTTTAGTCTAATTTAAAATCAATTTGATTTAACAAGCATTTATTAAGTGCCTACAATAAACCAAACATTTGGCCAGCAATTTGGAATGCAGACATAAGTTGATATATTGGATTTTAAAAATATTATGTAAACCACTCCAAGAAAGTATATAAAATAAAATGGCCTACATTTATATTTTATAAGATCAATTGTCTGGGAGAAAAGTTCTGTCTAAATAATTTTGTTTCCTAATATGGAAGTATATAAAATTAAATTGATAAATAGCATAAGGTTCTAAGGAAATACTGCTGGTACATTCGACACTTCTTGTCCTCATTTACAATTATAGGTCAACAGTGCTGCACAGAGATAGATTCTGGAGACTCTATTAATCAGGATCCTCTAGAGTAGCATACCTTATAGAATTAATCTCTCTGTCTCTTTGTCTCTGTCTCTCTGCCTCTGTCACTGTCTGTCTCTGTCTCTGTCTCTCTGTCTCCCTGTCTTTCTGTCTCTCTGTCTCTGTCTCTCTGTCTCTCTCTGTCTCTCTGTCTCTGTCTCTCTCTGTCTCTCTCTGTCTCTGTCTCTGTCTGTCTCTCTCTCTCTCTCTCTCTCTCTCTCTCTCTCTCTCTCTCTCTCTCTGTGTGTGTGTGTGTGTGTGTGTGTGTGTGTGTGTGTGTGTGTGTGTGAAGGGGATTTATTGGAATGGTTTATCGCCAATCCAATAATGGCTACCTATAAACGGAAGTTCCAAGAATTGACTAGTTGATCAATCCATGAGGCTGGATATTTCTGCTGATCTTTAGTAGACTTTGGAAACCTAAAGAAGAAGGCTTTAGTGACAGTGAAGGAAATGAGGCGCTAGTGACGACAAAAGAAAGCAGGTAAAGATATGGGCTTCCTTCTTCCATGTTTTCCATAGGCTTCTGGTAGAAGGTCCAGACTAGAAGTGAGTCTTTTCAGAGGGGAAAAAAATCTGGGTTAACAGAGTGTCTTCCAGTATCAAAGATCTAGAGTAGCAGTGAATCTTTCACTTGAAATAGATTAAAAGTCCCTCAGAGGTATACCTAGTCATTTTTAGCTTTTAGTTAATTGCAGATAGAGTTAAGTTGACACCCAAAATAGCCATCACAGCTAGTCAGGGAGAAACACAGAAGAGGATATCCCAAAAACCAGAGCCCAGGGAGCTTCTGGCAGTGACCCTGCTCTCTCCTCTCTGGCATCAGTTTCTGGTTAGGCTTCTGAGGCTTACATTCTCATTCCGAGGACTCCTATAAAGAAGATCCTCACCTCTAATAACATACAGCATGTTAGAATTTTCCACGACAATCAGATCCTTTCTTTGTAAGGGAGCACACGATCTCTCAATTATTCTCCATCATGAAATGCATTTCAGTAGGGGAATTATTTCACCAAAAGTTTATAGCTGGCAACTTCAGATCAATGGTTAAGAGGACATCCATTCTCGGTGACTCTTTCTAGTCTAATAGAAGTTATATTGAAGAATTTCTGCGAAGCCTGAGATTTATCAGGAGAAAAATTAATGAAGAACTTCTATTATGAACACAGAAGGATCCAATGTCAGTGCCTCTTGATTTTTCAGAAACTCATGTAGTTCCTTTAACACAAGGGATTAATGAAGGACTGTCAGTTGAAATTAGCATTAAGGAAGACTTGTGTAAACAGGAATTTTGTTTAAATGAGATGTAGAAATAAAGGATGGTCCTGTAGCATCTCTCCCACGTAAATATCCAAATGTTAGCCAATAGGACATCCTAGACGCAGGTTTTGTGAATAGTCAGTGAAATCAGGGTTGAGGGGTATCAGCACCATCCATGAGTGGGGATGTCAAACCATCAGCTTTAATGATTGCATCTTAAAGCACAGGTCTAGTAAAAGATGACTCATGTATATTGATTTCTGCAAAGCCAAGAGGAGAGACGGTTACATGACCATGAAAATCAATGGAAATCTGCAACTGACAGGGGTGAGGAGGTGAAGGATATCTCCAGGACAAGACAGAGACCTTGAATATGAGAGGTGCCCATGAATCAATGTAGGTGAACTTAGCTGTGACTCTACATTGTGGATACGGTATCTGAAGATCCCACCTTTTGAACCCAGGCAGGAATCACATTGGAGCGATAGAGACACCAACTTTCCCACAAAACTCTTAACCCAAAATTTATCCTGTCTACAAGAAATGCAAACACTGGAAATGGAGCAAGGAGTGAGGGAATGGCAAACCAATAACTGTCCCAATTTGAGACCCATCCCATTGGCAAGCAAGAAACCCTAACACTATTAAGGATACTTTGCTATGCTTGCAGATGGGAACATTTTGTTCTCTGAGAGACTCCACCCAGCAGCTGACTCAGGCAGATACACACACCCAAAGCCAAATAGTGGGTGGAGCTTAAGGACTATTATGGAAGAATAGAAGGAAGGATTGTGGGCCCCAAAGGATATAGGAATTCCATAGTAAGACCAGTAAAGTCAACTAACCTGGACTCTTTGTGTTCTCAGTCTTGAGACCTTTGGTTTTTTCACCATCAAAAAACATACACAGGCCGGACCTAGGCCTCTTTGCCCATATGCAGCGGATGTGTAGCTTGACCTTCATGTGAGTCCCCAAATACTGGAATAGGGACTATCCCCAAAGCTGCCGCCTATATGTAAAATATGCTCTACTATCTGGGCTGCTTTGTCTAGCCTCTGTGCGAGGGGAAGCACCTAGCCTCACAGAGACTTGAAGTACCAGGGTGGGGCATACCCAGGGGAGCCTCCACCAGCTCATAGAAGGGTAAGGGAGGATAGGAGAATGATTGCGTGAGGGAGGTAACTGGGAGTGGGTAGCAACTATGAGATACAGTGAATAAGTAAATAAATAAAATAAAATTACAAAAAGAAAAAATCCTTAAAGCCCACCCCGCAGTGACATATTTCCTCCAAGAAGGCAACACCTCCTCAAGTAATATCACATATCCTAATCCTTCAAATATATAGAATATATTTTGATATATTATATAAATATTGAATTATACTTTAAAATTTTAAATTTCGGTTTGATAACTCTGTATCTTTTCCATCCCCACTCTGATACCAAACCCCATCACGTGATTTCTCATTTCAAACAGAGTCTCTTTATTTTTCAGAATTTTTATCTTGCTCTTTTCTTATCCTAGATTCTCTGCTGAAATTTTTGTCTGACTTCATTCCTTATTTCCATATGTTCCCTAAAATCCCAAAATATTGATAGCAGAGCTTTTAAGTCCTTGCCCGTCAACTCCAAATCCGGACTGTCTTGAGGACTCTATATGGACTTGTGCATAGAAGATGATTTTCTTGTCCTGGCTCTTTAAAAATCTTTTTTTAAAGCTTTTTTATTTTTTCCTAAATAGTGAGCATTGTATTCAGACATACAGATCATGATGCTCCCTCTTCATGGGCATTAAGATTGATTCCACCAGACAGTCACACTAGTGACAAGAGAACTGGGTTGGGAATCAGGGTCAGTTTTATGCTTTATATAATAGGAATATTCTCCAACCTATGCAGTTATGCCACATGACATGGCTCTCAGGTGAGATGACTCCTCCTCCTTAGCATCAAGTTAGGAGAAGAAATTGCTTGACCACTACTAGGGGAAGGCATTCTTTACTTTGTCTCATACCAATGCCAAGACTTCCAGGACCACAAGGCCCAAATCTCTCCTGCTATGTTAGAGCTCATGAGTCTCACTCTAAGCAATTCGGCCTCTTTCTTCATTCAGAATAACACACTATGCTCCTCTTTTAGTCATAGTGATCTCTGTTACCTACATAGGTTGAGTCTTCATGTCTTCCACCCATTGCAAACATCAGAATGACAGCCACTTTTGGGTCAGAGTCCATATCTTTGAAATGTACTAGGAAAGTGTGTGCAGAATCTCCCTTCTCTCAAGATCAGAATCAAATATTGCCCACACCCAAATTAAAAACCACTGCCTCCTGTATTGTGCCTCACCTTAGGTTTGGTTGTTGTTATCATTTCTGTTTTTTGTTTTTGTCAAGTAAAGTTTACCCTCAGATTGTGAATTAGGAGCATAAATCTAGAGGCAATTAAAGAGGGGTTTTAAAATTAAATAAAGTGAACATTACTCAAAGATGTACCCTGAGTCCTTGTTAACTTGCCTTAATCTTTCTCACATCAGGAAAAATCTCAAATTTCATTTCTTTTTCTTTTCTTTTTCATTTTTCTTTTTGTTTCTTTTATTTTTTTTGAGTTTCTAACTAGAAAAAAATAAAAGGTTTGTATAAGAGAACTTTTCTTAAGGATAACCAGACTCTAAATCAGATGGTTTTAGAGGAGATGACAAATTTCCTGTCACAGCAGTGACACTCATGAGAGATAATGAGTCGCGTCTCCAATAGAAGGCCAATAACTACCAAGGCAGGGAAGATACTCATGCAGTACTGGGCAACTCAGGAGGTGGGGAGGGTAGAAGAGAGTTACTAACAGCCATCAGTCAAGGTCCTCCTCTCCTACTCCTATCCCTCTCCAAGGTCTACCCAGGCCACACAGTTAATTTTTATGATCAAGTACTCAGAAATACACCCCTCTCTCTGATCAGTTACAAGCTAGTAACTATACAGGTTTTTTGGATATTTTCATTTCCAAGTGTGGCTAAAATAGTCTTGCTTTATCATAACAACCTTCTATTCATTTCAATAGTGTTTATCCTTAACTTTCAATCATAGTTAGTTTTCTTGTATTCCATAAAATATAATATGAGACATCATTAAAATTGAAATCTAGTTCAAAATTAAACTGTTCAGTTATGAACAATTAATCAAATCATACATGCCAACAGAAAAAAATAAAGCACAAGGAAAAGCTCAAATGGGTAGGATATGATAAAAATCCTGAATAATAGAAAAAGTAAAATTCAGAAGTACCTATTTTACCTTCATTATAAGTGTAGAAATAGTCAATGGTAAAATGAGTCAAAACGACTTTCAAATCCTGATTGGTATACACAATTGAAACCACTCTGCTTGAAAAATAGCATGGAAAATCACCACTCTCATAAATCAAAACCCAGCTGCTAGTAATTAAAATTTCTGGCTTTCAAGCTGTAATCTTTAATTGCACATTATTAAATATTGCCTGCCTCTATCGTGAAAGAAATGGATTGCTAACAATATATGAACTTTCTAAGCTAATTAAAAAAATATTTTGCCCTATCTCCATTGTCACCCCTGAGGCATCCATGAAATGCTGGGGCCACCATCAACACCAGAACCCAGCCAGAGCCTAATTTGGAATGCTGCCCTTTGGCAAAGAGTCTCAAGAGAAGAATGTCAGAGAGAATGGTTGTATCTCTGGTAAATGAGCTCTCAGAACATCTGTAATTTCTGTTATAAGAACATTTTAAAATACACACACACACAAACACACACATAAATGTATTCAAAATGGTGGTGCATCTGCAGGATCAAGGAGCAGCTCATGGGGTGGGTTCTCGTTCTTTGGAAGGCTCAGGCCAGCATACCGGGCCTGCATCATGGAGCCAGGCTTTGGAGAAGCCCAGGCTCCTTACCAAGTTGGATGAGCCAGTAGGTATCTCTGAGGGCAGAGAGGTGTGCAGTGATCTGGAGTTCTGGAGTATCCTGTACCTGGTCACCCTGTGCAGCCCCAAGATCACCCTAACTGTGGGAAACAACAGAGTTGCAGTGATAGTCTAGTATTTACTGCACTTTAGAAATCAGAACCATTGAACCAAACCAATGATTCATTACAGTGAGTGAGTGTTTGCATGTAAAGCTATTTGGACTATATATATATATATATATATATATATATATATATATATATATATATATATTGTGTCAGACCATGCATTTTGCAATACTACTTCAATGGATAAACATGTGATGGAGCCATGGGAAAGAGCAGAATAGAGAAATGGTACACACTGGAGAGAGACAGAACTAGACTTGGTTGTAGCAGGTGTGAGAGTGTTCCTAAGGTGGATAGGGGAGCTTGTTATTGCCAAGTAGTATGCTAAGGCAGTGTGTAGCAGACCAGGCTCACACAGAGTCAGCTCTGGAACACACTGCCCATCCACATGATGGCCCTGGCTCTGAACAAAGGCAGGAAGTCTGAAATGAAGAACCATTCATTTTTTCTATTAGACATCCTCAAAAGATTTCCATGGTCTGTGCTACAACAGTGAGCCATGTTTATGCCCATTATCAGGGCAGCCAAAAGAGACCTTGTTGATGTCTCTGTTGTGTGCTGCCATGAAGCACACATGTTGATGTTTGCAGCTTAGAATGCTACCTGAAGCCACGTTGGTGTCCCTGATCCCCACTAGGGCCATCTTAATGTCTGTTGTAAGTGTTGCCACCAAGGACCATGTTGAGGTTCATGCTCTATGCACCTTCCAGAATCCATGTGAAAATCCATGATCTGTGTTGCTGTGTGCTGTTGTGGGCAAGGGAGTATGAATAACTGCACACTCGTAATTGAGAGTGAAAGACATTGAAGGCTTCTATGGCAACTCCAGCCCCCCATCCCCCCAAAAAATGTCGTGACAAAAACCAATTGAAAAGAGTCCTTTAAAAAATATGATAAATATGCTGAAGCACAACTATTCACAGTTTATACCTTCTAACATGGGGATAGGTAAGAACTCAGTTCTCTTTAAGGGGCTGGCCACAGGAGTTTCACTGTGTTCTGTGTTCTATAGAATATATGGGCAGCATATATTTGGATTTGGTGTAGTCTTCTTCTTCCTTTCCTTCTCCTCTTCTTCTTCCTTCTCCCTTTTTATGGTTGGGGAATATTGGGGTAAGAGGGTATTTTGGGGAGGAAGGAATATGATTGGAGCACATTGTATGAAATTTCCAAACAATCAATAAAGATATTGTGTTGAAAAAAGAAAAAGAAAAAATATTATTTCAATTGTCAAAATTCAATATGCAAAAAGTCAGCACTTAGTTTGAAGGACAGGGACCCTTCAGAACACTCTATCTCAGTTACTGTGATGGGCAAAGGGTAGGCATTGCAGAGATCTAAGACACAAGGACTGCTTTATTTCCTGCTCATCTCTGAAGTCTAGTGATGTCTCTTAACAACACATTGATGTTTGTCTTAGTGCTTTTCCTGTTTCTTTGTTGTTTTATTTTGCTATTTGTTTATTTTTTCATTGGAGTATTCTGTGATTTTAATTTATTCTTTTGTTGTTGGTTTTCTTGACTTTGCTTTTGATATAGAGATAAAGGGAGTGTGTGTGTGTGTGTGTGTGTGTGTGTGTGAAGTCAAATATGGGTAGACTAGAAAAAATAGGAGAATCAAGGAAAAGTTGGGAGAAAGGGAAGTATATAATCTAAATACAACATGTGAAGAATTAAAAATAGTACTAAATGACAAAACATAAAAGAGGAGAAACATCTCAATTTAGTTACCAATCAAAATTAAAAAATCAGAACTGGTATAATAAGCTTTCACAATGTCTCCATAACCTCATATGTCTCCATATGTATTTTCTAACTGTGCAACATCCTTTAGTTTTACTCCTTAGTTTTAACCTAAGAGAAGCATACTCTGAACTTTGACATAGCTACATTATAGCCTTAATAAAGTTATTTTATTTTATCATCTGAAAAACTATTAAAAGAAAATGAGCAAGCTTCAAATTTATATAAATTTAGTAAATATTACCGACTATATTATGTGCATTTAAAAATATTGAATATTCATATTATGGCAATAATATAAAAATAATTTTGTTTGTAGCATTTTATTACAAAAATGTAGTACTTCGAGTTTTATTGTTTGATAAATTATTCTAAATATCCCCTTAGTTGTAAATTTTAAAATACCTTCAGTCTGGTGGTCTAGCTTTGTGGTGTAGCATTTGTCTTGCCTGCAGTAAATATATGTTTTGATATCCACCACCATAATTAGTTGCTAAGAATTCTCCTATGTCTTTAGGATAAGGAATGCTTTCTTAAGTAGTTTCATAGTATTCTGTTAGTTCTTTATGAACTTGTCTTTAAGCTGAAAAAGACTGCTTGATGAGTATGTTCTGAAGAAGCAATAAATATTTGGGATGTATTTAGGGAGAAAGAGACAGAGACAGACAGAGAGGAAAGAAGTTGCAATATATCTACACAAATGGAAGTAATAATCTTGCAACCTGGGAGAAAATGAGAGAGAAAAATAATAACTACACAATCCCTTCCACATTTTAAAACCTGAAAATGCTATAACAGATGAATTAAAAAGTAATTGGTGTCTGAGAATTACCCAAGTTCAACCCTGGTTTATTTAGAGTAGGCAATAAAAACAGACAATAAGTATTCTGTAAAAAGAATTCTTATATATAGCATCTTGGACTAACTGGTTACTCATCCTCTTTAATGGTTAGTTATAGGTCTGATGGACGTCAGCATGTCCCAAGCTCTCCTGCATACAGAGACAGCAATGGCCCAACAGAGGATCTTATAATCAGTTGGACATTTGTATGGTCACACTACAACCTCATAGAGATGCACATATACAAATAGCTTAGGCTTAGATTTTTCAAAACCTACATTAATAAGCATTAAACCTCTCATCTTACTCATCACCCACCAGAGGTAGTGGATAGGAAAGTTTAATAGGGCAAGGATGTGGAGCTGCTTAGAAATAGTTCTTTCGGGGTGATTCCAATCTTCTTGGTCAGGATACCAGCAGTTCAGTTCACACAAATCAGCAGGGGCTGCTCGATCCACTCACAAACACTATTCCTGAATCAACAATGGCAGTTTGATCCAGAAAAAAAAAACACACACACACAAGGCCCTATTATTTGGCCTGAGTCCACAGGAAGTGGCAAGAAGCTACTGGATCACTGCAAGAAGTTCTTTGGTGCATTTCTCTCTAGGAAGTCAGTAAAGAAGGCAAGGTGAACCAATGCCACAGCATTGTCAGTGAAGTCCAGCGTCAGCATAATCCGATGAAGACCAACAAAGAGTGGCAAGGAGAGCGATTAGTGCACGTGGAGCATCTTTCTTCAACTCTGTCTTGGGACTTCAACTCTAATTCTTAAGACTTTCCTACCAGAGCCGGCAGCATCCCTAACTCCACTATAAATATGCGTTACTATGTGTACAGGTATGCATGGGCCTCCTCCTTCATCAAGGAAACTTGTCTTTGAAATAGACGGAGACCATTACAGAAAACCACACAGATCGAAATGCAGGGTTACAGGACCCAGTCTCAAGGAATACATCTCCAATACAACCCCTTCACCTAAGACCCAAAGAACCTTAAAGAAAAGACATAGATCTTTAGAGTCAGACACCTAAGAGGTTGCTAGATTGTGTTTCCTAGGAATATCAGAAACTACACCTATAGACTCATCATCAATGCTACTGCCTAAACGTGAGCTGAACAAGAACAACAGGCATGCTCACATGGGTGGGGGAAATCCCAGGAGACTTCAACCCTATACAAAGAACTGCAAACAACTGAGGAATGCTGATAGTTGGAAAAATTCTTCAGGGCAAAGCACAATAATTCACTAATTAGTTACACAATATCAAAGATAAAATCAAATGGTCAGATCTAACAACAAACAGGTAACATTACATAGGATGAGCATGTTTTACTTATGTATTTGTGTGTGTGTGCGCGCGCGCACACGCGCGTGCGCGCACACGCATATGCTTATGTGTCACTTATGTATCTCAACAGCTAATAGAAACAGAGGTCATGAAATTCAAAGCAAGCAAGAAAGGATATGTGGGAGGGTTAGGAGGAAATGAGAAGGGAAATGATGTAATCAGATTATAAACCCAAAATAGAACAATTTATAAAAAAAAAAAAATACAAAATACCTGAGCTCAGATTATAGTCCTAACAGCTCTAAGAGTTTAATGATTCCTAAGATACAATTTTAACTTCATAGATGTTTTAATACTTAATGATGTTTTAACTCATGTCAAGAATGTGCCCTTATTTGAGAAGAAACCTTATTTTTTTAAGTTGAGAAATTCCTATAAAGTTTATAAAACTCTACACCCAGGCCACTTCACATACAAGTAGTAACTTTTAAATTCTTTTCCATACTAAGTTCCTTTTGCAAATTGATTCCTACACAGAACCCAGTGTCTTATAAAACATAGCCTTTCTTTGTCTTTATCCTTTTTTGTGGGGTGGGCATGTGTGCATTTATGTGTGACTATTATGTAAAGTATATGCTGTATATGTATGAGTATATTCTGGTGCATGGTCCAGGGCAGGCACATGAACTTTTGCATGCCTGAAAATCTGTGTGTGGATACCAGTGGAGGTTATCCAGTATGCCTATCATTTTCTACTTGTTCATTTCTGACAGGATCTCTCACTGAACCTGACACTAAGCGGGCAGTCAGAAAGCACATGGCTTGCTGCTGTCTGAGCCTTACTCAATGCTGGGGTTACAAGATCTTCCAGAACCTGCTGTCTTATTACACACTTGCTTGGTTCTTCATGCTTGAATAACAAACATTTCTTTTAGAAAACAAATAGTATGCCATGTGTATGGGAGTGTGCCTGCATGTATGTATACCACATTCCTGCTAGAGCTCACAGAGGGTAGAAGAGGGCATCTGATCCCCTGGAACTACTGTTACAGGTGTTTATGAGGCACCTGTTATATGTTCTAAGAGCCCTGGTCTTATACAAAAGGAGTAAGTGCTCTTAAATTCTGAACACAGAGAATATTATCTCACCTGTTCACAATGCACTGAGCCTCTGATTTTTACAAAAAAAGTCACAAATGGAATTATGGACTCCTGACTCTAGGTCCCCTTTTATATCCCCTGTAATGATCTCAGAGGGCACTTGATGGGAATATGAGGTTAGTCAGATCAGAATATGCAAAGAAGAAATGGACCAAGGAAACAAGGGCTCAGAAGAACTGGCTCCCTCTGAAGAGCTAAATTTCAGTCATCCTATAGGCTATGGAATGTCCTGAAAGCTACATCCCCAAAATGGGGATGACCTACTTTCTACATGAATTCACCAACATCCAATGTCTTAGAATGAACTCCTCAGAAGGTGCTGCACATTGTCTCAAGTTGAATTGTTTCACAGTTGCATAGTGCATCAATCTAAGGATCATTGATGAAAACATCAGCAGAGAGCCCTGTCTCCACCTAAGTGCTCTGAACAACTGCATCTCCAGGAGTTCCCTCCCCATTCACAGCTTTCTACTCCAACACTAAGCGGAAAACTTAAAAGTTTTTAAGTGATCAAAAAAGTAGCCAACTTGAATGCATAAAGTATAAAATATATTTAATTTCACATCTGAATGATTTTAATTATTCAAATTTACCTCAGAAAATCATAAATATTTAATTATTCAAATTTACCTCAGAAAATCATAAATATCAGAATGTTTTATTTAAAAATAGGAGACACATATATGAGAGTGTACATGTTTATTGCATGCTGTCATTAGTAACAATTATTTCCTTTTGTTTTTTTCAGAACAAGCAGATCTATCATATTTTATTCTGTAGATCACCATAGTAATAGTTTTCCAAATTATCCACAAGCTAGACAACAAATGTTTTTTCAGGCAGAAGTGTGATAGAATTTGCTTATTCCTGCTATTTTGTAGGAAAGGATAATTACAAAGTAGTCGTCACAATGAACTTACAAAAGAAGAAAAAGTCAATGGAGTTGTAGAATGATGCATGAATCAACTCCAAGCCTCAGGTAGCAATCTTAAAATAATTAGATTGGAGGTAGACAATTAATAGGTGATCACTTCTGGGTATATGCCCAGGAGTGGTATAGCAGGGTCCTCCGGAAGTGTCATGCCCAGTTTTCTGATAAACCAGAAGACTGATTTCCAGAGTGGTTGTACCATCTTGCAATCCCACCAGCAGTAGAGGAGTGCTCCTCTTTCTCTGCATCCTCGCCAACACCTGCTGTCTCCTGAGTTTTTAACCTTAGCCATTCTGACTGGTGTGAGGTGAAATCTCAGGGTTGTTTTGATTTGCATTTCCCTAATGACTATTGATGTTGAACATCTCTTAAGGTGCTTCTCAGAGGACTCCCTAGCATGCAACAAGGACACATGCTCCACTACGTTCATAGCAGCCTTATTTATAATACCCAGAAGCTGGAAAGAACCCAGATGTCCCTCAATAGAGGAATGGATACAGAAAATGTGGTAATTTTATACAATGGAATACTACTCAGCAATTAAAAGAAATGAATTCATGAAATTTTTAGGCAAATGGTTGGAACTGGAAAATATCATCCTACGTGATGTAACCCAGTCCCAAAAGAATACACATGGAATGCAATCACTGATAAGTGGATATTAATTAGCCCAGAAGCTCTGAATACTCAAGTCACAATTAGCAAATCAAATGATTCCCAAGAAGAAGGAAGGAGAGGGCCCTGGTCCTAGAAAAGTTTGATCCAGCATTGTAGGGAAGTACCAGGACAGAGAAATGGGAAGGGGTGATTGGGGAATGGGCAGAGGGAAGAGGGCTTATGGGACATATGATGAGGGGGGAACCATGAAAGGGAAAATCATTTGGAATGTAAACAAAGAAGATGGAAAATTTTTAAAAAATTAAATTTAAAAAAAGTTGATCATTTACACTCTGAATTAATGCCAGACTCCTTTTCTGTAGTGGCATCTTTTGTGCACCTGTTTCATCTGGGACATCCATGATAAGGTATGGGCTTCTGATGCCACTTTTCTCAAAGAAAAATGTTGGTCCTGAAATTTATACAGCCTCCTTTCTCAGCCATGTGGAGAGGAAAAGACAGATCATGAAACACTGCTCCAGGTGGCCTCTGAGAGCCTCCATTAGAATGTCACACTCAACAAAATCCACATGATAAGGGAAATCCGAGGGAAGACACAGCCAGGCTGCTGCCACCTGAGCACGAGGATCCATGCCATGAATCTCAATGAACTAGTGGGCATGTCAAGCCACAGCTGGCAGCTGTAGGACTAGAATGAGTATAGGAAAATTCAACGCAGGCACCTGTGTGTCTGCACTCCTCTCTGCAGGAAGAAACTATGCGGAGAGCAGCAGGGCAGGCAGAGCTAAACCTGGTGCAAACATATCTTCAATTGGACCTTATGATCCTTCTATTTGCATTGACCTATAGCGTAGAGAGGAATCACTACTTACCAGCTGTCAGACCTTGGGGAGAGCTAAGGAAGCTCGGGAACCCTGGTGGTAAAGTGAGAATGGGTCCTAGTTGCTCTGGACAGCCTTCTGCAGTTACTACTCTTCATTCTCCCTGCTTCTAGGGGAAGGAATTAAGTATATTATTTAATGCCTCACTAAAAACCAGTTGACCAAAACAACAGATACATGCTCTTGACTCTGTCAAAATTGGCTTAGCAATTTGGTTCGGCCAGAACTCAAGGCATGGGACAGTGATTGCAGGGGTAAGGCAAACAGTTTGAAGCAAAGTCTGGAGGGAGATATTCTCATTAGTGTTCTTACCTATTTGCTTTCAATTCTAATAATTCGCTATTAGTCTTTATGTCGGAGTTCCTTCATTTTCCTTCTCAGCTACAGGTGTTTCCAAAATAACTTTTCTAACTAAGGTTGACTGAATATTTCATAATACTTCAATGTTAGCAATAGAAAGTCACCCCTCCTTTGTGAAGAATGCATTGCTAATTGCTGTATAGTTTGCTGGCAAATTTGCAATCCTATATTTGCTGCTTAAAAGACAATATTGCTGACTCATCGTTTGTCTGTGGTTCATTACTGTCCAGATCGTCATAGTTAGACTGTTCATATAAAAATACTACCACTAACCACATTGGAGTTTATATATGAGTATATAATGGGATGCAGCCCAAAATACCATTCCCAAATACATGGGAGGCACAGAAACCAGAAACCCTAATGATCAAGGACTTCTACAAAATTTTAGTGGCTATGTTCTCCAGGTATGCAAATGAGGCATATCAAATTTGTCCGACTTTACTGCACTCTCTCCACTCATAGTTCTTCCCAACCATCTACTCTCAACTTATTTGACGATTCATGACCAGTGATAGCATATTCCGATCTGGTCTCTGCTTACTGAATTGGTGGGTCAGTGTTCTTTTAGACCACCCACCTCACAGGTGAGTGCTGCTAGCCCAAGTCTGGAGTGTGTGGTACACATCGGTTGACCCTTTCTTCGGGTACTTTTTGGCTTACAAAGAAAGATTCTCATTGTCTTTCCTTTTATTCATGTCAGGGAAAGCAGCCGGTCACTCCAAATCTAAATTTTCAATCACTTCTTAATTAAAAAGGATGCTGAAGGACGAAGAAGTGATGTTCTATTCATAAAATGTTCACTTAGCATTTAAACTTTTCATCAATAATAGCAGATAATGTATATTTTGTTATCATATTTGTTTGTGACAAGTGGAAACAAAAGATGTAGTATTTATAAGTCTATGCCTCCAATTCTTCCATTGGGAACCCCACGCTCAGTCCAATGGTTGGCTGCTAGCATCTGCCTCTGTATCTGTAAGGGTCTAGCAGGGCTCCTCAGGAGACAGCCATATTGGTCTCCTGTTGGCAAGCACTTCTTAGCACAATAGTGCTGGGTTTGGTGAGTTTTTATAGGATGAATCCCCAGACAGAACAGTCTCTGGATGGCCTTTCCTTCAGTCTCTGCTCCATACTTTGTCCATAATTGTTCCTGTGAGTATTTTGTTCCCTTTCTCAGAAAAACTGAAGCACCCACATCACCCAAGGGGTGCACATGGTTCCAGATGCATTTGTGGCAGAGGAATGCCTTGTCAGGCATCAGTGGGAGAAGAGGTCCTTGGTCCTATGAAGGCTTGATAAATACCCTAGCATGGGGAAATCGAGGGTGCACAGGTGGGAGTGGATTGGGTGGAGGAGCATCCTCATGGAGGTAGGGGGAGGAAGGATGGTTTGCAGTTTTTCTGGGAGGAGGGAAACAGGAAAAGTTAATAACATTTGAAATGTAAATGAAGAATATATTCAATGAACAAAAAAGAAAAAAATAAGTCTGAAATGCCTTGGCCTGGTCTTCAATACATGAAAATGACCCAAATGTGTTATAAGTAAATTATCATGAAGTGAAATTCATGCAGATCTGTTTTCAAATGTCAAGATAGTTTTTCTTCATTATAGAAAAATATACTAACAAAAATCAGTATTCTACACTTTGGGTGTATCTGAAAGAAAAAAAAAGAAACTATTGAATCATGCTATTTCTTACACTAAAGTCCCCAAAACATCTTCATTCAAACAAGATCATCATTAGTAGTGAAGGAGTTAAAAATAATAAAGTATAAAGACACTCCAGGTCTAGCCAAACAAACTCATGAATAATACATGACCAAGGATCTTCCTATGATGGAGGGTCTCTGAAATGTTATAAAACATTAAGTCTCCTACTTGTGAAATGATTCAACAAGGCTCACATGGAAGCATCCCTGAGGACAGCTCCATCTGCACACTTCCAACCACAGCTCTCTGCGAGATGAAAAGGCTGTTAGGGGATCTTGGCAGGCCCTTAATGGTTCCAAGCCTTCATCTAATGCTTCTCTCTAAGAGGCCCTGAATTTAAGCCATCCATTCAATACTGTGGTTACAGCATTTGGGTCTTTAGTATGTGAGCTATCCAAGGCCAAGGAAGAGTTTCTTGTCAGAGAGCAAAAAAGGATTAGTGACTGAAACTCTTAAGAAGAGGGAAAACACCGTGAGTTCAGGTCCCAGTGGGAAAATGGGTTATATTGGACAGCAAGAGAGCTTGCCAGAAGTGGTTCATCTGTTTGAGAAAATGGAGCATGCTAAAAGGCAAGAATTCTTGATCTCAATCTGCAGATTGCTTGTATTTCATCAATCTTTTGTTTCAAATGCACCATGTCCTGAGGACTCCTAAAAAATAGTTATCACTAATGAGAAAAGCTACATTCTACTGAAATTGCAAACAAAACAAAAGTTGTTCCCAAGAACTCATCATCTCTACTTGGAGCTGAAATTGCCTGTATCACACTTTAAAAGTCACCTTTCCTGTGAGGAAAGAGCTTTCTCAAAGAATTATACTTTGTAACTGACATCTTTGGCATGAGTCTATTTATTTTAATGCAGACACAACGTTCCACAGAGTTCTTTTCTTACATTTCTACATATTATGATATACCTCAAAACATTATATGTCTAAATGCTTTAGAAATGTACAAATGAGAAAATATATTACTTCAATACACTGTAATTTCCTCACATTTTTTTCTGGCTATGAATGATAATATAATAATGCTTGTCTCTTGAAGGCATCTCAAAGGATGAAGCAAAGAAATTTTGGATGCATGTAGCTTTGGGATCCTGTTATATCAATGATTCCTTTTAAAAAATATTAGACAATGAATATTATATAGTAAACACCTTTTAGTGTATGCTTAAATAAATAATGTTTTTATTTATATAAGTAAGTCTGCTTTAAGATTGAACATTCACTGTTTAATGTGGAGACAATGGCATATAGCAATTCATTAAATAAGTCTCCTTTAAGGTTGAACATTGGATGTGGGGAGAATGGAATATAGTAATTCATTTGAGCCCGAAAAACCAGATGTGGGTGTAAAAAGACATTTGAATCTTTTTGATGTTGATTCTTTGACATCCTCATGGGAAGAACTAATTAGGACCAATAATGCATGCAGGTCACTAGATATTGGAGTCAGTGCCTGCTCATGGGAACTAGTCAATACAAAATAAGCAGAAATGAGTCTCTCATGGGAAAGGAGTCTTTTTTTAGCCAGTTTCTTAAAAATGAAACCTATGAGCTATTATCAATTACTAACTTACTTAGAGAACTGCAAAATGTATAAACACTTTACAGAATCCAGAAAACGACTATCCAGAAGGAGCGAATAGCACAATTTTTAATAATAAAAACTTGTCCATTATTCTTA
Source organism: Apodemus agrarius (assembly GCA_964023405.1). Lineage (NCBI taxonomy): Eukaryota > Metazoa > Chordata > Mammalia > Rodentia > Muridae > Apodemus > Apodemus agrarius. Next base: position 132,300,880 of record OZ030009.1, on the reverse strand, counting down.
GATAATTTTATAGATGTCTATAATGTACATATTTATATTACACATTATGTTTTCTCTACATGAATATGTTAATAAATTAATTAGCTGGGTGAGGAACTAATTAAAGGCTCCTTAATCAGTAACTACTCATAGGAAGAAAACTGGCCTTCTGATGAAAGACTGCCTGGTGAGTTAGTAAATGTTTAATAACTGGCTCTAGAAGACAGCAGGACAACCTGATTTGTGAAATGCATATGAAAATACTTCTTCCATAATAGAACTTTTGCTACCAATATGATTTCACTAGATGTAAAAGTTGGACAAAATGTTCTCAAACTGCATACTTCTATGTAAAAGTCCCACCCAACAGTACTGTAAATGTAAAATAATACCCAGATGGTAAACATGTTGACTTCTGAATATGCATTACTTTTCTTTCCAAATAATTTATTTATAGCTCATATGGTTAATTTTTAAAATAAGCTGTATTTAACAATTGGCTCATAAAATTTCTAAAACCGTCTTTGTAAACTCTTCCCAGCTGGGACAAGCTGGCTCTAGCATACAGTGCCTTAGCTCACTGCTGACCAATTAGAAAAAAGCTAATGTGGAGAAGAAAGGGTAGAAATTGGGATAAGAATGTTTGAGAAAGAGATTCCAATGCTAGAAATGCGTGTAAATTTCTATGTTGTAATTAAAGAAAATGCAAAATATGTTTCTTCTTATAAACTACGATTTGAAAGGTTTCCTTCATTTGGTCCTTAGGTTTAAGAAACTTGGGGTAGTGATACATATGTGCATTTATACTACTCATGAGGCAGGGGGATCGTCACAAGTTTTGTAGTCATCCTAGACTACATAGTAAGACTTTATCTGCATAGATAGATAGATAGATAGATAGATAGATAGATAGATAGATAGAGTTGGAGACACAGAGAGACAGAGACAGAGATAGACAGATGACAGAGACAGAGATAAAGTGAGACAGAGACACAGAGAGTAAACATTTGAGGAAGAATTTCCACCAATGAGAATTTTGTATTTCACAACATCTTAATTAAGATCATTTCATTTGAAGGCACTTATTAGTGGAAGAAACAACTCAAGCATAATGCTTCCTTTTGTACCTTGATTAACTGATTTTACCAATCAGTCTGCTTAGCATATAGCTTCCTACTTACAAACATTTATTCTACTATGTACTGATCAATACCAAAATATAAATATGTCACTTCTTATTGGGAAAGAGAGAAGCTATCAGCATTATATATGCCTTAGCATAAGCTGGTTGGGCTCAATTCTCTTACAAGAAGATCACTGCTACAATCTAGTTTCCTTAAGAACTTGTTCTTAAACAAAGAATATAGAAAATAAAATAAAAAAAATTAAAAAAAAAAAGAACTTGCTCTGAGACCTGTTACTAAGAAAACAACTGAATACCTGAAGCATTCAGTGAAAAGAGTAGGTTGAAGTTACCCAACATTTAATTCCACTTAATAGTTCAAATATATGTGTGTGTGTGTGTGTGTGTGTGTGTGTGTGTGTGTATCTATATCTATATAATGAAATATATATCACTAGTCATAGGAAACATTCTAATGAATGGTTCTTGCATTTTTTTAAGGAAAGAAAAATCGTTGAGGAGCACATGTAAGATATTTAGCACAAGCCATCTATTTAGTTACTGCAATGGGATTCATCACCAACCCCTCAGTTCTGAGTCTCATTTACCACTCTCTATAGGTAAGTCTTTCTGCTCCAAATGAACAAGCTTTAGTTTTCTTGCTGTATCAAGGGTGTTGTATTCCTCAACCTATGTCATGTATCCAACTACATTTATTGTATTGTAGTTACTCTAATGTATCCCTTATACTGTGTCTATAGCCAGATGGTATTTCTCTGACAAGGCATCCATAGCACATCTCCCATTTTATGGTTGAGGACTTTTGAAAATTTTTACAAATTTAAAGTATAGACTACTTTGTTTTATGTGTTAACATATTTATGTTACCTTAGCAGCCACGGTTAATCACTGCTAATGAATGATCCTTAGGGGAAAATGATGTTCTATGGATGCACGTGTGCTTAAGTTTCCTGAGATTGAAACTTTTCATCTTGCAGGGAGCGCTCCTTCAGCAAAAAGTTAAACAGCTCAAAACAAGTTCAGAAAGTACCTGAGCAGATTCCCTAGGCCACTCTCTGCCACGGTAAACTATCAAAGTGGAGAGTCCTTCTGAAGAAGGTGTGGCAGAGGACTTCAGTAACGTTAGTTATTAAAGCACAGGCTGGCTGGTCTGTCATGTACCTTTCCCACACATGTTTGACTGTGATATATCAGGGTGCCTATTAGTCCTCAAGAAATGATGTGATTATATAAAGAGAAGAATTTCCCAAATTTATGGTGAGGATTTACTTCTAAGGTAAAACAAAAATCTTCATGAAAGCAATCACTGTGAAAATTAACTGATTAAAGTTGAGGGCATTAGTATTTCCTAGAGAATGAAATGGAATATATATATATATATATATATTTCAGTGAATGTTATTTATTTCTATTTTCTCAGTCTTACAACTCTGAAATTCAAGGGAAGAGATGGGAGTAAAAACACAGGTGGTTTTTAGAATGCTGGGATTTGCCCCTGTGAAACAGTGGGTGCACATTTATGTAAGTGGAAAATGATTCTGTAATGCTGTGTTGTTGGGCAACTGGTAGCTTAAACTGAAATGTTATGATCTTTTGATGGAATAATGCTAATATCATTGTAGTATTATTAAGAATAAGCAACTACTTAGAAGACAAAGGCTGTGCATCCATGGGCAGGACAGGGAAGCTATACAAAGGATTTGGGAAGAGAAGAATCATAAAACAGGTTTAAACTTAAAACATTACAGAAAGTATTAATCAATGAAATAAACATGAAATTAGCAGATGGACTTTGAGAAAGAAAAGATCTGACAATATAAATTTTTTGCCAGAAGGCTTACACTATGAAATGTTCAGAATTTTCTGACAAGTACACATCAGAAAAATATATCTGAATTAATCTCAATCAGTCTGGTACCACGTAGACCTTAGTTTGAGATAAATGGACCACATGGTGGCTGTGGTTAATGATTTGTACAAAGTGTTTAAATATCAATAACCCCAATTTTAAATGTGTGTGTGAACTTCAAGACAAATACATGAAGTGATTATGCTATTTCGGTTGTCTGAAGTCATTCCCATCCTGTACCTACATCATAATATCAAATTGTTCACATACATTGTACAAATTATTATTTGACAATTAAAAATAGTAAAATAAGGACTTCAGTTTGCAAAGTCAAACTAAGGACATTCCTCAACTTCATGCAGAGGGTCCAAACCATCCTAGTGAATATTGGAGAAAAACCTGGAGTGTATCAACATCAAGAAAACCTTGGCGCCGTGTACTATGAGACCTGAGGACAGTTGCTGAAAGAGACAGAGACACAGAGAGAGACTGAGGCGTGGGAAGGGAGACCTCAAACCTACCACAGCAGCAGTCCTGCCATGTAATAAGCCATCACTGACTGACCTGTCTTCTATCTGGGCTCCTTCCTAATGGATACAGGTCGAATGAAATAGCTCAGACTACACCGAGAAAGCTCACTGAGCTCTAATCACACAATCTTGATGCCATGTGTCTCAGTAATAAACCTGTCCAGAATGGAAACACAACACTCTAGGGGTCCTGCAGACTGACTCCATTTTTTGATAGTCAGCAAGTCCAAGGGAGAGAATCACGTGTGCAAAGTTTAGAGTTTAGGAACTCCATAGGGACAATGCCCACAGAGTTGGGCAGTCAGCCTAGGAGACCCAATTCCTTTCTGTTTACCTTCAGAAATGAAGCATCTGATATGCAGTCTTGAAAAAAGTCCAGTCTTTCCAGTTTTTTTTTTCAACCCAAAGAACTTACCTAATTTGAATGACCGCCCATCCAAATCTTGGTGCACTTCATAATATTCAATCAGATTGCCCCTCATAGATCTTTTATATGACCCTTATATCAAGGTCCAGCCACCCCTATGAGGGAAGCACCTGAAATAGCTCCTCATGCCCACCTCTTCACAACCAGCAAGTTTTAAAAACAGAAAGTTACAGGCTTACAGTGCAGATGGAAAGCCCATGACCAAGGGTTTAGCAGAGTCAAGTGTCCATGAGACTGGTCAGAAGCACTAAGTCTCTTTCTAGCTCCTTGTGGATTGTCTGCAGTGTATGCATGTGCTGGCCTGAGGTCATGGTATCCCAGGGACATTATCTGTGGCCACTCCCTTCCTCCTCCTCTGTGTTTGCATGTCCATTTTGTGCAAATTTCCCATGGTTCTGTTCCTCTAGAGAACTCAAACTAAACGGGACTCATTGCATTTTCATGCATAGAATGTATTTGGACCATATTCAGGCCCCTCTTATCTATTTTCTCTTGAATCCCCTCACTCCTGCTGCTCTTTTCTCTTCCCAGACAATCCCTCTTCTACTTTCAAGTGTTTCCTGTGGCCTTATATATTTTAACAGCACAGCTCATTCTTCTGTACTTGATGAGGAGGCCAGCTCTCAGCCTTGGCTTATGAAAGGTGATTTCTACATCAATTCCAATGCCTCTTTATTAGCCATAAATTAATTTTTCTAACCTTCTTAAGTTTCATAAGATGAACCAGAATATTGAAATAAAGACAACAAAAATTAACAATGACATTGCAGGGCTGGAGGGATGGCTCAGCAGTTAATAGCACTAACTATTATTCCAGAGGAACGGAGGTCAATTTCCAGCACCCCTGTGGCAGCTCAAAACCATCTATAACTCCAGTTTTAGGGAATTGTTGGCCTCAGTAGACATTGTATGCATCAGATGCACAGACATATATCAGGTAGAACCCCAATACATATAAAATAAAATAATCTTCAAGAGGTATTTTTTCTGTACAAAAAAAAATAGCTATTTAAATTAAAATAGTGTAAAAGTAAAACTATCATTACATCTATTTTATAAAAACATGAGTTTCCATACTGGCTGTCCAACATTTCTGCAAGATAAGCAGTACATCTCACAGGACTTAATTCAAAACTGACACACATGTGTCACTACCAATCATGCACATTTTGTTTGGCCTTTTGAATGTCACAGGTACTCTGCTCTCAAGATAGTTACAAGGTGGAATTGAAAGCCTTGAAGCTTCTCTTCCACTGTCTGTCAGCAAATAAATGCTGATGTTCTCTAAGTGGGGAGGATGTTCTCCAAAATAAAACATACAACCCATCTATATGTTAATAGCTGCTTGTTTAGGTAAATCTCTTGGGTTTTCTGTGACTATAAACATGCCATCATGGTTTTGACTTTTAATGGGCTGATTACCAGCTCTCACCATAAAAGAATATAAAATATAATAACTTCTCCAAGTAATGACACGTCAAGTTTTATTGAACATGCCCTAGAGTCTGATGCCTGCATGGTGGAAGATGTCTAATACTTTGTAGGAACCATGTCTGCCACAGTGTGTTCAACCCTTCCTTGAGGTATCTCAGAGAAAATGTTTCTGAAATGCCATTTAGAGGTAATGGCAGAATTTGATACACATATTCAAGGCTCATTTAAATATGGTGACTAAAGCTGATCTAGCACATATATGCTTGAGTGTCCTTTTTAGCTCTGGACTCTACACACCTGATAATAGAATCCTTGGTATTATACAGACACACAGCACGAAAAGTGTCCTTGGATAACATGCATTTAAGAGTTTTTGTTGCCTTGAGAAATGGGTGGGATGGTAACGAAATCCCTTTCCTAGGAAGAATCACTTCACAAAGTTTTCCGTGATCCTGTCTTTATTCTTTACACTTTTTCTTTAATCTGGTCTGGGAGTTGGCGCATAAACATAAGCTATGGGAAAGCACCTAAGTTTGCACGGAGAAAAGGCAATAATGGAAAATAGGCACAGTAGCAGTAAGAAGATAGAGGACAGATTTTGCTAATGAGTGTTCATCAGACATTAGTCATCTAAAAAATGGCAAGTTCACGCTTTTCACTGTGGAGAGAATGAAGCTTATGTGCAAAGGAATTAGGTCACTGAAGCCCTTCTCCTGGACTGTCTAGGTAGTGCTCTGCAGATGACTCTATTGTTACCGTGTGAATTCTTGGCACCAAATCCGAGTAGCAAATGACATTCTCTCTTCATTGCAGCCCTTGTTAAGGTTTTATAATCCTCATCTTCCAAGAGTTCACACTTGTAATAGATAGACAAGAGTAGACAAAACCAAGAGTAGACAAAACCAGGAAAATGGAAAGGGGGCGGCTGTTTTCAGTGGGAAATGCACTAGTTTTCTCAGAAGCTGGAGTCCTTTTACTTAGCATGCTGGGGCAAGATTACAAGGGCTCAAAGGGTTTATTTCTTAAATGTTCGTGATTTCTGTGAGCTAGTTACCAAACATAACCTTTCTTGTAAACTCAATAATATAAAATTAAGTAATCATACTCAAAACAGGAGTACTAAAATATCTGAAGTTCACTCATTCATAATTATTTTTTCTATATTTTTCTTTACCTATGCTTTTGAAGTTGTTTAAGTCTCTTAATTTAGAAAAAAATATTTCAGCGATACACACTAATACTGCAAGTATGTGCTGTATGTAGCCTCTGCTTTGCCAAAAGAAATTCATAAACAATCTTTTAGGGTTTGAAAATTATTATAGAGTTCAGAAAAAGAAATCTGGTCATAGCAATGATGAATTCCAATTTTGTTTCAGTGTCTTCTTTCCCCTTAAATCAAATAAAAGCATCAAACAGTATTCACATCAAAACTATAAAGACAAGAGATGGTCAAATGCAACAAAAGAATTATACCAGAAGTAATTTATAGTAAGAATTATTGTGTTTTTTTTTCACGGTAGTACTATTCTTTATATAATCTATGCTATCATACACTAATGTACTGATGTGGTAGAGAAGTGTGCTGGCTCTAGTTTTTCTTGTGAACTCAAGACAAGTTAGAGTCATTTCAGAAGAGAAAAACCTCAGTTGAATCAACACCCCCAGGAAGATTGGCCTTTGGGAAAGCCTGTAATACATTCCCTTAATTAGTGATTGACGTGGGAGGGTCCAGCTCACTGTGGGAGGTGACACGCCAGGACTGGTTGTTTCTTTAGGGCTTGTATAAGAAAGCAGGTTGAGAAGACCATGGGAGAAGCCCAGTAAGCCTCATTCTCCAAGGTGTCTGCTTCAGCCTTGGCTTTCAGCTTCCTGTCTTGAGTTCCCACCCTGAGTTCCCGCCCCGATGTTGATGATGATGGACTGTTTTGGATTTGTGTCTTGGTGTCTTACATTGGGATAGAAAGTCTTACCTAGACAGTACATATACTTTCTTTTGTTTAGGATCCAGTTATGAAGTTTGTATGATCATGTCTCTATGCCTCTATCATATTACAACTTATTTTGGGGGAAAAAACTGTATGAGTTACTTATGGGCAAATTAGTAAAACTGGTGAATTGAATTATGGCTGTATTGATAAATGTGTGTGAAATCCTTATGTATTATATGAATGTAACACTGAAATTATGCCTTTATGGGTCAGACGATCCATTGTGCTTACTAAGCAGCCTTAGAGAAACAAGGGCTGACCGAATTTATTCTATTTTATTTTTTAATTTAAAAGCCGAGTTCATAAAAAAAATCACTGTATAAGTTATCTTTTGAGGAATTTTTCCCAAGTAATGAGAATAAAATCATGCTATGTGAAAGTTTTAAATTATGTATTTCAAACACAGTGTGGACTAGGCTGTCCAGTATTCTTCCGGATTTATCTGTTTTGTGTGGGTGATTACAGAAAAAAATGAGCACATGTGCAGTGACGCTTGGGGCGGGGAGGGGGGAGGGGCGGGCTGGAAAAGTGAAAATGTTTAAAAACCTCCAGTGAACAAGGACTAACTACTGATCCGCACTATTACTTCTCCCCGTTAATGAGCCCTGCAAGAGCTATCACCATTAGGTAAAGTTCTCTGAAAGGCTTGTCAAAATACACCACTTACACCTTTGTGGTACTTGACAAAACAAATGCAGGGCTTCAAAGAAAGGAAGTGCGGCGGGGCGCCTAAAAGGTCTGGTCCCTGAACTAGGAGGGGGAAAAAAGACTATGAATCTCACTCGCAGAAGTCTGGCATTGGTGACTGCAGCCTAGACTTGGGTGATCAGGACAGCGAACACAGAGTCAATCCTAATAACAAAAGGACCCAGAGTATTTGCATAGAATCAGAAAGGTCTTTTCTCTTTCCACCCTGATTTCCAACTTCCGATTCCACTCATTCCCTGGGCAAGGGGCCAAGCCAAACAGAAGCCGCCTTTGCTTCTTTGCTCTGTTCACTCCAAGAGGACAGCGGTCAGTCCGTCGCATCCTGAACATGCAACATTTCAAGAAAATCAAAAGCGGAACTGAAAAGGCAGAGGCTGAACTTGTGGATCCCAAAAGCACAGCCACACGTTCCTGGAGTTCCATACACTCCTCCCTCTATGATTGCCTTCCAGATCATGAAAGTAAGAACTATTGGAGAGGTGAGGTTGCAGCTGTCTCAGTAACTGGCTGCCCCAAGCACCTTCTAACCGAACAACCAGTCTCCAAAAAAACCGTCCCGATAAGAGCAAGCTCCAAGCCCAGGCATAACTTAAGCAGAATTGCAGAGGGTGCCAACGCCAGGTGTCCAACAGAGGGGCGGGGAAGTCGCACTCTCCTGGAGCGCCATCCCAGCTGCCCCCCCCCTCGCCCCCGACCGCGTGGCTACGCCGGGTGGGGGCGCAGTGAACCCCAGCGCCTGGGACCAGAAGTGAGACCGCGCCCTCCTGCGGGCAAGAGCTACCAAACGGGAGGCACAGATATCCTAGAAGGGACAGAGAAGGTGGGGAAAACCCTCCAATGTGCTCCGCCGGCTCACCGGTCTTTAGCCGGGAGCTTCGGATCCAGGAGCCCTACTAGGCAGTCCGAACTGCGGACGGCTTCCAGACCCGGACGCACTGGGCACTTACCAGCTGCAGTGCGCAGAGACAGACGAGCGAGCAGCGCCCGGTGCAGCAGCCCATGGTGCGGCCAGCGTCCCAGCAGCGCCGCTTGAGAGAGATCTGGGAGCTCAGGCAGTGTCCTGCGACTTCAGAGCAGTCCGCGCTGCTCGCTCTCCAACTGGGTGCAGCCTCTGGACCCCGCGGCCGGCTATCGGCTTTCGGACAAGGGCTCGCCGCCGCCTTTGTTAATCTGCGTGCAGGGCGGGCGGAGGTCAGTGCGGCGCGCCCGTGCAGTGCGTCTGCCGGGGGTCCCTACCTCCTAGAGCGAGGGTCGGCTTCTTGAGGAGGGGGAGCCGGGCAGAGGGCGGGGGAATGGAAGAGGCTACAGCTGGTGAGTGGGTGAATGTCTTTTAGGGGAGGGGAGTGTGCAGGAGGTGGGCGTCTGGAAAGTGCGGTGGGCTGTCAGGGTCGGTGTGTGAGCGTGTGTGCTCAGGCGAGCGTGTGTGTGTGTGTGTGTGTGTGTGTGTGTGTGTGTGTGTGTGTGTTGGGAGGGGATGAATGAAAGAGAGCGCCTCTGGGGAGGATCGTCTTGTCTTGTTAGGAGTCTGGGGAGAGAGAAAGAGACTGTGAGAGGATGAGAATGAATGTGAATGAGCTTGAATCTGGGAGGCCACCAGGGATTTGAATCCCAGGCTCAGCGAGCAATTGTGGAGTCATAAGCTGTAGGTTTTCTTTCTGGGTGTGAGGAGTGGGGGGAAGCGACTGAAAAACCCGGGGCTAGGTTTACCCAAGCTTCCCTGGGGAGGTACGTGTTCTGTTTGGTGTATGGGGAGGAAGGACCCAGAGACTTGAAACTCAAAGTGAAAGTGCTCTACATAATGGCCAAGGTAAGGCCATGGGCTGAGCCACCAGTATGGTGCTAAGAAATGGTTCAGCCAATAAAGGTCTCAACCCAAGATTCTGGGTTCCAGGTTGGTCGAGACCACATTCTTCGCACCAGGAGTCCCTGCTTGAGTCTTCTAGGAAAAGTTGCCTAAGGTCACAGCAGAGCATAATGTTTCCCCAAGAGCTCAGAGACTAGAAGACGCTGCACCAAACTGACTTAAGTCTCTAATTTGGAGTGCCCTGGGAGTCTTCATAGAGACACTGACAAGGAAAAAGACAAGGGGCATTTTAATAATAATGAGATGCTTCTAGAATAAACACAAATAGGAATTGTGACAGAGAAAAACTGAGATGATTCCGGGAGCAAAATCCAATTCTAGTTAGTTAAGATACCAGACTCTCCACCAATTCTAAAGGAACTGACTCTCCTGCCAGAAACAGAGCAGAGCCCAGGAGTTCTGTAGCTAAATCACTCCTCAAGAATCAGGAATAAACTCTTGACGGATCGCGTCCAATGAGGAACAAGGCCGGAAACGCTGTTTTTTGACCCATTGCTGCTCTCCTGGTAGATTCTTGGTTTATAGGTTAAGAAAAGGTGAAGGCTAGGTCAGGAGTCTCATACCTTTTATTTTAGCACTCTGGAGGCATATGTAGGCTGATCTCTCTGAGTTCAAGGCTAGCCTGGTCTATAAAGAGAGAATAGACAAGAGAGATTGATGTTGCCTGTACTCACCTCATTCAGACAGTAAAGTTATTTGGGTTTTTGTTTTTCTTGCAATTATATGTCCTGCTCTTTGAATTTTCTACAGCATACATTTTATTCCTAATTTGGACAACCTTGTTCCCAAGGGGGAAAAAATCTACTCATGCTATCTCTGAAACTATAGTACGTACAAGAGAGTTACTGAAACAGCTGTCAAAGAAAAAGTCCAAAAAGCACGGATTCCTGAAACTCCTGCTCATTCACGTGAGAAGGGGCAAGTATAGTAGGAAGATTCTTTACTTTTTTATCATAACTAAGACCAGGACTGTGAGAAAGTATTAGTTTGATACAAATAAAATACATTCATGGCCATCCCTGCTGAGTGAAAGCCATAAAAAGATAAACACTGACACATAGTTTTCTTTCTGCAGATCTGCCCCTATAGTCTTAGCCATTGACTGCTCTAGTAGCTGAAGGAAATGGTTGCAGAAGCCGAGGCAGGAAAGTCTGTCTGTGTCTTCCACAAGCTGCAGCAAAGTTTATGTCCTGAGGTTGTAATGAGCCACGGTAGTTAAACCAGTGTTCCCTCTGTCCAGGTCACATGACGTTTACCAAAGTGTAATTTGCTTGCGATTTAATTCATCGATTTGGGAAGCAGTATACAATAACTAGACACACACCAGAGCTGGTGGAATCCCAGGTGCCCGTCTGTCTTCTCTCTGCACACTCATTTCTTTGACTCCCCACAATGGTCCCACAGAAGTGGGTTCATGGACACCTGTGGATTCAGCTAGAGAGAGCACTCTGAGGACCACAGGGAGGCACAAGCATACAAAGTCAGTCAATGACCTGAAAGCCTCTGGACCCCAGTCACCTGGCTGTCCCTAAAACTTAGAGCACAAAAGTACTTAGATACAATGTGTGGTAAGTCCTCTCTTAGAAGCCTGGAGTGAAGGGTGTCCCCAGGCGCAGTGTTAGCAGGTTTGAGAAAACCTGAAGCCCCTTGAGATTCAGATCTGGAGATGCTTCTTTGTATAATTCAAGCATTTGAAAATGCGTTGATTTTAAATGCATTTTTAAAATACAAAGCCACTGTAATGACAAGTGTGGAGGTTGTATGACGCTTTAGTTCTTCCTCTTTGCATCCTTTCTTCTCTTCTAAATGGTACTAGAAATCCCCAGCTGCAGACATAGCAGTTATCAACTGTGTATGCGTACGTGTGTACAAAGATTTTATTTTGGTGTTCATTGGTTTTTCGTTTTTTGTCTTCTATCTTATTTCGTTTTCCATAGTACTCCTTTAAGAAGCTCTAATTCTTTCTTCCCTACAGCTATGAGCTTCGCAAGTAAAAAGGCACTGTGAGGGGAAGACAGCCCACAAAAAGCCAGATCTGAAAGTGCAGATTCCTGGATTGTTTTAATTGGATTGCAGTTATTTGAGAATCTTGGGGCCCAAGGCATTTGGGAATATTTTCATAAGCATAACAAGATACTTAAGGGATGGGAGTCAAGTCTAAATATGAGATTCTGTTATCTTTCATGCACATCTTAGACATATAGTCTACAGGCAATTTTTAAATGTTCTCAAGCTTTGACTACAACAGAAAAATCAGGTGTGTGTTTTCATGCTTGTAATATCGTTTCGACTCTCAAATTTCCCAGAATTAGATTATTTAATGTGAGGCGCTGATTTCCTGTTTCTCCTTAAATAAAGATGTGATTTTGAAACTGCCTTTCAACTCTTGCATGCTCTTCATATTGTGTGTGTGTGTGTGTGTGTGTGTGTGTGTGAGACTTTTCCTGGAGTCTGAAATACATAATCAAAAATGCAAAAATGGGCCGGGCGTGGTGGCGCACGCCTGTAATCCCAGCACTTGGGAGGCAGAGGCAGGCAGATTTCTGAGTTCGAGGCCAGCCTGGTCTACAGAGTGAGTTCCAGGACAGCCAGGACCACACAGAGAAACCCTGTCTCAAAAAAACCAAAAACCAACCAAACAAACAAAAATGCAAAAATGGCAGCCTAAAATGTGTCATGTGTATTCTGGGGATGTACAGTTCTAACTAAATTGCACATGAAACGCATTGTATTTATTGTCTTAGCCACTGTTGTATTGCAGTAAAATGATCCATGACCAAGGCAACTCTTACAGAATAACCCATTTAATTGGAAGTTACTTGCAGTTTCAACGGGTTAGCCCCTGATGGCAACAGGGATCATGGCAGCATGCAGGCAGGCAGTAGCCAAGAGCTTTACAGCCTGGTACACAGACAGTGGGCACGGAGTGGGGATGGAATGGGAGCCTCTGGGCCTGACCATGGGCTTCTGAAACCTCCAAGCTTACTCCCAGTGACACATCGCATCCAACAAGGCCATACCTCTTAATCTTTCCCTAACGGTGTACCAATTAGGGACCAAGGATCCAAATATGGCGGCCAATTTTATTCAAACCATCCTAACTATCATTTTCCTTTCCTAGTCTTTTAATATACATAAACACATGTACACCAAAACATACTATGTCTTATGTTTTAAAAATCTTTAACATAAACTTATAATTCATAGTGAATACTATTCTATGTTTTTCTGTGTTTTAAAATGTTTGTTTTTCTCTATTGGATATAGAAGGTGGAACCCAGGTCTTGCTCAATCTCAGCATATACTGCATGCTCTGAGTATGTTCTAATTTACTCACTCTGCTATTGCACATTTTTATGCAGTTGAGAAGTTTTAAACAACCATTAAAATTAGCAAAAGAAAGAAAGAAAGAGCAAGTATAATGTTCTTAAATGAGAGTAAATTAGTAAGTAAATTAGTAACAAGAGAATGAGCAATCATTTCTTAAACTGTACTGTGATATAATAACTAATAGCTCTCAAGAGAAGAAGAATTAGCTTCTCCCAGGAACGAGGCCTTAGCTGCTTGTCTAAAACAAATACTTGGTCATGAAACCATACACACACACACACACACACACACACACACACACAAAGGTGTGTTGCTTAGCAGGTTGTTTTTATATAGTTGTGTGCATTATGCACAAATATACATGTGCAGATATATAAGTGGGATTATGTATAGATATGCATACATATATATGTAACAATAATCAATAATGGATCAATTTGAAAATAAAGTGGTGTGGAAGGAGTTGGAGGGAAGAGACTTGGAAGGGGCTGGAGAGAGAAAAGTGAAGGGAGACAGTGAAGTGATTGTGCTTCATTTTAAAATTTACAAATCTCGAATCCAAGGTAATCTATAGATCACAGGAGTGAAAGGGGATCCTGTCTGTGAAGGTTTGTTTTATCCTCTCAAACATTTTACAGAAGTAATTCTCTTTTATTTCAAAATATATTCTGGGAAAGAGAAGTGGCATTTGAAGCAAAACTGCGTCTGTGATGGGCTCCCTTTGCCTTTATGCCTTCAACAACACTGTGGGCTCATGAGAAAGAAGTCTGACTCACCAGAGCCGAGCATGTTTCTACATGATTTTTTTTTTCAACCAGTGTATTTTTTTGTAATGTGCCTATGTTGAGAGACAATGAAGGATTGATGGATTTTTGAAAGAGAGAAGTTGGAAATGAAGCTCAATTATTTTATTCTAACTCAATACAAAGATTTATTAAAATAGAAGCAGGACTGTACCCAAATCCAACTTCAGGTTTAAAAACAGCCAAGGCCAGGCATGGTAGAGCACATATGTAATCCCAGCACTTGGGAGGCAGAGGCAGGCAGATTTCTGAGTTTGAGGCCAGCCTGGTCTACAGAGTGAGTTCCAGGACAGCCAGGGCTACACAGAGAAACCCTGTCACGAAAAACTAACTAACTAAATAAATAAATAAATAAATAAATAAATAAATAAAAAGTCAAGACATCTGCATATAGGTATCAGGTGTGTAGTCAACCCTATGCTATTCTAAAGTAGAAGAAAATTCATAAAACATTTGATGAAGCAATGAATCCAATCAAGGCAATGCTTTAAGACAGCATCCAGTGGGAGTTCACAGCGGCTGCATCCAGTATGGGTTGGTAGTGGGTACATACGGAAAGGGTCCATAGTAAATGAATCCATTGGGGGCTGTAGTAGATGTTCCATTACATTGCCCTAATTCTTCTACTCTTACACAGTTCATACACAAATACTCAGCTTCCTTCCGCTCGCACCAATATCTCACATCCAAGTCAAACTTCAGTTTCTAAGAGTAACTTGAACAGCTCTGTGGACTCTCAAGAAAATACTTCTGATTTGGTAAGAGATTATCAGTAAGACCAGTAAAAGACATAGAAAGTTTCCATATTACTCTTGAACCTGGAGGCTGGGCTACCTAGCTTACAAATGTAAGGTGCTTGCCTAGCTTGTTTGGAGCCGAAGACTCAATTCACAGTAACATCAAACTACTGAAGTTTCTCAGTCAGTGGCCAACAGTGGTGATGTGTTGTATGATCCAACTTCCATGAGCCCGCCCCTTTGTGAACTCACATTCTCATCCCTCTACCTAATGTGCTTCCAGGGGTCATCTTCCCTATAATTTGCTTGTATATTAATTCTTGTCTCAGACTTTTCATGAAGCCTCAAAATAAACATTTGGTTATATTTACTTAGATCACCCATTCCTGGAAACTAGAATTTATAGGGAATAAATAATCAGAACCAGCCTCAATTTAATATGGGAAACATAATGTGTATCGTAAGTATACATTTTCATAAATCCAGATTTGACTCACAGCTATATATTCCATGATCACTAACCAAAGCATCAAATACACTACATGGTAGGAACTTTCTCAGTCTCCAATTCCTATTCCGTGGAGACTCTGACTGTGCTTAGCACAGAATCTAACTAGATTCTGTTAACTAGAATCAACTTTCAGCTTCAGTTAAGATCAGTTATAGCACCCATATAATATCAATTCATACCATATCTTGCTTTTCTCTCTCTCTTTCTACTTCCATACCTCCGCTCCCCAACCACATACCTGTCAGCTATCAACAAACACACGTAAAAGAAGTAGATAAAATAAATACCCTGAATTTTTGTGGCTGAAACGACGAAGATTTACATCTTAGGCATATAAACAGTCTTAGTTGATATGGACTTTCTATGATATGTCCAGTGTCTTCCTTCTGTGATCCACATGAATGGTACCCCCATCCTTCTCCTGATTAGCAGAGGTCTAGAGGAAAGTAATATAATCTTGCATGTGTGTGTGTGCATTTATAAAGACAGGATATGGAAGAAAACACCATTCCTGACCTTATAGGAGAGTTACAGTCACTACATGATCACAGGCAATCACAAGGAGACTAGAAAATCTGACTCAGCCAAGACTAAGAGGAAAAGGGATGTATTTCAAGGGCAGATCAGATCTAAGAAAACTTATTTGCTTCTAAACTCATTTTCTCTGAAGTCTCCTTTATTGAACTTGTCCCCCTCTTCATGTGCATGTCACCTTCAGGGACCATCTCCTAATCATGTCCACCACGTTCAGTGGCTGTCTACCCTCGAAAGACTCTTTGTACCAAGTACAGCTTTTCTTGTTCCATTTCTGCCCTAATAGTATTTATTGCATTTAACAAATTGTAATATAATTTTTATATAATTAGTGTGATGAATATTGGTGAATTACTATACATTTATTGGGCTCCTTAAAGAATTGAAGACATCATTACTATGCTATGACAAATTCTTTAATAGCACCAAGATGATAATCCTTCAAATAGAACAGCTTTGACAACTAAAGTAACACCTGCTTTCCTACTTTAAGAAACTGTCCCCACATAAATCACATACAAAGTGAGGTCTGACAAGAAGAAAGGAGTGGACACTGGAGATAGAATGGACCAAAGCATCATTGTGGGGGAGTGCAAGAACAGTGAGGTGGGAGGGGGTGGATGAGGGAGCAGGGGGAGGGAAAAGGGCATGTGGGACCCTTGGGGGTGGGGAACCAGAAAAAGGGAAATGAATTGTAAATATAGAATATGTCCAATAAAAAAAAAAGAAACCATTACCTAAAAAAAAAAAGAAAGAAAGAAAGAAAAGAAAAAGAAAAAAAAAGAACCTGTCCCCAGTTGATCACATCTCTGTATTCTAGAAAAAGTCACAGGGGTAGACCTGAAGCCAAGACCACTGATGTAGTTTCATTTTGTTTTTTTTTTTTCTGCTACAAAACACTGTGACCAAAAGAAACTTAAGGAAGGAAATAATGGATTGATTTAATGTATCAAGTTCGCAATTCATCACGTCTCCACTCTAGGTCAAACTGACACAATATACCTCTCTTCCATACTGATTTTAGGTTGGTTTGTATGACTCAGTTTAAACCTAGAAATGAGGGCAGATAGATACTAGAGGCCTATATTAGTTGTGTTATTTCTTTTCTCTTATCATTGCTGTAACCAAATACCTGACAGAAGTAACTGTGGACAGAAGATGGATTTCCTTGGACTTACAGATGAAGAGTATAGTTTGTGATGGTGAGGACGACATGGTATCTAGAAAGGGATTATTCATGGTGCTGAACTTTTGTAGTAGGAATCAGAGAGAAAGGCCAGAGTACAGCTAGACTATACCTTAATGGCCCATCCTCAAAGACCCATCTCTACCAGACATGCCTTCTAGTCCAAACATTCAACAACTCCCCAATGCAGCCCAACCATCTGGAAGCATGCGAACCTGAGACATATTTCATATTTAAGCCATAACAAGGCATATAGGGTTCTCACTCACCTTGATAGTGTTCCTTCCATCTGCCATGAAAAATATTGAACCTAAATTCATGCTGTTCTTTCTGTATTCTAGAGAAAGTCACAGGGGTAGACCTGAAGCCAAGACCACTGATGTAGTTTCATCTTTTTTTTTTCTGCTACAAAACACTGTGACCAAAAGAAACTTAAGGAAGGAAATAATGGATTGATTTAATGTATCAAGTTCGCAATTCATCCTTGAAGGAAGTCGGTGTAGGAGCCAAACCAGGAACTTGAAGCAGAAAGCATTGGGAGCTTGGTGACTCGCTGGGGCTAATGTTCAGCGAGTTTCCTTATATAATTCAGAGCCATCTGCCCAGATAATAATATTGCCTAGAGTGGGCTGGACCCACCTACCACCAATTAAGAGTCAAGACATGACACAGGCCAATCTAATATGTATAATCTTTTAAGCGAGACCTCCTTCTCAGGGGACTGTAGACTAGGACAGGCTGACAGCTAAAGGTAACTATGAACTCACCTTACCTCTGCTCCCTCAGGCTGCTGTAATGTCAACATTGGCATTACACAGTAAGTGACATATAAATAAAAGGAAGAGAAATTTGTTTTTATGTTCTGCAGGTGTGAAAATCAAAGATAAAAACACCAAAAAAGATTCAGCAAAAGAGTCTACCAAATTTCCCTTTCTCGATGGCACCTTCCAACTATGTCTGAACACATTAGTGTTCAAGCTAGTGCAGGAGACTAGCAAGTACCCTGGGGCCTCGTTTGTGATGAGGCCTCCACCTCCATGGCTCTCACTCTTAAACAGCCCTCATTCACTAGCACAATGGATCTCAAGCTTCCTAAGGTTACAACCCTTTAATACAGATCCCCACATTGCGGTGGCCTCCAACCATAACATTAGTTTTGTGCTACTTCAAAACTGCAATTGTGCTACTGTTACAAATCATAATATAAATATTTGATATTTCAAATGTTTTTTTAGGTAACCCCTGTGAGAAGATCATTTAACCCCCACCCCCAAACATAACAAGCCACAGGCTGAGAGATGGTGCTCTAGCACAACCACTTTGATAATACAGATGTAATATATGAGTTTGGAGAAGATGCATTTATAAAACAGCAGCCCTCATCTGTGTAATCAGCTTCCTGTAAAAGAAATATGTGTAAGCCCATGGGGTGTCTGTCAGTGTTTGTTTTAGGGTATATATCCCTAAAGCAGGTTGAAGCATGGAAATTTGAATAAGAAAATCTCCAAAGTAAACAGATGAAACATGAGCCCAGCAACAGCAGGGGACAAGGAGGGGAAAAAGTTGGGATTTAGAGAATTATAAAACCCTCCAACCTCAGTTTGGGTGATACTACTATATTCCTCTATGCAAGTTGTAAGTTGGGGTGTTTTTACCTTTCATTTTGAATTCATAATTTCATTTTCATTTTTATGTGTATAGGTGTTTTGCTTGCATGTGTATGTACCATATATGTGCAAGAGACCAGAAGATGGCTTTGTTGCCCTGGAACTGTAGTTTCAAACCACTATTAGCCATCTACCATATGAGTCATGAGAACTGAATCCAGTTCCTCTAAAGGAACAACCATGGTCATACCCCTGAAACATCTCTTCAACCCCAAATTCATTACTTTATTAGAGAATAAAATGGGTCTTGTAAGAGTTAAATCTCCCTACCAATGAGATAATATAAGTAAATGGTAAGATAGTTATATAACTATTTAGTCCATAGAAATGAGTGCCATAGCTCAGTATGGAAGCACAATTATTATTCTATATGTCTAAATTGTTTACTCCCAACCTATATTATGTGTGCATAATACCAATTGTTGACCATTTCTTGTGCCAAAATGCTATAGCAATATTTGTTTACAAAAGACAAAATACAAGATTTATTATGAGATAGAAATTTGTATTAGACACCTCAAGTGATTTTCTTCATCCCTCATTTTCTCTTTGCTAATATGATCACACACAAATTATCCATTGACATCTGCTTTTTGTGTCTACATAATAACTGAAGGCTTGTATGGATAACAAAGGACCTGATTTATGCTAGCTTCTATGTGTTACGGTATAATGAGTGACCAAAAAATGTATTGTGCTATTTCCTTCTTGGAATACAGAAGCTATGGAGGGGATAAATGTGTTTTACTTTGTGTCTGGCCGAAAAGGAGGTGGCGGTGGGTTAATTGGAAAAATGCCAAGAAAAGTAATCTTCCAGATTGGAGACTAAATTTCTTTTGTGAGTGATTGGCAATAATTTTCATTTTAAACACAGAACTATAATCAAAAGGATAGCCATTATTACATCAGAAATTACCAGGATTGCTTGAGAACTCCTCCCAGGTAGTATTGGCTCATACTATGCATTTGCCCTACTCTGAGAACAGTTTGTAGTATATTTTAGGGCCTCAATAAATGTCTCCCGAATTAATGTTCATGTTTACAGACAGTAGTGAGGACAAAATTTTAATGAACAAAAAATGTGAGAATTGTTGAAGATTTTTAGCCGAGGCTATGTACACAATTACACAAGCCCTAGCCACCAGGTGCTTTTTGCTCTGCCCTCAAAATCTTCTTCTAAGGCTTCTTGAAATACCCACATGGGAATACTGTGGAGATTAACCCCCATCATCTGACCCCATGTCTGATAGGAGTGTCTGAGAACATTTCTGCCCACTATTTGCATGAACATGTTGAAATTCTTAGTATCATTAAACCTTTTTGTAAATCCTTATTTCAACATAGTCTTCTCATAACATATAGCAGGTATTTCTTCCAGGATTCTCTTATAAATAGTAAAAAAATCTGTGGATCTTAAAGTATAGTATTTGCAAATAACCTATGTTGGGGATTTGTTCTAATGATCTGAGTTATTCCAGCTCCCCAAATCTGGAAGGTGCAAATGCTGTAGGTCCTTGTCACCAGTTGGTTTGTGATCAATCAATAAAGAACCAACAGCCAATGACAGAGCAGGTAGACCTAGATTTGTGCTGGCTAGGAGCTGGGAGAAAGGGAGGAGGGAAATCGCCATGATTCGGAAAGGAGATGGATCAGATTAAGAGCTGCAGAAGGAAAATCATCCAAAATGTGAGAGGGAATGCAGCCCCCAGAAGGGCTGCCCAGAAACACTTCTGGCAGCCAAGACTAAGGAAGGTAATAGGGCAACAAAGATAAAACATAAATTTAGAAGGTGTTGAGCCGGGAGTACTAGAGGAAAATGTATGCTAACCGGGCAGAAGATTAGAACTGCCCAGCCTTTGAGTGGGTCAAGGCATATTAAAATTATCTGGCATGTGTGTGTGTGTCTTTCATTCATGAATGTAGATAACCCCTGGGCAGGTGTCCATGCAACCTGCTGGGAGTCAGAGCAGTTAGCCAACTACCACTCAAACCTAGATACAACTTCCTAGAAATGTGAGCTCATCTCTAGGTTATAATACAAAGTAAATATTATGCAAACAAATGTTAGGCTATATTATTTAAAGATACAAAGCAAAACATGAGTACATGTGCAGTACCAGTGCCCTTTCCTCTAGTAAATCTTGTTTGAGACTGAGTGGCTCTGTGGTTATGGAACCCACAGAGGGTCAGTTACACATTCCTGAAAAGACAGACATGAACATGAACTAATTTTAAATGTATCTGCTTATAACTGGCTTGAGGAATAGCATTCTTCATAGAAATTGAACTAGTTTGGGTGAAATATCTATTATCCTAAGTATTTGTGAGAAAAGAGAAGGCAGGTGTAGCCTTATATAATGCTTAGAAAGGAGAATCCAGAAAAGAGGAGAGACCATTTTTTCACAACCAACATGGAAACCTATGTTATCTGGGTCAATGTAACCTGTTCTACATAAAATGGAGTGGATCCTCTGATACTTTCTTTTCTTCTTAATTTTTTTTTAAAACAGTAATACTTGCTTTTACCCTAGGTCTCTGTGCTGTCTGTCTCCGGTTCTTGGTCACCTAGGCAGCCTCAGCTATGTGTCCCATCTCATGGAGTGGATCTTTATCAAATCAGATAATGGTTGGTTACTCCACAAGCTTTGTGCCACTAGTATATTAGGGAAATGGTTCTCAACCTTGCCAATGCTACAGCCCTTTAATATAGTTCTGCATGTTGTGGTGACTCATAACCATAATATTACTTCATTGCTAATTCATTACTGTAACTTTGCTAGATGTAAATCATAATGTAAGTATATGATATGCAGAATATTTAAGATGTGGCCTCCTAAGGGGTCACTGTAGCAGCAGATGCCACAAAGTCACTTCCTGTAACAGACCTCATGGAAGAGGTTTATTGGGGAATGTGGATATGCAGAGGCTGCTGCTGAGTGAAGATGGGAGTGGAAAGTGAAGAGAGAAGATACAGACTTTTGATGTGGGGATAAAGGACATGTGCATAGGGAGATATGCAACTCATGACAGTGAAAATGTACTGTATCTTGATGGCTAGTGATGTCATATCCTGCTGTTGCCAGGCTACTGAAGACAACCTAGGGAAGTCTTAGGGATCAACTTTTCCAATATGTCTTCCTTTCATTTATTAAAAAAGATGTAGAAATATTTAGGCATGACTCACCAGTCATGAAGCAGGCTTGGGTTTTCTGTGCTCTTTAGACTATTTTTTTCTGTCTAAATATGTCACCATCTTTGAAGCACCATTGATCATTTCTGTCAGTGATATTGGTTAGTCATAATCCTATTGTTCTGTGCCTAGCAATTGGTAGTCCTGAAACAATAAGTGACTTGTTGTTTGATTAGAAAATTTTGAATCTGACCTTATAGAAACATAGAAAAGACATTGAGAAAAAAAAGTGTACATTTAGTAAAAGCAGGAAAATGAAGAAGGGTCAGGAAGTATCCACTTCCATATGGGGTTCTCCGAGGCTCAGGGACTGGAGGCATTAAGTTATTCCTTATATTTATGGAGGTCTGTGTGGGACAGTGAATCATGCTAGGAAACTTGGTAAGGCAGAGGTGTTTTGATCTCCCAGAAACTCAGGAAACACACTTGAGACCCTAGGTAACTCCATATTCCCTACTAGATTCCTGGCCTGGAACACATGTCACAGTCCCCAAATTGGTCACATAGCCCACAAAAGAATTCTACATGCTAATGAGACACCTAGAAGCCCCAAGGGTTTGGCCAATAACCTTCTCTTCCTGGACATCCCTCCCTACAAAAGGTATGTAATCTCTTGGTATACCCTGAGAAGCTGGTGCACATACATTTTCCATGATGAACAACCAAAAAACAGCTTGAACTAACAACTGTCTCTTTCATCAAGAACCACCATGGGGAGCTTGAAGAAGACCCTCATCTACAGAGCTATAGCTTAAATCTTCCATAGGAAGGCCATCTGGCCTCCAGACAACTGCTGCTACCTCTGCCAATGAGCTAAGCTGGAGCTCCATTGCGCCAGCTCTGGGCTAGTTGTTGTCCTCAGGCCTCTGCTCTCAACTCCTCAATATTCAGCAGTGCCTGAATGTCCAGGAGTTTGGAAGTTCCTGGACCTGTCCTCATTGAGGGCCCATGGATCCCCGGCACCTGGTATCCGACTTCTCTTTGTGGTTCTCCAGTGGCAACAGGAGACTGGACATCTACAAGTCAGGGAATTCCAAATTTGGCTGCTCATATCTTAGGCTATATTCTCCTATATCCCAGAAGGGTACTCAGCATTTTCTGAAGCTCAGCACCCAAAGGCAGCAGCAGCATGGAATAAATCCAGACCAGCTCCTGAGTTTAACCTCCCTAGCAACTTTGCCCAGCAGTAGAACAGAACACAGATGCACAGGTCTGTTTGAAGTTGTTGGAGTTTGTTTTTTATTATACCCAATTGGCTAATAGAGAAGCAGAATGCCTCTTGGAGGAAAAGGCAAAAGTCTTTTATTTTTTTCAGCTGTAAGATGTAGTTCCCATCAGTTTTGGAATACCATTGCTTCCAAGAAATCAACTTGTCTTTGAAGGTACAAAGTCAGAGAGGTGATTAGTCCTGCTGATCTGGTGATGACACCTACACTTCTTCCTTTGACAGCCAGAAAAGGCAGGATTTGAAATGTCTTTTCATTAGGTTGGGTAGCCATTGAATCTTTGAAAGGAATTGGGAGGAGATCTTTTTCATGTATCACCCCAATTTGGGAAAAAGAAATATTAACAGACAAAATCCTGACCAGCTAGCAGATAGGTGACAGGAGACTTGAGTACTGTAAAGAATAGATCTGTTGTGAATGGTAGCACTAAGGCTTGGGAGGGGGTGGCAAAGGTTAGGGTTTTGTTGTAGTCTAGGAGAGCCAATGTTCCTACAAAATGTGTTCCAGATACCTTAAAGCAGTTTGTCATGCCAAAGAGGTTGATGTGAAAAAGGTATGGAGTAATGGCAATACCAGGCTCTGGGAAGTTTGTGACTGGCAAGGTAAGGTTATTTGTCTAAGTTATGGGAGAAGTTGTGAGCTACTCCCAGAAGGAACACACAGCCATCAATCTCCAAAGTGGCCAGCATGAGTGACATTAAGCAGCCCGTGGACAGAGGTCAGAGTCTGAAGCCGAAGATGAAATGACAAGCTTATATTATTTACAAGAGGGCATGTTAAAGAGGCAATGATCTTGAAGGAATGTTGAATCACCTCCCCTACCTTCCTAGCTATCTCCAGGAGTTGAGGAATTGGGATATATTCTCTCTGGCTATATTAATTGTGCTCACTGGCTGTTGAGAGTTGAAGAACTGGCAGAGCTTACTGACAATGTCCTTCTCCATGTGGGATCCCATGGGTCTAGGATATAGAGGTAAAGGGCTCCATCTTGTTGATAGAGAAGGGTGAATTGAAGTAAGAATTCACATGTGTCAGATGATATTGTGAAGGACAATATGGGCAGCCTCCTGTCTGTCTCATCACTCCCTGAAATAGTGATCTATCTGGTCATAGAGGGAGCAGGAGAAAAGATTAATAAATGAAGAAGGGATGGATATAGGAGTGATGTAAATTTTAATTGACTCCTGTCAGCCTACTATGGATGATCTTTCCTTCAGTCTCTGCTCCACACTTTCTCCCATTATTTCTTTTAGACAGGAGAAATTCTGGGTTAAAAATTTGGAGATGAGTGGGTGACCCCATACCCCAACCAGAGGCCTTGCCTAACCTCTGGATACAGACTCAACCAGTTCTCTCTCCCCCTTTGTTGGGCATTTCAGCTTATCTTATCCCTGTTGGGTCCTAGGAGCCTCTTGCTTTCTTGGCATCTGGGAATTTCTGGTGGCTACCCCTACTTCTCCATCCCCCATTTCTACACAACTCTGTTCAATTTCCTGACCAACTGTATATCATCCTTGTCTCCTCCCATACCTGATTCTGTAACATTTCCCTCTCTTCCTCCTCTCTTTCTCCCAAGTCCCTCCTACCCTCTACCTCCTGTGAGTATTTTGTTCCCCCTTCTAAGAAGGACTCAAGCATCCACACTTTGGTCTTCCTTCTTCTTGAGCTTCATATGGTCTGTGTAATGTATCATAGGTGTTCTAAGCTTTGGGGCTAATATCCATTTATCAGTGAGTACATACCATGTGTGTTCTTTTGTGACTGGGTAACCTCACTCAGGACAATATTTTCTAGTTCCATCTATTTGCCAAAGAATTTCATGAAGTCATAGTTTTTAATAGCTGAGTAGTACTCTGTTGTTTAAATGTACCACATTTTCTGTATTCACTCCTCTGTTGAGGGACATCTGTGTTATTTCTAGCTTCTGACTATTATAAATAAGGTTGCTATGAACATAGAGGAGCATGTGTCCTTATTACATATTGGAGCATCTTCTGGGTATATGCCTAGGAGTAGTATAGCTGGATTCTCAGGTAGTATTATGTTCAATTTTCTGAGAAACTACCAAACTAATTTTCAGAGTGGTTGTCCCATCTTGGAATCTACCAAAAACGGAGGAGTATTTCTCTTTCTCCACATCCTCTCCAGCATCTGCTCTCACCTGAGTTTTTGATCTTAGCCATTCTGACTGGTGTGAGGTAGAATCTCAGGGTTGTTTCGATTTGCATTACCCTGATGACTAAGAATATTGAACATTTCTTTATGTGCTTCTTAGCCATTTGATATACCTCAGTTGAGAATTCTTTGTTTAGCTCTGTACCCCATTTTTAATAGGGTTGTTTGATTCTCTGGAGTCCACCTTCTTGAGTTCTTTTTATATATTAGATATTAGCCCTCTATCAGATGTAGGAGTGGTAAAGATCTTTCCCCAATCTGTTGGTTGCCATTTTGTCCTATTGACAGTCTCCTTTGCCTTACAAAGCTTTGTAATTTTATGAAGTCCCATTTGTCTATTGTTGATCTTAGAACATAAGCTGTTGGTGTTATGCTCAGGAAATGTCCCCCTCTTTGAGGCTCTTCCCCACTTTCTTTCTATTAGACTCAGTGGTTTTATGTGGAAGTCATTGATCCACTTGGACTTGAAATTTGTACAAGGAGAAAACAATGGGTTGGTTTGTATTCTGCTACATGTTGATCTCCAGTAGAACCAGCACCAGCTGTCTTTTTCAACTAGATGGTCTTAGCGCCTTTGTCAAAGATCAAATAACCATAGGTGTGTGGTTTCATTTCTGGGTCTTTAATTCTATTCCATTGATCTACCTGCCTGTCTCTGTGCCAATATCATGCAGTTTTTATCATTATTGCTCTGTAATACAGCTTGAGCTCAGGGATGGTGATTTCTCCAGAACTTCTTTTATTGTTGAAAGTAGTTTTCACTATGCTGGATTTTTGGTCATTACAAATGAATTTGAAGATTGCTCTTTCTATGAAGATTTGAGTTAGAATTTTGATGGGGATTGCACTGAATCTGTAGATTGCTTTCAGTAAGATGGCCATTTTTACTATATTAATCCTACCAATCCATGAGCATAGAAGAACTTTCCATCATCTGAGTTTTCTTTAATTTCTTTCTTCAGACACTTGAAGTTCTTGTCATACAAATCTTTCACTTGCTTAGTTAGAGTTACACCAAGATATTTTATATTATTTGTGACTATTGTAAAGTGCGTCATTTCCCAAAAAGGCTACTGATTTGTTTGAGTTAATTTTATATCCAGCCGCTTTGCTGGAGTTGTTTGTCAGGTATAGGAATTCTCTGATAGAATTTTTGGGGTCACATCAGTATACTTTCATATCACCTGCAAATAGTGATATTTTGACTTCTTTTCCAATGTATATACATTTTACGTCCTTTTGTTGTCTAATTGCTTCTCGAGGGCTTTTCTTATCCCTCTTTTCCTTCTACATAACTGCAGTCTATTTCCATATGTGCTTTAGCCTGTTTTATCTCTGACTAAATAACACAGTGACCTGTATTTTTGTTAATCTCAGCTGCAAGGACTAAGCTGGGCAGATTCTGAGCTATTCTAACCAGAATAGGATGTTAATTTATAACCACATGTATCTTTACTTATACTGGCTTACTCTGGTCCACTTGTGTCTTTCCTCATTTCTACTCTATTATCACAACCTAATTCCAAATCCTCCTGGTTCATCCATAGGACTTCTACTCTTCCATTTCTTTATAAAACCTAGAGTCTGGGATCACAACTCTATTCCTATTCACTTCTGTCCAGGTAATCGTCTGGTCAGCCCTTTATTAACTAATCAGAAGTAATGGAAAACAATTTTTCCATAATGTTGAGAATGGAGTTTCTTGACTGTGTCAACAATAGGACTGCAACCAGTTTCCTGGGAATAGAAATCAACACATAAATACATAGTGCACAAAACCATACCCCAACACCACATCCTGTTGAGTAGGAAAAGGGGAGCTCCAGTAATGAGTTGGGTTTGATATTTGACAGATTTTACTAGAAGTAGTAATAGCCCTTAAGACATACAAATACTCAGGGGATGGCGGAGATGGGCCTTAACCACGTGAGACTAGGCTTGCCTATTAGGATAAAAGAACTGGTGTACATAGGACAGAATTTGTGAAGTCTCCAAAGGTATTAGTGAGGATGTGAGCTGAAAGGCATAGATGTCCTGCAGCAGGTGAGATGTGTTTGTGCCTCCAAAGACCAGACGTTAGCTTCCTTGTTGGCTTGGTCATTTCTATTAGAGTTAATGGAATGTTGGTCTGGTGGGACTGGATGTTGTCAATTCTATAGCTGTGGGGAGATGGGAGGCTTTTAGTATGGCCATGATTTGGTTTGAATTGTTTATTGATCCTTTTCTGTTGTAAGAAAGTAGTCAATGCTCTTTTCCAGTGGCAGTATGGGACAGGAAGATGTGAAAAACATACTTAGAGTATGTGCAGATAGATGATCAGGGATTGTCCTTTTGCCAGTTGAAAGGTAAAGGCAAGAGCTATTAGTTCAGTCTGTTGATTAGTGTTATAGGCAGGGAGGACCTGTGCTTCAAAAAATAGAGTTCAGTGTAACTTTGACTATCCTTTTACTTAAAGAAACTTGCTGTACAATAACTGATCATAGTGATCAATCACCTGTGTTTCATTGTGGAAACCTGGATAAGTATAAGAGTATAAGTTTATGTAAGATCTGAGGATAAGAAACCTTAAGTTGTGAGGATCTAAGAAAATGTTTTACAGACTAAAACCTATCTCTTGTAAACTTAAAAACGTCTCATAAACATCAGGGGATGTACTTGAATCCGTTTCTTATAGGTCATAGGAGAAGGTGCTGAACATCCTACTAGTTGAACTGTCTATTTCTGAACTTTGGTCTAAACCTTAAATTTTAGTCCTTTGTCCTATGTTGTCACTAATCATCAGAACTATGTTACTACTGGAAGACAAGGGATGTAAAAATTTGACCAGTCAAGGACTGGTTGAATTTTGTCTTATCTACAGGGAATTAGGGACCCAAGGCCTATTGCAATTTGGGATGAGGGCATTTATTCAAATACAGCTTTCATTTATTGATAATATAAGGCAGAAAATACTTATTAAAAGGTCAAAACTTCCTATTCCCTGAAGACAGACTCAAAAGTTTACCTTCTATTGAAATGTATCTGTAATTCTCCAAGCAGTACT
This sequence comes from Apodemus agrarius, assembly GCA_964023405.1. NCBI lineage: Eukaryota > Metazoa > Chordata > Mammalia > Rodentia > Muridae > Apodemus > Apodemus agrarius. The sequence continues at coordinate 132,272,555 of OZ030009.1, read as the reverse complement.
TGCAGCATTGAATGATCATGGGCAGATGTATACACAGCAAGAAATTATGAGAGTCTGGTGCAGGCCTGTTCAGTTCACATGAAGCAAGGGGATTCCTTGCTTTTTAAATTCATGGAATGTACAACCATATATACATAATTTTATGTTCTGATGTGCACATACATTATATGATTAAATTAAGCTAAATCATTCTCTCTTGTGAAAGCACTATATTCTCTCTCCGTAAGTTTCACATGTATTGTTCAATAATAAGCATAATCATTCTGCAATGCACACTCTTTCCAAAATCCATCTTCCTTTTGTAAGTTAAACTCTGCTTTACTTGACTGGCATCTCATTGTTGATCCTCTTTCTTAGTCCCTGGAAACGATTTTAATTTGTGTTTCCCTGATCCTAGCTGTTTAGATTTTACTTGTAACTGAAATTGTACATCCTTTGTAGAAACACTGCAGAATGCCCCAGATTTGCTCAAATTGCTCAAAATAAGTTTTTTTATTACTTTAGAGTAGACTATTATTCCATAGTATGCAATACTACAGTTATTTTTTCTACACATATATACCATAATAGACAGGTCAGCTAAGTCCATGCTCTGTTTGTTGTGATGATTAATCCTGGGCCAAGTTCCAGAATCACCTAAGAGGCATCCTTGGGTGGATTTCCAGAGAGCATTAACTGAGGGAGAAATTGTTTTCCATAACTTCTTTCCATACTGTTTTTAATTCAGGGCCTTTAATTCATTATGGACTGATTTTTATATGATATGTGGTGAAGATGCACTTTTGTCCCTCTGTGTTTAGCACTCTTAATATCCTCAAAAGAGGCGGGGACTTCAGCCAGTGGCCCAACTGTAAAGAGACATAAAGCAAAGCAGAGCTTCTTGAGGTCTTCACATCTTCCAGAGCCTGTGGTTCTATAACTGCTGTTGCTGCTAATACCAAACTATGATTTTTTTTTTTACCTTGTCAGTGTGGACTCTGAGTGGGTCTTCAGGAATCTTTATGGAATTTTCTATATACGCTTTACTAGGGTTCTGAACTTACAGAAATTTGTCTACCTTTGCCTCCCAAGTGTTGAGATTAAATATGGGTGCTGCTGTTCCCAACCTATATAATTTGATAAATATATTCTATAGGTATTTTATCTGGTCCTCATTATAACCATTGGCTTCATATCACACAGCATAAGCAATGAAATAAAATAAATATGCATACTTATATTAGCTAACAAAATGGTATTTTTTCTTTTGAAACAAAATATATAACAATATGTAATATATCATTTAATATATATAATGAATTTATATATCATGTATCTCTCACACACATATATATTCATATATATGTATATATACATACATATATTATATATTATATATATTATATATATATATAAGAGAGAGAGGGAAAGAGAGAGAGGGAGAGAGAGAGAGAGAGAGAGAGAGAGAGAGAGCAGTAGATGTTTAGAAATGCTTGAAATGATTTTCTCTGGATTCAAAAACATTAAAGAAAAAAAAGATGGGACGCTTCCTTCATTTTAGAGTATGAATTTCTGCTTTTGGCCTGAGGACTATATGGTATGATAAGGAAAGGATAACACTTGTTTACAAATGACTCTATAGACTAGTGGGATAGTGCGGAAATGAAGAGCAAGGGGTTGATGAGATGAGTCCAGGGTGAAGGAAAACCACAGAATGTGACCTAAAGGATAAGACTTCTGGGTTAGGAAGCAGTACAATTGCCAAGATAAGAGGAGTAGAAATTTATAAGCTGAGATACATTTTTATACAATGTGTATTTTAATCCTGGAACCTGGTAGGTTAGGGCATTCTTCTGTTCAGCGCCCTGGTTTTCTCCTCCCCTGTATTTTTCTCTTACCACTTCTCGCTCTTGCACATGTGCCTGCTCCCCAGAAAGGGCACTTCTGCTTTACTTCTCCTCCTGACCACATGGGCACTAAATCCTGCAGCTGCTCAGAAGAAGCTGTACAATGAAATGTGTTCAGGGCTGTAGCAGAACATGACTCATTACTTCCACTAGTGGCGGCCAGTTTTAAGACTCGACGTCTATTTATTAGTTAGCAGGCTGCTGAGGACAGCATTTTGTGGCATCCTTTCCTGGAAATCTTACTAGCTCAACACTCACCAATCCATCATAGCCTCACAAAGGAAACAGTGAAAAGCAAGCCTGTCTCCTGCACTTAAAACTGAGATTAGTCCTGATTGGACTGTACTTTTGGAGTCAACTTTGGTCGATTTCAAAGGACCTATATTTGTTTGGTATGGGCTTTTTTGCTTGTTTATTTCTTGTTTGTATTTGTGTGTGTGTGTGTGTGTGTGTGTGTTGTACTGTATGTGTATGTGCTTCTCATTTTATTTGTTTCCTTGTTTATTTTTAAGAAGGAAAGAGAAAGAAAGAAGTTAAGTAGTGATAGAGGTGATGGGGATTTGGGAAGAAATGGGATAGGAGAAAAATATGATCAAAATATATTGTAGAAAAATAATATTTTTACTAAAAAGCTACAGATAATTCAGAATCTGGCAAAACAATCCTAGAAACACAAAGCTGTAAATGGATTTTAAATTGAAAGTGACAGTTGTAGAAAATTTCAACAATTATTGAATTTATTTGATCAACTTCTTGTTATGCCCTAGCTGCCAGTGATTTGAATACTTTTCTACTTATAATCTTCATGTGGCATCTTGCGTTAATGAGTAAAGAAACAAGATGATACTCTTTAAATTGTGTTCCACTAGCAGCTTGTCCTTTACATTAGGCCTGATAATAAGAAATATGTGGATGCTTGGGCAGGTGATGAAGTAGTAGTAGTAGGAGTCAGGCCCTGGGGATGGAGGGCCCAGGAAGTCAGTGGAAAGAATAGTCTCTCAGTGTCAGCAAAGTGTGGCTTTTGGAGGTGTCTGAGTGAGCGCTGCCAGGCCGGATCTGAAAAATATTATGAAAGAATTGACAATAGGGGAAGCATGTTCCTAATTTATTATATGTCTGTGGGTGTTTTGCTTTTACAGAAAGTCTAAGCATGAACCAAGTTCATGTCTAGAACTTGTAGAGGTGATGGATTCCCTAAAACTGGGATTACAATCAATTAATAGACATTGGGTGGGTACAGAGTTTGGGTCCTCTGCAGTGTTTTTAACTGCAGATTCATTTCTGATTTGTATATGGTCTGTTTCAAGTTTTCACAGCTGTGATTAGTTTAAAAACTCAAAGCACACTGTGGCCCAACAAAGAAAGTGGATTAATTTATCTTAGAAACCATTACTAGCATCTTTGTCAAGTGGTCTGTCTTAAAGTCAGAAGTCTAAAGAACAATCTTGGGCTTCTGTGTTGGCGTTTGTTTTCAGTTTATTTTTATTCTTCTGCTACAATACAACTGCCAACCTGGAAGATATTCTGTTACAGTCTGGTCCCATAAATACCACTCAGTGATATGAACGTCAAGGTTTGCAAACTTGTTCCCATAGGTACATCCTTCCTCTTCCTCCACCTGCTGTCCCTCCTCTTGCTCTTTATCCTGCTCCACATTTTCCAATAGAAAATAAAGAATGTAGTTAACATCAAACATTTACTTATTAAGTCAGATAAAATAGTTGAAATCAGTATCTTATTAACAGAGTTTGGTTCTTTCTCTGTTCTCCCTTGCCCTTTTATTCTTCCTTCCTTCCTCCTTTCCTTCCTTCCTTCCTTCCTTCCTTCCTTCCTTCCTTCCTTCCTTCCTTTCTTTTATTGGCTATTTTATTTGCATTTCAAATGCTATCCCCTTTCCCGGTTCCCCCTTTCCAGGAAATCCCCTATCCCATCCCTCCTTCCTCTGCTTCTATAAGGGTGTTCCTCCATCTCCCCACCCTCAATTTCCCTACACTAGGGCATCTATTGAGCCTTCATAGGACAAAGGACCTATTCTCACAGTGATGCCTGACAAGGCCATCCTCTGCTACATATGCAGCTGGAGCAATGTGTACTCCTTAGTTGGTGACTTAGTCCCTGGGAGATCTGGGGGTCTGGCTGGTTGATAATGCTGTTCTTCCTATGGGGTTGCTAACCCCTTCATATCCTTCAGTCCTTTCTCTAACTCCTACACTAGGAACCCTGCACTCAGTCCTATGGTTGGCTGTGAGCATCTGCCTCCATATTTGTAAGGTTCTGGCATGGCCTCTCAAGAGACAGCTATATCAGTCCCCTTTCAGCAAGCATGTCTTGGCATCCACAAAAGATCTTTACGAATCCTACATTCAATAGAGGGCTAATATCCAATATATACAAAGAACTCAAGAAGTTAAACTCCAGAGAATCAAATACCCCTATTTTAAAAAATGGGGTGCAGAACTAAACAAAGAATTCTCAACTGAGGAATACCGAATGGCTGAGAAGCACCTAAAGAAATGTTTAACATTCTTAGTCATCAGGGAAATGCAAATCAAACGACCTTGAGGTTTCACCTCACACCAGTCAGAATGGCTAAGATTACTCAAGTGATAGCAGATGCTGGAGAGGATGTGGAGAAAGAGGAACATTCCTCCATTCCTGGTGAGATTGAAAGATGATACAACCACTCTGGAAATCAGTCTGGTGGTTCCTCAGAAAATTGGGCATAGTACTATGTGAGGACCCAGCTATTTCACTCCTGGGCATATATTCAGACATGACACTAAAGCAAGAACAAGAAGGAGGCTTTCAGGAGATTGTGAATAACCAACGTAAACATCCTGGCAGTATGTTGATTACTAGTTACAAACATTATCTAACATACACAATTCTATTCTTTCATTCAGATTCTTATGGCAAATGAGATAGTATAGTAAATTCACCAGTTATACAGCTAGGAGCCCACTACCATATGTTAAGAACTGTGATATGAATTCTTATCATCAAAAATAATGTTTTATGAGATGCTAAGATGATGAATATTAACTTTTAGATCCAGTCATAATGGTTCTAGCAAAGGAATTTCATATTCAGAAGGTGCATTATAAGTACTGAATTAAGTACCCATTTCATTGAGGAAAAATTCAGTGGTCAATAAAATTGCAATTATCTGCAAAGTGTGTGAGGCTAGCTAACTAAAAGAAATTGTCACATTGAGAAAGGTCATCTTACATTGGTCCAGCTACATCCTGTTCTGAATACCTCTTGTCTATCATGCTATGTCACCTTGACTGTGATCTCATTAAATAAAATCTAGCTGACTAACAACTTCAGCACAAGTCTATGCATCTGATTACTAAGAGTGTTCTGCAGTGGGTTTCTTCTGGTAAACACACATTTGGGGAACAAATACCTGTTTAATATCTGCCTCAATATCATGTCTACTTAAGAGGTTATATTTTCTTGTCTTGTATCCTTCAATTATCCATCCTTGTACTTTTTAAACCTTTTATCATGCACTCAAACATGTATTCTCTCTCTCTCTCTCTCTCTCTCTCTCTCTCTCTCTCTCTCTCTCGTACTGAAGGAAGAGGAAGAGAGGGAAAAGGAGATGGGGAGTTATTAGGAATATCAAAATCAAGCTAAAGTTGGGAAATTTCTCAAATTCCATGAAAATTGTGTAACCACAAAAGACGTTCACTTCATCAATTGTGTAACGATAGCAGGCCAGCCCTGTGATGTGATCATGTGATCATCATAAGCTGCAATTGTTCTGAATTTTATTAATGAAAAACCAAATCCTCATTCTCCATATACTCTCCATAGTACGTTGAAGGGTCATAAGTCTAGACAAGCAACATTTTGAATTTGGGAAGCAGAGAATACAAAATATTAGTGTCTATGTTCAGTGTCTAGGCAATCCATAGATGTTCAGACAGTTTCCTCTCCATGACAGAACCTTTGTATTTATCCTGTAGAAAGACTCCTTTGTTTTCTATATATTTCTTAGAATACAAGTAGCATAACTGAGTTATATACTTTAGCCATCTCTCCTTTACTCATGTTTCCATCTGACTTCAGGAAATAGAGAGCAGGTGAATGATAGAAAGTGAAAGAAAAGAGCCTACATTTATCCCAAATGTTCTCCTCTATGGCACCAACACAGGCTTCTTGATATGCTTGCTGAAAGCTACAGCTTTGTCTCATGGCTTCCCTTCAAGGTCAAAGTGCCTTTGGATTCAGTGACCTCCCCTGTGCTAGGAGTCAAAAATCAATGACTCATTGCTAGAAGCTACAAGCCAGAACAGTTTCTTGTAGTTACTCTGTACCTGCTGCACTGTGCTGTAATTAAGCCTTTTTAAAAAGTATTAAATTTTGTAATTCCATATAGAGAAATAGATGGCCACCAATCTAACACACTTTCTTCCTGGGATCAATTCAGTTTCTCAAAGAGCACTGAGAGCCACAGATCCAACTGGCTCTGGTATCATTTATTAGAACTTGTTTTCAAGAGTCATACAGAAAAAAAAATAATCAAAGTGAAAATATAAGATTATTTCAAAAAATGTCTTAGCAAATGCTAAGATGTATTATAATATTTATTCATGCTTAGTGATATTAACAAGCCAGTCCAATGAAGGAAAATGGGTTCAGCATCAAAAATAAAATCCATGGATAAGCTGAATTGATTGACTTGTAATTAAAAATAAAAAATGACAAAGCAGTGGGAAAATCTTGCTGCTCCTTAAAAGATTCTAGAATGACTATCCATTCATAAAATGTTTGATTATTCTATGTCACCAAAACTTTTATTTATTTCAATTAAAGACAAATATTAAAATCAAAATTTCAGAATGTTTAAAAGTACATATAGGAAACCGGTAGCTTTTATTTAATGAATGATTTAATAAGAACAGAAACAAAAATATGAAATATCATTAATTTCTTGTACAATATTTTAAACACTTGCAATATACATGTCAGAAAACTGGACAAAATTCAAAGCACATATTTGAAAATATTTTATTGATAGGAATTGGTACATCCTAATTGATGAGAAAAATAAATTTAATAGAAAAAATAAAAAATCTGAGATGATATTCATCTATTCTGAGAAAATGATGAGTTTGAAACTAGCAAGACACTATTAGGCTACTAACTATAAAATTCTTTGACATTTTAAAAAATGAAAATACAGAATTCTTACAAAGGTTTTAGGAGCCAGTAATTCACAAACTGCTACCCAACACTTGTCACTTTTGAGATTCCTTAAGGATCCTTAGGATTCCTTAGGATATAACAAAGCTGAAGAAAATGCCCAGTGTATCAATGTACTTGTTTATAAGGAATTTTGCCAAGTAAAACTTCTTTTGTGGGAAATACATCTGTGTAATGATAGACATTACTGGAGATATGTAGAGAGCCACATTGGGGTGCTATATCACCTGGCAAGAGTTGACATTGACTAAGGTGAAGTTCCTCTCCCAGCCTTCCAGCAGGAATTCCTGTGCTAGGAATAGGTGGAGCCCTCAGATCAAGGTGAAGCCCACTGATTGCCAAGGACACTAGCTGCCACCTGATGCCAGCCTTCTGCGGAGCAAGAAGAACCACTTCTGCAGACCTGTTTCCAGCTTTTGGGGGAAGGGTCTTGCCTCGCCTATGCAGGAAGTCTTGTCTTGACTCCATGTTTCTCTCGCCACCCTGTTCCCATCCCCAGCTTTCCTTCCAGGTGACCCAGTAACCCATTTGAATATAGCCGCGGATGGCTACAGAGATAGCTGTAGGTTCTTTTGGTAATTGATAAATATTGAAAGTGGAAAAATGAGGAAGTAGAACCATAAATTAAGGTTTGTGCATATTTTTGAAAATAGTTACGCAATAAAAATTGGTGATCCAAGTGTGATGGATCTGCTCTGGTATGTCTAGGAAGCAAGCTGACTGAAAATAGAAAAACAAATATGTAAAATATAAAATAATTTTTGTGAACAACAAAGGCAACAGATTTCTTATGGCTGCACAGTATGTGGATCTAGACTGGAATATGTCAGGAATTGGATGGCAATAAAAGTTTTTGTTATATTTATAAATTTTATTTTTATACAGGAAAAATTCTACATCCAGATGTTAAATATATACTTTAGATACTTTAAGTAAATATTTAGAAGAGGGATAACTGACTTTACTATTTTACTTTCGTGTTTTCTTCTGAGCCATAATTTCTGTTTTAATATCAGCATCTATTATTTTCTATGAAGCTTGTCATATAAAGAACTAACGCAATCAGGTTTTCTTCTTTAGTTTTCAATTTTCTTCTTGTTGATTTTGATCTAGACTTTGTTTTAAATGACTATTATACACAAAACTTGGTGGTGCTTACCAGAACCACATATACATAACAGAGAAAGCATCATTCAGTCGTGGACCATTAAGGAAGCCTTTAGACACTCTCCAGCATTTCTTCTAACCATCATGGCTCTCTGAAGGGTGCCCAGCATTTGAGAACAGCCTAACAAATAATAGTCATGAAGTTCCCCAGGAGGCCCAGGCATGGCCTTTCTGCAGTGAGTTGAGGGATTTTTTTTAATGGAGGTTTTATTTCCAATTTGTTTGTTTTCTCTCCCAAGATCTTCCATAGATTATACATTTTTCTCAAGTCCACTTCCAGCCTTTCCACAGTATAGAGAAACTGCTTGCATGTGTGTGTGTGTGCACGCGCACACACACACACACACACACACACACACACACACAGACTCACGCACACACACACACTCAAAGTGATTCTCTTGCATTTCTGTATATACTCAAATGACTTGCTTTCCCTTCTTTCTAGTTTATGAAGTTGGAAAATTAAGTTTGCTTCATCTGGCATACGAATGAGGTTGAACAAATTCCCATACTTGGACTATCCTGGTAGGATTTCCTACAAAGGAGTAGTCTACCAGAAATAGAACTATACTAACTTCAATATAACCACTGGACTGAAATTGTATAATGAGGATTTGTTTATCCTCATTGCACAGGTAAGAGAACTTGGCCTCATACGTGCTTGGTACAGCATAGTGACATGCAGAAACATATATCTGGTTCTTAAAAGTGCTACTTGTTTTCAACTGACACATGTAAATTCTACTTATGGCATGCAATATGTTGACTTGGCACATAGATTTGGTTTGTTTTTTGTTTTTTGTTTTTTGTTTTTAATTTTAGGTGTATGGGTATTTCCCTGTATTTATGTATGTGGACCAGGCACAAGCCTCATGCCTTCAGGAGAAAAGGGAATCAGGTTCTCTGGATTTGGAGTTACAGGTGGTAATTAGTTGCCATGTGTATAATGGGAACTGAACCCGGGTCCTCTGAAAGAGCAGCAACGTGTTTTGACTGTTAATCCATATCTTCACCCCCATTCCTGTTATTTAATACTCAGAGCAGGTTATGCCTCTTTATGTCCTCAAAAATGTATGATTTCTTTGTGAAAATCTGTAATTCTCCTAGCTTTTTAATGAACAGAAAACATTACTCATGTAAGTTGGTCCCATGTCAAGGAGAAGTCAAGCTATGTTCTGCAGTTCTAGTGCTCAATGGAAGATTTTTTAATTTTTTTACTCGATATATTAATTTACATTTCATATGATTTCCCCTTTCCAGGCTCCCCCTTCCCTGCAAGTCCCATAAACCCTCTTCCCTCCCCCTGTTCCCCCATTCACCCCTTCCCTCTTCTCTGTTCTGGTATTTCCCTACACTGCTGCATTAAGCCTTTCCAGAGTCAGGGGCCCTTCCTTCCTTCTTCTTGGACATCATTTGATATGTGGATTGTGTCTTAGGTATTCCAGTCTTTTAGGCTAATATCCACTTATCAGTGAGTGCATACCTTGAGTGTTCTTTTGAGATTGGGTAACCTAATGCAGGAATGGATACAAAAAATGTTATACATACACAATGGAGTACTATTCAGCCATTAGAAACAATAAATTCATGAATTTAGACAAATGGATGGAGTTGGAGAACATCAGTGGAAGAGTTTTACACCCTCAGCCTCCAGTCTTTTGTAACCTGGAAGTCCACACCAGTGCACCGTACTGGCCAAGGTTTTATTGCAGAACCATTTTCTCAGAAAAAAAGAAAAGAAAACAAAAACAAAAACAAAAATAAAAATAAAAATAAACAACATATGTTAGATGGTTGAAAAAGTTTCAGCTTCATGAAATCTGAAAGATATTCCTTTGTCAGTTTATTGGTGTTTTGTGAATTACCTAAGTCATTTGACATAGGCTGGCAACTTAAGATGTTCAATCATCTTATGAACAGCTATAAAGTAAAGCCTTTTGAAAATTCTTTGTTGAATGAGTGGGTGTTGTTTTGATGGTTATATCTCAAATACTTTAAAGAGAGGGAATACCAAATTCCCATGTAAAAAGAACTCATCTCAAGCCCTCATTGGACTCACATTTTCTTAAGACCAGCTGATATTTAATGCAGGCTCTTTTTATTCACAGCAGGCTCACAATCCGTTGAGAGATGCAAGTGTCTTTATGACCCCATGAGTAATTAGCCAGATGAAATTTAACATCGGAACCAAATTTTCCAGAGCATAACCTTATTCTAGGAAGAAAATTAGCTACCCAAAAGATTTGGATCCATCTTTTTCTATTATAAAAGTACCAAATTTATTCTCAAGTAAAATATAATGAAATAAAATAATATAAATCAAGAATAAGAATGCTCCCCTAAGCCCTTTCCAGTAAAGATAATTTCCTAGTCTGTTTGAAGTCAGAATTAGCATAGTAGGTTTTCATGAACAAAAATTAAAAAATAGCAAGCAGAAAATTAGGGAGAAACTCCTAAAGAAGAATGCTTTCAAAGGGGTTGGATGGTAATAATTTCTAAATAATAAGATGGATTCTTTTATATTTTTAAAAATCTAATTCTTCAAGGACATAGGATGTTCTACTCATATAGGAGAGACAAATGAAACTAATAAGATTTGTTTTCCTTTCTGGATAAAAATTACTAGTTATTTGGCCAATAATATGTATGATTAAATATCAAGGAAAAAGAGGCATGCAAATGCTTAGTTTCTTTGTGTATAATTTTCCCTTGAAATGATAAGACACTCAGGCAAAATGGATCACTTGTTTTAATTTTTTTCATCGATCAAAAGGAAAGAACTGAAGGTATAAGTTTCTCAGTCTATGGGTGCTCTCAGTCCAGAAGTGTTTATGTCCTTGTTATTTAAGACATAAATGAATCTCAGCATCAGGGCACACCTTGCCCTGGTGTTCCCACACAGTTTCCCAAGCACTGTCCAAGTAACTAGAAGTTAACCAGACATACAGGAAACTGGCCCGTTGATCTCTATCAGAAAAGGATCAGTAACTGATGACCTTAACTATTATGAACTATGTGGAAAGCAGTCATATATTCCTCATATATTACATGTTCTAACACACATATTCAATAGTATATGTCACTCAAGGTCAGGAAGCCAGAAAATAAGGTTTATCCTTCCTTTCCAGAGTCACAGCAACATCTCTATTCCCTGTCTACTTCTGGTTTTATTTCACTGTAACAAACATTGTAGCATCTTCATTTATTCCATAGGGAAGATGTGTAGATAATAGAGACTAGCCAGGGTATAGCTCTCAGCAGCATCCAAGTACAAAACAGGGAAGTGATTAACCATTGGAGCTAAGGTTCAGTGCACGTGCCTTATGGGAGTGTTCAGGAGGCTTCCCTTTATCCTGTTGAAGCCATGGCTCATTTTGCTGCTACCATCTACAAAAGAGAAATAAATTCTTGTAAATAGAGATGACTTCTTCCTGAAATCAGAGGTAGGTAGCAGGTCTCTTGCTGCCAGCAACATGAACACTGGAGCCAGAAGTGATTTCTCTGTTTTGGATTCTTTGGGACCCTTGTTAACCAACCAAGGATTTTCTTTCTCAATCCTTAGAACAAGTCACTCAGTACAGAGCGTTTATTCATGAATCTCTCCTGCCCACCACCTCAAGCAAGTGTGTCCTGGACAACTCTGTTTATAATTTGACATTTTCTGTCCTCCAGATATGGTCTTTCTACCTCCCACTCCCCACACCACAGTTGTATCCTGAGCATCACTTGGTACAAAAACCTTCTTATGAATGTTCTGTATCAGCTAAGAGTGACACATGCTTGACTCCTTCGTGATTATTTCCTTATTGTTGCAATTCAGTGTTTTAGTTTATTGGATGGGATTACATCTTAAGTGCCACTTCTAAAGCATTATTGTAATTCTTATTTTTTTAAACTAATGAATTTATATCAGATTGGAAGAGAGAGTAAATGGCTATACATAAAATCTGATTCTTCTCTCCTTTTTAAAAACAAAATCTACCGACTTAACCCTTTTCCAGCCATTCCTTGATCTGGCTTGTGTGACATCAGATTTTGTGTAGATTATTAAAACGTGTTCCTATTTTAAGCTGTGCTTCATTGATAATATCATTATCTAAAAATTAATCCTAAAAGTATTATGACTTTTAAGAAGTACAATCACCCTGGAAAAGTAAGACTCATTCCAATGCATAAAAACTATAACATACATTAAGAACTAGTGATAAAACATAGAGAAGTCCAAGGTTATAGGGACCTTTTCCATCCCTACTGTGGACCTTGCAAGCCTGGTTTATAGTGGCACTGAAAGCAATTGCAATCAATAATAACCCTAAGAGGGTGGCCTTATTTCTGCAAAACTACTTCCATAAATTTTCGCTTAATGGAATTGAACAGAAAGTGGTTCTGAGGCATTCACAGCATCCTCTCTTTCAGGGGAGGAATGCAGTGAAAGAAGCCTTCCTAATCACCGGATTCCAAGGTTAAGGAGAGAAAGCAAATTGCCTGTCTTTGTGTTTCCTTTGATCCTGAAAGCTAGCACTGTGCTACACAACCACAGTATGGAAAGCAAAAAAAAAAAAAAAAAAAAAAAAAAAAAAAAAAAAGGTAGAAACCAGCAGACACTGTCCCCAAGGAAATCAGACAAAGCATGGGTTGGAACAAACTGAAAATGTGTCTGTCCATGAGAAAAGGAAAAATTGTCCTTTTACTCTTTCTGAAATAGAATGAAATAAACAGAATGAAATAGCAAAATGAAAGTGCGTTCAATGGTAGTGCTCAGTAGACTGTCAGTCCCAGCATAGTCACGCTGCTCTGACACACTTCTCTTTGATTCAGTATTTCAGGCAGTGGGTTCCATTTAAAACTGGTTAGGGTGTAAAAAGAAAGGTGAAGTGTCCTATTAAGCAGAATGATGCAAACATGAGAAGAAAAAGATGCCAAGGCTTATGTTACATTAGCGCCACAGACCTCTGGATACTCTATCCCTCCATGATTCTCTTTCTTCACAGAAATTACTTGATACACTAAACTGTTATCTGTGACATACTGACAGCTCTAAATAATGATTACTACACTGAAGACGAATAATGTCAGAGGAGGAAGTGTTGTTTCCAGAGCGGATCTGGGCGTTATCTGGTGACATTGCTTATGATTGGCTGACAGTGCTCAAGGACTATCCCTGGGTCTGACCTTCATGAGAATGCTGGGAAGAGTCATCCTCCACAGCTCTGAGCTGCTTATCACACCCCATCGCCCTCTCACCCCACACCTGCCACTCTCAGCTCTCTTGGGAGATAAAATCAAGAGACAATTGTGCAAGTCCACACCAAAAACTGACGTAGGTAACAGGCTTCCTTCGCCTGGAAGAGCAAGCTTGGGGCCTTCAGTTTGTCATGGTGCAGAATACTGAAAGAGAAAGCCCGGCTGGCTCTCAGTTATCACCAAAACCGATAAATTGCTACTGACTGATGCTGGAATGCCAAGATGTCTCAAAAGTGCCAGGCTGTTTATATTTCCTGCAATGCTCTTAACACTAAATTTAAAAAGATACTGAACAGCATTAGACCTGACAGAGGGTAAAAAAAAACAGTATCAATAAAATGACTCAGAAGTTGAAGGAAGTCTCAGCTTTAAACATCAAGCCCAAATTGATCTGTAGACAGAGAAAGACTCCCTCTTTGACAAATAAAATGCAGCCAAAAGCTCATCGATAGAGACAAAAGATGAACTCATTACAGTGCCCATGAAGCTGTCTGATAAACTGCAGGGCAGATACAAAGGTTTTTGTTAAAAGAGTGGCCTTGAGAAAGCCTTGCCTTCTTCCATCTGCCATTTGCAGCCTACAGGAACATTCCTTAGTAAGACACGCACAAGGCACAAGAGGAAATGAAGGATTGAGTTAGTGCGGGAGACAGAAAGCTTTGGATCACTCAAAGGCATTGCCTGGAATGTCTCAAGTTTGTCATAGGCCAACCCTTAACAATAGGGCAAATATCTCCAAACATTAGCTATGAGAAGAATAACATTTGGCAGACCCAAAACTTAGCTAACCATTTATTTAAAATTCTTTACATCTGTGAAGGATAGTTCTGAATGGGCCAAGCCAAGTGTCCTATAGAAGGAATATAATGCTCACTGATTGTCAGAACACCCATTTCTTCCTAGTTGACTCAAACATCCCTTGCATGTTATGCATCCTCCACAGACCCCTGGTCTGTTTGTGGGGTCAAAGTAGTCAGGTTTGTGTAGCTCTATAATTATTCCAACTCTTTTAGTTTAGACAAATTCACCTCAAGCTATTTACTGATTTGTGGCGGGAAATTATGCGTGCTCTATGATTCAAAATGGAATAGCTACTTTGAAATGGAAGGAGAGAGAGAGAGAGAGAGTGAGAGAGAGAGAGAGAGAGAGAGAGAGAGAGAGAGAGAGAGAGAGAGAGAGAGAGAGAGGGGGACATGCGGATTCCCTGCCATCTCCATCATCAAGGGGACACCTGTGGAGGACAAAGAGCCTGCAGCTGAGTTCTCCTTAGTTACCTGTTGCCACAGTTCTATTCAATAGCAGAGCAGTATGGAATTTGCAAGGGAATTGGAAAGGAATATTTTGTTTCAGAGCCCTCCTATCAACCAGTTCACATTTTCAGAACTGTAACATAGGCTGAGACCCTTTTTGATTCCTCAAATCCCTGCAAAGGGGTCATTCTAAATAACTGGCCTGGTACTCCCTAATATCTACAAGCTGTTCAAGCTGGTCTTCAAATTATGGTAAATCCCATGCTTCAGCATCCACAGTGTTGTATATAATCAACAGGAGTCAGATGTCTGGCTCCCTGTCCCTTGTAAGAGACCACATCTGAATCAGAATCCTAAAGATCTCTCCTACTCATGACTTTCTCTTCTTCATCTCAGGGCACAACGCCATTAAATATCTTGCACATTTAATGTTGCCTGGGCAATAGCATCTTTAGAGAACTGAGGTAGCAACAGTTCATGTCCAAAAAAATTGCAGATGGCTACCAGGTTTTGATTTGAATATTTACAGATTCTAAAAAAAAAAAAAATTACAGAAAAAGTGAGCACCTCCTTATTGAAATGTCGGTGAAGCATTAGTAACATATAGCAGGGCTTTCTTGTTGAAAGCCATGTGGGACTTAAATAATTTTCCTGTTTGAACGTGGACCTGAAGAGGAGGCAGAAGTCATTGTGGTTTTTCACGAATTCCAATAATGTCACAGAGGAATCTATATTGGTCCATGAATATTACTGGGCCCTGAGGAAGGACATCAATGGATACTCAGAAGTATTTATGGGGGATGTTTTATAGGGAGTTGGAGAAGACTGGGCAAAGGTCCATATGGATAGAGCAGCAATCCCCTGGGATACTTACAGAGCATTGGCTGTAAACCAACAGTGAATAAAGCACATTAAATATAGTATACACATAAACACAGAACCAAGATGTAATCTATCTGACACGTCTGAGAAAGAGATACCATTCCCCTTGCTAACCACGAAATAGTCTAAGCTTGAACTGTTTGCTTAATTTAACAAGTAATGCAACTGTTTGCAAACAGTCACATGTAAGCTTCCGTCTGTCATTCATCAAGCTCTGGGAAAACTACAACCCACAGTCTTCTGTCCTTTGAACATGATATCAAATCCCATGTGTTTTTAGATCAGCAATGTGTTGAGTGGTGAGAGACAAGGGTTCTTTCTCTAAAAGGTAAAAGCACAATTTTTCTAATCAGTCTCAACCATAGCTTGAAACTCAGGAATGCAGGAGGGGAATGTGATTTGTTGGCTATTCTCCAGAACCTCCACGAATTTTTTGTTGAAGGGGAGGTTTGTGAGCAGAATGGACAGCCAGGTAGTGGAGTTAGGTTGAGTGAAGAGATCACATCTCCCCTGAAACACTGCTTCTCAGTTGACATGGGACACACTCCTCATCACAATGTGAACTGGTGCTGATGTCCTTTCTAACAGTGGTGTCAATCCCAGGGAAGTTCAAAGGCATTTGTGCTGCCAGCATCCTAACTAATCAAGAGCTGTAGACTTTTGCTTTCTACAAAGCCTTATTTATTGTGGTAAGATTTTATATCAGTTTCTGCTTATGTACAACCTAGGCCTGCAAAAAAAAGGCTGTTCATTAGAACAAAATAGCCACTGGATATTTCTGGGAAAATTTGTTCTGCTTTTACAGTTCTGGAATAATTGTGCTACTGTCCTCTATAAAAGCTGCATTGCCAGTTTTCTTCTATGTTAGATTTCTGCCCCTTTATCTTACTCTTTTGTTTTTTTTTAATCTATTACAACACAGACCATGGCAGTTGGCATAGAAAGTGAGCCAAGGAAATACCTGTGATGGAATTCTAGAACTGGATCTCTCCAAAGATCTGATCACATCCAGGGACAGTGACAATACATGACATACCCAGAATTGAATCTATCAGAGCATGTTTCTGAAATATAGGGGTGAAAGACAGGAGAGAAGACTGAATGTTGGGTCTTGCTGCAACATTAGAACCTAGGCAGTGTGAGTCAGAGGTGACTCTGAATGATTTGAAATTTGCTGGGTTTTGCAAACTGTCTTGAAGATTTTGGTGGTGGTGGTGGTGGTGGGTTTTGTTTTTTGGTTGTTTTTTTTTTTTTTTTTTTTTTGTTTTGTTTTGTTTTTCAAGACAGGGTTTCTCTATATAGCCTCGGCTGCCCTGGAACTCACTTTGTAGACCAGGCTGGCCTCAAACTCAGAAATCCATCTGCCTCTGCCTCCCAAGTGCTGGGATTAAAGGCATGTGCCACCACTGCCTGGCTTGTCTTGAAGTTTTTTAAACAAAATAAGAATTCAGCTAGGGCTTTGACAGCCAGTGGGTTTCTGTGTTAGCACAGAAACATCTTCTATAGTCTTAGGGCAAAGCACATCAAAAAGAAAGCCGAGGATTTGATCATAAAGATAGGAGGTAAATGGAGAATCAATATGTAATTTGAAAATTCATTATTTACCGAAGTCCCTCATAAGGATTAATGGCTCTTGGAGATTAGAGATAGATAGAAACTGTCTCTGCATTAAGCAAAGGCACAAGGAGAAGCCCTTCCAAGCCGTCATTTCCAGCGGCACATCTCTAGAATACCCGGAGAACAGATCTTAGTGCTGGAGAGCTACAGTCTTTAACCAAGGTATTTAGTCCTGACGCTGTGGCCATCACTGGGCTACTTACTATAGTACAAGAGAGTTCTAAATGTAAATATTGTTCCAGGTGACACCTAGAGCTAAGAGAAGGGTGCTTCATAGCTTTCAGAAACATACACAGGACTGGCTTTGTACTTCAGCACAAGCAGTCAGACACAAATAACCTTGGGAGTGACCTTCAAGCAATGAGAGGACCGAGTGAATGGAAAAATGCCCCTGAGTGATGAGAGTTGCTTAGAAGGATTCTGCTCACCTCTCAGCAGTGCTCCATTAACGGAGCCCAACTGCCTTCGGCAGCAGAAGGAAAAATATTCACTCATATTAGCGTCGCTCCTTTCTCAGTCATTCAGCTCTATTCCTCCCTAATTTCTGGTTTTCAAGATCATCTCTCAGATGAATTCCCTGCTCTGGAGAGTCTTCGCAGGAGAGGCTTCCACTCGTGCTTCTAGTGGAGACTAAACTAAAACCATCCAATTTCACTGTCTCTCTGACACCCCCACTGCTTTGACAAATGGAGTAGCCACTCCTACTGGAAGGTTAGACAGGTTGAGAGAGAGAGAGAGAGAGAGAGAGAGAGAGAGAGAGAGAGAGAGAGAGAGAGAGATTTATTATTTAGAGCACCTGTGGTATCAGTCTGGGTTAACTGCCAGGTTGCAGATTTCTCCTGCTTAGCAGAATCTCACCATAAAACTTGGATGCCCAAAATCTACCATCACAGCCAAGACAAGTCGTTGCTATGGGAATATTTAATGTTGACTGAGATGACATATTTTTAGAAAAAAAAAATTCCTCCTGGGAGCAAACTTGAAAGCATTAGAAGGAGTATACCTCACAGACCTATAATTTTTCACCTCTCAGAGACCCGTACCCAGCTCCTGCCATCATTAATACAGCTTTAGGAGCATTTCAAGTTGTCCCTGGTGAGCTGTCTGCTGCTAGTTCTAATCACCACCTTCTAAGAAACATGAAGTGCAAGAGCGTCTAAAAGCTTAGATCAATGAGTCATGAAGAAGCTAAATGGAACGCCTAGACTCCAGAGCGCGGTGCAGCATGGGAGCGCTGACTGGTGCTCGCGGAGGCACAGCAGTGGGAATAACACTTAGCATTTTGCAGTTCTTAGCTGTAAAACACTGAAGTGTGTGTGTGTGTGTGTGTGTGTGTGTGTGTGTGTGTGTGTGTGTGTGTATGGTCTATAGCCAGCCTTTAAAGTATGTGTTCTTGCCCTTATTTTCGAAAAAGATATAACATAGTTTTTAAAATGCATTCTTCTCTCATATACTACATCCCAACTGCAGTTTCCCCTCCTCCTTCTCCTATCAGCCCCCCGACCCCCAGCCTCTCCTCTCCCTCAGAGTCATTCTCCCTCTGCTCTGCCTTTCTTTTCAGAAAGGGCAGGCATTTATCCCAGGGATAG
The DNA here is from genome assembly GCA_964023405.1 of Apodemus agrarius. NCBI lineage: Eukaryota > Metazoa > Chordata > Mammalia > Rodentia > Muridae > Apodemus > Apodemus agrarius. Next base: position 132,253,703 of record OZ030009.1, on the reverse strand, counting down.
CAACCAAACGTGGCATGTGGAGTTGCAATAAAATTAGGCACGTACATCTACTACCACTGTTAGAAGAAGCCCTACAAGAAGACCAAGCTATATAACTGTAACATATATGCAGAGTGCCTGTCAGACCCATACAGGTTCCCTGATGGTCACCTCAGTCTCTGTGAGCTTCTATGAGTTCTAATTAGTTGATTCTGTGGGAATTCTGTGTGTGTGTGTGTGTGTGTGTGTGTGTGTGCGCGCGCGCGCGCGCGCACACACACACACACACACACACACACACACGCACGGTATCCTTGCCCTATGTGGCTCCTGTAATCTTTCCTCCTGGTCTTCAGTCTTCTGCAGTATTTCCCGAATCCCAACTGTCAGAGGGTGTCTGTATCTGCTCCCATCACTTGCTACATGAAGCCTCTCTTCTAGGTTCTTTTCTACTAACAGCAGAGTATTATAAGAAATCGCTTCAGTGATTTTTCCTCCAATCATATTTGGTTTTATCTTAGGTCTCTGGGCTGTGAAGCCTCTGGTTCCTGACACTCCAGCCAGTGTCAGAGGTGGACTCCCACTCATGAAATGGGTCTCAAGATGGACCAGTCATTGGTTCACCAGTCCCACAACTTCTTTGCCAACTTTACCCCAGAACATCTTGCAGACAGGATAAATTGTAGCTAAAAGATTTTGTGGCTGGGTTGGTGTCCCAAACCCTCCACTGGAAGGCTTACCTGGGTATAGAAGACTGTAAGAGACTCCAGGATCTCTTCTCTGCTGACCAATGTATCTGAACTGTTGTTTACCTGGGCTGGAGCAACGACTGCCTTCTGTTAGAGTGACATCCCTGACCAGTAAGAAGGATGCTTTCTGGAGTCAGCAGATTCAGGTCACAACAACTTAGAAAATCTTTGTGATTTATGGCTGCAGTGCTTACAGTATAGACACTGCCCTGTGAGGAAAGATACAGGAAACGATTCCCAACATCAATGTTTTCTTTGGAATTACCTTCTGCAGTTTGTATCTCGGAGAAAACAGCAACAACAACAACAACAACAACTTGGTAGCTTGCTTCGCCTGAGAAGATGCTATCACCCTTGACTAAATAATACAGGGAGACTGTGTGTGTTAGGATCCGTTCCCGTGAAGAGGTACCATGACCACAACACTTCTAATAAGGAAACTATTTCATTGAGGCTGGCTTGCAGTTTCAGAGGCTTAGTCCATGATCATCCCAGTGGGAAGCATGGTGGATCCAGGCAGATATGTATTGGAGAAGAGTTCTACATCTGAATTGGCAGGCAGCAGGAAAAGACATTGACACTGGAGCTGCCTTGATTTCTGAAACCTCAAACCCCAACCCCAGTGACACACTTCTGCCAACAAGGCTCCATCTCCAGGGATGCCACTCCCTATGAGTCTATGGGGACAATTTTTGTTCAGTCCACTACAGAGACAGGCATGCATTCTTTTTTTTTAATTTTTATTTTCTATATTCTATGTTTACATTCCAAAGGCTTTCCCCTTTCCCAGTTCCCCCCCACCATACGTCCCATAATTCCTCTCCCCCCCAACCATTCCCCAATCATCCCCCCCATGATTTCTCTGTTCTGGGTCTACAAAACTGGATCCAATCTTTTCAGGCCCAGGGTCCTCTCCTTTCTTCTTCTTGAGAATCATTTGACTTGCTAATTGTGCCTTGAGTATTTAGGGCTTCTGGGCTCAATAATATCCACTTATCAGTGATTGCATTTCATGTGTATTCTTTTGTGATTGTTTATAGCAGCCTTGTTTATAATAGCCAGAAATTGGAAGGAGCCCAAATACCCCTCAAAGGAGGAATGGATACAGAAAATGTGGTATATTTATACAATGAAATACTACTCAGCAATTAAAAATAATAAATTCATGCAATTTGTAGCTAAATGGTTAGATCAGGCATGCATTCTTGACCACATTAGAGTGAAGCTCCTATCATATACTCTGAGTCAGGCTGCAAGATCAGATGGCGATTATCAAATATTACACACTTGATTGTAAGCAAAGTTCAATAGATTCTTCTGAAAATAAAAACTGAGTCTTTGTTTTCTGTGTGTTCTCAATATGATTTAAAGATACTTTAAAAAATAAATCCCTGCGCCGGGCGTGGTGGCGCACGCCTGTAATCCCAGCACTTGGGAGGCAGAGGCAGGTGGATCTCTGAGTTCGAGGCCAGCCTGGTCTACAGAGTGAGTTCCAGGACAGCCAGGGCTACACAGAGAAACCCTGTCTCGAAAAATCAAAAAAAAAAAAACTGAGTCTTTGTTTTCTGTGTGTTCTCAATATCATTTAAAGATACTTTAAAATAAATCCCTGCTCACCACTTCTGCCTATCTTTGTGTGGAGTGGTTCTTTCAGGAGCTTCTTACACTGTTCTATAAGCCATTTCTTTTTATGATTTTAAGAGTTTTGAACATTATGGAGAACTGACGGTTCTGTAATTTGAAGCAGAAACATTTTTCCTAGTTGTCTTTAGTCATTCATAGACCAGGTTGTACAAAGTGCTATTTTGCAATTTAATTTAAAATGGAAAAGATGTGTAACTTAATTAACCACTTTCTTTTCTTTTGAAGTTTGAGTTTATTTGTGGAGAGTACTGGGGAAGTAATTTTGTTGAGTAGTTTTTGTCAACCTGTCAAGAACTAGAGTCACCTTGTGTATTGACTGCTTATGTGTGTCAAGTTGACATAAATTAGAGTCATCGGAGAGAAAGAGTCTCGGTTGAGGAAGTGTCACCATGAGAACCAGCTTTAAGGCATTTTCTCAATTAGTGATCAGTAGAGGGGGGCCTAGTCCCTTGTAGGTGGTGCCAATCCTTGGCTCGTGATGCTGTAAGAACTTGGGCTGAATAAACTGTGTGAAACACACTAGTAAACAACACCCCTCCATGGCCTTTGAATCGCCTCCTGCCTCCAGGTTTCAGTCCTGCTTGAATTCCAGTCCCGACTTCTTTCAATAATGAACAGCAATATGGAAGTACAAGCCAATTAAACTCTTTTTTCGGCAACCTGAGTTTTGGTCATCTCAACAGATGCATTTCCTCTGTTAGACTGGCTTTTCAGAATAGCTGAAGCCTTGTCTTTATTGCTCATTGATGAAGGATGGACCCACCCCATTGCGAGTTGTACAATACCTAAGTAGGTAGCTCTGGGTTGTACAGAGAGGGTAACTAAACAAATCAGAGGAAAGCAACCTAAGAAGCAGCATTCCTTTTTGGTCTCTGCTTCATTTCCTGCCTTGAGCTCTATCTAGCCTTTCCTTCTGTTGATGATGGATTATAAAGGGAATGGGAAAATAAGACCTTTCTTCCCCAGTTAGTCTTCATCAGTGACTTAGTCAGGGCTTTATTGCCGTGGAGAGGCACCGTGATAACTCTGTAAAGGAAAAAAAAAGTTAATTGGGACTGGCTTGCAGTTTAGAGGTTTAGTTCATTATTATCAAGGCAGCAAGCATGGCAGTGTCCAGGCAGTGTACAGGCAGTGTCCAGGCAGTGTACAGGCAGTGTCCAGGCAGTGTCCAGGCAGTGTCCAGGCAGTGTCCAGGCAGTGTCCAGGCAGTGTACAGGCAGTGTACAGGCAGTGTCCAGGCAGTGTCCAGGCAGTGTCCAGGCAGTGTCCAGGCAGTGTCCAGGCAGTGTCCAGGCAGTGTCCAGGCAGTGTCCAGGCAGTGTCCAGGCAGTGTCCAGGCAGTGTCCAGGCAGTGTCCAGGCAGTGTACAGGCAGTGTACAGGCAGTGTACAGGCAGTGTACAGGCAGTGTCCAGGCAGAATGCATATGAGGAGAGAGAAGAAGCCGAGAGTTCGACATCAGGCCCAGCAGGCAGCAGGGAGAAAGAATGATGTGGGGCCTGTCTTCAGCAATGGAAGCCTCAAAGCCCCAAAACCTCAAATGTGACACTCTAGTGACACATTTCTTCCACCAAGACCGTTTCTACTCCAATAAGGCCACAGCTCCTAATCATGCCACTCTCTGTGAACCCTGGAGGCCATTTATATCAGATGACCACAGTCTGTACTTAAACTGAGCATCAGAAAGCAAATTAAGACAGTATTCTTGGGAAAGCATTCTTTTTTTTAAATTTTTTATTCGATATATTAATTTACATTTCATATGATTTCCCCCTTTCCAGGCTTCTCCCTCCCCACAAGTCCCATAAACCCTCTTCCCTCCCCTTGTTCCCCCATTCACCCCTTCCCTCTTCCCTGTTCTGCTATTCCCTACGCTGCTGCATTAAGCCTTTCCAGAGTCAGCGCCCCTTCCTTCCTTCTTCTTAGACATCATTTGATATGTGGATTGTGTCTTAGGTATTCCAGTCTTCTAGGCTAATATCCGCTTATCAGTGAGTGCATACCTTGAGTGTTCTATTGAGACTGGGTTACCTCACTTAGGATGATGTTCTCCAGCTCCATCCATTTGTCTAAGAAGTTCATGGATTTATTGTTTCTAATGGCTGAATAGTACTCCACTGTGTATCCATTTTTTATCCATTCCTCTACTAAGGGACATCTGGGTTCTTTCCAGCTTCTGGCTATTATAAATAGGGCTGCAATGAACAAAGTGGAGCAGGTATCCTTATTGCATGCTGGGGAATCTTCTGGGTATATGCCCAGGAGTGGTATAGCAGGGTTCTCCGGAAGTGTCCTGTCCAGTTTTCTGAGGAACCACCAGACTAATTTCCACAGTGGTTGTACCAACTTGCAATCCCACCAGCAGTGGAGGAGTGTTCCTCTTTCTCCACATCTTTGCCAAAACCTGCTGTCTCCTGAGTTTTTAATCTTAGCCATTCTGACTGGTGTGAGGTGAAATCTCAGGGATGTTTTGATTGCATTTCCCTAATGACTAATGATGTTGAACATTTCTTAAGATGCTTCTCAGCCATCTGAATTTCTGCAGGTGAAAATTCTTTGTTTAGCTCTGTACTCCATTTTTTAATAGGGTTGTTTGGCTCTCTGGAGTCTAACTTCTTGAGTTCTTTGTATATATAGGCTATGCTATAAAGTAGCTCATTCAATTTCCCTACTCCTAATGAATTTTAGTTTTTAGTTTTCAATTTTAATTTCTTGAAGTGGATATAATGTGAGATATGATTGCCAAATATTATCTTGCTTTAAACTTCTATTTAGGTATTTTAGACTAACAATAGGAAATTCTGTTTCCCTTGAGAATTTAAGTTGATACCTTTATCATGTAAACATTTCCACATATGTGTTTTCTGCTTTCAGACACTATTTTGTTTAATTGACAGTTAATAAGACTGTGTGTGTGTGTGTGTGTGTGTGTGTGTGTGTGTTCACATCAACACAATTATTCACATTTTAGTGGGTATTTAGGATAAATCTTATTCATTTTCTTAATATTAACTTTAAATTATGTATATAGGTTTAAATCAATAAAGTAAAACAAAATATTGAAGTTTGATAGTTTAACTTGAACAGTTTTGATTGATTTTTCCATCCAATCTATCCAAAATTTTATTGACACCATTTTCACCATTTAGACTTCATATATCTTGTGAAAACAATTCTTAGGTATGTAATTGTTGCTGCCCTTATGAATGCTGTTTTTTATCTCCCAAAGTATTTACCTTTATTTTGGATTATAAAAGTATTGATTTTTACATTTTGATTATAACTTGCTAAGTTACTCATCTTGTTGTTTCACTGATTATATTTAATTTCAAGATACCCTGCTATATTTAAAAAATAACCCTCTCTTTCTTTTAACATGTATGGCTCAGATTGCTCTGGTTTGTTTGTTTGTTTTCTGAAAGACTGACTGATTCCACCAATGCAGTATTAATGATGCTGTAGTTATTATTACCTTTTTCCAGTTTTCCTAGCATAGAAAATATGTGTCCTTATTAATTAAGATGCTGTTGTTGATTTGCCTTTATGTTTCTGAGATAAATCCCATTTAATCACGATGCATCTTTTAAAATGAATTTCTGATTTAGCTTGCTAATAGCTTATTTATAGCTTTACATCAATATGTGTGAGTGGGATTAGACTGTGATTAAGTTATTCATGTGTTTGTAATTGTTGCAATGATTGCCTGATGTGGGATCAATTTTATATTCCCATTGTGAAATTCATCTGAAAGTATTTCTTGTTTAAAGCCCTAAACAGCTTAGATGGTGATAGCACTCTTTTCTTTTTAATTAACAAAATCATAGTTTCATTGTACATAAAAATTTCAAAGTATAGTCTTATACAAAGCAGATATGTATGATAAGGTTGGTTAGAGTAAAAAGTGTTTGCTTTCAGGAATAAAGTAATATGGGATGAAAATACAATATGAATTTCTTCTAATTGAATTATGTAGGTCCTGTTTGCTCAAAATATTTCAAGAGTTGTGGCTTTTTGGTTAAGACCTGTGATTTTTGATGAAATCAAGGCATGATGTCGATTCATCCCACTTGGATTAATTTGTTTATCTAATCTTCCTGACCTGAAACATAAAGGTCTGGTTATCAACAGGAAATAGACTTAAGGATTCTTAGTGAGGGGACAGTGAAACCACGGAAGTAAATGCCTTGACTACTCCATGGATAGAAAAAATAACTCATTGTGGTAACAAGCAGCAGGTCTGCCTCCAAGAATAGAAGAAAGCAATGTGGTGGTTAAAGCAAGCAGACTTTATAACATTCAATGGGGTAAAGTCTCTGAGTTGATAGAGGCTATTCGCTTTAATTAGAAACTAGTTACCCTTTCCTGAGGTAGTTGAACATTGGTTGGATAACGGAGGTAGTTTTTTTTCCTGATAAACAGAAATCTGCCTCAGGAATTCTAAGTTTAGGCTCTGCTTGCCCTATAACAATCCTTCTACCCTTCTGCTTACCTTGTCCTTCTGCTTAGAAAATTGTTATCTGCACTGTCATTGGGGAGGGAGCTAGTTTGGACTTAACAATAATCACTGGAAGTATTAAAGGGGTATGGAAGGACCTAATGTCTTATTGCACATTCAGTGATCAAAAGAGTTAACTTTCTACAAGAAAAGTATTAAATACATTCCACGCTCATATTCCTCATCTAACTATGCAATTATGACATGGTTATGTCTCTTAGTCACTTGAAACAGTAAAATGTTGAGTAAGTCATGGAAATAATATGGCATCTGAGTTTATACTGGTCCCTTCTTGCAAAAAGTATGGAGTTTTAGCAAATCTACATGATTTTGTTTCACAGTGATGGAAATAGCATGCTTTGTGCTTTGAAGGTTTGAAGGTTTGTAGTAAAAAGTCTGAATTGTGTACTTCCACTCATGCAGCTACTTTGGTTTGTCTGTTTGTGCAATGCTGTAGCTCAAATGCAAGTGTCCTGTAAGGTATGCAAGAACTTTCTACTAATCAAGGGCCCCCAAATCTCAGAAAGCAAATGTATGTGGTTGTCTGTTCCTTTCAAAGGACATGAAAACTCAGAGTGATCTTGAAAATGTAAACCTAGAAATGTAGATTTTATCTATGGTTTAAAATTGGAATATAAAACACTATATAAATTCTTCAGTATTTTAAAAAGATTTTTATAATTAAAGTTATTTTCCCAATGACTTAAGCTTTACGTGTATGTACTTGTTTTCTCTCAACTAGATTATATCACTTTTCAGTTTGTCTATAAGTTTTAGTTTTTCTTAAAGAACTCCAGGAGAATATGGGCCATCAGACAGAAACCAATAAAGAGGAAATGAGAAAATCAGTTAAAGAAATGCAGGAGAACTTGAAACAACAGGCAGACGTCATGAAAGAGGGAGCACAAAAATATATTAAAGAATTACATGAAAACACAAACAAACAAATGATGGAACTGAGCAAAACCATCCAAGATCTGAACACAGACGTAGAAACAACTAAGAAATCACAAAAGGAGGCAACCTTGGAGATAGAAAACCTTGGGAAGAAATCAAGGGTCGTAGATGCAAACATAAACAACAGAATACAAGAGATAGAAATAAGAATCTCTGATGCTGAAGATAACATAGTAACCATTGACTCCACAGTCAAAGAAAACGCAAAATCCAAAAGGCTTGTAACCCAAAACATCCAGGAAATCCAGGACACAATGAGAAGACCAAACCTAAGGATTATAGGGATAGATGAGAGTGAAGATCTACAACTTAAAGGGCCAGCAAATATCTTTAACAAAATTATGGAAGAAAACTTTCCTAACTTAAAGAGAGAGATGCCCATGAATATACAAGAAGCCTACAGAACTCCAAACAGACTGGACCAGAACAGAAACACCTCCCGTCACATAATAATCAAAACCCCAAATGTACTAAACAAAGAAAGAATATTAAAGGCAGTAAGAGAAAAGGGCCAAGTAACATATAAAGGAAGACCTATCAGAATCACACCAGACTTCTCTCCAGAAACCATAAAAGCTAGAAGATCCTGGGCAGACCTCATACAGACCCTAAGAGAAAACAAATGTCAGCCAAGACTACTATACCCAGCAAAACTCTCAATCAACATAGATGGAGAAATCAAAATATTCCATGACAGGACCAAATTTACACAATATCTTTCCACTAACCCAGCTCTACAAAGGATAATAGGAGGAAAACTCCAACACAAGGAAGGAAATGGCACCCAAGAAAAAGCAAGACAGTAAACTTCTTCCATCAAACTCAAAGGAAGATAACTACTCAAAAACAAAAATAACATCAAAAATGTCAGGAAGTAATAATCTCTATTCCTTAATATCTCTTAACATCAATGGACTCAACTCCCCAATAAAAAGACATAGACTAACAGACTGGATACGGAAACAGGACCCTACATTTTGCTGCTTACAGGAAACACACCTCAGAGTCAAAGACAAACACTACCTTAGAGCAAAAGGATGGAAGACAATTTTGCAAGCAAATGGTCACAGGAAGCAAGCTGGAGTAGCCATTTTAGTATAAGATAAAATTGACTTTCAACCCAAAATCATCAAAAGAGACACAGAAGGTCACTTCCTGCTAGTCAAAGGAAGAATCCACCAAGAGGAACTCACAATTCTAAACATCTACGCTCCAAATGTAAGGGCACCCTCATTTGTAAAAGAAACCTTACTAAAGCTCAAAGCACACATTGCACCTAACACAATGATTGTGGGGGACCTCAATACTCCACTATCTACAGTGGACCGACCAGGAAAACAGAAACTAAACAGAGACACTGAGAAACTCATCGAAACTTTGGAGCAATTGGATTTAACAGATATATATAGAACATTTCACCCTAAAGCAAAAGACTATACCTTCTTCTCAGCCCCTCATGGTACCTTCTCCAAAATCGACCATATAATTGGACACAAGACAGATCTCAACAAATATAAAAAGATCGAACTAATCCCATGCCTCTTATCAGATCACCATGGAGTAAGAGTGTTCTTCAATAGCAACAAAAACAACAGAAAATCCCCATACGCTTGGAGGCTGAACAATATTCTACTCAATATTCTTCCTTAGTCCAGGAAGAAATAAAGAAAGAAATCAAAGAATTCTTAGAACTTAATGAAAATGAAGGCACAACATACCCAAATCTATGGGACACAATGAAAGCAGTGCTTAGAGGAAAACTCATAGCCCTGAGTGTCTCCAAAAAGAAACAGGAGAGAGCATATACTAGCAACTTAATGGCGCACTTGAAAGCTCTGGAACAAAAAGAAGCAATTTCACCCAGGAGGAGTAGAAGACAGGAAATCATCAAACTCAGGGCTGAAATCAATCAAGTTGAAACAAAGAGAACCATACAAAGAATCAACAAAACCAGGAGCTGGTTCTTTGAGAAGATCAACAAGATAGATAAACCCCTAGCCAGACTTACTAAAGGGCACAGAGACAGTATTCAAATTAACAAAATTAGAAATGAAAAGGGAGATATAACAACAGAAACTGAGGAAATTCAAAAAATCATCAGATCCTACTACAAAAACCTATACTCAACACAACTGGAGAATCTGGAGGAAATGGACAATTTCCTCGACAGTTACCAAATACCAAAATTAAACCAGGATCAAATAGATCGTCTAAACAGACCCATAACCCCCAAAGAAATAGAAGGGGTCATAGACAGTCTTCCAACCAAAAAGAGCACAGGACCAGATGGTTTTAGTGCAGAATTCTATCAGACCTTCAAAGAAGTCCTGATACCGATACTCTTCAAATTATTCCACAAAATAGAAACAGAAGGAACACTAGTTTTTCTTCCTTCAAATAATTAGTTTCTATAGATACATAGTAGCTTTTTTGTTCTTTCTAACCAGGTAACTTGTGATTGTATATTCATTTTTTGTCTTCCCTATTTTTATTCTCTCACTTTTACCTGCTTTGTGAAATGAAGCTTGCTTAGTTAATTCCTTCTCCTTCTTGTTTTAATTATTTATGTTAACAACCACAATTTTCTGACAATTATTCAAAAGTTTTTCTATATATTGTTTTTTGTATAGTGATAATCACTTATAAGGTAGATTCTTTCATTTTCTTTTATTTCCTGAGGAGATTTTCATAACAAAGTTTTACCTGAAGAGACTGAAAGAAGGGTGTTACTCTTTGCATTGGTTGTAATTGTTGTATATTTTTTAATGTTTCTTAGACATATTCATTATTTATATTTCAAATTATTTTCCCTGGTTCCACCCTCCCTGAAATTCCAATAAGTCCTCTCCCCAATCCCTGTTTCCAATCTACCCCCTCCTGCTTCCCTGTTCTGGTATTCCCCTAAACTTCTGAATCAAGCCTTTCCAGGAGAAGGGGCCAAACCTTTCTTTTTGTGCATCATTTGGTATTGTGAATTGTATCTTGGGTATTCCAGGCTTCTGGGTTAATATACACTTATCAGTGAGTGCATACCATTTGTGTAATTTTGTGATTGGGTTACCTAACTTAGGAAGATATTTTCCAGTTCTACCCATTTGCCTAAGTATTTCATGAATTCTTAGTACTCTTAGCTGAGTAGTAGTCCTTAATGTAAATATACAACAATTTCTGTATCCATTCCTCCATTGAGGAACATCTGGGTTCTTTCCAGCTTTTGGCTTTTATAAATAGGGCTGCTATGAACATAGTGGAGCATGTGTTCTTATTACATACTGGGGAATCCTCTGGGTATATGCCCAGGAGTGGTATAATAGGCTCCTCTGGTAGTATCATACCCAGTTTTCTGAGGAAACTGCCAGATTGATTTCCAGAGTGGTTGTACCAGCTTGCAATCCAACCAGTAGTGGAGGAGTGTTCCTCTTTCTCCACATTCTTGCCAGCACCTCCTGTCTCCTGAGTTTTTGGTCTTAGTCATTCTGACTGGTGTGAGGTGAAATCTTAGGGCTGTTTTGATTTGCATTTCCCTGATAGCTAAGGATGTTGAGCATTTATTTAGGTTCTTCTCAGCCATTCAATATTGCTCAGGTAAAAATTCTTTGTTTAGCTACCTTTGTTAGCTAAAACTCATTTTTAATAGGGTTATTTGGTTCTCTGGAGTCGAACTTCTTGAGTTCTTTATATATTTAGGATATTAGCCCTCTGTTGTATGTAGGGTTAGTAAAGATCTTTTCCCAATATGTTGGTTGCCGTTTTGTCCTTTTGGCAGTGCCCTTTGCCATACAGAAACTTTTTAATTTTATGAGGTCCCATTTGTCAGTTCTTGATCTTAGAGCATAAGCTATTGGTGTTCTGCTGAGGAAATGTTCCCCTGTGCCCATGTGCTCAAGGCTCTTGCCCAGTTTTTTTTTCTATTAGTTTCAGTGTGCCTGGTTTTATGTGAAGGTCCTTGATCCACTCGGAATTGAGCTTAGTACAAGGAGATAAGGATGGATCGATTTGCATTCTTCTGCATGCCATCCTTCAGTTGAACAAGAACCATTTGTTGAAAAGGTTATCTTTTTTTCCACTGGATGGTTTTAGCTCCTTTGTCAACGATCAAGTGACCATAGATGTGTGGGTTAATTTCTGGGTCTTCAATTCTATTCCATTGATCTACCTGCCTGTCACTGTACCCAATAACATGCAGTTTTTAACACTATTGCTCTGTAGTACTGCTTGAGATCAGGGATACTGATTCCCCCAGAAGTTCTTTTACTGTTGAGAATAGTTTTCACATTCCTGTTTTTTTTTTCTTATTCCAGATGAATTTGAGCAGTATTCTTTCTAACTCTATGAAGAATTGAATTGGGATTTTGATGGGGACTGCATTAAATATGTGTATTGCTTTTGGCAAGATGGCCATTATTTTTATTATATTAATCCGGCCCATTTATGAGCATAGGAAATCTTTCCATCTTCTGAGGTCTTCTTCGATTTCTTTTTTCAGAGACTTGAAGTTCTTGTCATACAGATCTTTGACTTGTTTGGTTAAAGTCACACCAAGATACTTTATATTGTTTGTGGATCTTGTGAAGGGTGTCATTTCCCAAATTTCTTTCACATCCTGTTTAACCTTTGAGATTTGACTTGCTTGAGTTAATTCTATATCCAGCCATGTTGCTGAAGTTATCAGCTATAGGAGTTCTCTGGTGGAGTTTCTTGGGTCACTTAAGTATAGTATCATATCATCTGCAAATAGTGATAACGTGACTTCTTCCTTTCCAATTTGTATCCATTTGATCTCCTTTTGTTGTCTAATTGCTCTAGCTAGAACTTCAAGTAGTATTTTGAAAAAAATATGGAGAGAGAGGGCAGCCTTGTCTAGTCCCTGATTTTGGTGGGATTGGTTCAAGTTTCTGTCCATTTAGTTTGATGTTTTTAGTTGTTGATGTTGCTAAATATTGCTTTCACTATGTTTAGGTATGGGCCTTGAATTCCTGTTCTTTCCAAGACTTTTAGATGAAAGGATGCTGAATTTTGCCAAATGCTTTTTTACCATCTAATGAAATGACCATATGTTTTTTTTCTATGAGTTGGTTTATATAGTGTATTATATTGATGGATTTCCATATACTGAACCATTCCTGTATCCCTGGGATGAGGCCTACTTGATCATGGTGAATGATTATTTTGATGTGTTCTTGGATTCAGTTGGCAATGATTTTATTGAGTATTTTTGCATTGATATTCATAAGGGAAATTGTTCTTTCTTTCTTTGTGTGGTTTTGGTATCAGCGAAATTGTGACTTCATAGAACGAGTTGGGTAGTGTTTCTATTTTGTGGAATAATTTGAAGAGTATTGGTGTTAGGTCTTCTTTGAATGTCTGATTGAATTCTGCACTAAACCATCTGGTCCTATGCTTTTTTTGGTTGGGGGACTGTCAAAGACCACTTCTATTTCTTTAGGTGTTATGGGACCATTTAAATGTTCTATCTGGTCCTGATTTAACTTTGATATTTGGTATCTGTCTAGGAAATTGTCCATTTCCTCCAGATTTTCCAGTTTTGTTGAATATAGTCTCTTGTAGTAGGATCTGATAATTTTTTTAATTTCCTCAGTTTCTATGGCTATATCTCCCTTTTAATTCCTGATATTGTTTATTTGAACACTTTCACTGCCCTCTGTCTAGTCTGGCTAAAAGTTTATCTATCTTGTTTATTTTTTCAAAGAACCAGCTCCTGGTTTTGTTGATTCTTTGTATAGTTCATTTTTTTTCTACTTGGTTGATTTCAGACCCAAGTTTGATGATTTTCTGCCTTCTACTCATCCTGGGTGTATTAGCTTTTTTCTGTTATAAAACTTTCAGGTGTGCTGTTAATCTGCTAGTGTATGCTCTCTCCAGTTTCTTTTTGGAAGCACTCAGAGCTATGAGTTTTCCTCTTAACACTGCTTTCATTGTGTTCCATAAGTTTGGGTATATTGTGCCTTCATTACACACCCACACTTATGGGACACAATGAGTTTCATCAAATTCTAAAAAGGTTTTATTTTTTTCCTGATTTCTTCCTTGACCAAGGTATCATTAAGTAGAGCATTGTTCAGCTTCCATGTTTATGTGGGCTTTCTGTTGTTTTTGTTGCAATTGAAGACCACCCTTGCTCCGGAGTGTTCTGATAGGAGGCATGGGATTAGTTTGATCTTCTTATATCTGTTGAAGTCTGTTTTGTGACCAAATATGTGGTCAGTTTTGGAGAAGGTACCATTAGGTACTGAGAAAAAGGTATATTCTTTAGATTTAGGATGAAATGTTTTTTGTTTTTGGGGGGTTGTTTTTTTTGGGGGGGTGTTTTTTTTGTTTTTTTTTGTTTTTTTTGTTTTTTTTTTTTTTTTGGTTTTTTGAGACAGGGTTTCACTGTGTAGTCCTGGCTGTCCTGGAACTCACTCTGTAGACCAGGCTGACCTCGAACTCAGAAATCCGCCTGCCTCTGCCTCCCAAGTGCTGGGATTACAGGAGTGCGCCACCATGCCCAGCTTAGGATGAAATGTTCTATAGCTATCTATTAAAACGATTTGGTCCAAAACTTCTATTAGTTTCACTGTGTCTCTGTTTAGTTTGTGTTTCCATGATCTGTCCATTGAGGAGAGTAGGTTGTTAAAATCACCCACAATTATTGCATGAGGTACAATGTGTGCTTTAAGTTTTAGTAAAGTTTCCTTTACGAATGAGGGTGCCCTTGTATTTGGAGCATAGAAGTTCAGAATTCAGAGTTCTTCGTATATTTTTTCTTTGATGTGTATAGTGTCCTTCCCTGTCTTTTTCGATGACTTTTGGTTGAAAGTCTATTTTATTGGATATTCCAATGGCTACTTCAGCTTGTTTCTGCTGCCATTTGCTTGGAAAACTGTTTTCCAGCCTTTTACTGTGTGGTAGTGCTTGTCTTTGACACTGAAATGTGTTTCCTGTATGCAGCAAAATGTTGGGTCCTGTTTACATACCCAATCTGTTAGTCTGTGTGTTTTTATTGGGGAATTGAGTCAAGTGATGTTCAGAGATACTAAGGAATAGTGATTGTTGCTTCCTGCTATTTTTCATGAAATTTTTATTCTTTTGTGGTTATCTTCTTTTGGGTTTGTTAAAAAAATAATTTTTTTGCTTTTTCTAGTGTGTAGTTTTCCTCCTTCTGTTGGTGTTTTCCATTCATTATCCTTTGAAGGGCTGGATTTGTGGAAAGATACTGTGTAAATTTGTTTTTGTCATGGAATATCTTGGTTTCTCCATCTATGATAATTGAGAGATTTGCTGGATATGGCTGTCTGGGTTGTCATTTGTGTTCTCTTAGGGTCTGTATGGCATCTGCCCAGGCCCTTCTGGCTTTCATAGTCTCTGGTGAGAAGTCTGGTGTAATTCTGATAAGTCTACCTTTATATGTTACTTGACCTTTTCCCCTACTGCTTTTAATATTCTTTCTTTGTTTAGTACATTTGGCTTTTTAATTAATATGTGATGGGAGGAATTACTTTTCTGGTCAAATTTATTTAGAGTTCTGTAGGCTTCTTGGATATTCATGAGCATCTCTTTAGGTTAGGGAAGTTTTTTTCTACAATTTTTTAACGACATTTACTGGCCATTTAAGTTGGAAATCTTCACTGTCTTCTATACCTATAACCCTTAGGTTTGGTCTTCTCATTTTGTCCTGAATTTCCTGGATGTTTTAGGTTAGGAGCTTTTTTTATTTTGCATTTTCTTTGACTGTTGTGTCAATGCTTTCTATGGCATCTTCTGCATCTGAGATTCTCTCTTCTATCTCTTGTATTCTGTTGTTGATGTTTAGATCCATTACTCCTGACTTCTTTCCTAGGTTTTCTATGTCCAGAGTTTTTCCCTTTGTGATTTCCTTATGGTTTCTACTTCAATTTTTAGATCCTGGATGGTTTTATTCAATTCCTTCATCTGTTTTGTTATGTTTTCCTGTAGTTCTTTATGGGCTTCTCCCTGGTTACCTTCTGTTCTCCTGTATTTCTTTAAGGGAGTTATTTATGTCCTTCTTGAAGCCTTCTATCAGCATTAAGAGCTGTGATTTTGAATCCAAATCTTGTTTTCCTGGTATGTTGGGGTATCCAAGACTTGCTGTTCTGTGAAAATTGTGTTCGAATGGTTCCATATTGCCTTGATTTCCATTAGTAACATTCCTATGTTTGCCTTTTGCCATCTTATTATCTCTGGTGCTAGTTGCTCCTACTGTTACTGACTTGTGTTTGTCCCTCCTGTGTGCCTGCAAGCCTATCTCAGCATCCCTGGGTGACTGCCTTTCCCCTGGCACAGATTGTTGTGGGGCTGCCCAGCTCCTGTGTGCAGGTGGGGCCCTGGCAGACTGCATCCCAAGTGATCTTACATTCAGGTGTTGCCTGAGTTCCTGACTGAAACAGCCTGTTCAATCGCAGGATTGAAGATGGTGGCCTCACCTCTAACTGTGAAACTCCCTGCAGAGCAGATGTCCCCTAGCAGGATAGGCGCACAGATGGCTGTGGCGGCACTGCCCTAGGCTGGTGGGTGCAAATGGGGCCCTAGTGGGCCATGTCCCAAGTGATCTTACACTTGAGTATTCCCTGAATACCTGGCTGCACCTGTCTACTCAGTCACTTGAGCAATGATGGCCAATTGTTGTATATGTTAATGTTTATGCAATCATATGTGTAGAGAATATGTTTTTACAAGATGTGTGAAAAAAGGTCAAATGTAGAGATCACTAATTAAAAGAAATAAAAAATGAATATAATGTCTAATATCTATTAGGCTGCACTCCAAAATTGTCCATTCATTCTGCACACCTCCTTACAACAAGGTGACTAATTTTAGTAATTTAAATTTCATTGAAATATTGTCATTATAATAGCATTTTGAAATATTTTTGGCAAATGGTCCATCTATTGTGACATCAGGGACAAAAGGAGATATGCAATTGGTTCTCTCACTAGTCATGACCTTCCAACAATCAAGAATTCTTTGGTTCCCCTATCAACATAAATTTGTTCTTTCAACTCCTGGAATGTAGTTCTTTCCCTAAACTTGTGGGCTTTAGGAATGACAGTAATTCCCAATTACACTTAATGTTAGGAAACTAAACACTCTTTAACAATTACATTACCTCTTTCTGTACCTTCCTAATCCTATAAAATAAGACAAACATTTCTCCTGTTTACTCAAGACTCTATCACTGATGACCCACAGTTCAATTGCATAACATGGGGAAATCAATCTTGAGCTGATCAGGAAATTATCTCTCTACTGGCTAAGAATCATAGTTCTGATAAGTGCTATGCAGGCTACTACAGGAAAAAGAGAAACTTGCCCAATCCTTGACACCATGTGCAATAATGTTGATACTCCAGGCAAGATAGACTCACTGGTGCAATTGTGATAAGAAATTTTGTGGGAGAAACAAACTACTTTTTTGATTGGATTTGAATCAGGCTTCATAGGCCTGATACAGTAAATATGCTCAAAAAACATGTCAAGGGAAGCAACAGGCTCGAGGGAAGAGGCATCTTATATTTTGCTAAATGGTCATATTGTTAAACTGACCCCTAAGCACTCATGCTTCTATTGAATTTCTATCCATACATTTTTGCTACTCTCAACTTGATTAGAGAAACTTCATATTTTAGAATGTAATGGTCAATGCAGAGGCTAGTAACTGTACAAAATGCTAATAAAAGTAACCCAGAGTACTCTGAGATACACACACACACACACACACACACACACACATCTCAAGCTCCACTCCTAAAGTGCAGGAAATATCACATATGAGAAAGGAAAAAGAATATAAGAGCTAGAGAATGGGGAATGGGGGCCTGCGAAATTCAGGCCTCTGGGAATGACATGGCTATTGAACTCATGAACTCATAGCAACCATGTTTGACTGCCCAAGGCCTCTACAAGAAAGGAGAAGGGCTGTTAATGCCCCAGTTATGATGGCTAGCCTTAGTTGTCAACTTGAATATATTTAGAAATCACCAAAACCCAAGTAGTTGGGCACACCTATGAGGAAGTATTCTTGGGTGGATCATTTGAGCAGGGAAGATCCATCCTAAATCTTGGACATAGCTTGTAATGGCAGCCACATAAAAGGACCTGGAAGAAGGAAACTTGCTTTCAGCTGAGTAGTAGTGTTCTTCCTCTCCAATTTCCAAGGTACTTATTGGTCCTGGGGTAGGACTTTTGACATGTCTTCTAACATTGACATGTCAAATTGTCTTCTAAACACTTGTCTTTATACCCACAAACAAATGCTTTCACCAAGAAGCTTCTTTTTATAATGAATAGTATTGAATAGAGAGACTCAGGTTTGTTTAAAATAATGAGAATTAACTACTACTGTATATTCTACCCTAAAAAGGATATCTATAACCCAAGCCCCACATTCACACACTAAGGCTCATGGGACATCTCAGAAGGGACATAGAGAAAGCAAAAGCTAGAAAACAGGGATAAGGTTTATGAAATGCTATCTGATGGGTATGAAACAGCCAATAAAGCATAAATATACAGTGAATATGGTTGCTCCCTCTGGTCTGCACAAGATAAAAATTGATGTCAGTCATGTATGTGGGATGGGTGACTTCTGTGGCATTTTCTCCCCATGCTGAACAAATGATTACTTATGGATTGATTCTAGAAGGGGGGAGCATTGTCTTTAGTTATATTCCCACTGATAGTCATACAAAGCTCCACTGCATTTTTTCTAGCCCATGGTTACACAGACAGTCTTATTTAAACTCATTGGGTCACAAAACAAAAAAGGAGACATGACAATAAAAATAGTGTTTTGGGGAAAGAGGGAGTTTGACAGGTATGAGAAGAGGACTGATCTGAGAATAGTAAAAGTGGATTCTGTGCATGTATGAGCTTGTCAGAGGCCAAATTTAAACAATTATTAGAACTTAAATGAAGACAATTACAATATTAATGTAGAAGCAATGAGGACACAGCAAATAGAAACTTGAAAATAAAACAGTAGTAAATGGTATGTTTTAATTCTAAATTATCTTCATAGAGTAATATTTTAAACATTAGGCACTGTGGAGCCTTTAGGAAGAAGCCAGCCTAGCAGGTCATTAGGCACATATCTTTTAAGGTTATACCTACTTCTAATTTTAGTCTCAGGCTCTCCACCTCCCAAACTCTGGGAAATCGTGAGCTAAAAGATGCTTTCTGTCCTTAAATAATATCTTTTAGAATTTCTGGTCACAGTTACATAAGAAAGATTAATCCAAATGTTTAATAACTGTTGGCTCCATTATGCAAGAGGAAAGAAACATATTATCCATTAAAAGAATAATGTATGATGTCTAGACTGAGGGAAGACATGTAAGCTACACCACAAACTAGAGAAAAAATAGATATAAGAAAGAATATATTTAACTCCTTATGCCATGTAACTTTGAGGTCTATAACTGCAATGTGAATAAATTGTTAATCTTATTGAGTACATGTATTGGTTGTTAAAGAAAGATCTGTGGTAGACAAACAATTCACACCATCCCTCTGCACTCTCAGCTCTGGCTACTATTGTAATTGGACTCAGCTTTGACTTTTAGCTTTGCTTGAAAAAAAAACATATATTGTTCTCTTTCTATGTCCCAATAAAACTGCATTTGAATCATCTGGATCAATTTAATCATACCTAATAGATTCTTTTGAGAACATGGGTAGCTATAAAAATTCCTATGTAATAACAATTCTCTATGAATTCCTGGTTTATTACCAGTGTGTCCCTTTACTCAGAAATGTAATGCTTCCCTCTGAGGATAAAAGGGGTGGTGTGCGTTGTGTTTCCTTAAAGAATAAAAAGTAAAATATAAACATTACATATTTACATATTGTCCATTTAAAAGCTGGTCAGTGTGGATGATTCCTTGCTATGAGTCTCTTTTATTTGTCATGGGTTCTTTATGTTGATGTTTGACACTTAGGACACTTGAGGTTGAAACCATTGAAAAATATCTACTTTATCTCTCTGTGCTCCTTGCCCTAAGTTGCCAGTACCATAGTCATTTCTTTAGGGTCCACTCTTTGACAGGACTAAATAGATGCTCAAGATAAGGGTAGGATTAATAAAGAATGATGGGCCCTCCGTGGAACATGCCCCTCTAACTCATTTGCTCTATGACAAGCATCTTATTGATTTCTCTACAAATGAAAAATTTGTGTCAATCTATTTGGTCTGGAAGTAGGATTCAAGAGAAGCTGGGTATATGTAGGTGGAGTGGGTCGGATGCTCACAGAATCTTGGACTTGTTGTCTTCAAACTCACCCATGTGTAACATTTACTGGGAATGAGATCTGTGGCTCAGTGCAAGTCTCTTGTGGGTTGCCCTGGTGCTGTTTGTATTTTGATGACAGGAAGAGGTTGTACACACTGTATTGAGAGACAGCTAAACTTATACAGAGACCATATTTGGCTTGGATCTGAAACAATGACTTTAGACTCTGCTGCGTTGGTGGAAATACATTACATAGCTTGTAATATTAAGGGAAAGTAGAAGGCTACTGTAAATCCCCCTTGAGAACCTCCAAATGGATCAATGTGCAAACTTATTACTCAGAGATGGTTGGGAAATCAGCTCCAGTTCCCAGAAAAAGGTAAGATGATGTTTTTGTACCTAACTGTGTCTAATACTATGAGCAGGTTGTTTAGATGAGGGAAATATTACCTATATTTGATTATGGATAAAAAAAATTATCCAAACACATAGAAAAACTGATAATGAATGTTTGCCTAGCAGATGTACTTATTACATGGAGAAAAGGGTAAAAATAAAGCTTATTGATTTACTAGGTTATGAGGATGGATATGTCTTGCTGTTTGAATGAAATGTTTCAGATTGGGAAAGAGAATATGAGTGTTTTGGTTTTAAGATCACAGCCATCTGATTGGTTATTCGACTCCAAGTGGTCAGCCTTAAAAAAAATACATGTGATAAACAGTAAATTGACTCTGCAGGATTTGTTTTTATGTACATATTAAACAATAATGAGAATTAAACATAAATTTGAGAGGGAGTTGGATCGACGCAGAGGAACTTGAGGGAAGAATAGGATGGGAGTGATATAAATATAGCACTCACATAAGAAATTCTTGAAAATTAGTAAATAAAAACATGGTGGGAAGCAAAGAAAATAACTGTGTGTCATAGCTCCTGCTTAGCCTCTTTCCTTTGGTAAGTACTGAAGACCACCATCTTTGGGGTCACAGGTACTCTAGTTAGGCTACAGAGTCTGTTCATTGGATACCACAGTTCAGTAGTGAGTGTGAGCTCCATATTGGTATTCATGCTGCAAACATGATATGACTTAAGAATTCAGACAAGTGAGGAGTTGAACACATAGGACATCTTTTTTTTATCTTTCTTTTTTTTTGATATATTCCATATTTACAATTCATTTCCCTTTTTCTGGTTCCCCACCCCCCATAGGTCCCACATGCCCTTTTCCCTCCCCCTGCTCCCTCTTCCACCCCTTACCTCTTCCCTGTTCTTGTATTCCCCTACACTGATGCTTTGATCCTTTCCAGCACCAGTGTTCTCTCCTTTCTTCTTGTCAGACATCATTTGGTACGTGAATTGTGTCTTTGGTGTTCCAAGATTCTAGACTAATATCCACTTATCAGTGACTGCATACCATGGATATTCTTTTGAGACTGGGTTACCTCACTTAGTATGACGTCCTCCAGCTCCATCCATTTCTCTAAGAATTTCATGAATTCATTGTTTCTGTACTGGCTAGTTTTGTGTGTCAACTTGACACAGGCTGGAGTTATCATAGGAAAAGGAGCTTCAGTTGGGGAAGTGCCTCCATGAGATCCAGCTGTGGGGCATTTTCTCAATTAGTGATCAAGTGGGCAAGAGCCCCTTGTGGGTGGTACCATCTCTGGGCTGGTATTCTTGGGTTCTATAAGAGAGCAGGCTGAGCAAGCCAGGGGAATCAAGCCAGTAAGTAACATCCCTCCATGGCCTCTGCATCAGCTCCTGCTTCCTGATCTGCTTGAGTTCCAGTCCTGACTTCCTTTGGTAATGAACAGCTGTGTGGAAGTGTAAGCTCAATAAACCCTTTCCTCCCCAACTTGCTTCTTGGTCATGATGTTTGTGCAGGAATAGAAACCCTGACTAAGACAGTTTCTAATGGCTGAATAGTACTCCATTGTGTATATACCACATTTTTTTGTATCCATTCTGCCGTTGGACATCTGGGTTCTTTCCAGCTTCTGGCTATTATAAATAAGGCTGCTATGAACATAGTGGAGCATGTATCCTTATTGCATGCTGGGGAATCTTCTGGGTATATGCCCAGGAGTGGTATGGCTGGGTCCTCCGGAAGTATCACCTCCAGTTTTCTGAGGAACCGCCAGACTGATTTCCAGAGTGGTTGTACCAGCTTGCAGTCCCACCAGCAGTGGAGGAGTGTTCCTCTTTCTCCACATCCTCTGCAACACTTGATGTCTTCTGATTTTGTGATCTTAGCCATTCTGACTGGTGTGAGGTGAAACCTCAGGGTTGTTTTGATTTGCATTTCTCTAATGACTAATGATGTTGAACATTTTTAAGGTGTTTCTCAGCCATCCAAATTTCTTCAGGTGAAAAGTCTTTGTTTAGTTTTGTACCCCACTTTTGGATAGGGTTATTTGGTTTTCTGGGGTCTAACTTCTTGAGTTCTTTGTATATATTGGATATTAGCCCCACAGAGGACATCTTTTTTTTTCCTTTTTAATTCTTTTATTAGATATTTGCTTTATTTACATTCCCTTTCCACATTACCCCTCCAAAAATCCCCTATCTCATCCCCTCTCCCACTGCTCACTCGCCCCCCAATTTCCTGACTTGCATTCCCCTATTCTGGGGAATCGAGCCTGAAGTAGCTTCTTTTTTTTTATTTTCTATATTCTATGTTTACAATTCATTTCCCTTTTTCTGGTTCCCCACCCCCAAAGGTCCCACATGTCCTTTTCCCTCCCCCTGCTCCCGCATCCACCCCCTCCCATTTTACTGTTCTTGTACTCTGCCACAATGATGTTTTGGTCCATTCTAGCACCAGTGTCCACTCCTTTCTTCTTGTGAGACATCACTTGATATGTGATTTGTGTCTTTGGTGTTCCAAGCTTCTAGGCTAATATCCACTTATCAGTGATTGTATACCATGGGTATTCTTTTGAGACTGGGTCACCTCACTTAGTATGACATTCTCCAGCTCCATCCATTTCTCTAAGAATTTCATGAATTCATTGTTTCTAATGGCTGTATAGTACTCCATTGTGTATATATACCACATTTTTTGTGTCCATTCCTCTGTTGAGGGACATCTGGGTTCTTTCCAGCTTCTGGCTATTATATATAAAGCTGCTATGAACATAGTGGAGCATGTATCCTTATTGCATGCTGGTGAATCTTCTGGGTATATTCCCAGGAGTGGTATGGCTGGGTCCTCCGGAAGTATCACGCCCAGTTTTCTGAGGAACCGTCATACTGATTTCCAGAGTGGTTGTACCAGCTTGCATTCCCACCAGCAGTGGAGGAGTGTTCCTCTTTCTCCACATCCTCGCCAACACCTGATGTCTTCTGAGTTTTTAATCTTAGCCATTCTGACTGGTGTGAGGTGAAATCTCAGGGTTGTTTTAATTTGCATTTCCCTAATGACTAGTGATGTTGAACATTTTTTAAGGTGTTTCTCAGCCATCCGAATTTCTTCAGGTGAAAAGACTCTGTTTAGCTCTGTACCCCATTTTTGGATAGGGTTATTTGGTTTTCTGGGGTCTAACCTCTTGAGTTCTTTGTATACATTGGAGATTAGCCCTCTGTCAGATGTGGGGTTGGTGAAGATTTTTTCCCAATTTGTTGGTTGCCGATTTATCCTTTTGACAGTGTCTTTTGCCTTACAGAAACTTTGTAGTTTTATGAGGTCCCATTTGTCTATTCTTGCTCTTAGAGCATAAGCAATTGGTGTTCTGTTCAGGAATTTTTCCCCTGAGCCAATGTCCTCAAGGGTCTTCCCAGTTTCTTTTCTATTAGTTTTAGTGTGTCTGGTTTTATGTGGAGGTCTTTGATCCACTTGGAGTTGAGCTTAGTGCAAGGAGATAAGAGTGGATCAATTCTCATTCTTCTGCATGTTGACCTCCAGTTGAGCCAGCACCATCTGTTGAAAAGGCTATCTTTTTTCCACTGGATGTTTTCAGCTCCTTTGTCGAAGATCAATTGGCCATAGATGTGTGGGTTCAATTCTGGGTCTTCGATCCTATTCCATTGATCCGCTTCCCTGTCACTGAACCAATACCATGCAGTTTTTAATACCACTGCTCTGTAATATTGCTTGAGGTCCGGGATATTGATTCCCCCAGAAGTTCTTTTGCTGTTGATGATAGTTTTAGCTATTCTGGGTTTTTTGTTATTCCAGATGAATTTGAGAATTGCTCTTTCTAGCTCTATGAAGAACTGAGTTGGGATTTTGATGGGAATTGCATTGAATCTGTATATTGCTTTGGGCAAGATTGCCATCTGTGTTTTTGATCTTAGCCATTCTGGCTGGTGTGAGGTGAAACCTCAGGGTTGTTTTGATTTGCATTTCTCTAATGACTAATGATTTTGAACATTTTTTAAGGTGTTTCTCAGCCATCCAAATTTCTTCAGGTGAAAAGTCTTTGTTTAGTTCTGTACCCCACTTTTGGATAGGGTAATTTGGTTTTCTGGGGTCTAACGTCTTGAGTTCTTTATATATATTGGATATTAGCCCCACAGAGGACATCTTTGAACTCAGGTGACAAAAGGGAAACAGCAGAGAGCATGTAGCATGGCTACATAGTGGTGGAGGCAATTGTTCCTTTTCTGTCTACTTCAAAGCCTAATGCAGTAGTGGATGTAGAGGGGATGTTCATCAATTTTAATTGAATTGGCACCAACCTGGAACAAAGGCAGTCCTGCACCCAAAATGAAGTATTATTTCTTTTCTAAAAGCTTCATGATAAAGAATCTCGCAAAAATCCTTGACGTTTCCCAATGTTTCCAAAAGTATGGAAGTGAGATGGCCAATCCTGAGAGGCCAAATACGTGTTTCTTAAAAACTAGGAACTGATCTCATAAGATAATGAATATTTAGCTCAGCAATGATCAAGTGCCTGACTGATGTTGCTTCTCAAGGAAATCTCACTGTGGTAGAGGCTAGTTAAGAGAAATCTCTGATTTCTTTTGCATGGAGTGAGTATGTGCAGCACAATAGACAGGTTCATCCTTTCTACGTTATTTTCCTGTCAAAAGCATAAGAGGGCACACTGAGCCATCCATCACCTCTCGATGAGAAGCCAGAACCACTCTGAAGAGGATCTTCGAAGGCCCACTAGCCACTTGATACAATATTCATCTCCAGCACTGTATCTTAATTCAATTTTCAGAGGGATGGCTTCATCTTACACTATTTTAAAGGCCTAGGGGAAATTTTTCAGAATAAAAATGACCTAACAGATCACTAGCATTTCCTCAACCTTTTGCTACCTTTTAAATGGCATATATATCTACAGTGCTAGATTTGTCCACAGTGAGGAATGTCACTGTCATCATGGAGTTTATTTTTACCACTAAGTTTGTGTTTACCCAAGATGATTTTAGTTCCAATACACTATACCATGTAATTGGATACCTGTAAATATCATCATACTAAAGCAAGAATACCATTAGTGAACATTCTTCAAAACATGCTTATCAGCTACGTATAGCAAGTTAAAAATATAAGTATTCATTAACATTTGAAAATTTAATTTCAATGAGGTTTCCATAGAAAAATAAATCTCTATGATATTATATATTGGAAATAAGAGAGCATTTTTCTCTATTTTATTGATAAGAAAACTGAATCTAAAATATAAAGAAAAGTGCTCCACATAGCAAACAAGATAAGTCTAATAATACTGTGGGTGAAAATCAAAATGTAGACTCACTTTTCACAAATCGCACATGAGGAAATGATGCTAATATCATCAGCTATAAACTGGGCTAAAGTATTTATAATATACTGTAAGAGGGAACTGAGCCTTGACTCAGTGTCACTAGTATAAAGTGTGCCACTAAATTTCTTTTTTAATCAGTTCTTGATACTTTAATAATAATAGTCAGTTCAAAAAGCTCTAAAAGTGGATTACCAACAGATAAAATATGTAAAGAAACCCAATAGAAGGGGTGATTCATAAATTTTAAAAAATACTGCATTATCTTATTTACAGGTTTATTGATATAAATCTGAATTGACTTCTATTTTCATCAGGCTTAGAGAAATGTTGGAATTCCCCCTGGGAAATTTCCTCTGCTTTCCCCAAGGCTGAATATGTGGCTCTTATATAGATTAATAATCCTAGCATTCTATCTCAAAGAAATGTTTAATAGCCTGATGGATTATGGTGCAGAGCAAATGACTTCTATGAAGTGTTATCTTTTACTTGTTTTCAGCACAGCAAAAAAGGACCTCATATATTTGTAGTCTCCTGTCCTCAGTGAAGCTTCCATTACTCCCTGAGTTTATCAAGAAGAAGAATGATGCTTTGATTAAAAAAGGAACATCATTGCTGCCATAGTCAGGGCTCACCAAGGGCAGATCTGCACATCTTTCTTTTACTTGCTTCCCCATAAATGTGACAGAAAGCAATGGTAAAATTCATCAGACTATGACAATTGTGCAGTGGCTCTGTTAGGGCTTCAGTTCCTCATGAAACACAAAAGGTTCACAACCAGTGCCATGAACAGATCTATTCCTCTTTGGTTTTTCTCCCTTGTAAAATTAGAAAATCATGCTGAAGGACACAAGGTCTACCAACCTTATGTTGCAAATTAATTAGCATGATGGTAAGTTTAATTAGAGGGCAAATAAGAGCTCTAATGCACTTCATCTATTCAGCCAGAACTTGTCTGGCTCTGTCTAGTTATGCCTGACTTGACTTAGAGCCAAAATCTTCCAATTCATTTGCCCATTTCTACAGCTTGCCGTCAAAATGGGTCCTTTGCAACATCAAGTGTGTTATGCACAGAGCTCTCTCCATGCCTCTGCCGTGGTTGGCATTTTGTGTAGCTGTAACCCAATTTCTAGAGAGAATGACTTGAAGGGATTGGCTCAGTGTCAGACATATCAGTGCCTAGCCCTTGGCTCCACTGTTTTTGTATTGCCAGTGAAGCACAGCACTGTAGCACCAGGAGCAAGCATACGTGCAAGCAGAGGATGAGGACAGTCCAAGGATTGGATAGAATCCTCAAAGGCATGTTCCTGTGATCTTCTTCCTCCAGTCAGGCCTAGTGCTCAGTACCTTTTGGAAAGCAGCACCAGCAAGGGAGCAAGAGTTCAACACATGACCCCTTTTGGGACATGATACAGTCCTGCACTGCTCACCTTCTCCCAAACGTCAGCCAACGAAATGTCTCCACCGTCTGTCATTCAACTTTCAGTCAGCACATGGGCACAGGGGTAAAGTTCCTGAACAGAACACCAATAGCTTATGCTCTAAGATCAAGAATTGACAAATGGGACCTCATAAAATTACAAAGTTTCTGTAAGGCAAAGGACACTGTCAGAAGGACAGAACGGCAACCAACAACGTGGGAAATGATCTTCACCAACCCCACATCCGACAGAGGGCTAATATCCAATATATACAAAGAACTCAAGAAGTTAGACCCCAAAGAACCAAATAACCCTATCAAAAAATGGGGTACAGAGCTAAACAAAGAATTTTCACCAGAAGAAATTCGGATGGCCGAGAAACACCTTAAGAGATGTTCAACATCATTAGTCATCAGGGAAATGCAAATCAAAACAACCCTGAGATTCCACCTCACTCCAGTCAGAATGGCTAAGATTAAAAACTCGAGAGACAACAAGTGCTGGCGAGGATGTGGAGAAAGAGGAACACTCCTCCACTGTTGGTGGGATTGCAAAATGGTAAAACCACTCTGGAAATCAGTGTGGCGGTTCCTCAGAAAATTGGGCATGCCACTCCCAGAGGACCCTGGCATACCACTGTTGCTACTAAGTATCCAACCCTGTTCCCCTGTAAATGAAAGCTCAGCTCAGCGATTAACAAAACAAGCTACAAGCCTAGACTGGGCAGGCCTCCCACTCTACTACTCTGTTTCAATCTATTTTATCCCATACAACTTGCAGTTTCTCTAGGCCCCAGCTTCTCTCCCGGCGGCCTCTCCGGTTCTCTTTAACCGTTTCTCTCTCCCCGTTTCTTCTCTTCTTCTTCTCTCCTTGTTCTCTCCTTCCCGTTGCTCCTACTCCTCCTCTTTTATACCCTGTAGCTCCTCCCCTAGACTCTGCTCCTCCCACTTTCCTCCTGCCCAATCATTGGCTCAAGCCTTTATTTGAAAAGTCAAGGTGGGGAAACAGTTCACAAGGCAACTCCTCATCTGCAGCTCCTCTGAGGAGTGGAATTAACATCAAAGTACGAGCCCAGGGCTATCCACAACATTTCCCCCTTTCTGTCCAATTAAAAGACTCTTTTATCTCAGACATCAATTGTGCACAATTATTACCATTTTGTAATATATAGCATACAGGATAGACCTAACATCCAGTCAATCATTTTTTATCAATTAAGTAGTTAGTACCCCTGTCATCTATTGGAACTTAAAAGACTTATAATTCTACACCTGACTCAAGTACACTTTAGACTGTAACCCATCTGAAAACCATCCTCTCAAATCTGTATTATCTTTCTAAATGCTAACCAGCTTGGACTGGCTATAAGACTATTATATTAGTCTTCAACCCCATCAGAAATCCAAGAATGACTAATATTACCTGAAAGTATGAGAAGCACAAAATATAGCTTCTAAAACTTAGCTAATTTATAGAGACCGCTGATCACCTGGACAGGCCCTATACACCAAAACGTTGGAGCATCAGTCTTCAGCCTTCTGGCCCAGGATCATCTGACAGACCTTGGTAATGCAGAATTTTGAAGGGCTGATTACTCTGTCTTGGCAGAGATTATCAGTCGACTATTCTGCAGTGTGTCCTTTTTTGGACAGTATTTGTCTGTAGATGAAATGAGGCAATTCTTGCCTGGTGACTGTCTCACCACAACTAAAGCAACTCCACTGATGCTCAAGTTCTTCTTTGAATTCAAGAAAGGGGTGCTGTCAGGAGCAGACAGGTCTCTAGTCAAATATTAGTAAATAAATGTCAATAAACATATTCTGTGGACTTCTGACACCTTTGAAGACCATTTGTCTACCTAAGACATCTCTGAACTGTTAAGCCTTGACTATTCTCGGCTGTTTCTAATCAAAATAGCTCAGGAACACTCTTTTAACTAATTCATAACCACAAGTTTGATATCTGGCCCTTAACTTGTATTACTTAATCATCTAAAAGCAGTTTATACTAGCAGTTATAGAAGGACAGGGTCTAAGCCTTGTATTCTTAAATGTGTTATATAGGCACAATGCCTACATGGGAGTAACAATATTAATCCCAGTTTTATATCAATAGTAAATTCATACCAATGAAAACCTTAAATTTATATCAACTAAATTCTGAACCAATAGACTTTGCATCAATTATAAAGAATTCTACCAATGTAAGATCTGGCAATGTAATGTTTTGCTTAAAAGTACATTTTCTCACCAATCCCTATTTGTCTATTTCTATAATTTCTATGATATTACTTTATCACCCTTTTTCTTTTCCACCCACTTCTCCTTTACCCAAGAAAGAAGAATAGAGAAGAGGAAAGGAAAGGTAGAAATCCCTGAGTTTAAGTTCTTTAGTTCCCTCCCTGACCAAAGCTACATTTGTGACGTATCCCTAAAATGATAACATATCTATAATTCCTAAAATAACCATAACCATTCACCCCACATAAGGAACTGGGACGATGATTGTCTTCTGTCTGCTTCCAGCTGAATTGGGGCGAAGAATTCCCATCTGGGTGCCCAAAGGGAAATTTTGAAAACTATCTGGCATTATTTGCCTTCCAGTCACTATGTTGTGAGAAAGTTCATGCCTCTATGTCAGATGACATCTCGACCATGACATTCTGAAAGGCTGGAGAGGCAAGTAGAGTTCTGGAAGCAAGTCTTTAAGAGAATCAGCTTTGATGTAGTTGAAATAGAGTCAAGTGTGAAGCTGGAATGGAAGTTCCCAAATCTCAGCATACTGGTGTGTGAATCTTTTCAGGGCTGTCTTTCTCTTCTTTCATCCCTATAGTATACAAAACTTAAAAGCAACAAGTAAACAGGTAAAGACATTCACACAGAGCATGCAGGGGGCACATATTGGCCAATGAAGAACAATAAAGAAAGACATCTGACTGCCTTTCCTCAGATTAGCTTGATCACTTGGTCAAACTAAAATGTAACTGTGTATCCATGTCCTCGAAAAGGATGGTATGTAACATCCAACAAGTGTTAATGGCTGTTTATAGACATTTTAGTCTCAGCCAGTTCCAGAGCTGTCTCCATATACAGAGACATAAACATTACTACATATACATCACCTATTTTGTTGACTGTGTTAGTCTCCGTTTTCTTCTCTGTTGCCAAGGTCCTCAGGAGGTCTCCCTTTGTCATGTCTGATTTTTATCAACTTGGAAGGGACCCACAGCTTTTCTTTTCCTGTGGAAATATAGGCATAGCCCCTACCCCAGCGTAACACATTTCCCATTCTCCATTCTGTTGTTAGAATATCCTTAATGTAAACAGGCTGGTTTAGTTCAATAGTTCGTTCCACAGTACAATGTCTTTCAGCAGCTGTGGTGTTTTGTTCATTGACATTTAAACAATTATCTGGAGGTCTTTGTTGTATACTGACAGGATAGACTAAAGTTTGTTTTTTAATAACTTTTGGTTGGCTTTCTCTACTTTTATCTTCTATCCCTCCCTGAGTATTTTCCTTTTCCTTGAGTTCCTGTATTTTCTGTTCAAGGTTCTGCCTCCAAATTTTGATCTTTTCTTTATATTGCAATTCTGATAGTCTACTGTCTATTTTATTCTGATTGATTAATTTTAAAAGATTATTCTCCATGTCTAGCTTCCAATCCTCATTTTTTCTCTCTGCTGCTCAGTCTGATCTGTGAACTGCTGCATCATTTGTTCTAACATCTTTTCTAACTCCTGTATCCTACCTTCATTCTCCTCCTTCTGTCTCTTATTCTGTTCTATAATTTCCTGGGTCTTCAATTCCAGTGTTTCAAACTGCTGCATCCTTTGTTCTAGCATCCTTTCTAACTCCTGTCTCCTGCCTTCATTCTCCTCCTTCTGTCTCTTATTCTGTTCTATAATTTCCTGGGTCTTCAATTCTAGTGTTTCAAACTGCTGCATCCTTTGTTCCAGCATCTTTTCTAACTCCTGTCTCCCACCTTCATTCTCCTCCTTCTGTCTCTTATTCTGTTCTATAATTTCCTGGGTCTTCAATTCTAGTGTTTCTAACTGCTTCATCCTTTGTTCCAGCATCTTTTCTAACTCCTGTCTCCTACCTTCATTCTCCTCCTTCTGTCTCTTATTCTGTTCTATAATTTCCTGGGTCTTCAATTCTAGTGTTTCTAACTGCTTCATCCTTTGTTCCAGCATCTTTTCTAACTCCTGTCTCCCACCTTCATTCTCCTCCTTCTGTCTCTTATTCTGTTCTATAATTTCCTGGGTCTTCAATTCTAGTGTTTCTAACTGCTGCATCCTTTGTTCCAGCATCTTTTCTAACTCCTGTCTCCTGCCTTCATTCTCCTCCTTCTGTCTCTTATTCTGTTCTATAATTTCCTGGGTCTTCAATTCTAGTGTTTCGAACTGCTGCATCCTTTCTTCTAGCATCTTTTCTTTTTTTTTTTTTGTTTTTTTTTTTTTTTGTTTTTTGAGACAGGGTTTCTCTGTGTAGCCCTGGCTGTCCTGGAACTCACTCTGTAGACCAGGCTGGCCTCAAACTCAGAAATCCGCCTGCCTCTGCCTCCCAAGTGCTGGGATTACAGGCGTGCGCCACCACCGCCTGGCTTCTAGCATCTTTTCTAACTCCTGTCTCCCACCTTCATTCTCCTCCTTCTATCTCTTATTCTGTTCTATAATTTCCTGGGTCTTCAATTCTAGTGTTTCTAACTGATGCATCCTTTGTTCTAACATCTTTTCTAACTCCTGTCTCCTACCTTCATTCTCCTCCTTCTTTCTCTTATTCTGTTCTATAATTTCCTGGGTCTTCAATTCTAGTGTTTCAAACTGCTGCATCCTTTGTTCCAGCATCTTTTCTAACTCCTGTCTCCCACCTTCATTCTCCTCCTTCTGTCTCTTATTCTGTTCTATAATTTCCTGGGTCTTCAATTCTAGTGTTTCTAACTGCTTCATCCTTTGTTCCAGCATCTTTTCTAACTCCTGTCTCCTACCTTCATTCTCCTCCTTCTGTCTCTTATTCTGTTCTATAATTTCCTGGGTCTTCAATTCTAGTGTTTCTAACTGCTTCATCCTTTGTTCCAGCATCTTTTCTAACTCCTGTCTCCCACCTTCATTCTCCTCCTTCTGTCTCTTATTCTGTTCTATAATTTCCTGGGTCTTCAATTCTAGTGTTTCTAACTGCTGCATCCTTTGTTCCAGCATCTTTTCTAACTCCTGTCTCCCACCTTCATTCTCCTCCTTCTGTCTCTTATTCTGTTCTATAATTTCCTGGGTCTTCAATTCTAGTGTTTCTAACTGCTGCATCCTTTGTTCTAACATCTTTTCTAACTCCTGTCTCCTACCTTCATTCTCCTCCTTCTTTCTCTTATTCTGTTCTATAATTTCCTGGGTCTTCAATTCTAGTGTTTCTAACTGCTGCATCCTTTGTTCTAACATCTTTTCTAACTCCTGTCTCACACCTTCATTCTTCTCCTTCTGTTTCTTATTCTGTTCTATAATTTCCTGGGTCTTCAATTCTAGTGTTTCGAACTGCTGCATCCTTTCTTCTAGCATCTTTTCTTTTTTTTTTTTTTGTTTTTTTTTTTTTTTTTTTGTTTTTTGAGACAGGGTTTCTCTGTGTAGCCCTGGCTGTCCTGGAACTCACTCTGTAGACCAGGCTGGCCTCAAACTCAGAAATCCGCCTGCCTCTGCCTCCCAAGTGCTGGGATTACAGGCGTGCGCCACCACCGCCTGGCTTCTAGCATCTTTTCTAACTCCTGTCTCCCACCTTCATTCTCCTCCTTCTATCTCTTATTCTGTTCTATAATTTCCTGGGTCTTCAATTCTAGTGTTTCTAACTGCTGCATCCTTTGTTCTAACATCTTTTCTAACTCCTGTCTCCTACCTTCACTCTCCTCCTTCTGTCTCTTATTCTGTTCTATAATTTCCTGGGTCTTCAATTCTAGTGTTTCTATCTGCTGCATCCTTTGTTCCAGTATCTTTTCTAACTCCTGTCTCCCACCTTCATTCTCCTCCTTCTGTCTCTTATTCTGTTCTATAATTTCCTGGGTCTTCAATTCTAGTGTTTCTAACTGCTGCATCCTTTGTTCCAGCATCTTTTCTAACTCCTGTCTCCTACCTTCATTCTCCTCCTTCTGTCTCTTATTCTGTTCTATAATTTCCTGGGTCTTCAATTCTAGTGTTTCTAACTGCTGCATCCTTTGTTCTAACATCTTTTCTAACTCCTGTCTCCTACCTTCATTCTCCTCCTTCTGTCTCATTCTGTTCTATAATTTCCTGGGTCTTCAATTCTAGTGTTTCTAACTGCTTCATCCTTTGTTCCAGTATCTTTTCTAACTCCTGTCTCCTACCTTCATTCTCCTCCTTCTGTCTCTTTTTCTGTTCTATAATTTCCTGGGTCTTCAATTCTAGTGTTTCTAACTGCTGCATCCTTTGTTCTAACATCTTTTCTAACTCCTGTCTCCTACCTTCATTCTCCTCCTTCTGTCTCTTATTCTGTTCTATAATTTCCTGTATCTTCTGTTCTAAACCTTGCTTCCATAATCTTAGCTTCTCTTTGTATTGTAATTCTAATATTCCAGCATCTGCCTTATTTTTACCTATGAAATCCCGAACCTTTATTTCTAGTGTTACTTGTAATCTCTTTTCTACGGCAAGGAATTTTTTGTCTAGGACTCTTGAGATGACATAGTAAATCAAGAGAATAAGTACTGCAATACCAATGACTTTTTCCTCTAAATCCATTCCTGTCAAATCACTCAAAATATTATCACGTAGAGCCAAAACAGTCTTCATTGTTCTACTCATCTTTAGGTATCAAGATGCTATATATCCCTCTTATATTAATGAATTACCTGGTCCAGAACCCTTTCTATCTGCTGTCCGAGCCGTTCAGGGCTTCTCAGGCAGCTAACATTTTATCTCAGGTTTGTTAGGTTCTAAACAATACGTTGGGCCGCCATTATACGTTGGGCCGCCATTTTGTTGCTACTAAGTATCCAACCCTGTTCCCCTGTAAATGAAAGCTCAGCTCAGCGATTAACAAAACAAGCTACAAGCCTAGACTGGGCAGGCCTCCCACTCTACTACTCTGTTTCAATCTATTTTATCCCATACAACTTGCAGTTTCTCTAGGCCCCAGCTTCTCTCCCGGCGGCCTCTCCGGTTCTCTTTAACCATTTCTCTCTCCCCGTTTCTTCTCTTCTTCTTCTCTCCTTGTTCTCTCCTTCCCGTTGCTCCTACTCCTCCTCTTTTATACCCTGTAGCTCCTCCCCTAGACTCTGCTCCTCCCACTTTCCTCCTGCCCAATCATTGGCTCAAGCCTTTATTTGAAAAGTCAAGGTGGGGAGACAGTTCACAAGGCAACTCCTCATCTGCAGCCCCTCTGAGGAGTGGAATTAACATCAAAGTACGAGCCCAGGGCTATCCACAACATACCACTCCTGGGCATATACCCAGAGGATTCCTCTGCATACAACAAAGACACATGCTCCACTATGTTTATAGCAGCCTTGTTTATAATAGCCAGAAATTGGAAGGAGCCCAGATATCCCTCAAAGGAGGAATGGATACAGAAAATGTGGTATATTTATACAATGGAGTACTACTCAGCAATTAAAAATAATGAATTCATGCAATTTGTAGGTAAATGGTTAGATCTGGAAACTATCATCCTAAGTGAGCTAACCCAATCACAAAAAAATACACACGAAATGCAATCACTGATAAGTGGATATTAATGAGCCCAGAAGCCCTAAATACTCAAGGCACAATTAGCAAGTCAAATGACTCTCAAGAAGAAAAAAAGGAGAGGACCCTGGGCCTGCAAAGATTGGATCCAGTATTGTAGACCGAGAACAGAGAAATCGTGGGGGGGGGGAAGAGTGGGGAATAGCATGGGGGGGAGAGGAATTATGGGACATATGGTAGGGGGTAACTGGTAAAGGGGAAAGCCTTTGGAATGTAAACAAAGAATATAGAAAATAAATAAATAAATAAATAAATAAAAAAGAAAAAAATAAAAATATATATATATATATATCTTAAATGTTTTATTAATTATTTTTATACACTCCATATTTTATTCCCTACCCTGCCAACATCTGTCCACCCTCCGAATGTTCCACATCCTATACCTTCTCTCCCCTTCCTGTCTCCACGGAGATGTCTCTTCCCCCCACCTCATCTGATCTCTCAACTCCCTGGGGCCTTCAGACTCTTGAGGGTTAGGTGCATCATCTCTGAATGAACACAGACCCGGCACTCATCTATTGTATACATATGAGGCTAGGGGTCTCATATCAGCTGGTGTATGCTGCCTGCTTGGTTGGTTCAATGTTTAAGAGATCCCGGGGAGAGGGAAGGGAGTCCAGATTAGTTGAGACTGCTGGTCCTCCTACACAGCTGCCCTCAGCTTCATTCAGCCTTCCCTAATTCAACAGCAGGGGTCAGCTGCTTCTGTCCATTGCAAATATCTGCATCTGATTCTTCCAGCTGCTTGCTGGCTCTTCTGGAGTACTGTCATGCCATGTCCCTTTTTGTGAGCACTCTATAACCTCAGTAATAGTGTCGGGCCTTGGGACCTCCCCTTGCGCTGGATACCACTTTGGTACTGTCACTGGACCTTCTTTTCCTCAGGCTCCTCTCCATTTCCATCCCTGTAATTCTTTCAGACAGGTACAATTATGGGTCACAGTTGTGACTGTGGGATGGGCCCCCTCTCCCTATTTGAAGCCCTGTCTTCCTGCTGGAAGTGGACTCTAGAAGTTCCCTCTCCCTACTGTCTGGTATCTCATCTAAGGTCCCTCCGTTTTAGTCCTGTAAGTCTCTAACCTCCCAGGTCTCTGGTGCATTTTGGAGGGTTCCCCCACCCTCCTGTCTCCTGAGGTTGCCTGTATCTATGCTTTCTGCTGGCCCTCAGGGCTTCAGTCCTTTTCCCTCCCACAAAGTAAGATTAGGTTCCCCTCATCCCTCTCCCCCACCCTGTCTATTTTTCCTCCCAGGTCCCTCCCTCCCTCCCCACCTGTAGTGGCTATTCCTGGTTGTCAACTTGACTATATGTGGAATGAACTACAATCTAGAATTGGAAGGCTCACCTATGATCCTAATCTGGAGGCTCAGAGATATAAGTTTCTGACCTGGACTTAGCATGGAGATCTTGAAGCATGGATTCCAGTTCAAGGTCATCTGGGATTAAAGGTGTGGAGACATACACCTTTAATCCCAGATTATGGCTATGGATTCTAGTTCAAGTTCATCTGGGATTAAAGGCATGGATACACACACCTTTAATCTGGGCTACACCTTCTACTGGAGACATATATAAGGACATTGAAAGAAGGAAGACTCATTCTTCCTTGCTGGCTTGCTTCGTGGGACTGAGCAACTGCAAGATCCTTGGACTTCCA
Organism: Apodemus agrarius; assembly: GCA_964023405.1. Lineage (NCBI taxonomy): Eukaryota > Metazoa > Chordata > Mammalia > Rodentia > Muridae > Apodemus > Apodemus agrarius. Next base: position 132,217,088 of record OZ030009.1, on the reverse strand, counting down.
TCCACAGCTGCTGCTGACTACTGTGGGGAGTTGACTACAGACTGTAAGTCATCGACAAATTCCCTAACTACATAGAGACTGCCCATACGTTCTATAACTCTAGAGAACCCAGACTAATACAGAAGTTGGTACCAGAAGTGGGGTATTTTCTCAATTAGTGATCAAGTGGGGGAGAGCCCCTTGTGGGTAGTACCATCTCTGGGCTGGTATTCTTGGGTTCTATAAGAGAGTAGGCTGAGCAAGCCAGGGGAAGCAAGCCAGTAAGTAACATCCCTCCATGGCCTCTGCATCAGCTCCTGCTTCTGACCTGCTTGAGTTCCAGTCCTGACTTCCTTTGGTGATGAACAGCTGTGTGGAAGTGTAAGCTGAATAAACCCTTTCCTCCCCAACTTGCTTCTTGGTCATGATGTTTGTGCAGGAATAGAAACCCTGACTAAGACACCACCTGTGATTGATTTCTTCCCCCTTCCAAGAGGGACTGAGGTGTCCTCACTTGAGCACTTCAGCTTGTTGCCCTTTTTAGTTTTGGATAATCTGTACATTTTTTGTGGCTAATATCAACTTATATTAGTGAGTACATGCCATGTCTGTCCTTTTGTTTCTGAGTTACCTAACTCAGGATGATATTTTCTAGTTCCATCCATTTGCTTGCAAAACTCAGGATGTCCTTGTTCTTAATAGCTGAGTAGTATTCAATTGTGTAAACGATTCACATTTTCTGTATACAGTCTTCTGTTGTGGGACATCTAGGTTGTTTCCAGCTTCTGGCTATCGCAAATAAAGCTGCTATAAACACAGTGAAACTCGTGCCCCTGTGGCATGGTAGAACATCAGTTGGGTATATTCCCAAGAGTGGTATAGTTGGGTCTTCAGGGAGATCTCTTTCCAATTTTCTGAGGAACCTCCAGATTGATTTCCAAAGTGGCTTGCCAGTTTGCAATCCCATCAGCAATGGAGGAGTATTCCTCTTTTTCCATATCCTTTCCAACATGTGTTGTCACCTACGGCTTTGATCTTAGCCATTCTGATTGGTATAAGGTTTCTACCCTTTCTCAGATCCCTTCAAAGCTGAAATTTGTTGAGTTTCCAGTCTAATTCATATTGTAGAAATTTTATATAAATCTATCTGTTAAATTATTGAGATTTCCTTTTTGTGATATTTTCCCATATTATTCCTCTGAGAAAATTCTACTATCTTATTTATTTAGTTAGTTTCAGTTATTTTATATGTATAATAGTTTGACCATTTATAAGACTACTTCACAGTTACAACAGTAGGGGATTTTTGAACACTTGAAACATTATGAGTAACATTCTCTAATTGACATAAATTTTTTTTGTTTAATACAATACCATAAAAGGTTGTAAGCATAGCTACATTTATTTTTATATATTACAAAACTAAACTTTACTAATTTGAAATTTACATACAACACAACTCATTTAAAGTGGTCTTCATATTTATTTATCTAGAGTAATACAACCTTCAGCATAATCAAGTTCAGAACATTTTCTCATTTTTTAAAACAACCTTACTGAAATACAATAGACTTATAACAATGTTATATATCCAATACGTTTTATTTGATCTTTTAATATACAATATTCAGCCTATTAAGCTGCCTATTACCTCTCTGTAGATACAATTTATGCATACAGTGAGAAAATATTTATCATCCCAACTTTTAAGAAATTTCTATTATGTAGAAATTAATACTTTTTCTACTTTATGCAATCAAAATCACTATACATTAGGCCTCCAGGGCATTGATTCTCAATTTTCCTAATGATGTGACAGATCCTTATATTATGTTAAACCCCTTATATTATGTTGAACCCCTCAACCATAAAATTATTTTGTTGCTACTTTTTTATTAGACATATTCTTTATTTACATTTTAAATGTTGTCACCTATCCTGGTCCCCCACCTGAAAATCCCGTAACCCATCTCCGGTCCCCCTGTTCCACAATCAACCCTCTCTAGCTTCCTGTTATTCCCCTACACTGCAGCATCGAGCCTTACCAGGACCAGAGGTCTCTCCTAACTTTGATGTCCAACAAGGCCATCCTCTGCTGCCTATGCATCTGGAGCCATGAGTAACTCCATGTGTACTCTTTGTTTGATGGTTTTGTCCCTGTGAGCTCTGGGAGTACTGAATGACTCATATTATTGTTCCTCCTCTGGTGCTGAAAATCCCTTCAGCTCCTTGGGGGCCTTTCTCTAGCTCCTCCATTGGGAACACTGTGTTCAGTTCAATGGCTGGCTGAAAGTGTCCCCATCTGTATTTGTCATACACTAGCAGAGCCTCCCAGGTGATAGCTATATCCAGCTTCAGTCAGCAAAGAATTGTGGGCATCCATGATAGAGTCTGGGTTTTGTAATTCTATATGGAATGGTTCCCTAGGTGGAACATTTTCTGGATTATCTTTCCCTCAGACTCTGTTCTACACTTTGTCTCTGTAACTCCTTCTGTGGGTATTTTGTTTACCCTTCTAAGAAGGACCAGAGTATTCATACTTTGTTCTTTCTTCTTCTTGAGCTTCATTTGATCTGTGAATTGTATCTTAGGTATTCCAAGTTTCTGGGCTAATATCCACGTATCAGTGAGTGCATATCATGTGCATTCTTTTCTGATTGGGTTGCCTCACCCAGGATGATATTTTCTAGTTCCATCCATTTATCTAAGAATTTCATGAATTTATTACTTTTAATAGCTGAGTAGTAATCCATTGTGTAAATATAGCACATTTTTTGTATTCATTCCTCTATGGAGGGACATATGGGTGCTTTCCAGCTTCTGGCTATTATAAATAGGGCTGCTATGAACATGGTGGAGCATGTGTCCACTGTGTCCATGTATACACCCAGGAATGATATAGCAGGGTCCTCCAGTTGTAGTATGCCCAATTTTCTGAGGAACCACCACACTGATTTCCAGAGTGGTTGTACTAGCTTGCAATCTGATCAGCAGTAGAGGAATGTTCCTCCTTTTTCCACATACTCTCTAGCATTTTCTGTCTCCTGAGTTTTTTATCTTGGCCATTCTGACTGGCATGAGATGGAATCTCAGCGTTGTTTTTACTTGCATTTTCCTGATGACTAAGGATGTTGAACATTTTGTTAGGTGCTTCTCAGTTATTCAATATTCCTCAATTGAAAATTCTTTGATTAATGGGGTTATTTGGCTCTCTGGAGTCTAACTTCTTGAGTTCTTTGTATATATTGGATATTAGCCCTCTGCTGGATATGGGGTTGGTAAAGATATATTCCTAATTTGTTGGTTGCCATTTTGTCCTATTGACAGTGGCTTTTGCCTTGCAGAAACTTTGTAATTTTATGAGATCCAATTTGTCAATTCTTGATCCTAGAGCATAAGCTATTGGTGTTCTATTCAGGAAAATTTCCCCTGTGCCCATGTGCTCAAGCCTCTTGCCCAGTTTCTTTTCTATTAGTTTCAGTGTGTCTGGATTTATGTGGAGGTCCTTCATCCACTTGTACTTGAGATTTGTACAAGGAGATAAAAATGGATCAATGTGCATTCTTCTGCATGCTAACTGCCAGTTGAACCAGCACCATTTATTAAAAAGGCTATATTTTTTCTAATGGATAGTTTTAGCTCCTTTGTCAAATATCAAGTGACCATAGGTGTGTGGGTTCATTTCTGTGTCTTAAATTCATATTCCATTGATCTACCTGCCTGTCACTATGCAAATAACATACAGTTTTTAACACTATTGCTCTGAAGTACTACTTGAGTTCCAGGATACAGATTCCAACAGAAGTTCTTTTACAGTTGAGAATAGTTGTTACTATACTATCCTGGGTTTTACGTTATTCCAATGAATTTTAGAATTGCTTTTTCTAACTCTATGAGGAATTAAGATGGAATTTTGATGGGGATTGCAATGACTCTGTAGATTGTTTGTGACAAGATGGCCATTTTTACTATATTAATCTTGCCAATCCATGAGCATGGGAGATCTTTCCATCTTCTGAGGTCTTTTTCCATTTCCTTCTTCAGAGATCTGAAGTTCTTGTTATACAGATCTTTCACTTGTTTGGTTAGAGTCACACCAAGATACTTTATATTGTTTGTGACTATTATGAAGGGAGTCATTTCCCAAATTTCTTTCTCAGCCTGTTTATACTTGAGTATAGGACGGGTACTGATTTGTTTGAATTAATCTTATATCTGGCCACTTTGCTCAAGTTGTTTATCAGCTGTAGGAGTTCTCTGGTGGAGTTTTTTGGTCGCTTAAGTATACTATTCTATCATTGCAAATGGTGATAGTTTCACTTCTTTCTTTCCTATTTGTATACCTTTGACCTCCTTTTGTTGTCTAATTACTCTAGTTAGAACTTCAAGTGCTATATTGTATAAACATGGACAGAAAGGGCAGCCTTTTCTAGTCCCTGATTTTAGTGGGATTGCTTCAAGTTTCTCTCCATTTAGTTTGATGTTGTCTACTGGTTTGTTGTATATTGCTTTTACTAGGTTTAGGTATGGGCTAATTGAATTCCTGATCCTTTCAAGTCTTTTAATATAAAAGAATGCTGAATTTTGCCAAATGCTTTTTCAGCATCTAATGAAATGTCCATGTGGTTTTGTTCTTTCTTTTTTCTTTTTTTAATTGAAAAGGGAAGTAAAAACACTTTATGATAAAATTAAACAATTACATGGAAAATATTTCAGATAAAATAGAAGAGATGCATAGGAAAACATACTAAAATTGTCGATTTTCATGGAAAATTAAAGAATAAAGTAGTACACATAAAAACAGAGCTAAATTAATTGAAATATTAAATAGAAATATTTTATGACAGAATTGAAGATTTACATGGAAATATTTCTGATAAAATGTTAGAATTGATGATTATCATAGAAAATTTTATATAGATATAAAAATGGTAGGCATAAAAGTATTCCTAAGTTGATTGAAAGTGGAATTATAAGCATTTTCTGATAAACTTGAAGATTTACATGAAAAATATTTCTGATAAAATTGAAAGAATATATAGAAAAACATGTGGAAATTAAAGATTATCATGAAAATTATACAAATAAAATCATAGGCATAAAGATAATTCTAAGTTGATTGAAGGTGGAATTATAAGTATTCTCTCTCTCTCTCTCTCTCTCTCTCTCTCTCTCTCTCTCTCCAGCTCCATCCATGTTATTGAATGTTGAGTAGTGTTCCTGTATTTACTAGTTTTTTGAATATCCAGCAGTAAAAGGACATTTATGTAATTTCTTTATCTTGGCTATTGTGAATAATGCATGCAACAATATGGATGAGAGTTGACATATATCTTCAGTCCTTTTTCCATATTGGTTAGCTCTATACCCAGTTATGAGAAACCTGAATTAAACAGTATTTTTAGTATTTTTTTAATATTTTGAGCAAATTCTATGTCAGGTATAGAAATTTTATTTTAGCAAAATCATCCCTAATTGCTTGTTCTTCATATTTTTATCAATATATTGTATCTTTTTTGATTTGTTCATTCACTATAAAGTTACATGGTTTATGAAGAATGACAAAGTATCCATTTTCTCCCACATATATGCTCTGTCATAGCAGAAGCTATGGTAGAATAAGCCTTTGACATCAGAGTACCACATGTTGCACCTTGACTAGGATGCAATGATTAGAATGGAAATAAAAAAAGTTATAAAGAAAATCACCTGCCTGAAGTGACCCAATTCCTAAAGTTTCCATTACCTTCTAATGGTCCATAGAAAAATGTAATTTCCCAAGCAAAGATATCATATGGGCAGATCTGTTTACAAGATGTCCAGTAGGGTTTCAGTTCCTATGACAGATATAAGAATGAAGCTGTATGTGCTTCCTGGGATGGTCCTGCTGAATAACACTGAGCAACTGTAGACTTTTTCAAGTCCATAAGATTACACAGTAGCCAGGGCAAGTTTAAATAAACAACATCATAATTTTGATCAACCATATATTGTCTTAGCTGCCATACTTTAAGATAATTAGTTTTTCAGCAAGATATAATCAGTGCAGACTGCTTAGAGACTGAATCAAGAAGAATTGGATACAGTGTTTTTGCTTACATCAGCGGAAGCAACAGGTGAGTAAAAAGGTAGGTATTTTAGGGATAGAGAATAAGCAGAGACCAATACTCAAGGTTAATGAACTTTTCCTAATTACTTTATCCATTTACATCCTGATCGCAGCCCCTATCCTCACTCCTACCAGTCCACCCTTGTAAATCCTTCCCCCCCATTACCCCTCTCCTTCCTCTGAGAAGGGGAAGCCCCTCTGGGTACCACTATACTCTGGGGCATCTACTCTCAGCAGGACTAACCATATCCTTTCCCACTAAACCCAGTCAGGCAGTTCATGTAGGGGAAGGGGGTCCAATGGCGGACAAGAGAGACAGAGACAGCCCCCAATCCAATTGTGAAGGGACCAACATGACAAACAATCTGCAGATCTGTTACAAATGTATAGGGAGCCAAGTTCTAGATCATGCCTACTCTCTGGTTGGTAATTTAATTTCTGTGAGATCCCATGGGCCCAGGTTATTTGACTTTGTAGGTTTTCTTGTAGGGTATGTGACCCCTCTAGCTTGCTCAATTCTATGCCCCAGTCTTCCATGAGACTCCATGAGCTCCAGATATTTGGCTGTGTGTCTCTACACCTGTTTCCATTCACTGATGTTGGAAGCCTCTCAGGAGACAGTTATGCTAGATTCCTGTCCACTAGCATTGCTGAGTATTAATAGCATTGGGCTTTATCCCTCTCCCATGGAATGGGTCTCAAATTAGGGCAGTCGTTTGTTGACTGTTCCCTCCACCTCTGTCCCAACTTTATCTGTGTCAATCTTGTAAGCAGGACAAATTTTGGATGGAACATTTTGCTGTTGGGTGGATGTCCCCCTCCCTCTACTAGATATCCCACCTGGCTGTAGGAGATGGCTACTTCAATCTCAGTATCCCTCACTGGTAAAATTCCAGCTAGAGTCACCCCCATAGACTCCTCATAGTTCCCCTTCCCAATCCACCAGCTACTCCAAGGGATAGCCCCAGTCCTCTCCCACACATCCTGCCCACACCTTATCTCCATCCTTTTTCAACTTTTTTTTTATTCAACTTCCAATCCCTTCTCGCACCCAGTTTCCTCTCTCCATTTACCTCTGATGAGTATTTTATTTCCCCTTCTGAGTGACATTCATGCATCACCCCTGGGGTCATTCTAATTGTTTAGTGGTTTGGGGTCTGTGGGTTATATTGTGATTCTCCTGTAATTTATGGCTAATATACACTTTTAAGTGAGTACAAATCATGTTTGATTTTCTGACTTATCTCATTCAGGATGATCTTTTCAGGTCCCATCCATTTCCTTGCAAATTTCTCGATGTTCTTGTTTTTAATAGCTGAGTAGAATTCCATTTTGTAAAAGTACCACATTTCTTTATCCATTCTTCTGTTGAGTGACATCTAGGTTTTTCCCAGTTTCTGGCTATTAGGAATAAATTTGCTATGAACAGTGATGACCATGTGTTCTTGTTACCACTTGATTGTGGTTGGATGGAGAAAAGAAAATCCCCTTGCCAAAAAAATCATCAAAATACTTAAATGTATAGAAAAATAATATTAAAAACTTCAAGGGAAAAACACCAAGTAACATATAAAGGCAGACCAATCAAAATCACATCCCATTTCTCAACAGAGATTCTAAAACCTAGATGAACAGGGCAGATGTCTTGCCTAAGAGACTGCAGATGTCAGCCCATACTACTATACCCAGCAAAATTTTTAATCACCATAGATGGAGAAAACAAGATATTCCATGGCAAAACTAAATTTAAACAATATCTATCCACAAATCTAATCCTATAGAGCACACTAAAATGAAAACCCCAGGAGGTTAACTAGACCCAGAAAGACACAGAAAATAAATAACTCCACATCAGAAAAAAGAGAAGGGAAACACACACACACACACACACACACACACACACACACACACTATAACCTCAAACATCAAAATAATATGAGTGGACAATTATTAGTCATGAATATCTCTCAACACCAATGGACTCAATTCACCAATAAATAGGACACAGGATAACAGAGTGGTTGTGAAAATAAGAACCATCATTTTGCTGCATACAAGAAGCACACTTCAGCAACAAATGTAGACCTCATCTTGGAATGAAAGGCTGGAAAAGGTTTTCCAAGCAAATGGACCCAAGAAGCAAGCTGTTATAGAAATTTTAATATCTAATAAAACATTTTAAAAAGATTCCCAGATTTGATGGCACATGCTTTAAATCCTAGCACTCAGAAGGTGGAGAAAAAAGATTGTGGTTTGCCTGGGCTGCAAAATGAGGCAATGTTTTAAAAATAAATGCAAAATTTTCACATTTGTAAACACATAGAAATGGTTGATGTATTTGTTAATAGGCCATTAAGCTTTACAGCCGAGAAACTATGTTCACCCCGTGACAATATTGCCATTCATTCTCTTCAATTTTCATGTTTCTTCTATGACTTTTATAGTAACCATATGATGCAGCATTTCCTAATCCCATTCATAAAGTATGCAATCCCAGTTGGTGGCTCTTAAGAATTCTTGGATGTATGTAGAGTGAACCAACTTTTCTAAGTTCATTTTGGAAATGTTTCAAAATATATGGGAGTAGCAATATCCAACACCATTTCTCTCGGATGTGAAAGAAGCATAGATTAATTTCTTCTTGAGGTTTCTTCTAAGTCACTATCACCTATTCTGAAAGGCTGTGATTATTTGTAGATTATAATTTCACATCTTATACAATTAATGATATCAGCCCATCCCTACACCAACCAATGGTAAGAATCATTGCAATGGATATTAAATGCATTCTTTCCTATGTCTGGTGTTCTAGAAGCCAACTCTACAATGAAGCTAGTTATTGTGGAATTTCTCACAGAAGGGAAAGAAGTAAGAAATTATGCTTTTAGAATGGCATGGCGTGAGAGAATATTGGCAGAGGAAAAGAAAACATAACTGTATTATCTCTGCCAGAGACTAGATTGGGGGTAGACAGAGAGATCACTGGGCATATCATTCCAGAGGTAGTTCCATTGTAGGCAAGAAGAGAACGTTTGCCCTCCAACATTAAGTATCTTTGGCCGAGGCTACAATAGAAAGTATGACTTCCTGTGAGGTGAACCATGTTGGCCACAATATGAGAGAATGTGCTCACTGCTTGCCAGTCATTAGAACTAATGCTTGGGAAATGGAGAACGGTAAGCCCAGTCCATATAGTAAACATGGAAAAGAAACCAAAAAAATCCAAGGGTCTACACATTTCACAACCCCAAATCCCATTTTCTGCATGTGAGATTTACTCGATATGAGCACCTTTTCCCTGTGATTTTGCTTGGTTACAATTTCTTGGGAATCTTGTAATATTGTGCATAATGGGACAAATTGAAGCATTACATGCATGGTTGATCTTGAGACTGTCACTGGTGTCTGACATTACCTCTTCTCACCAACACTTCTTTATCTTCGTCCTTGTAAGCTGGTACTACTCTAAATAAGGGTATCTTCTGTACTGTGATTACTGAAGCTGAAACATATGTTAGGTTAAAGATGCAGTTTTTACACTCATAACCATAGTTACTCTACTTGACAAATTTCAGGTAGCACTGAACGCAGGAGTACTACGCAGTGTATGTACTTAAATACCCATCATGTACTCTTTTGCCCTCCGCTTACCGATCATGATCTTACTATCACAGAGTCACTTACATAAATGCCATTTTCTCTACTGTCAAATAACAGAAAAACAAAAAAAGCCACATGATAACTAAGCTTAATTGTTTAATATTGAATAGGAATGGTACAATGTACCTTTTCTGCTAGACAGGAAATCCAGGGCTGTTCAGGTTAAGGTTGTGGGGAAATTTCTTCAAATATGTCACATGAAGTAATAGTTACTATTCTGTTTCTTAATTGTCTTCAAACTATTGCAGTATAATGGATAGATAAGGCACCACATAATGACCACTGATTAAAAATGTTTACCATACTGAAAATTCTATAGCATAAAGGCCATTGTAAGCTGATACCTCGATTGAAACTTGAAGTTAGATTTCATTAAACCAATGCCTATCTCTATAGTACAGTCTGTATGAAACCTAGGAAGAGAGATGACATAATTAAAGAATTATTGAAGATATACTGTCTTTGGAAATTAGGTCCCTTGGTCTATAATAACATCATGTAGTATATCATGTTAAAATTAAAACATTCTAAGAAATCTTGGGTAGTTGTGTTACCCTAAACACTTCAAGAAAGGCACATCAAGTCTATAATAATGCCAATTCAATTATGATGAAAATTGCCACTAAATTGTGAATTTTATTTAACATTGTATCTTGACAGTGGTGCCTGTGACTGGAAGGTGGAATATTTAGCAATAACAACAGCTATTTTTGTGCCTTTTGAAAGGGAACAAACATAGCTAGAACATTCATAGCATCCATATTATATCACAGTAGTGACACCATCGAGGAATTACTAATAAAGCATAGAGCTAGCCGAACACACAGGTATCCTTGCATGTGCTAGATGAGTCATTCTATTCGTTTGAATGTTTCATCCATCTTCTGCTTTAGATGCTCTCAGATAAGCATTAATCTGTGATATAAATACCTTCACTTCCAATAGCTCCAATCATTAGTCAATGTCAAAAATATTCTACATGCCCTTAGACACTACATCCACAATCTGTTTTTCTGCCAATAATTTTTTGGACCCAAGTTGCTCAGAAACTCAAACCTATCATGTCATCCAGACTCATCAGTTCATGGAAGATGAGGTTTCTTTTGTGATTCTTATAGATTAGGTGATAAAACTGAGCACCAGCTTAGAGTCTTGTACAATATACACACATTTCAGTCTTTTAAAACTTGAGACAGTTAATGGTCATGTCAGAGTCTAAACTCATCTGTGGAAGATTTCTCAGGGCTTAAACTACTTGTCCCACACAGGTAAAGATCTAAGTTTAAATCCCCACAGTCCATGGACTGTTAAGCCTCAGCATCTCAGTGCTCTTACAGCAAGATAGGAGTCAGTCAGGGACAGGAGAAAGAGAAAAGCAGTTCCTAGAAAATACCAATGCAAGAGACATCCCTATCGATATCACCCCTTCTCAAACTTCCACTCAGGCTTGGTACTTTATTTTTATGAACTGAAACATAATTTAACCACTTTGTAGGCAATCTACTTAACAATAGATGGAAGGAGGGTAGCATAGTTTATTCTTTTGGAAGTAAAGAGTATTAACCTGCTATGGTCTCCTTGGTTTTAATTTTTAGGCATGTAATTTATTTCCACACACCTAAGTACAGGAACAATATGTAAGTGACATAGTGCATGCATGTTTCTTTGTCAGTTCATGACATAGTCATTAAAAAAATTCTCTTAACTTACTTCAATTGTTGGAGCACCATCATTTTAACAATCATTTCAAATTGTGTAGCAGTTTAATTCACTTCTGGTTTTGGACTTTGGGGAGAACATGTCCCCTCCATAAAAAAATCAGTTAAAAATTGATCCGATAAAAAATATAGTCAAATTTCTTCTTAAATTTTCATCCACATGTATCTTTACACTCAATGCTGAGTGATGGAATTATGGGGAAAATGGCATTAGTTACTTCATCACAGAGGTTCTGAATAATTTTTCACATTTTCAGTGTTTGGGATTGCATATTGCACTAGCTCTTCTACTTATTCTACAGGACAGTTTCTCCTGTAGACATTTATATTCTTGCTTATTAACTCTAAAACCAAATATATAACATTTATTTTCATCTCTTGAATTATAGACTTCCTTTGAATTGAGTCTCATTAGAAAGCTGCAGGTTACTCAGAGCTGGGCAAATATCTCCAGATGTTAGTGAAAATTTATGACAAGATTCTAAGTCTCCATTCCTCTGTTGAGGGACATCTGGGTTCTTTCCAGATTCTGGCTATTATATATAAGGCTGCTATGAACATAGTGGAGCATGTATCCTTATTGCATGCTGGGGAATCTTCTGGGTATATTCCCAGGAGTGGTATGGCTCAGTCTTCTGGAAGTATCATGTCCAGTTTTCTGAGGAACGGACAGACTGATTTCCAGAGTGGTTGCACCAGCCTGCAGTCCCACCAGCAAAATGTGGTATATATACACAATGGAATACTATTCAGCCATTAGAAACAATGAATTCATGAAATTCTTAGAGAAATGGATGGAGCTGGAGAACATGATACTATGTGAGGTAACCCAGTCTCAAAAAAATACCCATGGTATGTAGTCATTGATAAGTGGATATTAGCCTAGAATCTTGAAACACCAAAGACACAATTCACATACCAAATGATGTCTGACAAGAAGAAAGGAGTGGACACTGGTGCTGGAAAGGATCAAAGCATCAGTGTAGGGGAATATAAGAACAGGGAAGTGGGAAGGGGTAGATGAGGGAGCAGGGGGAGGGAAAAGGGCATGTGGGACCTTTGGGGGGTGGGGAACCAGCAAAAGGGAAATGAATTGTAAATATAGAATATATCCAATAAAAAATAAAATTTAGGAAGTAAGACATAAAAAAAAGATTCTAAGTCTCATAATAAGCTTCTGCACACAAACACTGTTTTGAGTATGTGGTCTCTTTATGAAAGCAAGCCCATTCAAGACAACATGCTCTTACTCATTTCTTTTCCATTTGTAAAACATCCCTGGTATAAGCCTCTTATAGCCTTTTATATCAGACCCATTGTTCACCATCTTTGTCTTTTCATTTTGCTGAAAGGAAGCACACCTGGCATCTCCTAAATTTCATTCAACCAATCATACAAGAAATATAGTAGTTTTACAGAGAAACAGAATCCTGTATTTCTGATGCATTCTTGTGGCTTTTAATTACTCAATAGCTCCCAGAACCAGGCAGTGCATATCTCCTGGTATTAGAGTACCACAATTCTATTTGTAGTGTTTATTTTTATTTTATTAAGCTCTAAAGAAAACTTATGCACACTATTGTATAGTATTAATATCATCATCCTTACACAACCCATATTAAATAGACCCTTACAAAAGCTATCAAGCCCTAACTTATATTAGGTTGTATGTTAGCCAATGATTGTATTATTTTGCCATACTAATTTATTATTCAATTTATAACATATATTCATAATCATAATTTCACATGTCCATAGATTACTATTATTACAGCAATGTCCACTGCCACCCAAAAGGCTTTCTGGGTCTGTTCCATTTAGTTAATATTTGGAATATTTAAAAAATTTTTATATCTTGTGTGTGCTTGGGCTGCAAATAAAGATGCTTAAAATCAGAATATGAAAAAAGTGGAATATTCTAGACTTGGTTCTAAAAAATAATATTTTGTGTTTGAAGATAGTCTCTGATATCTTAGTACTCTTAAATAGTCTTGAGAATCCACAGTTCCAATCAAATTTCTGGGGTTAGGTGTCCATGCCAAGAGCCCAAAGTATATGGTAGTTATGGGTCAAAATATCTCATGTTTTAACATCTCATTAATGGAAGAACAAAGTCATTCTATATATGGAAGCATAGTGCTCAGACATAACCTGCCTAGTGGAAGAGATGAAGCCCTGTATCATGGAAAAGGACACATCAAAATTGAGTGTTGGATGTGAGATATGCTGAAACACAGCTATATATGGGGAGGTTTATATGACAGAGAAAAGGAGAGTAAGCACTTAGCTGGGGCACATATCAGACCTATACCTATAACAATGTGACAGATGAAGGTAGATCTAAGCAACTAGAAAACCAGAAAAGGACTACAATCTATCCATTCTGCTTCTATTTTTATCCTATTATACTTTATTCTTTTTTGTCATATACTAGGGCATTTGATAGATAACTACAGCCCCTATGTTTGAATTTTTGTTTCCTTTGTCATTCATATGTCTTTGAGCCTACACATGAGCAAATTCTCGGGTTCTTTTTCACTGGAAATTAAATTGCTAACTTTTTGAAGGCTTTGGACATGTATCATCTCCCAAGGTTTAGAATATATGTTCAAGCACTATTGCCAGCGCTTTAAAGAAAGTAAATAAACTCTCTCAAGGTGCTTGGAGTCTTTAGTATAGACAAATTAAAAAAAAAAACATGGACACTACAATGAGATTAAACTAGTAGGTCAAATATTCAATGATATCAAAACATGTTAATTTCCATAAAAGATGATTCTTTGTTAGCCATAGGTAGACTATAAATAACAGAGATTGCTTAAAAAGCTACATGGCAATTTAAGATCAATAAAGACTCTATTGCATCCCATACATCATGTGAAAGAATCATACTTGAGGAAATCAGCTGATTTGCAGCATCTATGTGTCAGTAACCAGGCATCCATGGAAAAAACTCAACACATATTTGTCTTGTGTATGTCCACCAACCATAAACCTCGTATTTACTCAAACCTGTCCAATTTCAATTGTTTTCTCTGTTTATGAAAAGTGTGTATGGTGAGAAAATTTATTTGCTTCTTAGTAAGCAACATCATCTTTCTGTCCTGATTTTTTCCTTTGATACCACTGATTAAATTCAATCAACCATTTTGCCAGATATGTTTATTCTAGAATTATAGTTCATCCAGAATATGTACTGCCAAGTCCTACCTCTAATAATGCCTTTAGGGAGCCTGGTACCCTGTTATTAAGAAACAACTATGCTAGTTGATATTATATACATGATATCTTGTAAAAGATCAAGCAACTAGATGAAGAAGTATGAACTTATAAACTGTTATAAACTGTTACCTCTAATGACGTTATGGAATCTGGTGCTCTAGTCCTTTGTTGTTGTTGTTGTTGTTGTTGTTTTGTTGTTGTTGTTTTTCATTTTTTGGATATAGTTTCTCAGTAGTCCTGGCTGTCCTGGAACTCACTCTGTAGACCAGGTTGATCTCAAACTCAGAAATTTGCCTGCCTCTGCCTCCTAAGTGCTGGGATTAAAGGCGTGCACCACCAATGCCCAGCAAGGTGCTCTAGTCTTAAGAAACAATGATGTTACTTGGCAGATGATGTCATGGATGTTATTTTTTTCTTGTAAAGGCAAGAAGCTAGGCAATTTTGGATGGAATACTGCAGATGATAACTGAGTTATATCATGGTCAAAATGAAAGAGCTGTGCAGTGTGTACTCAGCTATGTGAATGCCATGAACCTTAATTAGAAATGAGCTTCTTCTAAATATTTGTTTCATTATAACTAGAATTCAAGGAGTGAAAACCGTCAAAGTATTGTTGTTTACCTTCTCAGATATAGCAGTTCTCAGAGAAAGAAAACACTGGAGAACCCCCTTCACTTCTCAAATAAAACTATATGGTTAATGTGAGGTAATGATGGCTTGACATTCATCAGTGCTTACTGCAGGAGGGAAGCCCAATGCAGGCTTCAATTGCCCATGGTCACCTCAGTTTTTCTTGGAGAAAAAAGTCCTCTGAGTTTTTACTACATTAGAGATGTATGATAAACCAAGAATAAAGCCAGCTAAGGAGAATAATCACATATATTACTTGTGGGTAAATGATAATGAACTACACAGATGATTAGGATACCATAATCCTGTAGCAGTCGGGATTGGCAACACTGTGTTGTAAAGAAAACAAAAAGGAAGCTACTGGGGGTATTTGCTACAGTGAGGGAAATGATCCTGTTCCTGGTAATCAAAGATGTGTCACTGGGACTTTTTCTGCATGCATAGTGCATAACTGCAAGGTGACATGTCACTTAAAGTCAACATCTTACTTAAGCAATAATGTTCAAGGATCTAGTTTTCTTTTCAAAGACAATGCCAGACTAGATGTGCTGCTTGTTCAGGGTTGCTTTTGTCTGTGTGGCTAGTCCATGAAAAACAGTTTATCCCAAATTATACTGTAAAGGAGCTTAGTCCTAGCCAACCTCTCCTTATCATGCAGAAAATGTAAAACACACTTTCTTTAGAACTTTGTGATTAAATTAACCCAGGAAGGATCAAACTTCATTCAGTAGAATTTTTGTCCAATTGCTGTCTTGTGTTTAGTAGCCCCTTACCACATGGCCTGTCCTGTGGCTCCTGATTTGATAGGAAGAAACTGGATTTAAGAGTGTGTATTTTGCTATAAAAGGAATATGAAAAACCCAAAATCCATATGGACCAATCAGAGAACAAACAAAACTAAAACTAAAATATACATTATTTAAATAGCTACTTCTAATACATAATTCAACCTAAATAAACATGTATAAAATATACAAATAAAAATAAATTGTATTAAAAATAAAATTGTAAGAAAAATTAAAGACACCATGAGAGTAAGCAAGATGCAAATGGAAGTTAAACATTTAGAAAAATGAAAGTTGTAAAATAAGCACAATGTCATATATAAAAATATGACAAAAAGTTTAAGTGTATGATGTACTCATCAAAAGTTTTTACAAATACATTAAAAAAATAATGTGAAATAAATATTACTAAAGAATAATGAGTAAAATGTAAAAAGATTCAATGACACTATTTCAAGGATTAATACTACAAACAGGAATGCATATTGTATGCATCTTCTGATGCAAGGACAATCCTCAAAAATTTAATGTCTCACACAGGACTGCATATCATAACAGAAAGCCAATAATATACATATTACAAAATACTTTGCCTTACATGCACTGGCCCTTCTTGAATCTTCAAGGGGTCCTCTGTATATACATTATATCTTCCTGATTATTGTTTTTATAGAACTCTTGAATGTGCAAATGAGTAGGTCTCTGATTCTAGTGCTCTCCCTTGAGCTCTTTTCCTTCTGTTTGTCTTGACTGATGTGATAACTTTTGGTTTACTTTATACTAGTTTATTTTGATACACTTTATTATTATTCCTTACAACACTGCTTATTTTCTAAGAAAAGAAAGAATGAGTGTCATTTTGAATGGGAGGGGAGTTGGGAAGGTACTGGAAGGAGTATAACATGGGAAAATTATAATCAAGATATATTATGCAAGAAAAAATGATTTTCAATTATTGAAGAAAATACTTTGCCTTAAACTATTGTAAAATTTTTACTTTTCTTATATTTTTTACAATGTGTAAAATCTAACATATGGATATATTTTAATTGACTCAAATAGTCATGATGCTTGCAACAGTTGCATATTAAAAGTTAGAATCAGAAGTTAGAGTTGAATAAGTAATAGCCTCAATTGCCAATTCCTACTGAATCTTACTATCATGTTTATCCCAAGGTATGTCTTCTACTATATTTCTCTTTGTATCTTTAGTCACAAAATTATTTTAATTAGTGTGAACATATAACAATAGTATTAAGAATATGTCTAAGTGTCCAATAAAATATGCACATTATATATAAATTATATGTATATAGTAATATAATAATAATAATAATAATAATAAATACTAAAACCTATACTAAGTAGAGAACTAACCAAAGTAAAAAATAAACACAATATTTGAATGTACATTAAAATTTATTTTGAATGATCTAATTGAGAAATGTGGCTTCATTGATTATTAAAGAAATGAAAAATTAGGAGTCCATCATAACTGCTAAACTGAAATTTTAAAGAAGTCACTGAGAGAAGAAAAATCATTCAGCAGATGTATTACTTAAAAGATGGTTCAGGAAAATGACAATTTTAATTTCTTGGCTATAGCTACTTAAAAATTTGTGTTTCCTATAATCTGCCAACTTGTTTCCTGGGTGTAGATTCCATTAGGAAGTCTTACATATGTCCATCAATCTATGGTAAAGAAAATAAATGACTAGAAAATAGAGCATTATAAATAACACAAGCACCCATGATTCCAACTGTCCAAAATGGTAACCTACAGAAATTTCCTTCAATGTGCCCCCCATAAATAAATAAGTAGCTCTGTACACAGCCATAAAAATAAAGACTTCTGAAAAAAAAGAAAAACGTAGAATTACTCAGAAAAAAAAAATCGATGATTTTCTGAGATGGGAGAAGAACTCACTTATTGTTACAAGACAACAAGAAGAAATCCTTCTGAAGACCTAACACTTTACAATTTGGGATTAACAGACGACCCTCCCCAGCCCCTTTCACTGTAATAGCAGAGGAGCTTCCCAGGCTCTAAAACAAGGAGCAAGTGTGTCTTTTCAGGCCCCAACATTATAGAGTCAGACATTAAGGGATGCTTTCCAACCCAGTACCCAGCTCTAGAAAGATAAGCATTAGTTAGCATAGGAGCTCCTCTTCAGAACTGAAACTGTGGAGTCAGGCATTAGCAGAAGAACTCTTCCTAAATATCTAACATTATAGAGTCAGGTATTAGCAGAGGAACTTCTCCATAGAACCTAACACTAAAGACCAAGACATTAGCTGAGGAGTCTCCCAAGGACCAAACTCTATAGTAACAGGCCTTAGCAGAGGATTTCCTACTGAAAACCCAGACTGTAGAGTCAGGCATTAGCTGAGAAATTTTTTCTTCTGAAGACCTAAGACTACTGAGTAGCAGCACCTCAGTGGAGAAGTTTCCTTGAGGGATTAGTTTTAATGGCATGGAGCAATCAGAAAATGAGATGATGTTCTTTGTGCTACCTATTGCTGACTTTGTGAAAATTTGGTGTATATTTGGACATACGTTTTTGCTATTGTTGTTTATACAGCAGTCTCCTTTATCCAAAGAGAATATGTTCTAATACCATACAGTCTGTTTTCCTATGAACACTATGAAATTATCCATAGTAATTGATAATAAGCAAGAGTATATAATAATAAAGATTAATTTGAACTTAAAATCATTTCTAGAATTTTCCATTTACTATGCGGAGGTAATAATCGACTACTGCTAACTGAAAAAAAATAAAGTAAGGTAAACAGGAGTAGTAGATATGAGTAAACAAAGAAAAGAAAACAAACAAAAGAAACCTTCCTTGGTCCCATGATGCCTCTATCATTCACAACTAAGTTTCGCCTTTTATAGAAATAATTTACTTATTTTTATCTTTATTTTTTCTTTTCTTTCCTTTATCCTTTCTTCTTCTCTTTCTCTTAGAGAAAAATACAGGTTATTGAACTCACAGGAGGGAGAGGAAGAGAAGATAGAGAAGAAGAATATGGGAAGGAAAAGAATAAAAAGAAGGGGCACACAGGGAGTGAGAAAAAGATAAATTTATATCAGGTGTTGCCTCACTTTTAAAGGACCCCAAAGAAAAGGGAACATCAATCAGGGATATTAGCAAATGAAAAACCAATGTCACTAACACCAAGAATGCTAAGAGAGAAAAGGCACCAAGGAAAAATGGACAAAAGGATGAGCACCCCAAAACCTGGAGTCTGCATGTAGCCCTGGGACTCTGCCCTCATGTTAATTCTGACTCATAAATAGAGGTACCAACACCCAATAGCTGGGCAGAAGAGAGATAGATGGGGTTTAAGTTTCCTTGGTTTGAGAATACAAGGAGGGGTGGAGAAAGGAGAGCAGCTAGAGTGGCCACCTCGCATCCCTGCATGCAGTGCGCCTTGTCTCAGCTGGTCTGCCCGAGACCCCCTGAGTGCGAACCTTAGTTCTCCACTCAGCCCCATTTCCACTCCGACAAGATGAAAGAAAGGATCATGAAGAAGGATAAACTCCCCAAACTGCAGGCACAAGTGCACATTGGTGGGAAAAGAACTGCTCAGAAGGTGGTTCACGGAACAGCCACAGCAGATGATACAAAACTGCAATTCTCCTTCAAGAAGTTAGGGGTAAACTACATCTCTGGCATTGAAGATGAGAACATGTTTACAAAACAAGGAACAGTGATCCGTTTTAACAACCCTGAAGTTCAGGCATCTCTGGCAGCAAACACTTTCATCTGAGACAGAGCAGTGGACAGACACGGTCCACAGCATCCTAAACCAGCTTGGTGCAGACAACCTGACTAGATTAAGGAGACTGGCTGAAGCTCTACCCAAGCAATCTGTGGATGGAAAAGCACCCCTTGCTACTGGAGAGGAGGAGGAGGAAGACGTTCCAGATTTGGTGAAGAATTTTGATGAGGCTTCTAAGAATGAGGCAAACTGAATTGAGGCAACTTCCGACGACGGTGACATTTGTAGAAGTTACAACAGCTGCCATTTTATATCATGGCTGCTTTTTAAACCATTTTTGTTCTTATGGATCTGATAAAAATGTAGATCTCTAATATTTTTAATCCCAAGCCCCCTGGACACAGCAGCTCTTTTCAGTTTTTTGCTTTTATCTAATTCACTCTGCACCATATTAAGCTAAAGAAGCCTGAGAATGAAGTTTGGAAAAGGTTAATAAAATTCTTTGCCAAACAAGAAGAAGAAAAGAAGGAGGAGGAGGAGGAGGAGGAGGAGGAGGAGGAGGAGGAGGAGGACGAGGACGAGGAGGAGGAGGAGAAGGAGGAGGAGGAGGAAGAGAAGAAGAAGAAGAAGAAGAAGAAGAAGAAGAAGAAGAAGAAGAAGAAGAAGAAGAAGAAAAAGAAGAAGAAGAACAAGAACAAGAAGAACAAGAAGAAGAACAAGAAGAAGAACAAGAACAAGAACAAGAACAAGAACAAGAACAAGAACAAGAACAAGAACAAGAACAAGAACAAGAACAAGAACAAGAACAAGAACAAGAACAAGAAGAACAAGAACAAGAACAAGAAGAACAAGAAAGAAGAAGAAGGAGAAGGAGGGGGAGAAGGGAGAGGGGAGGGGAATGGAGAGGGGGAGAGGAAGGAGTAGGGGGAAAGGGGAAGGGGGAAAGAGGGGAAGGGGGACAGGGAGAGAGGGAGAGGGGAAGGGGGAGTGGGAGGAGAGAGGGCAGGGGAAGGGGAAGTATGGTGGGGGAGGGAGGAGGGGGAGGGAGAAAGGGAGGAGGAGGAGTGAGAGGAGGGGAAAGGGGAGTGAGGAGGGGAGGAGAAGGTGGATAAAGGGGAGGAGAAAGGGGAGGGGGAGGGGAGGGGAAGGGGAGTGGGAGAAGAAGGGGGAAGAGGGAGAGCTGCCATCTTTCAGAGGGCTGAAAGAAGATGGCCCAGAGGGCTTTCCAAGATGGAACGCAGTAAATAGTAATAATTTGGGGTTATCAAAAGTAAATTCTAACAATATGGAGGGTAGGCAGCTGCCCAGCTATTGTGCTGCTTAAGACATATTAAAATACACAGGCTGTGTGTTTGTCGTCTATAAAGAGTCTAAGATGGGTAAAATGCCTGTGCTGGGATTTTTAATTTTTTTTAACAAGATATGGCGCCTTATTCATTTGGCTCTGTTTACTAGCTGTGGGAGCAGCAAAAACCTGAAAGCTTCCACAGCTTTCTGTATTTTTTAGGAATTGGGGTGACATATAGAAAAAAGAAAAACAAAACAAGCTAACAAACAAACAAAAAAAACAAAAAAAAAACTGGACTAAATGAAATTCAGACAAAATCTGTGGGGACAAAATGCAACCAATAGCCAAACTTGGCAAAGAATCTTGACTGTCGTGCAATGATTTTTCTGTATAACTTCTGCAATTCAGTAACTTTTAAATTATATTGAAATACATTTTAAGTACTAACTCTTGAAACTGAATAAGCTTATTAAACTGAATAAAGTTATTAAAAATAAAATCTATTGAATGAATAAGTGTTCCATCATTCAAGATATTTAAAAAACATAACATCAGGATGTAATTTTCAAACCATAATTATACTTATATTGGAAAGGATTTAGCCAAGTTTGAAATAACGATTGAAAATTGTGTTGTTAGCTGTCACATTTTGGGGTCACTTTTGCCTTCATCCTGTTGTTCTCACTCACAAATTACCATAAATTAGAATGTCCTGATTTTCCGAGATAATAAAAATTAAAAAAATAATACCAGGTCTCCTTTATGGGGCCTTTCTCCTTGACCTAAGTATGCTCATCTGGGATGCCAAGCAAAGTCACTATAAAAAGATCTTCTCTACAGAGTAACAGTATTAAATTCTAGAAAATGTCTCTCTGGAATTGAGGAGAAGGTCAGAGATGTTTCAAATTAAGGTTAACAAAATCAAGTAGAAACAGTTTCTCTATCCTATCCTTGTATCACTACAGGATTTGGAGTCAGTGACTTGGTACTGATTACTCTTTCGTTGCTATGGGTTTGAAGACGTTATCCATCATGGCCGGCAGGGCATGTCAACAGCAGGGTGAGGTGGCTGGTCATGTTGCATCCACAATGAAAACTCACCTCACTCTCTTCGTTTTCCTCGGGCTAGGACCAGAGCCCACAGGCTGGCTTCATCCACATTCCCAATGAGTCTCCCTGCTCAACCATCTCTGGAAACATTTTCATTGGCACACATGGAGTGGTGTTTCAGCGGTACTTTAACTCCAGTCAGATTGATGATAAAAATGAGCCATCAAAGGATTATCATCTCTTTAAGTTTCACTTCTGCCCGAAATTAACTGATCACACAAAAGCCTACTTTATAAAAATGCAGTGAGTTGACAGGCTAATTGTGGTGCCGCAGTCAATAAACTCTACCTTGATTTATTTTTTTTTATCTCTCCCTAATGAACGCAGTGTACCATGTGCGTTTAAATCAAGTGGTATAAATCAATTGTAAGCAAATATGAATATAAATTTGCAGAATAAATAAGATGATTCATTTTGCTACACACAGCCACCACAAATTTGCTTTAACTGTAAACTATTGTTAGACTTCCTTATCATTAATATTAAACTCTGAAAAAACTCTGAATGAACACATAAATATACAAAGAGAGAATCAAGCAATGAAGATTTACATATGTGAAGTATATACATATTTGCCCTTAACTTTTTTGCAGTAATTGAGCATTGTCTGACCTGTGTCAATATGGTATATTCTAGATTCTATTTTAACCTTCAGGTTATGCAAAAGGTATGTTGAATTTGCTTTTCTTAATCATGTATTTGGATGGAGATGGTAAGGACTTGAAATTTTTGGTGTTTGAATAGCAACCCTGTTATGTAAGTGTGTAATACAGAGGAAAATTAATGGTTTTAGTGCTCTCTTCTGCTTCTTCCTTACAGTTTCAGACTGTCCCAGTTAGTTGCTTTTTGTCAGGTGAGCATGACCCAGACTTTTCTGACTTAGAGAAGCACATCAACATTCTGTGGCTTAGAAACCCTGGAAATTGATAGACCTCCCTATAAGCTGTGTGAGCTGTTTGAGAAGTTCTCAAATCAATAACATATATTAATATTTATATTTAATATATTCAATACAATCTAGTTGCCAGTAGGGACTAGATGGTGTGACACCAATGCTAAAAGCTGAAGACACCACATTATTTAAAGAACACAGAATGACTCTATCTTGTGTCAAGTTGACATAAAACTATCCAGTAAAATACAAGTGAAGTAATCTGTTGCACCATCTTCTGGATCTCTCAGAGTCATTAGAATCATGAACACATGACATCTATATACTTGCATGAGACTTGTGCATGTACACAACACATGCGTGTGCTCCCCCCCACAGAGACAGAGACAAAGAGAAACAGAAAGACAGAGACGGAGACAGACAGACAGGCAGAGAGACAGACAGAACACATGCACTCAAAGGTATGTAAGCAGGAGAGGTTCTGACTTGGCAGGAGTGGGAAGAGAAAAAAACACAGTAATGTTAGGTGATTATGGTCATAATACAGTGACCATACAGTGTGTGCAGATTAATTGTCAGAATAAAACCATAATTTTAAAAAGCGTAGCCTAAATCATCTTTGTCTATGATTTGTTTCTGTCAGGTGCTTCTCACCGTGATGAAAGGCTGAATAACACATCATAGAGAGACTTAATTTCATTAATACTTTCCTGTTGGGAAGCATAAATACAAAATTGCTGATATTATAGAGGCTGAAATAAAAGTCATCTCTGATAACTTTTTTTTGAATGGAACAAAGAAAAACAGACAGATGACAAGGTATCTATCCCTTAATATACTTATTCCTCTAGGCTGTAGGTATATGCAAGAAATTTATTTTATCTGTTTATATTTTGCTTAGAAACCAATTCTGCTTAATTTCTCATTCTCTGAGCTCTTTCTCCATCTCCATATCCTTTCTACTTCCCTGAATTACTTCATTATTTCTACTTGAAAGACTTTAGTCTTTCTTTGCAAAATTGGATTAAGTTTAGGACTGTCTGCACTTGTGTGTGAAATTGGTCAGACATAGGACAAGCCTAAACTATTGCTAAGTTAAAACACGTACACAAGCACTTAGTGACGTAAGCATCAAATGATGCCCTGAATTTAGATTTTAGTTAGTGATTTTAATTGATTTTCATTGGCAATTTAAGTGTCTCGTGAAAGTTATTGCCTTTGTCATAGAACTTGCAATTCTGCAGGGTAGAAATATGCAGAAGAAAGAAATAAATTGATAAAATCAGAGAAATATGCACAGTAACGTTTTAGCGAGGTAAAGAAA
Source organism: Apodemus agrarius (assembly GCA_964023405.1). Classification (NCBI taxonomy): domain Eukaryota; kingdom Metazoa; phylum Chordata; class Mammalia; order Rodentia; family Muridae; genus Apodemus; species Apodemus agrarius. The sequence continues at coordinate 132,192,642 of OZ030009.1, read as the reverse complement.
TTATAAGTCGTTAAGTATTTAATGTTCCCAGTGTTCAGTAAAAGTTTAACACAAAGCTTCAAAAATTTACTGTCATTCTATTTTGGGGAGGAATTTCTTTCACAATCATCCTAATGGCTGGGAAGGTATAAAGCACCTTGCATTTAGTGGAAATACACTAAAGCTAACTAAAATTTTTGCAAGATTAAGCATTGTTCATGATGGGAAAACAGGGCTATCCTTAGCCTGACCCCTAGTGTTAACAGCGAAGAAGTGTGGATTCTGAGAGTTTCTATTTTTAATTTAAGAGAGGTAGATAACAATCATTGTTCTTAATAAAATAATTTGCCTCTATTGAGTTAAGCACTGCATAGAGGAGCATGGGCTCAGAGGATGGTCATCACTTTGTTATGCAAATGGGTCATCTGAGTTCATGCTTAGAATTGTACAATTAGTCTGAATCAACCAATGAAGGCACACCAGACCTTATCTACCAGCTTAAGCGGGTTTTATAGTTATGGCAAGATCTTTCCTCTTGTACCCTGTCATCTCCACACTCTAAACACAACTATGCCTGCATGTCCTCCTTGTGTGTTTGAGTGTTTGCAGATAGATTCGAGTCATGCAAACAGGAACTCTGTGCTTTGTCAGTGCAGTCTGAGTTTAGAGGTGCCTGCAGAAGCTACATCTCCAATAGTCTCCACCCACATATAAGATCTATCTAAACATAGCTTCTCACAGTACAAGCAACTCACATTTTGGATGGTCTCACAGCGAAGTCTTAATATATTTTTCTTCAGTGCATACTTTGGGTGTGTTATCAGCCAGTGGTTAGCTTTCATCCAGAGTTTCAGCTGCTTCATCCTCAGAAAGAACAAATTCTGAATTGTTTGCTTTCTTCTTCCTTCTTTCTTTCCTCCCTCTTCCCTTCCTCCCTCCCTCCTTTCTTCCTTCCTTCCTTCCTTCCTTCCTTCCTTCCTTCCTTCCTTCCTTCCTTTCTCTCTCTCTCTGTCTTTTTTGATGATGATGATGATGATTCTGCTTCTTCTGCTTCTGCATTCCCTTCTTCTTCAGCTTATGTGATTCAATTCAAGACACGTATGCTGTCATAGCCAGCTTAGGTCTAGTTCAATTAACACAATGTTTTGTTTCACAATATTACCATGGAATTAAGTGTGAGTATTCTGAAAGTAAATAAAAATAACTGGAAGGCGATGCATGCTAAGGAAGAGAGAAGTCATCAGCAATCTTCTCCATCTGTGAACTCTAAGAGCTGGAATAATGATAGACCTGGCAGGATAGGTGCAACAGTGCGACAAACATTACGAGAAGAACAAACCTCTCCAGTGACTGGATTTACATTCCATTGCACAAAGTGAAACCAGAGCCTGGTAATATTAACTTGGCTAAGACCCTGTGGCTGGCTACAGAATAAGCCCCTAGGGTAGAACCTAATGGTATTATTCTGTTGAATGGGTATAGTAATGAAGTGTCCCCAAAGTTCTTATTTTATATCCATGGACTAGTGTATAGTTCAACCTTCATCATTATGGTAGATGAGAATTAATAAAGAATCTGTTCAAGACACAGAAAATAAAACACTATGGATTGATCAACTCTAAATCCAAACCACACACTCTTCTTTCTAGGGCTCATGAATCATTAAGGAACGAGTGGGTTAGAAATTTTGTAGAAGCCAACTGTCTGTGGTGGATGAAGCCATGCAGCATGAAAGAGAACCTACTCCTGTCACTTTCCAAACAAGCATAATTCCCAACCTCAATTTAAATATGTATCTCTATATTCACAAATAAATGTAACTCCCATTCCTCAGCAAAGAGGCTTCTTTTACGATAAGGTAAGACCATCACAGACATTCACAAATGGTCAAACTGAAGAAGATAACTGACCAAAGTGTTCCCAACCATAATTAATACATCTATATTACAACTCCTGTACTGAAAGAAATATTTCAGAAGAAGGGACAGAAAGATTTTAAATGCTAGAAGACTAGGATGTCTGTTATGAAACGATGTCTTCTATACAAGAGTGAATGGCAAGCAAAAAATAATAATACGGTTGCCTAAACAAGACCTGAACAGTGTCAATACCAACTGATGTGAAAAGCAGAGCTGTGGACCCTGGTGACAGCCTGTCAGGTGTGTTCTTGAAGGGGATAGTGGGATCACAATTCCCTTTTGCTCACACGTAGTTCCTAGTTATATGATGAGTAACTTTGTTCTGTTATGCCTTTTCCCTCACAGTGGAATAACTTTTCACAAGATCAAAACAATGGAGCCAATCATTGATCGCTGAAATCTTCAATATTGTGGGCTAATATGAACATTTTCTTTGTGAAGCTGACCAACTGTTATGATACTAGAATCCCTATGGACACAGCTACAGTACATTATTTGGTTGTGTTTGGGGCAGAAGCATTGAACCCAGGGTTTTGAACACAATAAACCATGCCTCTCTCTCCATGTATACACCCAACTTACTTTTTACTGTTCTGGAGACTGCAGGGGTGAGGATTCTACTCAGGGCTCTGAGCACCCACTGAAAGCCACAGCTCTTCAACTGATATAGCCTAGCTTATTTTTAGTTATCTTAATAATTTATTTTTTTCTTGTCAATCTACATACTATCATATACGGGTCAATTATATGACAATATGAATATTCAATAATAAAAACTAGCTAGCAGATATAAATATGACATTCATACAGTACATTATTATCAACTTTAAAGCTGTATCATTTTAAGAAAAAGTCTGGGACTGAACATAATTTGTATTTTTAATTTTTATTACCTAAAACAGTTCTTTACACCATAGAACTGTAAATAAAATTTCATACAACTTCCCTAGAAAATACATTATACTTTCTCATGTTAATACTGCCTTCTGAATTAATCTCTGGAATTTGAACTTAGCCATTATTCTTGAAAATTAAGTATATTTGAGCATTATTTTAAAACAGTCTCCAAGAGCCAAAAATTTTGCTTCTGTCCTATGAGGAAAAGAGTAATTAAAAATATCTCAAACTGCCTTCACAAGGCTGCTATCTCTCTTACTACAGATAATATTTTTCTCATAAAAAATAACTTAGTTACTTTGGAATCCAAGCTGGTGTTTATTTTTCGGGCAAGCATCCATGGTTGTTTACCAAGAAGACATGCTACAAGTAAGCAGAGCAGGACATTTTGGAATAATTCCCACTTAGGGTACACAAAAATGCTGGTTAAGCAACTGCTAATATTTCCCAAGACATTTAGCTTTGAAGTTAAAAAATAATCAAAAAATGCTGAGGCTCTAACATAAGCTTATTACGGGCATTTTTCTCCTTCCCTTCCCGCAGCTTTAGTACATCTTAACTAATGCTTCACTTGCCTATTATCAGCGTTAAACTATAGAGAGACTCCTGAAGCCTGGGCGGAAGGTGCAAAGTTCTGTGCCAACTGGGTTGTACTTTCTCAGGTACACCACCACCACCTCCTCCTCCTTCTAACCCAACACAGGTCTACTTCTCTTAGTTTAATTTATAGAAATCAGAGGACTTATAAAATAAGTGAATCTGAATGAATTCTGAATGTGTGATCATTTAAATCTCTTTCTCTGAAATAGAAACCCTCAGGTTGGAGAGTATGCTGGTTAGCTTTTTGTCAACTAGGCAGAGACAGGGTCATTTGGAAGAGAAAACCTCAACTAAGAAAATGTCCCCACCTGACTTGTCCTAGGGAATTTTCGTGATGTATGATTGAGGCATGCAAGTCTGAGCCTACTGCAGCTGAGCAAGCCAAGAGGAGCAAGACAGTAATCAGAATTTCTCCCTCACTTCAGATTCCTGCCTCCAGATTCCTGCATTTTGTTCCCACCACAACTTCATTCAATGATAGATTGTGATGTGGAAGTATAAGCAAAATAAACCCTTTCTTTCACAAGTTGATTTTTGGTCATAGTGGTTTATCATAGCAATAGAAAATTAGTTAAGACAGAGAGTCAGGGGTTTTCTATGCTGAAAATGAATGCTATCAAACATCTGTGATTGTCAGTTGGTTAAAAATGGACTCTTAATGGATCTGTTTAATCAGATCAGAAATTGCCAAATTCTTTCTGCCCTCAAAGAATCCAAGAACTGACTACACTGAACTGTGGTGGCCTGGGACAGTGGTGGTGGCATTTGGGGAGGAAGAGAGGATTTGGGGGATGGGGGATGGAGGATGAGGGTGGGATCATGATTTTTCTGACACTGGGATCTTCTTTATAGTACTCTTGGAGCTCTGACCTTGAAGGGTTTGAAATTACGTTACAGTAAACTCTGCTTTGACCTCACGTACTGTTCTGCCTGTCTACCCATTTTCTTATGGTAGTCTTTAAAATGACACACCATAAAAAAAGAGACATCTTGAACTCTTTGGCTCTTTGGTTCCAGGTTGACTTCAGTTTGACTTGTAATTCCAGTGCCTGTCATTTCCAAATGTGGTAGAGGTGATGAAGATCTTTATGTGCTTTAGAGAAGACCATTAAATGTCAGAGAAAACCTTGCTTCTCCCCTTTCATTCTTCTATAGTTCTTAGATTTAAGTTGTACTAAAGTCATAGCCATTGAGAATTTTATCAGAAATACTATAATTCTATTATATAAAATAATTCTTGATTCAGAGTGTTCTAGTTAAGTTAGTTACTATAATAAAGACTATGACTAAAAGAAACTAGAGGGAAAAAGGATCAGGACAAGATATTGACTTTTTTATATAGGAGTATTAATTTAGTTTAATGTATTGAGAAATGGAATCTATATCAGAAACTATTGTAATATCAGTTTTTAAATATGGTCTAATGCAGGGATAGCCACATGGCTTTTTATAAACAGTATTATCTGCTCTTTTTGTTTGTTTTGTGTTGTGTTGTTTTATGAACAGGTATTAAGTTTCTCAGAGTGTTAGAATGTTGTGTGAAAAGGGGTAATTAGTACAGGTGGCAAAGTAAGGCACATACTCTTTCTGAGACTCAGATAATTGACTGTCAGATGAATGCCAAGCGGGCTATAGGTGCAGAAAGATTCAGGAAATAAGGACTAGAATTTTCAATGTAAAAGGAAGAGAAAGGAAATTATGTGCCATTAAAACCATTTTACATTTATTTTAGTTTCTTTATTACCTCTGTGTATGCATATGTGATTGCATATGTATGTGTGCATGTGTGTGTGGGGGTGCATGTGTGTGTGTCTTTGTGCATGTGTTTGGGCAAGGGTAAGAGGGTGAGTCTGTGTGTATGTGCATGTGTGCATGTATGTGTGTGTGTGTGTGTGTGTGTGTGTGTGTACACATGTGGTTTATTTCTGGGCCTTCAATTATATTCCTTTGATCTACCTGTCTGTCACTGTACCAATGCCATGTAGTACAGCTTGAGGTCAGGGATGGATTCTACCATCCATCCCTGAAGTTCTTTTATTGTTGAGAATAGTTTTGTTATCCTGTTTTTTTGTTATTCCAAATGAGTTTGAGAATTGCTTTTTCTAACTCTATGAAGAGTTGAGTTGGAATTGTAATGAGGATTGCATGGAATCTATAGATAACTTGCAGCAAGATGGCCATTTTTACTATATTAATCCTGGCAAGTCATGAGCATAGGAGATCTTTCCATCTTCTGAGGTCTTCAATTTCTTTCTTCAGAGACTTAAAATTCTTGTAATGCAGATCTTTCACTTGCTTCATTAGAGTCACCCCACCAAATAACCCTATTAAAATGGGAACAGAGCTACACAGAGAATTCTCAACTGAGGAAATTTGAATGGCCAAGAAGCACTTAAAGAAATGTTGAACATCCTTAGTCATCACGGAAATACAGATCAAAACAGCCCTGAGATTCCACCTCATACCAGTCAGAATGGCTAAGATCAAAAACTCAGGTGACAGAAGATAGTGGCAAGGATCTGGAGAAAGAGAAACACTCTTGCATTGTTGGTGGGATTGTAAGCTAAGACAACCACTCTGGAAATGAGTCTGGGGATTCCTCAGAAAAGTTGGACATACTACTACCTGAGGACCCAGCTATACCACTCCTGGGCATATACCCAGAAGACAGTTCAATATGTAATAAGGACACATGCTTCACTATGTTCATAGAAGCCATATTTATAATAGCATAAAGCAGGAAACAATACATTTACACAATGGAATACTACTCAGCTATTAAAAACAATGAATTCATGAAATTCACAGGCAAATGGATGGATCTAAAAATATCATCGTGAGAGAGGTAACCCAATCACAAAAGAACACACATGGTATGCACTTGCTGATAAGTGGGTATTAGGCAAAGAACATGGAATACCACAATACAACTCACAGACTACATGAAGCTCAGGAGGAAGGAAGACCAACATAGAGTCTTCAGTCCTACTTAGAAGGGGGAACAAACAATCAAGGGAAGTAGAGGGTGGGAGGGACTTGGGAGGAAGAGAAGAAGGGGAGAGGAAAAGAGGAGATGAATCAGGTATGAAAGGAGATGGAGGAGATGTACAGAGGGTCAGGAAATTGAAAGGAGGTGTGTAGCAATGGGGGATGGGGAACTGGGAGTAGCAACCAGAAAGTCCCAGATGCCAGGAGGCCATAGGTGTGACATTGCTCAAATACTCCACAAAGGGGAGGGAGTGCCTGTCAAGACCATATCCAGAGGTTAGGCATAGCCCTCTGCTTGAGGGACAGAACAGCCCCTCCCATCTTCAAAATTTTAACCCAGAATTGCTCCGGTATAAAGGAAATACAGGGGAAAAGAGTAGAGCAGAGACTAAATGAACAGACATCCAGAGACTGACTCACTTAGGGATCCATCCCACATGCAGACACCAAACCCAGACACCATTGTGGATGTCAAGAAGTGCTTGCTGACAGGAGCCTGATACAGCTGTCTCCTGAGAAGCTCTGCCAGATCCTGACCAAAACAGATGTGGATGCTCACAGCCAACTATTGGACTGAGCACAGGAACCCTAATGGAGGAGTTAGGGAAAGGACTGGAGTAACTGAAGGGGGCTTAGCTGGCATCAATGGGAGGGGAGGCCCTTGGTTCTATGAAGGCTTGATGCTCCAGTGTAGAGGAATGCTAGGGCAATGAGGCAGGAGTGGGACGTTGGTTGGGGAGCACCCTCATAGAAGCAGGGTACGGGGGATGGGATAGGGGATTTGCAGAGCAGAAACCAGGAAAGGTGATATCATTTGAAATGTATTTTTTTTTAAAAAAAGAAGGGGTGAAAAGTGCTATTGGCTCCACTAAGATCATGAATCTTTTATATAAAGCTGATATATCTTGCTTTATAAGTAGTGGTGCCCAGAAACTATGGGGTATATTAAAATAATCATCTGCTCAAGAAATGCATCTGCAGGACAAATGTATAATCCTCCACCCATCTATAAAGAGTGAAATAGGAACAAAAATAGGAGTCTCCAATGCTATTTTGAACAGGAAAATAGAAACAAAAGAATTTCCTTAATCAAGAATATTAAATAACTTGTGTTTCTCATTCTTCCTCTTTATTATTGGGAAAACAGAACACTTTCATTGTTCCAAAGGAAGACTGTGGTGGGAAATTATAAAAACTTCAAATTGATAGTTTTATTATTCATCCTACTCCCTAAACTGCATCTTCACAAATAACATAGCATAATGCATAACGAAACTTAATGTAACATAATGTGACAGAACAGAACAGAACAACATTATGTTATGGAGCTTCTCAATTCTTCATAGTGGTTTTACAAATATGTGCATTACAGTTTCTCTTTTCATTACTGTAGTCTTCATACTATTTCCTTAGAACACCTAAGAATAAATCCAGCAACACTTTCCCAGGTAAATTTGATAATTCATGTTTGTTTTTAGAAATAGAGAATGCTCTCTCTTCATAGTTAATCTCAAAGAAGATGGAATAATAAGGTCAAAATGAGTGTATTATTCACAAAAAGAATATATTGGGCAAAATAGAGAATGTATTGGAACACTTTACTGAATCAGAATGGAATAAAATTCAGAATATAAAAACTATATTGTGTTAGTATTTCTGTACCTGTGACAGAATACTCAGAGTAAAACACAATCAATAACTATAAGAAATACAAAATTGTTTTTTAAAAATGAAGAAATACTATTTCAAAATGTTCTCTTTTTTGAAATGAATCATTTTGTCATGAAAAGAATAGAATAGAACCTTTCCTCATATAGTAGATTGTTGAATATAGCAAATATTCTACCAACATTTCTGAAAATCCAAGTGTAATTTACATAAAACAAAAAGATCACCAAAACACCCTGATATGTCTAAAGCTTTATAAAGGCAGATAATGGGAGGATGGGAGTACAACAGTGTATGGTCCTGCCCCTCAGTCTGTCCTGAAGTAATGGCTTTTGTGGAACACAGTAAAATTGCCTGAAAATGTGCCACATGGAATGATGCAAAGCCAGAGATGCAGAAACTGCTTATGATCCCCGATTCTCAAAATCTTATGCCAGCAATCTGAAAACACTGAGACACCAGCTTTTCTCCCCAGTGTGTGTTATTTTAAAATGCATCATTGTTGCTGAATAAAGTACATTACAAATTAATAAAGCAACAATCCACTCTCTCAGGAAATCAATGTTAATCCCTGCTGAAGGAACACCCCAGTGTTGGAATGCATTAGACTAGGCCCACCCCTTAATCATGCACCACCTCACCACAGTGCCATACTGAGGAGTGAGCCTTTATACACTCGGAGGCCATGCTGAAGCTATATTTAAACTACAGTTGATTTCATGCAGTGTGAATAGGAACCAAGTCACACTGAGGTACAATTGCATATGAAACTGTAGACGGAAGGCTTTCTGCCATGTAGGTAATCAATAAGGTTAGGAAACAATAGCTTATAGAGAAGTCTGTAGACAGAGGTGCTCTTTGACTAGGATCTGACCAATAAGCCTTCAAACATGGAAAGAAAAATTTTAGGATACAATTAAACAGATATTTAGAAGGAAGCATGTCAGAGTCAATTTATACCAAGGGCTTGGGGGACTATGGAAATAACAATCTAAACTGTCGCTTCAAATATGCAAATGTCTATTTTCTGTATACGTTTTTTAGTTAAAACGTTGTCAATCATTCAGACAGCAGACCAAGTACTGACCAAGTCATCAGTGTCCTTATGGATGGAGATGGCATTTACACAGGTGACTAATAAATATGTCTCTATTGACAGCCTGATCTAGGCACTCAACTTGCCTCCGAGCTACTCAGCCCTGTAATGGGCAATGAATTCATTTCTCTAAATTCTGAGTCCCTCTGCTTTAAAATACACCAATACTATGAACAATACCTTCATACGTGTTTCGGAGTAAAATATGACAAATATGGGAGGGTTTAGGCCCAGTGCTTTGGCGTCTGCCCGCTCCTTAAGCGGACTTCCGTCAGCATCCTCAGATCAGTGGAATGGCCGAACTGACTTAGGAACACACTCCCCCGGAAGTGCTTGTTATGAGTTACTGAGAGTACAGGCTGGCTCAGCTAAGCTGGAAGCAGTGGGTGGTGTTTGACGCAAATGTTCTGTGCCCACAATTGCAGTGACGCTGAGCTCTAAGGGAACTGAGGAGTAACACTATAACTGGCATTAGGTTTCAGGAAGAGAAATCAGAGCAAGAAGGGCAGAGGGAGGAAACGCACCAAGTTCTTTCACTGTTTCTGTGGTTTGCCATTACATCTGAGTCTTCACCTGCAGCAGTCCTGTGTTGGTGTTTCCAAATAGAAGGACTCACTGAGCACTCTGGAAGTTAGCGGCTGGAGTTCTGAGAGCTCTCCATTCTTCTTCATCAATCAATGTGTGGTAGTAGGTGCAAAGACAGTGGGGAATTAAAACTTCATTTCTTCAGTGTCCACGTGTGTAAGTTTAAGTTGTTGAAATTGTGTATCTCTCGGGAAATTTTCACACTATAACTAAAAGTATGTGGTCAAATGTCATATATAGAGAGGAGGCTAAGAGGAAGAGAGAGAAATGAAAACCCCCATGCTCCCACTGTAAACTGTGACTGATTTTACTCATGCATAATTAGCGCAGACACTAGGTGGTATGTATGAAACATTGGCCATCTTAACTTGGGAAAGTGTTTACTTTCTTTCTTTTTATATTTGTAAATTTTATTTATTTTTATACTGTAGTTTCTTCTCCTTCCTCTCCCCCCAGTTCTTCTCCTCCCATGAATTCTTCTACCTTTTCTCACCAGAAAAGAACTAGTCTCAGTGGATACCACCAGCCCTAGGATAATATCAAGTTGCAGTAACACTAGCCACTTCCTCTGGTTTTAGGCAGGCAACAGAGTCAGAGACAGCTCACGCTTCCATTGTTATGGGTCCCACAAGAATATCAATCTACAGAAATATAACATAAGACCAAAAGCCCCTGGTTGGCAGTTCAGTCATTTTGAGCCCCTACGAGCTCACATTGGTTGATTCTGTGAGTTTTCTTATGGTGTCCTTGACTCCTCTAGCTAGCTCCCAGTTCTTTCTCTCATTCTTCTCCTGGATTTCCCAACCTTGGCCTAATGCTTGGTTGTGGGTCTCTGGATCTGTTTCCACCAGTTACTGGGTGAAGCCTCTCTAATGACAACTGGGCTAAATGCCAATCTTACAGTACAGTAGCATATCCTTAGGAATAATTTCATTGGCTTCTTTTCCCTTGCCTTTCATGTTTGGTCCTATGTAGGATTTCTGAGGTATCCTGCCTCTGGCTCTTTAGGCAGTGTCTGTGGTGGGGATCCCTCATGACAGAGATCTCAAGCTGGAACAGTCACCCCAATTTCTGCACTGCCCTTACCACAGCATATCTTGTAGGCAGGGAAAATTGTAGGTCAAAGGATTTGTGGTTGGATTGGTGTCCCAGTTCCTACACTGAAAGTCTTGCCTGGTTATAGAATATGGCCATTTCAGACCTTGTATTGCCATTACTAGAAATCTTAAGAACACTTTCCTCAATTCCTGGGGTCCAAGAAATGATGTCTCACATATGAGCCCATTCCATTTTTCTCTCCTAGTATTTTTCCTTTTCTATCTAAACCTGTTCAGTTCTGTTGCTATTGCCCTCTCCTCCATTCAGTCTCTCCACCCCCCCCCCCGCATCCACCCCTGATGTCTATTCAGCTTTCAAGGAAGCTCAAATATCCCCCACTTCAGCCCTCCTTGTTACTTAGCTTCTTTGAGCCTGTGGTTTTATAGCATGGATATGCTTTACTTTATGGCTAATAACTACTTATAAGTGAGTACATATCATGTTTGTCTTTCTGGGTCTGGATTACTTCACTCAGGATGATCTTCTCCATTTGCCTGCAAATAACATCCTGTTATTATATATAATACCTGAGTTACATTCCATTGTGAAAGTGTATACCACATTTTCTTTATCCATTCTTCAGTTGAGGGACTGCCTAGTCGAGTTGTTGTTGTTGTTGTTGTTGTTGTTGTTTTCCAGTTTCTAGCTCTAATGAATAAAGCAACTATGAAGATAGTTGCACAAGTGTCCTTACAAGTTGATGGAACATTCTCTAAGAATATGCAGGAGTGGTACAGCTGGGCCTTAAGGTAGATCTATCCTAAATTTTCTAAGAAGCTTCCAAATTGATTCCTAATCAATGGTACAAGTTTGCATTCCCCTCAGCAATGGCGTGTTCCCCTTGCTCCACATCCTCACCAGCATGAGCCGTCACTTGGGATTTTTTTCTTTTTTTTTATTGGATATATTCTATATTTACATTTCATTTCCCTTTTTTGTTTCCCCATCCCCCTAAGGTCCCACATGCCCTTTTCCCTCCCCCTGCTCTCTCATCCCCCCTCCCACTTCCCTGTTCTGGTATTCCCCTACACTGATGCTTTGATCCTTTCCAGCATCACTTGAGATTTTAATCTTAGCTGTTCTGACAGGTATAAAATATAATCTCAAAGTCATTTTGATTTGCATTTCCCTCGTGGCTAAGGAAATTGAACATCTCTTTAAGTGTTTCTCAGTCATTACAGATTCCTCTGTCGACAATTGTTTCATCTGTAACCCTCCCCCACCTTTTTTTTTTTTTTTTTGGTTATTCAAGACAGGGTTTCTCTGTATAGCTCTGGCTGTCCTGGAACTCACTCTGTAGACTAGACTGGCCTAGAACTCAGGAAACCACCTGCCTCTGCCTCCCAAGTTCTGGGAGTAAGGCATGAATGACTTGTAACCCACGTTTTAATTAGAGTATTTATGTTGTTGGTATCTGGTTTCTTGAGTTTTTTATATATTTTGGCTATTAGCCCTTAGTCAGATGTGGGGTTGGTGAAGATCTTTTCCCATTCTGTAAGCTGCCATTTTTTCCCTTTGACAGTGTCCTGTGCCTTATAGAAGCTTTTCAGTGTCATGGGTCCCATTTATTAATTGTTGATCTTGATACCTGTGGTATTGGTGTTCTCTTTAGGAAGTTGTCTCCTGTGCTGATGCATTCAGTACTGTGCCTCACTTTCTCATCTTGTGGGTTCAGTATGGCTATATGGTGAGGTCTTTGATCCACATAGACTTAAGTTTTGTGCAGGCATATAGATAGATAGATAGATAGATAGATAGATAGATAGATAGATATTTGCATTCTATTTGCATTCTTCTACATGTTGATATACAGCAAGACTGTAAGGTTGTGGGTTCTGCTCTGCCACAGGGCTCAGCCACTCAGGGTAGGCAGGAGATGGGAAGTTGGCCATGCTTAACCCACACTATCACCAGGTGGGTGTTGGGCCATAGGCATGTCCCAAGACACCACAGTGGAGGTGGGGAAGAACAGCCTTTGGCACAGGTGTGTGAAATTCCTTCTGGGAATTTGATTGGATTCCGTTTATCAATCTGTCTATTTTCATGTCAATATCATACAGATGTTATTACCATTGCTCGGCAGTACAGTATTAAATTGTGTATGATTATATCTACACAAGCATTTTTATGGTATAGGATTGTTTTGGTTATACTGGTCTTCTGTATTTTATATCAAGGGGAGTTTCCTTTCAAGGTCTGTAAATAATTGTGTTGGAATTAGATGGAATATGAATTGCTTTTTGTGGAATTTGAGAAGTAATTGTATTAAATATTTATTGAAAGTCTTATAGAAATACAAAAATACTCAATAAAATTCTTGCCAAACAAATCCAAGAACACATCAAAATGATCATTCACCATGATCAAGTTGGCTTCATCCCAGGGATGCAGGGATGGTTCAATATACAGAAATCCATCAATGTAACCACTACATAAACAAACTCAGAAAAAACTCACATGGTCATCTCATTGGATGCTGAAAAAGCATTTGACAAAATTCAGCATCCTTTCATGCTAAAAGTCTTGGAAAGAACAGGAATTCAAGGCCCATTCTTAAACATAGTAAAAGCAATTTACAGCAGACCAATAGCCAACATCAAAGTAAATGGAGAGAAACGTGAAGCAATTCCACTAAAATCAAGGACTAGACAAGGCTGCCCCTCTCACCATATCTTTTCAATATAGTACTTGAGGTATGAGCTAGATCAATTCGACAACATAAGGAAGTCAAAGGGATACAAATTGGAAAGGAAAAAGTCAAACTATCACTATTCGCAGATGATATGATAGTATACTTAAGTGACCCAAAAAACTCCACCAGAGAACTCCTACAACTGATAAACAACTTCAGCAATGTGGCTGGTTATAAAATCAACTCAAGTAAATCAGTAGCCTCCCTATACTCAAAGGATAAGCAGGCTGAGAAAGAAATTAGGGAAATGACACCCTTCACAATAGCCGCAAACAATATAAAGTATCTTGATGCGACTCTAACCAAACAAGTGAAAGATTTATGTGACAAAAACTTCAGGTCTCTGAAGAAGGAAATGGAAGAAGACCTCAGAAAATGGAAAAAATCTTCCATGCTCGTAGATTGGCAGGATTAATATAGTTAAAATGGCAATCTTGCCAAAAGCAATATACAGATTCAACGCAATCCCCATCAAAATCCCAACTCAGTTCTTTATAGAGTTAGAAAGAGCAATTCTCCAATTCATCTGGAATAAAACAAAACAAAACAAAACAAAACAAAAAAACCAGGATAGCTAAAACTATCATCAACAGTAAAAGAACTTCTGGGGGAATCAGTATCCCGGACCTCAAGCAATACTACAGAGCAGTAGTGTTAAAAACTGCATGGTATTGGTACAGTGACAGAGAGGTGGATCAGTGGAATAGGATTGAAGACCCAGAATTGAACCCACACATCTATGGCAACTTGATCTTTGACAAAGGAGCTTAAAACATCCAGTGGAAAAAAAGATAACCTTTTCAACAAATGGTGCTGGCTCAACTGGAGGTCAACATGCAGAAAAATGAGAATTGATACACTCTTATCTCCTTGTACTAAGCTCAACTCCAAGTGGATCAAGGACCTCCACATAAAACCAGACACACTAAAACTAATAGAAAAGAAACTGTGGAAGACCATTTAGGACATTGGCTCAGGAGGTAATTTCCTGAACAGAACACCAATAGCTTATGCTCTAAGATCAAGAATACACAAACAGGACCTTATAAAAGTACAAAGTTTCTGTAAGGCAAAAGACACTGTCAAAAGGACAATTCAGCAACCAACAAATTGGGAAAAGATCTTCACCATCCCTACATCTGACAGAGAGCTAATATCCAATGTGTACAATGAACTCAAGAAGTTAAACCCCAGAAAACCAAATAACCCTATCAAAAAATGGGGTACAGAGCTAAACAAAGACTTTTCACCTGAAGAAATTTGGATGGCTGAGAAACACCTTAAAAAATATTCAACATCATTAGTCATTAGAGAAATGCAAATCAAAACAACCCTGAGATTTCACCTCACCCCTGTCAGAATGGCTAAGATTAAAAACTCAGGACACAGCAGCTTTTGCCCAGGATGTGGAGAAAGAGGAACACTCTTCTACTGCTGGTGGTACTGCAAGCTGGTACAATCACTCTGGAAATCAATCTGGCGGTTTCTCAGAAAACTGGACATGATACTTCTGGAGGACCCTGCTCTACCACTCCTGGGCATATACCCAGAAGATTCGCCAGCATGTAATAAGGATACATGCTCCACTATGTTCACAGCAGCCTTATTTATAATAGCCAGAAGCTGGAAAGAACCCAGATGTCCCTCAACGGAGGAATGAATACAAAAAATGTGGTATATATTCACAATGGAGTACTATTCATGAAATTCTTAGACAAATGGATGGAGCTGGTGAACATCATACTAAGTGAAGTAACCCAGTCTCAAAAGAATACCCATGGTAAGCACTCACTGATAAGTGGATATTAGCCTAGAATCTTGGAACACCAAAGACACAATCCACATACCAAATGATGTCCGCCAAGAAGGAAGAAGTAGACCCTGGTTCTGGAAAGGCTCAAAGGATCAGTGTAGGGGAATGCCATAACAGAGAAGTGGGTAGGGGTGCATGGGGGAACACAGGGAGGGAAAAGTGTATGTGGGACCTTTGGGGGGCAGGGAACCAGAAAAAGGGAAATGAAATGTAAATATAGTATATATCCAATAAATAAAAAAAGAAAGTCTGATAGAATTCTGTGCTAAAACCATCTGTTCCTAGAACTTTGTTGTTACTACTGCTGCTGTTGCTGCTGCTGTTGAGAGACATTTTATGACTGCTTCTACTTTCTTAGGTTTGTGGGTGTGTCTAAATTGTTTATTTGATCTTGATTCAACTTCAGTAAGTGGTATTCATCAAGAATATCATCCATTTCATTGAAATTTTTCAGTTTTGAGAAGTACAGGGTTTTTTTAAATTTTATTTTCTATATTCTGTGTTTACATTCCAAAGGCTTTCCCCTTTCCCAGTTCCCACCCACCATAGTTCCCATAGTTCCTCTCCCCCCCATCTGTTCCCCAATAATTCCCCCTCCCCCCTCGGTTTCTTTACTAAACTGGATGCAATCTTTACAGGCCCAGGGTCCTCTCCTTTCTTCTTCTTGGGAATCATTTGACTTGCTATTTGTGTCTCAAGTATTTAGGGCTTCTGGGCTCATTAATATTCACTTATCAGTGATTGCATTTCATGTGCATTCTTTTGTGATTGGGTTAATTCACTCAGGATGATATTTTCCAGGTCTAACCATTTACCTACAAATTGCATGAATTCATTATTTTTAATTGCTGAGTAGTATTCCATTGTATAAATGTACCACCTTTTCTGTATCCATTCCTCCTTTGAGGGATATTTGGGCTGCTTCCAATTTCTGGCTATTATAAACAAGGCTGCTATAAACATAGTGGAGCATGTGTCCTTATTGCATGCAGGGGAATCCTCTGGGTATATGCCCAGGAGTGGTATGCCAGGGTCCTCTGGAAGTAATATGCCCAATTTTCTGAGGAACCGCCAAACTGATTTCCAGAGCGGTTTTACCATTTTGCAATCCCACCAACAGTGGAGGAGTGTTCCTCTTTCTCCACATCCTCGCCAGCACTTGTTGTCTCTTGAGTTTTTAATCTTAGCCATTCTGACTGATGTGAGGTGGAATCTCAGGGTTGTTTTGATTTGCATTTCCCTGATGACTAATGATGTTGAACATCTTTTAAGGTGTTTCTCGGCCATCCGAATTTCTTCTGGTGAAAATTCTTTGTTTAGCTCTGTGCTCCATTTTTTGATAGGGTTATTTGTTTCTTTGCGGTCTAACTTCTTGAGTTCTTTGTATATATTGGATATTAGCCCTCTGTCGGATGTGGGGTTGGTGAAGATCTTTTCCCACTTTGTTGGTTGCCGTTTTGTCCTTCTGACAGTGTCCTTTGCTTTGCAGAAACTTTGTAATTTTATGAGGTCCCATTTGTGGATTCTTGATCTTAGAGCATAAGCTATTGGTGTTCTGTTCAGGAACTTTTCCCCTGTGCCCAAGTCCTCCAGGGTCTTCCCAAGTTTCTTTTCTAATAGTTTCAGTGTGTCTGGTTTTATGTGGAGGTCCTTGATCCACTTGGAGTTGATCTTAGTGCAAAGAGATAAGATTGGATCAATTCGCATTCTTCTGCATGTTGACTTCCAGTACAGGTTTTTAAGTAAAGACCTAATGATTCATTGGATTTCCTCCATGTCTGGAAATTATGTTATGTGAACTTTTTGATTCTGATTTTATTAATTTGTATATTCTTTTTATTTTTTAAAACTATTTTGACTAAGGGTTTGTCTATCTTGTTGATTTTTTTTTCTCAGAAAACCAACTCTTAGCTCCAATGATTCTTTGTATTGTTTTTTCTTTCTAGTTCATTGATTGGAGCCCAAGTTCTATTATTTCCTAGTCCTGTTGGGTGTGTTTGCTTCATTTTGTTTTTGTTTTATATTGTTTTCCTAGAGCTTTTAGGCGTTCCATTAAATTGTTAGTATGAGTTCTTATTAATTTCTTCACAAAGGAACTTAGTACTATTAAACATTATTTGGCACTGTTTTTATTGTATCCTGTAAGTTTGGGAATGTTATACATTCATTTTCATTTAATTCTAGAAAGTCTTTAATTTCTTTCTTTGTTCCTTGACCTGGTAGTGATCCATTTCCATGCATGTGTAGGCTTTCTGCTGTTTCTGTTGTTTTTTAAGTCTAGCATTTGTACATGGTGGTCTGATAAAATACAAGGGGCTATTTAAATTTTCTTGTATTTTTGAGACTTGCTTTATGGCCAACTAATTATATGGTCAATTTTAGAAAGGTTCTATGCAGTGCTGAGAAGTTATATTCTTTTGTGTTTGTGTAAAATGTTTTATAGGTATCTGTTAGGTCCATTTGGTCATAACGTCTCTTATGTCAATTATTTCCCTGTTTATACTTTGCCCAGATGAGCTGTGAACTAGTAACTGTGGTGTATTGAGGTTTTCTATTATTGATGTGTGGTGTTTAGTGTGTGACTTAAGATTTAGGAATGTTTCTTAAATAGCTTGGGTTCCCAGCATTTAGGATATAGGTTTTCAGAATTGAGACATCATCTTAATAGACTTTTCCTTCAATGAGTTTAATGTGTCCTTCCCATCTCTTTTGATTAATTTTGGTTGAAAGTCTATTTTGTTAGATATTAGAATGCCTATACCAGCTTGCTTCTTTGTTCCAGTTGCTTGGAAAATCATTTTCTAGACTTTTACTCCAAGGTAATATCTTCCTTTAATGTTGGGGTGCGTTTCTTCTATGACATATCCATTCTGTTAGTCTGTGCCTTTTTATTGGGAAATTGAGTCCATTGCTGTTGTACGATATTAATGAGCAATTGTTGTTAATTCCTGCTATTTTTGTGTCATTGGTGGTGATTGTGTTTGTGTTTGTGTGTGTGTGTGTGTTTGTGTGTGTATTTCTATATTTGATTTTTTCCCTGTGTGAAATTATTTGTTTCCTGTGGTTTTGGGGGTATAATTAACCTCTTCAGGTTGGAATTTTACTTCTATTATCTTCTGTAGGACTGTATTTGTGGATAGATATTGTTTAAATTTGTCATGTTTTCTCCATCTTTGGTGGTTGAACATTTTGCTGGGTGTGTAGTCTGGGATGGCATCTGTAGTCTTTAAAGTCTTCAAGATATCTGTCCAGGTTCTTCTCACCTTTAAAGTCTCTGTTGAGAAGTCAGATGTAATTCTTACAGATCTTCCTTTACATGTTACTTGGTATTTTCCCTTTCACATTTTAATATCCTTTATTCTGCATGTTCAGAATTTTGATTATTATATGATGGGGGATTTCACTTCTGGTCTAATCTATCTGGTGTTCTGTAAGGTACTTGTATATTTATAGGCATCATTTTTATGTTAGAATTATTTTTGTATAATTTTGTTCAAAATATTTTCTGGGTCTTATTATTCTTAGGCTTGATTTTTTTCATAGTGTCTCAGATTTCTTGAGAGAGAGAGAGAGAGAGAGAGAGAGAGAGAGAGAGAGAGATTTTGTGTGTGTGTGTGTGTGTGTGTGTGTGTGTGTATTTAGATTAACTACATCTCCTTTGGCCAATGAACCTATTGCTTCTATGGTATCTTCAGCCCCTGGGATTCTTTCACCTGTAGATGATGCATCCATTTTGCAGCTCCTGTTTACTTACCTAGATTTTTCATTTTGAGGACTCCCTCAGTTCGTGGTTTTCTTTTTGCTTCTATTTCAGTTTTCGGGTCTTGAAATGCCTTGAAATGAACTGTCTCTTTTAGTCAGGATCCACCAAGGGGAGCCATGGAGAAGGCCTTCATCTAGAGAGCTGCTATCTAATCTCCAGTAGAAGGCCTCTCTGCACTCCCAGCTATGACCAAGCCAAGCCTCAAGCTGTCAAGCCAAGGACTTCCCCCTCCAGAGTTTCCAGGGACTTTACCACCAATGAAAGAGTACACATGGAGGGACCCATGGTTCCAGCCACATGGATAGAAGAAGATGGCCTGGTTGGCCATCAATGAGATTGGCCCTTGGACCTGTGAAAACGCATTGCCCCAGGGCAGTGAGTGGATGGGTTATTCAGCAGGGGAGGGGGATGAGATAGGGGGTTTTCAGAGTGGAAATGAGGATAGGGGATAGCATTTAAAATGTAAATAAAGAAAATATCTAATACAAATGTTAAAAAAAGAAATAGATGTCAACTAGTGGCTTGCTTGCTTGTTTACTTAAAAACTTATTTTTAAATGCCATTAATAAATTGTATGTTTCACATTCATCAGTGTACTCTCTACAAACTGCAGCTACAGTGAAATACAAGTTGCTGTGGTACAGAGGCCAGTGGTGATGGTACAAAAGTGAACTCACAGGATAGGTGTGAGCTTTTAAAGGCACAGTGTGTTCCTTCACATTGCTTGCTTAGTGAATAGAATTATTGGACACTATTAGCCAGATGAGCTCATCTAAGGAATGGATTGTTAAATTTTCATTTTGTTTTCTTTCTTTTATTGTTTTGTTTTGATTTTAGTTATTTTGGTTGCTTGGTTGGTTAGTTATTGGTTGGGGTGGCAAATGTCAGAAATATTCTGATATTCAGAATATATTCAGAAATGTTCAGAAATATTCAATATTCTACAGATGAACTGTAAGGGAACATTTCTTTCTCCCCCTCCCTATTCACTCTCATTCTCTCTCTCTCTCTCTCTCTCTCTCTCTCTCTCTCTCTCTCTCTCTGTGTGTGTGTGTGTGTGTGTGTGTGTGTCTGTGTCTGTGTCTGTGTCTGTGTCTGTCTGTCTGTCTGTCTCTCTTTTTCTCTCTCAATATCCATCTTTATTCTTCTAGAAAAATGTATAGTTTATACTTTTACTACTATATTCAAATCTATAGAATTTCTGATTCCAGTTTCATGTGAATCATGTAACTTGTAAACAACATGTATATAAAAATCACTTATCACAAAATATCACAGAGAATTAGCAGCTAAACACTTACTAACTAAAGCATGCCAAAGTGACAACTGGACAAAGCAATTGAATATCAAAGTGTCTGCAAAAAGCAGAGGCAATGAACCTGCCACAACCCATATACAGAAAAGGACGCATGCATAGGAATAAGTCAGAAAAGAAATCAATTGTTCATTATTTCCATGAAAAATATAAAGCATGTAAAACTGTTCAGAAACAGGAAAGTGAAATAGACAAATAGATAGATGGTAGGTAGATATTTGATAGACAGAGATTACTGGTAAGTAAATTATTTGAAAAATAATAGATAAAAGGTTTTATATACATTCACATATTATAACCTATATAAGTGAACATATATGTTAAAAAAAACAATGTGCAAATAACTGCACATTTATTAGAAATATAAACTAACCTTACTGTTGTATCCATATGCCACATATAAGAAAACAATGGGCTAGTATTATAAGCAAACAGACAATTAGTAGGCCAAGAAGTAAGGAGGTTTAATGATATAACTTTCTAAAGGGATAGTCATTTGATAATTAAAACGCCAACAGTATATAATTTGTGTAAATACATTTTACACATCCAGACACTATTGCGGATGCCAAGAAGTGATTGCTGACAGGAGCCTAATATAGCTAACTCCTTAGAGGCTCTGCCACTGCCTGACAAATACAGATGTAGATGCTCGCAGCCAACCATTGGACTGAGGACCTCCATTCCCAATGGAGGAATTAGAGAAAGGACTGAAGGAGCTGAAGGTGTTTGCAACCCCATAGGAAGAACAACAATATCAACCAACTAGACTCTCCCAGAGCTCCCAGGGTCTAAACCACCAACCAAAGTGTACATATAGAGGGATCATGTGTCCAGCTGTGTATGTAGCTGAGGATGGCCTTATCCAGCATCAATGGGAAGAGATCCTGTAAAGGCGTGATATCCTAGTATAGAGGAATACCAGGGCAGTGAGGTGGGAGTAAGTGGGAGGGGGAGCATGCTTATAAAGACAGGGGTAGGGGGATGGTATAGGGGGAGTTCATAGGGGCAATCAGAAAAGGAGATAATATTTGAAATGTAAATAAATAAACTATCAAAAAATCTTCAAATTCCTAGAGACACGCATCTAGGCATTTTCTTAATTAGTGATTGATGGGATATGGGCAAGTCCATTGTGGATGGTGTCATTCCTGGGATGGTGACCCTGGGTTCTATAAGAATGCAGTCAAAGCAAGCAAATAAGCGGCTTTCTTCTATGGGCTCTACATTAGCTTGTGCCTCCTGCTCTGCTTGAGTTTCTGTCCTGACTTCCTTTGAGGATGAATTGTGATGTAGAAGTATCAGCCTAATAAAATCTTCTTGCCTTATCCTGTTGCTTTGGTAGAAGTGTTCCATCACAGCCATAGTAACCCTACAACACTAAATATTACCAAAAATAGATAATATACATTTTTTTGTTGAATTATACGAATTATTACATTAAAATCCTAAATCCTTGAGTATATTGGTTCAGGTTGGTCAAAGTTTAGAAATGAAAAGCACTTCTAATATAGGAGGCATTAAACAATGGCACAATGGTATGGAATTATATGCATTCAAAAGAATATGAGAAAATAAACAAGGGTATTTTCTAAAGTGACAGCAGAGATTAGATCCTGAACACAGATATGAAGATTATCCTCAGATATGACTAAGAAAAATCCCAGCCTAGCAAGAATGAAGCATTTAGGATGCCTCATAACAAAGGCAACGGCCTCAATCAGTAGATGTTTCTTCCTGATAAATTCTATAACGTTCTGTGAACTTAGACTTTGCTAAGTGACATGAACAATTACAGGATGGATGCAGAGAAAAAATTGGCTGAGGAGCAAATAGACTTCAGAGTAAAAGTGGAATCTCACTTAAAGCCTGAGATCATGCTCACAAAGTCACCATCTACAAAGGTGTGAGGTTTCCTTGGTGAGAGATGTATTAGGAACTTTTCTCATCTCTGTAAAAAAAAATTGAAAAGTAAAACATTGGCAATAAACACATAAAGAATGAAGGGTTTAAGTTAGCTTACAGTTTAATGGGATGAAATCCAGCATGATGGAGAAACATTCATAGAAACAAGAGATGGCTAGAGAGATTGCATCCACAGTAAAAAGGGCAAAAGCTGTGAAATTTATACTCAATTAGCTTTCTCTTTTCTTATTCTGTCTGTGACCCTGATTCATAAAATAGTATCCCATATTCAGGATGAGTCTTTTTACCTCAATTAATATAATCTAAATAATCATTTATAGGCATTCCCAGAAATTTGTTTCTGTGATGCTTTTAAATTCCAACAAGTTGCAAATCAAGATTAACTATCACAAACTCAACTTTTGCTAACTTACACGCAAACATATCACCTTTAATCCATAACCTTCCATTTGTTGTCCCTACAATGTTATGGTCATTTCATAATGCAAAATTCATGAAATTCAAACTCAAAGGCCCCCACAGCTATTAATCATTTTAATCCTTTTGAAAGTAAAAATCTCTTCTGATACCCAAGACACTCTTATCTGTGACTTCTATAACCCTCCACAACATTTCAATAACCATAAAAACAACAAAATGGGCTTAACAGGTTCCATTTGTGCACACACACACACACACACACATGTGTGCATGCGCACTTGTGTGTGTATGTGCGTGTGTGTGTGTGTGTGTGTGTGTGTGTGTGTAGCAATTAGTATAAAAGAAAAAGAGGCTATTAAATATAAAGGACATGGGTAAGGTTTGAAGGGTGATAGCTGGTGTGAACTGGAGGAAGGAAATAGGAGAAGTGAGGCAATTCTATTTTAATTAAAATATTAAACAAAATAAATAGATTACATAGTTCTAGTATACAATGACATACAATGAACATCTCATTCTGGGGAGGGGTGGAATAAGAAGACAGCATGGAAAGAGAGGGTCAAAGTAAGACTAAGTCCCAACAGAGTAAGCACCAAATTGTGCAGCTCCACACATTTCATCTAGGGCCCATGATGGAGTGATCTTAGTTCCAAAGGTTATGTGTACGTATACCATTTCAGCTTATATGTCTGCTTATACAAAACTCTTTTGTCTTGATACAGATAGAATGATTAGCTTCAGATATCACAGAAAAGATTCCTCCAATTTGGTAAATATAGAGAATGTATGAAGCATAATGAAGGCTGGTGGGCATGAGTTAAGAGTCCTGTTTGACAAATTCGGTTCTACACCTGCTTCATAAATGCATTTTTATGAGATACCACATGGTTCTGGCATACCCAGCATCTCATGGTCTCCATTGTAACTTAGACTTCAACTGTATGCAGTGGTCACTCAGGACATAGTTATAGGGACTCTGAATCTTTCATATATTGTTTGGCCACATTAATTCCCTGGAACTCTATTATGAGGTTCTCCTATTACCCTCAATCTTGATCATTTTAGGCCTGCTAAATAGTCATGATGTATATGAAACTTCTTTGTCCTACTGGCAGCTTGTTATGAAACCTGCTCCTTTGAACCTCACTTACAGTGCCATTGGATGATGACCCTGAACACACTTTCCCTAAGCTATTGATATTCACTAGCAGGCAACCCTTTCGGTGGAATTCTGTTGCATGCTTCAATAATTTTATTAATTTTTAGTTATGGCCTGGCCAGCCCTCCGATAATTGGGAATTGTTCCTATTGATTTATTTAATCTGCTTTAGCACAATTACTGGGCAATTAAATCTAATCTATTTTCTATGGTATATAGAGATTTCTTGACTGAATTCTCCAATTACGTGCTATTTGAGTCTTTCTTGGGGTATTTTTGTTATACTGATCTATCTTCAGGTGCCTTTCTTTTGGCCACACACTCCTAGTCCATCTGTCTAATGGAGACCTCCTTCTCTCCTGTTGTAGTGGTTTGAATATGCTTTGCCCATTGAAGAGTATTGGTATTAGGACTTCTTTGGAGGTCTGATAGAATTCTGCACTAAAACCATCTGGTCCTGTGCTTTTTTTTTTTTTTTTTTTTTTTTTTTTTTGGTTGGAAGACTTTCTTTTTTTTTTTTTTTTAGTTATTTTTATTTTCTATATTCTATGTTTACATTTCAAAGGCTTTCCCCTTTCCCAGTTCCCACCCACCATAGTTCCCATAGTTCTTCTCCCCCCCAACTATTCCCCAATCATTCCCCCTCCTCCCTCGGTTTCTTTATTAAACTGGATGCAATCTTTACATGCCCAGGGTCCTCTCCTTTCTTCTTCTTGGGGAATCATTTGACTTGCTATTTGTGTCTTGAGTATTTAGTGCTTCTGGGCTCATTAATATCCACTTATCAGTGATTGCATTTCATGTGCATTCTTTTGTGATTGGGTTAGCTCACTCAGGATGATATTTTCCAGGTCTAACCATTTACCTACAAATTGCATGAATTCATTATTTTTAATTGCTGAGTAGTATTCCATTGTATAAATATACCACATTTTCTGTATCCATTCCTCCTTTGAGGGATATTTGGGCTCCTTCCAATTTCTGGCTATTATAAACAAGGCTGCTATAAACATAGTGGAGCATGTGTCTTTATTGCATGTAGGGGAATCCTCTGGGTATATGCCCAGGAGTGGTATGCCAGGGTCCTCTGGAAGTGCCATGCCCAATTTTCTGAGGAACCGCCAAACTGATTTCCAGAGTGGTTTTACCATTTTGCAATCCCACCAACAGTGGAGGAGTGTTCCTCTTTCTCCACATCCTCGCCAGCACTTGTTGTCTCTTGAGTTTTTAATCTTAGCCATTCTGACTGGTGTGAGGTGGAATCTCAGGGTTGTTTTGATTTGCATTTCCCTGATGACTAATGATGTTGAACATCTCTTAAGGTGTTTCTCGGCCATCCGAATTTCTTCTGGTGAAAATTCTTTGTTTAGCTCTGTGCCCCATTTTTTGATAGGGTTATTTGGTTCTTTGCGGTCTAACTTCTTGAGTTCTTTGTATATATTGGATATTAGCCCTCTGTCGGATGTGGGGTTGGTAAAGATCTTTTCCCACTTTGTTGGTTGCCGTTTTGTCCTTCGGACAGTGTCCTTTGCTTTGCAGAAACTTTGTAATTTTATGAGGTCCCATTTGTCGATTCTTGATCTTAGTGCGTACGCTATTGGTGTTCTGTTCAGGAACTTTTCCCCTGTGCCCAAGTCCTCCAGGGTCTTCCCAAGTTTCTTTTCTAATAGTTTCAGTGTGTCTGGTTTTATGTGGAGGTCCTTGATCCACTTGGAGTTGATCTTAGAGCAAAGAGATAAGAGTGGGTCAATTCGCATTCTTCTGCATGTTGACCTCCAGTTGAACCAGCACCATTTGTTGAAAAGGCTATCTTTATTCCATCGGATGGTTGTGGCTCCTTTATCAAAGATCAAGTGACCATAAGTCTGTGGGTTAATTTCAGGGTCTTCAATCCTGTTCCATTGATCTGTTTGCCTGTTGCTATAACAATACCATGCAGTTTTTAACACAATTGCTCTGTAGTACTGCTTGAAGTCAGGGATATTGATTCCCCCAGAAGTCCTTTTATTGTTGAGAATAGTTTTAGCTATCCTGGGTTTTTTGTTGCTCCAGATGAATTTGAGAATTGCTCTTTCTAGATCTATGAAGAATTGAGTTGGGATTTTGATGGGGATTGCATTGAATCTGTATATTGCTTTTGGCAAGATGGCCATTTTTACTATATTGATCCTGCCAATCCAGGAGCAAGAAATATTTTTCCATCTTCTGAGGTCTTCTTCGATTTCTTTCTTCAAGGACTTGAAATTCCTGTTGTACAGATCTTTCGCTTGTTTGGTTAGAGTTACGCCAAGATACTTTATGTTGTTTGTGGCTATTGTGAAGGGTGTTATTTCCCTAATTTCTTTCTCAGCCTGCTTGTCCTTTGAGTACAAGAAGGCCACTGACTTGCTTGAGTTAATTTTATAACCTGCCACTTTGCTGAATTTGTTTATCAGCTGTAGAAGTTCTCTGGTGGAGTTTTTTGGGTCGCTTAGGTAAACTATCATATCGTCTGCAAATAATGATAGTTTCACTTCTTCCTTTCCAATTTGTATCCCTTTGACTTCCTTATGTTGTCTAATTGCTCTTGCTAGAACTTCAAGTACTATATTGAAAAGATATGGAGAGAGAGGGCAGCCTTGTCTAGTCCCTGATTTTAGTGGGAATGCTTCAAGTTTCTCTCCATTTATTTTGATGTTGGCTACTGGTTTGCTGTAGATTGCTTTTACTATGTTTAGGTATGGGCCTTGAATTCCTGCTCTTTCCAAGACTTTTAGCATGAAAGGATGCTGAATTTTGTCGAATGCTTTTTCAGCATCTAATGAGATGACCATGTGGTTTTTTTCTTTCAGTTTGTTTATGTAGTGGATTACATTGATGGATTTCCGTATATTGAACCATCCCTGCATCCCTGGGATGAAGCCTACTTGATCATGGTGGATGATCGTTTTGATGTGCTCTTGGATTCGGTTAGCAAGAATTTTATTTAGTATATTTGCATCTATATTCATCAGAGAAATTGGCCTGAAGTTCTCTTTCTTTGTTGGATCTTTTTGTGGTTTAGGTATTAGCGTAATTGTGGCTTCGAAGAATGAGTTGGGCAGTGTCCCTTCTGTCTCTATTTTGTGGAATAGTTTGGAGAGTATTGGTGTTAAGTCTTCTTTGAAGGTCTGGTAGAATTCTGCACTAAAACCATCTGGTCCCGTACTTTTTTTGGTTGGGAGGCTTTCTATAACCCCTTCTATTTCTTTAGGGGTTATGGGACTATTTAGCTGGTCTACTTGATGCTGATTTAATTTTGGTATTTGATATCTGTCTAGGAAATCGTCCATTTCCTCCAGATTCTCCAGTTGTTTTGAGTATAGACCTTTGTAGTAGGATCTGATGATCTTTTGAATTTCCTCAGTTTCTGTTGTTATGTCTCCCTTTTCATTTCTAATTTTGTTAATTTGTATACTGTCTCTGTGTCCTTTGGTTAGTCTGGCTAAGGGTTTATCTATCTTGTTGATTTTCTCAAAGAACCAGCTCCTGGTCTTGTTGATTCTTTGTATGGTTCTCTTTGTTTCTATTTGATTGATTTCAGCCTTGAGTTTGATGATTTCTTGTCTTCTACTCCTCCTGGGTGAATTAACTTGTTTTTCTTCCAGGGCTTTAAGGTGTGCCATTAAGCTGCTAGTGTATGCTCTCTCCAGTTTCTTTTTGGATGCACTTAGAGCTATGAGTTTTCCTCTTAGCACTGCTTTCATTGTGTCCCATAGATTTGGGTAGGTTGTACCTTCATTTTCATTGAATTCTAAAAAGTCTTTGATTTCTTTTTTTATTTCTTCCTTGACCAAGGTGTCATTGAGTAGAGTATTGTTCAGTTTCCATGTGTATGTGGGCTTTCTGTTGTTTTTGTTGCTATTGAAGACCACTCTTACTCCATGGTGATCTGATAGGAGGCATGGGATTAGCTCGATCTTCTTGTATTTGTTGACATCTGTCTTGTGACCGATTATATGGTCTATTTTGGAGAAGGTACCATGCGGTGCTGAGAAAAAGGTATATTCTTTAGCTTTAGGATGAAATGTTCTATATATATCTGTTAAATCCAATTGGTCCAGAGTTTCAATTAGTTTCACTGTGTCCCTGTTTAGTTTCTGCTTTCCTGATCGGTCCATTGAGGAGAGTGGGGTGTTGAAGTCACCCACAATTATTGTGTTAGGTGTAATGTGTGCTTTAAGCTTTAGTAAGGTTTCTTTTACGAAGGAGGGTGCCCTTGCATTTGGAGCATAGATGTTCAGTATTGAGAACTCTTCCTGGTGGATTTTCCCTTTGGCCAGCAAGAAGTGACCTTCTGAGTCTCTTTGGATGATTTTAGGTTGAAAGTCAATTTTATCTGATATTAGAATGGCTACTCCAGCTTGTTTCCTGAGACCATTTGCTTGTAAAATTGTCCTCCAGCCTTTTACTCTAAGGTAGTGTTTGTCTTTAACACTGAGATGTGTTTCCTGTATGCAGCAAAATGTAGGGTCCTGTTTCCGTATCCAGTCTGTTAATCTATGTCTTTTTATTGGGGAATTGAGTCCATTGACGTTAAGGGATATTAAGGAATAGTAATTATTACCTCCAGACATTTTTGAAATTATATTTATTTATCTTATTTATTTTTTATATTTGAGAGGTTATCTTCTTTTGGGTTTGATGAGAGGAGGTTTCTATCTTGCTTCTTCCCGGGTGTAGTTTCTGTCCTTGTCTTGGTGTTTTCCCCCTATTATCCTTTGTAGGGCTGGATTTGTGGAGAGATATCTTGCAAATTTGGTTTTGTCATGGAATACCTTGATGTCTCCATCAATGGCAATTGAGAGTTTTGCTGGGTAAAGTAGTTTTGGCTGAAGTTTGTGTTCTCTTAGAGTTTGCATGATATCTGCCCAGGATCTTCTAGCTTTCATGGTCTCAGGTGAGAAGTCTGGTGTTATTCTGATAGGTTTTCCTTTATAAGTTACTTGGCCTTTTTCTCTTGCTGCCTTTAGTATTCTTTCTTTGTTTATTACATTTGGAGTTTTGATTATTATGTGACGGGATGTATTTCTGTTCTGGTCCAGTCTGTTTGGGGTTCTATAGGCTTCTTGTATATTCATGGGCATCTCTCTCCTTAGGTTGGGGAAGTTTTCTTCCATAATTTTATAGAAGATATTAGCTGGCCCTTTAACTTGTAAATCTTCACTCTCGTCTATACCTATAATCCTTAGGTTTGGTCTTCTCATAGTGTCTTGGATTTCCTGGATGTTTTGGGTTACCACCTTTTTGCATTTAGTATTTTCTTTGACTGTTGAATCAATGGTTCCTATGTTATCTTCGGCTTCTGAGATTCTGTCTTCTATCTCTTGTATTCTATTGTTGATACTTGCGTCTATGGCCCCTGATTTCTTCCCCAGGTTTTCTATCTCCAATGTTGTCTCCCTCTGTGATTTCTTAGTTGTTTCTACTTCTGTTTTTAGTATCTGGATGGATGTGCTCAGATCTTTCGCTTGCTTGATTGTGTTTTCATGTATTTCTTTAATAGATTTTTGTGCTTCCTCTTTCATAGCTTCTACTTGTTGGCCCACGTTCTTCTGTAGTTCTTTAAGTGACTTTTGTCTTTCTTCCTTATTGTCTTCTTCTCTTTGATCCATCTTCTCCTGCATTTCTTGAAGTGATTTTTGTATTTGCCTCGTAAAGGCTTCTAACTTTTGATCCATTTTCTCCTCTATTTCTTTACGAGATTTTTCTATGTGTTCAGCTACCAGCATCCTGACCAGTGATTTTATATCCAAGTCTTCTTTTTCTGGTGTTTTAGGGTATCCAGGGATTCCTGTTGTTGGAGAACTGGGTTCAGATGCTGTCATGTTGCCTTGATTTTTGTTAGTAACGTTCCTTCGTTTTCCTTTTGCCATCTGGTTATTTCTGGTTTTAGTTGGCCTTGTTGTCAGTGGCTGGTGTTTGAATCTCCTGTGAGGCTGGGCTCACCTGTTGTTTCTCTATTGGTGAATATGTGTGACTGCTGCTTTAAGGGATCATAAGCTGGCTGCCACCCATGCGATTGTAGCCCCTGTTGGAGTCTGTCTACCTGGGCTTCTCCAGCTGTGTCCTGGTTGCAAGGAACTCCGAGAGCCTAGCAGATCCCCCGTGAGGGTAGCCCTGGAAGGGGTGTTTACCTGGGCCTTTCCAGCTGTGTCCTGGTTGCAATATGGAGGCCCGCTGCTACACCGCTGGTCTAGGGGCTGGCGAGCTGGTTGCAGAACGCAGCCTAGGTGCTCACCAGAGGGCGGGGATGTCCCACAGAGCCTGGGCCTTTCCAGCTGTGTCCTGGTTGCAATATGGAGGCCCGCCGCTACACCGCTGGTCCAGGGGCTGGCGATCTGGTTGCAGAAGCAGCCTTGGTGCTCACCAGAGGGCTCGGGGATGTCTCACAGAGCCTAGGCGGGACTCCGCCTGCTTGGCTCCGAGACCCTAGCAGATACCCCCGTGAGTGTAGCCCTGGAAGGGGTGTTTACCTGGGCCTTTCCAGCTGTGTCCTGGTTGCAATATGGAGGCCCGCAGCTACACCGCTGGTCTAGGGGCCGGCGAGCTGGTTGCAGAACGCAGCTTAGGTGCTCACCAGAGGGCGGAGATGTCCCACAGAGCCTGGGCCTTTCCAGCTGTGTCCTGGTTGCGATATGGAGGCCCGCCGCTACACCGCTGGTCTAGGGGCCGGCTACACCGCTGGTCTAGGGGCCGGCGAGCTGGTTGCAGAACACAGCTTAGGTGCTCACCCGAGGGCGGGGATGTCCCACAGAGCCTGGGCCTTACCAGCTGTGTCCTGGTTGCAATATGGAGGCCCGCCGCTACACCGCTGGTCTAGGCGGTTGGAAGACTTTCTATGACCCCTTCTATTTCTTTGGGGGTTATGGGATGGGTCTGTTTAGATGATCTATTTGATCCTGATTTAATTGTGGTATTTGGTTTCTGTCTAGGAAATTGTCCATTTCCTCCAGATTCTCCAGTTGTGTTGAGTATAGGCTTTTGTAGTAGGATCTGATGATTTTTTGAATTTCCTCAGTTTCTGTTGTTATATTCCCCTTTTCATTTCTAATTTTGTTAATTTGAATACTGTCTCTGTGCCCTTTGGTAAGTCTGGCTAAGGGTTTATCTATCTTGTTGATTTTCTCAAAGAACCAGCTTCTGGTTTTGTTGATTCTTTGTTGATCCATATGGGATCCAGTATGTGTTATATACAATAGATCATTTCTATTTCTACTCAGTTGTAGTTATGTAAACAGTGAAGTTAATTGAAAATCATCCTGAATAAGTTCAACAGTTTCTATACACAAAACAACTTTCTATTTATTGAGACTCAATTACTATATGAAGAGATTTCTGAAAATCTAACAACACCATAACAATTTCACATAACATTGATTTTTAAAAAGAATCATAAGGACTCTCTAACACCTTATGTATATTTTCTGATTTATGTCCCTTCTTTCATGATTTATTTGCATACATATAAAATGCAAGGGCTTCAGAAATTGATCCCTTTCATTATAAAATGGAGAATCCATTTAGGTGGTTTTATAAACTCAAGTTGCTTGCTTTTATGGTATTTATTGCTAATTTCTCCCAAAAAGTTACTAAAAGGTCATTGCCAATTTTCATTTTTTGCCCATAATGAGGTAATCTCAGAATTGGTAAAATGTACCACAATTTTAGCTGGATCTATTCAAGCTAATTGATAAAGTGTCAGTTTTTCTTTTAGAATTAATTAAAATGCATTTCTGCATAAGTCTTTAATTTTTTACTCTGCTTGAGTGCTAAAAATATCCATTCTAAAATATCTTTCCTCTGCGAAAGAATTCCTGTAGGAAAATGAGCAGAAGGTAAGATAACTAAAATATAGCCTTCTTTATATTAATATGATCTATATGGCATCTTGTAGTTTCTTTTCTACCAGAGCCAATTCCTTTCCAGCTTCAGATGATAATCTTCTTGGACTACTCAAGTATGTATCACCTTGTAACTTTTGACATCAATTATTCAGCACTAGATTAGCATAGGCTGTAGCTAGTTAATATCTCTCAGAAATTTTGAAAATCATTAAGAGTTCTTAATTGCTCTCTCCTGAATTATACCTTTTATGATTGAATTTCCTGCATACTTATCTTATATCCTACACAATTAATAGAATCTCCTTTTTGTATTTTTAGGAGCAATTTGCAATCCCTAATGAGGCAAAATTCTCTTTGCTTCATTCACCATTTCTTCCTAAAGTATATCCATTTGAATCAGCTAGAAAAATATCATCCATATAATGGCAAATTATGGATTGATAAAATTGCTTCTGAATTATTTCCAGTGACAGGTATTTAAAATATAGGTACAAGGTAAGACTACTCAACACTCCTTGTGGCAGGACCCTACAGTGATATCTTTTTGCTGACGTGGAGTGGTTAGTTATATGTGGACATTGAGAAAACAAATCTTTCTTTATCTTGTTCTTGTTAAGGAATTTTGAAAAAGCAATCTCTTAACTCAATTACCATGATAGTCTATTCCTTAGGTAACAAGGAAGACAAAGGAATTCTAGACTGTAAAGAAACCATTGGCACAATAACTGCATTACTGTTCTTAGATCTGTCAATATCCTCTACCTCCCAGATTTCTTTTTAATGACAAATACAGGAGAATTCAAAGTGCTAATGGATTCTTCTACATGTTAAGCTTCCAGCTGATCTTTGACTAGATGTCCTAGTACATGTAATTTTTCCTTTGTCATAGACCATTGTTCAATATAAACAGTCAACCTTTCTGGTAGTAAGGTCTTTGATGTTTTATCAGTAGCGAGTACCCCTAACTAAAGTTGAGTCAGCCTCTGCTGTATCCAGTTTATGGACAGCCTGGACAGAATGTAACTGTCTTTGATAACATTTAATAGAATTTTAATCAGGAACATCACATATTTTATGGCTTGCTCTAGAAGTTGGAGAGATCTCTGTTTTCCACTGTGGTAAGTTCTCTTCCCCATAAACTTAAGGCTATATCAGCCATGTACAGCCCTAATTTTCCTATTTAGCTCTCTTCTGGTATACAGTCAAGCTATATGATATTTCACTTTACCTGGCATAAAGTTCCTACTCCTTGAAATTGGATATCTACTTCTTGAGGAGGTCAATGAGAGGGCCAATATTTTGGAGACATACACCAGCTCCAGTGTCTACCATTACTTCAATTTAAAAATTATATATAAATACCTTTAGTTTTGGCCTCTAATCATTTATAGATATTTACCAAAATATTCAATTTTCGACCATTTCTGTGTTTTTTGTTTCACCTATAGAAGTTGCTCTCATCTCAACATATGGGTTGTTAATGTCTAAGTTCAGAACATTGGTGTTTAATATTTCTTGTGCAAGAATATTTCTGCTGTTTAGTATTTTCTTTGTTGTTGTTGTTGTTTCTGATAGGCCCCCTAGGCATTTTTTTAATAAGGGCTTACCCTATTTTCTATTGTTGATCTACATTCATTAGTCTAATGTCAGCCTTTGCCACATCATTTGCATATACCAGAAGAGTCTTGTTTTGAGTTTGTATAGTTTTCCGTTTAATTTCTTTTGAAGTGACCTTTTCCACCACAATTTGTGACATTTGTGAGTTTGGATGTTCTCAAAATCTTTAGTAATGGCTTCACAATATAAAGTCATCTCTCTGAATGTGATCCTATATCAACAGTATTCTTAATCCATTCATCGGTAGGTGCTGATCAAGCCCTTAAAGGTCTGATCACCTCTTTGCATCCATTGCTGGCATTTTTAAAAGCCAAAGATTTGATTAGTGCCTTCGTAACTAGTGGATCTGATATCTATTTACAGCTGAAGTCAGTCTTTATAAAAAAAATTCAGTGACTGTTTCTTTATACCTTCTATGACTTGAATAAATGGTTCAAGTATTTTCCCTGTGTCTTTGATCTTGTCCCAGGCATTTAAGGCTTCTATGTGACATAATGTCAAGATTTCTTCATCATATACAATTTGCATCTCTACCTCAGTATATTGACATTCACCTAACAGCTGGCCTTTGGAAATATTGATACCCCTGGTTACATTTTTCTGTGGTATTTCCCCAGCCTCTTCCTTCCACCATGAAAGTGAGTATAACTTTGGCCCAGGTTCTAATATTGCTCTTGTCAAATCTTCCCACTCTTGGGGAATTATTCTATTCTTGATTGCCCAAGATATCAAAGCTGTGCCACCTGCTGTAGTTTAGCTACCAGGGAGAAAGGCATAAAATTGCAGAACTAGAATATTGCTCTGTTCCCAGGGAAGGGTTGTATGGACCTTCACCCATAACTTTTCTAAGCTTGGATTCTATGGCAAATATTAAGTGCCATTTGTAAATGTAATTCTTGAGGAGGAGCTATGGGCCCTTGTTTTCAAATAACTAAAGGGCGTTTATATGTCTGCTCTGGCCCATTTTAACTCCTGAATAAAGACACAGAGACTTGATACCTTTAATTAACATGCTGTAAGCAGTAACAGGTAGGCAGGTTCTGAGATATTCTACCCTAAGTTGATCATACACAGAAAATGAACCTTTATATGCATCTTGTCTTGCCCTGGCAATTCCATGGCAAGTCCTCCTGTTCCCTCCATGTGGTTTCTCTATGCTGTCTTGTGCTCGTGTTCCTTGTCTGCTCTCCCATCTCCTCAATTCTTCAGACCCCCAGCCTGGGATCAGAAGGAGAACAATCAACAATAGCCAAGGCAATATTGCACAACCAAAGGCCAGGTATCCTTCTTCAGTAAGTCCTTGATATTCCAACACAGTTTAAGCTTAAGAAAAATGACATTAAATATAAATGTATGGAGATGGTAGAGACCTTTAACAAAGAAATAAATTCCTTAGAGAAATTAGGAAAATACAATGAAGAAAATAAATAAAACTATTCAAGACCAGAAAATGGAATTAGAAGTAATAAAGTAATAAAGAAAACAAAAACTGAGAGAATCTTGGAGATGGAAAACCCAGGTAAGCAAACAGAAACTAGAGATGCAAGTATCACCAACAGAATAAAGGAGATAAAAGGTAGTCTTAGGTGTAGAAGATACCATAGAAAAAATTGGTACATTGTCAGTAGGACAAAAGTGCAGCCTATAGAATGGGAAAAGAAATTCATCAACCCCACATCAGACATAGGGCTAATATCCAAAATATACAAAGAACTTTAGCCATCAACAAACTAAATAATCCAATTTTTAAAATGGGAGCATATACCTAAACAGGAAATTCTCAACCATGAACATGGAGGAGCAGGCTTGGAGCAATGGAGGCATGTCCAAACCCCAGAAATCTCGTTCTGAGATTGGTAGGAGTCTTAGTCAGAGTTTCTATTCCTGCACAAACATCATGACCAAGAAGCAAGTTGGGGAGGAAAGGGTTTATTCAGCTTACATTTCTACACTGCTGTTCATCACCAAAGAAGTCAGGACTGGAACTCAAGCAGGTCAGGAAGCAGGAGCTGATGCAGAGGCCATGGAGGGATGTTCCTTACTGGCTTGCTTCCCCTGGCTTGCTCAGCCTGCTCTCTTATAGGACCCAAGACTACCAGCCCAGAGATGGTACCACCAACAAGGGGCCCTCCCCCCTTGATCACTAATTGAGAAAATGCCCCACGGCTAGATCTCATGGAGGAACTTCCCCAACTGAAGCTCCTTTCTCTGTGATAACTCCAGCCTGTGTCAAGTTGACACACAAAACCAACCAGTACAGCAGGGTAGGAACTCTCATCCCTGCCCTGGGCCAGCATGTACTGGTGCATATAGCCCTGTGCCCCTAACCTTTGCCTTAGCACAGGGGGGTCATGTAGCCAATAACCAGGTTCATGTTCCTTTTCCCATATGTCATGTCTAACAGCACCTTGACTTCTTCCTCGTGCAAATAAGGCATCCCTAGCATACACATGAGAGGGGAAAATGAGGTAAATATGGTTGTGTCGCTGCAAGTCTTACAAGTAGGAATTAAGGATTTAACTCAAGTGGAGTTTGCTTTCAATGCCACAGCTCATGATCATCTAAGTGAAAATTTCATCTGATCATATCTAACAGGTAAATAATTGACATGTGGAGAAAGACAATTATTCTCACTCTGCTGCACTCAATAAACACATTTTTCCTTTTTGCATCTACTTTGTTTCCATGCTACACATGAAGAAATTGTAGCAAAGAAAGGGTTTGTTTCTAGACACCAACAGGGACAGCTTACAGAACCTATCAAGTAACTGTGACAAATTTAAGAATCCTGAATCATTAGTCATTGATTTTTGGCTTGCAAATTTGAAAATTGTAGTTATATTTATCTGTGTTATTTGATCAGTACCTTTATGAAAATGGACAAATCATTTCATAAACTCTTTAAAAATTTGCACTAGTTTCTGAATTATATGGTTTATTTTTCACAGAGACCCAATAAATGCTTAGCTTTGTGTTTTGAAAATAATCTTGATTTTCCTGCTTCATGTGTCTAGAGTAATTGCACCTGCACATAGCAGAATATATTAAATATTGTTAAACAAATGAAATAAACAATCAATAATTACTAAATAATTAACATTTAAAATAGTTTTCCTGGGATCACGGTAGAGTAATACAAAGCAATTTAATTATGCAAATAGAAAACAAATTATAATTATCTCAGATAAGATGCAGTTACTAGGAGCCTAGCTGGTATGAATGAAGGGTCTGATTGAATCTGATCGTTTGTGAAATATAATTTAACAGGTCTGCACCTGAATAGAGAAAGAAAAATTAAAGCAATTTATTGAAATTGAATAATCCTGGAAGAGTTTGCAGCTGAAGTAGTGCCCTAGCCAAGCAATACATAGTGTAAAAAAAAAAATGAAATCCTTAATATATTGCAGAAGATGGTGTCATTTGACCCAAAGTTTCTTTTGGTCTTGCTCTGAGCCATTTTTTCAGTTATCTGCCTACTATCTGGATTATATACATAAGCAGCCACCGTCTTCCCTCTGTTATCAGCAGTGCTTCTGTCTACAGAAACCCTCAGCTTCCTGATGGTGCAAGTGTGCCTTACCGGAAGTCTGGATGAATTCAGGCTCATGCAAACAGGAACGCCCTGCCCTCTGATTGCTCTACAGTCCTCCAGTCTCCTGTGAGACAGCTTGTGCTGTTGAGTGTCTTGTCCCTCAATGCCTGTCCCCTGCTGAGTCAGGCTGCTCCTCCTTCAGTGCCTTTTCTAAGGGCCCAGCTCTCCCTGAATCTGAGTGTTTCATCATTGGGCATCATCCTTGGAGTATCTCCATTGATGACTCTTACTCTTTACTTTCCTTAGAAAGGGAAAATATTCATTCAAGAATTAGAAGAAAATGGTTTCTATATCCACACTGTTGAATACCTGGAAGTAAGAAAGTCCTTTCTTCCAATCTGTAATATTCAATAAAGTATTTTCTGATTTGCACTAGATTTGATTTCCCAAAGAAAGCCCCAGGAGATTCTGAACAAGTGAGAGCCAGGTTCTTATTCGGGTTTTGGCAACACTTCCCTTGGAAGTAGAAATGGGGATGATTTAACTCAAGGTTTAATGACACAAGGAAGAACTGGTCAACCAAGTCCCAGAGCCATGCTGTAGTTGGAGCATAGAAAATATAGGCAAGAAGCAACAAGTACTTCATAAAATTTATTTTATTATTTTTAAAATGTATAGAAAATATCTTGACATGATGGTTTTGGAACCTTAGCATCATTAGCACAGAAAACGTACTGGCCTATATTTTCTCTACATAGTGAGGGGTTTCATGAGACATTTTCATAAAAGTGAAAATTTACTCTGAACAAATTTACTCCTCATTATCCTTTCTTCACACTCCCCACTCCTACCACTTTCATTATTCCCTCCAGATGTTTTTCTTATACGTTCATCTCATAAATAACCTAAGATATACAAATGAGAGACAGTGTGATATTTGTCTTTCTGAATATGAACTTTTGTCATTATACTATTTTGCAATTTTTTTCTTTTACTTTTTCTTTTTAATTTTTTAATCCTTTTTACAGTCCAGACTTTATCTCCCTCCCGGTCCACCTTTTGATTGTTCCACATCCCACACCTCTTCCTGCTTCTTCAAGAGGATGTACCCACCACACATCCCACCTCACCAGACCTACCCACTCCCTGGGGCCCCAAGTGTTTTGAGGGTTAGGTACATCTTCTCTGATTGAATCCAGACCCAGAAGTCCTCTAATATGTGTGTTGGGGGGGGGCTCATATCAGCTGGTGCATGCCACCTGGCTGGTGGCTCAGTGTCAGAACAATCTCGGGTCTAGGTTAGTTGAGACTCCTGAGGCCCAGCCTAAAAGAAATACTGGACAAAAATAGCACAGACAAGAACAGCTACTAAACAACTCCAGTGTCTTTCATGATTCTGAACACTGAATAGAAATCACAGTCCATGGTGAGAGTAACCTTTTTTTTCTCTTTGCACATAAATCTTAACATTTTTCTGTTTGTATCAACCTCTTCTAAAACTTATTTCCTAATCCAAGTCTGCCCCCCTCTTTTTTTAATTGTTCCATTGTGGCTTTAAATTTCAATTTGCTACCCAAAGTCCCAAAGAGGAATAAGAAGATAAATATGGAGAAAAATGTAGTGTAGAGAACAGTGTACTCTGTGAAAAAAGACAAAATGGATGACAAATAGATGATACGGATGAATTGGTTACTTTCTTCATTTCTCAGGCTGTTTTTCCATCTGAGATTTACCTTTCTTCAGTCAAATATAGAAGCAAAAGAAGACTTGTCCACAGTGATACCAGAATATTTCTGTCTTCCTGTATTTTCCTGGGTTTCTACCATTTAACCAACTTCGGACCAATTAGCTTATATTTGTTCATTTTAGGTCAAATTGAATTTAGTGACTAAACAGTTTGATAAAGGTTACGTTGTTGAAGGGTTATGTATAAGCTGTGGTTATATTTAAAATGATTAAATTTGCTTAACCTCGTCAGTGAATCAGTGCTCAGTGAATTCAACTCTTTACTCTTTGTCAAGCCCTTTGCTATAACTCTGCTCATACTTAAAGCACAGTTCAAATCTACTCAAGCAAGTCTTTGTATTCCTTTAACTTACAATAATCTCTCTATACTTATATATAAGTTATACTCTATGTCAATTGACTACAAATTATTTTATACTAACTACTCATTGGCTCTACATTGTTTGTTTATTTTGCTTTGTTTGTGAGACAGGTATTATCTGTGTAGCCCTAACTGTCTGGAACTTACTCTGCAATGCAGGCTACTCTCAAACTCAGACATCTGCCAGCCTATGCCTCTTAGGTCCTGACATTAAAGGAGTGTATCACCACTGCCTAGCATGATTGATTCTGCTTTTTAAATCTCATTTCCTTAATAAGATTGTATGATCTTTACTCAGTGGGGCTCACTAAAGTACAACTGAAGAGGATTTACCTGAGACACCACAACTAATAAATGAACGCGATTTGAATTCTCTCTTCGAAAAGATGTATTTAGTCTCACTGTTTAACCCTTCGATGCTCAGCTCTCAAATCAACACATACTAGATATTCAGTAATTACATTCTGACGATATGACAAATTGTTTTATGGCACACACACTTCATATCATAAAAGAAGAATGATTACAATTTTATGATTATATTTGTGTATAATATATGAACTGCATATTTGAGCTCCTAGAACAAAGATGACACGCATATAATTTTATGAAGGCATAAAATGTACTTAAGGCTAAATGCATTCCCTAATCATGAGAAATACTGTTGGCTAGTTAAGGTAGGATTTAGCAGTAGTTCCCATAGTTTCTCCTGGCTGGCATATATATATATATATATATATATATATATATATATATATATATATATATGTGTGTGTGTGTGTGTGTGTGTGTGTGTGTGTATACACATATATATAATGTATGTGTATACATATCACATGTAACACTAATAACTAAAGAAGGAAACAATGAATTTGAGAGGGAGTGATGGAAGTATGGGAAGAGTTGAATGAGGGAGAGAGGAGGGTGAAAATAATGTATAAAAACAAAAATAAACTAATGGATACAAAAATGTGGTATATATACACAATGGAATACTATTCAGCCATTAGAAACAATGAATTCATGAAATTCTTAGAGAAATGGATGGAGCTGGAGAACATCATACTAAGTGAGATAACCCAGTCTCAAAAGAATACCCATGGTATGCAGTCACTGGTAAGTGGATATTAGCCTAGAATCTTGGGACACCAAAGACACAATTCACATACCAAATGATGTCTGACAAGAAGAAAGGAGTGGACACTGGTGCTGGAAAGGATCAAAGCATCAGTGTAGGAGAATACCAGAACAGGGAAGTGGGAAGGGGTGGATAAGGGAGCAGGGGGAGGGAAAAGGGCATGTAGGACCTTTGGGGGCTGGGGAAGCAGAAAAAGGGAAATGAATTGTAAATATAGAATATATCCAATAAAAAAATGAAAAAAAAAGAAAAGAAAAAAATGTCAGCTACTTAAGGCAATAAACGACAGAACAAAACTAAAAATTAAAATATAAACATTAAGTTTATAAGGATAATTTTGATATTAAACACACCTTTATCTAAATTATGACTATATTAATTTGAATAATACCAGGCCTAGATGTCCTGCATTTATCCCTGTATCGTTAGGGTTACTATTGTTGTGATAAAACACTATGAACAAAGGCTACTTGGAGAACAAAGGGTTTATTTGGCTTATATTTCCATGTAGCTGTTAAGAAGTAAGTACAGGAACTAAACAGGACAGGAACCGGGAGGCAGGAACTGATGCAGAGGCCATGGGTGGCTTATTGGCTTTCTTGCCCTGGTTAGCCCATCCTGCCTTCTTAGAGAATCCAGGCAAATCATCCCAGGGTTGGTACCATCCACAACAAGCTGGGATCTGCCCCATCAATTGCTAAATAAGTAAATGCCTTACAGCCAGATCTTATGTAGGAATTTTCTCAATTGAGGGTCCCTCTTTTCAGATGCTTATGTCAATGTGACATAACACCAATCAGCACAACCCCCAAGTTTCTCTGTTTTTGTCTCTGTCAAATGAAGGTGGTGCTGCTTCTCAATATACCTCAGGTCATATGCCTTCTGAAACTTCTTTTGCTTTTTGTCTCTGTCTCATCTAACAATAATAGTTTGTAATTTTATAATCATATCTTTAACATATGTACTTTATTGGATAGGTTTATTCTTAATAGTAATACAGATGAATGGTGGTTATTATTCAATGCCTCACCCTCTTATTAATCCACTCATTTTCTGCATTGGTAATGATATCTTTT
The DNA here is from genome assembly GCA_964023405.1 of Apodemus agrarius. NCBI lineage: Eukaryota > Metazoa > Chordata > Mammalia > Rodentia > Muridae > Apodemus > Apodemus agrarius. The sequence goes on along the minus strand of OZ030009.1, from coordinate 132,151,389 downwards.
TCTATACTGTATATATGGGTCTCATGTCAGAACACGATCAAAATATTACACATGGTTGATAATTCCTTGGGAAACTATGATAGAATCTTCAGGAAAAACAGCAGAGAGGTTTTGATTTATTTTGTTTTGTTTTGTTTAACTTCAGGTGCATTTTGTTTCTTGGATTGTTCTTGGATGTGATTTCATGGCCTTGTATTAAAAATTTACATTCAATTTAGAAGACATGTTTATTCTTATTGAATGTAAGAATATCACTATAGAACCCAATCTGCTCAGCATACCCTGAATCTGAATATGACATTCTGCCTTGTTTTCCTGCTTTCCCAGATATAATCTATAGTACATGTCAGCCAATTGTGTTTTAATTATTCTGTCCTGAGGTCCAGCTGTTCTGATAACATTTAGTGTGTTTTTACTGGCATTTATGTACATGTTTTTCAGATCATGTTTTTCTGAACTCAAGCAACCTTCCTTGGATTGTTTTCTTTGATTTGTTCTTTTATCAAAGAGCAGTGATCCTAAAGTAATGTTGTCTCTAGCATCAGACTATAATCTGCCCCATTCTTCGGGTCCTCAGATCCCAAGTCCCAGACAAGATTTGCAAAGACTGTCCTGAAAAGTTGACAATGTAGTACAAATGACTCAATTTCATATACAGCAACTAATGAAAGTATATAAGTAGTAGCTGGTAGGTAGTATCAATCATTAGTATTCTTATACAATTAATAGACCTTAAACCAAAGCTGCTATGATGTGATTTGTCAAGTAACCCGCTTTTCCCTCTACAGAGACTAGAGCTTAAAGTGTAATTATCAAATTCTTTCGCTTCATTTTGTGATTTTGTTGGGTCTTATTTATTTGTAGTTTTATACATAAGAGACTTTCTAAGGTGATTTTTTTTCCATTTTATTCCTTATAATATCTCATCTCTAAAAAATAATGGCTTTCTCTTTTGTTTCCACCCAAAGTTTAAGAGGTTTCCAAGAGTCATCTTACTTTTGATATGGTGATGAACCACACAGCATTCCCCATCTTGTTCCTCTCTATAAGATATATAGAGTACCACAGAGTTAGAGGACAAGACTGAATCAGCCAGGAGTCCCAGAGTCAACTTTTTCCATCTACCCAGAACCATTACCTTTAAGGTCTCAGTTAATCTGTTCAGACTATAAAACTGATCAAGAATCCACTCACCCAGTCCTGTCTTTCATGGGGAAAAAGTAACGATTTTGCAGAAGGATCTTCTTCAGAATCTTTGACCCTGCAGGATAAAGAACTCTTATGAAGAAAATTCATTTGAAAGATGAAATTCTCACCCCAGTTCAGTGTGTGTGTGGGGGGGGGTGGAATTGGTCTCCTCAAGACTGATGCAATTCAGCAGCAATAGCATGCAGATACGTGCGGCTGAACAGGCAGCAAGCACTTAACCGTCTCTAGATTGTTTTTTCTCATGAAAGTCTGAAGGATGCTTTCTAGAACACTCAGTGATCTGAGAGAGGGGAATGGCATTAGACACAGGCCACAGTGTCAGTTCCAGTATCAGTTCCAAATCACATTAAGGACTTTTGGGAGTATGATTATCTTGGTATAAGTTTATAATCTGAATAAGTAACTTTTTTCAGGATTGTTTCTTCATATATGTATATAAGTAATAAAAAATGATTGTGCTGAAATAATTTAAGAACTTCTTTCCCTGGTGTTACATATTGTTCTACAATACAATTTCACTGAATATTTGATAATCTCTTTTATGACAAAAATATCTTAAATACTGGCAAATTTTATATTCCAGTTATACATAGTTTTTCCTACTTTTTCAATTACAAAGAAAGCCCTAGTACTGACTTCGCAATATTTGCCATCTGACATTTTCATCAGAATTCAATTCTAAAAATGCAATTTTGAATGTTTTGTGTGTCTATATTGTAAAAAATGATTTTTTTCTTAATTCACTGAAGTTTTTCACTAAGAAAAATGATTTGAAATAGGTCCATGAATTAATGTCAATGCACCAAGTAGTTCAATCTTATATATAATAGGGTTTACCTATAACTTAAAGTACAAATATTAATGTATTTTCTATGGCAATCCTATTATTTTATGGACTTTGAAGCCAAGGCGAACAGACTTGTCTAAATTTATAGAGACATAAAAGTTGCAGTAAAACTCTACTGTATCTGAATCTGTTAGTAGTAGGATATTATGTCGTATACACAGGTCCGTGGAGGGATAGATTGAAATACAGCAGAACCTAGTGAATGGCATCTGTGAGTTTTCCTAATTCCAGCAAGTGTCTCAAAGGGATTATGTCTGAAGTAGTTAATATTACCATACCCTGGATATAAAATGCTTTAAAAAGCATCTCAGGCTAAAAAAAAAAAAGTCAATTACTCTGTGCTACCTGTTAGCAGTCAGTAGTCAAAGACAGTAAAAACAAATGCCTAGGAAAAATCTTGCTTATTTATCTTTTTGACATTCTCTGAGAACAACGGAAAGAAAGGTGTATGAAAGGAGTCAATTAATCTGTCTTCAAAATTATACACATCTAATTAAATCACAGTTCAAATAGAGTGGTCTTGCTATCAGTTGCTTGATGAAAGCTAGACAATTTCCATATGAAGAAGAAAATAGGCAGTAGGAAGTATTTTAGGATCTATTGTTTTGCCTCTCTTGGTTCCTTTATGATATATGTCATCTATTTTCATAATTAACCTTATTTCCTATTAAGTTATTCTCCCTCAGAATATAAAAATGTTGCTTCCAAATAGGCTGCAGGCATTCAGGAGGGGTATCTGCAGACACAGACACTCAGAAGACTGTGTGTCATGACAATTATTTGCATGTTTAAAACTGAGAAACCGTCATCCTCCTTGTTGGACATAACCCTGTGGCCATCGTTCTGGCTGGACTCCACCCCTACAGTCACCTGACTACAGCCAGGTTTTCCCTGCCCCACAGTCACCTGGCAACAACAGGGTAATTCAGACCACTATAAAAGGAGATGGCAGGCCCCTCCTAGCCCTCATGATTTTCTCTCTCTTGCCCTTACTGCTCTCTTGTCCCCCTGTTCCCCCTCTTTCCCCATTCTTCTCCCTCTTTCCACATGGTCATAGCCCACTCTCACTCCTCTATCTTTCTTTCTCTCTTTACTTCTTTATTTCTTTTTCTTTTCCTACCTCTCTGTAATATAGCTTTGAAACCATGGACTATCTCTTATCAAAATCTGTCTTGAGGAACAACAGAACAGGCCTCAGCAACTCCAGTTATGACTGGACTGAAGACTCTCCCGCCCAATAAGGCTTCCTCTACAGGAACTCTATAGGTCTTCTGAGCAAAGACCTTCCTGATAGCCAAGTAGCCTCCCTCCTCAGTTACTCAGGCCCCTGCCATCCCTACACAGGCCCCACCCACTCATTTTCCCTACAGCTCTCTGCTATAGGAAGAATTCAAGAGAGTCAGGGTGGTGAAAGGGGAACAGTTTCTTCTGTGACCTTGCAAACTGAGCAGCAGCAACTTAAAGGAAAGATGCAATGGCTGGATTGGTACAAAACAGTATTTTTTATGTACCTAATCAATATTCCATGCTGGATTTCCTCATTGCCTGGTTTCTTTATAGACATAATCACCTACACTCCCCTAGGATAGTAGCCCCTTCCCCCCACCCCCGCAAGTTCCTAAATGTCCTTCTGGGACTAGAGATCCCAACCCCCTTTCTGATTCCTGTGCTTGCTTGTGGGGAAGTTTGTAACTTTCAACCCTCAGATCAGTGCAAAATGCTAACTAGGCAAGACTGGGTGCTAGTGCCTCCTGCTTAGTTATGATTTCCTGGTGAGATTAAAACAAACTTCATAGTGAAATCAACCATAATTATGTTTTCCAATACTATCAAGAACTGCTGGGTAACTGTCCTTGTAGACATTTAATTAATTTCCAAATCTAGAAATAAATTTGCAACAGAGAAAATATACTTTAGCCTAAACCTTCTCAAATCATTTTGCAGCCTTTAGCTAGAATGGACCAAAACATCGTTGTGGGGGGAGTACAAGAACAGTGACGTGGGAGGGGGTGGATGAGGGAGCAGGGGGAGAGAAAAGGGCATGTGGGACCTTTGGGGGTGGGGAACCAGAAAAGGGGAAATGAATTGTAAATATAGAATATATCCAATAAATAAATAAATAAAAAGAAAACCAAAAAGAATATAATCAAATGTATATGTTAATATAGAATTGTTTTACTAAATTATTTTTGAGATTTATTTCATTTTTAATTATATGTATGTGTGTGTGTGTGTGTGTGTGTGTGTGTGTGTGTCTTTGTATGTGCACATATATTTGTATGGACACCTACAGAGGCAAGAAGAAAGTATTTGATCTTCTGAACCTTTAATGGACATGAACACTGAAATGTACTCATGTTCTGTGAAAGAGTTTTCTTGACCACTAGGCCATATTTCCCATCCTGATAAGTATTTTTCTATGAAAACAGTTTATCTTAGAATTCATTCTCCAGTTGTGTTGAATATAGGCTTTTGTATTAGGATAGGCCTATACCTAAATATAGTAAAAGCAATATATAGCAAACCAGTAGCCAACATCAAAATAAATGGAGAAAAACTTGAAGCAATCCCACTAAAATCAGGGACTAGACAAGGCTGCCTTCTCTCTTCATATCTGTTCAACATAGTACTTGAAGTTCTAGCAAAAGCAATTAGACAACATAAGGAAGTCAAAGGGATACAAATTGGAAAGGAAGAAGTCAAACTATCATTATTTGCAGATAACATGATAGTATACGTAAGTGACCGAAAGAACTCCACCAGAGAACTCCTACAGCTGATAAACAACTTCAGCAAAGTAGCTGGTTATAAAATCAACTCAAGCAAATCAGTAGCCTTCCTGTACTCAAAAGACAAGCAGACTGAGAAAGAAGTTAGGGAAATAACACCCTTCATAATAGCCACAAACAATATAAAGTATCTTGGCATGACTCTAACCAAACAAGTGAAAGATCTGTATGACAGGAACTTCAAGTCCTGGAAGAAAGAAATAGAAGAAGACCTCAGGAAATGGAAAAATATTGCATGCTCTTGGATTGGCAGGATCAATATAGTAAAAATGGCCAGCCATCTTGCCAAAAGCAATCTACAGATTCAATGCAATCCCCATCAAAATCCTAAATCAATTCTTCATAGAACTAGAAAGAGCAATTCTCAAATTCATCTGGAGTAACAAAAACCCAGGATAGCTAAAAACTATTCTCAACAATAAAAGGACTTCTGGGGGAATCAATATCCCTGACCTCAAGCAGTACTACAGAGCAATTGTGTTAAAAACTACATAGTATTGGTACAGCGACAGGCAAGTAGATCAGTGGAATAGAATTGAAGATTCAGAAATGAACCCACAGACTTATGGTCACTTGATCTTTGATAAAGTAGCCACAACCATCCAGTGGAAAAAAGATAGCCTTTTCAACAAATGGTGCTGATTCAACTGGAGGTCAACATGCAGAAGAATGCGAATTGACCCACTCTTATCTCCTTGCACTAAGATCAACTCCAAGTGGATCAAGGACCTTCACATAAAACCAGACACACTGAACCTAATAGAAAAGAAACTGGGAAAGACCCTGGAGGACATGGGCACAGTGGGAAAGTTTCTCAACAGAACACCAATAGCTTATGCTCTAAGATCGAGAATTGACAGATGGGACCTCATGAAATTACAAAGTTTCTGTAAGGCAAAGGACACTCTCAGGAGGACAAAATAACCAACAAAGTGGGAAAAGATCTTCACCAACCCCACATCCGACAGAGGGCTAATATCCAATATATACAAAGAACTCAAGAAGTTAGACCCCAAAGAACCAAATAACCCTATCAAAAAATGGGGTACAGAGCTAAACAAAGAATTTTCACCAGAAGAAATTTGGATGGCTGAGAAGCACCTAAAGAGATGTTTAACATCATTAGTCATCAGGGAAATGCAAATCAAAACAACCCTGAGATTCTACCTCACACCAGTCAGAATGGCTAAGATTAAAAACTCAAGAGACAACAGGTGCTGGCGAGGATGTGGAGAAAGAAGAACACTCCTACACTGTTGATGTGACTGCAAGATGGTACAACCGCTCTGGAAATCAGTCTGGCGGTTCCTCACAAAACTGGGCATGACACTTCCAGTGGACCCTGTCATACAACTCCTGGGCATATACCCAGAGGATTCCCCTGCATGCAATAAAGACACATGCTCCACTATGTTCATAGCAGCCTTATTTATAATAGCCAGAAGTTGGAAGGAGCCCAGATGTCCCTCAAAGGAGGAATGGATACAGAAAATGTGGTATATTTATACAATGGAATACTACTCAGCAATTAAAAATAATGAATTCATGCAATTTGTAGGCAAATGGTTGGATCTGGAAAATATCATCCTAAGTGAGTTAACCCAATCACAAAGAATACACATGGAACGCAATCACTGATAAGTGGATATTAATGAACCCAGAAGCTCTGAATACTCAAGGCACAATTAGCAAATCAAAAGATTCCCAAGAAGAAGGAATGAGAGGACACTGGTCCAGACAAGACTAGTTCCAGTTTTGCAGGAGAGTACCAGAACAGAGAAGGGGGTGGAGGGTGAATGTGTGCGGGGTGGGGGGGGAGGACTTATGGGACACATGGTGAGGGGGAACTGGGAAAGGAGAAAGCCTTTGGAATGTAAACAAAGAATATAGAAAATAAAATTTAAAAAAAGAAAGAAAAGTTACTTTAACCTTACTCAGCTGTTAAAAAGATGCTATCATGAAATCTACAGGCAAATGAAATAGTCATTCTGAGTGAGGTAACTTAGACCCAGAAAGATAAACATGGTATATACTCACTCATAAGCAGATATGGGCTGTTAAGTAATGAATAATCATGGCATAATCCAGAAAGCCAAAGAAGCTAAATAACAAGGAGGCTTCTAAGAAAGGATGCATGGAAGAGCAAATAGAATAGATAATCATGGTTGGATTGAGAGTGGGTGAGGATGGGACCAGGAGATAGCAGGTTGGGTAGGAAGGGAAAGAGGGAGAGAATATGGGGAAAGACAACAGAAATTGGTGCCCACTTGGTGGGTGTTATAAAAACCAACTGCAGTGGAAACTTCCTGGAATCTATGAGGGTGACACTAATGAGGACTCCTAGTCATGGACAATATAAAGCCTGATCTAGCTCACGATGAACTGTAGTTCAGACATAGAAGCAATATAGTCTTAGGACACACTACAGCATACATCAGTACAGTGAATATTAAGTATAAAATGATAAGGAAAGTGGCTCCTTTGATTTTATGTTTTTGTATTTGGTCATGAAAAATTAGTATGTATTCTTGATTATTGCTAATAGAATTTCACTGTAAAACTCTTTCATCTTGATGCTGTCTTTTCCTCGGTGTGGCTGTAAATGCTGGTCCAACTTAATTCCTTTACTCATTAGGTGAGCTTCAATAGTTTGCTTTTTAAATTAACTTATTTATTTTTCTCTCATAGATTACATCCTGACCACAATTTCTCCTCCCTCTTCTCCTCCAAGTCCTTCTTCTACTACCTCTGTTTGTCCCCAGATACACCCAGCCTCTGTTTCCCTTCAGGCCTCCCAGGAATATCAACCAAACATAGCATAACAATTTACAATAGGACCAGGCATATGCCCTCCTCTCGGGGCTGAAGAAGGCAACCGACTAGGATGACAAGGGTCCCAGAAGCATGTTAAAGAGTCAGAGACAGCCCTCCCCCACTCCCACTGTTAGGAGTATCACAAGAATATCAAGCTCATACATGCATTTTTAAAGCAACTGACCCACTATGTCTAAGTTACATTTTTTTTGTTTCTTTTATCGTTTTAAATGACCTAGCTTCTAAATAATCTAGCGTTCAGATTTCTCCATATTTTTTATTGCTTTCTTGTTCAGGTTTTAATTGATCTTTGCTTTAGTTTCTATCAGTGATTGTCTCCTTGCTTTCTAGTTCCCTATGATGTAAATTATTGACATCAGCTCTTTCTTCTTTGCTATGTTAAAAAAATCTCCTTCAAAACATTACTTTCTGACTGTTTACACAAATTTGACATATTGTGTTTTCTTTTTTTATTGTCCTCAAGGTGTTCTTAAGTTTCTCTTGAATTTTTTTAAACCCATGTTGTTAGATGCTGTTGGACATACAAATGCTTGTCCTATATATACCAGGTGACTCTCTGTTGTTTATCCCTAGTTCACTTCTGTTCATCTGAAACTACTTTGCATGTTTTTGTTCCTTTCTTCATGTCACATTTGTTTTATGGCCCAGAATGATGTTGTGTCACAAAATATCTCAGGCAGGATTGAGAAAAATGTTTATTCTGCTCCTTTTTAGAGTGGTAGTGCATAGATGTCAATTTAATCCAGTTGATTGACGGTGTTGTTTAAGTCGATGATAGCCTTAAATATATTTTTCTGCTATGTCTACCAATACTGAAAGTCTAGCATTTAAATCTCCAGGGGAATGGTGCAACTGTTTGTTGCTCTCTGTAGTACTATTTTTCCACAAATATTTCAACAGTCTGTTATCTGGAATCTTCATTAGTTTGGAATGTTACTATGTAAGTTTTCTCTGTATTTTGAAGCCTTATATGTATAGTACATTTAGTTAGTATTATAGCAGTAAGAGTCCTCTAAACCTTTGTTTAAGCTGTATGAGTTTTTATATTTAGAGTTTTTTTCCTTATGGATAACATATAGCTGGGTCTGTTTTTTTTTTTCTTAATTGCTGTTTATTGTTTGTTGTTTATTCATTTTAACAGTCTGTCTTTAATCTGGTACACGTGTCTAGGAAGATGGCTCAGTCAACAAAGACACGTGAGTATGAGGACCTGAATTATAACCTACAGAATTCACATGAAAAGCTCAGCACGGACACATGTATCTCTAACTCCAGTGCTGGGAATTCAGAGGTAAGCCGATCCCTGAAGCTCATTTGTTGTCAAGCTCAGTCAGCTCTTTAAACTCCTGCCTCAGTGAGAAACTCTTGCAAACAAGCAAGCAAGCAGACAAAGAGAAAACAAACAAACAAACAAAAGACAAACAAAGTGAAGAACAATAGAAGAAGCCACCTAACATCGGTCACTGGCTGTGCAGGCACCCATGTGAACATGCCCATACATATCACACACACACACACACACACACACACACACACACACACACATTATCATTCAAATATTCTTAATGTGCTTAGTATTTATTCTGCTTATAATATATTGATTACACTTGATTTTTTTTCATTTCCTCCTTTTGATAATACATTGCTACAATTTCATTTGTCAATGCGGCTGAACATCTGGTTGAAAACAATCAAAAGAGAGGGAAAAGCCAACTTTAACTGTCATAGTATGAGAGGTAACAATCCTGAACAGGAAGGAGGGCATGGTAATAAGGATAGATTGTTCAGGACTTAGTTCTTGGCATGGTACCATTTCCTTTTCCCTTTTATTCAGTCTAGAACAGCCTATATTAAAGTGGATAAGGGAGTTGGGATAAGACTGTTGAAACATGAATCAGACTCTGCCTATATTTGGAATTTGGGGGCGGGGCATAGAATAGAGTTTATTCAGGCAGAGGATGGGAGTTAATGAGGTAGTGGAGGCAGAGAAAGGCAGAGAGAGAGAGAGAGAGAGTAGAGAAGTGGAGGCTGACCATGACCACGTGGAGAAGAGAGGGGAGGAGAGCCCAAGAGGAGCAGAGAGGTGAGAGTGCTAAGAGGCAAGAGCAATGAGAGAGGTTTATTTGGAAATTTAGAGATGGAGGAGAGAGGCAGGAACAAGAGGATGTGGGTGGTTTCTGGATTCTGGAAAATTTCTGGAAGTGGATTTTACACAGGAGTGTCCAGAGAGCAGCCTATCCTGGAAGACACTTTGATTTTAGCTCAAAGAGACACATGTTACGCTTAGAGTTGAAGAAACTATACTGTCAGAAATTAGTCTATGGAGTTTTCAGTCACAGTGATTGTGGATGCTTATTATGCCAACCTTGGCTTCCCTCTTTTACTCAAGGGTACTGACAGACCTGAGAGTATTCCCTGATCAACAAATATGCAACAAAATTGTCTCTGACTTGTTCACCACACATATTACACATGATAACACAATGCATATTTGGATGTCTTGTACTTTTCCTCTTAATTTGCAGACCACATGTTCCTAATCATTAGTGACCATCCTAGGCAAACAATCAGCTCAAATGCACAAGACAGCAAGACTTCATTCAGAGTTGAAGCCTGGACAGATCACATCAGACTATGAGGGCCTGCACTCAAGACTGACTAGTACACTCTGAATCAGGGGAAACAGAGTTGATCTGATCTGAATGTGCGCCATGCATAATTCACGCCCAAACTTACATTCCAGGGTGACTGTATTAAGAAGACTCGGCCCTCATGAATGGAATCCATGTGACCTGAGATAGGTAGCTAACTATCCTGCAGCCTTTCCTCTTTTCCTTCCTTTGAGATGGTATCAAGGAGCAGACTTTGAACAGACAGCAAACAAACTAGTACTTTGAAATTGGACTTCTCAAACTTCAAACTGTGAAGAGTAAGTTTCTGTTATTTAAACATTAGTAAAATATAAGCAAAGTATTTTTTGTCTTAGCCACAAGAGAGGATTGCTACCTATAGCATTCTCTTAACTATGTTTTCTGCAAGTATTTTACAAAGAAATTTCTAAAGATATTTTAGGAACCTGGTCCAAGATTGGTAAAGAACTAAAGGAAAACAAAAACAAAAACAAAACCTTACTTTGAGTGCATGAAGGAATCAGTTCTGTCTTTTGTAGCCATTTTCTTGAAATTGAAATAATCCCTTTAGGAGGGTAGAGGGATAATGGTGCTCAGAAGGCAGTGGAATTAAGTAACTCACGGGTCTTAGAAAGTTCCTGAAACTAACAAGATTCACAAAGCCCCATCTTTCTGAGTGTTTGGGAAGCATAAACCATTGCTGAGGTGTGGGAATCTGATCAGTCAAGCTTCCTAGAGAGGACTCTCCCCTAGGCCAAACCACCTAAAACTGCCCCAGAGCTCTCCAGGGTTGCCACTGTCATGTGCTCGTGTGGCCATTCTATGATGGAGCTGCCTTTGTGTCATCTGTACTCCTATGGGGAACCTATGAGCATTCCTGTAAGTAACGCGAATAGTTTCACTTGTTTCTTCTGAAGGACTTTGGTAGAAAGTCCTGTCATTGCTGTCCAATCTGGTGTGAGGAAATATTTTTTAAGACTTTTCAGCCTATGATATTAAAAGTTCCCTCTTTCTGTACCCACCAAGATAGACAAAGTCCTGTCCTGATTATCAGGATGCTTTAGAGTACACTTTGCACAAAGCAAAAGCAAGCCTTTTTTTTCTTATGAGTACTTCAAAGCAAATAAAAATGTTATAGACAACAATAAAAAAGTGTCAAACAGTTTATCTCTTTTCTAATTTAAAACCAAAACCAAAACAAGGCTCAGATGAATGTTTGGATGTCACCATGCAACTAAAGGAAAGTAAGATGTATTCCAGATTACCACCTGTCAGCACAACCATTCATGTGCAGAGAAAGAGGGGAATAAAAACTCCCATTAGTGTCACTAAGGCTCCACCTTAGGCCCTGAGAAAGGTAGAAAATGTATTAGGCACAAAATGTGTTCATTTGAGCCTTTTTCTCAAGATACTGTAAAGCATTTTCAGCAAGTTAGTGTGTGGAGAACACAGACTCCTGCAGAATCCTAAGCAAAATCACCTAGATGCTAGATGGACCACAGCAGTGACTTCGCTAATCAGGTGGAATGGGAATTGATCTCAAGGTTTAAGTTAACCCTGGGCTTGGGATGTGAGATTTCTCTCAAGAAGTCGGAGAAATTGGTAATGTACACTAAACTCCACCACCCTTTACCGCCACATAGTCCCTAACATGTCTATGTATATGCTAGTGTGGGTGTGTGGGAGGGGGAGGTTGAATTAAAATGACCCTCAAAGGGTCATAGAAAGTGGCACTACTGAGGAAGTATTTCACACCTTGGGTGTACTTTGAGGATTCAGATGCTCAAGGGAGGCCCATTGTAATTCTTCCTTCCTGCTGCCTGAGAATCCAGAAGTAGAACTCTCAGCTACATCTTCAGCACCGTGTCTACTGCAAGCCACCATGCTTTTGTCCATAATGGGTGTCTTAGTTTGGGTTTCCATTGCTGTAAAGAGACACCATAACCAAGACAACTCTTACAAAGGTCAACATTTAATTGGGGCTGGCTTTGGGGTTCTGAGGTTTAGTCCATTATCATCAAGGTGGGAATCATGGCAGTATCCAGGCAGGCATGGCCCTGGAGGAGCTGAAATTTCCACATCTAGTTCTGAAGGCAACAGGAGATGACTTCCAGGCAACTAGGAGGAAGATCTCTAATCCTTCAGAGTGACACACTTCCTCCAACAAGGCCAAACCTATTCCAACAAAGCCACCCCTCCTAATAATGCCAATTCAGGGACCAAGCATATTCAAACTACCATTCCTGGCCTGCTTGTTCAAAGACATGAGCTTCGGGGGGCATACCTAAACATAATGCAAAATATATTTAGTCCAACTTCAAAAAGTCACCAGAGTCGATAGCAGTCTCAACAATGTTAAAAGTCCAAAGTTGAAAGTCTTTCTTGAGATTCATTCAATCACTTATCTGTAATCCCCTGTAAAGTGAAAATCAAAAAGCAGATCACATACCTTAAACATCACAGGGTATACATTACCATTCCAAAACATCATAGTGAGGAAATTCTGGACCAAACAAGACCAAATACCAGCTGGGCAAACTTCAAACTCTGTATCTCCATGTCTGATGTCAAAGTGCTTTTCAGATCTCCAAGTCCTTTCATCTTTGTTGACAGCAACCTTTTTTTCCTCCTGCGCTAGTTTCATCCTAAGCAGCTTTCCTCAGCAATTATCCCATGGCTCTGGCTTTTCTAACATTTGGGGTCTCAAAGGAAACTTCAATTTCACAGATTCTTGTTCTAGTGTCTAGGATCTGCACATGATCTTCTGGGCTCCTCCAAAGCTCTTGGGTCACTTCTCCAGATCTGCCCTCTGGAGAACTCTAAGCTCTGGATGACTCCATTCCACTACTGCTGATGTTATTTGTGATCATTACATGGTACTGGCACCTCCAAGTTTCTGGAGTTCCACTAAAACTAGGCTTCACCAATAGCCTCTCATAGGCTCCCTTCATAGTGCCAAGCCTCAATTTCTTTGCATGACTCTTTTAGTCCTGGATCATCAACTACAAGAAGACTAAACCTTCACAAATGTCATTTACAGAATGTCCTCTCACAGTACTAAGCTTCAGCTGCTCTTCATGACTCTTTCATATCTTCAAAACCAGTACCACCTGCATGATTCTTACACATTACCAAGTCAAGCTGAAACACAAGGTATTATCTTGGTTATTTCTGGAACACAGTGTCTTTGTGCTCTCAGAAAACACTTTGTAGAAGATTTCTCCTCAGTGATGCTTCTTTCTTCTTAATCACTGCTACTTGCTTAGTTCCAGCTAGCCAGCATCAATTATCCCAGTAGTGCCTTCTATTATTGACTCTAAAGCTAGGGCCACATGGCCAAAGATGCTGAGTTCTGCTGCTTCCTGGAGCTGGAACATAACTCCCTTGTTGTAATTAATACATTGTCACCAACTTTCAGTTTTCCTAATTCTTCACTGCCTAAGCTTGACTTCCCTAGAACTTGTTCTGTTGACAGACCTTGAACTCATAGATATGCATGGCTCTGTATCTTGAATTCTGGAATTAAAAGTGTGTACCACATATCCTGGACTTAAGCTTTCCTTCTTGAAGAACTTGCTGTGTGTCAGGATGTGAATCAGAGATCTGCTTTACTTTGTCCCTTGGGATTAAACATTGTACCACTAAACCTGAACCAAAGCATCTCATAGCCACCATTCCTAAGATCTGAATCAAAAGCCTGTGTCCTCTATTTCTGGATTGTAGTTCATTCCAGATTATAAGTCTAAATGGAAGCAATAATGGGGCAATAATAACACCCAGATATAACTATTCCTTGTTCAATGCCAAATGTATAAATAATACACTTAGCTGGGAGGGATCTTGCCCCAAAGACACTACTCTCTTAATATTTTTATCTCCTGTACACAGGAGTTTGTTCCATTGTACTTCCTGGTACCCTTGAACCACATATTTTTGTAATTTTTCTTTCTAAACTTGCTATTCTTCATCAAAATATTCTTCATGAGATGAAACCACAGCACAGAGTATAAACTGCAGTGATTTGAGATTTCCTTTGTCAATGCAATGAATCTGATAAATCTCTTCACCCTAGCCTCAGGCAGACTCTTCATACAAGGGCAAAACACTGTGACATTCTTCACTAAAGCATCATAATCTCCAGTGTTCAAAACATCCTCAACACCAATGTCTTCCATAGTCCTACTAGGATGTACCATTAAGTTCCACTTAAAGCATTCCATGGCTTTCCAAATCCAAAGTTCCCAAATCCATGTTCCTCTAAAGAAAAACATGGTCAGACCTATTATAGCAATACCCAAGTCCCTGGTACCAATTTCTGTCTTAGTAATGGTTTCCATTGCTGTAAAGAGACACCATGACCAAGGCAACTATTAAAACAGATGTTTAATTGGAGTTGGGTTACTTGTTTTGAGATTTGGTCCATTATCATCATGGCATGAGGAATGGCAGCATCCAGGAAGGCATGGCCCTGTAGGAGCCAAGATTTCTACATCTTGTTCCGAAGGCAAACAGAAGATGGCTAGCTTCCAGACAGCTAGGAGGAAGGTATTCAATCCCACTTCCACAATGACACACTTCCTCCATCAAGGCCAAACCTATTTCAACAAGGCCATCTCTTCTAATAATGCCATTCCCTAGGCTAAGCATATTCAAACCACCACAATGACAAAGGACTAAACCTCTGAACTGTAAGCCAGCTTCCCTACTCAGTGTATTGCTTTACATGAGTTGATATGGTCATAGTATCTCTTCATAGCATTGAAACCCTAAAATACATACAAACACATGCATATGCATGTGCACGCGCGCACGCACACACACACACACACACACACACACACACACACACATACACACACACACACAGATCGCCTAATAGAATTATGGTTCAGTCTGGTTTGTTTTCTTGAGTGTTAGTAAATTCTCAACTGAATTATGGCCAGTACAACAATTCCAATATAGATGCTGAATTTTGTTGTGACCCTTTCAAAGTATTGGATTATGTTTTTGTGGGCCATTTGTTATCATTCTGTTTTTGAGGGCTGATATTTGAGCTGTGTCAATGGCAATGCACAGCTGTTGGGAATAATTCTTCATTGTCATTAATACAATTCTTATTTAATAACTGTGTTATTACTTTTTTTTACTTAATTTTATTTTGCTCATATGATTACTGTTTTCTGCATGTATGTTTATGTACCACATTCATAACTGTTGCCTTTGGACATCAGAGGAAGACATCTATTCCTCTATGATATCTATTATATCTCTTGGAACTGGAGTTATATGTGAGATACCATATAGGTGCTTAGAACAAAACCTTGGGTTCTCTAAGAGATCACCAAGTGATTTTAACTGCTTAGCAACCTCTCTAGCCACCCTGTCAGGTATTTTTTGTGTCTTAAGAATCTTGTTTGAAAATTTCAAAAAAAAAAAAATGAAAGAGCCAGGTGATGGTGGCGCACGCCTGTAATCCCAGCACTCTGGGAGGCAGAGGCAGGAGGATTTCTGAGTTTGAGGCCAGCCTGGTCTACAGAGGGAGTTCCAGGACAGCCAGGGCTACACAGAGAAACCCTGTCTTGAAAAAAAAAAACAAAAAGAAAATTCAAAAAAAGAATTTTGCTTGATTTCTGCCCGATTGGAAGTCCACTGTTCTAAATTCTGCATAAGCTCTGAGAAAGATCTAGGCTTGGGCTTTCATTGTTTCTTTGCTCATCTTCTCCTTGGACCAAAGTCAGCATGGAGCTCCATACCTTCTGATGCCAGCCCTTCTGCCTTTCTGTATCTGTTTCTCTGTCTCCTCCTTTCCCCTCTTCCCCTCTTCTCCCTCTTCTTGATAGTTTTATACATCCTGCTCTGTGTTCTCTGAACTCTAACTTCTGCTGAAGAATTCTGGTCTCTGATTTTATGGCTTTGTTATATGGCTGGAAAGTGGGAATAACCACTGGAGGGTCCCAGGCTCTCCAGTGAGAAACGTGAAGCTCCCAGGACCCAGTGGGATTGTCTTTAGCCGTAATGTGCAGAGAAGGGGGAGATAGAACCTCTGGAGATCACCCATCTCAATGTTTGTTAACACAGAAATGTTTCTGTCCAAAGGAAGAACAGGGATAGAAAATAGAAGAGTCTGAAGGACGGGCCAACGGGGAACAGGCCTGCCTCGGGATACATCATGTCTTGAGATACCAAACCCAACACTGTTGCTGTGGTCAAGAATCAAGTGTGGCACTTGCTGGGGAGGGCGGGTCAGCAGCTTACCAGTGCAGATGAGGAGGCTTGGAGCTAACCTTCAGACTGAACTCAAGAATCCTGGTAAGGAACCTGGCAGAAGGACTAGAGGAGCAGAGGGATATTAGAACCCCCCCCCATTGGAAGAACAACATAGGCTGGCCTGAGCACCCAGTTCTCCCAGAGACTAGACCACCAACCAAAGAGTGCACCTGGAGGGATCCATGGCTCCAGATACATATGTAGCACAGGAAGGCCCTGTCTGACAGCAATGGGAGGGGAGGCCCTAGATCCCACGGAGATTAGATGCCCAAGAGTAGGGGCTGCTGGAGCAGTGGGGCAGGGGAATGTAGATGAGTGGCGGAACACCCTCATACAGGCAAAGGGGAGGGGAAGGGTAGATATGGAATGGGGGTTTGGAGGAAGGGTAACCAGGAAGTGTGATATAATGGGATTAAGGGTTGATGGGAGGGGTGACCAAAAGTGGGATTTCATTTGAAATGTAAACAAATGGAATGATTAATGAAAATTAATTAGTTAATCATTTAATTTTATAAAGAGAGACAGCAAGCTTAAGCACACTCAATAAGATAGCTGGGTAGGACCCTGCTCTAGAATTACCATTCAGACATGCCAGTGCCTAAACTGGCTCTATTCCAGGCTAACCTTGAACTCAGGAATCTACCCACATTTGTTTTCTTTTTTTCTTTCTTTCCACTTTTATTTGTTTGTTTGTTTTTTTACATTCTAGATTTTATTCCTCTCCAGGTCCACTCTCTGACTGTTTTGTATCTCATACCTCCTTCCCCCACGACACCCCCCATCTCCACGAGGATGTCCCCACTCCCGAACCCTTATCTCACCAGACCTCCCCACTCCCTGGGTCTTCTAGTCTCTCTCTTAATGGTTAGGTGCATCTTCTCTGACTGAACCCAGACCCGGCAGCCCTCTGCTGTATATGTGTTGGAAGCCTCATACCAGCTGGTGTATGCTGCCTGGTTGGTGGTCCAGTGTCTGAGAGATCTGGGGGATCCAGGTTAATTGAGACTGCTAGTCCTCCTACAGGGTTGCCCTCCTCCTTAGCTTCTTCCAGCTTTTCCCTAATTCAACCACAGGGTCCAGCAGCTTTGGTCCATTGGGTTGGGTGTAAATATCTACATCCGAATCCTTTTTCTTTTTTTTTAATTAGATATATTCTTTATTTACATTTCGAATGTTATCCCCTTTCCCGGTCTCCCCCCAGAAATCCCCTATCCCATCTTCTGTCCCCCTACTTCTATGAGGGTGTTCTTCCACTCATCTTCCCACCCTCCATTCCCCTACATTGGGGCATCTATGGCACCTTCATAGGACCAAGGAACTCTCCTCCCATTGATGCCTGACAAGGCAATCCTCCACTACATTTGCAGCTAGAGCCATGTGTAGCCCTTGGTTGATGACTTAGTCCCTGGGAGCACTGTAGGGTCTGGTTGGTTGATATTGTTGTTCTTCTTATGAGGTTGCAAACACCTTCAGCTGCTATAGTTCTTTCTCTAACTCCTGCATTGGGGATCTTGTGCTCATTCAAATGGTTGGCTGTGAGCATCTGCCTCTGTATTTGTAAAGCTCTAGCAGGGCCTCTCAGAAGACAGCCATATCAGACTCCTTTCAGCAAGTATCCATGATAGTGTGGGTATATGGGGTGAATCCAAGTGGGACAGTATCTGCATGGCCTTTCCTTAAGTCTCTACACTTTGTCTACATATTTGTTCCTGTGAGTATTTTGTTCCCCTTCTCAGAAGAATCGAATCACCCACATATTGGTCTTTCTTCTTCTTGAAATTCATGTGGTCTGTGAATTGTATCCTGGGTATTCAGAGATTTGGGGCTAATATCCACTTATCAGTGAGTGTATAACATGTGTGTTCCTTTGTGACTGGGTTACCTCACTCAGGATGATACTCTCTAGTTCCATCCATTTGCCTAATAGTTTCACAAATTCATTGTTCTTAATAGCTGAATAGTACTACATTGTATAAATATACCACATTTTCTGTATTTATTCCTCTGTTGAAGGTCATGTGGGTTCTTTGCAGCTACTGGCTATTATAAATAAGGCTGCTATGAACATGGTGGAGCATGTGCCCTTATTACGTATTAGAGCATCTTCTAGGTATATACCAAGTAGTGATATGGCTGGGTCCTCAGGCAGTACTATGTCCAGTTATCTGAGAAACTGCCAAACATTGCCAGAGTGGTTGTACCAGCTTGCAATCCCACCAGCAGTGGAGGAGAGTTCCTCTTTCTCCACATTCTCACCTGCATCTGCTGTCACTTGAGTTCTGATTTTAGCCATTCTGACTGGTGTGAAGTGGAATCTCAGGGTGGTTTTGATTTGCATTTCCATGATGGCTAAGGATATTAAACATTTCTTTAGGTGATTATTGACCATTTGATATTCCTAAGTTGAAAATTCTTTGATCATCTCATTAGATGCTGACAAAGCATTTGACAATATCCAGCATCCCTTCATGTTAAAAGTCTTGGCAAAATCAGGAATTCAAGGCCCATATCTAAACATAGTAAAAGCAATACGCATCAAACCAGTAGCCAACATCAAACTAAATGGAGAGAAACTTCAAGCAATTACATTAAAATCATGGGCTAAACAAAGCTGCCCACTCTCTACCTATCTATTCAATATAGTACTTGAAGTTCTAGCTAGAGCAATTAGACAACAAAAGGAGGTCAAAGGGATACAAATTGGAAAGGAAGAAGTCAAATATCACTGTTTACAGATTACATGATAGTATACTTAAGTGACCCCAAAAATTCCACCAGAGAACTCATAAAGCTGATAAACAACTTCACCAAAGTGGCTGGATATAAAATTAGCTCAAACAAATCAGTAGCCTTCCTCTACTCAAAGGATAAACAGGCTGAGAAAGAAATTAGGGAAACAACACCCTTCACAATAGTCACACAAAAAATATTCCATACCTTTGTGTGACTATAACAAAGGAAGTGAAAGATCTGTATGACAAGAATTTCAAGTCTCTGAAGAAAGAAATCAAAGAAGATAGAAAAGATAGATCTCTCCCGCTCATGGATTGGCAGGATTAGTGTAGCAAAAATGGCCATCTTGCCAAAAGCAATATACAGATTCAATGCAATCCCCATCAAAATTTTAACTCAATTCTTTATAAGGTTTGAAAGAGCAATTTGCAAATCCATTTGGAATAAATAAGAACCCCAGGATAGCAAAAACTATTCTCAACAATAAAAGAACTTCTGGGGAAATCACCATCCCTGACCTCAATCTGTACTACAGAGCAATAGTGATAAAATCTGTACTACAGAGCAATAGTATTATTACAGAGACATCAGGTAGATCGATGGAATAGAATTGAAGTCCCAGAAATGACCCCATACACCTATGGATGACACTAGAAAATATCATCCTGAGTGAGGTAACTCAGACCCAGAAGGACATGCATAGTGTGTACTCACTAATAACTGGATATTAGCCAAAAACTGCAGAATATCCAGGATACAGTCTACAGAACTCAAAAAGGTTACAAAGTTGAAGGGCCCAAGTGAAGACACCTCAATCCCACTTGGGAAGGAGAAGAAAGCAATCACAGAAGGGGGGTAGGAAAGGTGACAGGGAGGGGAAGAGAGGAACCAAACCTGCCTACATTTGTATCTGCCTGTCTGTATCTTTGTGGCAAGCTGGCTTTGTTCCTTTAGATTTGTAAATCTTACTCAGTTCATATTGCATTCTTATAGTTTTGCATAGTTGGAAAATTATATTTTCAAACACATTTTTAGGGTTTTTTTCCTCTATGGCATTAAGGGCTTTCCTGAAAGTCCTAGCATTTATCTTTTTGCTAAAGACCTAGACAAACCCTTGACTCTGTATTCAAGCTTCTTGTAATTATCAGA
Source organism: Apodemus agrarius (assembly GCA_964023405.1). NCBI lineage: Eukaryota > Metazoa > Chordata > Mammalia > Rodentia > Muridae > Apodemus > Apodemus agrarius. The sequence continues at coordinate 132,130,930 of OZ030009.1, read as the reverse complement.
GTCATTAACTTTAACAGGGAGAACATTCCTCAGAGTAATGGGAAAGTATGTACATTATTATACAAACAAGTCTTGTGCCTATAGCCGCCACTGACACTCCTTGAGTCCCATGACCTTTGGCCTAGTCCCTAGGGCAGGAGCCATGTCATTCCACCTCCACCAAGGCCATTCAAAACCCAGCAGATCAATTTTAACTTTGTTCAGTTTTCAAGATATTGAAGTCTTAGTTCTTTTAGAGATGATGGAAGAAACCAAAGCCTATCTGGTTACATCCTCCTTATTGATATGACTTAATGATAGGCTCACAGACATTCAGTGTTCAATGTTACCTTTATTACTAATTGTTTGATTATACTTAATACTAATTAAATGTTTTGTGTGTTTGAAAAACCTGTTTAATTTTAAGTATACTTTACTCTAAAAAAAATAAGGTTCTTTTTAATCTCATTCATGCTTCTGCAAAATAGTATATGTTAAAGGTCTATCTAAAGTCACGTTAGATGCCAGTCAGTTTCATGTGTTCAAATGGGGTAGGCAGAACTTAATTGATAGTAAAATCTGATTATATGATAGCTAAAATAAACCATAAAATTCTACTCAATCACATAGGCTTTCATACATATAGGATAATATCTGAACATTTTCACATATATAGAATAAAGTATTGATGGAAGACTAAACAAAACATGACATCAGAGAAAAGGAAAAGAATAAAGCTACAAATCATAGAGTGGAGCTGTGGCAATGCTGACCGGCATTCACTTGAACCTTATTCTAGAAAAAAGTGGGCAGGCTGAGAGGGTGCAAGATTCTGGCACAGCTTGGATTACTAACCCTGAAATAATAAAATGAGTCACCTTATTCTGGCTGCATATTTAATAGACAGCATTTAGAGAATTATTGAGTATTTCCTGAAGTCTGCGTATAGAGGGGGATGTATTCAAATTAGCTACTACTTTTACCTCGCTTGATCAATAATATTGCCATTTTTAAAAATGGATTATATGTTTGAGTGATGCATGAATGTTATGTGAGCTCAGTTGGCACCAGTCAGTCTCTCTGGTTTTAATAGCTTTGGGGAGCACAGAAATTTTAAAGTGATGAGAGATTATGGGATAGAGAGAACGAAAATTCCAAACCAGCCAATCTCCAGAGCTCCCTGTTTATGAGAGCACACTCACTCTAGCCACTATTTCATGCCTGTAACTGGAGGAGTACAAAGAGTTGCTTATATACCAAGCTCCTAGAGCTCCTAATACTCCAGAAGTATATGAGAGAGAGGGAATTGGAGATAATAGATTCTAAGATTTCAGTTCTTACCATGATGTAACTTTAGAGGTTAACTACCTTTCTTAGACCACTAAATTATTTTACATTTCAAAATTTGCAAACTGGAATATTCCTTTTTTATTAAGTAGTTATAACTTTTCTATTTCATTTCATTATTTAATTAATTAGTTTTTTTAAATTTACATCCCAAATGTTGACACCCCCTTTCCTGCCTCACCACTCAGAGTTCTTGACCCAATACTCCCTCCCCTTTGCGTCTGAGAGGGTACACTCCTTGGTCATTCCCCTTCTCTGGGAAAATCTCCAAAGGATTAGGCATATCCTCTACCACTGGGGCCAGACAAGGTAGTCAGTTCTCTGTTACATATATGCCAGGGGCCTCAGACTAGCCCATGTATGGTCTTTGGTTGGTGCCTTAGTTCAAGTTCCTGGGGTTCAAGTTTGTGGACACCGTTGTCCTTCCTCTGGGGTTGCCATGCCCTTCAGCTCCTTGAATCCTTCTCCTACCTCTTCTGTAGGTGTCCATGACCCCAGTCCAATGGTTGGATGTAAGTATCTGCATCTGTCTGAGTCAGCTTCTGGTTGAGCATCTCAGAGGACAGCCATGCAAGGCTCCTATCTGCAAGTACAACATAGCATCAGTGATAGTGTCAGAGTTTCATGCCCAGCCATGGAATCGATCCCAAGTTGGGCTGTCACTGGTCAGCCATTTCTAATACATCCAGAATCACAAAAAGTGCACAGCAAGGATTCAAAGGAGAAAAAGGCTTAGACTGAAGAGCCACAGTTTTACTCTATTATATAAAATCTTTTGTGCTAGAAATAATAGAGGAAAATATCCTGAAAATATTAAAAATAGTTTCTTGCCATAATTGGTTTATGTTAGTTTCAGCAATCCTTTCACCCTATGAAGCAAAGTGATGGATGATGAAGATATACATGAAACATCTAAATTTTTCCTACCCCCTGAGAATAAAAATAATAGAGGCTGAGCTCTATTGTATTAACCTCCCTTCTTTCTCTCTCCATTTGGAAAGGGCTCCTTTTGTTGGGAGGATTCATATGTATGTGGAAAGGTTGGGTGTACTTATCATTTCTGCTTGACAAGTGATGACACTTCCCAAATAATATATCTCAGTACTCCAACTAAGATGCTTGATTCAAAGTTGGGCTTGTTGAGTTAATCCACGTGTATGTAAATGAGTCCCTGCTTTTGGGGTTAATTTTGAGGCAAGGCCTCATTACTCTTACCCAGATAATATAGAGTACAGATATAAGGTCTGTCAACATTAACTTTTAGGAATGACAATATAAATACAGGAAAGCAATGAAGGAAAACCATGGAAGAAAAGCCCAGGTGAAACAGGCTGAGGATCAAGCCATGTTTAATGATAGACTTGCCTTTACAAATCTTGTGTTATGCAAGTTAGACACTTCAATATATTGTTTATGTTAGACAGCATTAACTTTTTATTTATAATATAAAGTTCCAGTGCTAATGCAGAAATATGTTGTATACTTGTATCATTTAGAAAGAAATAGAAAATTTTAAATCTATATGATTTTTTTTTTTAGAATTATACCTCCACTGACGAATTTTTTCAGAAAAGATTTGTAGAGTATGACAAACCTCCTAATATCAAAGGTGTTTATTTATCTGTGTCAACAAGTTGATAAAATCTTGGTACTAAAATTCAGCTTTCACCATTCAATATTAAATTACTTTGAAGAGCACAGAAGGGAAACAACAAAATGTTCTTGACATAAATAAATCTCATAAACTACAAAGGCAAAACAAGAATTTTAACCCTCCTTAATTTTAGAATACTGATTTTGCAACTTGAAATTGCATCTCAAGTATCTAGCTCTACAATTAAAATAGAATTTTTAAAAATATAGTGTCATAGTTGTTTGTATGATGTTATTTTTTTTATTTTTATTGGATATATTATTTATTTACACTTCATTTCCCTTTTCCTGGTTCCCCGCACCCCCAAAGGTCCTATGTGCCCTTTTCCCTCGCCCTGTTCCCCCATCCACCCCTTCCCACTTCCATGTTCTGGCATTCCCCTACACTGATGCATTGAGCCTTTCCAGAACCAGGGTCCACTCCTTCCTTCTTCTTGGACATCATTTGGTATGTGGATTGTGTCTTTGGTATTCCAAGATTCTAGGCTAATATCCACTTATCAGTGAGTGCATACCATAGGTATTCTTTTGAGACTGGGTTACCTCACTTACTATGATGTTCTCCAGCTCCATCCATTTGTCTAAGAATTTCATGAATTCATTGCTTCTAATGGCTGAATAGTACTTGATTGTGTATATATACCACATTTTTTGTATCTATTCCTCCATTGAGGGACATCTGGGTTCTTTCCAGCTTCTGGCTACTATAAATAAGGCTTCTATGAACATAGTGGAACATGTATCCTTATTGCATGCTGGCGGTTCCTCAGAAAACTAGATGCGATACTTCGAGAGGACCCTGCCATACCTCTCCTGGGCATATACCCAGATGATGTTAATTTTTTAAAAATTATCTATTTAAATGCCAACACTACTTTTTTCTAATTAACTTGAGAATATTGACACTATTCGTTCATTCATTCATTTAATAATTTCTATTTTAAATTTTCCTATAATACAAATCACTTTGTAAGCAAGACATTCATACCCACCTCTGCTGAAATACTATTTCTTGTCTTTGGACTTTGGAGGCCTTCACCATTGTATATATTACATTGTATATATTCATTGTCTTTTTGTACTATGTTATCTAAGAACATTGACATACAAAGTCTAGGATTCACATATGATAGAAAACATTATATTTTTATGACATTGATGTGATTTTCATTTGCATACATTTCATGTAAAGGACATAATTTTGTTTTCTTAATGGGAGGAAAATTCCCTGTGCTTGCACACATGCACTGTGCACACATGCAAAATTAGATTTTCTTAAAGCTATTTTTTTGCTTGTGAATGATTGGTTGATTCTGTAGTTTAGTTTACATAATGCTATAGTAAATATTTATGTGCAAGTATCTCTGATCCATTAATTTGAATTATTTTGAATAAATACATAGGAATGGTGTAGCTGAGTCACACGGTAAACTTACTGTTATGTTTTTAAGGCATCTCCATTCTTACTTCCATGGTTACTAGAACATTATATACCATCAGCACTATATAAGGATTCCCTTTTTTCCAAAACTGAATTTTAAAAAAGTAGTCAGTTCTTAAAGTATGTTGGAAGAGGGTGAATTTTCTCTTTCTATGCTGTGAGTGTTGAGGACTTCCCTTAGACTTCTGAAATTGTCTGTGTGACTCTCCTAGTTCTGCAGGTCTGTTCCTAGACTGAGAGACACCATTTATTGTGCAGAAATTTTTCTTCCATTAAGAAAAGTTATGTTCTTTAGAGGAAAATATCTATAAATGGAGGTGAGCATATGAAGAAAATCAAGCCCATCTCAGAGAAATATCATATTTACTCTCATATGTGAGTCCTAGACTTTGTATGTTAATATACTTTTGTAACAGTACAAAAAGACAATGAATGCACAACAAAAATTAAAACAAGAGCAGTATTGATCTCCAGATCTGATGAGAGCTTTTAATGTCAACAGACAAGGAACGGTATGTGGACAGGACTGGATATGATTGTCTTACTTGCAGTCATTTTTACTTTTATTTTCAATTAAAATTGGGGAGGCAAACTACCTATATATTTAAATATTAGATTTCAATTGTATGTCATAGGCCAAAATAGAATTCCTGTTGCTATGGGCATTGTCATAGAGATCAAACTCTACAGTATCTATATTATTGGTTTAACATATAATTTGTACTATTCTTAATCTAGTTCTCATATTCATGTGAGGAGTTGCATTTTATTTGTTCTCAATTTTTGAAATCTATCAAAGAAAACATTGTTATAGTCTAAGATGGCATGTGAATTTTTAAATTATGAAATGTGTATTTTGTAATTTATTAAATTAATTGTGAATATTAATATTTGAGAATTGCAATAAATATGAAATTTTTAGGTGTGGTGGCTTGAATAAAAATGGCCCTTATAGGCCCACAGGGAAAGGCACTATTAAGACATGAGGCCTTGTTGGAATAGGTGTGGCCCTGTTGGAGAAAGTGTGTTACTGGGAGCAGGCTTTGAGGTTTCATGTGCTCAAGCCAGGCCAGTGTCTCTTTCCTTTCTTACTGTCTGATGATCTGGATGCAGAACTCTCAGTTCCTTCTCCTGCATCATGTCTACCTGCACACCACCACACTTCCCACCATGATGTTACCATGGATGAAACCTCTGAACTGTAATCCAGCACCAATTCAATGCTTACCATTATAAAAATTGCTCTGGTCATAGTGTCTCTTCACAGCAATCAAAATAAGATACTAATTAAGTCAAAATTTGGTACCAGGGACTTAGGTATTGCTGAGGTGGGCAGGATCATGTGGACTTTGGAATTTTGGATTAGACACAGTTGAACAATTTAAGTGAGACTTAATGGACCATATTCCCTTTCCTTCAATTTGGAATGATAATGAATATATTGGTATACAAAATAAATTGGTATACAATATAAGTTGAAAGTATGCTATCCACTTCATTTTGATTTTAGAAGAGATTATAGAGATTATATGTGTCTTAGGATAGAATTTGAACTTTTAAAAAAATTGAGACTTTTATAGACTATGGAGACTTTTAAAGGTGGGCTAAATGCATTAAATGCATTTTGCATTATGATATGGCTACAATCTTCTGGAGGCCAGAGCCTGGAATGTGGTTGTTTGAATAAAAATGGCTCCTATAGGCCCATAGTGGTGGCACAATTAGGAGGTTTGGCATTGGTGGAGTAGGTGTGGTCTGGTTAGAAAAAGTGTGTCACTAAGAGAAGGCTTTAAGGTTTCATGTGCTTAATCCAGACTAGTGTCTCAAAATGACCCTGAGACTACATCTTACACCAATGAGAATGACTAAGATCAAAAACTCAAGGGACAACCCTTGCTATTGAGGATGCTGGGAAAGGGGAAGACTTCTCCATTGCTGGTGGGATTGCAAACATGCATAACCGTTCTGGAAATCGAGCTATTGGTTTCTCAAAACACTAGAAATAGTTTCACCTGAAGCTATACCATTCCTGATCATATACTCAAAAGATGTTCCACTATACCACAAGGACATGTGCTCCACGATGTTCATAACAGCCTTATTTATAATGGCCACAAGCTGGAAACAACCCAGATGTCCCTCAACTGAAGAATGAATACAGAAAATGTGATTCATTTACACAACGGAATACTACTCAGCTATTAAAAACAAGGACATCATGAATTTTTTTTCGGGCAAGTGATGTAACTAAAAAATATTATCCTGAGTGAGGCAGCCTAAAAGGACATGGTATGTGCTCACTTATAAGTGGATATTAACATGGATAACAGGACACCCATGATACAGTCGACAGACCCTATGAAACTAAACAAAGAAGGCCTAAGCATGGATGTTTGAATCTCACTTAGAATGGGGAATAAAAAAGTCATGGGAGGCAGATGGAGGAAGGGACCTTGGTGTGAAAGGTGTTGTGGAAGGGAATCACAGGGTCAGGATCAGGTTTGGGGAGGGACAGGAAAGAGGGCCGAAAGGCCAATAGAATGAGTGGAAATCTGTAGCTGGCAGGAGTCAGGGGCTGGGAAATTTCTAGGAGGTTCCAGAGATCTGGCCTTGGGGAGGTTCCCAGGTGTCAGTGCAGGCAACCTTAGCCTAGATGCCTAACAGTTAGTTCATAGAACCTGAAGAGACCTAGAAATTTTCTGATTCAATATTTGTCCTGTCTAAAAACAAATTCAGGGACAATGATAAAGCAGAGACTGAGGGAATGGCCAACCAATAACCAGCCATATTTGATACCCATCCCATGGGAAGCACCAATTCCTGACAATTATGATTCCAGACAGGAGCCTAGCATATCTGTCATCAGAGAAAGTCCATCCAGCAGCTGACTTAAACAGATGCAGAGACACACAGCCAAATATTGGACAGAGCTTAGGACTGTTATGGAAGACTTGGGGGAAGGATTGCGGGCCCAGAGGGGGATAAGAACTCCACGGGAAGACCAGCAGAGTCAACGAACCTGGAACCTTGGGGCCTCTTAGAGAACCACAAACCAAAGAATCAACACAGGCTAGATGGAGGTCCCTGACCCATATATAGCATAGATACAGCTCAGTCTTCATTTGGGTCTCCCAACAATTGGAGGCAGGGCTGTCCCTAAAGCCAGGGCTGTTGCCTCCCCTAACTGGGCTTCCTAGTCTGGCCTAAGTGAGAGAGGATGCACCTAACCCTTCAGAGATTTGATGCGACAGGGTTGGGCGATACCCTGGGAGGCATCCTTCAAGAGAAGAAGGGGAGAGTAAGGGAGAGGGACTATGTAAGGGGAGGCCTGGGAGGGGAGGCAGCAGTCCAGATGTAAAATGAATACATAAATTAGTGGGAAAATGAAATTAAAGGAGTGAAGTTTTCTTAAAGGATGTTAAAGAAATAAACCTCAAGATTAATGATATTTTGACTTATTTTTTTAAAGCTGGTCCAAAGACTAAAATTTTTCTAGAGATATACATCTCAAATGTAAAATGTTCTGTTACTTAAACTCAGGTGCTCTGCAAGCGCAGTACATGCTCTTAACCACTGAGCATCTTCCTGGTTCTACGTTTGACACTGTGAACATAAGTCTATGTTTTGCCACATAAAGATGTTCTCTTCCTTAACGTGAGTAAAACAGAACAGTCTCCACGGGAACAAAACACTGATTCCTTGAATCTATCTTTGAGAAAAGAAAGCAGATGAAGTTGGTATATTCACAGAAATGCTTTTCTTGGAAATAACACAATTAGCAAGAGAAACAGGTGTATGTTTATTTCAGTCTTTGTCCTCTGAGCTTCCAGTCTGCAGTGAATTATTTTTCTATCTACAGAATCTGGTGTGACGAACTTGATTTAGAGAGACCTTGCATTTCCTATATGAAGGTATTAGAAGTTAGTTGAGGATCAGTGATTTCAGTGTCGTAGAAACGAAGCCCGTGGACTAAAAGCAGTGGGACTTGTTTCAATTGTAGCTAGGCAACACAGAAGAGATGGCAGGATGGGCCTGGTAAATGCATTATTGTTCCTTAACTACCAGCTATTTCCTTAACACCTGGAAGAGAATAGAGCAATCACACTTTCCCATAATGCAGCCCTTTGTAAATGAAATTCACAGGTGCGCTATCTAAGTACTCAGGAGGTTTTGACAGTCCCATCCATCATAATACAGCCCTCACTATGTCACTGCCTCCGAATGATGGATACAAAATGACAGTCATTCAACCAGACAAATAGAAGAAGCCAGAGAAAATATAGTGTAAAAGCCTTTAGGCCCTTCGATATATAAATTCTCAATGTGTGTCATTTTCTCTCTCCTAACTTTTGTTACCTATGTAACATGGTGCAGGATGAATCTATACTCCACAAATTTCTCCAACAAAGCACTCTTCCTTAGTATGTAAAATAGATTGTAACTGCATTAAAAGAAATCCATGTTCTTTTAACTGTCTGAAGCTTAAGGTTCCGAAGTGAAGGTTGCATGTCACCTTGTTTTGGTCAGATAATACACTAAATAATATGCATTCTTACAGCTGTAAATCTGTAAGTAGAATTAAAAAAAAACGAATTAAGCAAATGGAAATCTGCCTTTACTACCTCTTCATGATTGTATATTTTTGTGCACACTATACTGTGTATATCAGTGTCTAGTACTATCAGCTGATGAGGCAGTAAGCCTAATATTGTTGAATCAGATATAGTAACACAGAATATTACATAAATATGTAGATAGAAAGTAACAGCACAGCTCTGGCCTCGGGTTCCTCTCCTCTCTACTCTTGAAAAAAAAGCTGATGTTGAATTTAAAACAGCAGGCTTTGATATGTGTATCATTATGAAATAAACTGACCTATCTATCACGTTGCATACAATTTTTGCAGATTGGAAATACAAAACTCTCACAGTATATTTAAAATGTTCAATACAGTGTCATTAACTAGCCTCTCATGGTTGCTTATCATCAGATCTCCGGTGCACACTCATTCCTCATTCTGCATAATTGAAGCCTAGTACTCTTTTTAAAAAACTTAAAAGTATGCTTGAAAGTTTTGCCCATTTGTCTACAGGTGTGCAGTGCCCAGCTTAATCACTGAGTCTCCCCCAGTCTTGCAGCCTGAAGCTTTAGATTCTGCAGGACACCAGGAAAGAGTTGAGGCTTAGTCTACAGATACCAGGCTATATCTGTAAAGGCCTGACCTCTAGTAGTGACACTAATTTTGAGTTCTAGGATAATGTGCAACGTTTGATTTCTCCTTCCCACTCACAAGTACCCTCTTTTCTTCTTTCTGAGCTACAGCCAGCTACCGCCATTACTCCCCTCATTTCCTTGCATCATTTCCTTTTTAAGGCTTTTGTTTTGTCATGACCAGTTGTGCTTATTGATGTTTCTGAAGTGAAGGGTGAGACCGAGAGTCTGATAAAGGCTGGAGTCTATCTCGTTGTCTTCTGCATTCAGTCTTGACCTTCCATTGTGTGTGTTGTCTTCTCCATCTGTAGTTTTGTTGTCTTAGTGCAAGAGTCCAGACAGATGAAAGCTTCACCTACTCCAGGATCTTAGTGCCTTTGCAGTTCATTCTCTTTACTAATATAATAAAATCCTATTGGTTCTCTTTCAAAATATTTTTAGTAAGATTTTTTAATATTTAATTTTGATAGACTCATTTATGTATTTTAGAATTACTATGCTCTACAGAACTTCTGAAGGAACTTCAAAAGCTCTGCACTCATCTTCATCACATTGTGATGTGGGACCAGATATCATAATTTTCCTCTAGTCACAAGAGCAAGAAAATGATTTGTTTGAAGCTACTTACTGAAATACCACTGAAATCCAGTGGCATACATCCCAGTATCCGAGCCTGTGTTTGTTTCAGGAAACCTTGTCACCTTCTAAGCCACAGCATTTTCAACAATCTGGCTGAGCAGACTGACTCCACCTCATCTCATCCAACCATAAAAGGCCCCACCCATTGCATGGCCAACCTTTCTTGCCACTGGACCAGAACAGAGCACATACTGAATGGATTACATGGGACTTGTGCATCTATGTGATACAGGAAGAAGCCCTGCTAGGAATTCTCAAACTATTTTGTTCACCACAATGGCATCCTAGTCAGAGGTCTGTAGAGGAAATTTCCCCTAATTAATTGATTGGATAATAAATATGACAAGAAAATCACTGGGTGAGGAGGAGGCAGCCTTCTGTCCAAGAGAAAAGGGGAATGCAGGAGGAACTGTCCTTTTTGGATTTTTGGAGAGGCAGGAGAGAAAGGAAGCAATATGTAGACCAGGAACTGTTAGATCTGATTTCTAACAGAATAGTTGATGCTCTAGGATGATAGATTCTGTACCCAGCAGTTGTGTCATCTGTTGATTCTTTATTATTATTATTATTATTATTATTATTAATTATTCAATTCGTTTACATCTCAAATGATATCTCACTTCCAGGTTACCCCCTCCACCAACCCCACATCCTAAACTAAGACTGTCTGGTGTTTGACATTCAGAGGGACACAGATGAGCTCCAAGGGAGAGATAACGGTCTAGGTCTCAGACTATGTACTGGCCTGGGAACAGACTGAGACCACAGGTGCCTAGCTGGCAATAGTGTGGATTGTTTTTTTAATAATTATATGCTACAGAGGTCCTATGTCCTCTCTCATACATTAGTCTATTAAAAAATCAGGGAGCATGTTTTTCATCTTTCTATTACTGTAACAAATAGCAGAGATAATTATCCGATCAAGAGGAGAGGTTTATTTATTGTGGCTTACAGTTCTGAAGGGTGCTGCCCATTATCAGGCAAACCTAATTAGGCTTCTGGTGACTGAGCACATTACATCAGGCATGAGTGGTAGGATAATATCCTTCTATTTGTCACCCAGAAGCAAACACAAAAGAAAGAAAAAGAGGTGAAAGGTGTGTGGTACCACCTTTCCATTCAAGAGTTGCATCTCTATTGACTGGAAGCCTTCCTCACAGCCTTGACTGCTTAGCATTTCTACTACCTAAAAATTTTGACTTAAAAAAAGAGAAGCAAAAGCATTAAGGTGACAATTTGAGAAAGAAAAAGAAGTCACTTTGAGAGAGGAAAGAAAAGATAAAAAGATCAAAGACTCTTATAGACATGTATGAAATGTCATAACATTATATTGACACATTGGATACTAGGTCATGATATATAAAACTCAAACTGTCCCAGAGACTTTTACAAATATGAGGCACTGTGGTATTTCTTAAGCATTCTTTGCTCTGAGGCTAATCTAGGCTCAACTCTCAAGTAAATTTTAACCTCTTGTATTGGAAGCAAGAGGCAGCACAAAGGATGGTCTTCACAGAGCTGCTCATTGCTGCATAAGGTGAGGAAAACATTCTCAGGTAAGTCAGTAACCAATAAGGTGACATAGCATGTCCCTTATGTAAATTATTGGCTGTGGAACTAATTTGTCTGGAAACTAATTTGTCTGTGGTACTAATTTGTCTGGAAACATGACTCAATATCAAAGAGATTGTGCAAAGATATGAATAATCTTTAAGAAAAGAGATGTTTTAACTATGACCTTGAAAAGTGTCCTTGAAAATGATGAGGTAGGAAATATATAGATGTCTGTCTTTCAAAAGAAGCTAGGACTTTAATTTTAAGAATTGCTTTATTACCATATATTAATTAAAATAATTGGTTTCCTTATGACATTTCTTACTTGTCTGCAATATCCTTTGATTATTCTCATGCTCCTTTTCTCTCTCGAAAGTAGTCCTTTTTCTTTTCTCAAATTGTAACCTTTTTACTTTCACGTGTGTGTGTGTGTGTGTGTGTGTGTGTGTGTGTGTGAGAGAGAGAGAGAGAGAGAGAGAGAGAGAGAGAGAGAGAGGGTAAGGAGGGAGGGGGAGAGGGAGAGGGAGAGAAAATAAAGGATTAGTTCTCAGTCTGGCTTATTTTGTCTACTGTGATGATCTTCTTCTGTTCAATACATTTTCATATAAATGATGTGATTCATTCTTTTTGTTCACCTCTTAAGTTTTGCAGATACATCAAGATATTCCTGATTTTTTTCAAGTCATTGAACAACTTCTGTTTTCTATGCATGCTTAGTATGAATATGTAATAAATATATCTAGGCTTGAGGAGTATGTTTTTCCAAAGTGGAACTATATTGGAAATAAAGTATGGCCAGTAGGGACAGGAAAGGGAGTTGGCAATATGTCACTTCCTGAAATGTGGGAACAGTTTTCTGAGTGTGAACTGGGCATATCAATTAGCTGCTCCTGTGCAACAAACTATCCCTCAATTTCATTTCTTTAGCTTACAATGTGTGAGACAGCAACCTACCCTGTTCACAGTTGGGCAGACCTATGATTATAGTTGAGCTCACTCATTCAAGTAACATCAGCACATAACTACATGCTTGCTGATTTAGCCTATAGAATTCATGGAGCTGGCTCTTTGCCTGAGACAAAGGTGTGACACTATAGTATATTTCTGAAAGCTTTGCAGCATAGTTCAGAGGTCTCTCCATGGCCCCCAGAATAGCAGGACCAATCTCCATTGCACATGCTTTTTTTTTTCAGTCCTTCTCTGAGCTCATATTTATCTCCAGCTCAGAATAAATCACACATTTAGTTGACCTATTTTCATTCTGTTGCTGTGATAACATGTTCATATTAAAAGCAATCTAGGGGAGTAGAGGGTTTCTTTCATTTATACATCCTGAACACAGCCCATTATTGAAAGAAGTCAAGGGCAGGAACCCAAGCAGGATCTTCAAATAGAAACCAGACAGGAGTACTACTGAGTATCCAAATATATGAGCCCAAGGGGATCATTCTCATTTAAAGCACAACACCCTCCTGCCACAAATGAATGCTACAGAGATTTACCCCACTATTAGACTTTGCTGTACTTTTTCACATAGTATTGATAAAGGCAAACACAGGTTAATAGGAATGGTGAAATCCTCCAGAATTCCATACTCTGTGGGCAGGAAATATTCCTTAAAGTTAGAACACAGTTTTGTTCCCTGGGCATGGCTTCCTAACCTGTTTCTTCTACTACTGTACCCTAGAAGTCCACCCCACCCTGCTTCTTCCTCTACTTTTCACAGGGTCTAAAGTAAACCAGTCTGGCTACAAACACATCATAGAACCTTGCTGACTCTATAACAAATAGAATTATAGGCATATACCATTGTGCCTATATAGAAATAATTTCTTAATTCATTATTCAGTTAGGGCTTGGTTCATTTAACTTGCCTCTACTCGTGGGACCATGTGCTGTTTTGCTTTGGGGGTCAAGTAGTTGGGAGGTTAACTAAGTTGTCACTGGGTAATGCGACTATCATGTAGTCAAGCCCAGGGGCTTCACACAGTGGGTCAGCAGAGGCCCCAAGGAAAACATGAAGAAAACACCAACATTCAAGTTCCTTAGAGCTTAAATTTTTCACCACTTTAGATTCAGGGGAGATGAAGGCTCTTGGTTTGCCACCTCATTTCCTGCAATCTCATGACCCTTTTATCTTTTTCCCACTTGTCTCTTTCATTAGACAACAGCTTCTAAAGAAATAGTAGAGGGTTTTTTGTTATTGTTGTTGTTGCTGATTAAAAAAGAATGCTAACATTCCCTTGAGAACTCTTGTTTGAAAATATCTCATTCCACCTTCTTGACTATGGCTTGAAACATAAGTACCAGACAGTTTGAGGGACTTTTTTGTTGTTTTTCAAAACAGAGTTTCTCTGTGTATCCCTGGCTGTCCTGGGACTCACTCTGGAGACCAGGCTGGCCTCAAACTCAGAAATCCACCTGCCTCTGCTTCCCAAATGCTGGGATTAAAGGCATGTACCCCCACTGCTTGAGTGACAATTTTAAAGATATTTTCCCAATCTCCTCTATTTCCTACTGTGACTATTGAGAACTGTAATCAGATGCTTGATCCTTTGTTTGTAGTCTAGGTTACTATATGTGAAAATGTAATATTAAAAAAAAACTACTACAAGTTCCTCTTCTTCCATAAGCTATGCATTATGAGGCCACAGCACCAAGCTACTTCTTGTTATTGTAACTACTGATCTTTGCTAAATACCCTCAGATAGATTTGTAAAAATGAAAACATAGTATTAGAGTTTAATTTTTGTCTTGCATGTAATATGATTTTTGTATCCTGCTTATTCTTGTGTATTTTAGTTAAAGTTAAAATATGCCTCTGTAGCAACATAAGAGAAGTGTTTTTAGACGACAAGACAGTACTGAAGGGCAAGCCTTTGCTAAAAGGATGTGTAGTTGATTGCAAATGAATTTATGAGAAGAGAGATATGGAAAGACCAGAAGAGAGAAGGGAGGGTAAGGAAGAAGGAGAGAAGAAAAAGAAAGAAGGAAGGAGAAGGACTAGCAAGATGGTTCAGTGTGTAATGGCCCATGCTTCCAATACTGACAACCCTAGTTTAAGCCCCACAGTCTGCACAATGAAAGGAAAGAACTAACTCTCACAAGTGGCCCTCTGACATCTACATGTGTGTTGTGGTACATTGTGGCCTCTACATCATGCATGTCTATGTACATGTGCATATACATAAATACATTATAATAAACTTTTAAAACTTCAAGAAAAAAAGGAGGAAAAAGAGAAATAAATATAATGATAATTTCATATTACTTACTACAATGAGAAAAAAATTTGAAGATTATGACAGGTACTTATTTCATGCTAGCCACAGTGACAAAAGTCTTCACTATTGCCAATTCTTGCTGATAGTGGAGGATTAGAGTGGCTAATCTAATATGAGATTCAAAAGTCCTTACTCTATTCAATTCCTTAACTCTTCTTTCCTTAACTAATTCACTGATAAAAATGTTTCAAATGATATAGTATCTTTTTAATACAAATGAGAATATAAAATATGAATAAAGATTAGATCAGGGACTGAATCTAATCTTTAATGGTGTCACATTAATGAATGAAGAGTGTCTTCCTCATGAGCAATTTGGACCAGGAGCAAACCCAAATTGGAATTTTTTTTATTTCTTTCTGCATGTCTTCAATTAACCTGTGGTCTGTTGTTTATAGTCTGTCTGCTGTCTGTTGTGTGTCTGCTATCCTCTGTTATCTGTTATTTTTGTTCTCGATTTATTGAAGAGCACAGAAAACACAGAAGGGATAAGGAATGAAGAGATCTGTAATGGAGTTTTACAAGGGAAAACGTTACCTTACTGACACCAATTGACCTAGAAGAGAACTCAAACCAGCACACAGATTTTACCAGCCTGTATCCACATGATTTCAGCATACACAATCATACACCCTTACACATTATTCCTGGGTCAGGGTTTAAGATTAAAATTTAGCATAAGTTGTGAAAGGTAATTGCATAGGAAGTCCATGGCATATTAAGGCTGGTTACACTATCTTCTGAAAGGCAAGTTGAACAGGCTGTATACCATAGGGAATCTGCATATAGATTGAGTATAGTTCTAAATAATCTCAACTACTATTACTAATTCAGTTGCAAAGTTTGGCAAAAGTTTAGTTTCTGAAGGTGAGAATCATTTTAATAAAAAAAGCTGTTCTGAAAAAGTCCAAAAGATGACTCAGCAGGTAAAAGTGCAGGCTATCAAGTCTGATGACCTGAGTTCACTCCCTGGGAACCACATAGTAGAAGGAGAGAACCTAGTTCTTGTGAGTTGCCCTTTAACCTCACATGTATGCTATGGCATTCCTGGGTATACACACACCCAATGACTGAAAAATAAATTAAATGAAAAATACTTTAAAATAAATTTTAAAGTATACCATTCATTCTCTTAGATGTCTATCCTGGTTTTGTACTCTATTTCCATTAGCTACTTTAAGATATAGTACCAGCTGTAATAGTTTACTTGGTTGAGATAGAATAAAATAATAACCAAATCTTGCCCATTTTCTGAGCATGCTTTCTGGCATGATCCAAGAGTTAAAGATCACTGAGTCAAAATTTACTATGCTCAAAAATTTACTATGTTTCAAGGAAAACTGGCAGGTAGACTGAAATATTGCCTATACATAGTTGTAGTAAAAGACTAATTATTGTAAGAGCTAAGATGAGAAATACAAATGTTCTCTATTTATACTGTAGTTTGCTACCAGTATGCAAATGAACTCTCAAATACTTGATTAAATTTCATGAATTTTATGAATTGTGTGATGATACTTAAACGTAGATAGAGGTTCAGACCCAGAGCCCCAATAAACTGTTTTCTCTATATTCTAGGCCAAAGTTGAATATGATATGAATATGCCATATCTGAGAAAGAAAGGGGTAAATATGAGAATTGTTTATGAAGACAAACTGAGGCTTGAGTAAAACAAAAATGTACTATGTTTAAAAAAAAGAGTCAGAACAAATGAGAGAGCCATGAAATTAATATAAGGTTTTACAGTAATGAAATATTTTAAATTTGATTCAAATGCTATCCAGTGCACACATCAGTAGAGCCACATTTTCTGTGGTGGCAACTCCATGCTAACTATGGACAATAGTCTCCATGGACTACCCCTCAATCAGGAATGTCATACATTTCAGATATACACTTATTGAGTAGGAAATCACTATGCAATGTGTATCTCTACAGATGCTCTAAAAGATATCCAGTTCTTTCACAAGAAATAGGGATTTACATGCTAAGAGAAATGATCTAGATGAGAGCATCAGTATAAACTGCCTGTGGTGCTTCACTGACATTCTTTCCACCAAGATCTCTCTAATGAATTCCAAGCATCATAGAAACAGCATCTTCCCAACAATTCTTCACTTGACACACTTAGAGATGCGAGAAAATCTTTACTAAAGTGGATACTGGCTGGGACTAGCATCAAAATATAAGATTTTAGTAAGCTATATATACATCTTAGATTTATGTATTTGACGTACATTGTCATCCTTAAACATCGCTTAGACCCTGGTACCAGATTATACTTTCCACAGTTTAAACAAAGACAGGAGACTTCAAGTCTGGTATTTAGACAGAAGAAAACTTTACACAGCAAATATATTACCAGAATTATTTCTTCAGTGCAACAGTGTTACTCTTTTCAAATAGTTGTTACCTATAGCTGTCATGCCTATCTGGCAGAATTATGCTTTTCTCAAGGAGAGAATTGATGATTTTATAGCAGTACAGGACTTAACATTAACTTGTCTTTGCATTGACTGCCTCCTTGAGTTGGCTGTTAGAGGTGTGTTCTTAGAGGAAGGGCTGAGAAACTGGTGAATTCTGCTGAACAAATTTATATGCTAGCATTATAAATTATCCTTATCTGTAACAGAACTGGTTATATTTGGGGAACAGTGTCCCCTTATTTATTATTAATTTGTGTGCATTAATATCTTCTAAGAAAATCTATTTGTAAATCCTTGATAGCAAGAATTCTATTACTTTGAATTTTTTCTGTATCACAAGGATCCATCTCTTCCTTGTAGAAGTAGGAGAGACAGAAATAAATCAATGAAAAGTATTGCAACTGATTTCACCAGAAAATGAATTCATTGGTTCATAAAATTTAAGTGTCAAAGATTCTAATTCTCTGAGACTTATCCCGCAGGGTCACCCAAGCCATTCCTGTTGTAGGCAGTGTGTGGTGTGAGGATCATGTACTGTGTTTGAGTCTCTTTCCCTGTTGCTGTGGTAACGTACCCTGACAAAATCAACTGAAGGGACATAGGCTTTATTCATCTCACAGTTCAAGGGTACATTTTATAATAACACATTGGACACATTTTATGAAACTTTTTTCCTTTTAATCCTGATTATTATTTAATTTTTTTCTACTTCTCTTACTGCTGCTGTGTAGGCTTTCTAAGGCCACAGCAGATGCAATGGCATTTCTTATTTAACAATTACTCCTATACTTTAGAAAATGTATTCCATCTTTTGGTTACTTGTCCAGACTTTTCACTAGAGAAACACAGAGAGGGCAACATCATTTTGTCATTGTCAAAACTCACCTACCCCACACACCAAGACTGTATCTTCTGACTTTGAATTGTTCCTCAATTCTTTGGGGTGGGCAGGCTTTGACTCATTGTAGATAGAGCAGCAAGACTGCCAGACTGGGAGAACAAGGGACACAGAAAAGTTTCAGGATACTTTATGGGTACCAGAAGAGCAGGATAGTACAATCAAGAGATGCAGAAAAATAAATCTTCAGCATGCCAATGGATCAGCAAGAGGCAGGAGGGTAGGCTGTTTCGGTGTCAGTGGTTTCAGAGATATTGCTGCTGACAAAATGCTAGATCTTGTGTTCTCTGAGGTGGCACAAGTTAGTACAGTTCTATGTAGGGAGATGTCCCTCCCTTCTCATTTCTGTTTGTCTCTTCTTGTGCTACTCTTTCCAGCCTGAAAACTTACTTCATAAGAAGTGCAGCTAAAGACAACTCAAAATGGATCAAGGACCTCAATATAATGTCAGATACCCTGAAGCTGATAGACAAGAAAGTGTCAAATAGTCTGGAATCACTGGCACAGGAAAAGACTTTCTGAAATGGGCACGAATAGCACAGGCACTGAAAATAACAATCAATAAACAGGACCTTTTGAAACTAAAATGTTTCTATATGGTAAAAGAGAACATCACCCAGACAAATCAGCAAGCTATAGAATGGGAAAAGATTTTTACCAATTATACATGCAACAGAGGGCTAATAATGATCATATATAAAGAACTAAAAACAAAATACAAACAAACAAAAATACCCGGACATCCAGAAAAAATTAAAAGTAGAGTTAAGCAGCCATGAGAGAATTCAGAAATTACTTCCTGAGAAAGGTGGGAATCAATCTCCCTCAAGATCCAACTGATATTTCATCCTAACACCTAGAAAGACATTTAATCAAACACAAACATTCATTTTCCCTCTATTAATAATATCTAGGAACTGGAAATAACCTAGATGTTCCTTGGAGAAATGGATAAATAAAATTTAGTACACAGCATGGGGTATTACTTAGCTTTTAAAAATTAAAATCATGAATTTATCAGGTAAATGTATAGAACTAGAAATTATCATCTGAAATGAAGTATCCAAGATCTATAAAAAATATAGTATGTATTTGCTCATTTGTGGATATTAGCTTTTAAGTCAGTGATAAGACAATTAAAATTCAAAGAACAATGAAAGTTAAGTATAAAATAAGGGACTATGCAGGGTACAGATAGAGCTCATTAGGAACATGAACCTGAATATATAGTTATGAATGAATGGGGGTCTGGAATGAATGGATCAAGTGGGGAAAAAGATGAGAGATGAAAACAAGAGAGGGAACATGGGAGGATACAGTAAAATTAAGGGCCCCTGGAAGGGGATAGGATGAAAATCTAATACAGTAGAAGCTTCCATACACACACACACACACACACACACACACACACACGAAGGTGATATAAATGAAATCACCAAATAATGTAGGAGACAGATTATCAAGTGGACATCTCATAACAAAATGATGCTTCCAGTACAAGGATTAGGTTACATCTCATTGAGTTATTAGCCAGAGATTCACGGGATTTCCCAAACAATAAGGGTTGTTGCCAAAACTATAGATTGCTCACCACAAACTGGGAGCAAGGCTCCATTGGTGAAGACAGCACTTATACAACTCATTAAACACAGAGAAGTTGAGCTGGTGCCTGCATAGAGCCTGCATATATTTTACTTTCTTTGGTATAGGAAGGTACTCTGTATACTACCAAAAGAGAAATGTAAACATAAGCCCAGACCCAAACCCTACAATAGTGTTCTCTCTGCAACATATGCTAAGGCAATGAGTACATAAAAAAATATAAGAATAACCAACTTATATGTGATTTGATTTGAGGCCATTTCTATAAGACAGAATTCATGCCTGAAACTCTTAAGTGACCAAGAACCCAAAACTAGATAGCACAGCCATCTAGAGTAGCCTAAATACCTCTGTTCTAATAGAAGAAGATGAAGGAGGAGGGGTGGCAAGGGAAAGGAGAAAGAGCAGGGGGAGGGGGAGGAGGAGGAGGAGGAGGACGAGGACGAGGAGGAGGAGGAGGAGGAGGAGGAGGAGGAGGAGGAGGAG
This sequence comes from Apodemus agrarius, assembly GCA_964023405.1. Taxonomy (NCBI): domain Eukaryota; kingdom Metazoa; phylum Chordata; class Mammalia; order Rodentia; family Muridae; genus Apodemus; species Apodemus agrarius. The sequence goes on along the minus strand of OZ030009.1, from coordinate 132,110,409 downwards.
GAAAATAGCAATACTTCTAATAACATTACTTCTAATAACATTCTTCAAAATCCTTTGATCACTGCTTTGTTCGGCCATGATCACTGATGCTTCCACATGCATGAGATAGGTACTAATACAGAGACAAATGGACAATGTAGGAAGAGTGAAATCTTTTTAACAGTCAGTCCTAAATGAGATGACCTCATCATATCCCTTCCCTCAGGGATTGGCAAACTATGTGGGAAAGGGAGGCATAATGACTGCAAGAGCCAATGAGGATAAAAGACGTTAAAGAAATGAGGCCTCCCAGACACCACAGGACAGACACACATAAACTAACAGAGACTGTGGTAGCAAGCACAAAGCCTACACAGGTCAGAGCAAGGAGAGGGCCTAGTGCTGAGAAGGGAAGTAAATGAGAGCCCTCATCCCTAAGTCAAAAATTATCTCCAGATCATCTATGTGCAAAGGACAAAACTCGTTTCTCTAATAAAGTCTAACTGTGTATACAAAACATACTTAGGAGAGGCCTGATTCCTAGCAGTAGACAGCCATCACAAAATGGATTCTGGTATTTTTAAAGTTTTATTCCCCCTTATTGACCTTTTGCTTATATGTTATGAATTACAATTTTATGTTCTTAGTGGTTTTGTTTATGTTTCTGTGTGCATGTTTCTCTCTCTCTCTCTCTCTCTCTCTCTCTCTCTCTCTCTCCCTCCCTCCCTCCCTCCCTCCCTCCCTCTCTTCCTCCTCCCTCCCCCCTTTCGTATTTGTTTTGTTTTACTCAGAAATTTTTTATTTAACAGCTTGATTTCTTTCTTACTTTTTAATTTATTCTTTTCTCATACAATACATCCTGAACACAGCCTCCATTCCTTCACCCCTACCAGTTCCTCCTAACATACAGTTTCCCCCCCCCGCCCGAATCCCTGCAGATTCAGTGGTCTTCATTTCCCTTCTGAGGGGAGCATACCTCCCAGTGACATGAAGCAAACATGATATAACAAGATGCATTAAGAGTAGGCACAAATCCTCATATCAAGGCTGGACAAGGCAACCTAGTAGGAGAAAAAGGTCTCAAGAGCAGGTAAAGGAGTCAGAGATTCCCACACTCCCACTATTAGGAGTTTCACAGAAATCCCAAGCTAAATAACCATAACTTCATGCAAATAACATATTTCAGAGCCATGCTGGTTCAATGATTTGCACACCAGCCTCTGTGAGCTCCTGTGAGCCCTGTTTAGTTGATTCTGTGGGCGGTGTGCTTCTGGTGTTTTGAACCCTCTGGCTCCTGAATTTTTCCTCCTCCTATTCCTTGGGTATCCATAAACTCTCCCTAATGTGTGACTGTGCATCTCTACATCTTCCATCAGTTGTCAGAGGAAGCCTCTCTGATGACAATTTTGCTAAGCACCAATTAGTATAGCAGAATGTCATTAGGAATCATTTCATAGGCTCTTCTTTTTCTAGTTACATTTGGTTTTACTCCAGGACTCTGAACCATCCAGCTTCTGGTTTCTGGCCATCAAGGCAGTATTCAGCATGAGCTACCTCTTATGGTTTGGGCCTCAAGTTAGATCAGTCATTGGTTGGCCACTCTTGTATGTTATGTGCCACCATTGCTCTAGCGCCATCTTGTGGGCAAGCCAGGTTTAAGCCATCTTTTTGTGACAGGGTTGGTGTTTGCTTTCTAAAAATATAGAAAAATGGCATAGAATTGGATGGGTGAGGAGGTTGGAGGTTCTTGGAGGAGATGAGAGGGGATTAGAAGAATTAGAAGAAGTATTTCTTCATATGATTAGAACAAATCATATAAAAATACTTAAAGGAAGGAAGGAAGGAAGGAAGGAAGGAAGACATAAGGAAGGAAAAAGGAGAGATAAAGAAAGACAAAATGAAAGACAGAAAGAAAGAGAAAGCAAGAAAGCAAGGAAGGAAGGAGGGAAGGAAGGAAGGAAGGAAGGAAGGAAGGAAGGAAGGAAGGAAGAAAGAAGAGAGAAAGGACAGATGTACAGAAGGAAGGAAGAAAAAAGAAAGATGGCTAAGACACAGAACTCTCTTTCCAGTTCGTCATGCATTTTCAGTATCTCAGGTTTCTTATTAGGTCATCTTTCTTCATACAGCACATACTCTCCTGACTATCATTATCCACTGCCTGTATTTAAAATACCCATAGTAATCTCCTTATGCTTAGGACTCAGGCTCCAACTAGCCTGCTTCTAGACTCAGATACTCAGATCCTGAGTTTACTATGCTTCAGCCCTAGGAGATCTCACAGGTATGTCTAATTTAACATGTCCCAAATGCACACACAGGACAAACATATTTCTCTTTCTTTCTTAGAACTGGCCCTACTGTGATGGCTAGTTTTATGTCTACCTGACACAAGCAAGAGTCATCTGGAAGGTGAGAACCTCAGTTGAGAGAATGCTTCCATAAGATTGGACAGAAACCAAGTCAGTAGGGTGTTCGCCTAATGAGTGATTGATGTGGGAGGACCCAGCCTGTTGTGGGTGGTGCCACTCCCAGGTTGGTGATCTTAGGTGCTATAAGAAAACAGACTGAGCAATCCATGAGGAGCAAGCCAGTAAGCAGCATTCTTCCGTGGCCTATGCAGCAGCTCCTCACTCCAAATTCCTTCTGGTTTTCCTCAGTGATGGACTATTACCTGATGTTTACATCACAGTGATAGAAGCTCTAAGTCAGGCACCATGTTCCAGTTGCCTATGCCAAGAACCTGAAAATTGCTGTTCCCCTTCTCACTCTGAGCATTCATTCTCACCACCCTTGATAAACTCTACCTCCACATATACCCTGGATGCAGTAGTTCCATTCCTTCTCAACCCCCACAATGTTATAATCCATCCTGCCTGCTCTGCAGTTCTCAGTTCTTCCAAGATAGTGCTTTGGAAACACCAGTCTCAAAGGTTTCAAAATACTTTTAGGTCAATGTTCAGTGTCAAGAAGTATGCAATGATGCCATATGTCATACCTATAATTCCAGATTCAGTTCTTGCCTAACCTCCTTCAAAGAGGTTTGACCTCCAGACCCACTTATGTATTATTTGGACTTATGTTCTGTGTAACCCTTGAGGCTTCATATAAACTGTTTCTTCTGTTTAAACAAGTCTCCCCTTCTCATCCTACTTTCTGGATATCACTTCCTCCAAGACTCCTCCTCAGATTTTCTTCCAGGACAGACCAGGACTCTAAGTCTCTGGCACCTCAGCTCCCATTTTAAGACAGCATCTGAGAGAAGAGCTTTCTTACTGTCCTTTCCATTTTCCTTAAGGATTTATCTGTGTACCACTCACTCTCAGAGATGCTTGCCTCAGAACTGGCTTGCATAATTGGCCTTAAAAAGTGTCTGATGTATCAAGGTACTTAATATGTGTTTCTGTCTGAGCATTGTGTCAAGCTCAGAACACCCAGTTTTCTTTTCCAAGAATTTTAGAAAAATGATGTATGCTATCTTACCTTTGCATTCTCTTTCAACAGTGTTCCTTGCATCCATCTATGGGAAAATGTTATAATGAGTTTTTAAGACAGTGAGGCTTTAGCTCTATCCTATCATAGACTACCTGTAAGAAATATTACCATATAGATGTGAATGAAATTATTATTATGTATTTGGGATGGTTGTACTCTGTTTTACATTTGTATTTTGCTGAAATAGATATCCAAAACAGCCTTGAAGAGCTGATTCTACTGAAGATAAATGAACTATAATACTTATCATCATTGCTGGGAGGGGTCTATTATTCATGCACAGAGTTTCAACACAGCACATTTTTATGTCTACATTTTGAACAAAAAAAAAAACCTATTTTTCATGACTTTCTCTCTCTCTCTCTCTCTCTCTCTCTCTCTCTCTCTCTCTGTGTGTGTGTGTGTGTGTGTGTGTGTGTGTGTGTATGTGTGAGTGTGTGTGAGCACATGCACATGCGACTTTCACATAACATTTAAAAATATTTTAGCATGGCAAGTATTTTACACAGTGTTTTAAATTTGTTGCTGTAAAAGGACCAAAGGATTCTTTTTTTTTTTCAATAAGTAAAAATGTCAAAAGACTCTTCAAAATATTCTAATAATTATTCACATTTCTAAATGAGCACACATCAACTTGTTCTGTTCCAAAAAGAACTATTTAGTGTTGAGTTCCGTAGCTATCTGTAGCTACTCCGGACTAGCTCTGCAAGAGAAAACTATGGGATGGATGGGAAAAGCAGTGCAAAAGAATGAAGACAAGGAGACATTGCCTTTCAAGACACCATTTTAATAAAATGTAACCCAAGATATTCCCTCCCCCCCCCAGGTACAAGGCAGAGTCTTGGGATCTAGCTGGCTCCAGACTCAGCAGGTGGTAGTCTCCTTCTCTGCAGCCTGCCTGCTGAGGGTTGAGAATTGCAGATCCAGGATGCTTCCTTGGCTTCCAGGTGTGGCTGGGTTGTTCTAAATAGAACAAAGGCCAGGAAACTCAAGGGCTGATAGAACCAAGCATCTAGCTCAAATTCTGGAGTGGGGGAAGAGACAATTTAGGGCAAGTTCCTTCTTGTAACAATGATTACATGCATTGTTGTTAAAACTTTACATTCAAATAATTCTGTTGGTTTAACTAATGGCTTCTATTGGTACTAAAAAGGAAGGATTTTAAATTAGTTTAAACAAGTCAAAAAAGACACCTGTAAGTAACCACTTGCTAGAACAACAAAGTGGAATTACAATTATATTTATAGTTTATGTGGAGAAAGAGGAACACTCCTCCACTGCTGGTGGGATTGCAAGCTAGTACAACCACTCTGAAAATCAGTCTGGCGGTTCCTCAGAAAACTGGACATGATACTTCCGGAGGACCCTGCAATACTACTCCTGGGCATATACCCAGAAGATTCCCCAGCATGTAATAAGGATACATACCCCCACTAAGTTCATAGCAGCCTTATTTATAATAGCCAGAAGCTGGAAAGAACCCAGATGTCCCTCAACAGAGGAATGAATAAAAAAACTGTGGTATATATACACAATGGAGTACCATTCAGTCATTAGAAGCAATAAATCCATGAAATTCTTAGAGAAATGGATGGAGCTGGAGAACATCATAGTAAGTGAGGTAACCCAGTCTCAAAAGAATACCCATGGTATGCACTCACTGATAAGTAGATATTAGCCTAGAATCTTGGAACTCCAAAGACACAATCCACATATCAAATGATGTCTGAGAAGGAAGGAAGTGGATCTGTAAAGGCCAATGCATCAGTGTAGGGGAATACCAAAACAGGGAAGTGGGAAAGGGAGGATGGGGGAACAGAGGGAGGGAAAAGGGCATATGGGACCTTTGGGGGGAGGGGAACCAGGAAAAGGGAAATGAAATGTAAATATAGAATATATCCAATAAAAAATAAAGAAAAAAAGAAAGCAAGCCTGGGTTATCTCACCAGTTCTCTTATACCCATACCACCAAGGACAGGATCTCCAGTACCTCCTTAGATATTCCACCCAATGCTCCCACCTGAGAGTGGGAGAGCAAACTCTCCCACTCTCATGCCCTTGGGACTGGCTCACCACTTCCCACCAGGGTCTGCCCTACTGTGTTGCCCAAATTGAAGTATAGGGCCCATTCTCCTGAGTGCTGCAGCTCCTGAGGGGCAGGGCCTCATTCTCATGACCCCAGTGCATGTTCTCAATTGCTGTAAGAGGTGAGGGATGAGGGTGGTCATCTCTCCCTTGCCCATGAAACCACACATCAGATGAGTGGCTGGGCCAACTCTCCTCTGCCCACAACTCACAACCAGAGCCAGCTCGACTGTGCTTCCTTGGTAAGATACAGGGCCCTGTCTTGAGTACTGTAGCTGGTAAGAGGGAAGGACAGTTCTGTTCTCACATCTTTAAGCCATCTCTCCCAAGTGAAGTGTTGAAGCAATTCTGCTCAGCTCTCAGACATTAACATGGCCACAGGTGGTATCCCAGACCAGTACCTCCCCCTGGCCTTTGGTGGTAAGAAACCCCCACTGCTGCAGGGCCATCGACTCACACATGGCTTTCCATGGAAATACAGGCCATGACCTTGCCATGGTCTTAGGTGGCATCTCCAGGTACTCACTACCTTCTGGTCCCAGGTCTGTCTTTCTTTCCTATACACACAGCCTTCAATTTCTCTTTCTCTCCCATTTCTCCACCACTTATTTGCTTGCCTTAATGGTGCCTTGCACTATTTAAGGTTTGACCTCAGGAGTGCTATGCTATGCCCAGACCTTATGGCACCAGGCAGAGGTTGTCTCAGGCTTACTCCCCACATGAATTCAGAGGATGGGTGTCATATTGAGTGTGTTCTTCCCTCCACCTTGGCGCATGACTGATCAAGAAAATATTTTAAAATTAATGGTTCTAAAAAACTACTCTCCACTGAGTAAGTTTGGGCAGTGGAGGCATTTAAGAGAGAGAGAGAGAGAGAGAGAGAGAGAGAGAGAGAGAGAGAGAGAGAGAATGACTATAGCCCACAGAAATTAAGCATGAATTTTATCCAAGTACCTCACATAGTCAAGACCGGCAGTAACATCACAGTGTAAATTTATTAGTGACTGTTAGGAAGAGGTAGGTAGAGGATCTGTGGGACTGTTCCACAGCCCTCTGTACACAGGTCCTACCAGGAGAGAGCTGGCAGAGTACTCTCACTCCTATGCTCAGGGTGAGATTGCTGCTTTTTCTCCAATAACTATTCAAAGTGGAACCAGCCAGGAGTGCACAGGGCACAGGACCATTGGAGCAGCTGGGACAGGATCCTTCAGGTCTCCATCTGCACCCAGGAGCTAATGCTGATCCACAGACCTCCACACCCAAACACTGCCCAGGAGAGAGGTGTCCTTGCCAGGAGTGCTGACACAGGCTTACAGGCTCAAAGGAGAGACAAGCTCCAACCAGAGAGAGTAAGAACAACTAACACCAGAGATAACCAGATGGCAAAAGGCAAGCACAAGAATCTTACCAACAGAAACCAAGGCTACTTGATATCATCAGAACTGAGTTCTCCCACCACAGTAAGTCCTGGATACTCCAACCCACTGGAAGATCAAGATTTGGATTTAAAATCACATTTCATGATGCTGATAGATGAATTTAAGAAGGACATAAATAACTTCCTTAAAGAAATACAACAAAACGCAGTTAAAAAGCTTGAAGCCCTTAAAGAGGAAAAACAAAAATCCCTTAAAGAATTATAGGAAAACACAACCAAACAGGTGAAGGAGGATGTGAAGAAAGAGGAACACTCTTACACTGTTGGTGGGGCTGCAAGATGGTACAACCACTCTGGAAATCAGTCTGGCAGTTCCTCAGAAAATTGTGCATGATACTTCCAGAGGACCCTGTCATACCTCTCCTGGGCATATACCCAGAGGATTCCCCTGCATCCAATAAAGACACATGCTCCACTATGTTCATAGCAGCCTTATTTATAATAGCCAGAAGTTGGAATGAGCCCAGATGTCCCTCAAAGGAGGAATGGATACAGAAAATGTGGTATACTTATACAATGGAATACTACTCAGCAATTAAAAATAATGAATTCATGCAATTTGTAGGCAAATGGTTGGATCTGGAAAATATCATCCTAAGTGAGCTAACCCAATCACAAAAGAATATATATGAATTGCAATCACTGATCAGTAGATATTAATGAGTCCAGAAGCTCTGAATACTAAATGCACAATTAGCAAATCAACAGATTCCCAAGAAGAAGGAAGACGACGAGCCTGGTCCCGAAAAGACTGGATCCAGTTTTGTAGGAGTATCAGAACAGAGAAATGGTGGGGGGGGTGAATGGGCAGAGGGAAGAGGACTTATGGTACATATTGTGAGGGGGGAACTGGGAAAGGGGAAAGCCTTTGGAATGTAAACAAAAGAATAGAGAAAATTTAAAAAAAATGAAGCAGAAAAAAAAAAGAGAGAGAGATCCCCATGAACATACAAGAAGCCTACAGAAGTCCAAACAGATTGGACCAGAATAGAAATTCCTTTCATCACATAATAATCAAAACACCAAATGCACTAAACAAAGAAAGAATATTAAAAGCAGTAAGGTAAAAAGGTCAAGCAACATATAAAGGCAGACCTATCAGAATTACACCAGACTTGTCACGAGAGACCATGAAAGTTAGAAGATCGAGGACAAATGTCATACATACCCCAAGAGAACACAAATAACAGACATTCAAGGCTACTATACTCAGCAAATCTCTCAATTACCATAGATTGAGAAACAAAAATATTCTGTGACAAAACCAAATGTACACAATATCTTTCCACAAATCCAGCCCTTCAAATGATAATAAATAGAAAACTCCAACACAAGGAGGGAGCTTATACCCTAGCAAAAGCAAAAATAATCTCCTTTTAACAAACCAAAAAGAAGATAGCCACATAAACATAATTCCATCTCTAACAACAAAAGCAACAATCACTTTTACTTAATATCTCTTAATATCAATGGACTCATTTTCCCAATAAAAGGACATAGACTAACTGACTGGACACATAAATAGGACCCAACATTTTGCTGCATACGGGAAATGGGCCTCAGTGACAAAGACAGACACTCCCTCAGAGTAAGAGGCTGGAAAACAATTTTCCAGGCAAATGGTCACACAAAACAAGCTGGAGTGGCCATTCTACTATGGAATAAATTCGACTTTCAACCTAAAGTTATCAAAAAAAAAGATAAGGAAGGACACTTCATACTCAACAAAGAAAAAATCAACAAGAAGAACTCTCAATTCTGAACATCTATGCTCCAAATGCAAGGACACCCACATTCATAAAAGAAACGTTACTAAAGCTCAAGGAACACATTGTACATCACACCATAATAGTGGGAGACTTCAACACCCCACTCTCAGTAATGGGCAGATCGTGGAAATAGAAATTAAACAGAGACATAGTGAAACTAACAGAATTTATGAACCAAATAGATTTAACAGATACCTATAAAAATTTCATCCTAAATCAAAAGAATATACCTTCTTCTCATGGTACCTCATGGCCATGTAATCAGTCACAAAACAGGCCTCAACAGATACAAAAAGATGGAAATAATCCCATGCATTCTGTGAGATCACCACAGACTGGTCTTCAATAACAAGAAAAACACTAGAAAGCCCACATACACATGGAAGCTGAACAATACTCTTCTCAACGATAACTTGGTCAGGAAGAAATAAAGAAATTAAAGACCTTTTTTTTATAATTTAATGAAAATGAAACCACAAAATACCTAAACTTATGGGACACAATAAGAGTAATGCTAAGAGGAAAACTCATAGCTCTGAGATTCTCCAAAAAGAAACTGGGGAGAGCATACACTAGCAGCTTTTGAGTTTCAAAAACAATTTCCTTTGCCAAAAAAAAAAAAAAAAATTAACAGAGACACTCTAGGCAGCCACAAGAAACAATCCTGCATAGTTCATCTGTTCCCCCTGATTTACCTAAACAACGGCATCTCATATGTTAGCAGGAGTGCTCACACACTGGCCATCCAATAGGTTTTGGCAGCATTTGACTTGCTTCCTTTCCAGACAACAAACTATGGATACAAAAGTTAAAAAGAAAAAAAGTATAAAAATGGTCTGTGTATCCATGCCTTTTTATGATCATTTCTCACCAAAACTTTTACTTCCAAGGCCTCTGTTGACTATATCAAATATGCTGGAGACCTTTTCATTGCAGTTGCTAAGAGTCTCTCAGTTGAGAATAACAAAAGTCTAACCCACACAGTTAAGGTACCTGGGTGTGAAGTGATTGTATCTCATGGCTAGATGACATGTCATATATCCGTGGGCATTGGCTTTCCAATGATATGTACCTGGATTACACTCCAAGCCTGGATCTGTTGTATAGATTGAACTCAGCATTAAGTACATGAGCTAAGAATAGAAGATGCCTGGAAACCTGCCAGAATGTAGATAATCTATTAAAGCTAGCAACTATGCATAGTGAGATCATGTCTCAGAAAAGGTAAGAGAGCTGGCTCAGTGTTTAAGAGCACTTGTTGCTCTTTCACAGAAATCAAGTTCTGTTGCTACACACCCACAAGGAAGTTCACAACTGAACCTCTAGTTACAGAGATCTGGGCCCTTCTCCTGGCCTCTTCAAGCATGAGGCATGCATGCAATGTACCCCCCATACACATAAAATAAAAATAACTGCAATAGAAAGAGAAGTCAGAAAACGCACTACTGTTTATTGCTGATTGAACTTGTTAGAAACAGTTGACCCCAATAACCAGTTTCTGAAATCCTGCTTTCTTACCTTCTGTGATAGTTGGTTTTAAGTCAACTTGTCATAAATTTGCATCATCTGAGTGGGAAGCATCAACTAAAAAATTGTCCTGGTTGCATTAATTGATTCAGGCAGACCCACTCTAGGTCTGTTAGACACCCCTTTGTAGCAGCCCCCCAAAAAAAGGAAGAGGATTATTTGACTTTGTAACTATCTTAATCTAAGCTGAGTTAATATAGCACAGACACACACACACATAGACTCACACATACACATGCACAGCCACACATACACACACACTAATACACACACACACTAATACACACACACACACACACACACACACACACACATCCCTCCACTCCTGTATTCTTTTTTCCTAATAGTCCTGTTGCTCTAAAGAATTCTAACTAATATACCTTATTTCACACTGTTTGGTTTTTACCTCACCCCTGGGTCTTTTCTGAGCACACTGTCATACTGGTTGTACCATTCACAGCTGCTCATGCCTTAGTTTTAGATAACTTGGTTACTGTTCCCTCCTGGGTCTCAGTTGTACACTCTAATCTTGCTGTAGACTAGTCTTACTGTGGTTCACATTGTGCCAAATTTGTAAAAGTCCTGCTTGTCACTGTCATGGTTTATCTTAGGCCAACAATTCTGGCTTCTGCTAGCCATCAGCAAACTCTTCAGGAATCCCACTGTGGGAGAGGCAGCAGAACAAAAGTGACCACTAAGATGGGGCAGCTTGGGCTTCCTGAGCCTCTAATTGGAAGGGGATGGTGAAGCAACCTGGAAACTGGCAGTGATGACATACAGGGAGATGCTCTTCAAAGAAGATACAGGAGATGAAGAAAACTCCTCCCCCCTGCAAACTTCTGAAAACACGGGTTACTTTTTCTTACCACACAATACAAAACAACAGCTTTTTGGACTTGATGTGACACTTATATGGCAAACACTTGCTCTGTGACCTGAGTATACACTATTGATTGGCTGTGGTCATTATTCCATAGACAGTTGGACCCTGAGGTGGTTCTAATTAGGTATGCTATCTGCTTATCAAACCAGGTAAAGAATGAAGAAAGACCACGTTCATGTCTGTTTCTACTTTGTTTCCTCTGAGTGTTATACCAAAGTATTTGAAATTCATTTATAACATTCCGTGTGGTACTGAGACACTACCACATAGACATTTCTTTAGGAATTAGAGAGAACATTTTAAAAGAAACGATACTGTGATCCAACTGTGATGCCTCATATTAACCTCCCCAAGTCATTCCCCAGCTGACTCAACTCCACTTTCCCCCATGAGCCTTGGAGGAACCTCCGTCACAGAAGCCCATCTCTACTCTCCCACATTAAGCTGAAGAGGACAGTATTTTATTTCTATCTGTATATGGGGTCCAAACACAGTGCCAGCTTCATTGTTGAATAGCAATGAATAAATGCTAACTGTCAGGTCACAGTAAAAATAACAGCAGGGAAGCTTTTCTGTTGTGTAATTCTTCCCTTGATGCTATTTCAATTTATTTAGTGAGGAAAATTGTAAGTCATATTTTAAATTAAAATTTTGACAATTTTATGTCTATATGATGCATTTTGATCATATTCATCTTCATTAACCTCCTTCTCCTCTCCACTGAACCCCTTCTTCCAAACTAGTGTTCTTCCTATTGCCATGTCTTTTTTGGTGTATTTATGTGACTAATTAATGTTATTTGAGGTTGCTTGCATGAGCATTGGTAGTTTTTTTTTTTTAAATATTAGGTCATGAATGGCAACTGTATATAAAACTACACAGAGAAGGTGAACAGATTTATGTATAACGACAGAATTAAAACCTGTAATTTATGCTCAAAAGTGTGTTCAGGTGCTGGGGACAAGAAGAAATGAAAGCTTTTAAAATTTGTATTGATTTTGAAAAACTATTTTAAATAAACACTGTAAAATCATTCAGAAAGAAAAAGGCAGGATCAATGCTTAAGATCAATACTAGCTATTATTTTGCTTTTAGTAATGACCGACATAGCCCTTTATAGTACTCTTCAGCTCTCTGACTTTGTTAGGTAATTGTCTGACCCACTGAATCTTTCAAAAGGCCTTCAGAAGCATGAACCTGAATGTCTAGGAACTGGGAAAGAATAGACAAGATGACAAATGCTTGTCTGGAAACGTCTTTTGAAGGACTCAGTTATCCACATGAATACTTTAAAAATAAAGAAATAAACATGATTTTTTTATAACCAGATAATCCTCATTGCTATCAAGGAAAGTTAATTATATTTAAACTTAACATTCATTTTGGCCAAGAGCCCAAGAGGAAATAGATAGTAACCCCAAGACAAAAGAAGCAAGCCTACAGAACTTGAACGATGTATATTTAAACAAGATTTTTTCATAGAAAGATATGATCACATACTCATGGTGTCAGGGAATCATTATTCATCTTCATATCAGAACCCAGGAGAGCATTTTTCCTAGATTTTTATAATAATTCTTTATGTAAATACAAAATTGAAAAGATAAATTGTTTAATATAGGTAGCTATCAAGGTTGGGTTATTATTTCTTGCATTCTAGGGTTTCTTAGTTATTTGATAGAGTTTTCTCTGTTTTTTAAGACAAAGTCTAGCTCTGGATGTCCTGGAACTCACTATGTAGACCAGGCTGGCCTCAACCTCATAGAGTTCCATGTGCCTCTAACTCGGAAGGGCTTGGATTATATGTCAACCACCATGCTTCTCTATTTGCAAGTTTTTTATAATGTTGTTGTTGGTGTTGTTGTTGTTGTTGTTGTTGTTGTTGTTGCTGTTGTTTCAGAATATACTGAGAGGCCATACCTACTCCATCTTCAGACCAGCCTCCATCTTAAAAGAAAACAAAAACAAACAAACAAAAATGAAAAATTAAAATAAAGAACTTGACCCACAGCTGGACCCAAGCTGCTCCCAAGTATCAGGAAGGACCTTTGGCCAGAGTTATTCCCTAGCTACTTCCTAGAAAGAGTTAATCAAAGATTAGTCTGATTGTTTCAGATGCACTTTCAGATCCATTGTGACTGTATATGTATGGTATTGCTTCAGAGCACCCACTGGTTAGCTTACAATAGTCATTCAATTAGATACTTGCCAGAATGGAAACCCCCTTACTCTCTCCCATTTTCTATAAAACCTTGTCCTGATGAGAGTTCAGGGCTGCTTCACCAAACTGTCCTGTAGGCAGGCAGTGAGTAAGCCCAAACTCAAGTTTGTAATAAAGATACCTTAATGAAATTGCATCAGAATTGGCTCCTGCTTGGAATTTTGGGCTGGATAACAAGGTACAACAATACATGCATATAATGTATTTTGAACCAATTTGTTCCCCCACTAATTTCTTCCCTATTTTCTCTCCCAAATTATGTGCTGTTTTTAAAAGCTCAATGAGTCTACTTAGTGCATGGGTGTAGGCCCACCACTTGGAACATAGGTGTCCTGTAAGGCTTGTATTCAAGAAGAAAATAAACTCTTCCTCCCTCACTGCTGAGCATGAGACTTCACAAACTCTTCTATCTGTGCTGGGGTTTTAGCTATTTTGAACTTGTTCATATGTTGTTGATTCAGTCACAGCTGTTGACAGTTCATGGGCCATCACCCTAACATACATGAAAATCCTGTTGTATTAAAGATGTCCTCTACCTCTTGCTCTTAAAAATCTTTCTACCACCCCTTCTGTAATGGTCCCTGAGCCTTGGAGGAAGAGGATATGTTACACATGACACTTTTCAAGCTGAGCACTCTAAAGGCTCTTATTCTCTTCACATTACCCATAGTGTGTGTCTTTGTGTTGATGACTACCTACTGTACAAAGTAGCCTCTGTGATGAGAGTTGAGAGGTACCGCAATCTATGGATAGAAAGATAAGTATTTAGGGTGCCATTTAATAATACATCCATTTAGCAGAATGAAATAGTAGATACTCCCTTACAGCCTATGACCAAACCAGCCAAGTATTTCTGTGGCCTAGTTAACAGTGTTTGACATCAATTCTCTCTTGAGTACTAAGCTTTCAGTCCAATCAGTACTTGATTGGTTTCACCCATCACATTGATGCCATGCTTGTAGTAAGGAGCATAACTTGGCAAGCCAGTTATTACTCAGGATCTCAGAATTTACAGCTGAGTAAGACTATTGATGACTTCTTCTCTAGGAGATAGCATAGAATCTTCCAGCACTATGAAGGTATCCAGAATATGAAGCTTTGAATCAATACCAGTCTGTTTTCTACACTGTTTTCTATGATTCAAGAGGGAGGTACATTCAGCAATATGGTCTTACTGTCATAATTTGGAGGGTAATAAGGAGTGATAGAAATAACTTATGATACTTGTGTGTTTATATGACCTCTCTGAACAATATAGTGAAATATTGAACACAGGTATCTTTTTTCCCTATAGAATGTTATAGTCTGACTGCATGCTTATGATGCAGGAGCCCCTTACACATTTTCATGACAGAATCTGAGAAATTTTATATTTTTGCTTGTTCATTTATATAAGGACAGGATTTCCTAATGAGACTAGACTGACAGTGACTTTATAATTGTCCTATCTCAGCTTTCTGAATTCCTCAGTACTCAGTTCACAGCCATGCACTTTGCTGAAACAGCCATTTCTCGCTAATGAAAATGTAGTCTTCTCTGTGGGCTTCCAGCCACCCCCAATATGGGAGCTTAAAAGCAGAGTAAAGTATACAAATCTTAAAATAATATCTCATAAGATTCAGAATAAAATAATTTCTTAGGAAGAACTTTCTAAATATTTCATAAGTTCAGTACCACGAGGAATGTTACAAACAAATATTTATGTTCATTATTCCTCCTATGAATGTAATTATCATGATGAAAATAATTATATGATCTCCATACCCAATGCTGACCCTGCTGGAATCATCTATGGGCTTAAGTAAGTAGTGCTGTGGTAGTTTTTAGACATTATAATGCCATTTTTCTGAGGGCCACTTGCATTCATGAGGACTTAGCGCAATGTTGCAGAAGGCCAAATTGGGTGCATCTCAGTTGAAGAATCATGTCTATCATTTAATCCTTGGCACTTGGCCTGATAATCACTTTTAAAACCTTGATTCTTCAATCATTGCTTACATAGCAAAATTGGGGCATAATTGCATGAGCTTTGAACCTGATCAGAATAAATGTAACTTTATTAAAAATGTCAAATGTTTTATGCAACCTCTAATTATCAAGATTTTATTATTCCAGTTGGAATTTTATTGAATCTAGAAGATAAAATTGTTCTCATTTATAGCCCAGAGTCTATAGATTCTACCCCAAAGCACAATGTTAAGAAAAAGAAGTTGGCATACCAAAACACAATGCCTACAGAAAGGGAAGTAATAACAGACATACACATGTGCTTTACGCTCCAAAAGAAGAAGCTGGATAGGCAGAGAACTTG
The DNA here is from genome assembly GCA_964023405.1 of Apodemus agrarius. NCBI lineage: Eukaryota > Metazoa > Chordata > Mammalia > Rodentia > Muridae > Apodemus > Apodemus agrarius. Next base: position 132,094,704 of record OZ030009.1, on the reverse strand, counting down.
AAGAGTTTGAATTTACCTCAAGGTTTTACAAAGGACTCCACAAATGCCATTAGTGAGTGCCATTTACAGTAACATTACCCAAACCTGCCTCTTGTTAGTACCAAGAAGTAACCATGAATTCCTTTGTTAAACATCCTTCTTAATAATGGGCAGAACATAGGAAAGAATGACTCATTTTTCTGATACCTCTTATTCTGTCTACTCAGTTATAACTTTGATAAAGCAAATGAGAACAGTGTTTACTTGCCAGCACATTGACTATGCCCTGTAAAAGGTACTAAGAATGCTCATTATCCTCTCTTTGAACCTGAGAGCAAAACAGAAAGATGAAATTTCACCCAGTAATAGTTCCGACTAATATGATAAAGTTAAGAAAGGTTAAAGTGTGATCAATGGCTACACACTTTATCCCAGATATTGCAGAGTAGCCTAGTGGTCCTCAGACACCCTGATGAATTTCTTTTAACAATTTCCTATCTTTGTAATTAGAAGATACCTCCAAATTCTTCTTATCCTCAGCTATGGATATCTTTCATTGATCACACAAAATACAAAAGCAACAAGGGAAAAATAAAACAAAACACTGTCCTTCCTGTCTTCTGATTGAGTCTCTGTACTCTCTTTGTGTCCCTGTACCCGCTTTGCTGAGCTCCTAAACTGCTTAGACTTCACCTCTGGCCTGTTCAGTACCATTTTCTAATGTTATCCCATTGTTATCCCATCTCTCTTGCAAAAGTTTTTTCCTTGAAAATTGAGCATGTCCACTGATACACAAATATGCTTTAACACTTTTCATATATTAAACAACAACCAAACCACCAACGCCAACACATCCTAAATGTTTTGTATTCTTTTCATTACTGATTCAGTGTTTCACTTAATTTGGCAATAGCCTGGGAGGTTATTTCTTTCAACTTTTGTAGCAATCTGAGTCCTCCTCTGTCATGTTCCTTTCCTGAAGTATCAGAGACCTCCACTTCCCACCTGATTCTAGTCTCAAAATCAAGTGTTGATTCCCCTCCTTATTAGCGTCTTGTTAACATCTAGTCTGGTTCCCCATGCCCCTGGTGGAAACCTTTCCTTCTCTTCCTGCTATCACTTCCTGGCTTACCTCATGCTTCCTTGTCTTAAATTAATTTCAAAACTTCAAGTGGCTATTATACCTTTACATGTATGTAGCTATTCTCACCTTATTTTTTGAGGCAGATAAATTCAAAGTAATACAATTAATTACTAATACACCTTTTCAGGAGATATTAAGTCATACAAAGTAGAATTTAGCTAAGCAAGCACTGCTTCAAAAATACCATAATAAGTAGTATGCTAGCCAGTCTGTTGAAGAAAATTTATCATGTTAGGATATAAACATTTGTTCACCAAGATTGACCAGACATTAGGCCTATCCTCAAAGTATATGCCTTTAACAGGTATAGCTCAGGGGAATATCACAAAGCCACAGCCACCATTAGGGCCTGGGTTTGTATTAAGTCCTTTTTGTTCTTAACAGGAAAAGCATAATTCTGCCAGGTAGTCAAGATAACTCCAGACAACAACTATTTGGGAAACAAAGCAAAACAAACAAAACTTCAAGAACAACAAACCACTGAAAAACTTAAACTTCTGGTAGTATCTTCACTGTGAAAATTCCCCATTTAGACAAGAGACCAGACTGTCTCTGTTTAATTGCTCAAAGTATAACCTGAGGTTGAGACCTAAAGGATGACAGTGTATAAGGAAAGTACAGGTGTGACACCTACCCTGTTCTAATAACTGGCCTAAGTGGGGCTTCCACAGGGCCCAGCAGAAGTTGGTCCTATCCACCCTGCCCTGCCAAAGACATATCTTCCTGCCTACCCATAACTTGGACTGGAACAGAGCTAGTGCTCCAGATACCCTCCAACACCCAGGGACAGCTCAACTCCCAGCAGTCCCATCATAGCCAGGCTCACAGGTGCACAGGAGGGACAAGATCCAGCCAAAGACAAGAAGACCACTTAGCACCTGAGATAATCAGATGGTGAAAGGCAAGAACATAGGCAACAGAAATCAATGCTGCTTGACACCATGAGAACCCAGCTCTCCCACCACAGCAAGCCCTGGATATCCTAACATACATGAAAAGTGAGACTCTGACCTAAATGACCATCTCATGAATAAGGTAAACAGGAAGAAGTCTTTAAAAAGGAAACATAAATCCCTTAAAGAAATACTAGAAAATACAATCAAAGTGAAATAATTGGACAAAACCATCCAATATCTAAAAATTAAAATAGAAACAATTAAAGAAATCACAAAGGGAGGCAAGCATGGATATGGAAAATCTAGAAAAGAGATCAAGCATCATGGATGCAAGCATAACCAACAGAATACAAGAGATAGAAGAAACAATCTCAGGAGTAGAAGATGCCATAGAAGATATTGACACAGCAATCACAGAAAATGTGAAGAGCAAAAAGCTCCTAATCCAAAACATCCAGGAAATTCAGGACACAATGAAAAGACCAAACCTAAAATTAGTAGGAATAGAACACAGAGAAGATTACCAATGTGAAGGGCCAGGAAACATCTTCAACAAAAATATTGAAGAAAATTCCCTAATATAAAGAAAGAAATGATCATAAACATACAAGAAGCCTAAAGAACATCAAATAAATTGGACCAGAAAAGAAAATCCTTTGGTCACATAAAAATCAAAGCACAAAATGCACAAAACAAAGAAAGAATATTAAAAGTAGTAAGGGAAAAAAGCCAAGTAACATATAAAGGCAGACCTATCAGAATTTTACCAGACTTCTCACCAGAAACATAAATAAATAAATAAATAAATAAATAAATAAATAAATAAATAAAAGATCTTGAACAGATGCCATAAAGACCCAAAAAGAACACAAATGCCAGCTCAGGACACTATACCCAGCAAAACTCTGTCACCATAGATGGAGAAATCAAGATATTCCATGACAAAACCAAATGTAAACAATATCTTTCCACTATTGAGTACTGCATAGGATAATAAAAGAACAACCCCAACACAAAGAGAGAAACTACACCCAAGAAAAATCACGAAATTAATCATCTCACAACAAACCCAAAAGAAGAGAACAACAAAAGCATACTCAGTTGTTAAAAACAATGAATTCATGAAATTTTTAGGCAAATTGATAGAACTAGAAAATATCATCCTGAGTGAGGTAACCAAATCACAAAAGAATATGCATGGTATGCACTCTCTGATAAGTGGATATTATTCCAGAAGCTCAGAATGCCCAAGACCATTGTGTATGTTTACAATTCAGAGACTACATGAAGCTCTAAAAGAAGGAAGACCAAAGTATGGATACTTTGGTCCTTCTTAGAAGAGGGATCAAAATATCCATGGGAAGAGATACAGAGAAAAAATGTGTAGCAGATACTGGAGGAAAGGCCATTTACAGATTGCCCAACCTGGGGATCCATCCCATATACAGTGAACAAAACCTGACACTATTACAAATGCCAACAAGTGCTTGCTGAGAGGAGCCTGATATAACTGTCTCCTGAGAGCCTCTACCAGTGCCTGACAAATACAGAAGTGGATGCTCACAGCCAGCCAATGTACTGAGCATAGGGTCCCCAATGGAGGAGCTAGAGAAAGGACCCAAAGGGGCTGAATGGGTTTGCAGCCCTATAGGAGGAACAACAATATGAACCAACCAGTACCCCCAGAGCTTCCAGGTACTAAACCACCAACCAAAGAGTACACATGGAGGGACCCATGCCTGCAATCGCATATTTAGCCCAGGATAGCCTTGTTGGACATCAATGAGAGGAGAGACCCTGTGAAGGCTCAATGCCCAGTGTAGGGAAATGCCAGGGCAGGGAAGTGGGAGTGGGTAGGTTGGAGCAACTGGAGGGGGGATAGCATAGGGGTTTTTGCAGGGGAAACAAGAAAAGTGGATAACATTTGAAATGTAAATAAAGAAAATATCTAATAAAAAAGACAAAAAAATCATGTTCAGAAAACACTCAAAAAACGAACAAAACCAAAACATAATACCACCACTAACAATAAAAATAACATGCAACATTGGCCTTTAATATCTCTCAACATTGATGAACTCAATTCACACAAAAAAGGCAATATGCTAACAGACTCATTATATAAACAGGACCTAGCATTTTGTTACATACAGGAAACAAGAAGACTGAACTAATCCCATGCATTTTATCAGATCACCAAGGACTGAGACTGGTCTTCAATAACAATAGAACAACAGAAAGGCTCCACTATTCAGTGATAACTTGGTCAGGGAAGAAGTAAAGAAAGAAATTAAAGACTTTCTAGATTTTCACAAAAATGAAGGTAGAACCTATCCAAACTTATGAGCACAATGAAAGCAATGCGAAGAGAAAAACAGCACCGAGAAGCTTCATAAATTGGAGAGATCCTACTCTAGCAACCCAATAGCACATCTGAACCAAAAGAAACATATACATCCAAGAGGAGTAGACAGCAGAAAATAATCAAACTCCCTATTAAAAATGGGGTACATAACTAAACAAAGAATTATCAACTGGGAAGAAATGTGTCATCAGAGACATGGAAATCAAAATTAATTCTGAGATTCTACCTTACACCAATCAGAATGTCTAAGATGAAAAAAAAAACTCAGGCAAGAGCAGATGCTGGTGAGGATGTTGAGGAAGAGAAAGACTCCTCCATTGCTGGTGGGATTGTAAGCTGGTACAACCATTTTTCAAATCAATCTGGTTGGCTTCTCAGAAAATTGAAAATAGCTCTACCTGAAGACCCAGTATACCATCCCTGGGCATATACCCAAAGGATACTCCAACACAAAACAAGAACATGTGCTCCACTGTGTTCCTAACAGCCTCATTTATAATGGCCAGAAATGGTAAACAACCCATATGTTCCTTAAAGGAAGAATGAATACAGGAACTGTAGTACAATTACACAATAGAATACTACTTAGCTGTTAAAAATGATGATTTCATGAAGTTTGTAGGTAAATGGATGAAACTAGAAAATACCATCCTGAGTGAGGTAACCCAAGCCCAAAGGGACATGTATAATATGTACTTACTCATAAGTGGATATTAGCCCCAAAGCTCAGAATACCCACTATACAACTCACATACCATATGAACCTTAACAAAAAGGAAGGCCAAAGTCTGGATGTTTCAAACACACTTAGAAGTGGAAATAAAATTATCACTGGAGGCAGAGGAAAAGAAAGACCAGTTTCTGAGAGGGAAGAAAAAGAAGACAGGCAGGATCAGGTATGGGAATAGACAGGATATAAGTCCAGAGGTCCAGAAGAATGAATAGAAATATGTAGCAGTTGAGGGGAAGGCTTGAGGAAACTCTAGAAAGTCCCAGGACCCGATGTGAATGACATTAGCCAAAATACCCAACAGCAGGGAGATAGAACCTGTAGAGACTACCACCAGTAGGTAGACATAGCCCTAGTGGAGGAATGGGGCTACTCACCTATCTAAAAATTTTTAACCTGGAATTCTCCCTGTCTAAAGGAAATGTCGGTACAAAAATAGAGCAGAAGATGAAGGAAAGGCCTTTCAGAAATGGCTCCACCATGTGATCCATTCCGTCAGCAGACACCAAAACCTGACACTGTTGCTGATGCCAAGATGTGCTTGCAGACAAGAGACTGGTATGGGTATCCTCTGAGAGGCTCTGCAAGCACCTGACTAAGACAGATGCAGATACAGTGGATCACTGGACTGAGCCTGGGGACCCCAACGAAAGAGTTAAGGGAAGGGCTGAAGGAGCTAAAGGGGAGTGCAACACTATTGGATGAACAACAGTATCAATTAATGAGACCCCTCAGAACTCCTAAGGACTAAACCACCAACCAAAGAGTGTACATGGGTCCATGGCTCCCCCTACATATGTACCAGAAGACTGCCTCATCTGGAATCAGTGCAAGGGGAGGTGCTTGGTCCTTTGTAGACTTGATTCCCCTAAGAAGGGGGATGCTAGAGGGTGAAGCAGGAGTGGAAGGGTGGGTGGGGGCAACAACCTTTTAGAGGCAAAAGTGAGGGGGATGGAGTTGAGGTTGGAAAACCAGGAAGGGGGACAACATTTGAAATGTAAACATATAGAATTAATAATCAATAAAAATAATAAAGAAGAGTGAAAAAAAGAAAGAGGAGACAGCTCCTAAGTGGTCTATGCACAACCTCAGAGTTTTACAAAAGAGAGAATAACTACCTATATGATATCTGACTTTGTCTTCCATTAATTTTATCCTTAAATATTCTTTTCAATTTTCAATAATAACTCTTCCGGTGAAACAAGAATTTTATTTTTAAAAGAATTTTATTTATGTTAGTATGGCTAAAAAAATAGAAAATTGTACATTTTAAAATAAACCACACAACAAATAACAAATCAAATTTAGGAGAGTTTATTATGTGACAATTACCCATGGTTCAGCTATTAGAGTTGGTAACAGTTATACAATTTATAAAGAATGATAACAATTATTGTCGTGGTAGTGTATGAGTTTTAGATTAAGTAAAATATTTAGTTCTATTGTGCAGTTATTTGTAGACAAATTTATGCTATGGACTGGTTTACCGTTATTTAGAAAATCAGTGCACTACATAAAACGTATAAATGATTTATTTTTCTAGTGTTTGTCTACCACATCTTATAAATGAATCTAGCACATATGCAAGGGCTTAGAGGAAACAAAGGTTCAGTTTGTGTCCATGAAGTGTTGATGGGCACCACTTGTTCTCTCACATAGGAATCTTCAATGGATGCTTAGGTATAGTCAAATACAGGGAGAAAGCTTATTTTTTATTTACTTATCTTATGTATTTCTTTTATTTTTGGTTTTCTAATATAGAGGGGTGGTGTGTGTGTGTGTGTGTGTGTGTGTGTGTGTGTGTGTGTGTGTAGCCGTGCCTGTCCTGGAACTTGCTTTGTGGTCAAGTTTGCCTTGAATTCTGAGATCCTCTCTGCCTCTTCCTCCTCTGGCCCTGGCCCTGGCCCTGGCCCTGGCCCTGGCCCTGCCCCTGCCCCTGCCCCTGCCCCTGGCCCTGCCTGTCTCTGCCTCCTCAGTGCTGGAAGTAAAGGATTATGACCCCAATGCCCAGCTAGAGAGAGGTTTTATGTTCAGATAAGGCATTACTTTTAGACTTAAAGTTGCTAAAGACAAAAACTCTTCCAAAATTCTGAAAACTTTGTATTTCAGAAGTTGCTCTGTGTTATTACATACTCCATTTTCTGAGGCAGGGAGCTATTTGTCATGTGTGAATAGAAGGAGAGCATCATGATAATGACATGAAGACACTTGTGGTCATTTTAGGCTGGAGTATGAGGAAAATCATATATTGTGAGTATATGACATGAGTGTGCATGGGGTCCTTTGCCATTGTAATTAGACTAAGTTTGGGGAGTTTTTGAAATATGTGTATATTATATTTGCTTTCCTTGACATTAAAAAAAGCCAAATAAAAAACTTTTATAGCAAATTGCTACAGAATATTCAGAAAATTAATATGCTACAAATTAGAAATTAGAAAATCAATAGTAGCAGCTGGTTGATTATAAGTTGAAGAAAAAAGGTAATTCTAATGGCAGTTCTCCTTCTCTAGCACTTTTGGCTGCAGAGGAGCATTTTTTTTAAAGTTTTGCTTAGGAACCCTTCACTCTGAATCACATTTATTGTATAGAATTTGTCTAGTTTCTGGCAATTTATTTTATTAGGCTATAGGACTGGTGAGATTGTGAGAATATGGCATGTTCAGGAAAGTCTCCCATGTATTCATGTACTTCCTCTTTGGAAATAAGTTGTTTGTGATTAATTTTCAATTCATTATAACTTATTTCCAATTCATGTTGTGAAAAAATAAAATGAAATTATCATAAGGAAGATCCCAAATCTGGATCTGTTTGCTTCTTAGGATAAACATGTTCTTGGGTTCATTCACCGCCCAGGGATGGCCTTTGGTATATGACAATTACTAGTCTCACAGCATTATACTCATCAGTGCATCTTGAAATACATTGGTGCCTTCTAATAGAATATGTGCAAATCATAGGAGAAATTTTTAAATACAATTAGATATATAATACATGTCATAGTGTGTTAGATAATCTACTATACTTAAAAGCATCAAAATATATTTTCATGTCAGACACTTTTACCTTTTAAGTTTGCAGTTAATCATATTTTTTATCCCAAGTCTCCCATATTTGCAGAACTGACAATGGCTCATTACTGAACCAAGCTGTCTCCCCAGTGTCCAATTCTGAGCTATCTGTCCACATACCTGGGCATAGTCTCCTACACAAAGTGACACCTGGAACTCTGTGTCTCCTCTTTCCTTCTCGACTACCTCTTCCATCTTTTTTCTCCTGCCATCTTTTTTTTTATGTGATCAACAATTTTATTTCTTTTTTTTTTATTTTCTATATTCTATGTGTACATTCCAAAGGCTTTCCCCTTTCCCAGTTCCCACCCACCATAGTTCCCATAGTTCCTCTTCCCCCCCAACTATTCCCCAATCATTCCCCCTCCCCCCTCGGTTTCTTTACTAACCTGGATGCAATCTTTACAGGCCCAGGGTCCTCTCCTTTCTTCTTCTTGGGGAATCATTTGACTTGCTATTTGTGTCTTGAGTATTTAGGGCTGCTGGGCTCATTAATATCCACTTATCAGTGATTGCATTTCATGTGCATTCTTTTGTGATTGGGCTAATTCACTCAGGATGATATTTTCCAGGTCTAACCATTTACCTACAAATTGCATAAATTCATTATTTTTAATTGCTGAGTAGTATTCCATTGTATAAATATACCACATTTTCTGTATTCATTCCTCCTTTGAGGGATATTTGGACTCCTTCTAATTTCTGGCTATTATAAACAAGGCTGCTATAAACATAGTGGAGCATGTGTCTTTATTGCATGCAGGGGAATCCTCTGGGTATATGCCCAGGAGTGGTATGCTAGGGTCCACTGGAAGGGACATGCCCAATTTTCTGAGGAACCGCCAAACTGATTTCCAGAGCGGTTTTACCATTTTGCAATCCCACCAACAGTGGAGGAGTGTTCCTCTTTCTCCACATCCTCGCCAGCACTTGTTATCTCTTGAGTTTTTAATCTTAGCCATTCTGACTGGTGTGAGGTGGAATCTCAGGGTTGTTTTGATTTGCATTTCCCTGATGACTAATGATGTTGAACATCTTTTAAGGTGTTTCTCGGCCATCCGAATTTTTTCTGGTGAAAATTCTTTGTTTAGCTCTGTGCCCCATTTTTTGATAGGGTTATTTGGTTCTTTGGGGTCTAACTTCTTGAGTTCTTTGTATATATTGGATATTAGCCCTCTGTCGGATGTGGGGTTGATGAAGATCATTTCCCACTTTGCTGGTTGCCGTTTTGTCCTTCTGACAGTGTCCTTTGCTTTGCAGAAACTTTGTAATTTTATGAGGTCCCATTTGTCGATTCTTGATCTTAGTGCATACGCTATTGGTGTTCTGTTCAGGAACTTTTCCCCTGTGCCCAAGTCCTCCAGGGTCTTCCCAAGTTTCTTTTCTAATAGTTTCAGTGTGTCTGGTTTTATGTGGAGGTCCTTGATCCACTTGGAGTTGATCTTAGTGCAAAGAGATAAGAGTGGGTCAATTCGCATTCTTCTGCATGTTGACCTCCAGTTGAACCAGCACCATTTGTTGAAAAGGCTATCTTTATTCCACCAGATGGTTGTGGCTCCTTTATCAAAGATCAAGTGACCATAAGTCTGTGGGTTAATTTCTGGGTCTTCAATCCTGTTCCATTGATCTGCTTGCCTGTTGCTATACCAATACCATGCAGTTTTTAACACAATTGCTCTGTAGTACTGCTTGAGGTCAGGGATATTGATGCCCCCAGAAGTCCTTTTATTGTTGAGAATAGTTTTAGCTATCCTGGGTTTTTTGTTGCTCCAGATGAATTTGAGAATTTCTCTTTCTAGATCTATGAAGAATTGAGTTGGGATTTTGATGGGGATTGCATTGAATCTGTATATTGCTTTTGGCAAGATGGCCATTTTTACTATATTGATCCTGCCAATCCAGGAGCAAGAAATATTTTTCCATCTTCTGAGATCTTCTTCGATTTCTTTCTTCAAGGACTTGAAGTTCCTGTTGTACAGATCTTTCACTTGTTTGGTTAGAGTTACACCAAGATACTTTATGTTGTTTGTGGCTATTGTGAAGGGTATTATTTCCCTAACTTCTTTCTCAGCCTGCTTGTCCTTTGAGTACAAGAAGGCTACTGACTTGCTTGAGTTAATTTTATAACGTGCCACTTTGCTGAAGTTGTTTATCAGCTGTACAAGTTCTCTGGTGGAGTTTTTTGGGTCGCTTAGGTAAACTATCATATTGTCTGCAAATAATGATAGTTTCACTTCTTCCTTTCCAATTTGTATCCCTTTGACTTCCTTATGTTGTCTAATTGCTCTTGCTAGAACTTCAAGTACTATATTGAAAAGATATGGAGAGAGAGGGCAGCCTTGTCTAGTCCCTGATTTTAGTGGAAATGCTTCAAGTTTCTCTCCATTTATTTTGATGTTGGCTACTGGTTTGCTGTAGGTTGTTTTTACTATGTTTAGGTATGGGCCTTGAATTCCTGCTCTTTCCAAGACTTTTAGCATGAAAGGATGCTGAATTTTTTCGAATGGCTTTTCATCATCTAATGAGATGATCATGTGGTTTTTTTTCTTTCAGTTTGTTTATGTAGTGGATTACATTGATGGATTTCCGTATATTGAACCATCCCTGCATCCCTGAGATGAAGCCTACTTGATCATGGTGGATGATCGTTTTGATGTGCTCTTCGATTCGGTTAGCAAGAATTTTATTTAGTATTTTTGCATCTATATTCATAAGAGAAATTGGCCTGTAGTTCTCTTTCTTTGTGGGATCTTTTCGTGGTTTAGGTATTATCGTAATTGTGGCTTCGAAGAATGAGTTGTGCAGTGTCCCTTCTGTCTCTATTTTGTGGAATAGTTTGAAAAGTATTGGTGTTAAGTCTTCTTTGAAGGTCTGGTAAAATTCTGCACTAAAACCATCTGGTCCCCTACTTTTTTTGGTTGGGAGGCTTTCTATAACCCCTTCTATTTCTTTAGGGGTTATGGGACTATTTAGCTGGTCTACTTGATGCTGATTTAATTTTGGTATTTGATATCTGTCTAGGAAATTGTCCATTTCCTCCAGATTCTCCAGTTGTTTTGAGTATAGACCTTTGTAGTAGGATCTGATGATCTTTTGAATTTCCTCAGTTTCTGTTGTTATGTCTCCCTTTTCATTTCTAATTTTGTTAATTTGTATACTGTCTCTGTGTCCTTTGGTTAGTCTGGCTAAGGGTTTATCTATCTTGTTGATTTTCTCAAAGAACCAGCTCCTGGTCTTGTTGATTCTTTGTATGATTCTCTTTGTTTCTATTTGATTGATTTCAGCCCTGAGTTTGATGATTTCTTGTCTTCTACTCCTCCTGGGTGAATTAACTTGTTTTTCTTCCAGGGCTTTAAGGTGTGCTGTTAAGCTGCTAGTGTATGCTCTCTCCAGTTTCTTTTTGGATGCACTTAGAGCTATGAGTTTTCCTCTTAGCACTGCTTTCATTGTGTCCCATAGATTTGGGTAGGTTGTACCTTCATTTTCATTGAATTCTAAAAAGTCTTTGATTTGTTTTTTTATTTCTTCCTTGACCAAAGTGTCATTGAGTAGAGTATTGTTCAGTTTCCATGTGTATGTGGGCTTTCTGTTGTTTTTGTTGCTATTGAAGACCACTCTTACTCCATGGTGATCTGATAGGAGGCATGGGATTAGCTCGATCTTCTTGTATTTGTTGACATCTGTCTTGTGACCAATTATATGGTCTATTTTGGAGAAGGTACCATGTGGAGCTGAGAAAAAGGTATATTCTTTAGCTTTAGGATGAAATGTTCTATATATAACTGTTAAATCCAGTTGGTCCAGAGTTTCAATTAGTTTCACTGTGTCCCTGTTTAGTTTCTGCTTTCCTGATCGGTCCATTGAGGAGAGTGGAGTGTTGAAGTCACCCACAATTATTGTATTAGGTGTAATGTGTGCTTTAAGCTTTAGTAAGGTTTCTTTTACGAATGAGGGTGCCCTTGCATTTGGAGCATAGATGTTCAGTATTGAGAGCTCTTCTTGGTGGATTTTCCCTTTGGCCAGCAAGAAGTGACCTTCTGAGTCTCTTTTGATGATTTTAGGTTGGAAGTCAATTTTATCTGATATTGGAATGGCTACTCCAGCTTGTTTCCTGAGACCATTTGCTTGTAAAATTGTCTTCCAGCCTTTAACTCTAAGGCAGTGTTTGTCTTTAACACTAAGATGTGTTTCCTGTATGCAGCAAAATGTAGGGTCCTGTTTCTGTATCCAGTCTGTTAATCTATGTCTTTTTATTGGGGAATTGAGTCCATTGATGTTAAGAGATATTAAGGAATAGTAATTATTACCTCCAGACATTTTTGAAATTATATTTATTTATCTTATTTATTTTTTATATTCGAGAGGTTATCTTCTTTTGGGTTTGATGAGAGGAGGTTTCTATCTTGCTTCTTCCTGGGTGTAGTTTCCATCCTTGTCTTGGTGTTTTCCCCCTATTATCCTTTGTAGGGCTGTATTTGTGGAAAGATATCTTGCAAATTTGGTTTTGTCATGGAATACCTTGATGTCTCCATCTATGGCGATTGAGAGTTTTGCTGGGTAAAGTAGTTTTGGCTGAAGTTTGTGTTCTCTTAGAGTTTGCATGATATCTGCCCAGGATCTTCTAGCTTTCATGGTCTCAGGTGAGAAGTCTGGTGTTATTCTGATAGGTCTTCCTTTATATGTTACTTGGCCTTTCTCTCTTGCTGCCTTTAGTATTCTTTGTTTATTACATTTGGAGTTTTGATTATTATGTGACGGGATATATTTCTGTTCTGGTCCAGTCTGTTTGGGGTTCTATAGGCTTCTTGTATATTCATGGGCATCTCTCTCCTTAGGTTGGGGAAGTTTTCTTCCATAATTTTATAGAAGATTTTAGCTGGCCCTTTAACTTGTAAATCTTCACTCTTGTCTATACCTATAATCCTTAGGTTTGGTCTTCTCATAGTGTCTTGGATTTCCTGGATGTTTTGGGTTACCACCTTTTTGCATTTAGTATTTTCTTTGACTGTTGAATCAATGGTTCCTATGGTATCTTCGGCTTCTGAGATTCTGTCTTCTATCTCTTGTATTCTATTGTTGATACTTACATCCAAGGCCCCTGATTTCTTCCCAAGGTTTTCTATCTCCAATGTTGTCTCCCTCTTTGATTTCTTAGTTGTTTCTACTTCTGTTTTTAGTATCTGGATGGATGTGCTCAGATCTTTCGCTTACTTGATTGTGTTTTCATGTATTTCTTTAATAGATTTTTGTGCTTCCTCTTTCATAGCTTCTACTTGTTGGCCCACGTTCTTCTGTAGTTCTTTAAGTGACTTTTGTCTTTCTTCCTTATTGTCTTATTCTTTTTGATCCATCTTCTCCTGAATTTCTTGAAGTGATTTTTGTATTTGCCTCGTAAAGGCTTCTAACTTTTGATCCATTTTCTCCTCTATTTCTTTACGAGATTTTTCTATGTGTTCAGCTACCAGCATCCTGACCAGTGATTTTATATCCAAGTCTTGTTTTTCTGGTGTTTTGGGGTATCCAGGGATTCCTGTTGTTGGAGAACTGGGTTCAGATGCTGTCATGTTGCCTTGATTTTTGTTAGTAACGTTCCTTCGTTTTCCTTTTGCCATCTGGTTATTTCTGGTGTTAGTTGGCCTTGTTGTCAGTGGCTGGTGTTTGAATCTCCTGTAAGGCTGGGCTCACCTGTTGTTTCTCTACTGGTGAATATGTGTGACTGCTGCTTTAAGGGATCACATGCTGGCTGCCACCCATGCGATTGTAGCCCCTGTTGGAGTCTGTCTACCTGGGCTTCTCCAGCTGTGTCCTGGTTGCAAGGAACTCAGCCTGCTTGGCTCCGAGACCCTAGCAGATCCCCCCCCCCGTGAGGGTAGCCCTGGAAGGGGTGTCTACCTGGGCCTTTCCAGCTGTGTCCTGGTTGCAATATGGTGGCCTGCCGCTATTGCTGGTCCAGGGGCCGGCGAGCTGGTTGCAGAACGCAGCCTCAGTGCTCGGCCAGAGGGTGTGGGGATGTCCCACAGAGCCTAGGCGGAACTCAGCCTGCTTGGCTCCGAGACCCTAGCAGATCCCCCCCCCCGTGAGGGTAGCCCTGGAAGGGGTGTCTACCTGGGCCTTTCCAGCTGTGCCCTGGTTGCAATATGGAGGCCTGCCGCTATCGCTGGTCCAGGGGCCGGCAAGCTGGTTGCAGACCGCAGCCTCAGTGCTTGGCCAGAGGGCGTGGGGATGTCCCACAGAGCCTAGGCGGAACTCAGCCTGCTTGGCTCCGAGACCCTAGCAGATCCCCCCTGCCCCGTGAAGGTAGCTCTGGAAGGGTGTTTACCTGGGCCTTTCCAGCTGTGCCCTGGTTGCAATATGGAGGCCCGCCGCTATCCCTGGTCCAGGGGCCAGCGAGCTGGTTGCAGAATGCAGCCTCGGTGCTCGGCCAGAGGGCGTGGGGATTTCCCACAGAGCCTAGGCGGAACTCAGCCTGCTTGGCTCCGAGACCCTAGCAGATCCCCCCCATGAGGGTAGCCCTGGAAGGGGTGTCTACCTGGGCCTTTCCAGCTGTGTCCTGGTTGCAATATGGAGGCCCGCCGCTATCGCTGGTCCAGGGGCCAGCGAGCTGGTTGCAGAATGCAGCCTCCGTGCTCGGCCAGAGGGCACGGGGATGTCCCACAGAGCCTGGGCCTTTCCAGCTGTGTCTTGGTTGCAATATCCTCCTGCCATCTTTACTACGCCATCCTAATCCACCACAGCAGCACTCCAATTTGTGTTTGCCCCTTCCTTTTTATTCATTCATTTAACTCCCTATCCCTCCTCAGCAGGAAAATTTACACTGTTTCACAATTCTATGCCTGTATGATCACCTTCCTCTTGGTCTTTGTCCTTTCTCAACTCTCTGTCAGAGAATCCTTCTTCCATTCCCAAGTAAGGCAAATGCAAAGAATTATAAATTATTTCTCAGTTTTGTGACTTCAGTGATCTTGAACACAGTTCATTTCACTTATTGATTTTATATTTTAATTTTCCAGAAGAGGGACTGTGGTCCTTATTCTGTTACAAGAATGTGAGACACCCCTGTCCTTTGCTAGCTGTACTTGCTGAGCCTTGAGTGATGGGCACTTTTTGTGAGAGCTTATGCTATCTGCACTTTCAGTTTCAGACTGGCAAAGTACAGGTTTGAATTGTGTTCTACTTGGGGAAGCCTGAACAGTGTCATTTTGCTTGGCTATTATTCTGGATTGGTCATATTTGACTGTAGTAACATGACTAAAAAATGAAGCGTTTCAAAAGCTGGGCACAAAGACATGCTGAACTCTTGGGAATCTGGGTATCAACAGCCATGGCACAACCACACTGGCATTCAATGCATCTTCCTTTACTATTTCTCTTCTTTATCTGTGTTTCAAATCCAATCAGGCCACAAGAACTCGGCACTCATTTAGTGATGCTACCTTTTTATCCTTACTTGGTTCATTACCTCATTCCCTTGTCATGCAGAGAATCTTGAAGTAATAACTTGATACTATATGATTCACTAGCAAAATTGCTTAGGAACTATTAAGTTATCATAACAGAATTTAGCTAAAGAAGTATTTGTTGCTGGAGATAACATTGTCGAGAGTTGGAAGAAACTATAGGAATGAAAATTTTATACTATAATTAAAGTTTAGGGTTGCTGAGAATAAAAAGTTCTTCTGGCTGCTCACAGAACTTTACCTCCAGTCAGGCTCCATTCCCATAACAAAGGGCGAAAACACCGAATGAGCCATTAGTCTCATCTCTATGTCATATTGGAAACTCTAAGGCACAGCTTAAAGCAGCAGTGCAGGGCTACCAACCATCATTAATTCCTAATTGTCCATTAAGTCCCCTGTATTCTTTTCAGGAAAGCACAGCCCTGTCAGGTGGGCAAAATGACCATGGGTTACAACCCTGGGTAAAGCAAACAGAAAAACAAACCATTGGTGTAGTTAAGAAATAATTCTTAATCTTAGCCATTCTGACTGGTGTGAGGTGAAATCTCAGGTTGTTTTGATTTGCATTTCTCTAATGACTAACTATGTTGAACATTTTTTAAGGTGTTTCTCAGCCATCCGAATTTCTTCAGGTGAAAAGGCTTTGTTTAGCTCTGTACACCATTTTTGGATAGAGTTATTTGGTTTTCTGGGGTCTAACTTCTTGAGTTATTTGTATACATTGGATATTAGCCTTCTGTCGGATGTGGGGTTGGTGAAAATCTTTTCCCAATTTGTTGGTTGCTGATTTGTCCTTTTGACAGTTTCTTTTGCCTTACAGAAATTTTGTAATTTTATGAGGTCCCATTTGTCTATTCTTGATCTTAGAGCATAAGCAATTGGTGTTCTGTTCAGGAATTTTCCCCCTGAGACAATGTCCTCAAGGGTTTTCCCCAGTTTCTTTTCTATTAGTCTTAGTGTGTCTGGTTTTATGTGGAGGTCCTTGATCCACTTGGAGTTGAGCTTAGTGCAAGGAGATAAGACTGGATCAATTCTCATTCTTCTGCATGTTGACCTCCAGTTGAGCCAGCACCTTATGTTGAAAAGGCTATCTTTTCCACTAGATGTTTTCAGCTCCTTTGTCAAAGATCAATTGGCCATATATGTGTGGGTTCAATTCTGGGTCTTCAATCCTATTCCATTGATCCACTTCACTGTCACTGTACCAATACAATGCAGTTTTTAACACTACTGCTCTGTAGTATTGCTTGAGGTCTGGCATATTGAAACCCCCAGAAGTTGGTTTACTGCTGATGATAGTTTTAGCTATCCTGGGTTTTTTGTTATTCCAGATGAATTTGAGAATTGCTCTTTCTAACTCTATGAAGAACTGAGTTGGAATTTTGTAGGGGATTGCGTTGAATCTGTATATTGCTTTTGGCAAGATTGCCATTTTAACTATATTAATCCTGCCAACCCACAAGCATGGAATATTTTTCCATTTTCTGAGGTCTTCTTCAATTTCCTTCTTCAGAGACCTGACGTTTTTGTCATATAAATCTTTCACTTGTTTGGTTAGAGTCACACCAAGATACTTCATATTGTTTGTGGCTATTGTGAAGGGTGTCATTTCCCTAATTTCTTTCTCAGGCTCTTTATCCTTTATGTATAGGAAGGCTACTGATTTGCTTGAGTTGATTTTATAACCAGCCACTTTGCTGAAGTTGTTTATCAGCTGTAGGAGTTCTCTGGTGGAGTTTTTTGGGTCACTTAAGTATACTATCATATCATCTGTGAATATAGTTTGACTTCTTCCTTTCCAATTTGATTCCCTTTGACTTCCTTATGTTGTTGAATTGCTCTAGCTAGTACCTCAAGTACTATATTGAAGAGATATGGTGAAAGGGGGCAATCTTGTCTAGTCCCTGATTTTAGTGGGATTGCTTCAAGTTTCTCTCCATTTACTTTGATGTTGGCTATTGGTCTGCTGTAAATTGCTTTTACTATGTTTAGGTATGGGCCTTGAATTCCTGTTCTTTCCAAGACTTTTAGCATGAAAGGATGTTGAATTTTGTCAAATGCTTTTTCAGCATCCAATGAGATGATCATGTGGTTTTTTTCTTTGGTTTGTTTATGTAGTGGATTATGTTGATGGATTTCCATATATTGAACCATCCCTGCATCCCTGGGATGAAGCCAACTTGATCATGGTGAATGATCATTTTGATGTGTTCTTGGATTTGGTTGGCAAGTATTTTATTTAGTATTTTTGCATCGATATTCATAAGGGAAATTGACCTGTAGTTCTCTTTCTTAGTTGGATCTTTGTGTGGTTTTGGTATCAGTGTAATTGTGGCTTCATAGAATGAGTTGGGTAGTGTTCCTTCTGTTTCTATTTCGTGGAATAGTTTGAAGAGGTGTTGGCGAGGATGTGGAGAAAGAGGAACACTCCTCCACTGCTGATGGGACTGCAAGCTGGTACAACCACTCTGGAAATCAGTCTGGCGATTCCTCAGAAAACTCGACATGATATTTCCAGAGGACCCAGCCATACCACTCCTGGGAATATACCCAGAAGATTCCCCAGCTTGCGATAAGCATACATGCTCCACTACATTCATAGCAGCCTTATTTATAATAGCCAGAAGCTGGAAAGAACCCAGATTTCCCTCAACAGAGGAATGGATACAAAAAATGTGGTATATATACACAATGGAGTACTATTCATCCATTAGAAACAACGAATTCATAAAATTCTTAGAGAAATGGATGGAGCTGGAGAACATCATACTAAGTGAGGTAACCCAGCCTCAAAAGAATACCCATGGTATGCAGTCACTGATAAGTGGATATTAGCCTAGAATCTTGGGACACCAAAGACACAATTCACATACCAAATGATGTTTGACAAGAAGAATGGAATGGACACTGGTGCTGGAAAGGATCAAAGCATCAGTGTAGGGGAATACCAGAACAGGGAAGTGGGAAGGGGTGGATGAGGGAGCAGGGGGAGGTAAAAGGGCACGTGGGACCTTTGGGGGGTTGGGGAACCAAAAAAGGGAAATGAAATGTAAATATAGAATATATCCAATAAAAAATTTTTGATCCAAAAAAAGAAAAAAGAAAGAGTGATACCATCCTACAATAGGACTCCTTTCAAAAGGGGAATCTACTGGTAGGTGGTTCAGACAAACATCAAAGAAGGAAAAAAAAGAAATAATTCTTACAATATCATTTCTGTATAACTCTTCCATATACCTATGTGGCAGTCTCCTGTCTGTTTAAATTATCTTATCAAAATATGTTTTCATGTCAGACACTTTTATCTTTTAAGTCTGCAGTTAATCATATTTTTTATCCCAAGGCTCCAAGTGTAATCTAGATAAGACATATAAACTACCAAAGTCTCCTATGCAAGATGGCTCCTCTTTGGGCATCAGTCAGATGCCCAACCCCACATCTGACAGAGGGCTAATATCCAATATATACAAAGAACTCAAGAAGTTAGACCCCAAAGAACCAAATAACCCTATCAAAAAATGGGGTACAGAGCTAAACAAAGAATTTTCACCAAAAGAAATTTGGATGTCTGAGAAGCACCTTAAGAGATGTTCAACATCATTACTCATCAGGGAAATGCAAATCAAAACAACCCTGAGATTCTACCTCACACCAGTCAGAATGGCTAAGATTAAAAACTCAAGAGACAACAGGTGCTGGCGAGGATGTGGAGAAAGTGGAACACTCCTACACTGTTGGTGGGACTGAGAGATGATACAACTGCTCTGGAAATCCATCTAGCGGTTCCTCAGAAAATTGGGCATGACACTTCCAGAGGACTCTGTCATACCACTCCTGTGCATATACCCAGAGGATTCCCCTGCATACAATAAAGACACATGCTCCACTATGTTCATAGCAGCCTTATTTATAATATCCAGAAGTTGGAAGGAGCCCAGATGTCCCTCAAAGGAGGAATGGATAGAGAAAATGTGGTATACTTATACAATGGAATATTACTCAGCAATTAAAAATAATGAATTCATGCAATTTGTAGGCAAATGGTTGGATCTGGAAAATATCATCCTAAGTGAGTTAACCCAATCACAAAAGAATACACATGAAATGCAATCACTGATAAGTGGATATTAATGAGTCCAGAAGCTCTGAATACTCAAGGCACAATTAGCAAATCAGAAGATTCCCAAGAAGAAGGAAGGAGAGGACCCTGGTCCAGAAAAGACTGGTTCCAGTTTTGCAATAGAGTCCCAGAACAGAGAAAGGGTTGGGGGGGGCAATTGGGGAATGGGGGGGAAGAGGACTTATGGGACACATGGTGAGGGGGGAACTGGGAAAGGGGAAAGCCTTTGGAATGTAAACAAAGAATATAGAAAAAAAGAAGAAAAAAGCAGAATGAATAAGCCATAGGGAGCAAAGCACCCTATGGCTAAGGGAGTAGCACTCCTTCATGGCTTCTGCATCAACTCCTGCCTCCAAGTTTAAGTTCCTATATTGACTTCCTTCACTAGTCACCTGTGATATAAAATAAGCCAAATAAACACTTTCCTCATCATGTTTCTTTGGTCATGGTCTTTCATCAGAGCAATAAAAACTCTAACACAAATATTATTTAAAAGGAACAGTAGGAATTTACTGTGTTATGGATCATATTCAACTTTGTGTGGTTGCAAATAATTTTTAATTACACAGATACTGGGGTGCTTTATTACACAACCCAGGACTGCCGGTCTAGAGGTGGCATTGCCCACAGTGATCTAAACTCTGGGCACAGAGACAGTATCCAAATTAACAAAATTAGAAATGAAAAGAGGGATATAAAAACAGAAATTGATGAAATTCAAAAAAATCATCATATCCTACTACAAAAGCCTATACTCAACACAACTGGAGAATCTGGAGGAAATGGATAATTTCCTAGACAGATACCAAATACCAAAACTAAATCAGGATCAATTAGATCAGCTAAACAGTCCCATAACCCCTAGAGAAATAGAAGGGGTTATAGAAAGTCTCCCAACCAAAAAAAGCATGGGACCAGATGGTTTTAGTGCAGAATTCTATCAGACCTTCAAAGAAGACCTAACACCAATACTCTTCAAACTATTTCACAAAATAGAAACAGAAGGTACACTGCCCAACTCGTTCTATGATAGCACAATTACGCTGATACCAAAACCACACAAAGATCCTACAAAGAAAGAGAACTATAGGCCAATTTCCCTTATGAATATTGATGCAAAAATACTAAATAAAATTCTTGCCAACCGAATCCAAGAACACATCAAAACAATTATTCACCATGATCTCTCACATTAATATAATTGTGAAGAAAATGCCCCTCCCACAAAAGTGCCTGAAGTAAAATTTTAAAATTAAGGCTCCATCTTCTCAAATTACCCTAGCTTATAATAAGTTGATAGAAAACCCTCCATCAAGGTGATGCATGGCAATATTTGGAACCAAGGCATGGTAGCAGCCCAGAATGTCTATAGCTAATCAACATTTTTCTATTGTAATCTCTTTACACTTTGTAGTCCTTGTCTGTCTGTGGGGAATATTTGACATAATGACATGCATTTCTTTCCATATTCTTTTCTTTGGAAGCTTATCAATAAGTCATACAGTGAATAAAGTTTGTTATCTTGGGGACTGAGTTGGAGATATTAAAACCAACACTGGAAATATAAATATTTTTAGGGATATACTTTGAAGCAATAGCATTCTGCACTATTTTTCTCACTAATTTTAGTATAGACTAGTGGAACTTGTCCTGACAATTATCTCCATGGTTCCCAGAAGTGATATTTTGGTTAACTTGGGGCTGAAAAGCAGCCAAGTTACATTTGAAAATTCTAGTATATAACAGAAGTAGTTTTATTCAACAGTGTGGTCCAGGACTATATTACATAAATTCACAGTATTCTCTCTTTAATACCACCTGAAAGTTTATTCCCATATCTGGATTGCCTTCAATTGCACTGGAGTGCTGATCAGTGCAAAGATGCTTAACTGTCTCAAGATGTGTCACTGTTCAGTGAGTATGTTCATTTGCATTCTCATATTGAGCCCCCACAGCACATGTGGGTTCATGGCTAAACCACAGCCTTAAATAGACACTTTCAGGACAATACATTTTCTTAACAAATTTTATAACCTCATTTCCATTTCCAGCTGTCAGTTTACAGCTTTTCAGGTTGACATCTTAAATCTAAAACATGCCACACGTGTACAGCTGATAACTGCCCTAATCTTTTTTGTAAATTGGTACCTGTGGTTTTCAAAAACATAGTAAATTGCTGGCAATTCACAATGCTTCTCTACACCAGGCCAACTTCACTTCTGCAGCTATCAAATCAGCTTAAAATTATTTATGCACATCATTCATGCCTAAGCTATGATTGACAGCCATTGATTTTAGGTACCTATAATTCTTTTGTACTGCAGTAAAACTTGTCACCTAATTTTTTCACTCTCTTCAAATGTAAAATTAAAAATGTAAGCATTAAAAAAATTTTAAAATGTTCCACTTTCTTTCTCTTTCTCTGTGAGAGGTGAACAGAGCTTATAATGAATTCAGTCCTTGCTGCCCTGGGCTGTTCTACAGGGTAGGTGTGCCCTACAGTTAACAGCTTGAAAGTTTTCTAGTAAACACACAGAGTGTGTTTTTTCCTGCATCCGTTTTAAACTTGTAGAAAAATTTTCATCCTAAAACATGCTTGCTCTGACAAGTGATCACAGCCAAAGACCTTCTAGGTCTATGTGATCTGTCTGAAATTCTAGGAGACAGAGGCAAGCAAATCTCTGAGTTCAAGACTAGCCTGGTATAGAGCAAGTTTCAGGTAAAGAAAATGTAACAGGGTGGTGGTACATTCCTTTAATTCCAACAGTCAGGAGTCAGAGGCACACAGATCCAGGTTCATTCAGGAAGCTCAAAGCTGTACAAAGTTAAGGATTTCAGGGTCAGCAAAGTTGAGTGGAATCAGGGGGATTGAGTTCAGGTCAGCTTTGTTCAGTCAGTTGAATTCTAGTCATGCAGTTCAGCTGAGTAAGGTTTTGAATTGCTGGCAGTTCAGTGGGTTGCAGTTCAGATTGTGGAGTTCAGAGTCAGTTTGGACTGGGACAGTTTGACAGAAACAGGTTGGAAGGGGGAAAAGGGAGCCAGAAAGAGAAGGGGCCAAAAGATTAGAACAAATTGCCACAGTTAGTTTGGGGCCAACCATAGGATTCAATCAGAAGCCAAAAGAAGCTGAAGGATCCTTTTTATCCCATTTTGTTCCACTCAGAAACTAGACAATAAAGCAATTACTACCCATCTTAAGTGTAAGGTACCTTGCTTCTACAACTGACCTGTCTGCCTGGGTTGCTCTGAGGTAATAAGCTGCAATTTTCTGTTTAGCACCTCATAGCAAACAACAGGAAGCTAAGTAAAGTAGCCTTTGTTCTATTTCAACATGAATTGCTTGGCTATAAGTTAAAGTCTCTGGAAGAAAAGGGGAGGTGTCTATGCTCTTTGCTCTCAGCATTTGTAGGACTTTCAAAGTGAGTGATCACATGGGAAAAAGTTTATTATGAGTTTGCACATAAATTCAGGTCATAAATGAATGAGAGGTTTATAAGAGAAAATGTCTAGATGCATATCCACTAGGAGTAATTATCTGAATAAGAATTCATCATTTGTTACTAGCTTTCAGATTCATGGAGAGTAAAAAATGATTAACTAAGTTCTCCTTAAAGTTTTGTATACATAAACCCAGTCAATATTTTATTTTCTGTCCTATCTCCTGTGGTGTATATCTTTAGGTCCTTTATGAACTTTGGTAAATGGTTTTAATAACCCCTCAGAATGTGCTCTGGGTTTAGAAGTCTACTTTTATCTCAGAAGCAGTTAAGCAGTTCTGTTATAAAAGGGGTTCCAATGTCTTTTTCTTTTTTTAATGGTACATCAATTAAAAGATCTTGTTATTGAGAACATACAAAATAAAAATTACTGTAAATTATAATAAGGTTATAATATCTTGGTGCTACAACTAAACCACAGTAACAGCTCAAATTTAGATGCACATAGGCACAAGGGATGGGAACAGAGTTACAGATAATAGGGAAATGTAAATATATGTGTACAGTGACTCGAGAAACTACAAAATGAAATATGGGTATTTCTTGAATCTTAAGGTATTTGGGAGTTATTTGAATGGAGAAAAGAACACACATCAGGAGCCAGGCAATTTGGTCTCCTTAGAAAGGAATGAAGCAGAGCTTGCAATATGGTGGCATGGAGACAGTTCCACTGAACACTAGAATTGTGTCTATGTCCTTAGGGTGAACCAGAGATTTCAGCTTGAGCTTCTATAAAATGGTGGTCACAATTCTGAAAGAGTGGTGACACTATCATGAGACGTCACCTCTCATTATAATGATGGAGAACATTAAGAAGGACATAAATAAGTCCCTGAAAGATATATAGGAGAACACAGGTAAAAAGATAGAATCTCTTAAATAGAAAACACAAAAGTCCCTTAAAGAATTACATAAAACACAAACAAATAAGCAAAGGAATTGAACCATCCAGGATCTAAAAACGCAAATATAAAAAAATAAAGAAATAACAAAGGGAGAAAACGCTGGAGTTAGAAAACCTAGAAAAGAGATGAGAGTCACAGATGCAAGCATCAGAAACAGAGTAAGAGAAATAGAAGAGAGAACCTCAGGTGCAGAAGATACAAATGAAAACATTGACACAATAGTCGAACAAAATGCAGAAAACCAAAATGCTCTTAACAAAAAACATCCAGGAAATTCAGGACAAAGTGAGAAGACCAAACTTAAGGATGATAGGTAGAGAAGAAAGTGAAGATTCCCAACTTAAAGGGCCAGCAAATATCTCCAACAAAATTATAGAAGAAAACTTCCCTAACCTAAAGAAAGAGATGTCCATGAACATACAAGAAGCCTACCAAATTCCAAATAGACTGAGTCAGAACAGAAATTCCTCCCATCACATAATAATGAAAATACCAAATGCACTAAATTAAGAAAGAACATTAAAAGCGATAATAAAAAAAGGTCAAGTAACTGATAAAGGCAGACCTATCATAAGTAAACCAGACTTCTCACAAGAGACTATGAAAGCCAGAAGATCCTGAACACGTCATAAAGACCATAATGCCAGCCCAGGCTACTATCCTCAGGAAAACTCTCAATTACCATAGATAGAGAAAACAAGATATTCCATGAGACAACCAAATTTGCACAATATCTTTCCACAAATTGAGCACTACGAAGGACAATAGATGGAAAACACCAACACGAAGAAGGAAACTACACCCTAGGAAAAGCAAGAAAGTAATCTTTCAAGAAACCCAAAAGAAGATAGCCACACAAACATAATTCCACCTCTAAAAACAAAAATAACAGGAAGCAACAATCCTTGTTCTTAATATTTTTTAGCTCAACTCCCCAATAAAAAGATAAAGCCTAACAGATTGGATACATAAAAAGGACCCAGCATTTTGTGGCATACAGGAAACACACCTCAAAAACAGATACTACCTCAGAGTAAAAGGTTGGAAAACAATATTCTAAGACAATGGTCCAAAGCAAAAAGCTAGAATAGCCATTCAAATATTGAATAAAATCAAATTTCAGCAAAAAATAATAAAAAAGATAAAGAAGGACAAATCATACTCATTAAAGGAAAAATCTAGCAAGATGAACCCTCAATTCTGAATATCTAAGCTCCAAAACAAGGGCATCCAGTTTCATAAAAGAAACTTTACTAAAACTCAAAGAACACAAAATAGAAATGTAAGGAACACTATCCAATTCATTCTATGAGGCCACAATTATGCTTATACCTAAACCACAAAAAGACCAAACAAAGAGAACATCAGACCAATTTTCCTTATGAATATCAATGCAAAAATATTCAATAAAATTCTTGCCAACTGAATCTAAGAACATATCAAAATGATCATTCACCATGATCAAGTAGACTTTATCCCAGGGATTCAGGGATGGTTCAATATACGGAAATCTATCAACATAATCCACTATATGAACAAGTTCAATGAAAAAAAAACACACAATCATTTCATTAGATACTGAGAAAGCAATCAAAAAAAATCCAAAATCCTTCATCATAACAGTCTTGGAAAGATCAGGAATTCAAGGCCCATAACTAAACATAGTTAGTTTAAAATGGCCATCTTGTTGAAAGCAATCTACAGATTCAGTGCAATACTCCTTTTTTTTTTTTTTTTGGATGGGAGTCTATTAATGACTGCTTCTATTTCTTTAAAGGTTGTAGGACAGGTTAGACCATTTATCTGATCCTGATTTAACTTTGGCATCTAGTATCTGTCTAACAAATTGTCCATCTCATCCAAAATTTCCAGTTTTGTTGAGTATAGGCTGATGATTATTAAAATTTTCTTGATTTCTGTTACATATCCCTCTGGATAGTCTGGCTAACGGTTTATCTATCTCTCTTATTGATATTCTTAAAGACCAGATAAGTTTAGTGCAGAGTTCTATCAGACCCTTAAAAAAGACCTAATACCAATACTCTTCAAACTATTCCACAAAATAAAAACAGAAGGAACTCTACTCAACTCATTGTATAAAGACACAATTACTCTGATACCTAAACCACACAAACACCCAACAAAGAAGGAAAACTTCAGGTCAATTTCCCTCATGAATATCAATGCAAAAATACTTAATAAAATTCTGTTCTTGCTAACTGAATCCAAGAACACACCAAAACAATTATTCAGCACAAACAAGTAGACTTCATCCCAGGGATGGAGCAGTGTTTCAATATATGGAAATCCATCAACATAATCCACTAGATAAACAAAACTCAAAGAAAATAACAACATGATCATTTGATTAGATACTGAGAAAGCAATTGAAAAAATCCAACATTCCTTCATCATAAAAGTCTTGGAAAGATCAGTAATTCAAGGCCCATCCCTAAACTTAGGAAAAGCAATATATAGCAAATCTGTAGCTAACATCAAACTAAATGGAGAGAAACTTGATGCAGTCCCACTAAAATCAGGGACTATAAAATGCTGCCCATTCTCTCCCTACATATTAAATATAGCAATTGAATTCCTAGCCAGAGCAATTAGACAACAAAAGCAGGTCAACAAATTGGAAAGGAAGAATTCAAAATATCACTATTTGCAGACATGATAGTATACTTAAGTGACCCCAACTTTTCCACCAGAGAACTCCTAAACCTGATAAACAACTTCACCAAAGTAGCTGGATATAAAATTAACTCAAACAAATCAGTAGCCTTTCTCTACTCAAAGGATAAAGAGTCTTTGAAAGAAATTAAGGAAAAATTCTTCACAATACTCACAAATAATATAATATACTTTGGTGTGACTCTAACTAAGCAAGTGAAAGATTTGTATAACAAGAACTTTGAGTCTCTGAAGAAAGAAATTGAAGAACTCTCAGAAGATGGAAAGATCTCCCAAACTCATGGATTGGCAGGATTATTAGAGTAAAAATGGCCATCTTGCCAAAAGCAATCTACAGATTCAATGGAATCCCCAGCAAAATTCCAATCCAATTCTTCATAGAGTTAGAAAGCAATTTTCAAAATCATTTGGAATAACAAGAAACTCAGGATAGCAAAAACTATTCTCAACAATGAAAGTATGTCTGTCAGAATTACCATCCCTGGCCTCCATGTCTACTACAGATCAATAGTAATAAAAACTGCATGTCATTGGTACAGTAACAGGCAGGTAGGTCAATGGAATAGAATTGAAGACCCAGAAATTAACCCACACACCTATGGTCTCTTTTTCCTTGACAAAGGAGCTACAACCATCCAGTGGAAAGAAGATAACATTTTTAACAAATGGTGCTGGTTCAACTGGTGGTCAAAATGTAGATAAATGCAAATCAACCCTTTCTTATCTCCTTGTACAAAGCTCAAGTACAAGTGGACCAAGGATCTCCACATTAAACCAGATACACTGAAATTTATAGAGGAGAAAGTGAGGAAGAGCCTTGAACACATGGGCACAGGCAAAAATTTCCTCAACAGAACAACAATGTCTTATGCTCTAAAATCAAGAATAGACAAATGGTACCTAATAAAATTGCAAAGTTTCTGTAAGTCAAAGGACACTGTCAAAAGGACAACCAACAGATTTGGAAAAGATATTTACCAATCCAACATCTGGTAGAGGGATAATAACCAATATATACAAAGAAATCAAAAAGTTCAACTAAAGAATTAAATAACCCTATTAAAAATGGGGTACAGAGCTAAACAAAGAATTTTCAACTGAGGAATATCGAATGGCCAAGAAGCACCTAAAAAAATGCAGAACATCCTTAGTCATCAGGGAAATGCCAATTAAAACACACTTAGATTCCACCTTACACCAGTCAGAATGGCTAAGATCAAAATCTCAGGTGAGAGTAGATGCTGGCAAGGATGTAGAGAAAGAGGAACACTCCTCCATTGTTGGTGGGATTGCAAACTGGTACAACCACTCTGGAAATCAGTTTGGTGGTTGCTCAGAGAATTGGGCATCATATTACCTGAGGACCCAACTATACCACTCCTTAACATATACCCAAAAGATTCTCCAACATATAACATAGACACATGTTCTACTATGATCATAGCAGCCTTATTTATAATATCAAGAAGCTGGAAAGAACCCAGCTATCCTTCAACAGAAGAATGGACATGGAAAATGGGGTATATTTACACAATGGAGTACTACTCAGCTATTATAAACAATGAATTCATGAAATTCTTAGGCAATGGATGGAACTAGAAAATATCATGATGAGTGATATAACCCAATAACAAAAGAACACACATGGTATGTACTCATTGATCAGTGGATATTAGCCCAGAAGCTCAGAATACCCAAGAAACAATTCACAGACCACATGAAGCTCAAGAAGAAGGAAGTCCAATAGAAGGGGCAACAAAATACTCGAAGGAGCAAATATGGAGAAAAAGTGTAGAGCAGAGACTGAATGAAAGGTCATCCAGAGACTGTCCCACCTGGGGATTCATCTCATATTCAGTCACCAAACTCTGACCCTATTGTGGATGCCAGGAAATGCTTGCTGAAAGGAGCCTGATATGGCTATCTCCTGGGAGGCCCTGCCAGAGCCTTTCAAATACAGAAGCAGATGTTCTCAGCCAACCATTGGACTGAGCTCGGGGTCCCCAATGGAGGAGTTACAGAAAAAAACTGAAGAATGTGAAGGTGTTTTAAACCCCATAGGAAGAACAACAATATCAACCAAACAGACTCCCCACCCCCAATGCCCCCACAGAGCTCTAAGGGACTAAGCCACCAACCAAGGAGTGCACATGGCTCCAGCTGCATATGTAACAGAGGATGGCCCTGTCAGCATCAATGGGAGGAGATGTCCTTAGTCCTATGAAAGCTAAATAGATGCCCCAGTGTAGGGGAATTGAGGTCTGGGTGGCAGGAGTGGGTGGGTGGGTGGAGGAACACCATCATAGAAACAGGGAGAGTGGGTTGAATAGTGTGGTTCCAGGAGGAGAGGGGAATAACGTTTGAAATGTAAATAAAGAAAATATCCAATAAAAAAAGTGAAAAAATTACTTTAACATATGATTGAACAAAGCCATGCATAGCTTTATGGACAAATGAAGACGTCCGGTGATTTGTTTAAAACCAGCATCACTAGACTACTGCAGCCTATTCTAGACCTTTCCTTTCTTTAACACAGTATTAATACCTACTCTAATTCAAATAATAACTTTGGACCATGAAGGAATCTGACATTTGAGAAGCAACTTTGTCAATATTTGTATAACAAAAATAACTCAACAGCCTATTAAAAGGAGCTCCAGTAGGAAGACATGTCATATTTTTCCAGTTTGTACACAGGAGGTAAGGGACTTTGTTTAGTATATTTCAAAAGCACCCAAAGCATCATAGATAGCCCTATGCTCTGTTCTGTCATAGCATCTACTTACTAGTAGAAACTTCAAATGAAAGGTTCTGTAAAAAGAGTGAACAATGGAGGTAGATGAATGAATATGGGAAAATTCATTACAGGAGATGGATGAACATGTTGATTATCTCATGTGTGGCTCTGAAGTATGATCATCAGCATAAAAATTTAAATATTAATTCCAACCAGCAGAGAGCCAATGATTGCACATTGTTTGGCTGGAAGACAGTGACTACTTACCCCAGGTGCTAGTGAAGATAGCACAGTTGATGGTGAACAATGGAGTGTGTTGCTGACTGCACTGCTTTTAGGTGCCATGCTCTATGGTCCTCCAAGGTGGCCAGTGCAAAGCTACAGATCCATACCCTTTGCCCAATTACCAGGCACAATCAGTAGTTTCTCTTATGCCCACAAGAAAGAGTTTGTAGTGGGTTGGCCTAACACTGTTTGCATTCTAATGCTAATTGTTAGCTTCCAAGACTAGGAGTCACACAGGGCCTTTGGGACCTGACCCAACCCCCAAGTTAATTTCCATTGGTGAATAAAGAGCCAGCAGTCAATAGCTGGGGAAAAGAGAGATAGAGTTTAGATATCCTGGGCTAGAGACTAAGAAGAAGGGACAGGAAATGAGAGAACCACCATGACTACGGGAGTATCATGGATTAGCTGACTGATAAAAGGAGCCACCATGGATTAGCTGAGTCATAAAATGTGGCCATGTAGGCTGGCCAATTGCAGCTAGTAGCTGATCCCCAAAGTTCTCTGCTCATCCAACCTTTCAAAGTCAGAACTTCAGTTAATCCCTGACCTTTCTCAATATACAGAGACTGGACAACAAATGCTACAGCAAGGTTTCTTAAACCTAACCATCTTTTCTACTTTTCTTTCTTCTCCCCACTCCTTAAGAGAAAAAGTAGAATTCTTTACCCCAACTCAGTAGAAAGCAGTCATGAAAAATGGTCGTCCCAATCCCTCATGTTTGGGTCTCTGGTCTTGATTATATTATAAATTATAGATATGCTCTCATTTTAAGGGATAGTTTTAGAAATAATTATAATTTTGGACAGGGAGGAGTCTAAATAGAGTGCTTAGACTTGGGGAATTTTCTTTGCTTTCCTCTTCTCTATCCTTTTTTAAATAAAGGAAAGAGGGCTAAAAGGAAAAAAAAGAGGGGATAGAGTAATATTATAAGAAATTAGATATATAGGAATGGAATGTTAAATTTACTCTTTTTTTCTTTTATTATTATAATCATTTTATTCATTTACATCTCAAATGTTATCCCACTTCCTGGTTACCCCTTCACCACCACCTCATCCCACATGTGTCCTGCTCCCTCCCTTTGTCTGTATGAGAGTGCTCCCCCACTCACCCACATTCTCCTGCACCACCACTCCAGCATCCCCCTACTCTGGGGCATCAACTCTTTCCAGGGCAAAGGACCTTCCCTCCTGCTGCTGTTGGGCAAGGCCATCTTCGATTACATATGTATCTGGAGCCATGGATTCCTCTAGGTGCAATTCTTGGTTAATGGTCTAGTCTCTGGGAGAACTGAGTGGTCGGTCAGGCCAGCCTATGTTGTTCTTCCAATGGGGTGGCAATCACCCTTTGCTTCTACAGTCCTTCTGCCAGCTCCTCCATCAGGTTCTCTGAGTTCAATCTGATGGTTGATTTCAAGCTTCCACATCTGCATTGGTCAGTTGCTGACCAGATCTCCCCAGAAACCACCACACTTGGTTCTGTCCACAAGTACCTCCTGACCATAGCAACAGTGTTGGGTTTGGTATCTGCAGACATGATGTATCCCCAGGTGGAATCATTCCCTGGTTAGCCCTTCCTTCAGGTTATATTCTGCTTTCTTCCTGTTCTTCCTTTGGACAGGAACGTTTCTGGGTTAAAAAAAAAATTGAGATGGGTAGGTGGCCTCATCCTTTGAACAGAGGCCATATCTATCTACTGGAAGTGGTCTCCACAGATCCACTCTCCCACTTCTCTATGCATTATAGCTAAAGTCAATCCTTTTGGGTCCTGAGAACCTCACATTTCTCTGGTATCTGGGACCCTCCAGTGGCTATCTCCAGTTCTTCATTCCCCCTGCTACCTCTTTTTATTCAATTTCATGACCCTCTGCACCTCTCTCATGCTTCCTCCAGATTCTGAAACTGCCAACCTTACTTCCCCCTTCTCCTTTATCCCTCCCTTGTCTCCCTCTCATTCCATCTACCACAATTGTCCCATTCCCCCTTCAGTACAGGACTGAAGCATTCACCCCCTGGTCTTCCTTTCTTTATGCTCCATATGGTCTATAGGTTGTGTCACAAGCATTGTGAGCTTTGGGGTTAATATCCACTTATTAGTGATTACATACCATGTGTGTTCTTTTGTGTCTGGGTTACCTCACTCAGGGTGATATTTTCTAGTTCCATTCATTTGCCTGTGAATTACATGAAGTCATTGTTTTTAATTGCAGTGTAGTACCCCATTGTGTATATGTACCACATTTTCTATATCCATTCTTCTGTCGAGTTGAGGAACATCTGGGTTATTTCCAGCTTCTGGCTATTATAAATAAGGCTGCTATGAACATAGTGGAGCATGTGTCCTTGTTATATGATGGAACATCTTTTGAGTGTATGCTCAGGAGGGGTATAGCTGGGTCTTCAGGTAGAACTATTCCCAATTTTCTCAGGACCTGCCAGACTGTATTCCAGTAGTTTTACTAGCTTACAGTTCCATCAGCAATGGAGGAGTGCTCCTCTTTCTCCACATCTTTGCCAATAAGTGCTCAGTTTTTTCTTAAAAAAACTTCAACAGTCCCTGATGAAAAAAAATTAATGGTCAGAAGTTATCATTGGCTTTTGAATTTAAAGTTCTTGGATTCAAGAAACTTTAGATATTATCTTTTTCTTTGATTAAAATTGCCTTGTATTACTTGGAATATGAGGATAAAATGGCACCCCTCAAGATAAAATAAGAAATTATCATGGGCACTATCAAGAAAAGCTATACTTTAGTTGACACACAAAGGGGTGCTGAAAATAAAACTTAGTTACCTCAGTGAAAACTTTGATGCTTAATAATTGTTCACGTTGGCAGTGCTGTTTTTAATGTGATGGTTGTATGTCAAGGTACTGAAGAAGCAGGAATCAAATTTTTTGAGGAGATATGATGATAAGTTGTAAAGCCAAAAGCTGAGAATTTGTTCTTTATTCTGAGGTCTACAGGAAAGAAAGTTGAATCCTTACAAAATAGCAGCTGTTTCAATCTTAGAGACATCTATGAGAATTCAATATATATCTAAATAAGAAAGAAAACACAGTTGTTCAAGATATTAAGGTATTCAAAATAGGTAGGAATGAATCATTCAAATTATTTTACTCTGGTTTTTTTTCTTGCTTGTTCAGTGATCTTAATTTTAAATTACTACTTTATAATAGAGCAGAGAAGACACACCTGAAATGTTGGTGGCATCATTCCAGGGGCTGGCACTCCTGGCTGAATACCAACATTCATCTCTCTTTGTTTCCTCACTGTGTATACATGTGATCAGCCACCTTTACTTTTGCTCTCATCCCTACTCATCATGATGATCTGTGCCCTCACATTGAGAACACAGCTGTTCTTTTACTTCCTTAACTTTCTTTTTCCAGGTACTTGTCAAAGAAAAGTAACCAATGAAGAAAATGTGTGTTACAGGATATTCGAACCTGTTTCTAGTTATGGTGTAGATCAGCCCTTAGAACAAACCTTTAATCCCTCTGGTTGGAATACAGACATGTTCTTAGTAATCACTTTTAATCCAAAATTGTGAAGGTAAATTAGTTTGTAGAAGTAAGTACCCATGTTTAAAGTGATGTCTAATTGAGTGGCAGACAAAGTGATGAATCAGAGATAGATTTGACAGAAAAGGATATGCCCAACTCACAAGAAGGGAGAGGGAAGGGAAGCTACTTAAGGAAGAGATAGACAGTACTAAAAGGAGAGAGGAGTTTGATCCAAAACAGCTGAGTGAAACAACCAGCTAGAGCTGAAAAAAACTAAGAATGGGTGAGCTTATTCAGCAGGAAGTCTCAGAAGCAAAAATATTCTAGACCTAGATTAGATTGTATGGAGGCTAGAAGCTTCCAGGACTAGGCCTAGGTTGGCAGATGAAGGCAGTAAGCCTCCTGAACAATAATTCCAACAGGACTATAAAAGTTACTCTTACAAATTGGCATAGAGAAAGTGGGGTCAGTTCTAAGTTATGACTTAGGAAATAGTTTGTGGAAAAAATTAGAATTTTTTGGTTTGTGTGTGTGTGTGTGTGTGTGTGTGTGTGTGTGTGTATCTCTCTGTGTGTGTATGTTACAGAAACTACAGAGTGTAATGAACAGAGCTTATTATGTTACTGTCATGGGAATTCAGAAGACCATAATGCTGAGAGAAATTCAGACACTGGTGGCCCAGCTCATATAGTTTCAGAGGGGAACTGAAAGATCCTGCCTTGAATTTTATTTACCCCCAGAAAATCCTGCTTTAGAAGGCCAAAGCACCACCATTTTGTAACTCTGTAATCCCTATCCTCCCTGACCCCTATTCCAGGAACTAGCTAACCACAAAGGTTATTCCGCATTCTATAGATAGTTGATGTTTGCCCAAACTATTGCGGAATGCAGTTAATCCATCTTGCGGAATGCAGTTACACCCAGTCCTCAGGGATGCATTGCCTCATGATCTAAGTGTAACTTCCCTATCTGAATCCCCCAACCCCTCTCCCTTCTGCAAATTTTTTGGTTTCAAATACTCTTTGTGCCGGACACAAGGGATCGATCTCTGACCCTGCATGGTTACGAGTCAATCCCAGTGCACTGGACCCCCAATAAAGGCCTCATGTGCTTTGCAGCGAGACAGACTTTGGCTGATTCTTTGGGCATCGCTTTATCCCAAGACTTGAGTGCGGGGTTTCCCCATTTTGTGGGGGTCTCCCCATTTCGCGGGTCTTACAGGACCAGGACTCTATCAGGATCTGTGCTTGTGGCCAATTATATTCTGGCAGAGAACTTGACTTCTTTCTGTCCATGTTCTAAGAACTCAATAAAGCTGAATGCAAAAGCAGTGAAGCTATTTATTCATTTATCTATCTATCTACCTATCTATCTATCTATTTGTAAAGGAAATCTCAAGACAAGGTAATGTTCAGTCAGAAGACTCAGGAGTCTTCGGTGGCTATTATCTAAGTATACAAAGATAATAAACAACAACAAACAGGAAAGACAGAAACAATGTTCAAAGAAGCAAAGAATGAAACATGAAAGATTTAAAATTGAATTAATTGATTTAAATTTGAATGCTGTCAAAATAGCTTTTGTTAAAAATAATACCCTCCACAGGCCACAGGTATCAGAGAACCACGTAGGTCAGATGCCCAAGGGCTTCCCCAATCTCTAGCTTCCAACAGACTCAATCCTCAATTGTCTCTCCCCACCTCATCACTCTGTCCCAGCTCCCAAATTCAGCAGATTAACCCTGAACAACCACAGGCCACACCTACTAGAAGACCAGGTATGTTGCCTACATATAGATCTCCTCAGTGCTCTCAGTGCCCTCCCCTAGACTATATACCCAATCCCCCATCCCTTTCTCATCACCCATCCCCATCCCTAACAAACAGAGACTCATTCTGAACCAGAAGTCTCACCTTATCCTAGTCTTACCCTAGGTAGGCAACACACACTCAAGCCTTCTTTTGTCACTGCAACCCCAACAGCATCTCCAATACCCTTTCCTCTCTCCTCATCACCGTGTCCCAGTGCCCAACTCAGGCAGAAATCCCCTTCTAGACCAATAGCCACACTTACCACCATAATTCCAACTCCCAATTTCAATAGAGACTTGCTGCTAGACCACAGGTCACACATGCAGCCAAAACTCCCAGGACACACAGAAGACCAAAGAGGAAATAAACCAAGGAATAAGAGACACCTTCAACAATCACTAACTCAGAAAACATCACCTAGACCTATAATCAACCCAAATCCATATGCCTAGACACCAGCCTAAAAACACAATCAGCAACAGTCAGGGAAATATGTTAATACCAGAGGCCAGATATCATACTATAGCAAGTCCTGAATATTCCAATAGAGCTGAAACACACAAAAAAAGACCACAGAATTACGAGGTTAAGTGCAGCCATGATTATACAGGGAAAAATTAATAATCTCAGACAAGCAAAATCAAAACAGAAACACAAACACACCATAGTAACCATCAACACCACCAGGACTACCATTACCAACAAACAACAAACAATGACAATAATTAATCATTAATATATCTCAATATAAGTAATCTCAATTCCACCCCCAAAAAGACACATACTAATGGAATGGAAAACAGGATCCATCCAATTGCTGCATCCAAGAAACACATCTCAACATCAAGTATAGACATTAACACATAGTAATGGATTGGGAAAAGGTAACCCAAGCAAATGAAACTAAGAAACAAACTCATGTAGCAATCTCACAAAATAGACTGTAAAAAACAAATTAATCAGAAGAGATAGGGAGGAACACTTCATACTCATCAAACAAAAAATCCACCAAGATGACATTTCCATTCTTAACATTTATGCCACAAACACAGAAAAATCACATATAGATATTGACTCTCACAAATTGATAAGGGGAGATTTCAATAACCAACTCTTACCAACAGATAAGACAAAAATAGATTAAAAATAGATAAGATAAAATTCTGGAACTAACAAATGTTATAAACCAAATGTACCTAACAGATATATACAGAAAACTATTTCACCAAACACAATAGAAAATGCCTTCTTCTCAGTACTTCGATATAACAGCACACCTGAACTGACTAGAACAAAAAGGAACAAGCATATCCAAGAGGAATAGAGAGAGATAAAGCTCATGTCCAACACTGCCTGGATAGCTAGAGTATCCCTCTTCCTCCCCTTCCCCTCCCCCCTCCCCCTGCCCTCTCCACTTTCTTTGTCTCCCTGTCCTCCCCTCTCCCTCTCCCTCTCTCTCTCTCCCTCTCTCTCCCTCCCTTCTCTCTCTCTCTCTCTCTCTCTCTCTCTCTCTCTCTCTCACACACACACACACACACACAGTCAGTAAAATTATTCCTAATGATATTTTGCTATATTCATACACTATCCCTAGCTCAAAAGCCATGAGAGTGGCTTCATGGGCTTCATTTGGAAGCTGAACAGAAGTGGTAGGGGGAAATGGGAGGAGGGTATGGGGCATTTCATACTCCAGTATGCTCAGGATTCTTCAGGGAGCCTTCTGTCTGCTTCATATATTGCTATTATTAAAATTGTTAGTGTTGTGCATTATGCTAAAAGTTTTATGAGATCAGAGATAGCTGGTTTAGTGTTATTCCAAATGCTATGTGTATAAGTTCTAAATTAAAATCTGTATCAATTTGCATTACCCTACATATATTACAGAAAAAAGCCAATATGATTATTTAACAGATAAGAGAATTCAGAGTTAAGTAAACCAAGGCTTTTACAATGACTCCACAGAGATAAAAGATCTGATACTGGTCATGATTAGCTTATGGTACAAGGTGGTTATTGCACCTCAGCCAGTTTTTTTCCATCTTCTTCCTTTCAGTTGTTCTGCCATCTTCTTCAATCTGTATTTTCATATAGAGACATACTGTGCAAAGGGTCTAGAACTCTTGTTCTAAACTACCAGGAGCTTTGAGAGTATTCTGTGATGCCTAGTTACATAGTAAAATCAAATGTAAGTCTACTGTAATGCCCTTCACATTCAAGAACATGTTGCTTTTTCATGTTTAACAGACAACTTCTCATAAAATTAACAAAAACTTTCTCAGTGCAAAGAGTAATTATTTTTGATATTTTATAATATCTTATTTTTATAAAGGGATGTCACTAAGGAAAACTAACGTAGCATTTTAGCGATGAGTCTTTACTTCCTTTGTAATATCAGAGTTGTGTTGTATAAGTCTATTTTAAGGTTCTCCTATCCTCTTTGGTGAGTCAGCTAAAACTTTATTTATCATTTAATTGCAAGTGAAGTTTTATTTTGTTACATAAAAATAGCCAAAGCTATGAATTGCTATTTTGTTAGGAAAACAAAAATGTGACAGACATGATGTTAAATCTGATTTTATCTTATAAGCCATTGAAAATAACACCTAAATTCTTTATCTTTCTAATTTTCTTTCTAATTAAGTTTCTCAGCCATGAGATTATGTGCATTAAGTTTACTAATTAACTTCACAGCAAGAGAATCCGTAATCTTAATGATATTTGCTGGTGTTCTATTTGTTCTCCACACTGCTGTTCTAGAATGACCTTATGTTCAATTTCCTCCCACTAAAATTCCACCTCTATATTTGAATTTCCGCTTAAAAAGCAAAGCAGTTCACCTCCCAGGAAGCCATTCAAGCTGCCTTCTGGGGGAGGGGGGCAGCAAGCTGCTTTCCTTAACATTAGTATCCATGCCCTACCCTCAGCAGCTCAAGGTTTTCAATTTGTGATTTATCTCTCCTTTACTAAAATCATTACAGGTTTATTAAGAAAAAAATAATGCCACCCATGTGGAAGAAGTTAAGAGGCCAGGCAACTTTAGAGGTCATCATATCAGCAGGCTCCTAAGAAGTCAAGTTATGGGGACAGCACCTCAATTGTCTCTCAACATTCAGTTGCTTGAACATGATAGTGTGCTCCTGGCATAATCTATCTACCACTAATACAGTGGCAAATACATGACAGTGTGAGAAGAGTAGAAGACCTTCAAAGCTACAAGTCGCAGACCACAAGTGTGGTTTGCTGTGGCCAAAATGACTCCTGAAACCAAATGTGAACTCAGTTTAGACTGCAAATGCTAATACTAAATGATGATGTAGTAAATCAACTGGACAGAGAGATTCCACACAGAACTATCAGGAATGGTGTTATTCAGATCAGAACATCATTTTTTTATGTTTCTAAATTGATGACACAGGAAAATGTGTACATTCTTCAAAGAATTGCTCTCATATTTATAAAGAGAATGGACAAACTTGTCTTATTACTAATTTTAGTTGCCCTACTTTGAGTTTCTGTCCATGTAAGTTGATCTTGGCTATAGGATCCCTTTAAGATGTCTTTATTATGTATTATCTATTAAGAAAAGTATCCACCTCCTTTAGATTTTTCACTTTGGTAGAGTATACGTTTTTAAAACATGTGTTAGAATTCTCTGGATTTCCTCAGTTCTATTTTTATGTCCATCTTTTCATTTCTTATTTTGTTAAATGGATGTCCTCTCTCTGCCTTTTAGTTAATTTGGATAAAAGTTTGTCTACCTCTCCTATTCTCTTGTTGATTTTCTCAAAGAACTGACTTTCTCAGCTCTTTATATTGTTTTCTTTCTTTCTTTTGCTTTTGGTTTTGTTTTTGTTTTTCGTTTTTTTGTTTCCATTTTATTGATTGAAGCCCTTGAGTTTGATTATTTCTTGCAATCAACTTGCTTTGGCTGTGATTTCTTCTTTTTGTTCTAGAGTGCTGTTATGTTGCTAATATGAGAGCTCTCCAATATGTTCAAGTAAGCACTTAGGATTATGAACTTGCCACTTAGAAGCACAGTCATTGTGTTCTATAAATTTTTGTGTATTGTATTTATTAAATACTTTCTCAATTGACCCATTTTTGTTTTATGCAGAAGAGATTTAAAAAGTTTCCAAAGGTTTGCAAGATTTCTGTTGTTTCTTCATAGATCTTGTAAGGAAAATGGAGTAAAACAGTTATGGATAATTGTGGGAGGCTAGAATAATATTTGTTTTATATCCTTGTCTGTGTTCAATTTTGTTGAAAGTTCCATGAGATGCTAAGAGGAAAGTACAGTCTTGGCTAAGCAACCTACTATCCAGGGAGATCTCCATTCTCCTGCATCCCTCCCGCACCTCCATCAGGCTTCAGATTCTGAGTCATACATACAGGCTTCCCTTCCCCTACACATCTTCCCTGATTGCTGAGCTCTCTGGTCCAAGCCAAGTTGTGCAGCCTGCTAGCTCAGGGAGACCTCCATTCTCCCCCATCTCTTCCTCATTTTCATCAGATCTGAGACTCCAGAACACCATACAGGTAAATTTCCCTTCTACCCCCATCTTCTCTGCTCTCTGAGCACTCTGGGACAAATCAAGATTCCCTGAGCAGTTTGCTATCTCAGGGGGAATCTCTATACTACTGGCACTGTTCTATCCATCACCATCAAAATGAGGGATACTGAACCATACAGACCTGAATAGCTGTTAAAGGACACCAGGACCATCCAGGTTCAACCCCTTCCCAATACCTACTACAACAAGAACATCCAGAGATCAAAAACATCCAGATGGCTAAAGGACTTCAAAAGAACATGATCAACAAAAGCCAAGGCAACATGATACCTCCAAAGCATCAGTATATTCTATGTGACACCAGCATACCATATTTGATGCCAGTAAGCCCTGGATATCTTAACTCAAACATAAGGAAATGACCTTAAATCCAATCTTATAAAGATGATAGAGGACTTGAAAGAGGAAATGAATAAATCCCTTAAAGAAATAGCAGAAAAATACAATCAAGCAGAAAAAGGTCTTTAAAAAGGAAACAAATAAATCACTTAATGACATACAGAAAAATAAAATTAAACATCTGAAGGAAATAAATAAAACTCTGTAAGACTTGAAAGTGGTAATAGCCGCATTAAAAAAATACAAACTGAGGAAATCCTAGAGAGGAATGAGTAGAAGTGGAAGAATAAAGAGTGAATCATTCAAAAAAAGAGAAAAGATTAACTAATAATAAAAGCACATATAAAGCAATGTAAAGTGGGCAATAAAATATAAATTTTGTTTGATTGTTTAGTTTGGGACTAGCTCTCTGTACATCAGGCTAGCTTTGAATTGACAAAGATCTGCCTGTTTTTATCTCCTTAGCACTGAGATTAATGGTATGCACTATCATGAGTATCAAAAGCATAAATCTTGGACTTAAGACTCAATCAACAATAGGGAATTTATGTTTGGTGTTAGACTAGGACTCTGTCCGTGCACCTGACCCCAGCTGCCAGCCGTCTGCAGTGACCCAAGGCAAGATCTGCCCCTTTTATAAACTGTTCCCTGAGTCTTAGTTGAGGAAGTGGTATTGAAAATGCAATCATTCTGGAAGTTGTCTCCTATACCAATGCATTCAAGCCTATCCTTCAATATATCTTTTATTAAATTCAGTAAATCAAGTTTTGTATTAATGTCTTTGATCTACTTGGACTTGAGTTTTGTGCATGCTAGTAAAAATAAATCCATTTGCAGTCTTCTATATGCAGTCACCTAAATAGACCAATGTCATTTGTTGAAAGTACTTTCTTCTCTGCATTGTATGTTTTTTGGCTTCTTCTCCTTCTCCTTCTCCTTCTCCTTCTCCTTCTCCTTCTCCTTCTCCTTCTCCTTCTCCTTCTCCTTCTCCTTCTCCTTCTCCTTCTCCTTCTCCTCCTCCTCCTCCTCCTCCTCCTCCTCCTCCTCCTCCTCCTCGTCCTCCTCGTCC
The DNA here is from genome assembly GCA_964023405.1 of Apodemus agrarius. Classification (NCBI taxonomy): domain Eukaryota; kingdom Metazoa; phylum Chordata; class Mammalia; order Rodentia; family Muridae; genus Apodemus; species Apodemus agrarius. The sequence goes on along the minus strand of OZ030009.1, from coordinate 132,053,529 downwards.
TCGTCCTCGTCCTCCTCCTCCTCCTCCTCCTCCTCCTCCTTCTCTTCTTCTTCTTCTTCTTCTTCTTCTTCTTCTTCTTCTTCTTCTTCATCTTTGGTTTGATTACAATGATCAATCTGTCTGTTTATATACCAATACCATGTAGTTTTTATTATTATTGCACTGTAGTACAGATTGAAGTCAGGGATGATGATACCTCCAGAAGTTCTTTTGTTGTACCTGATTGTATTAGCCACTCTCAGTTTTTCATTTTTTCCAAGTGAAGTTGATAATTGTTCTTTCAAGGACTGTAAAGAATTGTGTTGGAATTTTGATGGGAATTACATTGAACTATGATTACTTTGGTAAGATGGATTGAATGAATTAGGTAGTGTTCCTTCTGTTTCTATTTTGTTGGATAGTTTAAGAGGTATTAATATTAGCCCTTCTTTGAAAGTCTGGCAAAATTCTGTGCTAAAACTGTCTGGCCCTTAGCTTTTTTGGGTTGAGAGAATTTTAATGTTGCACAGACAACCTCAGCGACAGCAGCACCAAAGGCCAGGCTCACAGGAGCTTCAAACACCATCCAGTAACAACAAGACCAACTAACTCTAGAGATAAACAGATGGCAAAAGGAAAACATAGAAATGTTACTAACAGAAATCACGGCAATATGGCAGCATCTGAACCCAATTCTCCAACCACAGCAAGTCCTGGATACCTCAAAACACCAGAAAAACAAGATTTGGATTTAAAAGCACTGGTCATGATGCTGCTAGAGGAACACAAAAAAGACATAAACAAATCTCTTAAAGAAATGCAGGGGAACATCAATAGGGTAGAAGGCCTTACAATGGAAACACAAAAATCACTTGAAGAATTCCAGGTGAATATGGGTCAACAGACAGAAGCCAATAAAGAGGAAATGAAAAAAAATCACTTAAATAAATGCAGGAGAAATTGAGTCAACAGGCAGAAGTCATGAAAGAGGAAACACAAAAATCTCATAAATAATTGCAGAAGCCAGGTGGTGGTTGCGCACGCCTGTAATCCCAGCACTTGGGAGGCAGAGGCAGGCGGATTTCTGAGTTCGATGCCAGCCTGGTCTACAGAGTAGGTTCCAGGACAGCCAGGGCTACACAGAGAAATCCTGTCTCGAAAAAAACAAAAAAAAAAAAAAAAAGAATTGCAGAAAAACACAAACAAGTGAAGAAATTGAGCAAAACAATACAGGATCTAAACACAGAGGTAGAAACAACTAAGAAATCAGAAAGGGAGACAACTTAGGAGATAGAAAACCTTGGGAAAAATTCAGGGGTGATAGATGCAAATACCAACAACAGAATACAAGAGATAGAAGTAAGAATCTCAGATGCTAAAGATAGCATAGAAACCATTGACTCCACAGTCAAAGAAAATGCAAAATGCAAAAGGCTTGCAACCCAAAACATCCAGGAAATCCAGGACACAATGAGAAGACCAAACCTAAGGATTATAGATATAGATGAGATTGAAGATCTACAATTTAAAGGGCCAGCAAATATTTTCAACAAAATTATGGAAGAAAACTTCCCTAACCTAAAGAGAGAGATGCCCATGAACATACAAGAAGCATACAGAATTCCAAACAGACTGGACCAGAACAGAAATTCCTCCTGTCACATAATAATCAAAACTCCAAACGTATAAACAAAAAAGAATATTAAAGGCAGTAAGAGAAAAAGGCCAAATAACATATAAAGGAAGACCTATCAGAATCACACCAGACTTCTCACCAGAGACCATGAAAGCTAGAAGATCCTGGGCAGATATCATGCAGACTCTAAGAGAACACAAATGTCAGCCAAGACTACTATACCCAGCAAAACTTTCAATCAACATAGATGGAGAAATCAAAATATTCCATGACAAGAACAAATTTACACAATATCTTTCCACAAACACAGCCCTACAAAGGATAATAAAAGGAAAACTCCAATACAAGGAGGGAAACTACAAGGTGGAAAAAGCAAGATAGTAACCTTCTTCCATCAAATTCAAAAGAAGATTACCACTCAAAAACAAAAATAATATCTAAAATGACAGGAAGAAATAATCACGATTCCTTAATATCTCTTAACATCAATGGACTCAATCCCCCCCAAAAAGACATTGACTAACAGACTGGATATGGAAAAAGGACCCTACATTTTGCTGCATACAGGAAACACCTCAGGGTCAAAGACAAACACTACCTTAGAGTAAAAGGCTGGAAGACAATTTTACAAGCAAATGGTTTCAGGAAATGAGCTGGAATAGCAATTCTAATATCAGATAAAATTAACTTTCAACCTAAAGTCATCAAAAGAGACACAGAAAGACACTTCTTGCTGGTGAAAGGAAAAATCCACCAAGAAGAACTCACAATTCTGAACATCTATGCTCCAAATACAAGGGCACCCTCATTTGTAAAAGAAACTTTACTAAAGCTCAAAGCACACATTGGAACTAACACAATAATTGTGGGGAACCTCAACACTCCACTATCCTCAATGGACTGATCAGGAAAACAGAAACTAAACAGAGACACAGGGAAACTTATTGAAGCTTTGGACCAATTGGATTTAACAGATATATGTATAGAATATTTCATCCTAAGGTAAAAGAATATACCTTTTTCTCAGCGCCTCATGGTACCTTCTCCAAAATTGACCATATAATTGGTAACAAGACAGACCTCAACAAATATAAGAAGAACGAACTAATCCCATGCCTATCAGATCACCATGGACTAAGAGTGGTCTTCAATAGCAACAAAAACAACAGAAAGTCCACATACACATGGAGACTGACAATATTCTACTCAATGATACCTTAGTCAAGGAAGAAATAAAGAAAGAAATCAAAGACTTTTTAGAATTTAATGAAAATGAAGGCACAACATACCCAAATCTAGGGACACAATGAAAGCAGTGCTGAGAGGAAACCTCATAGTCCTGAGTGCCTCCAAAAGGAAACACGAGAGAACATATACTAGCAACTTAACGGCACCTCTGAAAGCCCTGGAAAAAATGAAGCTATATTACCCAGGAGGAGTAGAAGACAGGAAATCATCAAACGCAGGGCTGAAATCAATCAAGTTGAAACAAATAGAACCATACAAAGAATCAACAAAACCAGGAGCTGCTTCTTTGAGAAAGTCAACAAGATAGATAAACCCTTAGCCAGACTAACCAAAGGGCAGAGACCGTATCCAAATTAACAAAATTAGAAATGAAAAGGGAGATATAACAACAGAAACAGGAAATTAAAAAATTTATCAGATCCTACTAAAAAAGCCTATACTCAAAACAACTGGAGAATCTGGAGGAAATGGACAATTTCCTAGACAGATACCAAATACCAAAATTAAACCAGGATCAAATAGAGCATCTAAACAGCCCCATTACACCCCTCCAAAAAATAGAAGGGGTCATAGAAAGTCTTCCAACCAAAAAAAGCACAGGACCAGATGGTTTTAGTGCAGAATTCTATCAGACCTTCAAAGAAGACCTAATACCAATACTCTTCAAACTATTCCACAAAATAGAAACAGAAGGAACACCATGCAACCTATGAAGCCACAATTACTCTGATACCAAAACCACACAAAGATCCAACTAAGAAAGAGAACTTCAGATCAATTTCCCTTATGAACATCGATGCAAAAATACTCAATAATATTCTTGCCAACTGAATCCAGGAACACATCAAAATGATCATTGACCATGGTTAAGTAGGCTTCATCCCAGGGTTGCAGGGATGGTTCAATATATGGAAATCCATCAATGTAATCCACTAAATAAACAAACTCAAAGAAAAAAACCACATGGTCATCTCATTGGATGTTGAAAAAGCATTTGACAAAATTCCTCATGCTTTCATGCTAAAAGTCTTGGAAAGAACAGGAATTCAAGGCCCATACCTAAACATAGTAAAAGCAATTTACAGCAGACCTGTAGCCAACATCAAAGTAAACAGAGAGAAACTGGAAGCAATCCCACTAAAATCAGGGACTAGACAAGGCTGCCCCCTCCCACCATATCTTTTAAATATAGTACATGAAGTTCTAGCTAGAGCAATTCGACAACATAAGGAAGTCAAAGGGATAGAAATTGGAAAGGAAGAAGTCAAACTATCACTATTCGCAGATGATATGATAGTATACTTAAGTGACCCAAAAAACTCCACCAAAGAACTCCTCCAGCTGATAAACAACTTCTGCAAAGTGGCTGGTTACAAAATAAACTCAAGCAAATCAGTAGCCTTCCTATTCTCAAAGAATAAGCAGGCTGCAAAATAAATTAGGGAAATGACACCCTTCACAATAGCCACAAACAATATAAAGTATATTGGTGTGACTCTAACCAAACAAGTGAAAGATTTATATGACAAGAACTTCAGGTCTGTGAACAAGGAAAACAGCAGAACCTGCAGAGAGCAGAAGGAGCAGGCAGACTTTCCCTGGGACCAAACAGGTCCTTTCTTACTAACAAGGCAGGTTTAGTATTATTAAAAGGAACAAAGCTTTTTTCTTTTTTTTTTTTTTATCATTTTTTTTTTATTTTCTATATTCTTTGTTTACATTCCAAAGGCATTCCCCTTTCCCAGGTACCCCCCACCATATGTCCCATAATTCCTCTCCCCCCCCATGCTATTCCCCACTCTTTCCCCCCCCCACGATTTCTCTGTTCTGGGTCTACAATACTGGATCCAATCTTTACAGGCCCAGGGTTCTCTCCTTTTTTTCTTCTTGAGAGTCATTTGACTTGCTAATTGTGCCTTGAATATTTAGGGCTTCTGGGCTCATTAATATCCACTTATCAGTGATTGCATTTCGTGTGTATTCTTTTGTGATTGGGTTAGCTCACTTAGGATGATAGTTTCCAGATCTAACCATTTACCTACAAATTGCATGAATTCATTATTTTTAATTGCTGAGAAGTACTCCATTGTATAAATATACCACATTTTCTGTATCCATTCCTCCTTTGAGGGATATCTGGGCTCCTTCCAATTTCTGGCTATTATAAACAAGGCTGCTATAAACATAGTGGAGCATGTGTCTTTGTTGTATGCAGGGGAATCCTCTGGGTATATGCCCAGGAGTGGTATGCCAGGGTCCTCTGGGAGTGGCATGCCCAATTTTCTGAGGAACCGCCACACTGATTTCCAGAGTGGTTTTACCATTTTGCAATCCCACCAACAGTGGAGGAGTGTTCCTCTTTCTCCACATCCTGGCCAGCACTTGTTGTCTTTCGAGTTTTTAATCTTAGCCATTCTGACTGGAGTGAGGTGGAATCTCAGGGTTGTTTTGATTTGCATTTCCCTGATGACTAATGATGTTGAACATCTCTTAAGGTGTTTCTCGGCCATCCGAATTTCTTCTGGTGAAAATTCTTTGTTTAGCTCTGTGCCCCATTTTTTGATAGGGTTATTTGGTTCTTTGGGGTCTAACTTCTTGAGTTCTTTGTATATATTGGATATTAGCCCTCTGTCGGATGTGGGGTTGGTGAAGATCATTTCCCACGTTGTTGGTTGCCGTTTTGTCTTTCTGACAGTGTCCTTTGCCTTACAGAAACTTTGTAATTTTATGAGGTCCCATTTGTCCATTCTTGATCTTAGAGCATAAGCTATTGGTGTTCTGTTCAGGAACTTTACCCCTGTGCCCATGTCCTCCAGGGTCTTCCCAAGTTTCTTTTCTAATAGTTTCAGTGTGTCTGGTTTTATGTGGAGGTCCTTGATCCATTTGGAGTTGATCTTAGTACAAGGAGATAAGAGTGGGTCAATTCGCATTCTTCTGCATGTTGACCTCCAGTTGAACCAGCACCATTTGTTGAAAAGGCTATCTTTTTTCCACCGGATGGTTGTGGCTCCTTTATCAAAGATCAAGTGACCATAAGTCTGTGGGTTAATTTCTGGGTCTTCAATCCTATTCCATTGATCTACCTGCCTGTTGCTGTACCAATACCATGCAGTTTTTAACACAATTGCTCTGTAGTACTGCTTGAGGTCAAGGATATTGATTCCCCCAGAAGTCCTTTTATTGTTGAGAATAGTTTTAGCTATCCTAGGTTTTTTGTTGCTCCAGATGAATTTGAGAATTGCTCTTTCTAGATCTATGAAGAATTGATTTGGGATTTTGATGGGGATTGCATTGAATCTGTAGATTGCTTTTGGCAAGATGGCCATTTTTACTATATTGATCCTGCCAATCCAGGAGCAAGAAATATTTTTCCATCTCCTGAGGTCTTCTTCGATTTCTTTCTTCAGGGACTTGAAGTTCCTGTCATACAGATCTTTCACTTGTTTGGTTAGAGTTACGCCAAGGTACTTTATGTTGTTTGTGGCTATTGTGAAGGGTGTTATTTCCCTAATTTCTTTCTCAGCCTGCTTGTCCTTTGAGTACAAGAAGGCCACTGACTTGCTTGAGTTAATTTTATAACCTGCCACTTTGCTGAAGTTGTTTATCAGCTGTAGAAGTTCTCTGGTGGAGTTTTTTGGGTCGCTTAGGTAAACTATCATATCGTCTGCAAATAATGATAGTTTGACTTCTTCCTTTCCAATTTGTATCCCTTTGACTTCCTTATGTTGTCTGATTGCTCTTGCTAGAACTTCAAGTACTATATTGAAAAGATATGGAGAGAGAGGACAGCCTTGTCTAGTCCCTGATTTTAGTGGGATTGCTTCAAGTTTCTCTCCATTTATTTTGATGTTGGCTACTGGTTTGCTGTAGATTGCTTTTACTATGTTTAGGTATGGGCCTTGAATTCCTGCTCTTTCCAAGACTTTTAGCATGAAAGGATGCTGAATTTTGTCAAATGCTTTTTCAGCATCTAATGAGATGACCATGTGGTTTTTTTCTTTTAGTTTGTTTATGTAGTGGATTACATTGATGGATTTCCGTATATTGAACCATCCCTGCATTCCTGGAATGAAGCCTACTTGATCATGGTGAATGATCGTTTTGATATGCTCTTGGATTCGGTTGGCAAGAATTTTATTTAGTATTTTTGCATCTATATTCATAAGAGAAATTGGCCTGTAGTTCTCTTTCTTTGTTGGATCTTTTTGTGGTTTAGGTATCAGCGTAATTGTGGTTTCGAAGAATGAGTTGGGCAGTGTCCCTTCTGTCTCTATTTTGTGGAATAGTTTGAAGAGTACTGGTGTTAAGTCTTCTTTGAAGGTCTGGTAGAATTCTGCACTAAAACCATCTGGTCCCGTACTTTTTTTGGTTGGGAGGCTTTCTATAACCCCTTCTATTTCTTTAAGGGTTATGGGACTGTTTAGCTGGTCTACTTGATGCTGATTTAATTTTGGTATTTGGTATCTGTCTAGGAAATTGTCCATTTCCTCCAGATTCTCCAGTTGTTTTGAGTATAGGCCTTTGTAGTAGGATCTGATGATCTTTTGAATTTCCTCTGTTTCTGTTGTTATATCCCCCTTTTCATTTTTAATTTTGTTAATTTGGATACTATCTCTGTGCCCTTTGGTTAGTCTAGCTAAGGGTTTATCTATCTTGTTGATTTTCTCGAAGAACCAGCTCTTGGTTTTGTTGATTCTTTGTATGGTTCTCTTTGTTTCTGCTTGATTGATTTCAGCCCTTAGTTTGATGATTTCCTCTCTTCTACTCCTCCTGGGTGAGTTAGCTTCTTTTTGTTCCAGCGCCTTCAGGTGTGCTGTTAAGTTGCTAGTGTATGCTCTTTCCAGTTTCTTTTTGGAGGCACTCAGGGCTATGAGTTTTCCTCTTAGCACTGCTTTCATTGTATCCCAGAGATTTGGGTAGGTCGTACCTTCATTTTCATTGAAGTCTAAAAAGTCTTTGATTTCTTTCTTTATTTCTTCCTTGACCAGGGTGTCATTGAGTAGAGTATTGTTCAGTTTCCATGTGTATGTGGGCTTTCTGTAGTTCTTCTTGCTATTGAAGACCACTTTTACTCCATAGTGATCCGATAGGAGACATGGGATTAGTTCGGTCTTCTTGTATTTGTTGAGGTCTGTCTTGTGACCAATTATATGATCAATTTTTGAGAAGGTACCGTGTGGTGCTGAGAAAAAGGTATACTCTTTTGTTTTAGGATGGAATGTTCTATATATATCTGTTAAATCCAATTGGTCCATAGCTTCAATTAGTTTCACTGTGTCCCTGTTTAGTTTCTGCTTTCCTGATCGGTCCATTGAGGAGAGTGGAGTGTTGAAGTCACCTACAATCATTGTGTTAGGTGCGATGTGTGCTTTAAGCTTTAGTAAAGTTTCTTTTACGAATGAGGGTGCCCTTGCATTTGGTGCATAGATGTTCAGTATTGAGAATTCTTCTTGGTGGATTTTCCCTTTGACAAGCAGGAAGTGACCTTCTGTGTCTCTTTTGATGACTTTAGGTTGAAAGTCGATTTTATCTGATATTAGAATGGCTACTCCAGCTTGTTTCCTGGGACCATTTGCTTGTAGAACTGTCTTCCAGCCTTTTACTCTAAGGTGGTGTTTGTCTTTGACACTGAGATGTGTTTCCTGTATGCAGCAAAATGTAGGGTCCTGTTTCCGTATCCAGTCTGTTAGTCTGTGTCTTTTGATTGGGGAATTGAGCCCATTGATATTAAGAGATATTAAGGAATAGTAATTATTACTTCCTGACATTTTGGGAATTGTTATTATTATTTGTATTTGAGTGGTTCTCTTCTTTTGGGTTGGATGAGATGGGGTTTCTATCTTGTTTCTTCTGGGGTGTTGTTTCCCCCCTTGTGTTGGTATTTTTCCCCTATTATCCTTTGTAGGGCTGGGTTTGTAGATAAGTATCTTGCAAATTTGGTTTTGTCGTGGAATATCTTGGTTTCCCCATCTATGGCAATTGAGAGTTTCGCTGGGTATAGTAGTCTTGGCTGAAGTTTGTGTTCTCTTAGGGTCTGCATAAGGTCTGCCCAGGATCTTCTAGCTTTCATGGTCTCAGGTGAGAAGTCTGGTGTAATTCTGATAGGTCTTCCTTTGTATGTTACTTGTCCTTTTTCTCTTACTGCTTTTAATATTCTTTCTTTGTTTAGTACATTTGGGGTTTTGACTATTATGTGACGGGAAGTATTTCTGTTCTGGTCCAGTCTATTTGGGGTTCTATAGGCTTCTTGTATATTCATGGGCATCTCTTTCTTTAGGTTGGGGAAATTTTCTTCCATAATTTTGTAGAAGATATTTGCTGGCCCTTTAAGTTGTAGATCTTCATTCTCATCTATCCCTATAATCCTTAGGTTTGGTCTTCTCATTGTGTCCTGGATTTCCTGAATGTTTTGGGTTACCAGCTTTTTGCATTTTGCATTTTCTTTAATTGTTGAATCCATGGTTCCTATGGTATCTTCAGCATCTGAGATTCTGTCTTCTATCTCTTGTATTCTATTGTTGATATTTGCATCTATGACTCCTGATTTCTTCCCAAGGTTTTCTATCTCCAACATTGTCTCCCTTTGCGATTGCTTAGTTGTTTCTACTTCTGTTTTTAGATTTTGTATGGTTTTGCTCAGATCTTTCAGTTGCTTGTTTGTGTTTTCCTGTAATTCTTTAAGGGATTTTTGTGTTTCCTCCTTTATGACTTCTACTCGTTGACCCATGTTCTCTTGTATTTCTTTGGGTGATTTTTGTTTCTCCCCCGTATTGGGATTCACTTTTTGCTCTATATTCTCCTGGATTTCTTTAAGTGATTTTTGTGTCTGCCTTGTATGGGCTTCTAGTTTTTGATCTATTTTCTCCTCTATTACTTTAAGAAATTTATCTAAGTGATCCTCAATCTGCATCTTTACCAGTGATTTTAGATCTGAGTCTTGTTTTTCTGGCGTGTTGAGATATCTGGGATTTAATTGTGTTTGTCTTGCAATGGCTTCTAGCTTTTGATCTATTTTCTCATGTATTACTTTAAGAGATTTATCTAAGTGTTCCTCTATCAGCATCCTGACCAGTGATTTTAGATCTGAGTCTTGTTTTTCTGGTGTTTCAGGGTATCCAATATTTATTGCTGTTGGGGAACTGGGTTCGGATGCCGCCATATTGCCTTGATTTTTGTTAGTAGCGATCTTACGTTTGCCTTTTGCCATCTGGTTAACTCTGGTGTTAGTTGGTCCTGTAGATACTAGCTGGTGCTTGACCCTCCTGTGGGGTTGTAAGGCTATTTCCCAGTGACTGGGATACCTGAATCACTGTCCTGCGGGGGTCTTGCTCACAGATTGCTGACGGGTGGCCTGAGTCCCCCGAGGTCTTAACCTCAGGATATCCCAGGTATTTGGTTCCACCTGTTGGGCGGCTGCTCTGCACTGCTCCTGCTCAGGGTTCGCTGTCTGATATCCTGTTTCCCCAGGGGTCTTAAAGATGGGATATCTCAGTTATCTGGTTCCGCCTGCTGGTCCCAAGCTGCTGGGAAGCTGGCTGGGTCCGGTTTCCAGCTTCCCTGCCACTGGCTGGATGGGAGGCTGGTTCGGCCTCCGGCTGGGTCTGGGTACCTGGCACACTGGCTGACTCTGGCTTCCTCACCACCAGCTGGACGGGAAGCTGCAGGCAATATGGCAGCTGCCTGCAGGGAGCTCGGGGTCCGCCCCGCGCGCGAGTTCAGAGTGCACCCGCTATTTTGTGCCCAATTCCCACTCCAGGCCTGAGTCCCCGAAGGTCTTAAGCTCGGGCTGTCTCGGGTACCTGGTTCTGCCGCCGCCGCCGGATGGTTCTGAGCACCTGGCACGCTGGGTGACCCTCCGGCTTCCCCACCACCAGCTGGGCGGGAAGCTGCAGGCAATATGGCAGCTGCCTGCAGGGAGCTCGGGGTCCGCCGCGCGAGTGCAGAGTGCACCCGCTATTCTGTGCCCAACTCCCAATCCAGGCCTGAGTCCCCGAAGGTCTTAAGCTTGGGCTGTCTCGGGTACCTGGTTCTGCCGCCGCCGCCGGATGGTTTTGAGCACCTGGCACGCTGGGTGACCCTTCGGCTTCCCCACCGCCAGCTGGGCGGGAAGCTGCAGGCAATATGGCAGCTGCCTGCAGGGAGGTCGGGGTCCGCCCCGCGCGCGAGTGCAGAGTGCACCCGCTATTCTGTGCCCAATTCCCACTCCAGGCCTGAGTCCCCGAAGGTCTTAAGCTTGGGCTGTCTCGGGTACCTGGTTCTGCCGCTGCCGCCGGATGGTTCTGAGCACCTGGCACGCTGGGTGACCCTCCGGCTTCCCCACCACCAGCTGGGCGGGAAGCTGCAGCACAAAGCTTTTTTCTTACAATGGGTTTAATTCATTTAGTATTAAAAGGGTGGGTGTGGTGGCGCATGCCTGTAATCCCAGCACTTGGGAGGCAGAGGCAGGCGGATTTCTGAGTTCGAGGCTAGCCTGATCTACAGAGTGAGTTCCAGGACAGCCAGGACTACACAGAGAAACCCTTTCTCAAAAAACAAACAAAAAAAAAAAAAAAAAAAACATAAACAAAAAAAAGGGTCGAAGCTTTTTCTATCTCTATGCAATAAAGATTGGAGTTCATTTTTCATCCAGATTGAGTCATTTCTTTCTGCACCGGTTCTTGGTCTTTTGCTTCACATGCATGTGTGTGTGTGTGTGTGTGTGTGTGTGTGTGTAAGTATGTAATTGTGAGAACGTATGTGTGTAAGAATGTAATTGTGAGAATGTATGCAACTTGGGCCCAACTGATTTGAATGGAAATGTATAAATGCACACACATGAATCTGTATATGAACTTATGTGAGTTTATGCATATTTGTTTATGTGAAAGTTTTTCTTTCTGTGAGTGTTATTCTCTTCTCCTTAAAAAATAGCAGTTGATTGCTGCAAACTTCAGCCTGATAAGCAAGAGGCACCTAGACAAAATGGGAAAGGCTCTAGCAATTAATCCTTTACTTAATCTGCTGTTTTAGGATGAGGTGCTAAGTGCGAGAGACTCCAGTTTCTGCCCTCAGAGGAACACAGAAAGCAGGTCAGCTACTGTAGTATAGTAACTTAGACAGAGATAAGTAAACTTTTTATTATACAGCAACCCTAAATTCTTGTAAGACAAAGTTTTACCCTCCACCAATGCTTTCCCCCCTCCACTGCCTCAAGAAGAACTAACAAGAGGCTAGCCTCAGGCAAAAATCTGTTATTTGTATCTGGGAGCTGCACAGATGGAGCTATGTAAAGTTTCCTTCTTTTCACTGAGCCACTCTTTTTCACATTTTTCGTGTGCGTGTGCATGTGCGTGTGCGTGTGCGCGCGTGTGTGTGTGTGTGTGTGTGATTTTATTTGTTTTTATTTTATTTTTTACATTTTATATCATCCCCCTTCCTTGTTTCCCCTCCACAAACTTCCATCCGATCCACCTCCCCTGTGCTTCTATGAAGGAGCTCCCCCACCTACCCACCCACTTCTGCATCACCACCCAAACAATACCCTACACTGGGGCACAGAGATGTCCCATAACCAAGGACCTCTCCTCCCATTGATGCCTGACAAAGCCCTTCTCTGCTACATATACAACTGAAGCCATGGTTTAGTTGATGAGTTTTGTTGGTGGTTTAGACTTTGGGAGCTCTGGGGGTGTGGGGGTCTGGTTGGTTGATATTGTTGTTCTTCCTATGGGGTTGCAAACACCTTCAGCTCCTTCAGTCCTTCCCCTGGCTACTCTATTGGGATCCCGATGCTCAGTCTGATGTTTGGCTCCAAGCATCTAGATTATGTGGATTTATGACAGCCTTCATAATTTTCTAGCTTCTTCAGGTGAAAATTCTTTGCTGATCTCTGTACCACATTTTTAATAGGGTTATTTGGTTCTCTAGATTTTAACTTCTTGAGTTCTTTGTATATATTATATATTAGCCTTCTGTCAGATGTAGGGTTGGTGAAGATCTTTTCCCAACTTGTTGGTTGCCGTTTTGTCCTTTGACAGTGTCCTTTGCCTTACAGAAACTTTGTAATTTTATGAGGCCCCATTTGTCAATTTCGAATGGCTGAAAATCACCTTAAGAAGTGTTCAACATCATTAGTCATTAGGGAAATGCAAATCAAAACAACCCTGAGATTTCACCTCACACCAGTCAGAATATCTAAGATTAAAAACTCAGGAGACAGCAGGTATTGGCAAGTGTGTGGAGAAAGAGGAACACTCCTCCACTGTTGGTGGGATTGCAAGATGGCACAACCACTCTGGAAATCAGTCTGGCGGTCCCTCAGAAAATTGGTCATGAAAGTTCCGGAAGACCATGCTATACCACTCCTGGGCATATTCCCAGAGGATTCCCTGGCATGCAATAAGGATACATGCTCCATTATGTTCATAACAGCCTTATTTATAATAGCCAGAAGTTGGAAAGAACCAAGATGTCCCTCAATGGAGGAATGGATACAGAAAATGTGGTATATTTACACAATGGAAAAGTACAGTCTATTCTTTCTTATGCTTACTTTCCCTATGCACGTGAAGACAGCATCTAATCTGAAATCTCTTGTGGTTTATAATGAAAATGTCCTCCAAAGGCTTATATGTTTGAGTACTTGGACCTGATTTTAGAGAATTGTTTGGGAAGGATTAGGAGGTATGACCTTGTTGGAAGATTGGAAGACTTTGAGGTCAAAGACTCATGCCATTCTTCATTCTCTCTGTCTCTCTCTGTCTCTCTCTGTCTCTCTCTGTCTCTGTCTCTCTGTCTCTCTCTCTGTCTCTCTCTCTGTCTCTCTGTCTCTCTCTCTGTCTCTCTCTCTCTGTCTCTCTCTCGGTGTGTGTGTGTGTGTGTGTGTGTGTGTGTGTGTGTTACTTTCAGATAAAGGTATGGACTCTCAGGAATTCCTGCCATTATCTCTCTAACTCTCTAAAACCAGAAGGCCAATTAAACACTGTCTTTATGAACTACCTAGGTCAGGTGTTGTATCATAGAAAAAAGAAAAGAAAAACAAAAAAACCCTAAAATACCAAGCTACTCAAATGTATTCCAAAGTTTTAATTTTATGACAATTTAAGAGTATTTCTCACAATTCCTAATTGTGTTATTCCTTATGTGAGTGCATTGTGCTATTAACAAGTAAGCTGGATGTTTTTTCTTCAGTGATTAAGAAATTCAGCTACATATTTTGTCAACTCATTGCCACTCCCAAATGCCTACTTCATACTTACATACAAAGGTTAAAGTCAATATCACCTTTCTAACTCCCAATGCTGCCATAACTTTTATAATTTCAAAAATTCTTCTTCTATAAATGGCTTTAAATCAATTTCTTGAGATGTTATGCTTGAAGTACCAGGAACCAGATCATCACAAATATCGCATTCCAAAGTTTTGCTTGATGGCTACTCATCTAGAAGGAAATCATCCATTCAAAATGGCAAAAGATGATCCATCAGGTCTGTCTGCACCCAGAGTTGATTTTGTGCCACAGTGCCCAGAGTTGATCCAGAGTCACAGTGCTTCAAACCCGGGAGAGACCTGGACTCTCAAGAGTGCTGACACACCTGTGAACACAGGTAAGACCAACACATAGACAGACTAACAGACTGGACACATAAACAGGACTTGGCATTTTGATGCATACCAGAAACACACCTCATTGTCAAAGATAGTTACTACCTCAGAATTTATCATTGTCAAGGATAGTTACTACCTCAGAATGGTCCTGAGAAGCAAGCTGGAATAGAAATTCTAATATATATATAAATATTTAACCAAAAGTTACCAAAAATGATAAGGAAGAAAACTTCATACTCAGCAAGGAAAGCATCTACCAAGAAGAACTCTCAATTCTTAACATCTATGCTTCAAATGCAAGGGCACCCACATTAATAAAAAAAAAAAAACTTTTCTAAATCTATAAGTACATATTGCACCTCACAGAATAATAGTGGGGAATTTCAACACCCCACTCTCATCAGTGGACAGATCAAGGAAAAACAAAGTAAACAGAGACAAAGTGAAACTAACAGAAGTTATAGATCAAATGGATTTAGCAGATAGCTATAGAACATTTCATTCTAAAACCAAAGAGTATATCTTCTTCTTCTTAGCACCTCATGGTACCTTTTTCAAAATTGACCATATAATTGGTCACAAAACAGACCTCAACAGATGCAAGAAGATTGAAACAAACCCATGCCTCCTATCAGATCACAATGGACTAAGGCTGGTCTTCAATAGCAACAAAAGCAATAGAAGCCTACACATACATGGAAGCTGAACAAAGCTCTACTCAATGATAACTTAGTAGGAAGAAATAAAGAAAGAAATTAAAGACTTTTAAAAATTTAATGAAAATGAAGGCACAACATACCCAAGTTTATGGGACAGAATAAAAGCAGTGCTAAGAGGGAAACTCATAGCTCTGAGTGCCGCCAAAAAGAAACTAGAGAAAGCTTACACTAATAGTTTGACACCAAATCTGAAAGCTCTAGAACAGAAAGAAGCAAATACACCCAAGAGGAGTAGATGGCAGGAAATAATCAAACTCATGGCTGAAATCAACCAAGTAGAAACAAAGAGAACTATTAAAAAAATCAACAAAACCAGGAGGTAGTTCTTTGATAAAATCAACAAGACAGATTAAACCCTTAGCCAGACTAGTCAGAGGGCACAGAGACGGTATCCAAATTAACAAAATCAGAAACAAAAAGGAAGATATAATAACAGAAACTGAGGAAATTAAAAAAAAAAAAACATGAGCTCCTACTACAAAAGCCTATATCCAACAACTGGAAAATCTGGATGAAATAGACAATTTTCTAGATAGATACCAAATACTAAAGTTAAATCAGTATCAGATAAAACATCTAAACAGTCCCATAACCCCTAAAAAATTAGATACAGTCATTAATAGTCTCCCAACCAGAAAAAAAGAAAGAAAAAAGAAAAAGAAAGAAGACCTAATACCAATACTCTTTAAACTATTCCATAAAATAGAAACAGAAGAAACACTACACAATCTGTTCTATGAAGCCACAGTTACCTAGATACCAAAATCTCACAAAGACTCAATAAGGAGATCTTCAAACCAATTATTGTGAATATTGATGCAAAAATATTCACTAAAATTCTTGTCAACTGAATCCAAGACCACATTGAAAAGATCATTCACCACGATCAAGTAGGCTTCATCCCAGGAATGCAAAGAAAGTTCAACATACAGAAATCCATCAATGTAATCCACTATATAAACAAACTACAAGAAAAAGACCACATGATCATTTTATTAGAAACTGAAAACATTTGACAAAATTCAGCATACTTTCAGGTTAAACGTCTTGGAAAGATCTGAAATTCAAGGCCCATACCTAAACATATTAAAAGCAATATACAGCAATGATTTGCCAACATCAAACTAAAGAGAGAGAAACTAGAAGCAATCCCACTAAAATCAGGGACTAGACAAGGCTGCTGACCCTCTCCCAATCTATTCATAATAGTACTTGAAGTTCTAGCTGGAACATTTAGAAACAAAAGGAGGTCAAAGGGATACAAATTAGAAAGGAAGAAGTCAAAGATGATATGAAAATATGCTTAATTGATCCCAAATTTTCCACCAGACAACTCTTAGAGCTGATAAAAATCTTCAACAAAGTGGCCATATAAAATTAACTCAAACAAATCAGTAGCCTTATTCTGCTCAAAGGATAAACAAGGTGAGAAAGAAATTAGGGAAATGACTTCTTTGACAATAGTCACAAACAATATAAAATACCTTGGCTTGAATCTAACTAAACAAGTAAAAGATCTGTATAACAAGAACTTCAAGTCTCTGAAGAAAAAAGTTGAAGAAGACCTCAAAAGATGGAACAATCTCCCATGCTCATGGAATGGCAAGATTAATATAGTAAAAAGGCCCATCTTGCTGAAAGCAATCTAAAGATTCAATAAAATCTCCATCAAAATTCCAACTCAAACCTTCATAGACTTAGAGCAATTGTTAAATTCACGTGGAATATTAAGAAACCTAGGATAGTGAAAATTATTTTCAACAATTAAAGAATTTATTGGGGAATCTTCATCCCTGACATGTAAGCTATACTACAGAGCAACCATGATAAAAAAAAATAGAACAAAACAAACAAAAAAAACCTGCACGGTATTGGTACAGTGAAAGGCAGATAGATCAGTGGAATAGAATGGAAGACCCAGAAATGAGCCCACACACCTGAGGCACTTGAGCTTTAACAAAGAATCTAAAATCATCCAGTAGAAAAAACCCCAGAAGTTTCAACAAATGGGGCTGATTTCGAATTGATCCATGGTTATCTTTCTGTATAAAGCTCAAGTGGATCAAAGACCTCCACAAAAAAACAGAAACATTGAGTCTAATAGAAGAGAAAGTGGGGGAAAGCCTTGAACATGTGGGGACATGGGAAAATTTCCTCAAGGAAACACCAATGGCTTATGCTCTATGATCAAGAATTGAAAAATGGGACCACCTAAAATTGCAAAGCTTCTGTAAGGCAAAGGACACTGTCAATAGGACAAAATAGAAACCAACAGATTGGAAAAAGATCTTTACCAATCCTATATTGGATAAACAGCTAATATCCAAAATATATGCAAAGAGCTCAACAAGTTAGACACTAGAGAACCAAATAACCCTATTAAAATGGAAAACAGTCAAGGGACTCAATTCCCCAATAAAAAGACATAGACTAACATACAGGATACATAAACTGGACCCTACATTTTGCTGCATACAGGAAACATACCTCAGTGTCAAAGACAAACACTACCTCAGAGTTAAAGGCTGGAAAACAATTTTACAAGCAAATGGTCTCAGGAAACAAGCCAGAGTAGGCATTCTAATATCAGAAAAAACTGACTTTCAGCATAAAGTCATCAAAAGAGACACAGAAGGACACTTCTTGTTGATCAAAGGAAAAATTCACCAAGAAGAACTTTCAATTCTGAACATCTATGCTCCAAATGCAAGGGCACCCTCATTTGTAAAAAAAACTTTACTAAAGTTCAAAGCACACAATGCACCTAACACAATAATTGGGGGTGACTTCAGCACTCCAATCTCCTCAAAGGACTGATCAGGAAAACAGAAACTATACTGGGACACAGTGCAACTAATTGAAGCTTTGGACCAATTGGGGTTAACAGATATACCTATAGAATATTTCATCCTAAAGCAAAAGAAAATACCTTTTTCTCAGCACCTCGTGGTACCTTCTCCAAAATCGACCATATAATTGGTAACAAGACAGACCTCAACAGATATAAGAAGATCGAACTAATCCCAGGCCTCCTATCAGACCACTATGGAGTAAGAGTGGTCTTCAATAGCAACAAAACAACAGAAAGCCCACATACACATGGAAGCTGAACAATACTCTACTCAATGACACCGTGGTCAAGGAAGAACTAAAGAAATCAATAACTTTTTAGAATTTAATGAAAATGAAGGCACAACATACCCAAATTTATGGGATACAATGAAAGCAGTGCGAAGAGAAAACTCATAGCCCTGAGTGTCTCCAAAAAGAAACTGGACAGCATACACTAGCAGCTTAATGACACAACTGAAGACCATGGAACAAAAAGAAGCTAATTCACCAAAGAGGAGAATACATAAAATCATCAAACATAGGGCTGAAATCAATCAAGTAGAAACAGAGACCCATACAAAGAATCAACAAAACCAGGAGCTAGTTCTTTGAGAAAATCAACAAGATAGAAAAACCCTGACCCAGACTAACAAGAGGGCACAGAGAAAATATCATAATTAACAAAATTAGAAATGAAAAAGAAAGATATAACAACAGAAACTGAGGAAATTTAAAAAAAAATCATCAGATCCTACTACAAAAGCCTATACTCAACACAACTGAAAAATCTGGAGGAAATGAACAATTTCCTAGAGATACCAAATACCAAAATTAAATCAGGATCAAATAGGTCATCTAAACAGTCCCATAACCCCTAAAGAAATAGAAGTGGTCATTGAAAGTCTTCCAACAAACAAAAACAAAACAAAACAAAACAAAACAACAACAACAACAAAAAAAAAAAAAACAGGACCAGATGGTTTTAGAGTAGAATGCTAACAGACATTCAAGGAAGACCTAACACCAATGCTCTTCAAATTATTCCACAAAATAGAAACAGAAGGGACACTACCCAACTTGTTCTACGAAGCCAAAATGACACTGATACCAAAACCACAAAAAGATCCAACAAAGAGAACTTCAGACCAATTTCCGTTACGAATATCAATGCAAAAATACTAAATAAAATTCTTGTCAACAGAATCCAAGAACACATCAAAATGATCATTCACCATGGTCAAGTAGGCTTCATGCCAAGGATGCAGGGGTGGTTCAATATACAGAAATCCACTACATAGACAAACTCAAAGAAAAAAACCACATGGTCATTTCATTAGATGTTAAAAAAGCATTTGACAAAATTCAGCATCCTTTCATGCTAAAAGTCTTGGAAAGAACAGGAATACAAGGCCCATACCTAAACATAGTAAAAGCAATATACAGCAATCCGGTAGTCAACATCAAACTAAATGGAGAGAAGCTTGAAGCAATCCCACTAAAATCAGGGACTAGGCAAGGCTTCCCCCTCTCTCCATATCGTTTCAATATAGTACTGGAAGTTCTTGCCAGAGCAATTAGAAAACATAAGGAGGTCAAAGGGATAAAAAATGGAAAGGAAGAAGTCAAACTATGACAGTTTGCAGATGATATGATAGTCTACTTAAGCAACCCAAAAACGTCCACCAGAGAACTCCTACAGCTGATAAACAACTTCAGTAAAGTGGCTGGTTATAAAATCAACTCAAGCAAATCAGTAGCCTTCCTACACTCAAAGGATAAACAGGCTGAGAAAGAAATTAGGGAAATGACACCCTTCACAATAGCCACAAACAATATAAAGTATCTTGGTGTGACTCTAACCAAACAAGTGAAAGATCTGTATGACAAGAACTTCAGGTCTCTGAAGACAGAAATCGAAGATGTCAGAAAATGGAAAAATCTTCCATACTCATGGATTGACAAGATTAATATAGTAAAAAATGGCCATCTTGCTAAAAGCAATATACAGATTTAATGCAATCCCCATCAAAATCCCAACTCAGTTCTTCACAGAGTTAGAAAGAGCCAATATCAGATTCATCTGGAATGACAAAAAACCCAGGATAACTAAAACTATTCTCTACAGTTTATTCACTTAATTGGATCCTCAAGTGAAGTATAAAAATGGAGAATTTCACAGGAAAATATGAATTTTCACAGGCAAATGTGACCTGAGAAAATGGAAAAATAGAGACTAAGGAGACTTGACAAGCATTTGCAGAGCCTTGGGTTTGTTCCCAGAACCATGAATTCATGTATGTGCATTTCTGCATGTACATGAGAAATAATGTTCTATTGAAGGTATCTTAAAATTGCTTTTTTTAAATGAATCAAAGCTGTAGTAAATCAGACTACCTTAGAAAAGGTTTATAAACCTCATACCAAACAGAAAGAAAGCCAGTACACACTGAAAAGTGAGATTTGATAATGTATATTTGTGGGCTGAATCTCAGTGGGTGGCCTCCTTTCACACCTTTCTGCCTCCCTTCTTTCCATGTTTCTTAAACTTTTTGAGTTCAAGTAGTTCATAGGATAAAGTAAATAATGCTTGCCTCAGACAGCCACTGCAGTCATGGAACACAACATATAAAATAATATATTTATCCATAGTAAGCAATTTGATAATATCAAACATGCTTCCTATTATTTTGTTTAGAAGAAATTGAGTTGAAATCAATGAATTATGTAGGATCAAATCACTGTGAATTTCTTTACATTATCTGTTCTCTTTTTATGTATAAAATTGCTTGTGAATTAATATACATATATAAGTGCTTAGAGACTTTGAAACATTGAAAACACCCAGGGATCACAAAAATAAAAATGTTCTATACTTCTCAAAATGTTAAATAGGAAACAAAATTGGCTCATAAGGTTGCTTAGCATCAAGTGCCAGGATAATGTTAGATTAGTTTCCTTGGAAAATAAAAGTATGAGTTGAATTTTTAGTATGGTTCTTGGTATCTTGCATATGCCAGATGAAAAATGCTTATCTTTATGGCTGCATGTGTTTCTTGGAAGTAAAATCATCCCAAGTCATGTAATTTCCAAGGAAGCAACAATAACCTAATTGTACCCCTGTTGATCTTAAATTAATGCATGAAAAATAGCCTTGGAGACTTCAAAGGATGCTCAAGTACTCCTACTGAGAGCAGTAGGGAGCAAGAGAATGTGGCAGCAGCAGTCTATCAAAAAGCTATTTACATGTTGAAGGACTGGATTTAATTAATAGTGTTACAGCTGTGAAGTCAATATGCAGATTTCAGTTCCAAGCACAAGGGACCATTATATCTATTTAGCGTGTCACTTAGTTCAATGATTTTCCCTTTTATGCTAATGTCTGGCAATAAGCATACATTCCCGAGTATTGACTCAAGCTTGTGGATGGCTGGTACTTCTAATACTAATGAAAAATGAAAATAGCTACCATTTATTATATATTTAAAATATACTATGCCCTTTAATAAGCACATTTCATATATTGTTACATTTATATTTTTCAGCAACCCAATTAGACTGATGCTATCATTCTCCTTATTTTACATAAAAGAAAGCTAAGGCTTTAACAAAGTGGGTAACTTGCCATGGGTTGTGCTTTTTGTGAAATAGTCCATTGTTACTCTACCATTTCCTTCAAAAACTTTTCCATAGAAAGAGTGCCTCCATTATTTTTAAGTATATTTAAAAGACTTAAGTATTCAACCAAGATTGAGCCTTGAGTAGTCTTATCCCTGTTCAAATCTTTTATCCCACCACAGGATAGAGAAATTAGCTTGGACATATATCTCTGATGGAATGGTAAGAAATAGGTATATTGCATGTGTTGTAACACAATGTTCCTCTAAAAGAACAGTAACATTTTACCTCCCATTATTGGATATGATGTTTGTCATCATTACCTTCTTATTATACCATGCAGTACTTGAGCTAGCCTCCTCCAGCCCCATGTTTCCAAATCCTCTTACTTTGTTGTTTTCCCTCTAATACTTGAAACTTCTAAGCTTATCCTAATATCTGCTCTTTATCATATTCACTATTTATATATTATCACATGTTAGGCTAATTTTTATATATAATATACTCATACCTATTTATATGTGTTAAAATATTGAACTCTATTAACTGACAATCATGTTTATGGTACAGTTCAGGTTATGTCTATTTGTTTCAGTTGTGTATCCTAGGTACCTGTAATTACATGAAAGGATCCACTTACAGAAAAGGTGAGAGAGAGAGAGAGAGAGAGAGAGAGAGAGAGAGAGAGAGAGAGAAGGAAAAGCATTGACTACTGAGGCATAGAGTTAACCAACTACCTTACCTTGGAAATTCTTAATAATAAAGTCCTTTGAAATGAGAGTTATTTAGGGCTGTGACCTGGTTCACTTAGAGCCCCAACTATTATAAGTAATATACTTCTCCAAATGCTCACTTAGGAAATATCTTTTATAAAACTTCAAAGAATATCTGCTTACTTTACAGCCTACATATTTTTAGCTTGCATGCTATATTGTATTATAAACCAGTTAGGAAAGATTCTGTAAGTTAGAAGCTGAAGAAGATCTTCTGTAAACTGGACTACTGGATTTTAAGCATGGGATGGACTAGAAACATGAGAGTACATAGAATTCATCCTTCAGCCTAACTGTGCTTGTTGGAAACATACCACTTCCGACAGTTGAAAAGAGTGATGGAGAATCAATCCCTTGTGAATACATCTTATCAAATAATATAGAATTTATCATAGTCATATCAACTTGCAATAAAGGATTTAGACAGCATAGTGGATTACCTCTATAATTTTAGCATTTGGGAGGCTGAGGCAGGAGGATTACTGACTTTTTTCCGTACTCTACCCAGTAGTCCATATTTATGTAATCATAAAGAAGCAAGGAAATGTATGACAAAAGGGACAATATCTCGGGACACTAAACACCGCATAAACATAAGACCAGAACATCCACACCATCAGACATACTTCATCTATTTGAACTGATAGCCCATGTCAAATATGTTAAATGGGAAGTTGAAAAACATTTTTAGTCAAAAGACTCAATGCAAACAGAAAACAAGAAAAATCTCAATGTTATAAAAATCTGTAGTTATTGTATAATACATACAAAATAGAATACCTATACAGTAATTGAAATACTAGCACAGTGGAGAGAAATGTGTGTATAGAGATATTGAGGTTTGTGTGGAAAATGCAATGTCAAATTTTCACAGTAGCAATGCAAGATGTGATACACAGATAGATGTAGGGATTGTCTATAAAACAACTAAAGGAAAGAATATACAGGAATTATCTCTGGAAATTATAGAAGAAATTTCTTTTTCAAAATTAATTTTAATCTTTTATTTTTACAGTCCAGTCATTATCACCCTTCATGTCTTTCTTCTGACAGTTCCTCATCCCATTCTTCCTGCCCTGTCTCTAAAAGGATGTCCCCACCCAACAATCCCAACCCTCCAGTCTTTTTCACTCCCTGGGACCTCAAGTTTCTTCAGGGTTAGTTCTTATTCTCTCACTGAGACCAGACCAGGCAGTCCTCTACTGTATATGTGTCAGGGGCCTCATACCAGCTAGTCTATGCTGCCTGGTTGGTGGCTCAGTGTCTGAGAGATCACAGGAGTCTGGGTTAGTTGAGACTGCTGGTCTTCCTATAAGCTTGCCCTCCTCCTCAACTTCTTCCAGCCTTTCCATAAGTCAACCACAGAGGTCCCAAACTTCAGTCCATTAGTTGGATGTAAGTATGCGCATCTATTTTGGTTTGCTACTTGTTGGGCCTCTGAGAGGGCAGCCATGGAAGACTCCTGTTTGTAAGCATACCACAACATCAGTAATAGTGTCAGACCTTGAAGCCACCCCTTGAGATGGATCCCAGTTTGGGCTAGTCACTGAACCTGGTCCCTCAGTCTCTTCTCCATGTTTTGTCACTGCAGTACTTTTAAACAGGAACAATTCATGGTCAGAGTTTTGACTGTGGGATGGCAACCCTCTTCCTCCATGATGCCCTGTCTTCTACTGAAGATAGACTCTATAAGTTCCTTCTCCCCTCTGTTGGGCATTTCATCTAATGTCCTTCCCTTTGAGTCTTGAGAGTCTCTCACTTCCCAGGTCTCTGGTACATTCTAAAGGGTCCCCCATACCTCATACCTTCCACTTCCCACCTCCCGAGGTTACCTGTTTTCATTCATTCTGCTGGCCATAAGGGATTCACTCCCCCGACCCCCAAAAATACCTGATAATTTTCTCCATTTCATCTTCTCCTGACCTCACACTCAGGTTTCTCTCTCCCTCTGACCCACATGATTGCTTTCTTCTCCCTCCCTAGTGGGATTGAAGCATCCTCACTTGGGTTCTTTGTCTTGTTAACCTTCTTGAGTTCTGTGGATTATATCCTGGGTATTCTGTACTTTGGGAGCTAATATCCACTTAATAATAAAGACATAGCATGCATATCATTTTGGTTCTGAATTACCTCACTCAGGATATTTTCTAGTTCCATCCATTTCCCTGCAAATCTCTTGATGTCCTTGTTTTTAATAGCTGAATAGTATTCATTGTGTAAATCAACCATATTTTCTGTATCTGTTCTTCCATTGTAGGACATCTAAGTCATTTCCTGCTTCTGGCTATCACAAATAAGGCTGTTGTATACATAGTGGAGCACAAGCCCTTGTGGCATGGTGGGGCATCTTTCCAGTGTATGCCCAAGAGTGAAATAGCTGTGTCTTCAGGTACACCTATTTCCAATTTTCTGAGGAACTGCAGGATTGATTTCCAGAGTGGTTGTACAGGTTTGTAATCCCATCAGCAATGACCTAGTGTTCCTCTTTATTTACATTCTCACCAATGTTGCTGTCACCTGAGATTTTGGGCTTAGCCATTCTGAGTGGTGTAAGGTGGAATCATAAGGTCATTTTGATTTGCATTTTCCCAATCACTAAGGACTTTGAACACTTCTTTAAGTGCTTCCCCACCATTCAAGATTCTTCTGTTTAGAATCTTGTATAGTTCTATACCCCATATTTTGATTGGGTTGTTTGATTGTTTTTGGAGGCTAGTTTCTTGAGTGCCTTATATATTTTAAATATCAGTCCTCTATCAGATGTGGGGTTTGTGAAGACTTTTTTTCCACTCTGTAGGTTGCTTATTTGTCCTATTGATTAAGCCTTACAGAAGCTTTCCAGTTTCAACATGTCTCATTTATCAATTCTTGATCTTAGAGCCTGAGCCATTGTAGTTCTGTTTAGGAAACTCCCCCAGCCCCAGCCCCTGTGCCAATGAGTTTGAGTCTTTTCTACATACTGACAGCCAGTTAGACCAGCACCATTTATTAAAGATGCTTTTCATTTTTCACTTTATATTTTTGACTTCTTTGTCAAAAACCAAGTTTTTGTCATTTTATTTATGGGGCTTTAATTCTATTCCATTGAGTAACCTGACTGTCACTGTGCCAATTCCATGCAGGTTTTATCACCATTACTCTGTAGGATAGCTTGAGGTCAGTGATGATTTCCCTCAGGAGTTCTTTAATTGTTAAGAATTGTTTTTCCTATCCTGGGTTTTTTGTTTTTCCATGTGAAATTGATAATTGCTCTTTCCATTTCTTTGAAGAATTGTGTTGAAATATTGATGAGGATTGTATTGAATCTATAGATTGCTTTTGGTAGTATAGGCATTTTCAGTATGTTATTCCTACAAATCTATAAGCATGACAGATCTCTCCATTTTCTGAGGTCTTACTCTTTTTCTTTCTTGAGAGACTTGAAGTTCTTGTCATATCAATATTGTATGTAATCTGCAAATAGTGATGCCTTGATTTCTTCTTTGCAAGTTTGTATCCCCTTGATCTCCTCTTGCTGTAGCTAGAACTTCCAATACTATATTGAATAGATAAAGGAAGAGTGGTTATCCTTGTCTTGTTTCTGAATTTTTGGGATTACTTCAAGTATCTCTCCATTTACTGTGATTCTGGCTGATGGTTTGCTGTATATTGCTTTTATTATGCTTAGGTTTGAGCCTTTGATTCCTGGTATCTCCAATACTTTTAACATAAATGGGTGCTGTATTTTGTTCAATGCTTTTTCAGCATCTAATGAAATGATCATGTGGGGTTTTTTTAGTTTGTTTATATAGTGGATTACCTTAATGTATTTTCATATTTTGAACCAACCTTGCATCCCTGGGATGAAGCCTACTTGATCATGGCGAATGATCATCTTGATGTGTTCTTAGATTCAGTTTGTGAGAATTATGAGTATTTTTGCATCAATATTAATATGTGAAATTGGTCTGAAGTTCCCTTTCTTTGTTGGTCTTTGTGTGGTTTAGGTATCAGAGTAAGTGTAGCTTCATAGAATGAATTGTTCTATTTCTATTTTATAGAAGAGTTTGAAAAGTATTGGTATTAGTTCTTCTTTAAAGGTCTGGGTCTGGTAGAGTTCTACACTAAAGCCATCTGACCCTGAGGTTCTTTTTCCTTTTTCTTTTGTTTTCTTAATGACTTCTGCTACTTCCTTTGGGGATATGGGCCTATTTAGATAGTTTACCTGCTCTTGGTTTATCTTTAATACATGGTATTGATCTAGAAAATCATCTATTTTGTCTAGATTTTCCAGTTTTTCTGAGTATAGACTTTTGTAGTAGGATCTGAAGAATTTTTTAATTTCCTCAGTTTCTGTTATATCTCCCTTTTCATTTCTGATTTTGTTAATTTGGATATTGTCTCTGTGCCCTTTAGTTAGATTGGCTAGTGTTTTATCTATCTTGTTGATTTTCTCAAAGAACCAGATTTTTGGTTTGTTGATCCTTTGTATTGTTCTCTTTGTTTCTATTTGGTTGATTTCTGCCCCGAGTTTGACTATTTCCTGTAGTCTACTCCTCTTTGGTGTGTTTGTTTCTTTTTCTTCTAGGGCATTCAGGTGTGCTAGTAAGTTTTTAATGTAAGATCTCTCCAGTTTCTTTATCAGGGCACACAGTACTATGAATTTTATTCTTAGCACTGCTTTCATTGTGTCTCATAAGTTTGGGTGTGCTGTGTCTTCATTTTCATTGAATTCCAGGAAGTCTTTAATTTCTTTATTTCTTTCCTGACTAAGGTATCATTGAGTAGATTGTTCTGTCTCCATTGGTATGTGGGTTTTCTGTTGCTTTTGTTGTCATTGATATCTAGACAGTCTGTGATAATTTGATAGGATGTATAGGATTATTTCAATCTGCTTGTATCAGTTGAGGCTTGTTTTGTGACTGATTATATGGTCAGTTTTGAAGAAAGTACCATGAGGTGCTGAGAAGGTATATTCTTTTGTTTTAGGGTAAAATGTTCCATATTTATCTATTAAATACATTTGGTTCATAACCTCTATTAGTTTCACTGTGTCTCTGTTTACTTTCTGTTTTATTCACCTGTCCATTGTTAAGAGAAGGGTGTTGAGGTCTCCCACCATTATTGTTGGGGGAATCAATGTGTGTTCTGAGTTTAATAACATTTCCTATATGAATGTAGGTGCCCTTGCATTTGGGGCATAGAAGGTCAGAAATGAGACTTTCTCTTGGTGGATTGTTCCCTTGATGAGGACAAAGTGTCCTTCCCCATCTTGCTTGATAACTTTTGGCTGCAAGTCTATTCTATTGGATATTAGGATGGCAACTCCCACTTGTTTCTTGAGACCATTTGCTTTGGAAACTTTTTTTTTCAACCTTTTACTCAGGTAGTATAGATCTTTGTTATTGAGGTGTGTTTCTTGTATGCCCCCAAATGCTAGCTTCTCCTTGTGTATCCGGTCTGTTAGCTTATGTCTTTTTATTGGAAAATTGAGTCTGTTATTATTGACAGATATTAAAAACAGATGACTGTTAGCTCCTCTTATGTTTGTTGTAGATGACACTCTGTGTATGTGATTATCTCCTTTTGGTTTTGTTGGGAGATAATTAATATCTTCTTTTTTCTTTGGTAAAGGTACCCTCCCTGTGTTGAAGTTTTCCTTCTAGAATCCTATTGTTTGAATTTGGTTTTGTCCTGGACTATTTTGATTTCTCCATCTATGTTTATTGAGAGTTTTGCTGGGTATAGTAGCCTTGGCTGTGTTAAGAAGTCAATTGCAAATGCAGCAAAAGGTAAGAATTATGAAAATCATGTAGAAAATTATTGAACTAGAAACGGAAAACATAATAAACATATAATACATTAATATTATATTATTGTAATATATTATATAAATATTAGAAAATTATATAGTATATTATTTATAATATAATGTAATAAGGATATTTAATCAAATAGTTGCTTACTTAAAAAAGAAACAAGATTGGCCAACCCCTAGCCACTTTAGCAAGGGGTTGCCTAGCTAACATTCCCCTTTCCCGGTTCCTCCAACCCCATAAGTCCCATAAGCCGCCTTCCCTCCATCCTTTCCACAACCAACCCCCTACCATTTCTATGTCTTGGCCATCGCCTACATTGCTGCATCAAGACTTTGAAGGACCAGGGCCTTCTCCTTCCTTCTTCTTGGGAATGATTGATATGTGAGTTGTGTCTTGGCGATTCAGATCTTCTAGGCTAATATCCACTCATCAGTGACTGCAGTCCATGTGTGTTCTTCTGTGATTGGGTAACCTCACTTAGGATGATATTTTCCAGTTCCAACCATTTGCCTAAGAATTTCATGAATTCATTGTTTTTAATTGCTGAGTAGTATTCCATTGTGTAAATATGCCACATTTTCTTTAT
The DNA here is from genome assembly GCA_964023405.1 of Apodemus agrarius. Classification (NCBI taxonomy): domain Eukaryota; kingdom Metazoa; phylum Chordata; class Mammalia; order Rodentia; family Muridae; genus Apodemus; species Apodemus agrarius. The sequence goes on along the minus strand of OZ030009.1, from coordinate 132,024,757 downwards.
CCATTCCTCCCTTGAGGGACATCTGGGTTCTTTCCAGATTCTGGATATTATAACTAAGGCTGTTATGAACATAGTGGAACACGTGTCCTTATTGCATTCAGGGGAATCCTCTGGGTATATGCTCAGGAGTGGTATGGCAGGATCCTCAGGAAGTGTCATGGCCAGTTTTCTGAGGAACCGCCAGACTGATTTCCAGAGTGGTTGAACCAACGTGCAATCCCACCAGAAGTGGAGGAGTGATCCCGTTTTTCCACATTCTCACCAACACCTGCTGTTTCTTGAGTTTTTAATCTTAGCCATTCTGACTGGTGTGAGGTGAAATCTCAGAGTTGTTTTGATTTGCATTTTAGTAATGACTAATGATGTTGAACATTTCTTAAGGTGTTTCTTGGCCATTCAAAATTCTTCAGGTGAAAATTCTTTGTTTAGTTCTGTACCCTTTTTTTAATAGGGTCATTTGGCTCTCTGGAGTCTAACTTCTTGAATTCTTTGTATATATTAGATATTAGCCCTCTGTTAGATATAGGGTTGGTGAAGATCTTTTCCCAATTTATTGGTTGCCATTTTGTCCTTCTGACAGTGTCCTTTGCCTTACAGAAACTTTGTAATTTTATGAAGTCCCATTTGTCAATTCTTGATCATAGAGCATAAGCTATTGGTGTTCTGTTCAGGAAATTTTCCCTTGTGCCAATGTCCTCAAAGGTCTTCCCCAGTTTTTTTTTTTCTATTAGTTTCAGTGTGTCTGGTTTTATGTGGAAGTCCTTGATCCACTTGGAGTTGATCTTAGTACAAGGTGATAAGAATGGATAATTTGCATTCTTCTACATGCTGACCTCCAGTTGAATCAGCACCATTTGTTGAAAGGCTATCTTTTTTTCCACTGATAGTTTTAGCTCCTTTGTCAGAGACCAAGTGACCATAGGTGTATGCGTTCATTTCTGGGTCTGCAATTCTATTCCATTGATCTACCTGCCTGTCGCTGTACCAATACCATGCAATTTTTAATACTATTACTCTGTAGTATGGCTTGAGGTCCAGGATACTGATTCCACCAGAAGTTCCTTTACAGTTGAGAATAGTTTTAGCTATCTTGGGTTTTTGTTATTCCAGATGAATTTGAGAATAGCTCTTTCTAACTTTATAAAGAACTGAGTTGGGATTTTGATGGGGATTGTGTTTAATCTGTAGATTGCTTTTGGTAAGATGGCCACTTTAACTATATTAATTCTGGCAATCCACAAGCATGGAAGATTTTTCCATTTTCTGTGGTCATCTTCGATTTCCTTCTTTAGAGACCTGAAGTTCTTGTCATATAGATCTTTCACTTGTTTGGATAGAGTCACACCAAGATAAATGTAGGGTTCTATTTACGTATCCAATCTGTTAGTCTATTCCTTTTTATTGGTCCATTGATGTTAAGAGGTATTAAGGAATAGTGATTATTGCTTCCTATCATTTTTGATGTTATTTTTTTATATTTGATAGGTTTTCTTCTCTTGGGTTTGATAAAAGAAGGTTGCTATCTTACTTTTTTCAGGGTGTAGTTTCCCTCCTTCTGTTGGTGTTTTCCCCCTATTATCTTTTGTAGGGCTGGGTTTGTGGAAAGATATTTTGTAAATTTGGTTTTGTCTTGGAATATATTGGTTTCTCCCTATATGGTGATTGAGAGTTTTGCTGGGTATAGTAGTTTTGGCTGGCATTTGTGTTCTCTTAACGTCTGCATGAGGTCTGCCCAGGATCTTCTAGCTTTCATGGTCTCAGGTGAGAAGTCTGAGGTAATTCTTATAGGTTTTCCTTTATATGTTACTTGGCCTTTTTCTGTTACTGCCTTCAAAATTCTTTCTTTGTCATATGTAAACAGAACCCTACATTTTGTTGCATACAGGAAACACACCTCAGTGTCAAAGACAAACACTAACTTAGATTAGAGGCTGGAAGACAACTTTACAAGCAAATGGTCACAGGAAACAAGCCGGAGTAGCCACTCTAATATCAGATAAAATTGACTTGACATTTTGGGTTTTGATTATTATGTGACAGGAGGTATTTCTGTTCTGGTCCAGTCTGTTTGAAGTTCTGTAGGCTTCTTGTATATTCATGGGCATCTCCCTCTTTAGGTTAGGGAAGTTTTCTTCCATAGTTTTGTTGAAGATATTTGCTGGCCCTTTACGTTGTAAGTCTTCACTCTCTTCTATATCTATAATCCTTAGGTTTGGTCTCCTCATTGTGTCCTGGATTTCCTGGATGTTTTGGGTTGCAAGCTTTTTACATTTTGCATTTTCTTTAGCTGTAGAGTCAATACTTTCTATGGTATCTTCAGCATCTGAGATTCTTTCTTCTATCTCTTGTATTCTGTTGTTGATATTTGCATCTATGACCCCTCATTTCTTCCCAAGGTTTTCTATCTTCAAAGTTGTCTCCCTTTATGATTTCTTAGTTGTTTCCCCCTCTGTTTTTAGATCCTGGATGGCTTTGCTCAGTTCCTTCACTTGTTTGTTTATGTTTTCCTGTAATTCTTTAAGAGATGTTTGCATTTCCTCTTTCATGACTTCTGCCTATTGATCCATGTTTTCCTGTATTTCTTTAAGTGATTTTTGCATTTCCTCTTTCTTTACTGGCTTCTGTTGACTCCATATTCTCCTGCATTTCTTTAAATAATTTTTGTGTTTCCTTTGTAAGGGCTTCTACCTTTTGATCCATTTTCTCCTGTATTTCTTTAAGAGATTTATTTATCCTTCTTGTGTTCCTCTAACAGCATCATGCCCAGTGATTTTAAATCCGAATCTTGTTTTTCTACTGTGATGGGGTGCTATCCAGGACTTGTTGGAGAACTGGGTTTGGATGCTGCCATATTGCCTTGATTTCTATTAGTAGCATTCCTATATTTGCCTTTTGTCATCTGGTTATCCCTGGTGTTAGTTGGTCCTGTTGTCACTGTCTGATGCTTGAACCACCTGTAAGCCTGTAAGGCTATTTTTGCTCCTCTGGATGACTGGGTTTCCCCTGGCACAGATTACTGATGGGCTGCCCTACTCTGGGGTGCAGTTGGAGCCCTGGTGTGCCTTGCCCCAAGCAATGTTATACTCGATGTTTTCTCTGTGTACTTGGAGCTGTCTGTCCTGTCCAACTGGGAGCAAAGATGGTGGCAGGGAGCCTCTCAATGCTGATTACTCTTCAGGGCAATGGACCCCTGACAGGCTGGCACACAGATGAACTGCAGAGCTGCCCAGGTCTTGGGCACAGACAGAAGCCTGGCATTCTGTGTCCCAAGAGATATTAAACTAGGGATATCTCAGTACCTAGAGCTGCCTGTCCTGTATGACTGGGAGCAGAGATGGCAGTGGGGAGCGCCTCCAAGTGCCAATTCGACATCTGGGTTCTTACCAGCTTCTGGCTATTATAACTAAGGCTGCTATGAACATAGTGGAGCATGTGTCCTTATTGCATGCCAGAGAATCCTCTGGGTATATGCCCAGGAGTGATATAGCAGGGTCCTCTGGAAGTGTCATGCCCAGTTTTCTAAGGAGCTGCCAGACTGAATTCAAGAGTGGTTGAGAGGCTTTTTTTTCTTCCTTGATCAAGGTAAAGGCTATATATGGCAAACCTAAGACCAGCATTAGACTAAGGAGAGAAAACTGAAACCATTGATTCTAAAATCTGAGATGATACTGAGCCACACATTTTCTATTCTTAATCTAGATAGTACTCCAGGTTTTAGGAAGAGCAATAAGTGAAATGTATAAAATGGGATAAAAGGTATAAAAATGAAAAGAAGCAGTATAGGAACCTGTTTTCTGCAAAGAGGAGCAACAAGATTCTGTACCTAAAAGTTCACATAGACTCCACTAGAAAATTTATGACTGTGATAAAGGCTTTCCATAAATTTCAGGATACAAAATCAGTGTATAAAAATCAGAAGCTTTTATGCACATCAATAACAAACCTGCAGACCCAGAATTATGAAATAGATTGTATAAATCCTAAAACCATCTAGTAATAAACCTAGCCAAGCAGATTAAAGACCTCACTTTAAAGAAATTTTAAGATACTAAAAAGCTAAATTGAAGAAGACAGTGGATGATGAAATGCTCTTCCATGCTCCTGGATTGGCAGAATAAGAATTGGAAAGATGGCTATAATTCTAAAAGTAATATACAGATTAGATAAAATCCCATGAATATTTTAATGACAACTTTCTTAAAACTAGAAAAAATCCTAAAACTTTTGAGAATACAAAAGACCCCAGGTAGCTAGAACAATTCTAAGTAGAAAGAATACAACTATTAGATACCACTTTTCCTGACCTCACACTATCCTATGGAGCCATAAAGACAGAATCTGCATGGAACTGGCACTGAAACAAACAACAGAACACTGAATATATTAACGTGGAGGAGGAGATACTTGTGAAATAATAGAGATAGGAAAGACGGATCACAGGAAGATGAGAGGAACTGAAATGGAGACTCAGTCTACCTGAAGTGTGTTTGGATAATGTCACAAAAAAAGAGTTTTGCTTGGTAAGCTAATAATGATTTTTAAAAAAGATAAATTTGTACCAATCAGGAAGCTCCCCTGTGTGGTAACTCCATCATAAGTCCAAATGGATACCCCTATGTGTCTCAGAGTGCTTCTTAAAACAAGCTGTTCATTCATAAACCAGAGTCACAAATGTGAGGTAAAAAACAATTTTGTGACCTTTTATTTGTTTAACTGCTTTACATTAACAAAGTATGCCACATGCAAGAAAAGAATTTAAATCACTGGTGTCTGGCATGACAGTCCTCTGAAAGGCTCTACCAGCACCTAACTGAGACAGATGCAGATATTTTTCTAATCAACCTTTGTACTGAGCCTAGGAAAGAGATAGAAGGACTGAAGGAGTTGATCCCCCATAGAAAGAACAGCAGTATCAACTAACCCTTACCCAGCCCCCTCAGAACTCCCAGGGTCTAAGCCATCAATCAAAGAGCATACATGGGCTGGTCCATGGTCCATGCTACATATTTAGCAAATGTTTGCCTTGTTCAGCCTCAGTGGGAGGGAATGTGCTTCGTCCTGTGGAGGCTTGATTCCCCCAAGAAGGGAGGATACTAAAGGGGTGAGGTGGGAGTGGGTAGGTGAGTGTGGAAGCACCCTCTTAGAAGTGAAAAGGAGAGATGGAGTGAGGGGCTATTGATGAGGGGACCGGGAAGGGGAACAAGATTTGAAATGTAAATAAATAAAAATAATTATATAAAAAAAAGTGCAAACCAAAAAAAAAAAAAATCAAACATGACCTTCCCTTATGTTTGGACAGCAATCCAAATAGGCTTCTACTGGATCGATGTGCTCGTGTAACCTGTGCAAAGATCCTGACATGGATGCTGCCTGGGCATATCCAGGCACCAGCCTTCTAGTTAGGCATCAGGAATAGGACTCGCCACACTAGAAGGTCCACTTGGTTATAAACATTTCATTTCAATATGCATATCCATCCTATATAAGATAAAAGATAGTGAATTGCTGTTCAGCATGATTCTAACATGCTATGCACAGTCTTGCATTCATGTTTCTTGTCAGTCCACTGTCCTGTTTTATTCACAAGTCTGTTACCTTTCACTTGACTGTTTGGAACTGTACTTGCTGACATTATTCATTTAAAGACAAGGACGAAGACATGTTGGAAGCCAAGTTCCAGCTCAACATAAGAACTAGCACATGAGAAAGTACCATTGAAGTTTATGTAGAAGTTATCCATGTTTTTAAAAGTGTGTATTGGTTGTTTACATGTGTGTGTGTGTGTATATGTGTGTGTGTGTGTGTGTGTGTGTGTGTGTGTGTGTGTGTGTGTGTTCTCAAGACAGGAATCTCATCTCAGCCCTTATGCCATCATGGCAAGCATTTCATCTCCTGAGCCATATCCCTAGCCACTGATGTTTTATTCTATGTAATATACTTCTACCGTTTATTTGCTATTTTAATCATTTTCTTGATTACATTATCTTGATTGTTGATTTTATGAAAAAGCAATGTATAATCATATGCATACTTTTTATTTAAACCAACAATATGATTAACAAAGTATGATGAAATTATTAAAGAGATATTGTCTCTTTGTACATCAAAATGAACATTGCAGATGATTGAAAGGGCAGAGAACAATATACAGGAAGGAGGAAGTGTGGAAAGGAAAGTCAGACATAGGAAAGACGACTATTTATAATGTCAATAAGAGTAAGTCTTTGGCACTGTGTCCTATAGAGCCTCCAGGGACTTGAACCTGACTGAAGAAAAGACAGAAAGACACATAGAAAAGCTGAGTTTGGGTGATCTGGGCTCTCTGCTAGAGAAATCTCAACACCCGAGATGGTCAGCCTGTTTTGTTTTATGTGTGTGTGTGTTGTTGGTTTTTTTTTTGTTTTGGTTTGTTCTTTTTTCCTGTTTATTCCTATTTACATAATTGAGCAAAGTGGCAGAGGTTATTTCACCCTGAAAAACAATGAGGCAGGGTTTATGGTATATAGCTGGATTGAAGACATTTAGCTAATCACACTAGGAACAGTCTCTTCAGGGGAGCAGTCTCAGGCTTCAAATATCTGAAAGGACAGAAATATAATGGAAGTTTTCTGCACATATCAATAATCGTGCTCAGTCCCCCGAGAAAGGCTTTGCCGTGGCACAGACCTTCACCTCATGCTGAGAGCTGTTCCTTTCTACATAGATCTGAGACTCCAAGGTCCTTGACACAGCTGTGCCCTTGTCAACAGCATGCAGTCATTCAGGATGTCGCTTACTCAGTGCTTCCTACATTTCAGGGAGGGAAGAATCAAGGAGCATTAAGACGAATGATGCTTCCAAGACTTGCTTAAGAGCTCTCAAACCTTCAAGTCTGTTGTTTTCTAACAATTTCAGCCCCTGCCAATAACATTTCATTCATATTTAGAGCATTTTTGTCAATCTGAACAATATGTTTTTCTGAATTCTGGAGGAACTGATTATTGTTTTCAGACACTTCTCACTTTGTAAAAATCAACACAAAGGCCACCTCCCCCAGATCCATCACACTGACATGACCTATTATAGTGAATTATCAGAGTTAAAGTACTGAAAGTTCTTCCTCATTCTGATAAAAAATGCCACTTCTAGAGTGATGTCTCTTTAAGGAAGCAGAGATGCTTTCTCTTTATTTATAGAAACAAAACCCTGCACTTTTGCAGATCATGTGGTGAAAAACACTAATTAAAACAGTCATTGACCTGGTCATAATGGTATAAGCTCATAATCACAGTCCTTGGGAAGGTGAGGAGGAGGAGGATTTTAAGCTCAAAGTTAACCTAGACTGCATAATAAGATCTGGGATAGTATAGACACTTAAAATACCAACAGCAAAATAAGACATTGATAATGACATTTCTGTGTTTTAAAAAAATGCCACACTTACTAATTTGTTTATTTTTTGTTTCAAGATATTTAATTTACAAAGACTATACATGCTCAACGTATACAAAGAGATTTCATAATATAAGCATGAATTGTGTAATGATTACAGTTAAATTAATCTCCACACCATCACTACCTAGGCCATTTCTTACATTCCCAGAAGTCATTTCCCTTACATCTAAAGTATGAAGTTCTGATGAACATCTTTTTTCTCTACTTCAAGCCTGTAGCAAGTGGTAATGAAAGATGATCACATAGATCTTTATAAAGAACCTGAAGCTAGTTAATCCAGTTACTGTTAGATTTAGATTATACAGCTCCAAGAGACTAAATGTATGGGACTGCTCGGTGACCAAGAATGCAAATTCCCTTAGAAGCAAAAGACTTGCCATTTGATATATAATAGTTTATCCATGGATTTTACTTCATCAAAACATCAATAAATTCTTGATTTACTTAATTTTTATTATATAATCACAAGTCGTAACATTTTCTGTCAGTGAAAATAATGTTTAAGAGAAGTGAAATTTGAAAGCTGTATTTATTTTGTCAAGTTCATTTCCATAAATAATTTTATACTCTGACCAATAATAAAGTCATGCAAAGCAGGTGGTATCCTATAAATAGTTGCAGCAATTTTAAGTCTCATTGGAACATGATAGACATAAAATTTAACTCATATCTACTCTTCATTTTTTATCCAAGTACATTTTTAGGTTTAGTTGCAGAATTGTTTAACTTTAATTTCCTATTTATCATTTTCTCCAAACTTGAATGAACACTAGCTGTACTATACAATATTCTAGACCTTAAAATATACATAGACAAACAGAAAGAATTAAAATCAGACTAAGTACCACACGCTCAGGCAAGAATGTAATTAAACTGTAATCAAAAACTGGAAAATCAACTAATTTGGGGGGATTGAACACATTTCTAAATACCATGGCTGAAAAGTGAGCCTGGAAAAGCACTCTTCCATCATGAGGCTGGGGAGATGTTTCATAAGTGAAACTCAGATACCAAGATCTATGTAAAATCCAGATCAAGTAGTACAGGATTCAGAATGTCCATAAGAGAATATGGGAGGCAGAAACAGGAGAATTTCAAGAGAAACTTATAGGCCAACTAGGCTGGCTCATGTGTTGAAGAAGAGGTCTCTTCTCAAAAGAACAACACCCCAAGGTTGCCCTTTAAACCTCACAGATGACCACCATATACTTGTGCCTGCATTCACACACATTAGCAAACAAACAGCCACCCACATATGCACACAAATGAACAAATACACACACACACACACAAACACACACACACACACACACACACCACAAATTAATTAATGCAATTATAAAAAAGAAAACACGACACTATCAATGAAAGCAAAAGCTGAAAGATTAAAAAGTTCTGTACAGCTGATTAGACTAGATAATTTCTATAATTATCTCAAAGGAACAAAGATTCCATAAATGGTCAATATCAGAAAAAGTAGACACCATTGTTTACTGTTCAGACATTAAGATAAGTGTTCATATACTGACCCAATTTCCTCATATAATAGGTGTATGTATGTTGACCTCCAGTTGAGCCAGCACCATCTGTTGAAAAGGCTATCTTTTTTCCACTGGATGCTTTTGGCTCCTTTGTCGAAGATCACTTGGCCATAGATGTATGGGTTCACTTCTGGGTCTTCAATCCTAGTCCATTGATCCGCCTCCCTGTCACTGAACCAATACCATGCAGCTTTTTTTCCTTTTTTTTAAATTTAATTTTTATTTTCTATATTCTATGTTTACATTCCAAAGGCTTTTCCCTTTCCTTCCCCCCCCCATATATCCCATAATTCCTCTCCCCCCCAGCTATTCCCCAATCATTCCCCCACACACACGATTTCTCTGTTCTGGGTCTACAATACTGGATCCAGTCTTTACAGGCCCAGGGTCCTCTCCTTTCTTCTTCTTGGGAGTCATTTGAGTTGCTAATAGTGCCTTGAGTATTTAGGGCTTCTGGGCTCATTAATATCCACTTATCAGTGATTGCATTTCATGTGTATTCTTTTGTGATTGGGTTAGCTCACTTAGGATGATATTTTCCAGATCTAACCATTTACCTACAAATTGCATGAGTTCATTATTTTTAATTGCTGAGTAGTACTCCATTGTATAAATATACCACATTTTCTGTATCCATTCCTCTTTTGAGGGATATCTGGGCTCCTTCCAATTTCTGGCTATTATAAACAAGGCTGCTATAAACATAGTGGAGCATGTGTCTTTATTGTATGCAGGGGAATTCTCTGGGTATATGCCCAGGAGTGGTATGCCAGGGTCCTCTGGAAGTGACATGCCCAATTTTCTGAGGAACCGCCACACTGATTTCCAGAGCAGTTTTACCATTTTGCAATCCCACCAACAGTGGAGGAGTGTTCCTCTTTCTCCACATCCTCGCCAGCACTTGTTGTCTCTTGAGTTTTTAATCTTAGCCATTCTGACTGGTGTGAGGTGGAATCTCAGGGTTGTTTTGATTTGCATTTCCCTGATGACTAATGATTTTGAACATCTCTTAAGGTGTTTCTCGGCCATCCGCATTTCTTCTAGTGAAAATTCTTTGTTTAGCTCTGTACCCCATTTTTTGATAGGGTTATTTGGTTCTTTGGGGTCTAACTTCTTGAGTTCTTTGTATATATTGGATATTAGCCCTCTGTCGGATGTGGAGTTGGTGAAGATCATTTCCCACGTTGTTGGTTGCCGTTTTGTCCTTCTGACAGTGTCCTTTGCCTTACAGAAACTTTGTAATTTTATGAGGTCCCATTTGTCAATTCTTGATCTTAGAGCATAAGCTATTGGTGTTCTGTTCAGGAACTTTCCCCCTATGCCCGCAGTTTTTAATACTACTGCTCTGTAGTATTGCTTGAGGTCCAGGATATTGGTTCCCCCAGAAGTTCTTTTGCTGTTGATGATAGTTTTAGCTATCCTGGGTTTTTTGATATTCCAGATGAATTTGAGAATTGCTCTTTCTAACTCTATGAAGAACTGAGTTGGGATTTTGATGGGGATTGCATTGAATCTGTATATTGCTTTTGGCAAGATTGCTATTTTAACTATATTAATCCTGCCAACCCACGAGCATGGAAGATTTTCCCATTTTTTGATGTCTTCTTCAATTTCCCTCTTCAGAGACCTGAAGTTTTTGTCATATAAATCTTTCACATGTTTGGTTAGAGTCACTCCAAGATACTTTATATCATTTGTGGCTATTGTGAAGGGTGTCTTTTCCCTAATTTCTTTCTCGGCCTGCTTATCCTTCCCATAGAGGAAGGCTACTGATTTGCTTGAGTTGATTTTATAGCCAGCCACTTTGCTGAAGTTGTTTATCAGTTGCAGAAGTTCTCTGGTGGAGTTTTTTGGGTCACTTAAGTATACTATCATATCATCTGCGAATAGTGATAGTTTGACTTCTTCCTTTCCAATTTGTATCCCTTTGACTTCCCTCTGTTGTCAAATTGCTCTAGCTAGTACCTCAAGTACTATATTGAAGAGATATGGTGAGAGGGGGCAGCCTTGTCTAGTCCCTGATTTTAGTGGGATTGCTTCAAGTTTCTCTCTGTTTACCTTGATGTTGGCTATTGGTCTGCTGTATATTGCTTTTACTATGTTTAGATATGGGCCTTGAATTCCTGCTCTTTCCAAGACCTTTAGCATGAAAGGATGCTGAATTTTGTCAAATGCTTTTTCAGCATCCAATGAGATGACCATGTGGTTTTTTTCTTTGAGTTTGTTTATGTACTGAATTACGTTTATGGATTTCCGTATATTGAACCATCCCTGCATCCCTGGGATGAAGCCAACTTGATCATGGTGGATGATCATTTTGATGTGTTCTTGGATTCGGTTGGCAAGTATTTTGTTTAGTATTTTTGCATCGATATTCATAAGAGAAGTTGGCCTGTAGTTCTTTCTTAGTTGGATATTTGTGTGGTTTTGGTATCAGGGTAATTGTGGCTTTATGGATACAAAAAATGTGGTATATATACACAATCGAGTACTATTCAGCCATTAAAACAATGAATTCATGAAAATCATAGAGAAATGGATGGAGCTGGAGAACATCATACTAAGTGAGGTGACCCAGTCTCAAAAGAATACCCATGGTATGCAGTCACTGATAAGTGGATATTAGCCTAGAATCTTGGAACACCAAAGACACAAATCACATACCAAGTGATGTCTGACAAGAAGAAAGGAGTGGACACTGGTGCTAGAATGGACCAAAGCATCATTGTGGGGGAGTACAAGAACAGGGAGGTGGGAGGGGGTGGATGAGGGAGCAGGGGGAGGGAAAATGGCATGCGGGACCTTTGGGGCTGGGGAGGGAAATGAATTGTAAATATAGAATATATCCAATAAAAATATGTGTATGTATATATATATAATCAATTTTGTGAAAAATATAGTAAGCTTTAAAAAAAAGTCTCATCACATCTCTGTCTTTTGGCTAAGATCAAGTATTAAAAAAAGTTTCATTCAAGTCTGCAAAGAGTAACTATTTTCCCAATTCTCTATCACTCTAACTGAATAAATGTTTAAAATCTAAACCATAATTAACCAACTCAAGACAGATGTGAACTTGTGAAATCTTCTTGTTGTTCTTGTTCTTGCTCTTGCTCTTCTTCTTCTTCTTCTTCTTCTTCTTCTTCTTCTTCTTCTTCTTCTTCTCCTCTCCTCCTCCTCCTCCTCCTCCTCCTCCTCCTCCTCCTCCTTCTTCTTCTTCTTCTTCTTCTTCTTCTTCTTCTTCTGTTTTTTGGGTTTTGGTTTGGTTTGTTTCCTCTATTTTTTAACTTCTTATTGCTTCTTTGTGAGTTTCATACCATGGACGGAAATCCTAATCATCTACTGCTACCCCAGTACCTGCCCTTCACCCTTGCAACCTCGCCCTCCAACAGAAAAAAATCTCATTGTGGAAAGCTGTAGCATGTGTCAGGGTGTCTCACATTACACCTTTTTGTTCATACTTCTTTGTAAATTTTCATTACATTGAACCATTGGTTGGTCTGGTAGGAGGCCTCTGGCTTCTGCTACTCTATCAGTTCTAGAATCTCATTGGGATTCCTCTCAGATATCTTGTTATTGTCCTGTATGATAGAGATCCTTTAGTTTCAGATCTGTAGGACTGGCTCCTTCATGAAATTCAGCAATCCATTGATGGAGTAGATGTTGAGGTTGGCCAATTCAAAGCCCTGGGTCTGGGCCTAAGAGGTATCTGAGTTGATCAGCCTGCCAGTTCTTCTTCCAATACCAACAGGGCCAGCTCTACTGTGCTGCTCAGTCAAGTTAAAGGATCCCATCTCCTGAGTGCTGCAGCAGAAAAAGAGATTGGGTCAGCTCTTCCCTGCTTACACTCTGAAGGCTGTTCTACGTGCAACCTCCACAAAGAGATCTAGCTCTACCTGGCTGCCTAAGCAAGGTGCATGGCCCTCTGTCCCAAGTGTTGCAGTCAGTGAGGGACAGGGCCAGTTTCCCCACTCTCATAACCCGGGGGCAGCTTTCCTACCTGCTTTAAGAGGCAAGGGACAAGAGGGGTCAGTCTCCCTTGAGGAGATCCAAAACTAAATAGGCACCATGTCATCACACAAGTGACAGACAAGAGGAGGGGCTGCCCTTGCCACCGGGGTCAGCTCCATGTGGTGCCGAGGTGAGGAACATGGCTATCTCTCCAGAGTGTTCCAGACAGTGAGGGTTATAACCATCTCTCCTGCTGCCATGATCATAGGGTCAGATCTCTCACCTGCCACAGGTGGCAAGGGGCCAGAGGAGAGGTGGGATCTCTCTCTCATCCATGTCCTGCACAGTAACAAAGCCAGCTCTCTCATGCTAATATCCTTGGTACTAGCTTACCTGCAACTCTTAAATGTGTAGAATCACTGTACTGATTCTTCTGGCTATGTCTGGGGTCACCTCTCCTAATCATGTACCCCAGGGCCAAATCTCCTATGAATCCTAGGTGAAGGATGGGGCCAGTTTTGTGCAACTCTCAGACATTAACATATCCCTGGGCTGCACGCCAGACCAGGAATGTCTGCTTGACCCCTGCTGCTACAGGGCTACAAACTCAGATATGGCCCTCAGGAACAGCACAGGTTAGGACTCCACCATTGTCCCTGGTGGCTTCATCACCTGGTGGCTATTCGCATCAGGCTATTCCTTGCTCCCCATGAGCCTCCAGTTCTGCCTCTCTTCCTTGTGCCCCCATTCTTCTGTTTCTCCTTCCTTTCCATTTCTCTACTGCTCCTCTTAGTGGCAACCAGGGTCTCTGATTATCTGGGATCATATCAGGAGTGCTCTCAGGAGATCTATTGCTCTAGGCAGGGGTTATCTTGGGTATGGTCTGAACTCAACCCCGAGGCCTGTACAGTGCTGGGTTGGTGGCCATTTCAGGCTGGCTCCCTGTCTGGGCCCCATGGTGCTAACTGGTGACTGAGTGACTCAGGCTTGCTTTTCTCAGGCAATGTTGGGCTACTAATCATTCAGTTGTTCACAGGTCAGAATATTGAGTGTACAGACACATCCTGTCTTCTCTCTGCCACTTACTGATGCACACATAACATAGGAGTCATACCTGCAATGCATCTAGAGGCAGTTGTGGAGTCTTTGCCTTCAAGGATGAAGACATTCTCCCCACTGTACCTCAGAAGAGAAATACATTCTACGAGGCTATAACATAATCCAGAGAATTTATTAGAGAAGAAAATGAATGACTGATATAATTTACAAATAAGATAGGAAATTATAAAAAATAGTAAGCTACTTCAGCCATATGTACAAAGAAATAATCCTACTAAGATCAAGTAGGATTTTTCCAGGTATGCATAGTTCAGTATTTACAAAGTCAGCTAACCTACATTGTTGCAACACTGTCCATGAATTGAGCTGTGTGAGGAGAATACTGAGGGCATGTGAGAAAACCCCAAGAAAACAAGACAAGAATCTTCTGTAAAAGTAATTTTTAGTTTCTAGATAGTCATTGTCTTGAACGCCTTCTGAGTAAGCTCACTCTGCCTCTTTCTGAACTCTGGTTGGTTGGTTCAACCCAACTGTTCTGACTCAAACTACCTTCCAAACTGACTATTTCAAACTGACTTCTCTCAATTTCTTATTGAGCTTACTCTCCTTGGCTTCAAACTAACTCTGGCCATTTGTTCTAATCTTCTGGCTCCTTTTTGTTCTCTGACTTCTACTCCCTCTACTGACCAGTTCTGAACTGCACAAACTCACAAACAAACTTAACTCTGCTATAGTCATTTCCTTAACATGCCATTTTCGCACATTACCATTTATTACCCATGACTGTTAAATATAAGTCTATTTCTTTTCATTAGCCTATACAGCCAAAAAATAGGTCTGGAGCCCAGCAAAGTTCCTAGTAGAAAATAAACTTTTTGTGAATAAATAAAATTAAAAGGAAATAATGGAGGGAAGGAGGAAGACAGGGAGGGAGATAAGGGGAAGGGAAGATTTAAGATTTTGTGAAAGCTTTGTTGATGGGGGGACGGTATTATGGATGATGACATTTTATTGTGTGTGTTATCCTATTGATATAGCCAATAAAAATTTTAAGCAAGTACAAGATGATCTAGAACACAATGCCAAAACAACACCAAAGTGCAGATCTGGAATCAAGAAAAAAGGGACACACTAAGAAATAGTAATAAAGGCAATATCAAAGACAATATACTAAAACTAGCTAGCTAGCTTTTAGAAGGTAAATGCATGAAGACTTGAAAACAGCATTAACAATTAGAAACCATAGTTTTTTACTATCATCCATCATATTGGGACTAGCAATATACCGACATACTGAAAGTCAAATATCATGAACATATGAAAAGTGGTATATGTTACTAGTTACATCCTATAACAGACTCAGAGTCCAGTGATAGGTTGGTGTTATAAAAAGCATCATCATGATGGAAAATGCGATGCCATGGGACATATTTATGGTGAGTCATACAGAGGGCTGAGAGGAATGGATACAGAAAATGTGGTATATTTATACAATGGAGTACTACTCAGCAATTAAAAATAATGAGCTCATGCAATTTGTAGGTAAATGGTTAGATCTGGAAAATATCATCCTAAGTGAGCTAACCCAATCACAAAAGAATACATATGAAATGCAACCACTGATAAGTAGATATTAATGAGCCCAGAAGCTCTAAATACTCAAGGCACAATTAGCAAGTCAAATGACTCCCAAGAAGAAGAAAGGAGAGGACCCTGGGCCTGTAAAGATTGGATCCAGTATTGTAGACCCAGAACAGAGAAATCGTGGGGGGGGGATGATTGGGGAATAGCTGGGGGGGGAGAGGAATTATGGGACATATGGTGGGGGGGGAACTGGGAAAGGGGAAAGCCTTTGGAATGTAAACATAGAATATAGAAAATAAAAATTAAATAAAAAAAAAAGAAAAAATGAGGCAGGTACAGCTTAACCCAAAAGAAAACTCCAGGATGCCTGTGGGGGCACTGTGAACACAGTGACTGCTCTGCCAGCCTGCTTATCCTCACCTCTGACATGAGAGAAGGAAAAAGGTATAGATGGTGAGTCAAATGAAGAAGCTGAAACAGATACTGAAGCATCTGTACATTTAATTTTAAGCAGATGGTGATAAATGAAACCAGAATTAAATACCAGTACATATGAGCAAAAAAAATATTATATTTTCTAAGACCATAGTACTGAAAAGTAAATAAGAATTCTACAAAGTGCTATATTTAAATGACTTCATTGAAAAATTAATGTATATTTGTCTATAAGGCTTGATATTTTAGCTTCTTTTGCAAAAATAATCTTGACTATAATAACAGAAACTCAAATGAGTATAATACATAGCACTTAAACAAATTATGTCTCTTGGTATAGTTTTTGTATTTTTCTGGTGTAGCAAGTATTAGACATGTTTGAGAAATTAAAAATCTAAACCTTCTGTGCTTTTAATTTGCTGCCTGTTTACAAATTAGCTTGATTTGAAGAAAAATGTAGAATTATATACATATGCATATATATAATCATATATATTATACATCCAAAATAAAAATTCTTGATGTTTTATTACTAAATACATTGTTATATGAATATATTAAATTTCAACAATCAAACAAGAATGGCTTTAAATATTTTTTATTGCTTTGTTTTTATTGTCTGTCATTTACATTCAAACACCAAATTTGTTTTTCTTCTCAAGGGTAATACCTGTTTTCTAACTCTGATTAGGTTTCATTTTTCATTCCTTAAACAAACTTTCAAGTCAGACATGTTTTAAACAGACTATAGGGTATAGTCTGTTTGTTTTGTTCTCACTGTAAAATACCTGTTATGGGCAAGCCTTTGTTAATCTTCCTCTTACAATTTAGCATTTCAAGTCTAAGCAGCAATTCTGTAGTGGTGAGTTAGGATGAGTAAGATATATAGTCATCATCTTGTAGTAATTTTGAAGTGGAAATTTTTGGTTTCTTTGGAGATTTAGTTGTGCCATGTGATGTTTTTCTGGAAACTTTTGTAAGAGGATGTTTTTGCTGAAATAGACATGTGGGAGGATGTTTTGCTAAGAAAATCATGTGATTTTCTGGAGGCAGCCTGGAAAAGGGGCATGTGATGTTTAGCTAGAGTAGATGCTTAAGAGAACACATGAGGTTTGCAAAGGAAAAAATATAACTCAAAAGAAAGTGAATGATGCTATATGGTATTGGTATGCTTTGTCATTCTCTGTTGGTTATGGTATGTCATGACTTAATAGAGAGAAATGTACAAAAAAAAAAACTTGTGGTGTTCTGGATGCTTCTTGCCACTTGTTCAGATTCAGGCTTACTGGCAGAGCCTTGAGTGGAAGGAGATGCTGCTGCTGCTGCTGCTGCTGCTGCTGATGATGATGATGATGATGATGATGATGATGATGATGCTGATGATTCGTGTGAACTGAATTACTGATATCCTGACAACACAGACTGGAGTTGATCCAAAGAAATATTTCTAGAGAGGTCCACATCCTCCTTTGCTCTATTAACCTTTCCTCTGGTGGGTAGCAGGATAGACGGGTTGTTAAAGCATATTAGAAACCTTATTAAAAATTGGTTTTGAAAAATATAAGCCTACATAATTTGGTAGTGTTAATATGAAAAGACACAATAATTAAAGTACGTGTACAAACATATCAGGAATGATGGTAGAATGTTGTAGAGAAAGCAGGCAGCAACTACCACATGCAGTAAACCCCACCAAGCAGAGTGCAGTGCAGTAACAGCCCAGATAATCTGATGTGACTGAGAGGCTTTGGGGAAAGAAGTTCCAAGTAGGGAGAGTCATAGCATCTGGTAATGTTTAACTAGATATACTTACACTATCTTAAGACTTCCTTCATGCAAGGGATGTAAAAGGCAAATTTTAATTTCCACAGTGTTCATAAAACTATACTAACATCTTTTCCTAAATCATTCTGGTTCTGTATTAAGGGCAGTATCTACTTAACATTCTTTAGTTGGATAAAATATATGACTGCCTGGACAAGGGGAAAGTACAGACCTGGTGCTGAAGGAATTCTAAGGCACATCAGCTTTGGCTTGATTTCTCCTGTGTTTTGGAAGTTGCCTCTAAGTTTCAGTCACAGTGTCATGAAGCCTGTAACACAGGGCAGGACCTATTGCACAAGTTAATTGTCAACAGCAGTCAAGGACTTAGCCACTAGCCTGTGTCAATTACCAGACATTCCAGTAACAGTTTCCCGGCTCTGACCCTCCACACTGGAGGCCACACAGTAAGGATCAAAGGTGAGCTATCATCATTGTGCTGTGATTGGATTTTTGACAGCATGATTTGTGAGCATAATGAATAGTGGCATATGCCACTAAATTTTACAACCATAATAATTGGATCAGCTAGTGAGGTTACATATTCAATGTCATGTCATAGGCTCATAAAAACATGTGTTTGCTCTTCTTTTTGAATGCTACCTTAGGTAAGTGCCTCCTAATTTTCCAAAAATATTCTGAGAACCATTGTTTCAGGTATAAAATATATGTTGAAGCCACATTAAAAAGTTGATCTGATTCCCCCACCTTTCCTTTCTGCTGGGGCAGACTCTTTCTTGCCAGTTCTCCCACAGTGAAGACACCATTTCCTGATAAATCCTAGAGAACCAGCTCCACTCAAGGCAATTGGTAAGAAACTCCTCCCACCTCTGGAGTCCCAGAGCCACTGCTGGGGGTCCGGTGGGACCCTCTACCAAAGCAACCACCAAAACCTCTGCCTTCCTGAATACCACTCCCCTTCTATTCCTTGTGCCCCTTCCTCCACCTGTCCTTTCTGCTGGGGCAGACTCTTGCCAGCTCTGCCGCAATGAAGACACCATTTCCTGATACATCCTAGAGAACCAGCTGCACTCAGGGCATTTGGATCTAGGAGAGGCCTGGGAGCACAGTGCACCATATCCAGGTGGAGCTGGGAGATAGCTAATCTCCCAGGACGGTAGATAGAACTGAGAGCACAGAGCTAAGCCTGGGCCACAGAGTTACATACACAACCACCACCACAGGAGAGCTGGTGCCTACATATCTGTGTGCACCTGGAGAATGGGATACAGAGACTTGCAGGACAGATAAGCCACAGTGCAAGACAGCAAGACCAGTTAACTCCAGAGGTATCCATGTGACAAAAGGCAAACACAAGAACATTACCAACCGAAACCAGTCAACATGGTGCTATCCAAACCCAACTCTCCCACAATAGCAAATCCTGAATACCCTAACACACCAGAAAAGCAAAACTTGGATTTAAAATCACATCTCATAATGCTGATAGAAAACTTCAAGAAAAACATAAATAACTGCCTTAAATAAATGCAGGAAAACACAAGTAAACAGGGAGAAACCCTTAAAGAGGAAACAAAAATCTCTTAAAGAATTTCAGGAAAACACAAACAATCAAGTGAAGGAACTGAACAAAACCATCCAGGATCTAAAAATGGAAGTAGAAACAATAAAGAAATCACAAAGGGAGACAACTCTGGAGATAGAAGACCTTGGAAAGAAATCAGGAGTCATAGATGCAAGCATCAACAACAGAATACAAGAGAGAGAAGAAAGAATGCCAGGTGTTGAAGATACCATAGAAAACATGGTCTCAACAGTCAAAGAAAATTCAAAATGTAAAAAGCTTGTAACCCAGAACGTCCAGGAAATCCAGGACACAGTGAGAAGACCAAATTTAAGGATTATAGATGTAGAAGAGAATGAAGATTTACAACTTAAAGGGCCAGTAAATATCTTCAACAAAACCATTGAAGAAAACTTCCCTTACTCAAAGAAAGAGATACCCATGAACATACAAGAAGTCTACAGAACTCCAAACAGACTGGACCAGACCAGAAAGTCCTCCCAGAGCATAATAATCAAAACAGCAAATGCACTAAACAAAGAAAAAATATTAAAAGCAGCAAGGGAAAAATGCCAAGTAACATATAAAGGCAGACCTATCAGAATTACACCAGACTTCTTACCGGAAACCATGAAAGCTAGAAGATCCTGGGCAGACCTCATACAGACCCTAAGAGAACATAAATATCAACCCAGGCTACTATACCCAGCAAAAATCTTAATTACCATAGACTGAGAAAACAAGACATTTCATGACAAAACTAAATTTACACAATATCTTTCCACAAACCCAGCTCAACAGAGGATAATGGGTGGAAAATACCAACACAAGGAGGGAAACTACACCCAAGAAAAAGCAATAAAGTAATCTTTCAATGAACACAAAATAAGATAGTTGCACAAACAGAATTCCACCTTTAACAACAAAATTAACAGGAAGTAGTGATCACTTTTCCTTAATATCTCTTAACATCAATGGACTCAATTCCCCAATAAAAAAGATATAGACTGACAGAGTGGATATGTAAACAGGACCCAAGATTTTGCTGCATACAAAAAAACCCACCTCAGTGACAAAGACAGTCACTACCTCAGAGTCAAAGGTTGGAAAACAATTTTCCAAGCAAATGGTCCCAAGAAACAAGCAGGAGTGACCATTCTTATATTGGATAAAATTGGCTTTCAACCATAAGTTGTCAAAAAAGGTAAGGACGGACACTTCATACTGGTCAAAGCAAAAATCGACCAAGATGAACTCTCAATTCTGAACATCAATGCTCTGAATGCAAGGGCACCCTCATTCATAAAAAAAAAATACCAAAGTTCAAAGCACACATTACACCCCACACAATAAAAGTGGGAGATGTGGGAGATTTCAACACTCCACTCTCAGCAATGGACAAATAAATCATGGAAACTCAAACTAAACAGAAACTAACAGAAGTTATGAACCAAATATATCTAACAGATATTTATAGAACATTCCAGCCTAAAGTAAAAGAATATACTTTCTTCTCAGTATCTCATAGTACTGTCTCCAAAACTGACCATATAATTGGTCCTAAAATAGGCCTCAACAGATACAGGAATATTGAAATAATTCTATGCACCCTATCATATCACCACGGTCCAAGGATGGTCTTAAGTCCAAACAAAAACAATGGAAAACATACATACACATGGACATTGAGCAACGCTCTACTCAATGATAGCTTGGAGGCAGGGGGTTGGAGGGGGAAACAGGGAAAGGGTATAACATTTGAAATGTAAATGAAGAATGTATTCAATAAAAAGTTTAAAAAATAGATATGTAATTAAGTTACTCACATAGTAAATTCAGAGATTTTCATGATTGAAATAGTATTATATGTTCTCTGAACAATAACACAAATGTTTCATTAAAGACCTTGTATTATTCTGTGGAGATAACTATTTCAAATGATTTCTCAGTCCATCTTTCTTGTTTTGTGAAAATAGTGACAATTTTACAAGACTAACCACTATTCAAACTTTCTATTACTTAAGCTTCAGGGCTCTGAAATTAAAATATCCAAACAATGTATTTTCATTATTTAATATCATTAAAAAACTAAGAAATTCACTGTAACACACAGTTGATAATGTCACCCAACTGAATTTCAAGTTTAATGACTATCAAGCAGAACACTATGTAGAAATTTTAGATTCTAATAATGTGTGCTATCTCTCTACTGTCCTAAGAATATCTGACGCATAAGTTTTGCCAGTAGATTGGCATAGATCAATTACATAGAGAGATATGTAATTAATTCAGCAAATCTTATCTACCTTGGTTATTCTTGCTGAGCTGTGGAGATAATAGATCCTCCCAGAAAACTGTGACAGGACTCAAATTTACTCATTTCATGAGCATTTCTAAAGTTTCTGTTGTCACCAGCTCTTGCTCCATTTTTTGAAAAACATAGAGGTGACAAAGAATGCAGAGGATATCTGTCTGTCTATTTATCTATCTATCATCTATGTACCTCTCTTTCTATCTCTTTACCTACCTATCTATCATCTATCATCTATCTATCTATCTATCTATCTATCTATCTATCTAATATATCATATATCATCTACTTACCATCCATCTGCCATTAACCATTTTGTGATTGCTGCAAAATACATTTGAAGTGGATGCAAGCAAGCAATCATGAATACTTGATGATATTTACCAATATCATCAATGATAAATAATATGACACCAGTTAAAAGAGCTATTTCTCCTCAGTCATTCTAGATCTTTGTATGGAATCTAGATTCCAGGACACATAAAGAGATGATGACATTGGGTACTGATAGTGAACAGGTATTACTGGTAAATGCCCAGGGCTTGCCTTTTAGCTCCAGTTCAGCCAATAAAGTGAAATGTTTTATTTCCTGAATGTGAAATTCAAAGTGGATCTATAAATATTCATCTTACCATAACAAAACTTTTGTTGACCTTAACACAGTCTAATTGTTCTTGAAAGGAGGAAACTATGGGACACAGACATGTCAGAGAAAATATTCAAGTCAAATAGCATTTTAAGGGATTGGATGCTGGGGTATAATTTCCAAACAGTCCTGATATGGTAGATGATGGCTTTATGTTACACATAGGGTTTTGCTTTTGGTATAACAAAGAACACATTACAGGGTTACATTGAAATTAAACATTTATTTATGTTGTTCTGCTAGCTTAGAAATTTAATATGGATGTTGGAAATATTTCTGCCATCTGTCTCTTATAAAGAAGATAATTTGGGGCTAGAAAGATGGCTTAGTGGTTAAGCACACTGGCTGCTCTTCTAGAAGTCCTGAGTTCAATTCCCAGCAACCACATGGTGGCTCACAACCATCTATAATGAGATCTGGTGTGAAGAAGATAATTTGTACTTATTTAATTTTATTAATTGATTACATGTCAACAATGAATAATTGTTGATCTCTTCTGTAAATGTCCTAACATTAGATGTTATTGTTTAAATACTTAACCTCTATATTAGAATTTGCTAGAGAAACAAAAGCAATAGAATGAATATATGTATTCAACCCTTATAGTTTCTGGAAGTGCTGCTATATTAGGGGTTTGTGGAAACTTCAGGAAGCAGGTTGTCTCTTGAGAAAGAGACTCAGTGGGATCATGTTTTCAAAGATCACTCTCTTCTTCCTGTTGTCCATGAGAAAACCTCTTACTCTTTCAAATTCTTCTGCTATCATGATCTGCTCAAGAACTTGAGGTCATGGACAGTGAACTGAATGACCCCAAACTGGGAGCTGAATAAATACTTCACCTTGTAAGCTGTTTACTCAGGTATTGAGGTCATAGGGGTGTAAAAATAGTTAAGACAACAAGTATTTCCAATAAGCACATTGATGCCATAAAATGGTGACTATAATAAGCTTATAAATACAACTTCATAACATTAAAATGTGTGTGTGCACACATATGTGTGTGCGTGTGTGTGTGTGTGTGTGTGTGTGTGTGTGTGTGTGCCTGTGTGCCTGTGTGAGCACTTGCGCTTGCACTAACACATTTTCAATCAAGGCTTCTCTGTACACTATATTCGTGTAATGCCCACAGAGGCTAGACGACAACAGATCCACTGTAATTGGAGTTACAGACAGTTGGGATCTGTCCTGTGGGTGCTGGGAATCAAATCTGAGTCCTCTGGAAGCACAGCCAATAACATTAATGGCTAAACCATTCCTCCAGCCCCAAATTTTACAACTGTAGTAATCACCAAAGCAAAGTTAAAATTCCATACCCCTCAAACAACAACAACAACAAAAGGTCTGGAATACAAAAATATTCTAACTTGGAAATGCTCTCACTTCTGGGTTCTTTCTCTTGAATTAAAAATTAAATTAAATGGTTCAAACTTACAGATAAACATTTTTAAAAGAAAGCATTGTCATTTATGTATGTTTTGTGCTGATAAGTACTGAAGGAAAATTAAAACATTTATGCCAGCATCATTAGTTTAGTCATGCTACATATAGCTTTAAGATATTCTTTTTTTCTGAAATTTCACTTAGAGTTTGGAGTTAACCTAGAAATGCTAGTGCTTTATTAAGTATATTTTTATTTCCCCAAGGAAAAAAATAGTGAGTGTCAACATTCTATCACATGAGCTAAAGACAAATGACTGAAAACTTCCAGCAGATTTTATTTTCAGTATTTGAGTTACTGTTGTGATCTATTCAAAACCACAAAAGAGGAATAAGTAAGAGTTAACACTTATGCTAATCTGCTTTCTGCAACATATTTACCCAAGAAGACTATTAAGAGTCAGATAGACTGAGCTTGATAGCTCCTAATTTTGCAATAATCTTAACTAGCATGAGAATTTGTAATTTATAAACAACTTTTGAGATGCTGTTATTATACATATCTTGCATACCAATTATTCGTATACATTAAAGGATAGGAAAAGAACATTTGAATAGTTCATCATGAGATGCTTAAACCGATTATCACCTTTAATGATAAAATGCTAATTTTGGTTCTCACATAGACACTCACAATAAAGAGAATTATAACCATTTTTATTAATTTACTCTCTCACATATTACATCCCTACCACAGACACTCCCTGAGCCCCTGCCTATCATTCCAGGCCCTCCCCCACCATATCCTCCCTCCCTCCCTTCTCTTCTTCTGTTTCCCTTCAGAAAAAAGGTCAGGACTTCTAGGGATATCAACCAAACATGGCATATCAAGTTGCAATAAGATTAGGCAGATCCCCTCATAGTAAGGGTGGTCAATTAGAAGGACAAGGGTCCCAAAAGCAGGTAAGAACATCAGTAACAACTCATGTACCCTCTGTTAAGAGTCCCCAAAACACCAAGCTACACAACTACAACACACACGCTGAAGGTCTACATTAAACCGTTACTGGCTTCCTGACTGTTGAGTCAGTCTCAGTGAGCCCCTGTGAGTCTACGTTTATTGAGTCTTTGGATTTTCTTATGTCCTTGACCACTATGGCTCCTACAATGCTTCTCCCCTGTCTTCCTGAAGATTCACTGAACTTTGCCCAAAGTTTTGCTGTGGAATTTTGTATCTTTTTTCAGTTTCGGGATCAAGCCTTTCTGAAGAGTTAGGTTAGGTACAAATCTATGAGAATAATAGAGTATCATTAGGCATTATTACATTGACCTTTTTTTTTCCAGTTTTGTATGATCTTAAGTTCTGTTCATTTACCTCTGGTTCTGCTCCTCTAGGAATTGTCAAGGATGGCCTCCATCTGGTGGCATGGGTCTCAAGCTGGACTCATCATTGGTTAGCCACTCTTATAATTTCTGTGCCCCCCTTTACCCCAGCATGTCATGCTAGCAGGAAAAATTGCAGGTCAAAGGTTTTGTAGATGGATTTGTTTCCCATTCGCTCCAGTGGAAACCTTGCCTGGTTATAAGAGATGCCTGGTCCAGGTTCTGTATCCCCTATTACTAGGAGTCTTAGTACAGTTACCCTAATAAATGCCTGGAAGTTTCCATTGAACTATGTTATGGGTTTGGTTTAATGCTTGCATTTTTTTTTTGAGTTTGCAAAATTTCACAAGAATCCCATATGTAAGATGCTGAGGGTCCCTGCCTCTAGCTAGCTCTTATTGGTAAATAGAGTTGCTGGTGGCAAATGGCTGGGCAGAGAGATAGAGGCAGGACTTTAGGATGTATGGACAAGGGGACCCACAAAGAAGGAGAATCACCATTGCTGGAAGAGGAAGAAACTCCAGGCTTGAGAGCTGCAGAAGGGAAAGCATTCTCTCATGTAAGAGCCAGGCAAGAGGAGCCCCCAGCCTGGCTCCAATTGAATCTAAAGAAGCCAAGATGAAATAAATTCAGGAGTGTCAGATGAAAGGCATTAGTAACATGGAAGTTTAGGGGTGGTACAGCCATTGAGAAGAGTACGACATATTAAATGTAAGACTCCTCCCTCTCCCTCTCCCTCTCCCTCTCCCTCTCCCTCTCCCTCTCCCTCTCCCTCTCCCTCTCCCTCTCCTTCTCCCTCTCCCTCTCTCTCTCCCTCTCCCTTTCCCCTCCCCCTCCCTCTCTCCCTCCCCCTGCTCCCCCTCCCCTCTCCCTCTCCATCTCCCCCTCCCCCTCCTTTCTCTCTCTCTCTCTCTCTCTCTCTCTCTCTCTCTCTCTCTCTCTCTCTCTCTCTCTCCCACTCAAGAATCCAGAACATTGTGATGAGTAGCAAGAAGTGTACATGCCACTGCTGGGGAGATTAGAGCATAGTAATCAACTACAGCAATACACTAGATTTCTATATTGCTCTCCCCATTACCCCCCAACTCCAGTTCTCCTTTCCAGCACTCATTCCCTTCATATCCCCTGCCTGTTTCCTACTGTTCCCATCCCCACATACTTGCAGTCCATCAGGAATATCTATTCTATTTCCTCTTCCTAAGGAAAACCATGAGTCCACATGAAGGCATTCCTAGCTTCTTAGCCTCTCTGGGTCTATGAATTGGAGTTTAATTATCCCTCCCTCTACAGATCATAGCTGCTTATAAGTGAGTACATAACACGTTTGTGTTCTGAGTCTGAGTTAGCTCACCCAGGATGATTTTTTTCTAGTTCCAATTGTTTGCCTTCAAATTTCATGGTGTCACTGTTTTTTAACTGCTAAGTAATTCTCCATTGTATAAATATACCACATTTTCTTTATCCATTCTTCCATTTAAGGCTAACTGGGTTGCTTCCAGTTTCTAGCTATTATGAATAAGACTGCTATGAACATAGTAGAGCACATGTCCTTGTGGTATGGTAGAACATCTTTTGGGTATCTGCCCAGGAGTAGTAAGTATAGTTGGGAATTGAGATAAGTTTGATTTCCAAATGTCTGAGAATGCCCCCATATCAATTCCTAAAGTGACTGTACAAGTTCTCATTCCCACCAAAAACTAAAGTAGAAGGTTCTGGATATGTCAAGTAATACAGACTCACCAGGTGTTTTGCTGAGGCAAGATCCCTGGGGGGAGGGGGGACACTAATATTTATTTATTTATTTATTTATTTATTTATTTATTTATTTTGGTTTTTTCAAGACAGGGTTTCTCTGGAACTCACTCTGTAGACCAGGCTGACCTCAAACTCAGAAACTAACCTGTCTCTGCCTCCCAAGTCCTAGGATTAAAAGCATGAGCCACCACCGCTCAGCTCGACACTTGATATTTGGAGAAAGTATAAATAGGATTCAATGGACAGTAACATTTTGCTTACATAGCTAGCTTTCTAATGCTTTGTTGGCCTCTTGTCTTCACTGATCTTTGATTACTTGAGAGAGGCATAGCAGACTACTTCTCCTGGCATTCCCTGCTGATTCTGGTAATTTCTGTTGCCTCGAGCCAATTTAGAGGAGGCCTGGTTGTTTCTGCTGGTTTGTGCCACTGCTGTTGATTCATATTTGGTATCTTAACACTACTGAACTTGACTATTGCTATACTGACTAACAGAGATTGGAATCACATCAAATAACTACTTCTAAACAGGTCCACATCCCCTTATACAATTTACCTATTTTCTCTCCTACCTTTGTACAGTAGGAAAGAAGGGGATTCAAATAATTTAGAACGCTTCATAAAAGGAGGCTTTTAAAAATTATGTTAATCCTGCCAATCCATGAGCATGGCAGATTTTTCCAACTGCTGAGAACTTCAATTTTTTTTTTCTTCAGGGTCTTGAAGTTCTTGTCATACAGATCTTTCACTTGCTTGGTTAGAGTTATAAGAAGATATTTTATATTATTTGCGACTATTGTGAAGGGTGTCATTTCCCTAGTTTCTACCTCAGCCTGTTTACCCTTTAAGTAGAGCAAGGCCACTGATTTGTTTGAGTTAATTTTATATCCAGCCACTTTGCTGAAGTTGTTTATCTGGTTTAGGAGTTCTCTGGTGGAATTTTTGGAGTCATTTAAGTATGCAATTATATTATCTGCAAATAGTGATATTTTAACTTTTTCCTTTCCAATTTGTATCCCTTTGACCTCCTTTTGTTGTCTAATTACTCTGGCTAGGATTCAAGCACTATATTAAATAGGTATGGAGAGAATGGGCAACCTTGCCTAATCGCTGATTTTGGTGGAATTGCTTCAAGTTTCTCTCCATTTAGTTTGATGTTGGTTACTGGTTTGCTGTATATTGCTTTTACTATGTTTAGGTATGGGCCTTGAATTCATGATCTTTCCAGGATTTTACCATGAAGGGGTGTTGAGTTTTGTCAAACGCTTTCTCAGAATGTAATGAGATGATCATGTGGTTTTTTCCTTTGAGTTTGCTTATATGTTGGATTGTGTTCATGGATTTCTATATATTGAACCCTCCATGCATCAATGATCATGATGAATGATTGTTCTGATGTGTCCTTGGATTCAGTTTGTGATAATTTTATTGAGTATTTTTGCATCGATATTCATAAGGGAAATTGGTCTGAAGTTCTCTTTCTTTGTTGGGTCTTTGTTGGGTTTAGGTATAAGCATAATTGTGGCTTCATAGAATGAATTGGGTAGTGTTCCTTCTGTTACTATTTTGTGGAATAATTTGAGTAGTATTGGTATTAGGTCTTCTTTGAAGGTCTGTTAGAATTCTGCATTAAATCCATCTAGTACTGGGCTTGTTTTGGTTGGGAGCCTTTTAATGACTGCTTCTATTTCTTTAGGGGTTATGGGACTGTTTAGATGGTTTATCTGATCCTGATTTAACTTTTCTACCTGGTATCTGTCTAGAAAATTGTCCATTTCACCCAAATTTTCCATCGATTGGCAGGAATTATATAGTAAAAAATGCCACCTTGCCAACAGTAATCTACAGATTCAATGGAATTCCCATCAAAATTCCCACTTAAATCTTCATAGGCTTAGACAGAGCAATTTGCAATTTTTTTGTAATAATCAAAAACTTATGATAGCAAAAACTTTTCTCAACAATAAAACAACTTCTGGGGGAATCACCATCCCTTACTTCAACGTGTATTACATAGCAATAGTGATAAAAACTGCATGGTATTATTACAGTTACAGACAGATAGATCAATGGAATAAAATTGAAGACCCAAAAATGAACCCAAAGACCTATGGTAATTTGTTCTTTGAGAAAGAGCTAAAACCATCCAGTGGAAGAAAGATGGCATTTTTCAACAAATGGTGCTGGTTCAAAAAGAGGTCAACATGTAAAAGAACACAAATTGATCCATTCTGATCCCATTGTACAAAGCTCAAGTCCAACTGGATCAAGGACCTCCTCTAAAAATTAGATACACTGAAGCTACTAGAAGAGAAAGTGGGGAAGAACCTCAAACACTTGGGCACAGGGGAAATTTTTCTGAACAGAACACCAGTGGCTCAGGTTCTAAGATCAAGAATTGACAAATGGGACCTCATAAAATTGCAAAAGCTTCTGTAAGTCAAAGGACACTGTCAATAGGACAAAATGTCAAGCAACAAATTTGGAAAAGATATTTTACCAATCTTACATCTGACAGAGGGCTAATATGCAATATATAAAAATTAATTTATCAATATATAAAAGTACTCAAGAAGTTAAACTCCAAAGAACCCCTATTAAAAATGGGGAACAGAGCTAAACAAAGTATTCTCAACTGAGGAATATTGAATGGCCAAGAAGTGCCTAAAGAAATGTTCAACATCCTTAGTCATTAGGGAAATACAAATCAAAACAACCCTAAGATTCCACCTCATACCAGTCAGAATGGCTAAGATCAAAAATTCAAGTGACAGCAGATGCTGGAGAGGATGTGAAGAAAGAAGAACACTCCTGCATTGTTGGGATTGCAAGCTGGTACAACCACTCTGGAAATCAGTCTAGTAGTTCCTCAGAAATCTAGACATAGTACTACCTGAGGACCCAGCTATACCACTCCTGGACATATACCCATAAGATGTTCCAACATGTAATAAGGACACATGCTCCACTGTGTTCATTTCAGCCTTATTTATAATTGTCAGAAGCTGGAAACAACCCAGATATTCCTCAGCAGAAGAATGGATACAGAAAATGTGGTACATATACACAATGGTACATATACCCTTGGCTGATATTGTTGTTCTTTCTATGGGGTTGCCTTCAGCTTCTTCAGGCCTTTCTCTAACTACTCCATTGGGGTCCCCATGCTCAGCCCAATGGTTGACTGTGAGCATCAGCTACTGCTCAGCTATTAAAAATAATGACTTTATAGCCACTTGTGGTGGCGCACGCCTGTAATCCCAGCACTTGGGAGGCAGAAGCAGGCAGATTTCTGAGTTCGAGGCCAGCCTGGTCTACAGAGTGAGTTCCAGGACAGTCAGGGCTATACAAAGAAACCCTGACTCAAAACAAGAAACAGAAAAAAAAAAAAAAGAAAAAGAATGACTTTATGAAATTCTCAGACAAATGGATAGAACTTGAAAATTTCATCCTGAGTGAGATAACTCAATCACAAAAGAACATGCATCATATGCACTCATTGATAATTATGTATTAGCCCAAAAGCTCATAATGCCTGGATTTAATTCACAGACCATATGAAGCTCAAGAAGAAGGAAGACCAAAATGTGGATGCATCAGTCCTTCTTAGAAGGGGGAACAAAATAGTCACAGGAGGTAAAGGATGGGTGGGACATGGGAGGAAGAGAAGAGAGGGAGAGGGAAAAGAGGGGGAAAAGAGGGCAGGATCAGGTATGAGAGAAGATGGGTTTGATATACAGAAGGTCGGGAATTTGAACAGAGGTGTATAGCAATGGGGGATGGGGAACTGGAGGTAGCCACTATCAAGTCCCAGATGCCAGGAAAACAAGAGGCTCCCAGGGCAAAACAGGATTAAGATTGGCTGAAATGACTAACATGAGGGAGAGGGTATCTGTAGAGACCATATCCAGAGGTTAGGCAAGGACCCCGGTTGGGGCATGGGGACAGACACAAATTTTTATCCCAGAAGGGCTCCTGTCTCAAGGAAATTACAGGGACAACGTGAGGAGCAGAGACTGAAGGAAAGGCCATCCAGAGACTGCTCCACTGGGGATCCATCCCATATACAGACACCAAACCCAGACACTATTGCTCATGCCAAGAAGTGCTTGCTGACAGGAGCCTGATATAACGGTCTCCCAAGAGGCTTTTCCAGAGTCTTACAATACAGATGTGGATGCTCACAGCCAACCATTGGACTGAGCCTGGGGACCCCAATGGAGTAGTTAGAGAAAGGCCTGAAGGAGCTGAAGGCAACCCCATAGAAAGAACAACAATATCAGCCAATCAGACCCCCCCCCAGAGCTCCCAGGACTTAAACTGCCAACCAAAGAGTACACATGAAGAGACCCATGGCTCCAGCCATATATGTAAGAAGATGGCATTATATGGCATTAATGAGAGGAGAGGCCCTTGGTCCTGTGAAGGCTGGATTTCCAAGTGTAGGGGAATGCCAGGGCAGGGAAGTAGGAGTGGGTGGTTGGGTGGGGGAGCATTTTTATAGAAGCAGGAGGAGGAGATGAGATAGGGGGTTTCTGGAGGGAAAACCGGGAGAGGGGAGATAGGCAGGTAAATAGTGAGTTATCAGTATGCCTTGCACATATATGTGAACTTATATTAAAACAGATTTACATTTAAAAAATACAGATTTGACCCTCATATTCTACTTTTGTTCTAAACCAACACCTTCAATGTGTGTAATATAAGATTTATTGCTGGGTTTTATTTACCAAACTAGTAGCACCAAGAATAGAAATGGCATAGTCAGCATGCTGGTATTTCTCATTTGAGGCCCTCCACTTTTCTAGCTAAAACCTATTCCCTGAGGGAGAAAACTGAAACCTCCCATTCCACCCAAGATCAATATGGTACTTTTGGGAAACATCATCCATCCTTGGTCATTTAACCAACTCTGAATCTCAATTTCTTTGTTATAAGGGTATGACAGTAATCTTTGCCTAACAGATGTTCATTAGGAATGAATATAAGTCTATAAAACACTCAAATGTCAGTCAGTAACGGCAACACTCAGCAAGCATACTTCAGGAAGTCCACACTGGCTTCTGCTGAGTCCATACCTCCTACGCGCCTCTGTAATCCATAAAATGTCTGTGCTGACATTAGTGTCATTCCCAGATGCAGTAATTATCCGTCTAGGACTAGGTAAACCAGCACTCCATCGAACAACTAGCATCTCAAACATTCTTGTCAAAAAGAATCACTGTTTTTGGAAAATGCATTGATAAAGTAGTTCCATGCAAGATCTATACAATAAAAGTATTAGCATTTGACACATACAAATATAGACCTAACTACAAAATAGATGTCCTAGCAATGGAGCTTACATGAAAGGGAAGATAAGTGTTTCCAGCACACCATGTCTCCTAATAATACACTTTTTAAAATGTCAATATCATGAGTAAGAGTCCTTACCCTTTGCCTAAAGAAAATGGCTTTCATGCCAGTAATGAAGAATCACTTGTGCCGTGGCAAGTGGATTGTAGTGATCAATAACAAGACTCAGCACTTAGGCAGCAATTTTCATCTTCAAAGCAATTTACTGGCATTAAGCAAATCAACAATGCTGTCAGTTTCCAACGAGAAAATCCATGAGATGTAAAAAGTGACAGCTTGCTTGTCATTCCAGATTCCAGGACACAGGTTGTGGAAGCAGGCATTCCCCGCAAAGCATGTGCTGCCAGAGCACTTGATGCGGTTAAAAGAATTAAACTGATGGTAAATATTTTCATTTACAAAAACAATAAATATGATATTGTCAAAAATGTGAAAACAGAGAAATACCAAGAAGGGCAACTATATGAATTTCATTCAATCTATATATTCATCATATGTCAATTAAAAAAAAAAAACATCTGGCTGGGTATGGTGGCACAGGGCTTTAATCCCAGTGCTCAGGAGGCAGAGGCTTGCAAATACTTGTGAATCCACGTCTAGCTTGGCCTACATAAAGAGTTCCACAACAGGTAGGGCTACATAATAGAGAAGTCTTGTCCCATGAAAAAAATCTTTGGTAGCTTGTGTATGACATATGTAAATGCTCTGTGTGAGCATGCATGTGAATGTGTACATGTGCATTGGTGTGTATGACAGCAGACACATGCCACAGCTCAGGTATTGAGAGCAGAGGACAATGGCTAACGATTCTTGCCTTCTGTTTTGTCAGATAGAGGTTCTCTAACTGCCATTCATTGCCTTCACTAGCTAGCTGGTCTGCAAGCTTCTGGTGTGTCTCCTATAGAAGCACTGCAGTTACAGTTGGATGTTGTGAATCCAGCCTTTATGTGGGTCCTGGGCATTCAAATTGAAGTCCTCATGCTGGTGGGACAAGCAGTTTTCTGTAATCTTCGTGGTTGCCACTGGGAGGCTTAATCATCCACTCCCATTACACTCTGTTTTAATCAACACCCTAACACCCATTTCCTGCTTATACCTATTGCACAGTGTCTTTGGCATTAACAGATATGTGATTTTTTCCCAGTTTAAAAATAAATTACTTGCTTTTGTCAATATTTTATGTTGTAAAAATAAGATACACTGCTCTGACAATTTTGATGTACCATGAAAGAGTGATTTGTGTGTGTGTGTGTGTGTGTGTGTGTGTGTGTGTGTGTTTCAGTATAATTTAGTATGGAGTATCATTTTTAATTAATTAATTTTGCATTCCAATATCCTCCCCCCTTCTCCTTTGAGAAGGGAGAACCCTGATAGATATCACCCACACACGCACATGGCACTTTGGACACTGAAGGACTAGGCACATCCTCTCTCGCTGAGGCCAGACAAGGGAAATGGGATGCACAGGCAGGCTGACAAATTCGTGGACAGCACCTGCCTCAGTTGTTGGAGCACTGGCATGATGATCAAGCTGCACTTCTACTACATATGTGCAGAGACTTAGGTCCAGTCCATGATCACTCTTTGGTTGGTCATTCAGTCTTTGGGAGCCCCCAAGGGTCCAGGCTAGTTGATTCTGTTCTCAAGAGTATAACATTGTTAAATGAATCATTTGTGATCATTTTCTCCTAGTCTATGTGTAGTATTTGTATTTTCTTATAGAATTTTGATGCTCAGCTGTTAATGCTTTTGTGTGATGTTGTAAAACAATTCATAGACATTTATAACTATGCCTCCTTCTGAGACTGCATCGCCTCTAATAATAATTTTATGAACATTTAACAAATTTTCTACGCACAAAATTATGTCATCAACCAATTAACATGAAACCATCAACAATGAAACTATTACATTTGTGTATACTGTTAAATTATCCTGCTAAGAATGTCTTCCAAATTGTAAATAGATATGGGTACATGGATATCTTTGGTTGCTTCTAATTTAGGTGAAAAATTCTTGCTATTTCAATATGAATTGTTCATAGATATCATTTATTGAGTTAAATAAATTCTGGTGTAATCTCGATTTACTAAGTTCCTTTTCAGATAAAATTAGGGCACAATGTTGGATTTTGTCAGAGTGTTGGATTTTGTCAAATTCTTTTGTATTCGTGTAGATAAGCATGTGTTCTTCCTCTGTGCTATTATTAACATTAATGTTTATATGGTTAAAATCAAACCTAACTGAAATTACAGCCTAAACTCCATTTGATCTTTTTCCTTCATATTTTTGAAGTTGATGGGCTAAGTTTGAAAGTATATACTCAGGATTTTT
The DNA here is from genome assembly GCA_964023405.1 of Apodemus agrarius. NCBI lineage: Eukaryota > Metazoa > Chordata > Mammalia > Rodentia > Muridae > Apodemus > Apodemus agrarius. The sequence goes on along the minus strand of OZ030009.1, from coordinate 131,990,250 downwards.
GCAATTCATACACATTAAGCATCTAATTTAGCCCACAATTAACATTTTGTTTCTTTTGTTATTTTTGTCTTTGGAGTCAGAGTAAGATTATTTTCATTAAAAAGCACTTATAAGAAAAAGCACTTATATAAGTAACGTACTTATATTATTTACTTTATTCTTATTGCTATGATAAACTACCTGACAAAAGAAGTTAAGGAATTAAGGATTTAACTTGGCTTGTGGCATGAAGGGACAAAAGTCCATTATCATGAGGTTGACACAATGGTAGGAGCACACATATCCACAGTGAGAAAGCAGAAAGGGAGATAAGTGCTTATACTCAGTTTACTTTCTTCTCTTCATTCAGTCTGGGCTCTCAGTTCCTGAGGTGACACTGCTCACATTCATTATCTGTCTTCCCATCTCAGTCAAAATTTTGTTGAAGTATCTGTATAGGCACTTAGAAGTATGTTTCCATGGTGACAGTAATAGCAGCCAAGAAGACAATGAAGAAATTGATTGGTATTAATTAATCTTTAAATATTTGATAGAATTTCTCAAGAATCTATCTTTTCTTGGGATTTTCTTTATGAGAAGAGCTATGATTACTGGTTTTAAATCTACTCAAATTTTCAATCATTTCTTGAATTTATTTTGATAGCTTCTACATGCTAGTTATTCATCTATTTCCTCTATAATGTGACATTGTATCTGTACAGTGGAGTTAAGATTTATGGTATTTTTGGTATGAATTACAAATGTACACATTAAATACTTAGTAATATACATAGACTTTCCTTTCCGCAGCTATCTTTTAAATTCATAGGGAAATGACAAACTTACAAGCATTAGCATCAACTCATACACTCATTTGCCAGGTACGTTTTTGTCTATGGTATTCTTTCAACTTCCTTTGGTTAGGGTTGCTGGGCAGCGACTTCCCTGTTGCCTGGAAGAACTTCCTTTAACACTTCCTTAGAACAAGTTGGGTGGCAGTGAATGCTCCATGTCTAATTGTATTGGGAGTGTCTCAATATCATCTTCAAGCTTGAAGGGCAGTTTTGTTGCACATAAAACTCTTATTTGACAGTTTTTATTCGTTTCTTAGAACTGTGAGCATATCATCCCACTGCCCTCTGGCTTTTGTGAGAGAAATCAGCTTCTAATTCTGCAGGGGCTTCTTTACATGCAGTCGGTTGTCTTTCCCTTTCTACAATCTAGGTTTGTTCTTTGTCCTTAGTTTTTGTTAATTGTGATACATCTAGGCACAATCTCTTATGTTTACCCTATTAGGGGTTCATTTAACTTTTTACATTTTTGTGTTATTATGGTTTTTTTTATTCTTAAATTAAATTTAGAAAATTTTTGGCTATCATTTCTTAAATTGTCCTTCAAAGTTTTCCCCATTTCCTTCTCCTGGGACTTTCATTACACATATGTTGATGTACTTAACATTGTCCCACATTTTCTTTCTGTGTTCTCACTCTGAAGTGTATGAATTCACCGGTTTCCACATTCACTGATTCTTCAGTTTGACACTTTAAACATGCTTTGAAGCTCTACAAAGCAAGTATGTACTCTCTACCTCTGAACTTTTACCCTTGGTCTTCCAGTGAGATTTTCACTGCTTTAAATTTCAACTGTAGAATTTTTGTTTGGTTACATTTTGTAATTTTCGATACCACCATTAATATATTTTATTTGGTGAAAACATAATTCTGCCTTACTATCTTAGATATGCACATCTTTAAAGTGGCTCATTTAAGACTTTGGTTAAATTACTTTATTGCTAAACATTTGGAAATTTCTATTGATTATGACTTTTTCAATATTGGCTTGTATTTCCTTTTTTAATATATGTACTTATAGTTTTTGCTGAACATTGGAAGTTTTGTATATTATAATGTGGTGTATTCGTTACTTTTCTCCTTGAAGTGACAAAATAGTTGTTAAGAAGCTACTACTAGGGAAAAGGGCTTGTTTGTTTTTGTTTGGTTTGGTTATTGTTTGTTTTGGCTCATGGGTTGAGGATGACAAGGAAAGCTTAGTGGCAGGAGAAGGAAGTGTCTGGTGACATCCATAGTCAGTAGGCAGAGAAGGATGAATGCTGCTGCTCAACTACCTTTCTTCTTTATGTTCAGCCCATTATCAAGGCCATGAAGAAGCCACCCACATTCGGGTGAGTCGTGTCTCTTCATCTGAACCTGTCTGGGAAACCCTTCAACACACACATGGAAACCTGTGTCCACAGTCATTCTAAAGGCAGCCAAGTTGATGGTGAAGATTAAACATTACCTATGACAAGTCATATGGCCTCATCCTCAGGCTTTTGTTTTCTCTATTAAGTTTTTGCTTTTTAAATGATCTACATTGACTAAATTCTGCAAAAATATATACATATTGTAGTACAGCACTAATGTACTCATGCTCAAACTGTACACAAGAATATTAGTCTATAAAATATAATAAAATATTTTGAATCACAGTATACAAATCTTAATAAAAATAACATCTTCAACTACTCTGATATTGATAACACTATTTATTAGCATATATTAGGAACTGCATGAGGCCACACAGCCACTCAGAATTCCAGTTCAAGGGATTCAGATTTTGTCATCTGACCTGCATGGGTACAAGGTGTGCACATATTAAACACACATACAGGCAAAACACTCATACACATAAATGGAAATTAAAAATATTGTGTAAAGGTTACTTTAAATCATGATTATGAAAGCATACATCATTGTTATGTACAATATTCCTAATTGTGGTTCTGTTACATGGGCTAGTTCTATATTATTATATAGAACTATAATTTATATATATTCTAAATTTTTATATTTATTTTCTATATTTTTAACATTTATTAACTTATTGACATGCATGAGTCTGTATGCTCACATGTGTGTGGAGGTCAAAGTATAACTTGTGGGGGACGTGTTCTCTTCTACCCTGGTGCTCACACCCTGGTCATTAGCATTAGAAGCAATTGTCTTTACCTGTTGAGCCATCATTTCAGTTCACGTTGGCTCTTTACTACTGAATATTTTTAACCATAAAATAGTGCCATTAGTCCTTTTATATTTTCATAAAGCTTCTCATTCTGTTTCACATGTATTACTATAGTTCTAACTTAATCCTGTGTTTAGCATCTTGCAGGCAGTTGAGATCTATAATCTCATTTCACCTATTAATGGAAACTGTCTGAAATCAGGAATTAGGTGTGTGTGTGTGTGTGTGTGTGTGTGTGTGTGTGTGTATGAACAAAAGAACTTGGATCTCTCATACACATGGTTTCTTCCCCTGCATGCCATTCACTGGTGTGCTCTCTAGAAAAAGCCATGAAGACCATGAATTACTGCACTTGAGTCTGATCAAATAATTTTTCTTTCATAACTTCATTCAATTATGTACCTTTGACATAAACTAAAATTCCATTTATTAATAACCTGTACTCTACATTGGATGCAAGAATAAAAGCAGTGAGGCTCCTGCTTTTGCAAGCAAGATAAGCACACAGCCAGCCCTCTAAAATCATGGGGTTCACATCTTATGGGTCACATTAACCACGACCTACCTACCTACCCATAAAGAGTAGCCCCTATTATATATCTCAAGTAACATAATCATTGCTTCCTCATCTCTGCCATGATAGTGTAAGCCACATATTAGCTATGTCTCCCTCTTCACAGATCAGGGGCTTCTCCTCCATCAATGCCATGCTTTGTCAGGGAGGACTTCACCCTCTTACATCAGCCCATGTGTGCTGCCTGCCTGCCAGCATTAATGAACCTCCTACCTGAAGGATGATTTTCCTCAGCACCTTGGGATCCAGCTCCTTAATTGTCCTGAATAAGCATATGTGTAAACTAAGGAAGCACTGTTAGCAACCCAGAGCTGTGAAGACAGCCAGGTGCTTGGGGACAAGAAAGTCAGTGTTCAGAATCACTGTGAGTTGTGGCTAAAGAAATCTAGACCATCAGAGACAGAACATTTTCTTCCCATTATTTTTTACAGCGTATTTGTCACTTCTCTTACTTTAAAAAAATGTTTTTAACTGCAAAATCAAATCTCATAGGTCCCCTTAGGTTATATATGGATATATACAGAATGGTGAGAACTGTTAAGTCACAGATGTGGGCCACATAACAAAACCAAGTTCAAAAGTTTTCTTAATCAAGACTGGTCAGGTAGTTTTCTCATTTTTGAGAATTCCATTTTCTTTGTAATTATGCTGTATAACATGGTCCCTCGGGGCGGAATTCTAGGGATTCTCAGTGCTTGTGAAGACTGTGATATGATGGCAGAGAAGCTGTGTGTTCGAATCACAAGCCCTAGTACTGCTAGCTGGCTGCCCATAATTAATCACCAACAGTGAGTATTAAATAAAACGTTGTTATTCAGAGGTGCATGCAAAATGGCGGCATGTATTTACATCAGATAGCTGCCACCCAACCCTTATAAACGGGAGCCTCTGTTTCCATCAGGAGAAGTGGCTCAGTGACAAAGAAACAAACAAGCATTTCAGTAACAAACACAGAATAGAAAATACAGTGGATGACGGCAGTTGACTGCACATGAGGATAAAGGAAAAAATTTACATTTCCTGTCAGAAAATTTGCATTCTGTAATTTCCCACTGCATACAGTTTTCTTTTTGCTCTATCCCTTCCACAAAGGTCCTGTTGTCAGGTTCTAAAAAAAAATTGTTTATTTTTATTTTATGTGTGTAAATGTTTTTACTTGTATGTAATTTTCTGTGCCACGTGCGTGCCTGGTACCTAAGGAAGCAGAGGATTGCACTGGATTCCCTGGAACTGGAGTTCAGCACTGTTATGAGCCACCATGGGGTTACTGGGAACCAAACTCAGGTTCTTTGCAAAAGCAACAAGTGATCTTAAAGGACAAGCCACTGCTTCAGCCTCCTGTCAAAAGATTTTTTTTAAGTTCTTTAGAGTATATATAAGTCTAATTGTATAACTGTCAATCCAAACCAACAAACTTTCAATTATACAGAGAATATTAGTATTTCTATCTGAAGAAATTTAACAAACATAACTGTGTTATAATGAATACTTTATCACTCCTTTTATAAAATATCTTGGAGTCAATTTAAGTTATTAATATTTCTTCATCTTGCCATGCCAATAGAAACCTCTAAGTTAAATGAGGTGATGACTAATTTCAGATCTGCCAGACACTTCAAACCTGAAACACCAGCACAGATTCCATGAGGTCAGAGTCCCTGTTAAATCCACTTAAGTAAGAGAAGACAGTAACTTTGGGATGATGCATGCTGTGTTTCTCTGACACATAAACAAATGAATACAATGGAAAATTTTCCAGTTGTGTCCAGTTTTTTTCCTATGTGAAAAGAGGAGTTAAGCATAAAACATAAGAAGATTCTACCTCTAAAACCCAAATGGCAAATCCAAGTACAATGGGAACATTTGATCAGTAGAAATGTAGGAGATAAGGGGTACTGGAGAAGGCATTGGAAACAAGAAGCTAAATTCTATAGTACATATTCATAAGTTTATTTTCAACAGTAAATATATTTTGTGTACTAATTCCTCATCAATTTGTATTCAAAGTGTTAGAGGTACAGGAATTAGAAAAACAAGACTTTGGTCTCATAAAACGAAAACTGAAGATTAGAGAAAATAAATGTGTCAAAGATGTGTCCTGCACATATTAATAATTTATTAAGTATCTGGTTGGACTCAATTTGAACACAAGTGTTTATAAGTTTTAAAGTAGGGAGAGGGGGAAAGGAGTGGGAAGGAAGGATGAATATGAATCCAAGAACAACAGTTGACTTTCTACCCCTGAAGTGCTTATGGAGAAGCGATTTGTATTATTCTGTCCACAGAAAATTTCTCATACTTATAGTTTTCATACTTAAGAAAATTTGTGGCTGTCAAATAGATAGTTCTTCATTTAGATCATATTAACTTCAGTCTAATTAAAACTAGCCAATCCTCCTTACTGGGTAATAATTGCTGAAACCCCATACATGAACAAACTGAAATTTGTATTTACTTATCTCTTCATGGTTTATCAATCAAGTCCTCATTGACTCTGCCTCTTGCACTTCATGAATCTATCCACTTCATTTTGCATCAATTGCTTTAGAAAAATAACTTGGATTTCATTCATATCTTGACTATTCTAAAGCTTCCAAACTAGTTTTCCCACACTAATCCTTCTTTGCTTCTCAATTGAACAACAAAATAAAATTTTAATGTTTTCTTCCTTTGTAACCTTTCTACTCAAATCTTAATTATTCATATATTTTAATATAAAGTAGAACATATCTAACATTATTTAAAGAGTTCAATGAATTTTTAGTGGCATGTTCTCCTTTCTGAGCACATGTACACACATTGGTCACTTCCTCCAATTGTTCTTCTCAATCTATTCTGTGGTTACACAATCCTCCAATGTGAGCATCAAAATTAATATATTTCAGAATGTTTTATGATACTTATCTCTCAAATTTGGGTATGTTGTGCATTTTACTTTTAGAATCTAGGAAGTCACAAGATAATATTACTACTATCTAACAATCAGAAAACAGGAAAGTCTGTGAACCTAGCTGAGATTCCTTTTGTAGGGAGATATAGAGACTGAAGTGGCCACCTCCTGAGGCCAGGCAGGACTTCCAGGAGAGAAGATGCCATCAATCCACCCACAAAATCTTCACTCAAAATTTGTCTTACCTACAAGATGTGCAGAGATAAAAATGGATGTCTTGGTCTCTGTTCCCTGACATTGGATCCCCTTCCCCTGCCTGGACTGCCTGGTTGGAACTTAATGGGAGAAGTGCCTAGTCCTACTGGGACAAGATGTCTCACAGTTGGGTGGTAGCCATGGGAGGGGCTCCTCTTCTCTGAAGAGAAGGGGAGAGAGCAATATTGGGAGGCATTTGTGAGAGTGGTACTTGGAAGAGAACATGAAGGGGGCTTGATCAGGATGTAAAGATAATAAAAAATAAACCACTGGTGAAAAAAAAGAAAATCTATAAAAGCTTACATTTTTTAAAACTCTTTTAAAAGCCAAGCCTGAAAAGTAGTCAAGCAAAATCATTCTAAATAGAAATAATTCATTCAAGGAGGAACAACGTGCAAACTGTTTCATGGTCACATGAACATAGAAATAAATGGCTACCATAAATAAATAAAAAGAAATCAACTAAAATGCCAATCAATTCTTTTAAAACTGGGAATGAGTTAGTGTGATCACTTAGAATGATTGGTTTATATATACAAATAATTTTGCACTGACTTGCAAACTCTTTTTCATAGACCTCCACTGAGTTTATAAAATCTACTATTGTGGGCTGGAAGAAAAACCTTCTCAGGATTTTAGGAATATAAATAATAATCACTTATCTTTGACTCATTTCTTGCCCCAATCTAAAAATAAGGCACCATGAGAAAGTGTTTCTAGCAAGGATCTATGGCTGAAAGGAAGGAACATTTCTCCTTCTCTGGGGGAAGGCGAAAGGTTTTTGGGTTTGGGGTTTGTTTGTTTTTTTTCAGTCACCTTTCTACACAGCTACAAAGAACATCTGAATATCCTGTAAAAGGGGCAACAAATGCATACCAAAGGGATCAATAGTCTGTGAAAATAAAAGGGAATCTGGTCCAGTTAAGCCCCTGAAGCCCAGGGTCAGAGGGCTTAACTAGCTTTGTAGCTTAACTATGTAAAAAAACAACAACAACAACATAAAAACAAAACAAAACAAACAAAAAAACCACTCCCATCTCAGCCCACCATAAGGAAAGAGCTGGAATAGAAGTGACAGGTGAGTTGGGCTTTTGATTGGGGATTGCATTGAATCTGTAGATTGCTTTTGGCAAGATTGCCATTTTAACTATATTAATCCTGCCAACCCACCAGCATGGAAGATTTTTCCATTTTCTGAGGTCTTCTTCCATTTCCTTCTTCAGAGACCTGAAGTTTTTGTCATACAAATCTTTCACTTGTTTGGTTAGAATCACACCAAGATACTTTATACTGTTTGTGGCTATTGAGAAGGGTGTCATTTCCCTAATTTCTTTCTCAGCCTGCTTATCCTTTGAGTATAGGAAGGCTAATGATTTGCTTGAGTTGATTTTATTTTTTTTTATTTTTATTTTCTATATTCTATGTTTACATTCCAAAGGCTTTCCCCTTTCCCAGTTCCCCCCTCCCTATGTCCCATAGTTCCTCTCCCCCCCAACTATTCCCCAATCATTCCCCCTCCCCCCACAGTTTCTCTACAAAACTGGATCCAATCTTTCCAGGCCCAGGGTCCTTTCCTTTCTTCTTCTTGGGAATCATATGACTTGCTAATTGTGCCTTGAGTATTTAGGGCTTCTGGGCTCATTAATATCCACTTATCAGTGATTGCATTTCATGTGTATTCTTTTGTGATTGGGTTAGCTCACTCAGGATGATATTTTCCAGGTCTAACCATTTACCTACAAATTGCATGAATTCATTATTTTTAATTGCTGAGTAGTATTCCATTGTATAAATATACCACATTTTCTGTTTGCTGAAGTTGTTTATCAGCTATAGGAGTTCTCTGGTGGAGTTTTTGGGTCACATAAATATACTATCATATCATCTGCGAATAGTGATAGTTTGACATCTTCCTTTCCAATTTATATCCCTTTGATTTATTATGTTGTAGAATTGCTCTAGCTAGTACCTCAAGTACTATATTGAAAAGATCTGGTGAGAAGCTCAGTTCTTCATAGAGTTAGAAAGAGGAATTCTCAAATTCATCTGGAATAACAAAAAACCCAGGATAGCTAAAACTATCATCAACAGTAAAAGATCTTCTGGGGGAATCAATATCCCGGACCTCAAGCAATACTACACAGAGCAGCAGTGTTAAAAACTGCATGGTATTGGTACAGTGACAGAGAGGTGGATCAATGGAATAGGATTGAAGACCCGGAATTGAACCCACACATCTATGGCCAATTGATCTTTGACAAAGGAGCTGAAAACATCCAGTGGAAAAAAGATAGCCTTTTCAACAAATGGTGCTGGCTCAACTGGAGGTCAACATGCAGAAGAATGAGAATCGATCCACTCTTATCTCCTTGTACTAAGCTCAACTCCAAGTGGATCAAGGACCTCCACATTAAACCAGACACACTGAAATTAATAGAAAAGAAACTGGGGAAGACCCTTGAGGATATTGGCTCAGGGGGAAAGTTCCTGAACAGAACACCAATAGCTTATGCTCTAAGATCAAGAATAGATAAATGGTGTTCCAAGATTCTAGGCTAATATCCACTTATCAGTGACTGCATACCATGGGTATTCTTTTGAGACTGGGTTACCTCACACACAATTCACGTACCAAATGATGTCTGACAAGAAGAAAGGAGTGGACACTGGTGCTGTAAAGGATCAAAGAATCAGTGTAGGGGAATACCAAGAACAGGGAAGAGGGAAGGGGTGGAAGAGGGAACAGGGGGAAGGAAAAGGGCATGCGGGTCCTTTGGAGGGTGGGGAACCAGAAAAAGGGAAATGAATTGTAAATATAGAATATATCCAATAAAAAAAGAATAGACAAATGGGACCTTATAAAATTACAAAGTTTCTGTAAGGCCAAAGACACTGTCAAAAGGACAAATTGGCAACCAACAAATTGGGAAAAGATCTTCACCAACCCTACATCTGAGAGAGGGTTAATAATATCCAATGTATACAAAGAACTCAAGAAAGTTAGACCCCGGAAAACCAAATAACCCTATTTAAAAATGGGGTACAGAGCTAAACAAGACTTTTCATCTGAAGAAATTCGGATGGCTGAGAAACAACTTAAAAAATGTTCTACAACATTAGTCATTAGAGAAATGCAAATCAAAACAAACCTGAGATTTCACCTCACACCAGTTAGAATGGCTAAGTTTAAAAACTCAGAAAACAACAAGTGATGGCGAGGATGTGGAGAAAGAGGAACACTCCTCCACTGCTGGTGTGACTGCAAGCTGGTACAACCAGTCTGGAAATCAGTCTGGCGGTTCCTCAGAAAACTGGACACGATACTTCCTGAAGACCCAACCATACCACTCCTGGGCATATACCCAGAAGATTCCTCAGCATGCAATAAGGATACATGCTCCACTATGTTCATAGTAGCCTTATTTATAATAGCCAGAAGCTAGAAAGAACCCAGATGTCCCTCAACAGAAGAATGGATACAAAAAATGTGGTATATATACACAATGGATTACTACTCAACCATTAGAAACACTGAATTCATGAAATTCTTAGAGAAATGGATGGAGCTGGAGAACATCATACTAAGTGAGGTAACCCAGTCTCAAAAGAACACCCATGGTATGTACTCACTGATAAGTGGATATTAGCCTAGAATCCTGGGACAGCAAAGACACAATCCACATACCAAATGATGTCCAACAAGAAGGAAGGAGTAGACCCTGGTTCTGGAAAGGCTCAAAGCATCAGTGTAAGGGAATACCAGAACAGGGAAGTGGGAAAGGGTGGATTGGGGAATACGGGGAGGGAAAGGGGCATGGGGGACTTTTGGGGGCAGGGAACCAGAAAAAAAGGGAAATGAAATGTAAATAGAGAATATATCCAATTTAAAAAAAGTGACAGGTGAGTAGTTCTACAAAAGATTTGCAAACATGTGAACATGCACCCCAGGAGAAGTTCCATGTCAGAGATGAAAGCCAAACGCTAAACAAAGAGAAGTACATTTATGCCTCTCAGTTCTTATAGGAAACTCAAGAGAGCAGCAGCCCATCACAGAAGAGCACCAGATTTGTGTGCACCAAAGATAACAGTAGTAGCAACACAAGTGAAACACAGGCCGTCTTCTTACCACTATGAACCAACTCCTCAAACACATGACCTAGAAGAAATGCTTCAATTCAGGTTCCAGTTTTATCTAACTTGATCTCCATATTCTTTCTGCACAGTGCCTGATAATTGATACAAATTATATACGTCACACAGAAAACCACAGGAAGTTATTTCTTACCAATAAGAAGACATCAAAGAAAAGCCAACTCAGAAATTATAATAATAAATATGTGTGTATGTATATATGTATGTATGTGTATGTACGTGTTATATATATATGAATGTATAAGCCTACTCATTTATAAGTTAACTAGAAAATATAATTTTTAAAAAGTTTCAATTGAGGTATTGAACAACTTTTTAAAAAACGTTTTATTTGAGGTCTTGGATAATGCTCCTCTCAGAAGTTTCTGAGCAAAAATCACAATGCCAGGCATGGAATACCTTTCTGTGAGTTAGAAGCTAGCATAGCCCCAAAGGTTTCTGAACCAATGCAAACTATAACTGCTGATCCTGGCTACTCACTAGAAGTAGATGGTAGGTCCCTATGTCTGAGAATGCCACATGTTTTGAAAACAGGACATCAAGAAATCACACAGGAACTGAACTGGAATCTTCTTCCCTCCTGATGGTATTCAGTTCCTGGTGCTGGAAGGTGCTCTGCAGGCTTTTACGGGAGCCAAGCCATCATCAGTTTCACACATCTGTGGACCTGTAATACAGAACATGCCTGCCAACACCATGGAAACATCAAATGCTTTCTGAGATGAATTTTTTAAAGGCCTTTTAAATTGAGATGTCATGGGCTTCAAGAGAAAGCCTGTTACTGGTCTTGTGCTAAATGGATATGAAGTAAAATTGCCTTCTTTTATTGTTGTATTTTGTTTTTTTATGACAGGGTTTTTCTGCATAGCCCTGACTGTCCTGGAACTCACTTTGTAGGCCAGGCTGGCTTGGAACTCACAGCAATCAGCCTACCTGATGGTACATACCTTCTAAAGTTGTATGCTTATACTCATAGATCAGTGCTTCTCTCAGCCTTATCCAAAGAAGATTTTTTTACACAATGGGTGATGATGGCTAATGCAGATATTGTCAACTGACCAAAACATTGAGGATACGTGAGTGTTCTCAGTCCTAAAGTGGGTAGCTATGTCACTTCCACCAAGATTCAAGGGACATCACAGAAATAAGGACAGAATGATTCCTAGCACTGGAGGATGTAGAGGAATGCTATATAGAAGGCTGTTTCTAGACATATATGGCCTTTGTCATCATGAACAAAAACAGTAGCTGCGCCTATCTGAACAAAACCTACATATACAAAGATTGCACCAAAGAAGGATCTGTCTGATGTGGGTGTAAGAGCTTAACTCTGGTTCACTGCAGGAGCATCAGCCAATCTTAACCACTGAAGCATCTCTCTAGGAACCATCCCCTACTTAATTTTTCAAATAGTTCCAAAACAAACAGAAAATAAAATAGCTTACTACATATAGGTAATAAGATGAGAAGACAACCAGGTTCAGAAATACATAAGAAATTATAATTATTTCCATAAAATTATTTGAACTAGATATGGGGATATGAAAAAAAGACCTATTTGTTCTGGCTCATGAAGAGCCGGAACGTTTATGGGTGCAAATGTTGGAATCAAACTGAAGAAGCCGCTGTATGTTCTCCCAATGGTTTTGTTTATCATGTCACAATAAATATGCTGGTTTTGCATGATAAATTTTCTAGCTATTGCTACTGACAAAAAAAAATTTATTGGATATATTCTTTACTTACATTTCAGATGATTTCCCTTTTCCTGGCTCCGTCCCCCAAAGGTCCTATATGCCCTTTTCCCTTCCCCTGTTCCCCCATCCTCCCCTTCCCACTTCCCTGTTCTGGTACTCCCCTACACTGATGCATTGGCCTTTCCAGAACCAGGGGCCACTCCTTCCTTCTTCTTGGACATCATTTGGTATGTGGACTGTGTCTTGGGTTCCAAGATTCTAGGCTAATGTCCACTTATCGGTGAGTGCATACCATGGGTATTCTTTTGAGACTAGGTTACCTCACTTAGTATGATGTTCTCCAGCTCCATCCATTTGTCTAAGAATTTCATAAATTCATTGTTTCTAATGGCAGAATAGTACTCCATTGTGTATATATACCACATTTTTTTTATCCATTTCTCCGTTGATGGACATCTGGGTTCTTTCCAGCTTCTGGCTATTATAAATAAGGCTGCTATGAACATAGTGGAGCATGTATCCTTATTACATGCTGAGGAATCCTATGGGTATGTGCACAGGAGTGGTATGGCATGGTCCTCCAGAAGTATCATGTCCAGTGTTCTGAGGAACCACCAGACTGATTTCCAGAGTGGTTATACCACCTTGCAATCCCAGAACAATGGAATAAGATTGAAGACCCAGAATTGAACCCACACTCCTACGGTCACTTGATCTTCGACATAGGAGCTGAAAACATCCAGTGGAAAAAAAGATAGCCTTTTTAACAAATGGTGCTGGCTCAACTGGAGGTCAGCATGCAGAAGAATAAGAATTGATCCACTCTTATCTCCTTGTACTAAGCTCAACTCCAAGTGGATCAAAGCAAACATTTTTAAAGTGCATCTTTGTGTTTCCGTGTGAATTCTGTTTGTTTATAACATGCAGCTTAGCTCAGATGAAGCACTTCACAAATATCTTTAGATATTTGTGGCTGAAAAAATTATATTCCTTCTTTGGTATTATACTTTATTTATTTAGTTTAGGTTCAAATATGTATATTGTTATAAGAACTTAGCCTTAAAACATATGGAAAGGCAAAATATGGCTCTTTAAATGTTTTATTGATATGGAATACAAGTAAAGGAAAGGGTGTGCATTACAGCATTGTGAGATTATAGGATCATATAACACATATGCAGCGGCTTTACCTAGACACTCTAGTTGCTTTCTTTAGTTCAGAGGTGATTAGCACCCAATTATGACAGTGCTCTATCTGAAACAATGGCAAAATATGTAGCTTTGTGAAGGACCTACTCTAGGCACTTGAAACATACAAACAAGCGTGGTTACCTGAATGCATAGGTAGCTATGTTAATCCTGATTTCTGACTAACAAATGTATCTATAAAGGCAGAGAAGCATTTTAGCAATCCAGTGAGATGTCTGAGAAATTGATGAAGCATGGGAACGCATTATTCCCTTGGACCACTGGTTCTGAATGGCTTTGCTACTTCCTCTAATGGTAATTGTAACCTAGCAACAAAAGCAGACCAGGGAGCTGGTGGGGATTGCAGAAATCTGAACTCTGCCTCAGACCTATTGAAGGACAATTTATATTTTAACATGATGCCAGGTGATTTATGGATCTATTAGTATTCATAAACTGTTTTCCCAGCAGTCCCCCTCACTTGCATTTCATGCTATGTGCCAATTAATAATGCATCTTATGATTTACCCTCTAGATCCATAAAAGTCAAGCTGACCTGACTCCATCACAGGTTTTGGATTGTTGGTAACTGGATTTGTAATTTTCTTCAATTTTTAGAGCATAATTGTGGAGATTCTCGGTGACTCAGATAATATTCATGGATATTCTTCAAATACTTTCAATCAGAATGAAACAGGCACTTTGCATGCACTAATGTCAAGGACTAGAGACTTGTGAATCTCCTCATGATTGGGGACTTGCTTCTGACATATTATCTATATGCAAATATGATCAAGCATTACAAATGAACTGACAGATACTCATGCCAAGTAAGGTGAAATTTTACTTTGTTGGGCTGAAGCAGATAGAAAACAAATGTTGTTGAACAAATACTTCAAACACATAGAAATTATTCCTTTGCTTTTAGACAACCCACAAATGAGATAACTGGTGCAGCCATTTCCTAGGGGAATGGGAAGAGTTGTGAAGCCAGTACAGCTATTTGACAAAACATCAGCAAAGCTGAGATACAGGATACAATCATTGACCTGATTCCCTTCACTTTCAGTTTGAGTCTCTGCCTGTTACACTCTTACAGGGCTATTAGCATAATGATTCACCCATATCTTCTCTGAGAAAATTGTTTCTGTATTCCCCTGAGAAAGTCCTGAATGTAGTACCCCCTGCGGCTCTCAAGGAAGTAACCTCAGTTGACCCTGCATGGAAGACTTCTCAAGTGCCTTAAAGATTGTTATCTGCCTCTAAAGAAATTCATGAAACAAAATAATTACAATAGCAGGAACTCAGAGGAAGCTGACAAGGTTTTGTGGGATAAGAGAAATGACAGCAGATCAGAGCATAGGAATTATTTTACAGTATCTTTAAAACTTCTTAAAAATAGAGCCTATAAATAGTGGACCATATATTCTAGTCCCCAATAACAAGTCAGCAGTAAAAGGTAGAATGAGTCGATTAATAAAACAGCATGTATAGGTGGTGTAAATGTGATATAAGAGAATGTAAGAAGAATAAGGTATTAGAATTTGTCATTCGTGAAAAGATTGTTTTACACCAAGTTGTACTAAAGTTATTTAATTTAGAAGCAAAAGAATTCTTTAATTAAACAAATTCTTATAATATAAACACAAATAGTACAAGAGTAAGTAACAGTTACAATTCTTAAGCCTGAGAAAGTTCCAGGGCTTAGGCTTATTTTCAGGTAATATGATTGACCATTAAAAGCTAATAATACATTGCTTAAAACATGGTGATACAGATTATTATCTATTTTATTTTTTTATTTAATTTTTATTTTCTATATTCTATGTTTACATTCCAAAGGCTTTCCCCTTTCCTAGTTCCCCCCCACCATATGTCCCATAATTCCTCTCCCCCCCAACTATTTCCCAATCATTCCCCCAACCACGATTTCTCTGATCTGGGTCTACAAAACTGGATCCAATCTTTACAGCCCCAGGGTCCTCTCCTTTCTTCTTCTTGGGAGTCATTTGACTTGCTAATTGTGCCTTGAGCATTTAGGGCTTCTGGGCTCATTAATATCCACTTATCAGTGATTGCATTTCATGTGTATTCTTTTGTGATTGGGTTAGCTCACTTAGGATGATAGTTTCCAGATCTAACCATTTACCTACAAATTGCATGAGTTCATTATTTTTAATTGCTGAGTAGTACTCCATTGTATAAATATACCATATTTTCTGTATCCATTCCTCTTTTGAGGGATATCTGGGCTCCTTCCAACTTCTGGCTATTATAAACAAGGCTGCTATAAACATAGTGGAGCATGTGTCTTTATTGTATGCAGGGGAATCCTCTGGGTATGTGCCAAGGAGTGGTATGCCAGGGTCCTCTGGAAGCAACATGCCCAATTTTCTGAGGAACCGCCAAACTGATTTCCAGAGCGGTTTTACCATTTTGCAATCCCACCAACAGTGGAGGAGTGTTCCTCTTTCTCCACATCCTCGCCAGCACTTATTGTCTCTTGAGTTTTTAATCTTAGCCAATCTGACTGGTGTGAGGTGGAATCTCAGGGTTGTTTTGATTTGCATTTCCCTGATGACTAATGATGTTGAACATCTCTTAAGGTGTTTCTCGGCCATCCGAATTTCTTCTGGTGAAAATTCTTTGTTTAGCTCTGTACCCCATTTTTTGATAGGGTTATTTGGTTCTTTGGGGTCTAACTTCTTGAGTTTTTTGTATATATTGGATATTAGCACTCTGTCGGATGTGGGGTTGGTGAAGATCATTTCCCACTTTGTTGGTTGCCGTTTTATCCTTCTGACAGTGTCCTTTGCCTTACAGAAACTTTGTAATTTTATGAGGTTCCATTTGTCAATTCTTGATCTTAGAGCATAAGCTATTGGTGTTCTGTTCAGGAACTTTCCCCCTGTGCCCATGTCCTCCAGGGTCTTCCCAAGTTTCTTTTCTAATAGTTTCAGTGTGTCTGGTTTTATGTGGAGGTCCTTGATCCACTTGGAGTTGATCTTAGTACAAGGAGATAAGAGTGGGACAATTCGCATTCTTCTGCATGTTGACCTCCAGTAATGGATGGAGCTGGAGAACATCATACTAAGTGAGGTAACCCAGTCTCAAAAGAATAACCATGGTATGCACTCACTTATAAGTGGATATTAGCCTAGACTCTTGGGACACCAAAGAAACAATCCACATATCAAATGATATCTGACAAGAAGGAAGGAGTGGACACTGGTGCTGGAAAAGATCAAAACACCAGTGTAGAGGAATACCAGATCAGGGAAGTTGGAAGGAGTGGATGGGGGAATGGGGGGGCTGGGGGGGGAAAGGGCATAAGGAACCAGAAAAAGGGAAATGAAATGTAAATATAGAATATATCCAATAAAAAATTTAAAAAATTCTATGGAATAGATTAACAGAAAAAAAATCATTTAAGGGACATGAATGGAGAAAATATTCTGGTTTTAACCATAAAATATGGTAGCAGTATAATGCCTCTAGACTCATGTAACAGAGCCGTATATGTTGTACAAAACATTGTTCAGGGTTGTTTTGATTTGCATTTCTCTAATGATTAATGATGTTGAACATTTTTTGAGGTTTTTCTCAGCCATCCAAATTTCTTCAGGTGAAAAGTCTTTGTTTAGGTCTGTAGCCCATTTTTGGATATGGTTATTTGGTTTTCTGGGGTCTAACTTCTTTAGTTCTTTGTATACATTGGATATTAGCCCTCTGTTGGATATGGGGCTGGTGAAGATCTTTTCCCAATTTCTTGGTTGCCGATTTGTCTTTTTGACAGTGTCTTTTAATACCAAAATTAAATCAGGATCAAATAGATCACCTAAACAGTCCCATAAACCCCAAAGAAATACAAGAGGTCATAGAAAGTCTTCCAACCAAAAAAAGACCTTCAAAGAAGACCAAATACCAATACTCTTCAAACTATTCCACAAAATAGAAACAGAAGGAACACTACCCAACTCATTCTACAAAGCCATAATTACCCTGATACCAAAACCACACAAAGACCCAACAAAGAAAGAGAACTTCAGACCAATCTCCCTTATGAACATTGATGCAAAAATACTCAATAAAATTCTTGCCAATCGAATCCAAGAACACATTAAAATGATAATTCACCATGATCAAGTTGGCTTCATCCCAAGGATGCAGGGATGGTTCAATATACAGTAATCCATCAACGTAATCCATTACATAAACAAACTCAAAGAAAAAAACCAAATGGTCATCTCATTGGATGCTGAAAAAGTATTTGACAAAATTCAGCATCCTTTCATGCTAAAAGTCTTTGAAAGAACAGGAAGTCAAGGCCCATACCTAAACATAGTAAAAGCAATTTACAGCAAACCAATAGCCAACATCAAAGTAAAGGGAGAGAAACTTGAAGCAATCCCACTAAAATCAGGGACTAGACAAGGCTGCCCCCTCTCACCATATCTCTTCAATATAGTACTTGAGGTACTAGCTAGAGCAATTCGAAAACATAAGGAAGTCACAGGGATACAAATTGGAAAGGAAGAAGTCAAACTATCACTATTGGCAGATGATATGATAGTATACTTAAGTGACCCAAAAAACTCCACCAGAGAACTCCTACAGCTGATAAACAACTTCAGCAAAGTGGCTGGTTATAAAATCAACTCAAGCAAATCAGTTGTCTTCCTATACGCAAAGGATAAGCAGGCTGAGAAAGAAATTAAGGAAATGACACCCTTCACAATAGCCACAAACAATATAAAGTATCTTGGTGTGACTCTAACCAAACAAGGAAGGTTTTAAATGACTACTTCTGTTTGCTTTGTAGTAACAAATCTATTTGGTTCATAACTTCTGTTGGTTTCACTGTGTCTCTATTTAATTTCTTTTTCCTTTCTTTCCATTTGTATAATTGTTTTGTTATCTTCTTTATTCTTTTATACCATTTTATCTGCATTATTTTTCATAATCTTCAATTTTAATGTCTTTCCATATACTTCTTCTATTTTATCAGAAATGTTTCCAATGTAAATCTTTGATTTTATCACAAATGTTTCAAATTATTGCACCAGCATAATCTTTAATTTTAACATCATTTTCTATATATTTCTACAATTTTATCAGAAATATTTTCCATATAAATCTTCAAGTTTATCAGAAAATGTTTATAATTCCACTTTTAATCAACTTAGGAATACTTTTATGCCTACCATTATTATATCTGTATAAAATTTTCCATGATAATCTTCAATTCTAACATGCCTTTCTACATTTTTCTACAATTTTATCAGAAGTATTTTCCATGTAAATCTTCAGTTCTATCATAAAATGTTTCTATCCCATGTTTCAATTCATTTAGCAATGTTTTACATGTCTACCACTTTACTCCTTAATTTTCCATGAAAATTGTCAATTTTAACGTGTTTATCTGAAATATTTTCCATGCAAATCTTTAATTTTATAAAGTGTTTTTACTTCCCTTTTCAATAAATTAAAAAGAATTACGACAGATAGAAAAAAAGAATGTAAATTGATCTATATCTATCACCTTGTACACAGCTCAAGTCCAAGTGGACCAAGGACCTCAACATAAAACCAAATTCACTGACTCTAAGAGAAGAGAAAGTTGGAAAATCCTCAAACTCATATGCATGGGGGCAGGCAGATTTCCTAAACAGAATTCCAATGGCTCAGGCTCTAAGATCAAAAACTGACAAATAAGACCTCATAAAACTGAAAAGCTTCTATAAGGCAAAGGGCACAGTCTATAGGACAAACCAGCAACCTACAGATTGGGAAAAGATCTTCACCAACCCTACATCCAATAGAGGGCTAATATCCAAAATATATAAAAGCCAAAGAAGTTGAACTCCAAGAAACCAAATAGTCCAGTTAAAAATGAGGTACAGAGCTAAATGGAGAATTCTCAAAGGAGAAATCTCGAATGGCAAAAAAGCACTTAAAGAAATTTGCAACATCCTTAGTCATCAGGGAAATGCAAATCAAAACAACCATGAGATTCCACCTCACACTAATCAGAATGGCTAAGATCAGACATTCTGACAGCAGATGCTGGTGAGGATGTGGAGAAAGAGAAACATTCCTCCATTGCCGGTGGGATTGCAAACCAGTACAACCACTCTGGGAATCAATCTGGCAGTGCTTCAGGAAACTGGAAACAGTTCTAGCTGATGACATAGTTTTAGTGCTTGCCCTGGGCATATACCCAAAAGATGTTCTAACATACCACATGGAAATGTGCTTCACTATGTTCACAGCAGCCTTATTTGTAATAACCAGAAGTTGGAAACAACCTAGATGTCCCTCAACCAAAGAATTGATACAGAAAAAATGTGGTTCATTTACACAATGGAATACTACACAGATATTAAGATTGAGGACATCATGAATTCTGCAAGCAGATGGACGAAACTAGAAAATATCCTCCTGAGAGAGGTAACCCAGACACAAAAGGACATGTATGACAGTATTGTAGCATGGCTGTCCTTTGAGAGGTTCTATTAGCAGCTGACTGAGACAGATGCAGATATAGTCAACCACTGGACTGAGGTCAGGGACACCTATGGAAGACTTAGGGAAAGGACTTAAGGCACCAAAGGGGATTGCAACCACATAGGAAGAACAACAGTACCAACTAATCCTGACCCCTCAGAGCTCCCAGAGACTATGTCACCACCAAAGAGTGTACATAAGGCTGGTCTGTAACCCCATTGGCACGTATGTATCAGAGGACTGCCTTGTCTGGCCCCAGTGGGGGCATGTGCCTAATCCTTTAGAGACTTGATTCCCCAGAGAATGGGGATGCTGGGGTGAGATGGGGTATGCGTGTAGGTGGCTGAGGTGGGTGGGGTATAGGAGGGCAGTGGATAGAGGATCACCCTCTCAGAAGCAAAGGGAAGGTAAGATGAGGTGAAGAACTCTGGGAGGGGTGTGCCAGGAAGGTGGGCATCATTTGGAAAGTAAATAAATAAAATAAATAAATAAATAAATAAATAAATAAATAAATAAATAGAAATAAGCACTTATTTAGTTACTGCTCTGGACTGCTTTTATTGTTTGCTCATACAGCTTAGAAGAAACAATCCCAATGCAGCAGCTCCACAAGCTGAAAGCCTTAGTGCCATGGACCCAGCCCATCTTTTAATCAGGGGCGGCAGTAATGCCAAAATCTCTCTTATGATCATACAAGATGACAGGGAATCTTCCTTCATCATTTAGAGGCACAGGCACAATTCCAGGAATTTTCAGAACCACAGCAGCATCTTTATATTCCCAGCAATTTGTCTATACGCATATTCTGTTAGAACAATTTAATTCTTGTCTTCTTTCTCTTCACTAGAAACATTTCAAACTACAGAAAAAGAATGGGACTAAAACATATGGTTTAGTATTTAAAGAATAATCTTTCTACTAGTAGAGAGCATAACTGGCCACACAGTATTACTTATCTCCACTGGCATCAGGACTGGTGGATTTTTCATGAAGCTCCAGTAAGTTTCTGTCTGTACCAGTGTCCATAGTAAGGAACAGCTTCCTTAAGGCTCTTCAATTCTTTAAAACTAAAAGACTCACTATGTCTTATCATTTGGCCTGGATTAGCAGGATCAGGAATCTCAATAACAGGATATGTCACTTTTGTATTTAGTTTTAGAAAAAACTACTCCCCTTTTTGATGTCAGGTCTTCATAACACCAATCAAGGCTTGGATAAGATTCATATGCTGGAGGAGCAGAAGGCCCCTCTTCTTTAAAAAAAATAGATTTTTACTAGGTGATCAGGAAGTAGACACTCTTTGTTCTTTGTATTTCTTTAATTTTAGTCTCAATTTTTCTCTCTTTTTCTAAAGTCTCCTCCTCATCCTCAGATGAGTCTGACTCACTCTCTGACTCAGATGTCTTTAAAGACTCCTTTGAGGCATCATCTTGTGCTGCTCTGAACATTCTCTCAACCTCAGACATTTGCTACTTAATCTTAGCTTTAATACTCAAGAGAGCATCTCTGACCAATCTTCATAAGGAGAAAGTTGCCACAGGAACGCTATCTGGCCCCTCTTTCTGTAACGTCTTTTGTAAATCTGTTTTAACCTGGTTCCAGTCTGGGATATTCAAGCTGCCACTATGAATAAACCACGGACTAGTCTTCTCCAAAGTTTTAATAAATTCCCTAGATGTTTTAACCTTAATCTCAGTACTCTGTTGCTTAAGTAAATCTACCAGTTGATCAATTAATTGTAAGGTAGAACTTGTAGTCCCCATGGCTCTAGCATGTACTTGCTTTTGCTTTGGTCCCTGCACCTTATTTTCCCCAATGACTTTTTTGGAATGATCCCATCAGAGGTTCCTCTCTTCCCTGATCTCTGTGGGACCTCCACTTGACAGTGCTTGGGCGAAGGCCTGGGGGATTAACAGAAGACATGGTCATTCCAGTGAGGAGAATACTGAAGCATTACTGAGGGACGAGCAATATATACACTTGAGGCCTGGTGAAAAATAACAGGAAGGAACAACACAACTATAGGTCAGACACTTGGAATTTCCCCACTACACAGGGTGGGAAAACAGCAGGATGTTCAGTTCTCAGGAAGCCTGTGCAAACAGTTCAGCAGGGGGCATTGAGCTAAATTCACCAATGCCCAACATTGCCCAAAGTATTCTAAACATTGAGTGGAATGCTCAGTAAAATCCCAATGACATTCTTGAAAAAAACTAGACTAGAATAAATAACCCTAAGAGTCATGTGAAAAAGACAATGGATACTCAAAGCAACCTTGAAAAGAATACAGCTAAAAACATATTGCCAGTACAGAAACAGAAACATAGACCCAAGGGTACTCTAGGGAATCTCAGAAATAAGGGCATATATGCTTTAACTTATATTTTTAATAATTTTTTATTCTATATTCTTTGTTTACATTTTAAAGATTCCAAAGGCTTTCCCCTTTCCCAGTTCCCACCCCCCACCATATGTCTCATTTTGTAGGAGAGCTTTAACTTATTTTTAAATGAAATTTACAGTATAATAGGTTTCCACTTGGGATTTATGCATATTTTATCTTGTAGACATTTAATTTTTTGACAAATGTGTTAAAAGTATATACCAAAAATGATAGCCTATTCAAAAAATGTTGCAAATGAAAAAGTACAGCTATCTACAAATAAATGAAATTAGGTTCACATTCTTTTTTTTCTGAACAATGTAGGTCAAATATAATAATTTGAAACCTCAAACAAGGTCTTGCTAGAGGAAAACATTTTGTGATGAAGGTATAGGAAAATTTTTCTTTGTGAAATCATCAGCCTAATTCTAGGTTTGTCTGTACCTTACTTCATCTGCTATTGCTTACCCCACCACCTCCAGAGAGTGTATTTTTAAATACTGGTATCAGAAACCTTCAGTGTTAGGAGCAGGGCAAAAGGCCTGTATACTGCTGTTTCAGGGAATTTCCTGAAGGTCAAAATTTATAAGCATAGCTTTTGGAGATTGTTCATTTGTTTGTTTGCTTTTGTTGTTGGTTTTTGTTTGTTTGTTTGTTTGTTTGTTTGTTTAGAATAGATTCTGTATTTCCAGTCATTTTCTGGGAACCCAGAGATGGAACAGGAATGAGATCCCATTAACCTGGTCATTTTTAAATGAACTCTTGCTTCAAATTTGATTTTAAACTGTAGCAGTCATACCATTCTCTCATGGGATTAACATTTTCTGGAAGCCCCGAGCAAGATTCAGACCACCCACCCACTCTAGAACTCTGAGGAATTTACAAGAGTCATGTGCCTTAAGACATTCCAATTCTCCGAGGCTGCCTTCAGTTTGCAGACTATTGGGGTGAACTTCCATTCTGAGAAAAGCATTCTGGCAGCCTCCTGGCCTATGGAATCCCAGGCAGTCACACCTGGTAGCCAGTCAAAGAATAGCTTTACCTTGCATCTACTGTCACCATGGAACACCAGAGGATATAAAGCATCCCAGATAGCCAGCCAGGTTATCAATAGAGACTTCATAAGTTCTTTGGAATTCTTTTCTATCCCTATTCCTTAACTGATGATCCAGCCTCCATTTGTTTATATATGGGAACCCAGGTTAAGAACTCCTGATTGATATTGAGAGATAGAATAATAGAGTGATACATGTACTGTGGAGGTGTGTGAAATGGAAATGTGTCAAGGCCTATACTTCCACTCTAGGCCATGGCGATGTCTGGATCTGTGCTGCCACTGAGAGACATATCTGGTGCTGAGGTCCTACGGTCTGGACTGCACACTGAAGCTACATTGATGTTTGTGTGCCATGCCACTGCCAGGGGTCATACTGGTACAAATGGCCTAAACTGACACCTGGGTTTGTGGCCATATTCAGGTCCATACTACCACCTGGATCTATGTCTGGGTCTGAGGTCCTACTACAGCCTAGGTCTATAGTAATGTCCATGGCTCATGTTACCACCAAAGGCCATCCAGCTCTCCATGGTCTGGACTGTAAACTGAAACCATGTTGATGTTCATGAACTATACTTCCACTGAATGCATACCTATGTGAGTAGCCTGAGCTGCCACTTTAGGCCACGATGATGTTCAGCCTGTGCTGCCACCCAGAGCTATGTCTGAACCCATGATCCGAACCAAGACAAGGTCTATGTTGATATCCCAGCCCTGGTCTATGTTGATATCTGTGGCCCATGATACCACTGGGTTGCCTCCACATGCCTTGACTGGGCACAAAGTACTACTATAGCATGTTTATGGCCTGTGCCATTGCCAAAACCATGTGGGTATTCATTATCTGTGTTTCTATTGCCTTTGAAGAACAAAGAAGCTATATTTGAAGTGATATTGAAAATTGCAGGTGCATAGTTAAGAAAGGGATATGGAAGGATTCTGTGGCAATACAAGCCCCCACCTATCCCAACAAAGTAGTAGCCTAAACAGAAAGCCATTAAAGAGGACTAAAAAAAAGCATGATAAGGATGCTGAATTAGTTCTCCACAATTGATGGCTTCTGGTGGGGATGCAAGAAACAACAACTCAGTTCTATTTAAGGGGAAGGCCACTAAGAGTTTGACCATATTCCAATGAGTATATAGATACATAAAAGTAACTTTTGTTCACTAGATGTAATTCTTGTCTCAGAGACATACAGCTTAATAAGCTCACCCTCTCTAGTTCTTTCAGAACTCTGAATGAATGGCTCAACTCAGCTGTTCTGGCTCAAAATTTCTCTCCAACCTGACTGATTCAAACTGGCTTCTCTATCTTCTCACTGAATGTCTCTGCTTGGAAAACCTGCCTCGGAAATCTATGAACTGAACTACATTGACCACATGAACTGAACTGAACTGCAAGAACTCAATTGAACTTAGCTGCATTCAGCCAAACAGCACCAAACTGCACTAAACTGAATCCTCCTACATTGCCCGAACTCCACTGCATTGCCTGAACCCAGCCAAACTGTACTCACTAGTCTGCTCTCCACACCTGACCACTCCACACTGCTCTTAAGTAGCCTCTCTTTGCTTTCTGTTTCCATGAGAGTTGGGCAAATCCTATATCTGACTCTGTAAATCTCTGATTCATGACTTGGTCTGTATTCCACCAAGAGGGATAAAAGTGTGTCATTCCAGTTGGTTCACACAGACCTAGGATGTGATCACCTTGCCAGAGAAATCATGTTGCTGAATTAAAATGTATCTTCTTCCTTTCTGTTTAAATTAAAAATCACTCACTGTTTGACTATTACAACAGAAACAGTTATCAATCCCATAAACTTTATATTCCAAATATCCTCATGAAGATCTGTTGATGTGATGATTCTAAAACAAATCAAGTTCATTTTTATTAAGGTTAACTAGGATGATAAGCTTGTTGATACCAATGCTCACACAATTATGTGAGTAACTCACTACATTGTAATAACTCAACTATGCTAGTAATATTTAGTACTAGGAATTGTTTAAGCTCTATTTTAATTTTATAAGAACACATTTGTGCATGGAATGTGTTCTTTTCTATATTGTGGATTATAACTGCATCCCATTCAGTTTACCTGGAATAGGCAAATCTATGAAGAAAGAAATTAAGTTACCAGTTGGTTGTGAAGCCTTATGAAATGAGGAAGCTGGGGAGAACTAAAGCTGGATAGGACTTTAAAGTCAGAATAGCATTAAAGTTAACTAGGATAATAGTAGCACAGTTCTGTGAATGTGCTAAAAATAACTGTTTCTTTGTTTTAACTGAGTGAGTTTACAATAAATATAATTTATTTCCTAATTTAATATTTAATAATTTAATTTATGGGGTGTACAGAAATTTCTCAGTGGTTATGAGCACAGGGTGTTCTTCTAGGAGACCTGGATTTGATTCCAAGCATTCACATGGTGAATTACAACCATTTGTAAGTCCAGTTCTAGGTTATCCAACACCTACTTATGGTCTCCATTGTATACCAAGAAGTCACATAGTACAAAGATATACATCTAGGTGAACACTCATGCACATAAAAAAACAAAAATATAAAATTTACACTCCTTTGAGTCTAGCCTGGGCCATATACTAACACCCTATTTCATCTAACTAATAAACAATGATGGGGGATAGAATTCTGTTCCAGAGATAATTTCAATATCCAGATCTAAGAAATTATGTGGTAGTATACAACAATTCAAAGCACTATAAATGAAGGTAAAAGATATTTATTAATAGATATTATTAATAGATATTTGTAGGAAACATTAAGTCACACAAAGTAAAATTTAGTTAAAAGAATGCTGCCTACACATAAACTGGAAGATATCCACTATGCTAACAAGATCTGTTAAGCAAAATTTAGGATATTAGAAAGTAAATGCCTCTTATAGTTTTGGTTGTGAGCCTAGCCTTTAACAGCTGAGCCATCTCTCCACTGATGGTATACACCTTTAATCCCAGCACATGGGAGGCAGAAACCAACAGATTTCTGAGTTCAAGGCCAGCATGGTCTACAGAGTGAGTGCCAGGACAGCCAGGGCTATTCTGAGAAACCCTGTCTCTAAAAACATAAATAAATAAATAAATAAATAAATAAATAAATAAATAAATAAATGCCTGTTAGGTCCCATTCCCATGACAACAGACACAACCCTAACTTACAACCAGCCATTACATTTATCCTCATATCAAAGACCATGTCTCTAACAGACAGCTCATGGGGATAGCCAGGGTCTCAATCCCTGTTAAGTCCTAGCCTGCCATAAAATCCCCAGCTCTCCTATTGAAATCAAGCATAATTCTATTTGGTAAGACACCTCAAGTACAACTATAGTTTAAAAAATGATTGGGGAATAGTTGGGGGGGAGAGGAATTATGGGACATATGGGGGAACTGGGAAAGGGGAAAGCCTTTGGAATGTAAATATAGAATATAGAAAATAAAATAAAAAAATAACAACAGAATACTTAAAATAACTCTAGCAATATCTTCACTGTGTAAATCTCCCATCTGCCTAGGTGTCAAAACTTACAATCTCCATCTCTGTTCATATGGTTCATACTGTAACCATGGGCTTGGTCCTAAAAGAAATTTAAGGAGGATAGCATATGCAAAATGCAGGAGGCTAAGCTATATCTAAATTAGAAGTAACTTTGACTCAAGGCCAGCTCTTTTGGGGGCATTAGCCAGTACTAGACAAGTTCTCTTCTTATTAAAGAGCATTTTTCAGGAAATTTTCCCCTGTGCCCGTGTGTTCAAGGCTCTTCCCCAGTTTCTTTTCTATCAGTTTCAGTGTGTCTGGTTTTATGTGGAGGTCCTTGATGCACTTGGAGTTGAACTTAGTAGAAGGAGATAATGAATTGATTTGCATTCTTTAGCATTCTAGCCTCCAGTTGAGCCAGCACCATTTGTTGAAAAGGCTATCTTTTTTCCACTGGATGGATTTAGCTTCTTTGTCAAAGATAAAGTGACTATAGGTATGTGGATTCATTTCTGGGTTTTCAGTTCTTTTCCATTAATCTACCCGCCTGTCACTGTACCAATACAATTCAGTTTTTAACACTTTTGCTCTGTAGTACTGCTTGAGGTCTGGGATACTGATTCCCCCAGAAGTTTTTTTTTTACTGTTGAGAATAGTTTTAGTTATCCTGGATTTTTTTGTTATTCCAGATGAATTTGAGAATTACTCTTTCTAACTCTACGAAGAATTGAGTTGGGAGTTTGATGGGGATTGCATTGAATCTGTATATTGCTTTTGGCAAGATGGCCATTTTTACTGTATTAATCCTGCCAATCAATGAGGATGGAAGATCTTTCCAGAGCTTTTTTATTTAAAATAAAAAATATGAGTTCATGGCAATATGAATAAGAGAAAAAATAAGTAATAGTAGTGTGTGTGGAACAAGATATTTCATAATATTCATAGAATTAGCTCAGAAAAGTTTTCTTAAGATTCTGTTTATTGGGGCTGGAAAAGTAACAAAGCAGTTAATAACACTGGCTAATTTTTGAGGGGATGGAGATTTTATTTCTGGAATTCATACAAGGACTCATAACTATTTCAAGCTTCAGACCCAAATGATCTGATAACCACTTCTGATTATATACATATATATGTACACATACACATATATTTACATATATAACTGAACATGAAATAAACTTTTTGAAGGAATATTCAGATTTTCTTCTGAATAACTTCTTTTTTTAATTTAAACAGAATTTTTCTTTCTTTCTTTCTTTCTTTCTTTATTTATTTATTGGATATATTCTATATTTACATTTCATTTCCCTTTTTCTGGTTCCCCATCCCCCAAAGGTCTCACATGCCCTTTTCCCTCCCCCTGTTCCCCCATCTACCCCTTCCCACTTCCCTGTTCTGGTATTCCCCTACACTGGTGTTTTGATCCTTTCCAGCACCAGTGTCCACTCCTTCCTTATTGTCAAATATCATTTGATATGTGGATTGTGTCTTTGGTGTCCCAAGAGTCTAGGCTAATATCCACTTATCAGTGAGTGCATACCATGGGTATTCTTTTGAGACTGGGTTACCTCATTTAGTATGATGTTCTCCAGCTCCATCCATTTCTCTAAAAATTTCATGAATTCATTGTTTCTAATGGCTGAATAGTACTCCATTGTGTATATATACCACATCTTTTTGTATCCATTCCTCTGTTGAGGGACATCTGGGTTCTTTCCAGCTTCTGGCTATTATAAATAAGGCTGCTATGAACATAGTGGAGCATGTATCCTTATTGCATGCTGGGGAATCTTCTGGGTATATGCCCAGGAGTGGTATGGCTGGGTCCTCCAGAAGTATCATGTCCATTTTTCTGAGGAACCACCAGACTGATTTCCAGAGTGGTTGTACTAGCTTGCAGTCCCACCAGCAGTGGAGGAGTGTTCCTCTTTCTCCACATCCTCGCGAACATCTGCTGTCTCCTGAGTTTTTAATCTTAGCCATTCTGACTGGTGTGAGGTGAAATCTCAGGGTTGTTTTGATTTGCATTTCTCTAATGACTAATGATGTTGAACGTTTTTTAAGGTGTTTCTCAGCCATCCAAATTTCTTCAGGTGTAAAGTCTTTGTTTAGCTCTGTACCCCATTTTTGGATAGGGTTATTTGGTTTTCTGGGGTCTAACTTCTTGAGTTCTTTGTATACATTGGATCTTAGCCCTCTGTCGGATGTGGGGTTGGTGAAGATCTTTTCCCACTTTGTTGGTTGTCGTTTTGTCCTTCTGACTGTGTCCTTTGCCTTGCAGAAACTTTGTAATTTTATGAGGTCCCATTTGTCAATTTTTGATCTTAGTGCGTAAGCTATTGGTGTTCAGGAACTTTCCCCCTGTGCCTATGTCCTCCAGGGTCTTCCCAAGTTTCTTTTCTAATAGTTTCAGTGTGTCTGGTTTTATGTGGAGGTCCTTGATCCACTTAGAGTTGATCTTAGTGCAAAGAGATAAGAGTGGTTCAATTCGCATTCTTTTGCATGTTGACCTCCAGTTGAACCAGCACCATTTGTTGAAGAGGCTATCTTTATTCCACTGGATGGTTGTGGATCCTTTATCAAAGATCAAGTGACCATAAGTCTGTGGGTTAATTTCTGGGTCTACAATCCTATTCCATTGATCCACTTGCCTGGTGCTGTACCAATACCATGCACAATTGCTCTGTAGTACTGGTTAAGGTCAGGGATACTGATTCCCCCAGAAGTCCTTTTATTGTTGAGAATAGTTTTAGCTATCCTGAGTTTTTTGTTGCTCCAGATGAATTTGAGAATTGCTCTTTCTAGATCTATAAAGAATTGAGTTGGGATTTTGATGGGGATCGCATTGAATCCGTATATTGCTTTTGGCAAGATGGCCATTTTTACTATATTGATCCTGCCAATCCAGGAGCAAGAAATATTTTTCCATCTTCTGAGGACTTCTTCGATTTCTTTCTTCAAGGACTTGAAGTTCCTGTCATACAGATCTTTCACTTGTTTGGTTAGAGTTACGCCAAGGTACTTTATATTGTTTGTGGCTATTGTGAAGGGTGTTATTTCCCTAACTTCTTTCTCAGCCTGCTTGTCCTTTGAGTACAAGAAGGCTACTGATTTGCTTGAGTTAATTTTATAACCAGCCACTTTGCTGAAGTTGTTTATCAGCTATGGAAGTTCTCTGGTGGAGTTTTTTGGGTCGCTTAGGTAAACTATCATATCATCTGCAAATAATGATAGTTTGACTTCTTCCTTTCCAATTTGTATCCCTTTGACTTCCTTATGTTGTCTAATTGCTCTCGTTAGAACTTCAAGTACTATATTGAAAAGATATGGAGAGAGATGGCAGCCTTGTCTAGTCCCTGATTTTAGTGGGATTGCTTCAAGTTTCTCTCCATTTATTTTGATGTTGGCTACTGGTTTGCTGTAGATTGCTTTTACTATGTTTAGGTATGGGCCTTGAATTCCTGCTCTTTCCAAGACTTTTAGCATGAAAGGATGCTGAATTTGTCAAATGCTTTTTCAGCATCTAATGAGATGACCATGTGGATTTTTTCTTTTAGTTTGTTCATGTAGTGGATTACATTGATGGATTTCCATATATTGAACCATCCCTGCATCCCTGGGATGAAGCCTACTTGATCATGGTGAATGATCATTTTGATGTGCTCTTGGATTCCGTTGGCAAGAATTTTATTTAGTATTTTTGCATCGATATTCATAACAGAAATTGGACTGTAGTTCTCTTTCTTTGTTGGATCTTTTGGTGGTTTAGGTATTCCCGTAATTGTGGCTTCAAAGAATTAGCTGGGCAGTATTCCTTATGTCTCTATTTTGTGGGATAGTTTGAAAAGTATTGGTGTTAAGTCTTCTTTGAAGGTCTGGTAGAATTCTGCACTAAAACCATCTGGTCCCGTACTGTTTTTGGTTGGGAGGCTTTTTATAACCCCTTCTATTTCTTTAGGGGTTAGGGGACTATTTAGCTGATCTATTTGATGCTGTTTTAATTTTGGTATTTGGTATCTATCTAGGAAATTGTCCATTTCCTCTAGATTCTCCAGTTGTTTTGAGTATAGACCTTTGTAGTAGGATCTGATGATCTTTTGAATTTCCTCAGTTTCTGTTGTTATGTCTCCCTTTTCATTTCTAACTTTGTTAAATTGTATACTGTCTCTGTGTCCTTTGGTTAGTCTGGCTAAGGGTTTATCTATCTTGTTGATTTTCTCAAGAGAACCAGCTCCTGGTCTTGTTGATTCTTTGTATGGTTCTCTTTGTTTCTATTTGATTGATTTCAGCCCTGAGTTTGATGATTTCTTGTTTTCTACTCCTCCTGGGTGAATTAACTTCTTTTTCTTCCAGGGCTTTAAGGTGTGCTGTTAAGCTGCTAGTGTATGCTCTCTCCAGTTTCTTTTTGGATGCGTTTAGAACTATGAGTTTTCCTCTTAGCACTGCTTTCATTGTGTCCCATAGATTTGGGTAGGTTGTACCTTCATTTTCATTGAATTCTAAAAAGTCTTTGATTTCTTTTTTTATTTCTTCCTTGACCAGGGTGTCATTGAGTAGATTATTGTTCAGTTTCCATGTGTATGTGGGCTTTCTGTTGTTTTTGTTGCTATTGAAGACCACTCTTACTCCATGGTGATCTGATAGGAGGCATGGGATTAGCTCGATCTTCTTGTATTTGTTGACATCTGTCTTGTGACCAATTATATGGTCTATTTTGGAGAAGGTACCATGCAGTGCTGAGAAAAAGGTATATTCTTTAGCTTTAGGATGAAATGTTCTATATATATCTGTTAAATCCAATTGGTCCAGAGTTTCAATTAGTTTCACTGTGTCCCTGTTTAGTTTCTGCTTTCCTGATTGGTCCATTGAGGAGAGTGGAGTGTTGAAGTCACCCACAATTATTGTGTTAGGTGTAATGTGTGCTTTAAGCTTTAGTAAGGTTTCTTTTACGAATGAGGTTGCCCTTGCATTTGGAGCATAGATGTTCAGTATTGAGAGCTCTTCTTGGTGGATTTTCCCTTTGGCCAGCAAGAAGTGACCTTCTGAGTCTCTTTTGATGATTTCAGGTTGGAAGTCAATTTTATCTGATATTAGAATGGCTACTCCAGCTTGTTTCCTGAGACCATTTGCTTGTAAAATTGTCTTCCAGGCTTTTACTCTAAGGCAGTGTTTGTCTTTAACACTGAGATGTGTTTCCTGTATGCAGCAAAATGTAGAGTCCTGTTTCCATATCCAGTCTGTTAATCTATGTCTTTTTATTGGGGAATTGAGTCCATTGATGTTAAGAGATATTAAGGAATAGTAATTATTACCTCCAGACATTTTTGAAATTATATTTATTTATTTTATTTATTTTTTATATTCGAGAGGTTACCTTCTTTTGGGTTTGATGAGAGGAGGTTTCTATCTTGCTTCTTCCCGGGTGTAGTTTCCGTTCTTGTCTTGGTGTTTTCCCCCTATTATCCTTTGTAGGGCTGGATTTGTGGAAAGATATCGTGCAAATTTGGTTTTGTCATGGAATACCTTGATGTCTCCATCTATGGTGATTGAGAGCTTTGCTGGGTATAGTAGTTTTGGCTGAAGTTTGTGTTCTCTTAGAGTTTGCATTATATCTGCCCAGGATCTTCTAGCTTTCATGGTCTCAGGTGAGAAGTCTGTAGTTAGTCTGATAGGTCTTCCTTTATAAGTTACTTGGCCTTTTTCTCTTGCTGCCTTTAATATTCTTTCTTTGTTTAGTACATTTGGAGTTTTGATTATTATGTGACGGGATGTGTTTCTGTTCTGATCCAGTCTGTTTGGGGTTTTATATGCTTCTTGTATATTCATGGGCATCTCTCTCTTTTGGTTGGGGAAGTTTTCTTCCATAATTTTGTAGAAGATATTTGCTGGCCCTTTAACTTGTAAATCTTCACTCTCGTCTATACCTATAATCCTTAGGTTTGGTCTTCTCATTGTGTCCTGGATTTCCTGGACGTTTTGGGTTACAGCCTTTTTGCATTTAGTATTTTCTTTGACTGTTGAATCAATGGTTCCTATGGTATCTTCGGCTTTTGATATTCTGTCTTCTATCTCTTGTATTCTATTGTTGATATTTGCATCTATGGCCCCTGATTTCTTCCCAAGGTTTTCTATCTCCAATGTTGTCTCCCTCTGCGATTTCTTAGTTGTTTCTACTTCTGTTTTTAATACCTGGATGGATATGCTCAGATCTTTCGCTTGCTTGTGTTTCCGTGTATTTCTTTAATAGATTTTTGTGTTTCCTCTTTGATAGCTTCTACTTGTTTGCCCATGTTCTTCTGTATTTCTTTAAGTGATTTTTGTCTTTCTTCCTTATTGTCTTCTTCTTTTTGATCCATCTTCTTCTGCATTTCTTGAAGTGATTTTTTTATTTGCCTTGTAAAGGCTTCTAACTTTTGATCCATTTTCTCCTCTATTTCTTTACGAGATTTTTCTATGTGTTCAGTTACCAGCATCCTGACCAGTGATTTTATATCCAAGTCTTGTTTTTCTGGTGTTTTGGGGTATCCAGGGCTTCCTGTTGTTGGCGAACTGAGTTCAGATGCTGTCATGTTGCCTTGATTTCTGTTAGTGACGTTCCTTCGTTTACCTTTTGCCATCTGGTTATTTCTGGTGTTAGTTGGCCTTGTCACTGGCTGGTGTTTGAATCTCCTGTGAGGCTGGGCTCACCTGTTGTTTCTCTACTGGTGGTTATGCGTGACTGCTGCTCAAAGGGATCACGAGCTGGCTGCCACCTGCTGCCTCGGTGCACAGCCTGAGGTCAAGGGGAAGTGTGGCGAAGTGCAGCAGAGCCTAGGCGGGCGCTGGGCCTGCCTGGAGGCGAGAGCCTAGCAGATCCCCCCACGCAGTAGCCCCGGATGGAATCTGTCTACCTGGGCCTCTCCAGCTGTGTCCTGGTTGCAATATGGAGGCCTGCCGTTACTGCTGGTCCAGGGTCCTGGGAGCTGGGTGCCTCCGGCTGCCTCGGTGCATGGCCTAAGGTCGCCGGGAAGTGCAGCAGAGCCTAGGCGGGCACTGCTGGGCCTGCCTGGTGGTGAGAGCCTAGCAGATCCCCCCGCACGGTAGCCCCAGATGGAATCTGTCTACCTGCGCCTTTCCAGCTGTGTCCTGGTTGCAATATATAAGTGAGATTTCTTATTCTCCAGTATGATTCGATGAGTTCCTGCCTCCAGCTCTGACAAGAAGCAGTGCTGTGATTGTGGAGGCAAATTATAAGGAATCCTAATCTTCAGGACAATGGTTGAGATTTCTCTTTGGAAATAGAATGACTGATAGTTACACTTTGAGTTTTTGAGTTTTTGAAGGCAGGGATTTCCTTCACCAAAGCCATTTCTAGAATTTGTTCTGGGTCACTTACATCTCCACTCTGTTCCCCACAGTACAAAGGCTACTTATTGATGGCTCCATTATTTTTAACTTCCTTTCTTATTATAGCACTGGTATATACACTATCATTAAGTATTAAAGTTTTAAGTAAAGTTTAAATTTTTACTGGGCCAAACCCTAAAGTTAGACGAATAAAAATATTCCATGTTCTTTTATGTACTCTAGAGGAGGTATTCCTCCCTAAAAGGAAACTTGATTCCAGCGTGCCAAAGATTAATTTACAGATTTTGTCTGGCACCAAAAAGAAAAGGGAGCTACAAACAAATTTTATCTTCTACTCATATTGCTCTAGAGCAGTAGTTCTCAACCG
The DNA here is from genome assembly GCA_964023405.1 of Apodemus agrarius. Lineage (NCBI taxonomy): Eukaryota > Metazoa > Chordata > Mammalia > Rodentia > Muridae > Apodemus > Apodemus agrarius. Next base: position 131,955,325 of record OZ030009.1, on the reverse strand, counting down.
GTGGGTCATGACTCTGGTGGGTTGCATACCAGATATCCTACATATCAGATATTAACATTAAAATTCAAAAGTTGTAGAAAATTATAGTTATGGAGTAAAAAAATGTGGTTTGACATTACTATAACATGAAAAACTATTAGAACTGCAGGATCAAAAATGGAGAAGAGCCTGAGAGAAAGGAGGTCCAGTCACAGGCCCAAATTGGAATCCAACTTTTGGAGGCTCCAAGGCCTGACACTATTACTGATGCTATGATGTGCTTACAGGCAGGAGCTTAGCATGGCTGCTCTCTGAGAGGCCCAACAAACAGCTCAAAGGATCAGGTGCAGATACTTACACCCAACCAAGGGACAGAAGCTGGGGACCCCTGTGGTTGAATTAGGGAAAAGCTGAGAAAAGCTGAAGAGGAGGGCGACCCCATCGGAAGACCAGCAGTCTAAGCTAACCTTAACCCCTGAGATCTCTCAGACACTAACCCCCCAACAAGGCAGCATACCCCAGCTGATAGGAGGCCCCTGACACATATACAGCAGAGGACTGCCTGGTCTGGCCTCAGTGAGAAAAGATGCTCCTAACCCTCAAGAGACCTGAGGCCCAGGGAGTGGGGAGGTCTGGTTGGGAGGGGAGGGAGTGAGGGGACATCATCTTGGAGATGGGAGAGGAAAAACAGAGAGCAAACCTGGAGGGGGATAATGACTGGACTGTAAAATAAAGATCTAATAATAATAATAATAATAATAATAATAATAATAGAAAAAGGTGTTGAAGCAATTAGAAAGGTTAAAAACCATTGCTATAGAGAATGTTGAAAAATTACCTAATTTATAAAAAATAAAATTGTTTAAAGGATATGGAAACCGACTACTCACCAGGTAAACTGGATTATAAAAAAATCAAGTTTTAGTAATTTATAGGGTCATCAGTTAAACACACAAAAATCTTTCATAAAGACTTATGTGATAAGTAGCTGTGGAAACACTGTAAATTCTAAACTGTAGTGTAAATTACAGAATCTATGTGTTCTCAAGAGGAGCAAAAGGCTAATATAAAGATGAATTAGTGAAATATTTGCTATATAAAGTGTGTTCCCCAGCTGATCAGAGGCTCGCACTTTTTTGTGGTGCCTTCTTCCTACAAATCAGAACATTTCCTCCACAGCATACTCTTCCCACTCCTCAGAGTTTTATATTCAGATTCTGAAATGTAAGTTCATCCCTACATATTTTTCTGCCAGTCTAGGAAAAATGTGTAAGCCTTAGGAACAAGATATAATCAACTCTAATTAGGAGGTTCGATAGCAGGATTCTTGACATACTCCCCATTAAACCTAATCTTAGTGGAATCAGAGTCTCACAGAAGGAATAATGCTCATGTGCTGATTTTTTAACACTGTATTTGTCAGCTGATCTGTACCTTTCACTGTCCCAAGGGGAATGTCTACAGAAGTACAGATGACAGGGCAATAAAATGTTAAGCAGGAGCTTTTATGCAAAGACCTTTCTGTCATATTTAATCTTGAAGAGCAGTGAATGCATCTTTAATCTGACCATCACATTAATAAGTGGTCATGGCTGTTAAACCTAGGCATGTTACACATTTTTCAAGAACCTGAATCATTCGGAAAATGTCAAGATGGACTTAGCTGTGGAAAGAAATATCTCAGTTTCAAAGGAGTTCACCACTCTTAAGGAAAAATAATTTAAATATGAGAATTTTAATAATAGGTTTGCTCTGATTCAAAATTCTTCAAGCAGGAACATGAGCTTGAATGTTATGAGTAAAGATATGAAGTATGGAAATAACCTTACTTGAGGGCTATCATGAAAAGGTGTTAGTCCTTTGGATAAAGTTAGAGGTGAATTGAATATGAGCAATATTATTCTTTTAGCCCAGTTTTCTGATCAACAGAATTAGTCTTGATGATTTCTCATCACAATTGTTCATTTTAATTAAACAATTCCCCAATGGAATATAATTATTAATTCATAATTAGACCGAATGTGCCACACTTGTCACAGAAGGAAGATTTGAAAATGCATGCAAATTTTTTCTGTATTGAAATTGAGCCAGGGCCTTAGGCAAGCTAGTCAAGTGCTCCACCTCTGAGCTATATTCTCTTGACATTCTTTTGTTGTTATTTTAGTTTGAGACAAGATATACTTAATTTGCCCAGCCTGGCCTTCAACTTTCTATTCATCTCATGCTTGCCTTCAACTTGAGATTTTATAGGGATGAGCCACCTTACCCAACTGTTACGAAAATATTTATTAATCACAAATGTAACATGTGTATCCTCAAGTATATCATAGCCATAATATAGCATCCTAGTTAGCCTTATATTATTCCATGAGAATGATTCTTTAATTAGAATTTAATTTGCATTAATGAAAAGCTGATAAGTTTGATTATTTTAATGTCATCTTTACTATACTCACATAGACACAGGCATAGATTCATCCTACTCATTAGCACCTTCAATATTGCCAGGATGATATCTGATGCTTAGTTTGATGTATGTGATAGTTAATATTGGCAAGTAGATAGGACCTAGAATCACCTAGGAGACAGCCTCTGGGAATGCCTCTTAGGGGTTACCTGGCCTAGATTAGATTAACTAAAATTGGAATACCTCCCCCTCCACATTGAGTGGGGAGGGGGCAAAAGATAATCAGAATTCCTTTCTCTCTTTCTCCTGGCTGAGGATGAAATGTGACTTGTTACCTGAAGCTGCTGCTGCCATATCGTCCTCATCATCATGGACCACACCTTCAAACCATGAACCGAAATAAAACCTTAATTCTTTGTTTCTTTTGACAGCAATAAGACAAGTAACTATTACAGTATGACATATTAAGTTTACCATTTAAATTATTAAAGTAAAGCTTTAAAATATTATTATTTTGATTACCTAAGGTGTTATACATAAAACATTATTTAAAGCAATTATATTTCTTGTACCACAACTTACATTAGGTCGATTTCTATTTGTTATTCTAGATTAAAGGGAAGACTGTGCCTTGGCCTTACTTTATCACTATTGACACCTGCTTAAAGTTTCTCTCTTTTTTCTCATTTCACTGTATCCTCACGAGTATAGCCAAACTCATACAAACCTGCAGTGCTTTGACCTTTCCCATCCTCCAATATCTTTAGTAACTAACTATAAAGGTAGTTACAGTGGTAACTGGAAAAAAATCAGTTTATTTATTTCCAATCAATGTTTGTCTTTGATGTAAAATTTTATAATTTCTTAAAAGATATACAAGAGTTATCTACTCATATAATAATACTTTTTGGGTGGAAAGCATGACACCTTTCAAAGCATGTCTGAAACTGTCTCAAGGCAGAGTGATTATTAAAGTCCATAGATGAAGCTGGTGTGAACAGTCCTAGACATGAATAGATGGGGTCTTTTAAAGAGTGACTATCTCAGAAATATGTGAAAAGCTTTACCTTTTCACTTGCTCAGATGTGAAGCCAAGATAGAGGAGGAAAAATGTAATTTAAATGTTGCTATTAGCCAAATTTTCAAATAAGAAATCATATCCTCTGAACCTACAAAAATGGTGACAGCCCTTATTTGGTGTTTTTGATGGTACACAATGACTTTCCAATATTATACACCAGAAAAGAAAGAAAGAGAAGGAGATATTGAAATAAGGATAAAAGAAAGGAAGGAAAGTTGAGGAAGGAAAGACATTTGTCATATTTATAATATCACCACTTGAATGCTTTAACAGAATTTCAGGACAGCTGACAGTGCAGCTTCTACACCCATGAGAGATTTTAGATTTGTGCCATCAGAACAAGAAGAGACAGGTCTTCAGGAAAGTCTGCAACTAAATCATCCTAGGCAAAGGCACATTTATTCTATTTTTAATGAGCTGCAGGGACAGACCTCTGAAGATGTCCAATATTCTGAATAGAAAAAAAAATCTTTTCTAGAGCTAAATGATCTCTCATATTGGATCCCAATCCTCACCTGCTTCTGGCTTTTTGGATATAGAGAAGGGATCTTCTAAATATTCTTTTTTATACTCTTTCTATTAAGACTTGAATAAGTTCTTTAGCATAAATATTTTCCCAAAGCTCTTAAACCACCCATGAGTACTTTAAACTCCCTACAATGATTCCCTCGGCTTTCTTGAATTTGTTTCCATTAATCTTTATTCTTCTAATCTATAAATACATTTTGCTGGTCAACTGTTGTTCATTATAATTGAAATAAATGCTTTACAAAGAGGAAATATTTCTTTGGATTTATAGTTTCAAGTTTGTGGACATAAGGAAGTACTCTTTCTCTTAAGCTTCTAGTCTCATTCAAGATGACAATTTCAGAGACTACAATAGAAGAAAACCTCTTTATGAGCTACAGTAATAAATAGAAAACTATTCCAATAATCCACAATTTCCATTTAAGGGCATAAACTTTGTGTTACATTTTTTGTCGTTGTTGTTGTTTGTTTTATGTTAGTAAGAGGAAACTTATGATGAAATATCTACTGGAGAAAACACTCAAGAATTTATTTTGACTTGCAGTTACAGAGTACAGTACATCATTGTGAGAAGGTGATGACATCATGTGCTTAAAGAAGCTGGTCATATTCCATCTTCAGTCAGAAAGTAGAAAGATAATGAAAAATAGTGCTCATTTCACTGTCTCCTGTTTCTCCCTCAAGGATTCCAGCTGATGGAATGATGTCACCCATATTTAGAATGTGTTCTCCCATTTGAATTAAATTAATCTAGGTAATCCCTCAGAGCTACAGGGTAGCCCAGTCTAGTTAATCTCTCACACAAATATCCAGAGGCTTTTCTAATAGGTGATTTGAAATCCTTTCAAATCATCCATTGATACTTCTCATGTATTAGAACATACGGCACCCAGTTGATGGCACTATTTAGGGAGGTTTAGGAGGTGGTACCTAGGTGTAAGAAGTACATTACTGGGGAAAGACTATGAGAGTTCATAGTTCTCCATTTGTCTAGTCCAGTCTCTCCTTTGCTTGTGAAAGATGTGATCTCTCAGCCTTCTGTTGCCATGACTTACAGGACATCAAATATAGCAAATAAATTTCATAAACTGCCTTGACTATTGTCTTTTAACATAGCAGCAGAAAGAGACCTAAACTATAGTACATAATTAGTTTTAGTAGGTTTCTATACATGCTGGGATAATAATCTCTATTTCTTTTTTTTTATTTTATTTTCTATACTCTTTGTTTACATTCCAAAGGCTTTCCCCTTTCCTAGTCACCCCCCCACCATACGTCATAAAAGTCCTCTCCCCCCCAACTATTCCCCAATCACCACCTCCCATTTCTCTGTTCTGGATCTACAAAACTGGATACAATCTTTTCAGGCCCAGGGTGCTCTCCTTTCCTCTTCTTGGGAATCATTTGGCTTGCAAATTGTGCCTTGAGTATTTAGGGCTTCTGGGCTCATTAATATCCACTTATCAGTAATTGCATTTCATGTATATTCTTTTGTGATTGGGTTAACTCCCTTAGTATGATATTTTCCAGATCTAACCATTTGCCTATAAATTGCATGAATTCTTTATTTTAAATTGCTGAATAGTATTCCATTGTATAAATATACAACATTTTCTGTATCCATTCCTCCTTTGAGGGATATCTGGGCTCCTTCCAATTTCTGGCTATTATAAACAAGGCTCCTATAAACATAGTGGAGCATGTGTCTTTATTATATGCAGGGGAATCCTCTGGGTATATGCCAGGGTCCTCTGGAAGTGTCATGCCCAATATTCTGAGGAACCACCAAACTGATTTCCAGAGCGGTTTTACCATTTTGCAATCCCACCAACAGTGGAGGAGTGTTCCTCTTTCTCCACATCCTCACCAGCACCTGTTGTCTCTTGAGTTTTTAATCTTAGCCATTCTGACTGGTGTGAGGTGGAATCTCAGGGTTGTTTTGATTTGCATTTCCCTGATGACTAATGATGTTGAACATTTTTAAGGTGTTTCTCAGCCATCCAAATTTCTTCCCGTGAAAATTCTTTGTTTAGCTCTGTACCCCATTTTTTGATAGGGTTATTTGGTTCTTTGGGGTCTGACTTCTTGAGTTCTTTGTATATATTGGATATTAGCACTCTGTCGGATGAGGGGTTGATGAAGATCTTTTCCCACTTTGTTGGTTGCCTTTTTGTCCTTCTGACAGTGTCCTTTGCCTTACAGAAACTTTGTAATTTTATGAGGTCCCATTTGCAAATTCTTGATCTTAGAGCATAAGCTATTGGTGTTCTGTTCAGGAACTTTCCCCCTGTGCCCATGTCCTCCAGGGTCTTCCCAAGTTCCTTTTCTAATAGTTTAAGTGTGGCTGGTTTTATGTGGAGGTCCTTGATCCACTTGGAGTTGATCTTACTACAAGGTGATAAGAGAGGGTCGATTCGCATTCTTCTGCATGTTGACCTCCAGTGGAACCAGCACCATTTGTTGAAAAGGCTATCTTTTTTTCCACTGGATGGTTGTAGCTCCTTTATCAAAGATCAAGTGATCATAACTCTGTGGGTTCATTTCTGAGTCTTCAATCCTATTTCATTGATCTACTTACCTGTTGCTGTACCAATACCATACAGTTTTTTAACACAATTGCTCTGTAGTACTGCTTGAGGTCAGGGATATTGATTCCCCCAGAAGTCCTTTTATTGTTGAGAATAGTTTTAGCTATCCTGGGTTTTTTGTTGCTCCAGATGAATTTGAGAATTGCTCTTTCTAGAACTCTGAAGAATTGAGTTGGGATTTTGATGAGGATTGCATTGAATCTGTAGATGGCTTTTGGCAAGATGGCTATTTTTACTAAATTGATCCTGCCAATCCAGGAGCAAGAAATATTTTTCCATCTTCTGAGGTCTTCTTCGATTTCTTTCTCCAAGGACTTGAAGTTCCTGTCATACAGATCTTTCACTTGTTTGGTTAGAGTTGTGCCAAGGTACTTTATGTTGTTTGTGGCTATTGTGAACAGTGTTATTTCCCTAACTTCTTTCTCAGCCTGCTTGTCCTTTGAGTACAGGAAGGCCACTGATGTGCTGGAGTTGATTTTATAACCAACTACTTTGCTGAAGTTGTTTATCAGCTGTAGAAGTTCTCTGGTGGAGTTTTGGGTCACTTAAGTAAACTATCATATCGTCTGCAAATAATGATAGTTTGACTTCTTTTCCAATTTGTATCCCTTTGACTTCCTTATGTTGTCTAATTGCTCTCGCTAGACCTTCAAGTACTATATTGAAAAAATATGGAGAGAGAGGGCAGCCTTGTCTAGTCCCTGATTTTAGTGGGATTGCTTCAAGTTTCTCTCCATGTTTTTTGATGTTGGTTACTGGTTTGCTGTATATTGCTTTTACTATGTTTAGGTATGGGCCTTGAATTCCTGCTCTTTCCAAGACTTTTAGCATGAAAGGATGCTGAATTTTGTCAAATGCTTTTTCAGCATCTAATGAGATGACCATATGGTTTTTTTTTTCTTTTAGTTTGTTTATGTAGTGGATTACATTGATAGATTTCCTTATCCTGAGCCATCCCTGCATCCCTGGGATAAAGCCTACTTGATCATGGTGAATGATCGTTTTGATGTGCTCTTGGATTTGGTTGGCAAGGATTTTATTTAGTATTTTTGCATCGATATTCATAAGGGAAATTAGCCTGTAGTTCTCTTTATTTGTTGGATCTTTTTGTGGTTTAGGTATCAGAGTAATTGTGGCTTCAAAGAATGAGTTGGGCAGTGTCCCTTCTGTTTCTATTTTGTGGAATAGTTTGAAGAGTATTGGTGTTAAGTCTTCCTTGAAGGTCTGGTAGAATTCTGCACTAAAACCATCTGGTCCCATACTTTTGTTGGTTGGGAGGCTTTCTATAGCCCCTTCTATTTCTTTAGGGGTTATGGGACTATTTAGCTGATCTAATTGATCCTGATTTAATTTTGGTATTTGGTATCTGTCTAGGAAATTTTCCATTTCCTCCAGATTCTCCAGTTGTGTTGAGTATAGACCTTTGTAATAGGATCTGATGATCTTTTGAATTTCCTCAATTTCTGTTGTTATGTCCCCCTTTTCATTTCTAATTTTGTTAATTTGGATACTGTCTCTGTGTCCTTTGGTTAGTCTGGCTAAGGGTTTATCTATCTTGTTGATTTTATCGAAGAACCAGCTCCTGGTCTTGTTGATTCTTTGTATGGTTTTCTTTGTTTTTACTTGATTTCAGCCCTGAGTTTGATGATTTTCTGTCTTCTACTCCTCCTGGGTGAATTAACTTCTTTTTTTTCCAGGGCTTTCAGGTGTGCCCTTAAGCTGCTAGTGTATGCTCTCTCCAGTTTCTTTTTGGATGCACTTAAAGCTATGAGATTTCCTCCTACCACTGCTTTCATTGTGTCCCATAGATTTGGGTAAGTTGTACCTTCATTTTCATTGAATTCTAAAAAGTCTTTGATTTCTTTTTTTATTTCTTCCTTGACCAAGGTGTCATTGAGTAGAGTATTGTTCAGTTTCCATGTGTATGTGGGCTTTCTGTTGTTTTTGTTGCTATTGAAAACCACTCTTCCTCCATGGTGATTTGATAGGAAGCATGGGATTAGCTCGATCTTCTTGTATTTTTTGTTGACATCTGTCTTGTGACCAATTATATGATCAATTTTGGAGAAGGTACCATGCGGTGCTGAGAAAAATGTATATTCTTTTGCTTTAGGATGAAATGTATATATGTGTGTGTGTGTGTGTGTGTGTGTGTGTGTGTTAAATCCAATTGGTCCAAAGTTTCAATTAGTTTCACTGTGTCCCTGTTTAGTTTCTGATTTCCTGATCGGTCCATTGAAGATAGTGGAGTGTTGAAGTCACCCACAATTATTGTGTTAGGTGCAATGTGTGCTTTAAGCTTTAGTAAGGTTTCTTTTATGAATGAGGGTGCCCTTGCATTTGGAGCATAGATGTTCAGTATTGAGAGCTCTTCTTGGTGGATTTTCCCTTTGACCAGCAAGAAGTGACCTTCAGAGTCTCTTTTGATGACTTTAGGTTGAAAGTCAATTTTATCTGATATTAGAATGGCTACTCCAGCTTGCTTCCTGGAACCCTTTCTTGTAAAATTGTCTTCCAGCCTTCTACTCTAAGACAGTGTTTGTCTTTAACACTGAGATGTGTTTCCTGTATGCAGCAAAATGTTGGGTCCTGTTTCTGTATCCAGTCTATTAGTCTATGTGTTTTTATTGGGGAATTGAGTCCATTGATGTTAAGAGATATTAAGGAATAGTAATTATTACCTCCAGACATTTTTGAAATTATATTTTTATATTTGAGAGGTTATCTTCTTTTGGGTTTGATGAGAGGAGGTTTCTACCTTGATTCTTCTGGGGTGTGGTTTCCCTCCTTGTGTTGGTGTTTTTCCCCTATTATCCTTTGTAGTGCTGGGTTTGTGGAAAGATAATGTGTAAATTTGGTTTTGTCATGGAATACCTTGGTTTCTCCATCTATGGTGATTGAGGGTTTTGCTGGGTAGAGTAGTTTTGGCTGAAGTTTGTGTTCTCTTAGAGTCTGCATAATATCTGCCCAGGATCTTCTAGCTTTCATGGTCTCAGGTATGAAGTCTGGTGTAATCCTAATAGGTCTTCCTTTATATGTTACTTGGCCTTTTTCTCTTGCTGCCCTTAATATTCTTTCTTTGTTTAGTACATTTGTGGTTTTGATTATTATGTGGCAGGAGGTATTTCTGTTCTGGTCCAGTCTGTTTGGAGTTCTGTAGGCTTCTTGTATATTCACGGGCATCTCTCTCTTTAGGTTGGGGAAGTTTTCTTCCATAATTTTGTAGAAGATATTTGCTGGCCCTTTAAGTTGTAGATCTTCCCTCTCATCTATGCCTATAATCCTTAGGTTTGGTCTTCTTATTATGTCCTGGATTTCCTGGATGTTTTGGGTTACAAGCTTTTTGTATTTTGTATTTTCTTGGACTGTTGAATCAATGGTTCCTATGGTATCTTCAGCATCTGAGATTCTTTCTTCTATCTCTTGTATTCTATTGTTGATATTTGCATCTATGGTCCCTGATTTCTTCCCAAGGTTTTCTATCTCCAAAGTTGTCTCCCTTTGCAATTTCTTAGTTGTTTCTATGTCTGTTTTTAGATCCGGGATGGTTTTGCTCAGATCTTCCACTTGCTTGTTTGTATTTTCATGTATTTCTTTAAGAGTTTTGTGTGTTTCTTCTTTCATGACTTCTACTTGTTGGCCCATGTTCTCCTTTATTTCTTTAAGTGATTTTTGTACTTCCTCCTTATTGACTCCTAATTTTTGATCCATATTCTCCTGAATTTCTTTAAGTGATTTTTGTGTTTGCCTTGAAAGGGCTTCATATTTTTGATCCATTTTCTCCTGTATTTCTTTAAGAGATTTATCAATGTGTTCTGCTATCAGCATCCTGACCAGTGATTTTAGATCCAAATCTTGTTTTTCTGGTGTGGTGGGGTATCCAGGACTTACTGCTGCCGGGGTGCTGGGTTCCGATGCTGCCATATTGCCTTGATTTCTGTTAGTAAAGCCCCTACGTTTGCCTTTTGCCATCTGGTTATCTCTGGCCTTAGATGGTCTTGTAGTCACTAGCAGGTACTTGAACCTCCTGTGGGCTCGAAAGGCTATTTCCCCACCACTGGATCACTGGGTTTCCCCTGGCACATATTGCTGATGTGTTGTTCTCCTCTTGGGTGCTGTTGGACCCCTGGTGTATCTTGCTCTAAGCAATGTTATATTCAGTTATCACTGTAGACCTGATGCTGCTTGTCTTCTCTGGATCTGTTTGTTTAGTTCAGTCAACAGCAAGGATGCTGTCTGAGGCCTCGGGGAGTGTGGAGTGTGAGTGTGGAGTTCAGGGACTCCCAGAGGGCCTGGAACCCACGCCCTGCTGGAACACAGGAACTGCTGCTCTGCCAAGCTTCAGTTCTTAGATGACTGGCTGGCGACCTGGGTCCCCCACGATCTTAAGCTTGGGATATCTCGGGTATCTGGTCCTGTCCGCTCAGTCTAAGCACCCGCCACCAAGATGGCTGTGGATGAGCAGAGTGCAGGGTTCCCCTCAGAGCGCAGAGCCCATACCTGGTTGGGGCCCAGGAACCCTGCTCTGCCCGGTTCGCTGCCAGGTGGTCTTGTGACCCCAAATATCCCAAGTTCTGGGTATCACAGGTACCTGGCTCAGCTCTCCTTAGTCCGGACAGCTGCAAGGATGTCAGCGGTGGCCGCTCAATGTGGGGAGTGCAGCTTGACGAATCCCTTGCCATAATCTCTATTTCTTAATATGTTTCCTGTATAGGCATTCCAAATTGAATGAGTTGGTCATTCAGAATAACTAAAATATATGCTATTGAAACTCTGTATTAGAGGTCTTTAAACTAAGTGCTAATAGATATTCATTACCTCACTATTTTTTACCACTATAGCAATGTGTGGCCCTCTTATGTACATTTTTCCTGCTGAGTACATAAAATTATGACCTTTCTTCTCATTGTCTGTCTGATTAAATTATTTCTAGTTATAAGCTTTGCAATATAAGATCATCCTCAATAAAAATGTTCTACAAGAACTCCAGATTTTGCATACTAAAGGCAGTGAATATTGAAATGTGTATTCATGCCAATATATTTTCTCATTTTCAAATTGTTGTAAATTATATACAGCATAGTTTGCCAATTTGATCATCTATAAACTACAATTCAGTGTCATTTAGCATGACTAACTTTTCATATGCAAACAACACTGTCATACATTTTCAAAGTATCTTCCTTAACCCACACTCAATCTTCTTGGCAATAAATGAATACATACATACATACACACACACATACATACATACATACATACTACTTATTCCCTATCTTCATATGTTGATAATGACAATTCTTTCATTCTTCGCTTTGGTGAGTGTAGGAATAGCATATGGCTGAAATCTGGCGGTATTTGTTCTTTTCGTTTGACTGGCCTCATTATGCAAAATATTTTTATGGCTTCTTTTTGTTTGAGTAGAGTCATTGACCCAAGTATAATCAAAGATGCAAAAGATAAACAATAGAATGAAATAAAGAAGCTTGAGGTTTTTTAGACTATCTAGCAAGTCTGAAAAGGTGTGAAACCAATATTTAGAAGGCTGTGCATGATATACAAAAAAGCAAGTCTGTGTCTTGAATTTTGGGATCAAGTGCTAAATCCATATAGGCTGAGTATTCCAAGATCTCTCACTCTGTATAATGTCCGGCTATAAGTCTTTGTGTTCCATCTGCTGCAGGAAGAAGCTTCTCTGATGATCTCTGAACAAGGCACTGATTATAGCAGAATGTCATTAGGAGTCATTTATTGCTATGAATTTTTTGTTTATTTTTGATTTTAGAACAGTAGCATTTGCTTTTACTCTAAGTGCCTGAGATATCTAGTCTCAAGTTCTTGGATACCCAAGCAATGTCAGGTGTGGATCCCTTCTCATGGAATGAAGCTTAAGTCAAATCAGATATTAATCTCACAAGCTTTGTGCCACCATTGTCCTAACAGGTATTGCAGGTAGGACATATTGTAGATCAAACGATTTGTGGCTGGGTATTTGTTTATGTTACTCTTTTGGTAGTGTGAAGAATACCAGCCTGTGCCAAAGACAGGAGAATGTAGAGGTGAAGGTTCTATGTTGGCACCAGTTCTACTTCTTTATGTTCAATTAGTTGTATAGGTGTTATCTGCAGCAGTGAAACCTTCCTGTCAGTACTTGGAGAGCAACCTATAGTCTTGTTATCAGCCTGGGGTTTGGGGGGAGGCCCACACTACCTCTTTGGTCAACAACTTGATGTCCTCTTCTGTTAATGGACAGCTAGGCTATTTTGAATTTCTGGCTTTCATAAAGATAGCAATAATGAGCATGGTTGAACAAGTGTCTTTATGGTAGGGTGAAGCTTCCTTTGGGTACATGCCCAATAACAATGTCACTGGATCTTGAGATAAATCAATTCCCATCTTCCTGATAAATTGCCACACTGATTTTCATAGTGGGCTGTACCATTTTGCACTCCCACCAGCAATGAAAGGGTGTTCCCTTTACTCCACAGCCTTGCCAGAATTAGCTGTCATCAAGCCTGACTTTTCATGATGCTAACATTATTGCACAGCTCTCTCTTGGTAGTTCATATGCACAAATAGTGCATTTTCTCACATAGATTATAATGTACAGAAAACACAAAATGTGAAGAAAAGATCTTAGATATTAATTTTTTCTTTTCATGACATTATCACCAACTTAAGACTCAGAATACTGAATGTAAGATTTCTGAGAGGTATGAATAATGAATCAGAAGGATCTGTCCTAGTAAAATTTAACTTGCAACTAGGCACAGCCTAGAGGCACCTGAGAATGAAGTCTCAATTGATGGATTGCCCAAATCAGATTTGCCTGAGATCATATCTTTGAGGAAATTGCCTTGATTGTTAATTGATATAGAGGAGACTGCGGCCTTGAAAGTAGCATCAAACTCTGGGAGAATTGCCCTGTATTCAACAAGAAACCTAGCTAATAGGCCTGGGTAGATGAATGAATGGCTAATTCATCTGTTTGCTCTTCCATAGGACTAGAATTCAAATCCCAGCACCAACATGGCAGCTGACAACTGTGTACAATTTAAGTTTCAGAGGATCTAACACCCTCAAATGCAGGGGAAGCACTTTGCACATAAACTAAAAATAAAAGAATCGTTTAAAAAATAATTCTAACTAAACATAAGGCCGGGTTAAGATAGCATTTGTTCATAGTTTTTGTCTCACATTACTGCTGAATTCTGGCCCCAACCTTCCTTAATGATAAACTGTGATCCAACAATGTTAAGTCAAATAAACCCTAATTTCTCCTAAATTGCTTTTGGTCATGATCTGAATTAGATCAAAAGGAAACTAAAACAAGACTACGAATACAAACTTTTATCGGGAAAGTTCCATTTCTACCAGGAAAGCCTTCAGAGAAACTTTTGAAGCCGGTGGACCAGTATGCCTCCTTTTGGATATATTGTAATACCAGAAATATTTTTATTCTGTAGGAACCTGTCACAACAGGACCTTTTATCTCATAAGTCCTGGAGCATGTTCAGGGTCAAAAACTACTCCTGTAAATATAAAGAATATCTTTTTCATGCCAGAGTATTCCTTTATATTTTTCTCCCACAAATCACTGATCTTTACAGGCTAGTTGCATTCTGTTTACATTTTTTTCATGGAAAATTCATAACAATTTTATCTCACCCTGTTAGTATTCTGCATGACATAAAGTGACTTAGATTAAAAAACTATACACCTTTATTTCTTGGTAAAATATTAAAATCAGAGGCTGTGAAGGTTTCTTGCACTGAGCCATGATGCAAGCATATTAGACCATTCTCGTATCCCCAAGTATGGGAACCATGGTTAGAATCCCAATCCTCACTGCTGGGAAGTATGGGGAGTAATTTTAGAAATCAGATTCTTTTCAATATGTTAATAATTTATACTCTTAGGAAATGGATTTATTCAAATGGTAACCCAGAGATTATAGCTCAATTTCATGGATATCACTCTTTTGAGAAATATAATCCTTTCTAATTATGAAGTTCATATAGTAGATTTTGAAAATTTGAGGAGACAATCTCCATATGCAGTGTGAGCAGATTTTTAATAAGCAGCTATTTTTGATGATTTATGCATCTAGGTAACCACCATTTCTGTGAAGATGTTGATCATTTTCATTACCCCCAAAATATTCTGTTAATTATGAACATGAAATTCAAACATGAACTTCATGTTTGTTGCATTTTTGGTTTTATGAAACCAAATCTTCTATTTAGTTCATGCTACTTTGAAACTCACAATTCTACTTTCTAAGCATGGGATTACATGTAGTAATACAAGTAGCTTAAAGGGTAATTAAAATATTTCTCAATATCTAAATGATTATTATTAAATTTAAAAGATAACAAACTAACATTTAACATTTAAATTAACATTTTGAACACAAAAGACAGGATAGCCTAATTGAGTTCCTTTATTCAGTAAATTATCTAAGTTAATCTTTCTTCTTAAGGTATATCAGTAAATACATGCATTGCATGTTTGTGCAAATAGTTTGAAAAATATTTACTTTCATAACTGTTTTAATGTTCTTATCCCATGTATCTTGTTTTCTTTATCCTAATGATATTTTTTATTCCAATATATCTCAATTAAGAAGATCATTTAATTCAAGATCCAAAAGAGTCTTTATTAGTGTAGAGTGTCAATGAAAGAGAAAACCTGTGTTTCTAGGGTAACACTTGTGATTTGGATATGCAGTGCCATCAAAAAGGCTTGTGTATTAAAAGCTGAAATCCAACATAGTAGATCTGTTTTTGCAAAATTCTGGAAACCAAGAAGGACCTAGCTACAAAGGTAAATCCTAGGAGATGTAGCCTTGAGACTATTTTGTGTCTCTTCCCACCCTCTCTCCCTGTCCACTATCTGTCTACCACTGAGTAATTCAATATTAACACATATCCATTCCATTATGATGTCCTGCCTCACCATCAGCCTAAGAATCAATGGAGTCAAGAGCTTTGGGGCTGTCTCTGAAGAAGGAAATTGAAGAAGACCTCAGAAAATGGAAAAATCTTCCATGCTTGTGGGTTGGCAGGATTAATATAGTTAAAATGGCAATCTTGCCAAAAGCAATATACAAATTCAACGAAATCCCCATCAAATCCCAACTCAGTTCTTCATAGAGTTAGAAAGAGCAATTCTCAAATTCATCTGGAATAACAAAAAACCCAGGATATCTAAAACTATCATCAACAGTGAAAAAACTTCTGGGGGAATCAATATCCCGGACCTAAAGCAATACTACATAGCAGTAGTGTTAAAAACTGCATGGTATTGGTACAGTGACAGGGAGGCGGATCAATAGAATAGGATCGAAGACCCAGAATTGAACCCACACATCTATGGCCAATTGATCTTCAACAAAGGAACTGAAAACAACCAGTGGAAAAAAGATAGCCTTTTCAACAAATGGTGCTGGCTCAACTGGAGGTCAACATGCAGAAGAATGAGAATTGATCCACTCTTATCTCCTTGCACTAAGCTCAACTCCAAGTGGATCAAGAACCTCCACATAAAACCAGACACACTAAAACTAATAGATAAGAAGCTGGGGAAGACCCTTGAGGACATTGGCTCAGGGGGAAAATTCCTGAACAGAACACTAATTGCTTATGCTCTAAGAGTAAGAATAGACAAATGGGACCTCATAAAATTACAATGTTTCTGTAAGGCAAAAGACACTGTCAAAAAGACAAATCAGCAACCAACAAATTGGGAAAAGATCTTCACCAACCCCACATCCGACAGAGGGCTAATCTCCAATGTATACAAAGAACTCAAGAACTTAGACCCCAGAAAACCAAATAACCCTATCCAAAAATGGGGTACAGAGCTAAACAAAGACTTTTCACCTGAAGAAATTAGGATGGCTGAGAAACACCTTAAAAAATGTTCAACATCATTAGTCATTAGAGAAATGCAAATCAAAACAACCCTGAGATTTCACCTCACACCAGTCAGAATGGCTAAGATTAAAAACTCAGGACACAGCAGGTGTTGGCGAGGATGTGGAGAAAGTGGAACACTCCTCCACTGCTGGTGGGACTGCAAGCTAGTACAATCACTCTGGAAATCAGTCTGGCGGTTCCTCAGAAAAATGGACATGATACTTCCGGAGGACCCAGCCATACCACTCCTGGGCATATACCCAGAAGATTCCCCAGCATGCAATAAGGATACATGCTCCACTATGTTCATAGCAGCCTTATTTATAATAGCCAGAAGCTGGAAAGAACCCAGATGTCCCTCAACAGAGGAATGGATACAAAAAATGTGGTATATATACACAATGGAGTACTATTCAGCCATTAGAAACAATGAATTCATGAAATTCTTAGAGAAATGGATGGAGCTGGAGAACATCATACTAAGTGAGGTGACCCAGTCTCAAAAGAATACCCATTGTATGCACTCACTGATAAGTGGATATTAGCCTAGACTCTTGGGACACCAAAGACACAATCCA
The DNA here is from genome assembly GCA_964023405.1 of Apodemus agrarius. Classification (NCBI taxonomy): domain Eukaryota; kingdom Metazoa; phylum Chordata; class Mammalia; order Rodentia; family Muridae; genus Apodemus; species Apodemus agrarius. Next base: position 131,938,244 of record OZ030009.1, on the reverse strand, counting down.
CATATCAAATGATATCTGACAATAAGGAAGGAGTGGACACTGGTGCTGGAAAGGATCAAAACATCATTGTAGGGAAATACCAGAACAGGGAAGTGGGAAGGGGTGGATGGGGGAACAGGGGGAGGGAAAAGGGCATGTGAGACCTTTGGGGGATGGGGAACCAGAAAAAGGAAAATGAAATGTAAATATAGAATATATCCAATAAATAAAAAAAAAGAGCTTTGGGGCTGAAATATCTGAATTCTAAATTCAGAAATAAATCTTTACATACTTAAGTTGTTTATGTCCAGTATTCTCATAGTGATGAACTGTTCTCTATTACACAATTAGAAAAGAAAGTCATGACTATGATTGGCCAGTGGTAGAATTCAAAGACTTGGCAAGGAGGCTCTTTCTGGGTATTATAAAGCAGGTACAACATTTAGATTCTTTTTCTTTCAGGATGGGAGAGAAGTGGGGATTTATTAACATTCATTGCTAAGTATCATGACACACAAGTGACATACTTCAGACACGAAAAGTAGGTCACATTGCCAATAGTAAGGAAAGAATGGTGAGAAATAAAATCAGAGTGTTGAAGCTAATAAAAGGTCAAATGGTGACCATTAATATAAGCAGTATTTCCCTTCCTATTCTCTCTCAATACTAACATTTATTTGTAATTAAATATCATCTATAAGCAATAGTTCATGGTTGACTTTCCTGATCAATTTATATTAAGCTCTTAATTGGCTAAAGTTTTATTACATACCCCAGTGCCTGAACATACAAATACAAAAAGGACATAGATACTTCCTGAACATACAAAGACAAAAAAGACATACACTGCCCCAGTGTGAGGGAATGCCAGAATGGGGAGTATGTGGGTTGGTGAGCAAGGGGAGGAGGGGATAGGGGGTTTTGGGAGGGGAAACCAGGAAAGCGAACAACATTTGAAATGTAAATAAATAAAATATCTAATAAAAAAGAAAATAAATGTAAAATAAACGAAAACAACAACAACAGAAGTTCATGTGACAAACTATACTGATAACACTCTAACTTGTTCAAGTTAGATTTATGAGATGGTATGGCGTATAAGTCACTACGTTAACTTTAACACCTGGCTTTCCCTCATTGTCATTATAAAAAACAGCTATTGAATGAAATATATAGAACTAACTCTGTACACATTTAGCTATCCCACACAGGAAATGGGTAGTATCAACACAGAAAAGAAAACTATCATCATGCACCTTAGACTTCTGGACATAGTGTCCTAAAGATAATTTACCTTGCATAAAAATATTCTCATTTTCTGCATCAGTCTGATGCTCTGTGAGCTGATATGATAAAACATAATATGAGAGAAGTGGGAATAAAATCTCTATTGTAATTAATTCCAATGAAGTATTTAATTTTTCTCTTGGTGAGTTATGAGGCATCTATTTATCATAATGAGTTATAATTATTTACTCAGTGAGTTCCTTTGTCTAAATTCACCAATACAACCAGAGAATATTTTCTCCATTAATTATTTTATAAAAGATACCCAAATCATTTCATTTGACATTTTGTACTTTCCATAATGTGGTTTTATGCTGACAATTGGGAGCACAGATGTGATTAAACTATTCTTGTAATGATGCTTTGTAAACTTGCTGCTAGAACTTTGTGTGTTATTTCCAAATAATTGTCACTGATATATTGTGTTCAGAGGAGGAAAAATTATCAGTTAAATTGCCTGATGAAAAGGGAAAAGTGAGAATGAGGTTGCTTGAGAAGAGCATTTGCTGCACAGACATGAGCCCCAGAGTTAGACTTCTCAGCACTCACATAAAATCCTGGTCAAGTCATATGCACTTAGAGCTAGGGCGGGTGCATGGGGACAGAAACAGAAGGAACTCTGAGGTTTATTAACTTCTGTCCTAGATTCATTGAGAGACCCCACCTTAAAGGAATAATGTAGAGAGTAATAGAAAAAGGGACCCAAAGTCCTCCTTTGGGCTTTTCATGTGTAAATATAGGACGCACGCGCGCGCGCGCGTGCGCACGCGCACACACACACACACACACACACACATGTGCGCATGCACACACACATACAAGCATGCATACACACAAACACACACATTATGAACACAACTAATAGATACCATAAAATAAAAAGGAAGTCATAATAAGGTTACAATCAGTCATGCACCCGCCCTAGCTCTAAGTGCATGGGGGCCTAGACTGACATGACAGAAATTGCTTTGGGTTATCTGTCTAATGGAGCCAAAATGTGTCCATGGATTCTAAGCATCTCATGTACCTTTCACTACAACCACAGCAACCAGAGCTTACCTCAGCCAGAGACTGTCCAAATCTCTGGGACAATTTGGCAATCGAAGCAGGATGCTCTACCTGTGGGCACTGAAATCCGGTAAGATCAACAGTAGACAGGAGTCTTTGGGCTGAGAAAGCAATGGAGTAGAAGCAAGCTAGAGCCTTTACAAACACACACCCTGTGGTGCCTAGAGAAGGCCTTCCCTTCACAGGATTATCTCTCATGCACTCTTTTATGCTGAACACCTTCATGAAAATGTCTCTTTAGGTATAAGCAGGCTGGCCTCTGTAGTCCCTTCTTGGCCTGCTTCTTCAGGACCTAGCCCTCTCAGCCTTCAGGGAAAAGCTTGTCACATGTGTTCAGCCCACACTCAGAAAGAAAGATAGCAAACATTTGCCAGCAGAAAGGTCTAGGCTTGTGGGCCTGCATCTTTTCAGAAATCTACTTTTCAGGTAATGAGCAGTTATCTCCCTTCCATGTCCAGTGTCTCCTAGGTCACATATTTGTCTGATCACAGGTCTGGGAAGACTTGCCTGTCAATCAGAGCTTGAATGTAGCTTAATTCTTCAGAAACACCTTCTGACACCCATACTTCTATTATGACTTTAATTTTAGATTGCTTTTACCCTTGAAAATAAGAACATCTTTCTTGGTTTGTATGTTAGTCACTCTGTAATGAGCAGTAAATGATTGTTATTTGATTTATTTGATTTATTTATTTTAAATGATTTATTTGATTAAGATTCCAAACATTTCACTCACCTTATCACCCTAATCAGAGATCTGATAGCCAAGACTTCATTAATTCAACATATAATAACTACTTTTACAACTTTTGCATGTAAACACCACATGAATACATGGGATTTGTAAAATAACAGAAGTTCTAATAATTTATCAATTATTATTTAGCTAATAGAAAGTAGCAGGTAACATAAGAACTGTGATGCTATGGACAAGTATGAGATTATTTGACAAAGATGGAGAAAAGAAGCCTTTGGAAGAACTATGATCACTGGGCAAGTATAGCGTGTAGTTTATACTACTGGTAGACCTGGTAAGGTCCAGGTGGACCATGCTGCCAGCCCCCATCCAGATTCCCATGGATCCTTGGATAAAACACACACACACACACACACACACACACACACACACACACACACACTCATTTTTAACCTGCCTTACAGCTGGATGGCTGGGTGCTTCTAAGCTTTCTGTGATTAGCATGCCCTTCTCTTTATTCCTTGATCAAAACTCTAAATCTGCCCTCAAATTAGTTGTTTAGTTACCTTCTCCTTGCTTAGCACCCTAAATTTGCCCTCAGCTTAGTTGTGTTTCTAACTTCCTACCTGCTATCCAAGCCCAGTCCAGGGAGTAGTCAATAGATACTCCACCCAGATCTTACATGCTAGTGAGATCTCCTTCAGAAGCATAGTAAATCTCCCTTTCTCTTCCAGGATCTATGTCCCAGTCATTAGCCACTAGCATCATTAGCGATCAATCAAGAACCAGTTAGGGAGCAGGAACTTCAGTGTTCACTGGCAGATTTCTGATCAAAGCATCAGAACCACTCCTTACAGGCAAGTATTAACAAAATTCAAAGAACAGAAAGTAGGATAAATCAATCTAATAAAATGCCACATGGAGATCAAATAACAGGAAGCTGAAACATGACCACAGAATTGAACAATAAGGATTACTGCAAGACATTCAGCCAAAGTATCTGCCCAGTATACCTGAAAATTGTTTTTTTTAATTTTCTATATTCTTTGTTTACATTCTGAAGGTTTCCCCCTTTCCCAGTTCCCTCCCTCACCATATGTCCCATAAGTCCTCTTCCCCCCGCCCATTTCCCAATCACCCCACCACCACCATTTCTCTGTTCTGGTAATCTCCTACAAAACTGGATCTAGTCTTTTCAGGACCAGGGTCCTCTCCTTCCTTTTTCTTGGGAATCTTTTGATTTGTTCATTGTGCCTTGAGTATTCAGAGCTTCTGGGCTCATTAATATATACTTATTAGTGATTGCAATTCATGTGTATTCTTTTGTGATTGGGTTAACTCACTTAGGATGATATTTTCCAGATCTAACCATTTGCCTACAAATTGCATTAATTCATTATTTTTAATTGCTGAATAGTATTCCATTGTATAAATATACCACATTTTCTGTATCCATTCCTCCTTTGAGGGACATCTGGGCTCCTTCCAGCTTCTGGCTATTATAAATAAGGCTGCTATGAACATTGTGGAGCATGTGTCTTTATTGCATGCAGGGGAATCCTCTGGGTATATGCCCAGGAGCAGTATGACAGGGTCCTCTGGAAGTGTCATGCCCAATTTTCTGAGGAACCGCCAGACTGACTTCCAGAGCGGCTGTACCATCTTGCAAACCCACCAACAGTAGAGGAGTGTTCCTCTTTCTCCACATCCTTGCCAGCACCTGTTGTCTCTTGAGTTTTTAATCTTAGCCATTCTGACTGGTGTGAGGTAGAATCTCAGGGTTGTTTTGATTTGCATTTCCCTGATGACTAATGATGTTGAACATCTCTTAAGGTGCTTCTCAGCCATCCGAATTTCTTCTGGTGAAAATTCTTTATTTAGCTCTGTATCCCATTTTTAATAGGGTTATTTGGTTCTTTGGGGTCTAACTTCTTGAGTGCTTTATATATATTGGATATTAGCCCTCTGTCAGATGTGGGGTTGGTGAAGATCTTTTCCCAATTTGTTGGTTGCCATTTTGTCCTTCTGACAGTGTCCTTTGTCTTACAGAAACTTTGTAATTTTATGAGGTCCCATTTGCCAATTCTTGATCTTAGCGCATAAGATATTGGTGTTCTGTTCAGGAACTTTCCCCCTGTGCTCATGTCCTCCAGGGTCTTCCCCAGTTTCTTTTCTAATAGTTTCAGTGTGTCTGGTTTTATGTGGAGGTCCTTGATCCACTTGGAGTTGATCTTAGTACAAGGAGATAGGAGTGAGTCAATTTGCATTCCTCTGCATGTTGACCTCCAGTTGAACCAGCACCATTTGTTGAAAGGGCTATCTTTTTTCCACTGGATGGTTGTATCAAAGATCAAGTGACCATAAGTCTGAAAATCTTTAGGAACTGGTGTTTACATCAACTTTCAGTTGGCTCCTTTGATATTTCTTCCCCACATGCTGTTTAACTGTTCTGTTTTTCTAACACACTGCTACTTTCTGTTGGACAAACAGCATGCCTAGCATAGTGCTTCATTAGGCAGCAGTTGGTTTTTCATCTCCTTTTTCTCCATCTGGAAACATGTGCAACTCAGGTCTCAAATATGATCAAGGGGGGGGGAAAGCCAGCATGGTAATAGCAAGACTGGAAACATGACATTTTTCCCAGGTCTGGGGATGATGCCTGAGTGACTTGTTCTGAGCCACACTGCCTTCATCTTTCCAGCAAATATAAAGATCCTGCTTTAGCCACTGGCTACTAAGGGTTCCTGTCACTTAAATATTCATATCTTGTAAGCACTCATGCTTACTTACCCCACCAAATGTACCTGATATGGCCAGTTGACAAATTAAATCAGGCTTGATTTGGAGGGACCACAGTAAGACTGAGGCTATGACAATTTTCTTTAGAGCAATCTAACATTTTATACTCTTATCTAAAATTGAATATTGTGGCAATTGCCAGGATCAACACAGTTGTAGTTTCCAGAATACAATGATGTTTGCAAGTATACACAGTAGCCTAGATTAATGTCTAACATCCACTGAATTGTCAAGTTCCCATGCTTCCTTAACTTCTACGAGGACTTATGGAAAAACGCAAAGCACCGCCTGGGGAAGGGCTTCAGTTTCTTAGGAGCTGAAGCAGACACAGTATCCCAGTAATTGGAGAAGTCTTCAACCTAAAAAGCCTATGTCAATTGCCATTAGAGACAGCCTGTCCAAGCCAATTCTGGATGCTCAAAATGCATTTGAAAAAATTCAGCATCCTTTCATGTTAAACGTCTTGGAAAGAATAGGAATTCAAGGCCCTTACCTAAACATAGTAAAAGCAATCTACAGCAGACTGGTAGCTAACATCAAAGTAAATGGAGAGAAACTTGAAGCAATCCCACTAAAATCAGGGACTAGACAAAGCTGCCCCCTCTCACCATATCTCTTCAATATAGTTCTTAAGGTACTAGATAGAGCAATTTGACAACATAAGGAAGTCAAAGGGATACAAATTGGAAAGGAAGAAGTCAAATTATCACTATTTGCAGATGACAAGTGACCCAAAAAACTCCACCAGAGAATTCCTACAACTGATAAACAACTTTAGCAAAGTGGCTGGTTATAAAATCAACTCAAGCAAATCAGTAGCCTTCCTATACGTGAAGGATAAGCAGGCCAAGATAGAAATTAGGGAAATGATTAATAACTTCACAATAGCCACAAACAATATAAAGTATCTTGGTGTGACTCTAACCAAACAGGTGAAAGTGAAAGATTTATATGACAAAAACTTCAGGTCTCTTAAGAACGAAATGGAAGAAGACCTCAGAAAATGGAAAAATCTTCCATGCTAGGGGGTTGGCAGGATTAATATAGTTAAAATGGCAATCTTGCCAAAAGCAATATACAGATTCAATGCAATCCCCATCAAAATCCCAACTCAGTTCTTCATAGAGTTAGAAAAAGCAATTCTCAAACTCATCTGGAATAACAAAAAACCCAGGATAGCTAAAACTATCATCAACAGTAAAAGAATTTCTGGGGGAATCAGTATCCCGGACCTCAAGCAATATTACAGAGCAGTAGTGTTAAAGACTGCATGGTATTGGTACAGTGACATGGAGGCGGATCAATGGAATAGAATTGAAGACCCAGAAGTAAACCCACACATCTATGGCCAATTGATCTTCAACAAAGGAACTGAAAACATCCAGTGGAAAAAAGATAGCCTTTTCAACAAATGGTGCTGGCTCAACTGGAGGTCAACATGCAGAAGAATGAGAATTGATCCACTCTTACCTCCTTGTAATAAGCTCAACTCCAAGTGGATCAAAGACCTCCACATAAAACCAGACACACTAAAATTGATAGAAGAGAAACTGGGGAAGACCCTTGAGGACATTGGCTCAGGGGGAAAGTTCCTGAACAGAACATCAATAGCTTATGCTCTAAGATCAAGAATTGACAAATGGGACCTCATAAAATTACAACGTTTCTGTAAGGCAAAAGACACTGTCAAAAGGACAAATAGGCAACCAACAAATTGGGAAAAGATCTTCCCCAACCCCACATCTGACAGAGGGCTAATATCCAATGTATACAAAGAACTCAAGAAGTTAGACCCCAGAAAACCAAATAACCCCATCCAAAAATGTGGTACAGAACCAAACAAAGAATTTTCACCTGAAGAATTTCGGATGGCTGAGAAACACCTTAAAAAATGTTCAACATCATTAGTCATTAGAGAAATGCAAATCAAAACAACCCTGAGATTTCACCTCACACCAGTCAGAATGGCTAAGATTAAAAATTCAGGACACAGCAGGTGTTGGCGAGGATGTGGAGAAAGTGGAACACTCCTCCACTGCTGGTGGGACTGCAAGCTAGTACAATCACTCTGGAAATCAGTCTGGCGGTTCCTCACAAAACTGGACAGGATACTTCCAGAGGACCCAGCCATACCACTCCTGGGCATATACCCAGAAGATTCCCCAGCATGCAATAAGGATACATGCTCCACTATGTTCATAGCAGCCATATTTATAATAGCCAGAAGCTGGAAAGAACCCAGATGTCCCTCAATGGAGGAATGGATAAAAAAATGTGGTATATATACACAATGGAGTACTATTCAGCCATTAGAAACAATGAATTCACAAAATTCTTAGAGAAATGGATGGAGCTAGAGAACATCATACTAAGTGAGGTAACCCAGTCTCAAAAGAATACCCATGGTATACACTCACTGATAAGTGGATATTAGCCTAGAATCTTGGGACACCAAAGACACAATTCAAATAACAAATGATGTCTGACAAGAATAAAGGAGTGGACACTGGTGCTGGAAAGGATCAAAGCATCAGTGTAGGGAAATACCAGAACAAGGAAGTGGGAAGGGGTGGATGAGGGAGCAGGGGGAGGGAAATGGGCATGTGGGACCTTTGGGGGCTGGGGAACCAGAAAAAGGGAAATGAAATGTAAATATAGAATATATTCAATAAAAAATGAAAAAAGAATATATCCAATAAAAAAGTTTTTGTCTATTAATCACAAAATGTTAGTTCAGACACTGATATGGGCAAGGAATGGCTCTTCTGGAGTGCTAGTACAAATACAAGTAAAACTAGTAATTAGTCTCTTATAATAGGGAGATAAAGCTTGGAGAAAGGACACTACAAAAAACATGTATAAAAAGCACAGTTTCAGAGGCAAGAAATGAGAATAAAATCAGCATACAGGGTGCTTCCTGCAGTGAAAACATATTCCAGTCATGGGGCTTGAAGAGAGAGATTCTCTACAAGTATACAATGAGAAAACTCAAAGTACATGCATGGTGATGACTATAATGTAGTGTCACTGACACCTGCAAAAGCATTGCTGCCACTATTACATCCCAAAATAAAATGATCTCAGTGTTCTGTTTCATTCTATAACTGTTAATGTTCATATAAACAACAGATTCCTTGTGTACACTGTATATTTTAAGTGTTATTTTCTTCCATAAGTTATACTTGATTATTAAATTGTGATTATTTCTTAATGCAATTGTGCACTGTATATTATAGATGCTATATATAGCATAGTGAGAATAAATGTGGACCAACTGCTGTAATTCACTCTGAGGAATTGTCTGGGTGATTAGTTAACCACAGATAGATAGATAAACAATTGGATAGATATATACATACAAATGTACATACAGACATAATTTATTTAGCTATTTTTACAAGCTTAGACATAGGTATGGTACTATGCTTTGTTAGATGAGTACTTGATATGTACACAGAAAAACCAATCATCTCTCAAAATCCATGGGGTACCAAAGCAGGATATCAAACTACTCAGCTCTTCAAATTCCTTCTGTGAAACATAGTAGTCATTACATAAAAATATCACAATCCTTTCTCATAGTTTAGATTGTACCTAGACACTTATACTGTACAGTAATATATAAATGCCCTATAAAGAATTCTTTTGGTGTAAGGTTTAAAGAATGGTGATAAGAAAAACATCCATTTATGTTCACTACAGACAGTCAGGTCCCCCTTCCTAGAGCTATAGCACCATCTATTTCCTCTGTCTTTAAGGGATTATTTTATTATTTAATAGCTCTAGTAGGACTTTATTTCTGAATGTTTCTGGATCACAGCTGACGGCATCTGTGCACTCGGGACCCGCAGATGCTGAGGGACAGCTGCAGAGCTTCATTCAACACTCTGTGTGTTTGCCTCACATAAAGGTCAGAGAAATGTGGGAGAAAAACTGGTAACTGGAACTTTCAAACAGAAAAAAAAGAATGCTTGGATTATTGCTTCAAGTTGCAATGTTATGTTATTAGGAGAACATGCCCTTCATTTCCAAAGATCCTGAATGTCAATACTTTCTTAATTGTGAATCCCCTTAAGCTTCTATAAATGGCATTATTCCCTATAACATATCTATTAAGTGGTACATGGCAGTCATTCCACTGTAGTTATGATTCTAACAATTACTAACATAGAAAGGAGGCAAAAAATTAGACCACTGAACAAAATCAAAACATTTCTATCTAGAGAAGAAATTGCATAATATTGTGAAGAAGAATGAAACTTCAACTTGGAGAAAGAATCATAGGTTAGATTACAGAAGAAAAAATGGAGACTCACAGAAGTTAAGGCTTGCCTGTAGTTGTAAATAGTAGGGATGTTGCCTACAGATTGAACTTATTCCAGGGCCCACACTTTATTTCCTCCATTTTCTCTACCATGGCCACCTTTGTCTAAGATGTAGATTTACATGGGCACAATTATCTTTACATCCTTTACCCATTTGGAGAGATCTAGCCACATACTTCTCCCCTAGGTGTCTTTCTCCTGAATATTCTAATCATGCTCTTTCCAGGTCCCTATCCATCCAGCTAATTCATTAGCTATAGCACTAGAACCAGTGAACAGTCACACATCTGGCCATTTCTCCTTCCAAGCAAAGCATATATGGTCATGTGTACCATTCAAGTTTCTACCTAGTATGAATATTTCCTGTCATTTGTCTTTCAGGATTGTCTCAGAAAGGGGTTGGAATGCTATACCTATCCACTTCTGTGTGTTGCTTGCAGAACCATCAGTAAACCATGCCCAAGTATTCTTTTCCTCAGTCAGCTGATTGCAGGGAATACCCCATGAGGTTATTGATACATACTTGGCAGCAGACAACATTGTAATGGGAATAGAAACCATAAGCAATTGGTCAACTCCATCCTGTAACTTGCTTATGCCTTCAGGATTTGTTCGAGCCCAATCGTACATATACCACTTCCATTTGATAATATATTGCTGATGTTTGTTTGCATTCTAATTTATGGCTTAGTGGGTCAGATAACACCCATTTTCTAATTGGAAGCTAAGGTTTTGTGGTAGCTTGGTGACTCATTGTCAATGCTCAGTTTCCACTAAGGCCCAATAGCAAGCCATAAGCTGTCTTTCAAAGGGAGAAACATTGTCTAAAGATGAAGGTAATGCCTTGCTCCAAAATCTCAAAGGTCTCTTATGTGATTCACCTATAGGGGCCTGACAAAGACTCCAAACAAAATATCTATCTCCCTCTAACACCACAAGTACCACTAGTCTTCTGGATCATATAATCCAAGTGATAGAGCAACTTGCAATAGCAACCTGGACCTTTCAAAGAACCTTTTCCTGGTTGCAGCCCCACACAAAGCTAGCATTCCAAGTAAATTGCTATATAGGCTGGAGTAACAAACTCAAGTTCTAGAGAGATTTGTTATCTCCAGAATCCAAATAGGCCCACTAAGCATTGGGCTTCTTTCTTGATAATGAGAGGGTCCAGATGCAATAACTTAGTCTTCATTCTCAAAGTAATAACTCTTCATGCCCCCACACCACTGGGCTCCTAAGAATTTCACTAAAGTAGAAGGTCCTTGAATTTTGGTTGACTCTATTTCCCATCCTCTGATGTGCATATGAATGATCAGTGAGTACAAAATGGTGGCTACTTCTTGCTCATCTAATCCAATAGTCCTAATGTAATCAATATAGTATATCCATATGATCATGGGTGAAAGAGACAGACTGCTGAAATATTATGACACAGGGTAGGAGAGTTAATATATCCTTGAGATAAAAACTGTAAAAATATACTGCTGGCCTTTCCAACTGAAAGCAAATTTCTTCTGGTGGTTCCTATGGACAGTACAGAGAAAGAAACATTTGCTAGATCATCAACTATATACTATGTACCAGGATATGTGTAATTTGCTCAGGAAAGGACACCACATCTGGTATGGCAGCTGAGATGGGAGGCACTACCTACTGAATTTTAGATACTCAACTGTCATTCTCCATGATCCATCTGTCTTCTGCACTGGCCAGAAAGAGGAGTTAAAAGAAGATTTTTGTGGAAACTACCATCCTTGCATTTTTCTAGTTTTTATCCAACATATTCTTTATTTACATTTCAAATGATTTCCCCTTTCCTGAATACCCCCTCCCCAAAAGTCCCATAAGCCTTCTTCCCTCCCCTTGTTCCCCCATCCACCCCTTCCCACTTCCCTGTTCTGGTATTCCCCTACACTGCTGCACTGAGCCTTTCCAGAACTAGGGTCCACTCCTTCCTTCTTCTTGGACATCATTTGATATGTGGATTGTGTCTTGGGCATTGCAAGCTTCTAGGCTAATATCCACTTATCAGTTAGTGCATACCATGAGTGTTCTTTTGAGACTAGGTTACCTCACTTAGAATGATGTTCTCCAGCTCCATCCATTTCTCTAAGAATTTCATGAATTTATTGTTTCTAATGGCTGAATAGTACTCCATTGTGTATATATACCACATTTTTTGTATCCATTCCTCCGTTGAGGGACATCTGGGTTCTTTCCAGCTTCTGGCTATTATACATAGGGCTGCTATGAGCATAGTGGAGCATGTATCCTTATTACTTGCCAGGGAATTCTCTGGGTATATGTCCAGGAGTGGTATAGCAGGGTCCTCCAGAAGTGTCATGCCCAGTTTTGGGAGAAACCGCCAGACTGATTTCCAGAGTGGTTGTACCATCTTGCAACCCCACCAGTAGTGGAGGAGTGTTCCTCTTTCTCCACATCCTTGCCAACACCTGCTGTCTCCTGTGTTTTTAATCTTAGCCATTCTGACAGGTGTGAGGTGAAATCTCAGTGTTGTTTTGATTTGCATTTCCCTAATGACTAATGATGTTGAACATTTTTAAGGTGCTTCTCAGCCATCTGAAGTTCTTCAGGTGAAATTCTTTGTTTAGCTCTGTATCCCATTTTTAATTGGGTTATTTGGTTCTCTGGGGTCTAACTTCTTGAGTTCTTTGTATATATTGGATATTAGCCCTCTATAGGATATAGGGTTGGTGAAGATCCTTTCCCAATTTGTTGGTTGCCATTTTGTCTGATTGGCAGTGTCCTTTGTCTTACAGAAACTTTGTAATTTTATGAGGTCCCAATTGTCAATTCTTGATCTTAGTGTATACGCTATTGGTGTTCTGTTCGGAAACTTTCCTCCTGTGCCCATGTCCTCAAGGGTCTTCCCCAGTTTCTTTTCTATTAGTTCATCCTTGCATTTTTCAAGCCTCTGGTGGTAGCACAAATTTCTGCAGTTCCTCCACAGATGCAATACTGTTTTTGATTCACTATTTTCCCTGGCAGAGGCAACTCTAAAACTTCCATTTTAGCCTTTTCAACCATGATAGCCCTTGCTCCACAAATCAGTAAACCAATGTGAGAATTCTACCAAGTTCTAAATTTATTTATCTCAATTATATATTCTGAAACTGGGGAAATAAACACAGTATGAGTTCAGGCCCCATTGGACCTATTGTGCATTATACTTTAACCAAAATTCCCATTAGTCATTTCCATAAACCCCTTCTTTATCTGAAGGGTCACACTGTTTCTTGGGGTCTCCTGGAATCAGCATCAACTCAGAACTAATATCTAATAGATCCCCAAAAGCCTGATTGTTTACTTACCCTAACCTCCAACCCCTGGACAGTTACCCTTGTCAAAGGCCATAGGTCTCTCTTTGGAAGCCTGGAGAAAGGCTAATCGTAAAACTTTTTATCAGGATTCTTCCTCAGGGAAACCTGGCAATTCCTTCATTCAAAAGGTTCTAGGTCTGCAAATTACCTCAAGTCTGAAATCTATTCCTAGACCAATATTGCCTTTGCCATGAGCCAATGTAGCCTTTCTTTTATTTGTTTGAGAATTTTTATGCTTATATACATTAAACAAAATTCAGTACATATTATGTGCCTGGAAACAACTTGATTGATTAGCCAGTACTAAAGGTCCATATGAGTCACGTCATTATAAAATTCACTGCCTGTGCTGACCATTACAGATTGGGCCATTGTACACATTGTTTTCTCTTTTGACCATTACAGTCACTATGATCACCTGACATTTTAGAAATTTGGAGCTTCCTCCTTACCCATGTTACATTAGTACAAATAAAACTTTACTGCATTTAGTTCATCCTATTGAGCATCAACATCTCAAGCCCTAAGGTCTTGCACATGATAAATGACAATGAAACTCTTAATATGTGCTGATATGCCTCTCACCATTTTGAGTTTTATAGGATTAGTGAAGGACATATCTTCTGGGCCTTCCCATTGTTGAGGATACACTGTGCATGGCTCTATCACTGCTATTTCCTTGAGCATTAAAATTCCTTCATCAGCACTGAACCAAGGGTTATCAGCCATTTCCAACTTGTTTTCTTTTTTCTTTTTTCTTTTTAGTTTCTTTTTTCCATTTTTTTATTTTCTATATTCTTTTTTTACATTCCAAAGGCTTTCCCCTTTCCCAGTTCCCCCCTCACCATATGTCCCATAAGTCCTCTTCCTACCCCCCATTTCCAAATCACCCCCCGCCCACCATTTCTCTGTTTTGATACTCTCCTACAAAACTGGATCCACTCTTTTCAGGACCAGGGTCCTCTCCTTCCTTCTTCTTGGGAATCTTTTGATTTGCTAATTGTGCCTTGAGTATTCAGAGCTTCTGGACTCATTAATATCTACTTATCAGTGATTGCATTTCATGTGTATTCTTTTGTAATTGGGTTAACTCACTTAGGATGATGTTCTCCAGATCCAACCATTTGCCTACAAAATGCATGAATTCATTATTTTTAATTGCTGAGTAGTATTCCATTGTATAAATATACCACATTTTCTGTATCCATTCCTCCTTTGAGGGACATCTGAGCTCCTTCTAACTTCTGGCTATTATAAATAAGGCTGCTATGAACATTGTGGAGCATGTGTCTTTATTGCATGCAGGGGAATCCTCTGGGTATATGCCCAGGAGTTGTATGACAGGGTCCTCTGGAAATGTCATACCCAATAGGCTATCTTTTGACAAATGTCTCAGCAAACCATTCAAGCAAATGTTTGACATCTTTTCTAACTATGTGAGCTTCCATATTAAGCCTAGACTCTTTACTCTGAAGCCTATATCAATAAACTATAGGCTTATATTTTCAAAACTTACTTTAAAAGGGGCTCTTAAATGCAGTAGTGGAGGAAAATGGCTGATAGGACAAGGGGCATGTGGACCTGTTTAGAAGTAGTTCCTTAGAATGATTCCAATATATGTTAGTTACAGTGCAAACCATTAGCAAAATGCAAAACATGAATGAGAAGCAGTTCCTAAATCCAGAAGAAACTATGAGTATCTGTCAATGGGCATGAGTCCACCAAAGTAGGAAGAAGTAGCCAGAACGCCGCCAGAAGTAATTTGGTGTGTTTTTTTCTATGAAGTCACAATAAGTGGAGACCAGGATCAGTGAAGCCAAACAAGGATCAGCAAGGTGAACCAATGTCAGCGCATCATCCATTGTCTGTTAGGTTATACTCTTTCTAGACATCATACTCTTCATACTCTCAAGCATACTTTCTAGCAAAACATCGCATGATCTTTCACCAGACAGCTTCCAGAGAAACATCATACAACTGACTGAGTCTCCAATGAAACCAGAAATTCCCCCTTCAGTAAATTTAATTTTATGTTCCTTCCACCATTATGTCATGCCCTTAAAATACATTTCCTCACATATTCTTCAGATTTCTGCTTGAATTAAGTCCCAAATTCATTAAACTCTTTAGAAGTATAACATATCTCCTCAAGAACTACGCTTTCTACCTCCCTTCTATGAGCCTGTTTGGCCTTAAATCTGGTCCAGAGGCAACAACTGATGGGCCCTGAGGAACATCAATATTGTCTTGCCTCGCATTTATTTCAGAGAAAGTCCCTGCTGGATCAGCAGACAATAGAGGATTAATTTTCTCAGTCAAAGGTGAAAAGGGAGTATTTTAAGAATTAAGGTGAGATAAACCCTTGAGAATCTGAGAGTTCAAATTTCTCTGCATTAGTAAGGTCCTTCCACAAATCCTCAACCCCAAGTTATAGGATCTCATGCTTTACAAATTAATGCTCTTACTTTAACTGTCAACCCCCTCTGAGGCTGGGACTTAAATTTTCTCTTGTAATTCAGCCAAACTTATAATGAGGGCTTTGGTTTTATTTTCCACAGCTTGAGTTCTGTGACTGATAAAGAGAATATTCTCAACCAGGGAAAACTTTAACACCTTTAGACTGTTTATGCACATCTGGAGCCAGTCAGTTTCATTACTAAGTTCTTCATTGTTCTCTACTGTATTCTGAGGAGATAGAAGTCAGTTAGTTGTATCAGAGAGTTCACCCTTATCCCTATCCAATTGCCCAGAGATTCAAAGTGCAACCGAGCAGCAACATCATTTTATTTCCCCCTAAACTGTCCAAAGCTTCATATATAGGGTTGTCACTCAAAATTGGTGAATCAGAATGATCAAATACATTTATCTCCTTATGTTTGTAGTATAATTTACACCATGGGCTTTCAGTACTCTTTGACTTGAGAGGCTGGCTTTCAGTACTCTTTAACTTGAGAGGCTGACTTTGAGAGAGACTGACTTGAGAGGCTTCAGTAGCTATAATGGTCGGTGAATTGAAAAGCCTAATCCAAATGTGTAAAAGATTCATCCTTATACCTCTGTTATTCTAGAACCAATTCTGATGACAAAATTTGTATTAATCAGAGTTCTAGAGTAAAAGAAAATATAAAATTGAGAGAGAGAGAGAGAGAGAGAGAGAGAGAGAGAAACAGAGAGAGACAGGGAGACAGAGAGATTGAAGGGACTCTGGCCAGCTCAAGAGTGATGAGCATGGCTGCCCTTGGCCCCATTTCTCACTTGCAAGAAACTGTTAGATTGAATTCCTAAAGCTTGGCCCTAAGGTCTATTCCCTTACTTGGCCAATTGCTTCTCCTGAGGCTGACTACTAAGGTTCACCTATTAAAGCATTAAAGCTCACCAATCAATATCCCCCTTTGGATCACCTAGGTAACATGCTCAATTAAAATGCAATACCTCATCCTTATACATGGTTTTCCCTTTTATCTTTATAAACTGCCATTTTATAAATAACCACTTTTCTATGTGCCATGTCTGTTGACTCTCTATCCAAACTGAGTCCTTTGTTCCACTTCAGGACAAATACCCTCATTCTGTCTTCCTTGTTCTCTCCCTTATCCTGTATTCTCTATCTCCTGTTATTTGTTCCTTATATCTGCCCTCTGTCCCTCTGGGGCAAATACATGTCCTTTGTGCTGAAAACTTGGTCTTCAGGTCCTGGTCCAATACTTTTCCTTCAGATATAACTATAGGTAGACATGTACACACACACACACACACACACACACACACACACACACACATATATATATATATATATATATATATATATATATATATAGAGAGAGAGAGAGAGAGAGAGAGAAATAGAGATATATAATGGGGATTTATTGAAATGACTCAGAGGCTGCAGTCCAACTAATCCAGCACTGGCTGGCTAAGAATGAAAAATACAAGAATACAGTAGTTGCTCAGTCTGCAGGCTGGCTTTCTCACCTAGTTTTCATTATATGCTGGAGTCCCAAAGAGGTAGACTCTAATGCCAGTGAAGAAATATATGTACTAGCAAGGCAAGGCAAGAACAAGCAGGTAAAGAGCAAAAAGCTTATTTCTTCTGTGTCAGTGGCTCTAAACTTGAGGGTTGCAACCTCTTTGCTGGGTTAAATGACCCTTTCACAGAGGTTATCTAAGATTGTCAGAAAACATAGATATTTACATTGCAATTCATAGCAGTAATAAAATTATAATTATTAATTAGCAACAAAAATGCCTTGTGGTCTCCACAACATGAGGAACTATATTAAAAGGTCACAGCCTTAAGAAGGCTGATAATCCCTGCTCTGTGTCCTTATATGGACTTTCAGATGGTCCAGATTAAAGGGTTGTCTTCCTGCTTCAGGACCAAGATCAAAGGGATGTGTATTCCTACTCCAAAAGTCCAGACTAGAAGTATCCACTTCAGACTAAGCAAAATCTCTATCACAGATGTGCCTTCCATTTTGGATTATATTTCATTCTAGATATAGTCAAGTTGACAACCAATAACAGCCATCACAGCATCTCTCCTTGGTATGTGGACTTCCTTAAACTTAATTTTGAAAACTGGAATAGAAATAAGCAGAATAATGAATAATTAAGTAATGCCATAAAGCACACAACAGAGTGTGTGTTCTGAATAACACAGGCTCTGAATAAATAAAACAATGAATAACCCAAGGTGAGGTATTTGGCTGGCTTTCAGGTAATGTCTTTGGACCCCCATCCCACACTTTGCTGCATGATTGACAAATAAGAGCATTTCTGTATCTTGTGGGAACAAAATTGCTAGAATTTATAAAGATACAGCAAAAAGATGAAATTCTTTTAGTCACAAAAATGAAGCCATAGCGACTATCACAATCGATAAGGACTTGTCAAAATTGACAGGAATAATGTGAATTAATACATCACTTATAAACTCCTGATGGTCTGTTAAGCTTTCTAAGTAATCAATATCATATCACACCACATCCACCGTTATCACCAACTGGAGTACCATTTCTGTCATTCTTCTGGTAAGATCTCCAGATCTGTTCCTATGGGTTGTTTTTGTTTGGTTACAAGTACTATATGTGAATTAAGTTCACCTAATATAGTGATGTCTTGCACAAATCAAGAAATGAGATAGAATTATAAGCATAGTAAGAATGAGTTGGAGAATGATATATACATAAATAATTCTGGCATAGTCCAAAATCCCCATTTCCCTAGATTCTTCTGCTTTAAATATTTTCTTGTCATGGCAACTTCCAATGAAAGTATCTATCTATCCCATGATATTGAAAACACTAATTTCAGTGAGACCAGATAAGGAACATTAAAGACCCATGGAAACTTAAACATGCTTTTTATACTGTAACATTATTTTGCACTATATCATAAGTGATATTTGAAAGTATAAAACCTCAATCTTCAAAAATATAAAGAATTTTAAATATCAAATTTAAAGGTTTGTTTGCTGAGCCACCGCCCCAGCACCATTAAAGACTTTTGAGACAGGGTCATACTGTGTGGTCCTGATCAGGCTTACATTTGCAATGCAAATGTAGCCCTGACTGACCTCAAACCTGAAGCCTGTTTCAACCTTCCAGAGGCTGGAATTACAGGTGTATACAACCACATACAACTTTAATATTTTTAATTGTGTATCTGTGTTTTAGAAAGCAATCTTAAATGCATGAAACCACTACAAGCAAGATACACTGTTGCTCCACATTAAGCCTGTATCCACTTTGTCTTTCCTGGGGGATCCATTGCTGTCTTCATTTTCTGTACTGGCCCCTATAGTTCTTCGTTTATACTGCTTGAAAGAAAGGCATAGGTCTGTTATGTCCCTTGATATATTTGTGTCACCTTGGAAACTAAATGTGTATTTCAGAAAACTCCAGTTCATTAAATACTGCAGCCCTGCCCCATAAAACCATTGCCAAGTGGCTGTCTAAAATGCAGGCGAATTCTCCGTTAGGATAATGATTACCCTTTCAGGTATTTTGAATGGCTAAGCTGCTATTACAATTAATTATAGAGAACTCTTAACTAGCACAGCCAAGGAACATAGTATTCTAGCTAATGGTTCAATTGAAAGAATGAGAAATTAAAAGATTTAGTGCCCCTGAAACAGTCTGGAACCAGGCCAGATGATTTGGTTTTATCAGTGTTTCTCCTAATCTAGATCATTACCTTGAACAATCAGCTTCCTAAATGGAAAGGGGATAATTTCCAAATGCTGGCAATGCTAGTGTGGATCTCCCCCAACTCCTTCCTTCTTCCACTTTACAGCTTTTTGCTTCAGATAAAGAATGTGTGATGAAGTTGTTACCAGTCACCACCTCTATTAAGCATTGAGACTATTTGGTGGGGGTGGACTATGATGTGGGTATAGAAGGGAGGGCTGAGATCTAGATGTAAAGTAAGTAAGTAAATAAATAAATAAAAGTTAAAATGGGAATCACAGCTACTGTTCCTACTGCTGGCCATACCTTTAAAAACTGAAGAATATCCCTCTCATGTTCCCACTTATGTGATGTAGTGCATTTTCTCCACATGTATCTGTCAAGCTATTATAAAATGTACTGGGTTTAGGTCATTGGATTCGATGTCAACATAGAAAGAATGGATGGAAGATAGTTCAATAGGCAAAGTGCCTGCTGCACAAGGGTAGTGTCCTGATCTCAGATTCTGAGTACCCTTAAAAGCCAGGCACAGTGGTATGTGCTTGTAATGCCAGCACTGTGGATGGAAGCACAGACATGGTGACTCCTAGTAGCTTGGTGGCCAGCCAGTCTAGCTGAAAGATCAAGCTCTGGAGACCTTGACTCAAAAGCTAATCTGCAAAATGGTAGAGGAAGATACTTAAAGTCAACCTTGGGCCTCCACATGTGAACATACAGTTGAGCACAGCTGCACACACAGTATGAACATGTACAATACACACAAATACACACACATGCTTACACATACACACACAAACACACATGTGCATATACACACATGCACGAACACATGCACGTGCACACAGAAACACACGGGGCAATGAAAGTGTGACCACAATGCCCCAGTCGAAGGGGTTTTGCTCAATGCTCACATGCCTGTTGACATGCATAAATTCTGGCTTAAACCCCTTGCATGCATTCAAGGATATACGTGTGTAGGCTTGTGAGAATATAAACTAAGTATAGCCCTCTTCCAAGCCTGGACAAGGAGGCATGCATTTTTCCCACATGACTGCTATTTTTCATTGTTGATCTACTGCTCCTTTCCCGCCTTTCATCAGGAACCCTACCTGCACTGGGTTTTTTCCTCTGCCAGGAGATCTCTTGTCAATCTGTAATGTTCACTATTTCTCGTGTCTCATCTCAGTCAAAGCTGCAGTTATCTTTGCAGTCAAACAACATAGTTTTTAATCCTAAAGTAACAGCGTATTCCCTCGCCTCTTACTTCCTTGTTTATAACTGTACCAATTTAGTTTAATATCCCCCCATCTCCTTTACAATGACACAGAAAAGCAATATATTGTTTATGAGATCAAAGGCAAGGTTGAGGAACAAAGAGACAAAAGTAAATACAGAATGCAAAAAGAACAAGAAAAAGAATGGAAGAGATGGAGAAACGCTGTATACTTTTAGAGCTACCAGAAAACTCACAGAAATTGTGCAAAGACCACATTACAGTAGTGTCTAAACAATTTAAAGTCCATCAGCCAGCCCCATCTAGCTTTGCATACATCTCTAATTGTGCTGATTTCCTTTTTTTCCTTCTTTATCTAGTAAATAGATTTACTGTCTTTACGCTTCCCTCTGTCTGTTTCTTAATGGCACTGTGGTCATATGAAGGATTGTGGCCCTTTTTCTAAAGCTTCAAGCCTTCTAACTTTGTGTTGATGTACAGCAACTTGGTGCTATATCTTGCTCCTAGTCTTCGTCTGATTGGCAACTTCCTAACTGTAGCCCACTGCATCACAGTAGCAAGTGGAGATGACTGCTTACCATTTACCAGCATGCTTCTAAGAACAATCTCATGTTTCATTGAGGTCCTCTGTCAGACTTCTAAGTCCATATTGTTACAGTTAAGAAAACAGAGGTTCCTTCTTGCAATCCCACCAACAGTGGAGGAGTGTTCCTCTTTCTCCACATCCTCGCCAGCATCTGCTGTCTCTTGAGTTTTTAATCTTAGCCATTCTGACTGGTGTGAGGTGAAATCTCAGGGTTGCCTTGATTTGCATTTCCCTGATGACTAGTGATGTTGAAATCAATCTGAAGGTTCCTAAGAAAATTGGGCATGACACTTCCAGAGGACCCTGTCATACCACTCCTGGGCATATACCCAAAGGATTCCCCTGCATGCTCCACTATGTTCATAGCAGCCTTATTTATAATAGCCATAAGCTGGAAAGAACCCAGATGTCCCCCAATGGAGGAATGGATACAGAAAATGTGGTATATTTATACAATGGAATACTACTCAGCAATTAAAAACAATGAATTCATGAAATTTGTAGGCAAATGGTTGGAACTAGAAAATATCATCCAAAGTGAGGTAACCCAATCACAAAAGAATACACATGGAATGCAATCACTGATAAGTGGATATTAATTAGCCCAGAAGCTCTGAATACTCAAGTCACAATTAGCAAATCATATGATTCCCAAGAAAAAGGAAGGAGAGGGCCCTGATCCTGAAAAAACTTGATCCAGTATGGTAGGGGAGTACTAGAACAAAGAAATGGGGGGGGGTGATTGGAGATTAGGCAGAGGGAAGAAGACTTATGGGACATATGGTGACGGGGGACTGGGAAAGGGGAAAGCATTTGGAATGTAAACAAACAATATAGAAAAATAAAAAATTAGAAAAAGAAAACAGAGGTTCAGAGAGTTTGAGCAAATTTCCAGAAGGCATCACTGGATTAAAATCTTTCCATCAGAACATCAATCCCACAAGGCTATTGCTTTTGAGCACACTTTCATTTTTTCCCCCAGAATTTCATATACCCTAGACTAGCCCTTATTTCTCTGTAGCTGATGATAGGATTAAAAACCTGATCCACAGACACTTACCGTGATGCTCAGGTTCTTTACCACACTTTTTGGTAACTCTCCAATAGGCCACACACAGTCTTTATTGATATTTCTTTAAGATTACCTCCTCTGTGTACGGCAACTTGAGTAGGAGGGCTCCATTTGAGAGTCAACGTGCCAGGCCATTTGTGCTCCTGAGGAATAGATATAACAGAGCCCTCAAAGCACGGGGAACTTTCCTTCTGTGGTATTGTTCGCACTGTCCTTACCTCTGAACTTTGCAGGTTTAGAAAAGATATAGAAGCAGCACATGAGACAGAGGAAACTCATCAGCCAGAGTTTATGCAGAGTGCTCATCTGAGATTGGGTTCTACCGCCACCTTAACTGCGCTTTCCCCAAGGGGAAAGGGAGAGTCCCAGAGAGTGGGGTTCACGCACAGATGAACTGGACAGGTCGGGGAGACAGAAGTGACACCTGATTGCAATTAACTATTTTATTCACAAAATACAATAAGAAGGATTTTCCCCAAATCCCTCTATTTTGAGGCCTCTAAAGAAAATAAAGTAAATTTCATGTTATGTTCTCTGTAGAATTATCTTCTTTAGATTTTATAGCATTGCTTGCTTTTATAAGAACCAGTCCCCCTTTTTTTTATGCCAGCAACTAAAATGATTCTAAGGCCACTATCAGGGTGTGAGAAAAAAATAAAGTGTTCCATTTCGATCCAGTGACTGAGAATCTGCAAATGCTGAACAAAGATGTTTCAACCACTTGCTGTTCTTCATTGCACAATTATAAATCCTTCTTGCAATTTCTCAGACACTCAGGCCGCTGGAGCTAATTAACTGGTCTGGCAATGGGAAGATGTGGCCATGTGATTCACAGTTACTGAATGCCTATGTGGTATTTAATTTCAATAACAGATGAATTGAAGGGCAGCAGTTAGCAAGAGTATCAGCATATAGAGCATGCCTACCTAAGTGGCTCTTATTTAATTTCAATACTACCTTCCTGAAGATTTACGTGTTTTAGGTTCAAAACAATTTCCATTGCAAAGAGCAGTAAGGAAACCATGCCTTAGTTCTGCACTGACAAGCCTAACAGGGTAACTCCCATACGGGGTCACTAATGCCTGGGGATAACTGGTTCATGGTGCAGGATATACATCTTGAAGACCTCTGTGCCATACCACAGGACAGCAAGGCCCATGGGTCAGCAAAGGGTACAGAAGTAAACCACTCCAAAGACATTCTCAAAGAACATTGCCTGCTTTATTGCATGTGAGAAACCACTTAGATAGTGGAAGCCTAAAGACTGAGATTGGTTACCACATTACCTCCGGTTGGATAGTGAGTGCATACCAGGATCTCAGTGCAGGAGGAGGACATTAAAAGGGGTGTGGAGAGTGCAGACTCAGCCACAGGCCAGCGACTCATGCTACTTCATGACTCAATATTCTGGCTTCAGGAGCACGGTGAGCATGCTTCTTATTTAGAAATGCAGTAGGCCAGGTATACTGGCTGCCAGATCATGTTTGCATTTTCTCCTACACCTCTAAATATAAGTAAGTGAAGGACATTAAAACTGTCCATGAGTATTTCAAAATTCTGAGGAATGTATTTAGGCTATACTAAGTACTTATATCATTAATGATCAGCCCTGTGGTCCTGCCTCACTCCCCAGTCACAGAAAATACAATTCACTTTGAGCATTTCTTGAATTCACTAATGAGACATCTTTCAGCCAAGGCCCACTGTGCTTCATATTTCATGTTCATTGCAACCACATATTTTGTGTGTGTGGAGGGGAATCTACATTTGCTTTGCTAGAGTATTCCCATAGATTGTCTTAGTCCATGTTCATTATAAAGTAAGCTCCAGAAAATCATGAGTCCCTGCTAGTTGCTCCCAGCTCAACTATATCATCATTCTGCCCCATGACACTGCCTTTGCCAATTATGAACTATGTGAGCTTCTCACAGAGCTTCCATGGTTTTCTTTGTATCTTTTTCTACATCATGGGGATTTATAGACCCTTATAGCTGCTTGCTCATCTGAAGTGTATGCCGCCTAGTTCAGCTATACCTGGAGAGGAGGTGGACTTTAGGGGATCAATTTTCTGAAAAGTTGGAAGTTCTATCTGCTTCAAGATTCCAGCCCCACTCACCAGTTGAAATAGAAAATATTGGAATTTTGTGGCAGCAGTAACGTATTATCATAAACTGGAGGGCCTCAAACAACCACAACTGATTATCTCAAGACCTGAAATCCAAAATGAAATGCAGGACTATAAATGAATGACTCCCTTGATGAAGAGCTACAGGTAATCAATGGCTATCCAGAGAGGAAGAATCAGTCTTCTTCAGGAATGACCATGATACATTACCCAATCTCAATAACTGTTCAGACCTAAGCATATATACTCCTGAAGAACGCAAGATGGATTCAGTCGATGATGTGTGTTGGAAGATGGGGAATTCTAAAAATCAAAATAAAAAAATAGGTTTTTAAAAACTAAGTATTAACAGGGCCTTGTGTCCTCCCAGGTCCTCATGAACAGGAATGAACTCTCTTCTAGCTGCCTTTTATTGCCTCTGGCTACCATGCTTTTTTGTTTTGTTTTGTTTGTTTTATTTTATTTTGTTGTTTAAGAATTTGTTTCATCACGCTAAATTCGGTTGTTTTCACCTAAATGATCTCACATTCTGCAATGTTAGGCCTCTACATTTTTTTTCTCTTCTAAAGATACCAGTGTTTAGATTAGAGCCCATTCTATCCCAGCAAGGCCTTACTTCGCCTGAGTAAAGGAGAGGACCTTGGGCCTGAAGAGATTGGATCCAGTTTTGTAGGAGAGTACCAGAACAGAGAAATGGTAGGGGGGTGATTGGGGAATAGTTGGAGGGGGGAGAGGACTTATGGGACGTATGGTGGGGGGAACTGGGAAAGGGGAAAGCCTTTGGAATGTAAACAAAGAATATAGAAAATAAAATTTTAAAAAAAAGTAAAAAAAAAAAAAAGAAAAGAAAGACACACCCTTAAGGTCAGGGAAGGCATTAACATTTGAGTTGATCCTATTCACAGGCACAGGGCCCCTTAGTTTACCTGTATGAATTACCTGCTACTTGTCAGTTTTTCATCATTATATTTTGTTCAACTTTTCATTAATTTCATGCAAATGAGACAATTAGTACCATGTCTGAGAAGCCTGCTCACTGTGACTCTAACACACTGAAGCACAGAGGCTTTTCTTACTTTAAAGAATTTATTGGCTGTTTCTGGATACCTGTTTGTTTTCTAATGAGAAAAAACAAATGGATATGGGTTTGTGTAAGTGGGAAGAAAGGGGAGGAACTGTGAGGAGCCTGGAGAGGTGAAACCAAAATCAGAACTCACTGTACTAAATGGGGTACAGAGCTAAACAGAGAATTCACAACAGAACAATCTCGAATGACCAAGAGGCACTTTAAGAGTTAATAAAAGTCCTTAGTGATCAGGGAAGTATAAATCAAAACAATCCTGAGATTCCACCTTATGCCAATCAAAATGGCCAAGATAACAGCACATGTTGGTGAGGATGTGGAGAAAGAGGCACAGTCCTCCATTGCTGGTGGGATTGCAAACTGGTACAACCACTCTGGAAACCCATCTCGAGGTACCTCAGGAAATTGGAAATAGAACTACCTGAAGACCCAGTTATAACACTCTTCGGCATATACCCAAAAGATGTCCACCGTACATGCTCCACTACGTTCAAGGCTGCCTTGTTTGTGATAGCCAGAAGGGGAAAGCAACTCAGATGTTCCAGTGGGAGAGTGGATGCAGAAAACGTGGTTCATTTAAACAATGGACTACTATTTGGCTATTAAGAACAAGGACATCCTGAGTTTTGCAGGATGATAAAAAAATATCATCCTGAATAAGGTAACTCAGACTCAAAAGAACATGCATGATATGTACTCACTAACAAGTGGATATTAGCCAAAAAAAGTACAGAATAACCAGAACTCCAGAACTCAAGAAGGTTAACAAGCCAAAGGGCATAAGTGAGAATGCTACAGTCCTACTTGGAAGGGAGAAGAAAGTTTCGGACAACTTTTAAAGAAAAATGAGTACAAATGCAACTTAGTGCCAGATATACCATTTGCTCTTCTCCTTTCCATCCCAGAGGAGACTTCCATCCCAAAACTAGGGCAAAATAACAGGGATAGTCTCTTCTGTTCAATAACAAAACCACACAACAGTCAGATTCTTTAAATGAAGAGAACCAATAGGTTGTGTGTATGTGTGTGTGCATGTGTGTTATATGTTCCAAAACAATACTTTTATAAAACTTAGTATTGCTTAGAAGAATACTAAATTGAAAAGAATATGTGTTTTGTTTTTCTGAGTGACATTAAAGATTTTAATTTCAGGCAGGAATGATTGGTATAGTTGATGACATTTGATTTGAGTTCATGGATGGAGTGGTAAATTCTACACATGAGCAATGTTCAATACTGTAGTTGCTAAAGTATCAGGAAAAGGTTTACTAGTTTTTATATGCTCACTGAAGATATTTAATTCCCCTTAGATACTAAAGGACACATACAGATAGTATATATAGTAGAGATCATCCACTATATTCATCACAGAAAGATATAGAAAAACTCACTTATGGCTATATTGTAAGTTTTAAGAACTATGAAAAGTAAAAAGTATTTATATTAATTAATTAGATTTGGTGTGTAAAACACCATGTCCAAAACAAAGCAACTTGGGGAGTGTACTGGCTAGTTTGGTGTGTTAACTTGATACAGGCTGGAGTTATCATAGGAAAAGGAGCTTCACTTGGGGAAGTGCCTCTATGAGATCCAGCTGTGGGGCATTTTCTCAATTAGTGATCAAGTGAAGGAGGGCCCCTTGTGGGTGGTGCCATCTCTGGGCTGGTATTCTTGGGTTCTATAAGAGAGCAGGCTGAGCAAGCCAGGGGAAGCAAGCCAGTAAGGAACATCCCTCCATGGCCTCTGTATCAGCTCCTGCTTCTGACCTGCTTGAGTTCCAGTCCTGACTTCCTTTGGTGATGAACAGCTGTGTGGAAGTGTAAGCTCAATAAACCCTTTCCTCCCCAACTTGCTTCTTGGTCATGATGTTTGTGCAGGAATAGAAACCCTGACTAAGACAAATGGAGGAAAGTGTTTATTTCAGCTTGCAACTCTCAGGTCACACTCCATCACTAAGGAAAACCAGAGCAAAAAACCTCAAGCCAGAAACCTGGAGGCAGGAACTGAGCAGAAGCCATGGAAGATTCTCCATACAAATTTACTTCTTGCGGCCTGCTTATCCTGATTTCTTAGAGCATCCAGGACCACCAGCCCAGGGCTGGCACTGCACATAATGAATGTTTCCTATTATCAAGAAAATGCACCACAGGCTTTTCCACAGGCTAATTTTGAGGGGACATTGCCTCAATCGAGGTTCCTTCTTTCAAAGTTATTCTAACCAAATGTCAAGCTAATATTAAAATAATTCTAGCATTTATACTCAAAGCTTGGGTGTAAAACTGTTTAAATTTTATTTTTAAAAAATCACTTACTTGAGGATGTAAAATATTAAATAAGTTAAGTCCTGCTAGTAGTGTTTTCTGTATGTGCACACATCTGCTCTGTGTGTGCCAACACATCAACTCACAAACACATGTTGAAATGTATTTAAGTTAGATGCAGAATTTAGGATCTGGATAGCAATAAGGTAAAAGATTAGACTTTATCTATTGCTTTCTCATTGACTTTACCAAGACATTTGCAAAACTCTTCTGTTTTGAGGGAGTGTTTGGTGTGTGTGTGGGGGGGGGTATTTTCTAGGAATTGCTTCCATGTATTGTGTTTATAACAGCAATTGGACCAACCCTGATTTTTAAAAGCCTGCCCTCTGCTACTTTCTTGCTGTATTAACTTGGTTCTGCAGAGGCTTTAGGTAGTTCATTTATGTGTGTTTTCCACTTGGCAGCTCTATTACAGTGTCTATATTGTCATCTACAGACAACAGTAAATTACCTTCATTATTAACTCCAGACTATAAACTACTGTGTTATGAGAATGATGTATGGTGTGTATTGTTAACGTCAGTAGAAACAGCCAATAAAGTGATATTGCTCAGTATTTCAAAAGAACAGAGGTATGATAGATAAGAAGAGTTTGAAATATGTTAATGTATAAACATTCAGAAATACCTCATAGAGAGAGGCAGTTGCTTATGGAGTTGTACAAGAAATATGATGCCCGCTAATTCTATTGATGAGGTACAGTCTCGATTCTGGCTTTTTTTCAGCCTCGATTCTTGAATCTATGAGGGAAGTGCAGTTGGACCAGCTGCACACTGTGTTTTGGTTGATGACACTCCCTGCAATACCACCTATATAGCCACTTATTAAATTGCTTGACCAAGAATATTTCTCCAGCTTTGATAGCTGGGTAAATGAGTTCAGGAGCTTTGATCAGGAATTTCCAGGTACATGAGAATAAAATTATTGAGAAGAATTTAAAACCATGTTACCAACAAATATACATAAGATATCAAATAATACTTTTTATTTATAAAAAAGAAAAATTAGTAAAAGAAAAAAAGTTACGTTAGTCACCAACAGGCAGAACCTTGTCCAAAAATGTTCAATGCATGGCAAATCTGCTGACTTATAAAAGTTGTACTTTCAGGCAGATCACACCTAATTACCTGCACATTCTGACCTGCTGAGGTGCTTTCTGCAGGCTATCCTAATTACAGGACAGTGACCTGTACCTGCAAATTAAGCTTAGTGTGTGAGAAAAGACCTTCTTTCCCTTCTCCCTTCTCAGTAACAAACAATCTCTCTGAGGTTAGATGAGAAAATTAAGCCACTCCAACCCCACCATGGAGAAAACCTCCTTCCTTACAAATCCCCAAGCCAATCATTCCATGTCTTCTGGTTGATCCCTCCCCCACCTCTTTCTTGATCACTCTTGTTTCGAGGATGCTATCTCTTCATTTAGCTGTGTTACAAGCTATCTCTTTTTTTTCTTTTTTTAATTCAAAATATTCTTTATTTACATTTCAAATGATATCCCCTTTCCTGGCTCGCCCCTCCCCAAAAGTCCCATAAGCCCTCTTCCCTCCCCCTGTTCCCCAATCACCCCCTTCCCAGTTCCTTGTCCTAGTTTTCCCCTACACTGTTGCACTGAGCCTTTCCTGGTCCAGGGGCCTCTCCTTCCTTCTTCTTGGGCATCATTTGATATGTGAATTGTTTCTTGGGTATTCCCAGCTTCTGGGCTAATACCTGCTTACGAGTGTGTACCATGTGTGTTCTTTTGTGATTGGGTCATCTCATTCAGGATGACATTCTCCAGATTCACCCACTTGCCTAAAAATTTCATGAATTCATTGTTTTTAATAGCTGAGTAGTATTCCATAGTGTAAATATACCACGTTTTCTATATCCATTCCTACCTTGAAGGACAGCTGGATTCTTTCCAGCTTCTGGCTATTATAAATAGGGCTGCTATGAACATAGTGGAGCAGGTGTCCTTATTACATGCTGGGGAATCCTCTGGGTATATGCCCAGGAGTAGTATAGTGGGGTCTGCCGGTAGTATCATGCCCAGTTTTCTGAGGAGCTGCCAAACTGATTTCCAGAGTGATTGTACCAGCTTGCAACCCCACCAGAAGTGGAAGAGCATTCCTCTTTCTCCACATGCTCGCCAGCACCTGTTTTCTCCTGAGTTTTTGATCTTAGCCATTCTGACTGGTGTAAGGTGAAAGAAATCTCAGGGTTGTTTTGATTTGCATTTCCCTCATGATTAAGGATGTTGAAAATTTCATTAGGTGCTTCTCAGCCATTCAATAGTCCTCAAGTTAAAATTCTTCATTTACTCCATTTTTAATAGGGTTATTTGGCTCTCTGGAGTCTAACTTCTGGAGTTCTTTGTATATCTTGGATATTAGCCCTCTGTCGAATGTGGGGTTGGTAAAGATCTTTTCCCAATTTGTTGGTTGCTGTTTTTGTCCTTTTGACAGTGTCCTTTGCCTTACAGAAACTCAGTAATTTTATGAGGTCCCATTTGTCAATTCTTGATCTTAGAGCATAAGCTATTGGTGTTCTGGAAATTTTCCACTGTGTCCATGTGCTCAAGGCTCTTCCCCAGTTTCTTTTCTATTAGTTTCAGCGTATCTGTTTATATGTGGAGGTCCTTGATCCACTTGGAGTTGAGTTTAGTACAAGGAGATAAGAAGGAATCGATTTGCATTCTTCTGCATGCTGACCTCCAGTTGAACCAGCACCATTTGTTCAAAAGGCTATCTTCTTTCCACTGGATGGTTGTAGCTCCTTTGTCAAAGATCAAGTGACCATAATTGTGTGGGTTCATTTCTGGGTCTTCAATTCTGTTCCATTGATCTACCTGCCTGTCACTGGACCAATACCATGCAGTTTTTAACACAATTGCTCTGTAGTACTGCTTGAGGTCTGGGATATTGATTCCCCCAGAAGTTTTTTTACTGTTGAGAATAGTTTTAGCTATCCTGGGTTTTTAGTTATTCTATATGAATTTGAGAATTGTTCTTTCTAACAATATGAAAATTGGGATTTTGATGGGGATTGCATTGAATCTGTAGATTGCTTTTGGCAAGATGGCCATTTTTATTATATTAATCCTGCCAATCCACAAGCATGGAAGATTTTTCCATCTTATGAGGTCTTCTTCGATTTCTTTCTTTGCAGATGATATAATAGTATACTTAAGTGACCAAAAAAAGTCCACCATAGAACTCCTACAGCTGATAAACAACTTCAGCAAAGTGGCTGGATATAAAATTAACTCAAGCAAATCAGTAGCCTTCCTATATTCAAAGGATAAACAGGCTGAGAAAGAAATTAGGGAAATAACACCTTTCACAAAAGCCCCAAACAATATAAAGTATCTTGGTGTGACTCTAACCAAACAAGTGAAAGATCTATATGACAGGAACCAGCTATTTCAAATACATATTTAAAAGTCAGCTACTATCCACTTATAAATTAATACATACCATGGATTTCCTTTTGGAACTTGGTGATCTCACTCAAGATGATATTCACAAGTTCTAGCCATTTGCCTCCCAAATTCATGATGTCTTTTCTTTTAATAGCTGAAAGGCATTCCACATTTTCTTTATCCATTCTTTAGTTGAACAGAGTTGAGCAAATGTCTTTGCAGGATATTGAAGCATATTTTGGGTATATTCTCAGGAGTGGTATAGCTAGGTCTTGAGGTAGAACTATTCCCAGTTCTCTGAGAAACTGTCAAATTGATTTCCTAAGTGGTTGTAGAAATTTGCATTTCCACCAGCAATGAAAACGTGTTCCTCTTGCTCCGTATTCTTACCAAAACGTACAACCTCTTGAGATTTTGGTTTTAGCCATTCTGATGCATGCAAAATGGAACCTCAGAGTTGTCTTGATTTGCCTTTTACCAAATGACTAAGGACTTTGAACATTTCTTTAAATGGTCATCGAATTATGGGTACCATGCTAGACTCCACAGACCTAAAGAAGCTAAACAAGAAAGAAGGCACAAAAGAGAAAGCTTGAATCTCACTAAGAATGGTGAATAAAACAGTATGTGAGGCAGATGGAAGGGGAAAACTGGGAGGGGGCTTGGGAGGGGAATGGGAAATTCAGAATCAGGTGTGGGGAAGGACAAAAGAGATTGCTAAATGGCCGTGAAAATGAATGGAAATCTGCAGCTGATGGGGGCAAGACGGTGGGGGGGGGTGCCTCTTCAGGACATGTCAAAGATCTGGAATAAGGAAGACTCCCAAGAATAAATGAATATGGAACCTGGAGAGGCCACCTTCGATAGCCAGGCAGGAACCCCCAATGGAGTTAGAGACAACAACCCACCCACAAAACTTTCAACTCAGAATGTATCCTGTCTACAAGAATTGTAGGCATGGGGGATGGAGCAGAGACAGAGGAGATAGCCAACCCACAACTGGCCCAACTTGAGACACATCCCATGGGCAAGCATCAATCCCTAACCCTATTAATAGCCCTCTTTTACTTGCAGACTGGAGCATGGTGTCCTCTGAGAGGCTCCACCCAGCTTCTGATTCAGACACACCTACAACCAAAGAGTAGATGGGGCTTGGGGACTCTTATTGAAGAATAGGAGGAAGACTGTCAGCCCTGTAGGGGATAGGAACTCCACAGGAGGACCACCCTGGACCCTTGGGGACTCTCCCAGTCTGAACCACCAAAGAATATTCACTGGCTGGACCTAGGCTTCCCCATACATATGTAGCAGATGTGCATCTTGGCATTCCTGTGGGTCCTGAACAACTGGAACAGAAGCTATTCCAAAAGCTGCTCCCTGTACATGGGATACATTCTTCTAGCTAGTGCTGCCTTGTTTAGACTCAGCAGGAAGCGCCTTGCCTCACAGAGACTTAAAGTTCCAGGATGGGGGGATACCCAGGAGGCTCCACCTGGTCAGAGGAGAAAGGAAGGAGTGATGAGAGAAGGAGTGTGGGAGGGCCTGACCAGGATGGAAGTAGTGAGAGGGAAGTAAAGTGAATAAGTTAAAAAAAATAAATTTAAATTTTTAGCAAGTCAGCTATTAAGCATGTAAATAAAACTTCCTGAAGTCTCATAAGTAGTTCCCTGAGAAGAATCTAGACTAAAGTGAAGAAGTTCTGTCTAAGATTTTGAAAAGCTAAACATGTTAGCAAACACATAAGGTATAGTACTAGAATATTTTTGTTTTCTTATGTCTTTTCTTGACCCCAGAAAGTCAGTAAGACTAAGACAGACCTACTGCCTTCAGCTTTTAAAGGAAAGCCAAAGTCATTATGAAAATACTTTTAAAATTTTATTGTTGGAAATAATAAGTAATTAATACTAGATGCTGGCTGTATATTCTTGATGAAATTGATCACTTTCCTTACTGAGGAAATTATAATCTTTATCAAGTATTTAATGTATACATCTATTAAACAAGGAATTACAATTTGATGGTATTGATTAAACATGAAAATGGGGAGGTTGAGCTTCAAATCACCATTTGCACCAGGGAGCCAGGAGGCTCCATAGCCATCTCTGCAAGCCCCACCAGGAGAGAGTGATCTCCCAGCAGCACTTTCACTTCTGAGCACAGAGGTAAGATCTCCACTTCCTCTCATATCTATCAAGAGGGGAAGAGCTAGGAGCACACAGTGCATATGATCAGTGGAGCAGCTGGGACAGTCACCATCTGCACCCAAAAGCTAAGAGGCTCCACAGTCATCAGTTGGTCTCCAAGGAGTATAGCCATGGGCTTACAGGCCCACAGGAGGGACAAGTTCCAGCCACATACAGCAATTAAAACCAGAGATAACCAGATAGCAAAAGGTAAGCACAAGAACCCTATCAACAGAAACTAAGGTTACATGGCAGCATCAGAACCCAGTTCTCCCACCATACCAAGTCCTGGAAACCCCAACATACCAGTACAGCAAGAGTTAGATTTAAAATCACATCTCATGATGCTGATAGAGGATTTTAAGAACATAAATAACTACCTTCAAGAAATAGATGAGAACACAGTTAAACAAGTAGAAGTTCTTAAATAATTACAGGAAAACACAACCAAAAAGGTGAAGAAAATAAACAAAATCATCTAGGATCTAAAAACAGAAGTTGAAACAATAAAGAAATCACCAAAGGAGACAACATTGGAGATAGAAAACATAGGAAAGAAATCAGGAGTCATAGATGCAAGCATCAACAACAGAATACAAGAGATAGAGGAGAGCATCTCAGGTGCAGAAGATACCATAGAAAACATTGACACAACAATCAAAGAAAATGGAAAATGCAAAAAGCTCATAACCAAAATATGCAGGAAATCCAGGTCACAATGAGAAGTCCAAACCTAAGGATAATAGAGAAAGAAGAGAGCAAAGACTCCCAACTTAAAGAGCCATGAAATGTATTCAAGCAATCTACAGATTCAATGCAATCCCCATCAAAATCCCAAATCAATTCTTCATAGATCTAGAAATAGCAATTCTCAAATTCATCTGGAATAACAAAAAACCCAGGATAGCTAAAACTATTCTCAACAATAAAAGGACTTCTGGGGGAATCAATATCCCTGACCTCAAGCAGTACTACATATCAATTGTGTTTAAAAGTGCATGGTTGGGCTGGAAAGATGGCTCAGCGGTTGAGAGCACTGACTGCTCTGCCAGAGGTCCTGAGTTCAATTCCCAGCAACCACATGGTGGCTCACAACCATCCATAATGAGATCTCACACTCTCTTCTGGTGTGTCTGAAGAGAGTTACAGTGTACTCACATATGTAAAATAAATGAATCTTAAAAAAAAAAAACTGCATGGTATTGGTACAGTGACAGGCAAGTAAATCAATGGAATAGAATTGAAGACCCAGAAATGAACCCACAGAGTTATGGTCACTTGATCTTTAATAAAGGAGCTACAACCATCCAGTGGAAAAAAGATAGCCTTTTCAACAAATGGTGCTGGTTGAACTGGAGGTCAACATGCAGAAGAATGTGAATTGAACCACTCTTATCTCCTTGCACTAAGATCAACTCCAAGTGGATCAAGGACCTCCACATAAAACCAGACACACTGAGACTAATAGAAAAGAAACTGGGGAAGACCCTGGAGGACATGGGCACAGGGGGAAAGTTCCTGAACAGAACACCAATAGCTTATGCTCTAAGATCAAGAATTGACAAATGGGACCTCATAAAATTACTGAGTTTCTGTAAGGCAAAGGAAACTGTCAGAAGGACAAAATGGCAACCAACAAATTGGGAAAATATCTTCACCAACCCCACATCTGACAGAGGGCTAATATCCAATATATACAAAGAACTCAAGAAGGTAGACCCCAAAGAACCAAATAACCTTATTAAAAATGGGGTACAGAGCTAAACAAAGAATTTTCACCTGAAGAAATTCAGATGGCTGAGAAGCACCTTAAGAGATGTTCAACATCATTAGTCATCAGGGAAATGCAAATCAAAACAACCCTGAGATTTCACTTCACACCAGTCAGAATGGCTAAAATTAAAAAAAAAACTCAAGAGACATAATACACTACATATACAAATTATATACTACATAATGAGACCACATTATGATCTCATTAGATGCTAAAAAAGCATTTGACAATATCCAACACACCTTCATGATAAAAGTCTTGGAAAGATCAGGAATTCAAGGCTCATACCTAAATACAGTAAAAGTAATATACAGCAAACCAGTAGCCAACATCAAACTAAATGGAGAGAAACTCAAAGCAATTCCACTGAAATCAGGGACTAGACAACACTTTCTACTCTCTCCACACCTATTCAATATAGTACTTGAAGTCCTAGCCAGAGCAATTAGACAAGAAAAAGAATTCAAAGGGATACAAATTGGAAAGGAAGAAGTTAAAATAGCATTTTTTGCAGATGATATAATAGTATACTTAAGTCACCCCCAAAATTCCCCCAGAGAACTCCTAAATGTGATACTTCATCAAAGTGGCTGGATATAAAATTAATTCAAACAAATCAGTGGCCTTCCTCTACTCAAAGGATAAACAACAAGCTGAGAAAGAAATTAGAGAAACAACTTCCTTCACAATAGTAACAAGTATTATAAAATACCTTGGTGTGACTCTAAACAAGTGAAATATCTGTATGACAAGAACTCAAACCTCTGAAGAAAGAAATCTAAGAAGATCTCAGAAGATGGAAAGGTCTCCCCTTGCTCAGGGATTGGCAGGATTAATATAGTAAAAATGGTCATCATGCAAAAAGCAATGTACAGATTCAATGCAATCCCCATCAAAATTCCAACTCAATTCTTCATAGAGCTAGAAAGAGCAATTTTCAGATTCATCTGGAATAACTAAAAACCCAGGATAGTGAAAACTATTCTCAACAATAAGAGAAATTCTGGCAGAATCACCATCCCCAACCTCAAACTGTACTACAGAGAAATTATGATTTTAAAAAATAACTGCATGGCATTGGTACAGTGACAGGCAGATAGATCAGTGGAATAGAACTGAAGACCCAGAAATGAACCCACACACCTATGGACACTTCATCTTTGACAAAGGAGCTACAATCATCCAGTGGAAAAAAGACAGTATTTTCAATAATTGGTGCTAGTTCAACTGGCGGTTAGCATGTAAAAGAATGCAAATTGATCCATTCTTATCCCCTTGTACAAAGCTCAAGTCCAAGTGGATCAAGGACCTACACATAAAACCAGACACACTGAAACTAATAGAAAAGAAAGTCTGGAAGAGCCTCTAGCACATAGGCACAAGGGAAAAGTTCCTGAACAGAACACCAACAGCTCATGCTCTAAGATCAAGAATTGACAAATGGGACCCCATAAAATTACAAAGTTTCTATAAGTCAAAGAATACTGTCAAAAGGACAAAATGGTAACTGACCGACTGGGAAAAGATCTTGACCAATCCTACATCCAATAAAGGACTAATATCCAATATATACAAAGAACTCAAGAAGATAGACTCCAGAGAACCAAATAATCCTATTTAAAAATGGGGTACAGAGCTAAACAAATAATTCTCACCTGAGAAATGCCAAATGGCTGAGAAGCATCTAAAGAAATGTTCAACATCCTTAGTCATTAGGGAAATGCAAATCAAAACAACCCTGAGATTCCACTTCACAGCAGTCAGAATGGCTAAGATCAAAAACTCAGGTGACAGCAGATGCTGGCAAAGATCTGGAGAAAGAACATTCTTCCACTGCTGATGTGATTGCAAGCTGGAAATCAGTTTGCTGGTTCCTCAGAAAATTGGGCATAATACTACTGGAAGACTCTGCCATACCATTCATGGACATATATACAGAAGATGCTCTAACATATAATCAGGACACATACTCCACTATGTTCACAGCAGCCTTATTTATAATAGCCAGAAGCTTCAAAGAACCTAGATGTCCCTCAACAGAGAAATGGATACAGAAAATATGATACATTTATACAATGAATACTACTCAGCTATTAAAAAACAATAAATTCATGAAATTCTTAGGCAAATGGATAGAACTAGAAAATATCATCCTGAGTGTGGTAAGCCAATCACAAAAGAGCACACATGGTATGCACTCACTGATAAGCCGATATTAGCCCAGAAGCTTAGAATACCCAAAATACAATTCACAGACCAAACAAAGCTCAAAAAGAAGGAAGACCAAAGTATCAGTACTTCTTGAAGGGGGAACAAAATACACATAGGAGGAGATATAGAGACAAAGTGTGGAGCAGAGACTAAAGGAAAGGCCATCCAGAGACTGACCCATCTGTGGTTCCATCCCATATATAGTCACCAAACCCAGACACTATTGTGAATGCCAACAAATGCTTGCTAACAGGAGCCTGATATACTTGTTTCCTGAGAGACTCTGCAAGTACCTGACAAATACAGAGTTGGGTGCTCTCAGGCAACCATTGGAATGAATACAAGGTCCCCATGGAGGAGTTAGAGAAATGACCCAAGGAGCTGAAAGAGGTTTGCAGCCCTTCAGGAGGAACAATAATATGTACCAACCAGTACCCCTAGAGCTCCCAGGGACTAAACTACTAACCAGAGTACACATGGAGGGAGCCAAGGCTCCAGCTGCATATGTAGCAGAGGATGGCCTTGTTGGACATCAAAGGGAGGAAAGGCCCTTGGTCCTGAGAAGGCTAGATGCCCCAATATAAAGGAATACCAGGACAGGGAAGTTGGAGTAGGTGGGAGGGGGGATAGGATAGGGTGTTTTCAGTGGTGAAAACAGGAGAGGGGATAACATTTGAAATGTAAATAAAGAAAATACCCAATTAAAAAAGAAAAAAGAAAGAAAATGGGGGTGGTTATAATGTGTAGATGCTTACTTTTGTAAATTTTAAATCTAGCCATGATTTATTTGCTGTGTAATTTTTGGTCACAATGCTGTTGTGTGTATGAGTGTATGCGTGTGTACTTGTTGTGTGTATGAGTGTATGCGTGCTGGTTCATGCATGTTCAGGTACATCCATGCTGGTGCACATGCACATTGCATATATGTACAAGTGTGGAAGCCAGGGACAAACTCATGTGTCATTCTCAGGAGCTGTACACTCTGCTGTTTGAAGCTATGTTGCCAATGGGCATGGCTGATGATCCATAGGGATCTACCTGTCTCTATCTCCCAGAGCTAGGATAATAAGTGTTCCACCATGCCTAATGTACATTGGTTCTTCAGACCCACCTCAAGTCTGTGTGTGTGTGTGTGTGT
This sequence comes from Apodemus agrarius, assembly GCA_964023405.1. Lineage (NCBI taxonomy): Eukaryota > Metazoa > Chordata > Mammalia > Rodentia > Muridae > Apodemus > Apodemus agrarius. Next base: position 131,899,432 of record OZ030009.1, on the reverse strand, counting down.
GTGTATAACAAGCACTTTGCTTACTGAGCTATTTCCCCAGCCTGGTTTGATTCTTATGAAAAATATATATATTTCATAATATATATAATATATATAATATATATTTATATATATTTATATATATAATATATATTTATATATAATATATAAATTTATATATAAATATATATTATATATATAAATATATATTATATATATTTTTATATATTCATATATATAATATTTATATATATTCATATATATATTTCAATATATATATATTGAATATATATATATATGGCCTTTCTTATGACTATGGGTTAACAGGCAGGAGCCTGCCTCTCAAACCAAGGGAAGAAAACAAAAGCAGAGGCCCCAGTGGCAAAAGGAATAGATTTTTTTAAAAATTCTTTCCATCAGGAAAAATCAGAAAAAAATGAGTGGTCCGAGATCCAAAGAGCCCTAAACTAAAGACTGGCTAGCACAAATCTAGGTTTCAAAGCAAATTTCTTAGAAGGCCATGGTTAGAAATGCTGAAATGACCCAACTTAACTGTCTAAATGGTTATGCCCCCTTTACCATTGAATTAATATTTTTGAGGTAAATAACTCTTTATAAACTAGTCAGCAAGCATCTCAAGGTCACAAACAGGCTTTGACTAATCTCTGACTCCTCACTCATAACTATTCATGACAGAATTATGACAAGGAGCAAACATCTATCACATAAAGGAGAGAATCAATAGATCACCAAATGAATAATTGAATACAAATACAGAAGACTTATGTGGATAAAGTTAAAGATGCATATTGGACCAATTCTAGCCACATATAAAGTCTGAGTGGAAAAGTGGGGTCTTCAAAGTGCTCTCTTATTTTATTCTAGGAGATGTAATTATTGTCTAAAAATACCCTCTCACAAAGTTTATTTTTTAATTGTTGTGTTAAATAATTTCTTAATAACTTGCATACAATTAAATAGCCAGAGTAATTTGTTAAATAGCATCATTGCAGAGAAGTTAAATTATAGTGATCATACATCTGACACACAATAAAATAAACATGGTGATGGGATTATCAGTGGCAAATGTCAGGGTAGTTAATGCAGTGAGACATCATAAGCACAGTGTACTGAGTGATGTCTGTAGGGCTCAGAGGTCTCAAAACCACAAACTGTTGGGTAGTAATTTTTTATTTAACACTTTAGAAATACTGTGTTTTCTTTCTCTACATGTTTTCCAGATTATCCCATTGTAGATTTAAAAAAACATGAAAAGCCAAATTCTCTTTAAACAATAAGCCGATTTGTTTTCTCACTGAATTTAGATGGAAATAATAAGCTCATATTTTTTGAAAATTTTATTTTTCCACTGACCAAAAGTGGTATGATGCAGGATCTCCTAATTTATCTTTAATACCACATGCCAGGAATTGAATTAGATATCGGGGCATATACACATTAGCAGTGTTTTCTGCAGGAAGTGATGATACAACACCGTTCATTCTGTGTGCTCTTCTACCTTGTTCTAGAGTCTGCAGGCAGATGTAGAATCTATTCTACATACCGCTTGACCAGAGACTGCTGACTGTGACTGCTGAGGTGTCACGGCCGTGATACTGAGCAACAGAAAGTGAGGTTAGCCTTTTTGTGCTTGACAGCTGCCACTGCTCCAGAGGTGGTAGGGCCTGGGAGAATGAAGCCAGCGGATGAGAACTAGAGTCCCATGCAATAGCCAACTTTATTCAGAGCCTCCGACAATTTGTATTTGGGGAATACAGAAAGGCCATCTGAGTAAAGTTCACATGAGTTCAAGCTGTATGCAATCACAAAGACAAGTCAAAAGTGCGAAAAGCATGTTTGTGCGTGGAGGCACACAAAGGATCATTTAAACATCTGAATAACAAAGTGTGTGGCCCAGAGTTATCTGAACTAAACTCACTCTGGTCTGCTTCGGCTGGGAGGAGCATGGAAACACATTCCAAGAGCAACCCTGTGCTATGACAAAACTGAGGCTACACAACCCTTGCTCTGCTTTCTGGGAGTGTTCTCACAAGCCCTCTGAATTCTCCCACATATGACGCTATTCCTGGATGGACCTTGTTCCTCAAACAGTCGACTTGTGTTTTTTGCTTTGTGATATGTTCAACTGTGAAATCTACTCATTCATTCTGAGTTACGGACTACAATACTGAGGATTATCTCAGAAATTAAACATTTCCTAATTACATACTTACTTGTAGTTACTTCTTCCAAAGACACAATCCACATACCAAATGATGTCTGACAAGAAGAAAAGAATGGACACTGGTGCTGGAAAGGCTCAAAGCATCAGTGTAGGGGAATACCAGAACAGGGAAATGGGAAGGGGTGGATGGGGGGACAGGGCGAGGGAAAAGGGCATGTGGGACCTTTGGGGGACAGAGAACCAGAAAAGGGGAAATGAAATGTAAATATAGAATATATCCAATAAAAAAGGAAAAAAATTGAGCTACTATTATCTGTATGTGGGTTATGTTCTAGTTAGGCTGCCTTGTCTGACCTTAGTGGGAGAGGATGTGCCTAACCTCACAGAGACTAGATGTCCCCCATTGGCTCAGAGAAAGAGAGAGTGGATGGGGGAAGGATAGTGGGAGGAGGTAACCAGGAGGGGACAGTAAGCAGGATGAAAAATGAATGATTAATAATAATAATAATAATAATTAATAATAGAGAAAAGACTGAGTTAAGCTTCAGAAGAAAAAATTTTTTCTTCAATCTGCTATGCATGGAATTCTGAAAAATAAAAAATTCGAATTACCAGAAGACTTTGTCAGTTTCAACAAAAGCAGTGTTGCTAACTTAATGTGTTTACTGACAACAAAGTAGCATGTTCTATTATTTTTCATTAGTTAGAAATTTTATTATAGTTAAAAGATTTACTACTACCCAAAGTGCTGTAGAAATTCAATTCAATCTCAATCAAAACATGTTCTATATTCTAATGGGAAATATAAATAAATTTATTTTCTTTGAGAGGAAAATCTGACAGATAAGATTATGTCAAACAGCACAACAAAGAGACAAACTAGGTAATGAAGAAAAATATTTGCTGACTATTAATCTGACAAAGGATTAAGTGACACAATAATGAAAGATTTTAAAATGGGAACAGTGATTTGGATTGATACTTCTTACTAGACATCATACAAATAGCCACCAAATAGCTGAAGAATTGCTCTAAAGCACTAATCCTCAGGGCAATGCCAATCAAGGCCACAGTGTGCTAGCATCTCATCCCGTACAGAATGACTACACACTAAAGGCAGCATTTAACAAATGCTTATGAGTCCTGAGCAGCGCCTACACTCCACTAGAGAAACTGTAATTTTAGTGAAGTCCCAGCAATTCTACTGCTGTCTACTTATCCAAAAGAAATGAAATCAGTACCCCAATGAGAAAGACACACCCCCATGTTTACTGCAGTACTATTCATGGCAGCAAGATGTGGAATTAATGTATTTGTCTGGCAGATGAATGGCTAAAATATGTTTGCAATGAAACATTATTAAGTCCCCCAAAGAATGAAGTTGCTGCTTGTGGCAGTGTGAACACAGTAACGGGAAATGAGGATAAACACAGAAAGAAAATGCCACACCAGTCATGGCTTACATGTGGAAGCCGAGAACATCGATTTCACAGCAGTGGAGAGTATAAAAGAGGTCATTAGAGGTTAGAAATGGTGGCCAGGAGGAAGGACATAGGAGATCTTAATAATGAATGCTGAAATGCAATTAGACACTATAAATAACTTGCAGTGTGACATAATACTGTGACTAAAATCCACAGCAACTTCTAATATATTTTTACAAAGAACTAGGAGGGGTGGACACTAACTTGACATTTCGTAGCACGAAAACATGATATTTAGTGGGATGGTGTGATAGAGCTGTCAACTTGAAAAGAATCTATGATTACCTGGGAAGTGAGCCTCTGAGCATACTTGTGAAAGATTGCTTCTATTATGGTGTGGGACAACACAGATTAATTGTGGGTGGGACTGGAGCTGTGGGGAAAGTGAGCTGGACACTAGCACACACACACACACACACACACACACACACACACACATACACATATGACCAGATGATTCAAGTTCTGCTGTCTAAACTTCCTGCTATGATATATGTTGCACTGTGAGCTAAAATAAATCCTCTTCCCTTAAGATGTGTTGGCCGGAGTATTTTATCATAGCAATGGTAAGAAAACACAGATAGACAGAAATGCTAACTACCATGCTTTGATCCTTGCAAGACTATATTGTTAAATTATGAATCTGCATCTCACAAACATGTACAATTAGTATGTGTCCAACAGAACTCAAACTTAGAGAAGTGGAATATAGAATGAGATTTTTTTACTTTTATTTATTGAATATTGTATTTACATTTCAAATGTTATCCCCTTTCTGGGTTTCCCCTCCGGAAACCTCCTATGCACTCCCTGCCCAACTTCTATGAGGATGATCACCCACCTGCCCAAAAACTCCCACCTCCCCACCCTGGCATTACCCTACACTGGGTCATTGAGCCTTCCCAGGACCAAGGGCCTCTCCTCTCATTTATGTCCAACAAGGCCATTGTATTAGTCTGGGTTCTCTAGAATTACAGAACAACTTATGGGCAGTCTCTATGTAGTTAGGGAATTTGTCAATGACTTACAGTCTGTAGTCCAACTCCCCAACAATAGTCAGCAGCAGCTGTGAATGTAAGTCCAAGGATCTTGTAGATGCTCAGTCCCACGAGGCAAGCCGGCAAGCAGGAAGAATCAGTCTTCCTTCTTTCAATGTCCTTATATATATGTCTCCAGGAGAGGGTGTAGCCCAGATTAAAGGTGTGTGTCTCCATGCCTTTAATACCAGATGATCTTGAACTGGAATCCATAACCACTATGCTTCAAGATCTCCTTGCTAAGTCCAGGTCAGAAACTTATATCTCTGAGCCTCCAGATTAGGATCATAGGTGAGCCTTCAAACTCTAGATTGTAGCTCATTCCAGATATAGTCAAGTTGACAACCAAGAATAGCCACTACAGCCATCATCTGATACATATGCAGCCAGAGCCATGGGACCCTCTATGTATACTCTTTGGTTGGTGGTTTAAATCCTGGGTGCTTTAGGATTTGGTTGATACTGTTTTTCTTCCTATGGGTTGCAAACTCCTTCAACTCCTCCAGTCCTTTCTCTAACACCTCCATTGGTGACCCCATACTCAGTCCAAAGGTTGGCTTCAAGCATCTGCCTCTGTATTTGCCAGGGTCTGAAAGAGCCTCTCAGGAAACAGCTATATCAGGCTCCTGTCAACAAACACTTTTTGGCATAAGCAATAGTGTCTGGGTTTGGTGTCTGTATTTGGGATGGATCCCCAGGTGTGTCAGTCTCTGAATAGCCTTTACTTCAGTCTCCATATTTCCTGCCATGATCATTTTGTTCCCCCTTCTAAGAAGGAGTGAACTATCTACACTTTGGTCTTCCTTCTTCTTGAACTTCATGTGGTCTGTGAATTGTATCTTGGGTGTTCCAAGCTTCTAGGCTAATATCCACTTATCAATGAGTGCATACCATGTGTGTTTTTTTGAGGGGGACTCAGTTACCTCACTCAGGATAATATTTTCCTTTTTATGAATATTTTATTTATTTATATTTCAAATGTTATCCACTTTCAAGATTCTCTCCCCCAAGAGATGCCTTATGCCATCCCTCCTCTTCAGGCCTCTATAAAAGTGTGCACCCACCAATCCACCCTCTCCTGCCTCCCCTTCCTCAATTCCTGAACATTGGGTCATCAAACCTTCACAGGATCAAGGGTCTCTTCTCCCATTGATGCCAGACAAGGCCTTCCTCTGCTACATATACAGCTAGAGCCAGGGTCCCTCCACGCACACTCTGTGGTTGGTGGTTTAGACGCTGGGAGCTCTGGTTGGTTAATATTGTTGTTCTTCATATGAGGCTGCAAACCCCTTTAGTTCCTCAGTCCTTTCTCTAGCTCCTCCACTGGGGACCCAGTGGTCAGTCCAATGGTTGGCTATGAGCATCTGCCTCTGTATTTGTAAGGCTCTGGCAGGGCCTCTCAGGAGACAGCTATATCAGGCTCCTTTTAGAAAGCATTTCTTAGCATCCACAATAGTGTCAAGGTTTGGTGTATATGAAGTGGATCACCAGGTGGGACAGCCTCTGGATGACCTTTCCCTCAGTCTCTGTTCTGCAGTTTCTCTCCTTATTTGTCTCCATGAGTATTTTGTTCCCCTTTCTAAGAAGGACCAAAGCAGCCACGCTTTGGTCTTCCTTCTTCTTGAGCTTCAGGTGGTCTGTGAATTGTATCTTGGAAATTTGAAGCTTTTGAGCTAATATCCACTTATCAGTAAGATATCATGTGTGTTCTTTTGTGATTGTATTACTTCATTCAGAATGATATTTTCTAGTTCCATCCATTAGCCTAAGAATTTCATGAATTCATCATTTTTAATAACTGAGTAGTACTCCATTGTGTAAATGTACCACATTTTCTTTTTTTTTAGATTATTTATTAGATATATTCTATATTTACATTTCATTTCCCCTTTTCTGGTTCCCCACCCCCCAAAGGTCCCACATGCCCTTTTCCCTCCCTCTGTTCCCCCATCCACCCCTTCCCACTTCCCTGTTCTGGCATTCCCCTACACTGATGTTTTGACCCTCTCCAGCACCAGTGTACCACATTTTCTGTATCCATTCCTCTGTTGGGGGACATCTGGGTTCTTTCCATCTTCTGGTTATTATAAATAAGGCTGCCATGAACATAGTGGAACATGTGCCCTTGGTATAAGTTAGAGCATCTTTGGGTTATATGCTCAGGGGTGGTATAGCTGGGTCTTCAGGTAAGACTATATCCAATTTTCTGAGGAATCGACAGACTGATTTCCAAAGTAATTGTACCAGCTTGCAATCCCACCAACAGTGGAGGAGTGTTCCTCTTTCTCCACATCTTTGCCAACATCTGCTGTTACCTGAGTTTTTGTTCTTAGCCATTCTAATTGGTGTGAGGTGGAATGTCGGGGTTGTTATGATTTGTATTTCCCTGATGACTAAGGATGTTGAACATTTCTTTAGGTGCTTCTCAGCCATTTGGTATTCAATTGACTCAATTGAGAATTCTTTGTTTATCTCTTAGGGTTATTTGGTTCTCTGGAGTCTAACTTCCTGAGTTGTTTGTATATATTGGACATATATATATAGAGAGAGATATCTGATATAGGGTTGGTAAAGATCTTTTCTTTACCAACTAAAGCAGTGCTGAGAGGAAAATGTATAGCTCTGAGAGGCTTCAAAAAGAAACTAGACAGAGCATACATTAGCAGCTTAACAGTGTATCTGAAAGCTCTAGAACAAAAAGATGCAAATACAGTAGATGGCAGAATATCATCAAACTCAAGGGCTGAAATCAACCAAGTATAAACAAACAAAAAAAACTATACTAAGACTCAACAAAACGAGGAGCTGGTACTTTGTGAAAATCAACAAGGTAGATAAACTTTCAGCCAGACTAACTAGGGGGCACAGAGAGAGTATCCAAGTTAACAAAATCAGAAATGAAAAGGGAGAGATAATAGAAGAAAACAAGAAAATCCAGAAAATCATCAGATCCTACTACAAAAGCCAATACTCAACAAAACTGAAAAATCTGTATGAAATGAACAATTTTATAGACAGATCCCAAATACCAAAGTTAAATCATAATCAGATGAACAAACTAAACAGTGCCATAACCCCGAAAGAAATAGAAACAGTCATTAAAATGCTCCCAAACAAACAAACAAACAAGAAAAGCCCAGGACCAGATGGGTTTAGCAGAGAATTCTATCAGCTTTCAAAGGAGACCTAATACCAATACTCTTCAAACTATTACACAAAATAGAAACAGAAGGAACACTACCCAATTTATTCTATAAAGCCACAATTATGCTTATATCTAAACCACACAATTTCAAAACAATTTCACTTATGAATATCAATGCAAAATACTCAATAAAATTCTAGCAAACCAAATCCAAGAACACATAAAAGCAATCATCCATCACAATCAAGTAGGCTTCATCCCAGGGATGCAGAGATGGGTCAATATACAGAAATCCATCAATGTAATCTACTATATAAGCAAACTCAATGAAAAAAAGCAACATGATCATTCCATTAGATCCTGAGAAAGCATTTGACAAAATACAACACCCCTTCATGATAAAAGTCTTAGAAAGATCAGAATTCAAGGCCCATACCTAAATATAGTAAAAGCAATATACAGCAAACCAGAGTTAAACATTAAACTAAATGAAGAGAAACTTGAAGCAATCCCACTAAAATCAGGGACTAGACAAGGCTGCCCACTCTTTCCACATCTATTCTATATAATACTTGAAGTCTTAGCCAGAGTAATTAAACAACAAAAGGATATCAAAGGTATACAAATTGGAAAGGAAGAAATCAAATATCACTATTTGCAGTATATGATCATATACTTAAATGACCCCAAAAATCCCACCAGAGAACACCTAAACCTGATAAACAACTTCAGCAAAGTGGATGGATAAAAAATTAACTCAAATAAATCAGTACTCAAAGGATAAACAAAGAGGCTGAGAAAGAAATTAGGGAAATGGCATCCTTCAGAATAGTCATAAATAATATTAGATACCTTGGTGTGACTCTAACCAAGCAATTGAAAGATCTGTACAAGAACTTCAAGTCTCTGAAGAACAAAACTGATGAAGATCTCAGACGATCAAAAGATCCTCCATGCTCATGGATTGGCAGGATTAATACAGTAAAAATGGCCATCTTGCCTAAAGCAATCTACAGATTCAATGCAATCCCCATCAAAATTCCAACTCAATTCTTCATAGAGTTAGAAAGAGCAATTTGCAAATTCATTTGGAACAACAAAAACCCAGCATAGAATAACAATCACTAGACATTGAGGAAAATAAGGCAGAGGGAAAAGGAAGACATTGACCAACGGGTAAAAAAAAAAAAAAAAAAAAAAAAAAAAAGCTTTTATTACATAAGAAAAGTTCTTGTGGGGGGTGGATGAGAGAGCAGGGGGAGGGAAAAGGACATGTGGGACCTTTGGGGTGGGGAACCAGAAAAAGGGAAATGAATTGTAAATATAGAATATATCCAATAAAAAAAAAGAAAGAAAACAACACCCCCAAAAAAGAAAAGTTCTTGTGTGATTTTTTTTGTTTTTTTAATGGACATATTCTTTATTTATATTTCATTTCCCTTTTCCTGCTTCCCCCCTCAAAGGTCCCACATGCCCTTTTCCCTTCCCCTGTTTCCCCATCCACCCCTTCCCACTTCCCTGTTCTGGTATTCCCCTACACTGATGCATTGAGCCTTTCCAGAACCAGGGTCCACTCCTTCCTTCTTCTTGGACATGATTTGGTATGTGGATTGTGTCTTTGGTGTTCCAAGATTCTAGGCTAATATCCACTTATCAGGGAGTGTATACCATGGGTATTCTTTTAAGACTGGGTTACCTCACTTAGTATGATGTTCTCCAGCTCCATCCATTTCTCTAAGAATTTCATGAATTCATTGTTTCTAATGGATGAATAGTACTCCATTGTATACATTTACCACATTTTTGTATCCATTCCTCCATTGAGGGACATTTGGGTTCTTTCCAGCTTCTGGCTATTATAAATAAGGCTGCTATGAACATAGTGGAGCATGTATTCTTATTGCATGATGGGGAATCTTCTGGGTATATGCCCAGGAGTGGTATGGAAGGGTCCTCCAGAAGTATCGTGTCTAGTTTTCTGAGGAACCACCAGATAAAAATAGACTTACGTTTTAAAATATCTAGGAGAGGATTTTGATATCCCCTACAATAGTGATAAATGTTTGAGATGTTGTGAATGTTAATAGTCTTGATTAAATCATCTGACTATGTATGTTGTCAAAACATCACATGATACTTGACAGTTTCTATGAGTATCTGTCACTTAATAAAACCATTTAGGGAGCTCCACTATGACATTACTGAAGCTCTTACTGTCATGGCTCCTCTAATATGATACTTCTTATATGTACCTTCAAAGTATAAGCCAAAATATATCCTTTTTTTCTTAAGTTGCTTTTGTGGGTTAGGTTTTTCACAGCAAAGAGAAAAATTAGCTAATTATAGGACCCCTGTCAGGGCATGGCCTCACACTCAGCATATGGATGTTGGGATGTCTTCCTCTAGGTGGACAGTACTGGCCTTTGCGTTTTTCTTCTTCCAGTAGCTGTATGCAGTAGGCTCTTTCAAGAGGAGGTCACTGATATTACTGCTATCCCTAAATTCACCCCACTGGACAGTCATTATTTTAGTCACTCATTCATTATTCTTAAATTCATGATTTAATTATAAACTTGGCTTTATTTTGGCCAAGAAATTAAAATGTTCATCTACACATCTTTGCTTTTTGGCAATATCTGAAAGGTAAGATTGAACTTTACTTTGAGCTTCTGAGCACTATCCTTTGTGATGCTTTGATGATAGCTAGCTGTAATGATTATACTTAGTTTTAGCATGTTGTATTGGGGAGACTATCCACAAAAGGGAAAAATGACCCCACTGGACAGTCATTATTTTAGTCACTCATTCATTATTCTTAAATTCATGATTTAATTATAAACTTGGCTTTATTTTGGCCAAGAAATTAAAATGTTCATCTACACATCTTTGCACAGATTAACTTTATTGACTGACTTTCAAATACATTTCCAAATAATCTATATTTCTTGGATATTTAACAATGAAAGAAAGCATTGGTGTTTTAGACAACTAAAGCTGTTGAGTTGGTATTTTACTGGTACAACCAAATACAGGGAAAAAAAACAATAGAGCTAGAGATAGCATTTGTATTGAGATTAATCACTACTAGGTACTGGTCCTGTCATCATTTCTGAGTCCATGAGTTCTTAATAATATCTGTGCATTAAACTAGACAAATTTCAAGTATCTGCATTTAATTTTAAACAAAAAGCTGTGGACTGCTTTTTATTTTTTAATCAGCCAGCTTACTAGTTTGCAGTGTCAAAGACCTTAAGAGTACAGAAATGTTTTTCCATTCTCAAATAGATGCTTTAACACATATGTATTATATACGTGTAAATAAAATATAACTAATTTTGAACTAATTGTACAAGTTTGGCTGAAATATTCTTTATCAAGAATGTGCTAATGTCAAAATATGGACAACCTTATCCTACTTGCTAATTTTGTAAACAAAGTACTATTTTCATAACATTTATTATAAATAACAAAATTTATTACTATGCCCTTTGTGACATGAACCTGCTCTTCATTCATATATTGCATGAAATAAATAGTTGAGAAAGAAAGCATAATTCAACAAAGCTTATAAACATAACTGTCCTGGCAGGAGTGAACGATTTCTTAGGAGGGACACTTGTGACTTTCCATTTGGATATCAGACTATTAAGACAGTGGTATGAATTTTTTCAAGAATTGTGCTTGAAGAAGGAAAAAACTGAAGCCTGCTATCCGATGGAATGAGAATTTTTCTCAGGAATTTTACATGGCTCTGAAATCTTGTCAAACCACCTTTCAGAAGAGATTGGAGCTAAGTCAACAGTGATGGACAGGCGTATACCACCGAGACCATTACTGCTGAGCTGTGCATATCTCTTGCCTTTTATTTAACTTTGGCTGCTTGTTAGGACCCAAGTGTGGCCACATTGACTAAATCTCTAAATCCCCTTCCCTTCCTTCCTTCCTTCCTTCCTTCCTTCCTTCCTTCCTTCCTTCCTTCCTTCCTTTTCTCTTTCTTCCTTTTTTATTGTCCTGTTGAAAAGCTTGGGTTGTAGGAATGGTAGAGCCTAAGACCAGACAGTAATAACTCTGGTAACAATTTTGATGGACCACGGCCAGCAAAAAGGACATATTCTGCCTGTCTTGTAGTAAGCTGACCTCAAGTGAGAAGGAAAGGTCAAATAGTCCCATGCAGGCTCAGGACACACTTTATTGACCTGTTTTCTGCTTCTACCGGGTAGAGCTGAGAAGTAGCATTTGGACTTTGTATAAGACTCCTGAGAAAGTGTGACCGTTGATATGTTCTCCACAATACTGCACATCAGGTCTTGACTTTTAGATTTGGAAGCTCTTTTGAGCTGCTTGAATTCTGTTTTAATCTATTTAGCAACTGGCATTCATTGACTAGTCTTGCCTTTCAGAGTTTTTCTTACCTAGTTTAATAATTTTGAACTTTGGGGGCTGTTTTTTCATATGTGGTATTAGACATTTTCCATCTGAAAACTAGAGAAATTTGGAGTTCTCTTGATCTATTTGGGTACCTTTCATATAACAGGAAAGGCTGAAGTATATTTTTTTAGAGATTTGTTGATATTTTGCAGTTCTGTTACAACATGTGAAATAGAAAAAAAAAAGTGTGTTGAGGAAACCCCTGTCATTTTAGGTACCAATAAAAAGTGTTAAGCAGGCACTACTTTGGCGTCCCCAAGGGAGAATTTTAACAAACTGAATTTTCAAACATCTTTTGAAAATGTGTGTACAAGGAGATAAGAATGGATCAATTTGCATTCTTGGGCAGGCTGACCTCCAATTGAACCAGCACCATTTGTTGAAAAGGCTATCTTTTTTCCACTGGATGTTTTCAGTTCCTTTGTCAAATATCAAGTGACCATAGGTGTGTGGATTCATTTCTGGATCTTCAATCCTATTACTTTGATCTACCTGCCTGTCACTGTACCAATACCATGCAGTTTTTTACACTATTGCTCTGTAGTACTGCTTGAGGTCCGGGATACTGATTCCCCCAGAAGTTCTTTTACTGTTGAGAATAGTTTTAGCTATCCTGGGTTTTTTGTTATTCCAGATGAATTTGAGAATTGCTCTTTCTAACTCTATGAAGAACTGAGTTGGGATTTTGATGGGAATTGCGTTGAATCTGTATATTGCTTTTGGCAAGATGGCCATTTTCACTGTACTAATCCTGCCAATCCACAAGCATGGAAGATTTTTTCCCTTTTCTGAGGTCTTCTTCCATTTCCTTCTTCAGAGACCTGAAGTTCTTGTCATACAGGTCTTTCACTTGTTTGGTTAGAGTCACACCAAGATACTTATATTGTTTGTGGCTATTGTGAAGGGTGTCATTTCCCAAATTGATCCATTCTTATCTTCTTGTACTAAACTCAACTCCAAGTGGATCAAGGACCTCCACATAAAGCCGTACACACTGAAACTAGTAGAAAAGAAACTGGGGAAGACCCTTGAGGACATCAGCACAGGAAGAAAGTTCCTGAACAGAACACCAATAGCTTATGCTCTAAGATCAATAATTGACAAAGGGGCCTCACAGAATTACAAAGTTTCTGTAAGGCAAAAGACACCCTCAAAAGGACAAATCAGCAACCAACAAATTGGGAAAAGATCTTCACCAACCCTATCTGACAGAGGGCTAATATCCAATATATACAAAAAATTCAAGAAGTTAGACCCCAGAAAACCAAATAACCCTATTAAAAAAACAGGGTACAGAGCTAAACAAAGAATTTTCACCTGAAGAATGGCTGAGAAGCACCTTAAGAGATGTTCAATATCATTAGTAATTAGGGAAATGCAAATCAAAACAACCCTGAGATTTCACCTTACACCAGTCAGAATGGCTAAGATTAAAAACTCAGGAGACAGCAGGTGTTGGCAAGAATGTGGAGAAAGAGGAACACTCCTCCACTGCTGGTGTGATTGCAAGCTGATACTACCACTCTGGAAATCAGTCTGGGAGTTCCTCAGAAAACTTGGCATGTCACTTCCAGAGGACCCTGCTATACCACTCCTGGGCATATACCCAGAGGATTCCCCAGCATGTAATAAGGATACATTTTCTACTTTGTTCATAGCAGCCGTATTTATAATAGCCAGAAGCTGGAAAGAACCCAGATGTCCCTCAACTGAGGAATGGATACAAAAATTGTGGTACATATACACAATGGAGTACTATTCAGCCATTAGAAACAATGACTTCATGAAATTCTTAGAGAAATGGATGGAACTGGAGAACATCATCCTAAGTGAGGTAACCCAGTCTCAAAAGAACACTCATGGCATGTACTCACTGATAAGTAGATATTAGTCTAGAATCTTGGAATACCCAAGACACAATCCACATATCAAATGATGTCCAAGAAGAAGGAAGGAGTGGCCCCTGGTTCTGGAAAAGCTCAGTGCAGCAGTGTAGGGGAATTCCAGAACAGGGAAGTGGGAAGGGGTGGATGGGGGCACAAGGGGAGGGAAAAGGGCTTATGGGACTTTTGGAGCCTAGAGCCAGGAAAGGGAAATTCATTTGAAATGTAAATAAAGAATATATTGAATTAAAAAAGAATATTTACAGAGGAAAAAAAAGAAAATGTATGGATGTGGTGGCGCACGCCTGTATTTCTAGCACTTGGGAGGCAGAGGCAGGCAGATTTCTGAGTTTGAGGCCAGCCTGGTCTACAGAATGAGTTCCAGGATAGCCAGGGCTACACAGAGAAACCCTGTCTCGAAAAAACCAAAAAAAAAAAAGAAAAGAAAAGAAAAGAAAAGAAAAAAGAAAAAAGAAAATGTATGGCTGTTTCTACAGAGTCAAGGGGTTCAGTTCTAGTAGTACCTGAAAGTAAATGAGCAGTAAACTTATCATTGGTTTATTTTTACACCTCCTTTTTATAATTTACTGTGTAACAAATTATTCTTCAAGTGTCTTAACATAAAATGAGAATGTTTGTAGCATGAATTTTAGACTACATTAAAATATAGAAATTTAATGCCACCTATTCCTCTGACAAAACCAATTACCTAAGTGCAGAAATTCAATAGTAATTCATCAAAAAATAAACTTAAAAAATGTTATAGAGAATTTTACATCAGACAGGAAGGATTCCTGGTGAAATGGTTTGGATTAGGCATTCTCCAATGTCCTACAAACTGAGATTGAGGAAAAATTTAGTATAATATTTATAAAAGATAGGGTTTTTTTCTAAAATGAGTGTTTTAGAGATATAACATCTAAAATACCTTATTAAATGTATATATTGTTTATTTAACATGATATTCAATGGCAGCATAGGATGGGAGTTTTATTAAAGCACAAAATTTTGTATTGCTTATATGGATTTTAATAAGATTTTTTCAAAGTGAATTCTAGAAATAAATTAAATAGCATTCATTTTTAGTAGTTAAGGGTATATCTCAATGCATATTGCTAAGATAGCCATTTCAAAGCTGTAGAGACTCACACTAGATTCTACACTTTCATTATCAAATGTGTGTATTGGTTTGGTTTTTTTTCCATTGATCTACAATCAAACAATGAAAAACCCATGACAGAGTTGAAACAGAAAATCGGTTAGCTTTAAACTTCTTTTTTAGGGCTCATGTATCCTTTAAATGCATATCAGTTTGCTAAACTATGATATGTGATGGCTATTTGTTTACACCTTTTACATTTTAAAACATAGTAAAAAGTAACAAAATATGAAGACATAAAATGCCTTTTGTTCAACACTCCAAAGATTTCCAAACTGCTTCTTGCTAAGCAACTTAAAATGTAAATTAAACTGACTGACTTTACGACTGACTTTTGCAGAATACCTGTGCATGGTTTCTGGGCTTTGCCTATATGACGTTCTGACAGTGCTGAGTAGGCTAACTTTGCTATTGTGCTACTTGCTAATGCATTTTGTTGTAAGTAATGAGATTGGATATATTGTTGCTTAATTTGGTGGGTATTTACATTATAAAATTATCAAGATTATTTGCTTTTTAAAAGGTAGTTGCCGATGTTTTCTGCCAATTTATGTGGTTTCATTTTACTACTTAAGAAATTATATTAACCAAGGAAAGGTTTATTTATCAGCTTATCATATGTGTTAAGTTTTTTTCATTTATTAATTTTTATGTGTATAGGCGTTTTACCCATATGTATGCACACCTTGTGTATGCAGTGCTAGAGGAGGCCAGAAGAGAGCAGATCATCACTTGGGACAGAGGGTTGCAAACCACTACATAGGTGCTAGGAATCACAGGTTAAGGGCATCTCTTAACCTCTGAGACATTTTTCCTGTCCCCACGTTTTAACTAGGAATCTGTAAGAAACCATTTTAAGGTTATTTTTAAACACATTTAATACCCTATATATCTGTGAAAAGAAAGCTGTAAAGCTGTGTTCTGTACATCTTTTATAAAAGTTTACTGTATTAGGCATGTAAGTTTGACACATAAAAATGACTAATGAATTCTGTTATATACAATGTATATTATATCTGCTATACTGGTACAACCAATGAAATTCTTTTAGCATTTAATCAATACCATTCAGATGAACAATCTATCATATGTGCAATCTGAGTGTTTGAAAATATTGCCTACTTCTATTTGCCCTAAAAAATATTTTGTTTATGTGTGTGTGTGTGTGTGTGTGTGTGTGTGTATAAAATATATACTTGTGTAACCCAAAATAGGTCTTTTTGTTTTCGCTGGTAGTAACTTTTTAAGAAGTCTAATGTCTTTGGTGTTTTTCAGTGCTGCAGACCTATGATTTTACAGAGCCATAGGGTCTAAAGTTCACTCCAAAGTAGAAGCTTAGGTAATATACCAAGGACTTCTGTGTAGTTCTTCTGCGTACTGATGTTAATTGTTGTGACTGCTATATATGTTAAATATATTTATGTTGATATTCTTTTTGTGTTGTATATGTTTCACAAGATACAAAGCTAAGAACGCACTTTAGCAAGGAGGTGTGAGAATGTTAGTTATGCTAACCTTTTCCATGCTGACGTTGATATGTTCCTAATTATATCGTGACTATTTTCTTTAAATAACAGCAATTAGAGCAGTCTAACTGTGCATCAACACTGCCAGTTAGGAATTAAAAGGTATGGACAGTGGTCTCCTACAGCAGGCCTGATTTAAAAGCCACTCATTCTATACCCCATAATTGCTTGAATTGCTCACAGAGTTGTTCAGAGTAACTTCTCCACATCTGACACTTATACCACTCCCCTACTCCCACCTTAACATGAGCCTGTCCAGAACAACTGGGACATACCCTGGCAAAATGGACCAGTTGGGATCAAATTACCAGAGAGTTGTTAATAGTATTTCCAGAAAATATTTTTAGGAGACAAGGTGGAATTATGTCAGAGCCAAGGTATTCTAAGGAAAGATATTTGAAACCCTCCCAATGCCCATCAGTCTGTTTAAAATGGTCAGTAAAAACTTGGACTTGACTAGGTATATTAGTAAACCCTAACCAGAAGTGACTATAGAAGAAAGAGTTTATTTTGGATTTCAGCACAGAGGGGGGTGTCCATAGCAACAAGAAGGGCTTAACAGTAGACTGCAGGATCAGAAAGATGAGATATCACATTTTCAACAGAAAACTAAAAGCACAGAGAGTGGACTGGCAGTATGGTGAAGCTATAACCTCTCAAGCCTTCCTCCAGCAAGGCTCCACCCTCTGAAGGTTCCACAAGCACCACATGCAGCCATTCTCCAGAACTGAGTGTTTAGATGTGTGAGTCCGTGGAAGACACTCCCCAGGGAAACCACAAGACACAGGAAGTTCATGCCTGAAAGAGAGCAGAGCTGAAAGTCTGGTATCAGCTAGAGGAACTTGTTTCCTAGAAAAAGATTTCAGATTGTTCTACAACTGTTGTTGTCTAAGCAGTCTGTTGCTGGCACAGTTGGCTTCCCCTGGGATACCTCCACCTTTGGTGGTGGGGGGAATGGTAATGGAGTGGTGGGCAGTTGGAAGAACACTGAGGCATGCTGTGGGAGGACCAACCAGCTTACTTCAATTTACAACTATCCATTCAAGGTAACTCATGCAATTAAAAGAGGATTATATTTCTGAACATACTCTAAATACAACACAGTCAAGCTGTATAAAAATCATAGTACTTGGTGTGGGTAACCCCTGGCTATATCTAGTTACTTAGTTTTCCCATATGCTTAAAAATTTCTGAAAAAAATGGACTTTAATTTATTTTAACACACATTTGAAAAATATATCATCATGTAATATTGGTTATGTTTCTTTTCTTCTGACAAAACACTATGGCCAAGGAAACTTACAAAATAAAAAGTTTACTTTGTATCAGAGAATGAAGAATCCATAATGGCAGGAAGAACGCACAAGCATTCTGCAGGCCTGGTGGCATGAACAGAAAGCTAAGCTGCTGCACTTAGACCCACCAGCATGAAGCAGAGAGAAGCTAGAAGTAGGTAAAGACCCCACCCCAGCGGCATATGTCCTCCAGCAAGGCTGTTCCATCTGAACCTCCACAAACATCACCACCAATTGGAGACAAAGTGTTCAAAAGCCTGAGGTTATGGGGGACCTTTCTCAGACTACCACATATAAATTGTGTATGAAACCATGGGAGTCAGACAAATTTTCTCCCTAACCTAAAAATGAACTTTCTGGGACTTTTTCAGTTTATGTAGCTATATATACACGACACAATGACTGGTTGAGAAGGTCACTTTAGAAGGGGCTGGAGAGATGATTCAGTGACTAAGGGTGTGCAATGCTCTTGCAGAATACCTGAGTTCAGCCAGCCTTGGTTATAAGTTGGAACGCCATGTGCTGGTTGGAGCTTTGGCTCTGGAAATCAGTCACACATGTGACAGACCATGAATATACTAAGTTCACTTTCTAAGTGGCTCTCAGTCATCTATTTTCAAAGACATCTTTTCTAATAGGCTTCTGTACCGTTAGTATTTTGCTCGAAATGATCTATAATCTTTGTAAAACTTAATTGTGATAGAAAAATATGAAATATATAAAACATTACAAATTTCACTTTGGATAATTGCTGTCTTTCTTTCATTCAATGTAATATATAGTTTCTATGTATATAGCTTTATACTGCTGTGTCAGAATGCAAAAATGTAAAATTTCAGAGTATTAAAATATTGGCTATTGGAGAAAACAGACCTTAATAACTGGAGAGTTTCTGACACGCTCAATGGGCATCTCTAGCTTCTGTGAGTCATGTGAGTTTCATATCAGTTTTGTTTTACAATAGCCTAACATGATTTCCCTGGAGGCAATTTCTTTTCATGTACTTATTCTGAGTGTTGATGAGCTTTCATACACCAATGTTAGAGTTCTTCAACTTTGGAAAAGTTTTGGTTGGCTGTACTTTGTCAAATGAGAGTCTGCATTCCCCAACACACACACACACACACACACACACACACACACACACACACAATCTTATGTGACTGGCTAGGCTCAAGAAGTTGGGGTTCTGGGATTGCAGGTGTGTGATGTTTTGCTTTGGCGTTCAAGTTTCCCATTTAGTAGGTCACACACACGGTGTGAGGCAGCTCCACTGCTGTGGGTGGGATGCTAGCCATTACTCGTGTTTATTTTAGAGTGGCTTTTGATAATTTATTGAGTTGTTTTATTTTGACTCTATCCAGTCAGATGTTTATTGTATTTTCACTTGAAGCATTATCTTCTCCAATATTATAACTTCCCTTATGCTTCATTTGCAATGTTTTTTTCAATGAAATTCACATTAATCGATTTGTCAATACAATATGGTTCTAAAACTAGCTATCTAATGCTCTTGCCAATAAAAACTAATACTTAATTCAACTTTAGTTCTACTTTTTGTATATGTTTTCTTTTCTTTTGCTTTACTGATTCTGTCTTTCTGTGTGTGCATGTGAATGTGTGTGTGTGTGCATGTGTGTGTTTGTGTGTGTGCATGTGTGTGTGCACGTGTGTGCATGTGTTTGTGTGTGTGTGTTTGTGTGTGTGTGTGTGTGTGTGTGTGTGTGCATGTGTATGTGTGTGCATATGCATTGGAGTGGGGGCAGTGGTGTAGAGACCAGAGATCGATGGCAAGTGTCCTTGTCAATCACTCTCTCTGCTTTACCTTTTGAGGTGAGTGTCTCTCACTGGACACAGAGTTGGTTTTGCTGTGGCTGATTCTGCTAGGTTAACTAACTGGCAGGGATCCGTTGGTCCCTGTCCGTATAGTGCTGAGGTTGCAGATAAACCTGGATGCCCACGTTGTTCAGTGGGTAAGTAGGTAAGTATAATCTGAATTCAGGTTGTTTAGTGAGCACCTTACTGACTGAGCCATCTCTGCAGACCCGTTTACTGATTTGCTTATTTTTGCATGCAAAGCAATATAATGCATCATATGTTGACTCTACTGCTCAAAATCATGGAAATAAGTGACATAGAACACAAAACTTCCTTCTGTCAGATTTGACACCAATTCTTTTTAGTTGAAGCTTTTGTTCATTTGAGTTTATTCCTGTATTCATAGATAAGAATTTCTAATTTCAGAAGGATTTGGTATGTGTGCCATGACACTTTCAAGACCTCTCTCTACATCCCCCTCCCCCTCTGCTGCCCCTCTCCCCCTCTCTCCTTTTCTCTGTGTGTATGTGCATGTGCTTTAGATATATTTGTGAGTTACTAGTGATTATTTATTACCACTGTCTTCCTACCTTATCTACTTTGAGAGATCTTACCCTGACATGTTGATTTGGGCTCAACATTCAGTATGTTTTCATGCAGTCAGAATCTTTCTGTGAAAGAGCATGTGTATGAGTGAAGAAGCCATGTTGGGGAATGTTTTGGGGATCTAGTCCAACTATGTGTCTCTTGGAAAATGTCCTCAGGTTTGTAACACCCTGCATTTGTGGAGAGTTTATCATCTGTCTGTACTCCTCAGTCATGCAAAGAATCATCAATTTATTTTCTTCTACACATATTCATTCAACTCAAGAGTTTCATGTCCTTTTTAAAAACATTTGAGGTTTAATGGCTTTTATAAAAGCCATGACTTTTGATCCACGTTTTAAAGTGCACTGGTAAATATATCATAACATCAGTAATAGTGTCAGTCAGACCTTAGAGCCTCTCCTGGAACTGGATCCCAGTTTGTGCCTGTCACTGGACCTCCTTTCCTTCAGTCTATTCTCCATTTTTGTCCCTGCAGTTCCTTTAGACAGGAACAATTCTGGGTCAGAGTTTTTGACTGTGGGATGGCAACCCTATCCCTCATTTGATGCCCTTTCTTTCTACTGGAGGTGGACTCTACAAGTTCCCTCTCCACACTGGAGGGCATTTTATCTAAGGTCCCTCACTTTGGGTCCTGAGAGTCTCTCACCTCCCAGATTTCTGGTACTTTCTAGAAGGTTTCCAACCTCCTATGTCCTGAGGTTGCTTTTCTTTCTGCTGCTGCTCAGGGCTTCAGTCTTATTTCCCCCTGCCCCCCCCAATACCTGGTCATGTTCCCCTTCTGCTGTCTCTGTCCCCTCTCCCACCCAGGTACCTCCCTCTGTCCCATATGATTTGTTCTTCCCAAATGGGTTGACCATCCCAAACATCCTCACTTGAGCCCTTTGGCTTGTTAACCTTCGTGAGTTTTGAGGATTGTATCCTGGGTATTCTGTACTTTTTTGGCTAATATCCATTTATTAGTGAATACACACCAGGCCTGTCCTTTTGCATCTGAGTTGCCTCACTCAGGATGATATTATCTAGTTCCATCCATTTGCCTGCAAATTTCATGAAGTCGTTGTTTTAAATAGCTGAGTAGTATTCCACTGTGTAAATGTTCCACATTTTCTGTATCCATTCTTCTGTTAAGGGACATCTGGGTTGTTTCCAGCTTCTGACTATTATAAATAGGGCTGTTGTGAACATAGTGGAGCATGTGTCCTTGTTATATGTTGAAGCCTCTTTTCGGTATATGCCCAGGAGTGATATAGCTGTATCTTGAGGAAGAACTATTCCCAATTTTCTCAGAAAACTCCAGAATGATTTCCAAAGTGGTTTTAACAGCTTGCAATCCCAATATCAATGGAGGAGTCTCTTTCCTCTTTCTCCACATCCTTGCCAGCATCTGCTGTCACATGCAGTTTTGATCTTAGCCACTCTGATTGGTATGAGGTAGAATCTCAGGGTTGTTTTGATTTACATTTCCATGATCACTAAGGACTTTGAACATTTCTTTAAGTGCTTCTCAACCATTTGAAATTCCTCTGTTGTAAATTCTGTTTAGTTTTCTACTCCATTTTTTGATTGGCTGCCCTCCAAGAGGCCCAACAAGCAGCTGAAAGAGTCATATGCAGATACTTACACCCAACCAATGGACAGAAGCTGGGGACCCCTGCAGTGGAATTAGGGAAAATCTAGAAGAAGCTGAGGAAGCTGAGGAGGAGGACAAGCACACAGGAAAACCAGCAGTCTCAACTATCCTGGAGCCCCAAGATCTCTCAGAGACTGAATCACCAACCACACAGCATACACCAACTAATATGAGATCCCTGACACATACATAGCAGAGGACTTCCTGGTCTGGTCCCAGTGAGAGAAGAGGTACCTAACCCTTGAGAGACTTGAGGACTCAGGGAGGAGGGAGGTCTGGTGGGGTCAGGGTGGGGACATCCTCTTGGAGAAGGGGAAGGAGGTATGGGATGTGGAACAGTCAGAAGGTGGACCAGGAGGGGAATAATGACTGAACTATAAGATTAAAGAATAAATAAAATAAAATAAAATAAAATAAAATAAAATAAAATAAAATAAAATAAAATAAGCCATATATTTATAATGTCAAAAAAATAAAAATTTACGCTTGACCTGGAAAAATAAATAAGTCAAATGCACTGGTATAGTGAAAGAACTCTTTGAAGTAAGTAGAAATGGCTCCCAAATATGCAGGTGTTTGAACACTTACTTTCCCAGTTGCTGTCACTGTTTTGGGAGGTTATTAAACCTTTAGAAAGTATAGCCTTGCTCAATAAAGTATGTCACTGGGTGATGAGCTTGGAAGTTTTATACCCTTGGTTCGTTTCTAGTTCACTCTCCTGTGTGATAAAATGTGACATCCACCTTCCAGCTCTGGCTGCTTGATTCCATGATTTCTCACTTTCTGGAGTTCCTTTCTGAAAAAAGTAATCGCAAATAAACTCTTTCTTCTTTAAGTTGCTTTTGCCATGGTACTTTATCACAGCAACTAAAAAGAAATTGATACAAATATTTGGACCAAAATATGGGAGTGGGTATATAAAACCTGAATTTGGGAATTTTGGGGGGAGGGGGAATGTGGGAGACTTTGGAACTCTGTACTAGAAATGTCACTGGATGTTGCAAGAAGAGCTTTCTCAGCCATTCTAGGAGGAGCACGTCAGTGTTGGTAGGAATGTGGATGGTGGAGGCTCAGCTGAAAATGTTTCAGAAGGAAGCAAAGAATTGATTAGCAGCTAGACTAAAGGATATTCTATTCTATTCTATTCTATTCTATTCTATTCTATTCTGTTCTGTTCTGTTCTGTTCTGTTCTGTTCTGTTCTATTCGATTCTATTCTATTCTATTCTATTCTATTCTATTCTATTCTTGCAGAAAGAATAAAAAGCACTAGACTGATTTCTCTAAAGGTGAAAATTTTAAGACACAGAACATTGAGAAACTGAAGGGCTTATTATTGATCACTCTTATGTAGGTCTACAATAAAAATAGTAAGTGGGCCAGGAAGAAATACAAAATGTACATCTTTGAGAGAAAAGGAAGTTTTGTCTCAAAGAAACTGAGAAAAGAAACTGGGAAGTTTCATGATTCAGCCAAAGCCTTTGCTGAAAGAGACTGTAACTGTTAAAGAGATTGGTGGAGAGACCTGCACTCTGCACTAGAGTAGCATGAATCCTCGGAAGGCAAGACTCTACCCAATTAAGCTTCCACATTTTGAGAGGGGAAATCCTAAAGGGTGTTTTTCTCTTAGAAAGCAATCACTCGGACAAACAAAAGCTAATTAGGTTGAAAAGCTGAGTGTTTGCTCTGAGCTGGCAGTGAACTCGGCAGTGCTGTCCAGAAGCTACTGACACTAGAGGCAAGCAGGAAAGATGCAAGAGTGAGAGAAGTATGGATTCTGCCTATTTTATTTCAGGCAGGTGCTAAGGCCAGCCAACATGAAGTAGTTCTAGTGTCACTGGGCAAAAAGCAAAGGCCCCAAGAGGCCATTGTGGGAAGCTGGAAAAGTAAAACCTGGTAGTGAGAGAGATACTGAGATGCTGAAGATGAGAAGCCATGAATCTTTCAAGGAAAGCTGAGTTCAAGGAATAAAGGCAGTTCAAAGGAAAGAGATGTGTTGTGGGTCATGAAATCAGAGGGACAGAACCATGTGTTCCTTGTGAAGCGAAGTCCCAGGCACTGGACATGAAGTTACAGGATTCAGAATTGATTCTGGTGTGCTTCAGTCTTGTTCTGGTCCAGAATTTCCTCACTACATTCTATTTCTCTCTCTCTCTTAGAAAGAAAATGCACATTCTGTGGCTTTGTAAATTATGTTAGAAGTGTGTCTCTTTTTTTGTTTTGTTTTGTGTGGTGTTGTGTTGTTTCCTTAACTTTGCAGGGAGGTAGGAGACTGCTGTGAATCTCAGAAGAAACTTTGAAATATTGCAAAATGTTGAGACTGTTAAAGACTGAAAAATTTTGAAGTTGAACTAAACGCATTTTGCATGCTGAGAAAGCCATAGTGTGGAACATAGTGGTTTGAAAATAAACAATATCCGTTCCCTGTAGGCTCATGTATTTGAAATGCTGGTGCCCAGTTGGCAATGCCATTTGGGGAGGTTATAAAACCTTTAGAAAGATTGCCTTGCTCGAGGAAACATTTCACTGTGGACAGACTTTTAAGGTGTATAGTTTTACCCCAATTACACTTTATTCTCTGCTTCCTTGTGGCAAAATATGATCTAAAGCTCTCTGTCCAGATGTTCTCCAGCCATTCCTTCCTTGTCATTATGGAGGTCCACTCTGAGCCACGAATCCCAGGCTCTTCCTTCCACGAGTTGTTTTTGGTGACTGTACTTTATCACAACAACAAAAAGTAACACAGTAGGAGATACACTATCTTACCAAATTTAACCCTTAAAACACAGAGTAAAAGGAGAGGGAGAGAGAGCGAGAGAGCGAGAGAGAGAGGGAGAGAGCGAGCGAGAGAGAGAGAGAGAGAGAGAGAGAGAGAGCTATAGCATACCATTTTGAGAAGCATTAGGGGTGATATAATGGGAAAATATTGTTGACATGTTTATTTAGTACTTTTAAATCTTAGCAGTATTTTTAGTGAAGTACAAGAAAAAAATTCCTTCCTCACTAGGAACATATTTTCAGACCTTAAGAACAAACAGTGTCTTGGCTGACTGCGCCTCATTTTCGGTGGCAATGATTGCTTTATGCAAATTTATGAGGAAACAGCATCAATAAAATGTGTATGGTAACATCTGCCTGAAAGTGTTCAACGCACTTGTCTCTTGACTTGTTGAGAGTCAACACGCATTGCATCTCCTAGCTAGGCTAGGAGTACCAGGACTCTGGTGCAGATGGAAGGTGTGTGTGTGTGTGCGTGTGCGTGTGTGTGTGTGTGTGTGTGTGTGTGTGTTCTGCAGATGCCTACAATTAGGATGAACATGTATACAGAGAAATTTGAAATATCTGCTTCTAAATCCTATAATGGTGCGTTGTAAGCCAAGCCTTTTTTGCTTTTCATTGTTTATTAATTTACTCTCTCACGTTCTCTCTTCCTGACCACAGTCCACATCCCTCTTCTCACAGTCCCTCCTCCCATTCCCTCTCCCCTTCCACTCCTCCGTTTTCCTTCAGAAGAGTGCAGGGATATCAAGCAACCGTGCAAGCTTATGCTTTCACTGGGACTTCTGATGCTCAAACACCACTTTAGGGTAAAATTGTCATTTTAGTCAGCTTTCCGAAGTATTCACAAAGTTCCTAAGATGATCAAAGAGAGAAAAGAGGTTTATTTCAGCTCAGGTTTGGAGCGTTCAGCCTGTGAACATTTGGACCTGTTATCTTTTGGGCCGTGGCAAGGCAGCTGTCACTGCAAGAAGTCCCCGCAGTGTGGGAATGCACTGACAAGCTGATCACTCACCGTGGCTCGGGCATGGAGAACACGACATACTGAAGGCAGTTGTCTGGTCCCACATCTTTAAGTGACCAAACCCTCCTCCTATAGGACTTGACTTTCTAAAAGTTTCAAAACACCATAGGCTGGCAACCTTTGTCACATGTTCCTTTGGAGGACTATAGCAATTATTCTCTATCCTTAATCCTGTGACAACAATGAGATCCACCTAGAGATACTTTCACAAGCTATGAGGCCAGTGGTTCTAAATCTGTGGGTCGTGACCCCTTTGGGGGTGAAATGACCATTTCATAGGAATCTCCTATAAGATATCGGCTTTTTACATTATGATTTATAACAGTAGCAAAATTACAGTTGTGATAAAGTAGCAACAGAAATAATTTTGGAGCTGGGATTGGGCACAACATGAGGAACTGTACTAAAGGGTCTCACCTTTTGAAAAAGATTGGGAACAACTGGTCTAGAGAGGGAGTTTTATTGTTGGTTTGTCATACCTTAACAAAAGTAATGCTGGTCAAATTCTACCTCAGAGTTGGGGTATACTGATTGACATCAAATTTCATTACTCATTTTATTTTACCTAATAAAAAAATGCAACTTTCTGCTCCATATTGCAACCAGGACACAGCTGGAAAGGTGCAGGTAGAGACTCCGTCTGGGGCTAGAGCAGGGAGATCTGCTAAGCTCTCGCCCCCAGGTGGGACCAGGCGCCTAGGCTCTGCTGCACGTCCCTGCGAGCTTAGGCCATGCACCAAGGCAGCCAGAGCCACCCAGCTCCCCAGGACCCCGGACCAGCGATAGAGGCAGGCCTCCATATTGCAACCAGAACACAGCTGGAAAGGCACAGGTAGACAGATTCCATCAAGGGCTACCGCGTGGGGGGATCTGCTAGGCTCTCACTACTAGGCAGGCCCAGCAGCGCCTGCTGAGGCTCTGCTGCACTCCCCCACACTTCCCGGAGAACTCAGGCCTTGCACAAAGTCAGCAGGTGGCAGCCAACTCGTGATCCCATTGAGTAGCAATCACGAATAACCACCAGTAGAGAAACAACAGGTAAGCCCAGCCTCACAGGAGATTCAAACACCAGCCAGTGACAACAAGGTCAACTAACACCAGAAATAACCAGATGGCAAAAGACAAATGAAGGAATGTCACTAACAGAAATCAAGGAAACATGACAGCATCTGAACCCAGTTCGCCAACAACAGGAAGCCCTGGATACCCCCAAAACACCAGAAAAACAAGACTTGGATATAAAATCACTGGTCAGGATGCTGGTAGCTGAACACATAGAAAAATCTCGTAAAGAAATAGAGGAGAAAATGGATCAAAAGTAGGAAGCCTTTACAAGGCAAATACAAAAATCACTTCAAGAAATGCAGGAGAAGATGGATCAAAAAGAAGAAGACAAATAAGGAAGAAAGACAAAAATCACTTAAAGAAATACATGAAAACACAATCAAGCAAGCGAAAGATCTGAGCATATCCATCCAGGTACTAAAAACAGAAGTAGAAACAACTAAGAAATCGCAGAGGGAGACAACATTGGAGATAGAAAACCTTGGGAAGAAATCAGGGGCTATAGATGCAAATATCAACAATAGAATACAAGAGATAGAAGACAGAATATCAGAAGCCGAAGATACCATAGGAACCATTGATTCAACAGTCAAAGAAAATACTAAATGCAAAAAGGCTGTAACCCAAAACATCCAGGAAATCCAGGACACAATGAGAAGACCAAACCTAAGGATTATAGGTATAGACGAGAATGAAGATTTACAAGTTAAAGGGCCAGCAAATATCTTCTACAAAATTATGGAAGAAAACTTCCCCAACCTAAAGAGAGAGATGCCCATGAATATACAAGAAGCATATAGAACCCCAAACAGACTGGATCAGAACAGAAATACATCCCATCACATAATAATCAAAACTCCAAATGTACTAAACAAAGAAAGAATATTAAAGGCAGCAAGAGAAAAAAGCCAAGTAACTTATAAAGGAAGAACTATCAGAATAACACCAGACTTCTCACCTGAGACCATGAAAGCTAGAAGATCCTGGGCAGATATAATGCAAACTCTAAGAGAACACAAACTTCAGCCAAAACTACTTTACCCAGCAAAGCTCTCAATCACCATAGATGGAGACATCAAGGTATTCCATGACAAAACCAAATTTGCACGATATCTTTCCACAAATCCAGCCCTACAAAGGATAATGGGGGAAAACACCAAGACAAGGACGGAAACTACACCCGGGAAGAAGCAAGATAGAAACCTCCTCTCATCAAACCCAAAAGAAGGTAACCTCTCGAATATAAAAAATAAATAAAATAAATAAATATAATTTCAAAAATGTCTGGAGGTAATAATTACTATTCCTTAATATCTCTTAACATCAGTGGACTCAATTCCCCAATAAAAAGACATAGATTAACAGACTGGATACGGAAACAGGACCCTACATTTTGCTGCATACAAGAAACACATCTCAGTGTTAAAGACAAACACTGCCTTAGAGTAAAAGGCTGGAAGACAATTTTACAAGCAAATGGTCTCAGGAAACAAGCTGGAGTAGCCATTCTAATATCAGATAAAATTGACTTCCAACCTAAAATCATCAAAAGAGACTCAGAAGATCACTTCTTGCTGGCCAAAGGGAAAATCCACCAAGAAGAGCTCTCAATACTAAACATCTATGCTCCAAATCCAAGGGCACCCTCATTCGTAAAAGAAACCTTACTAAAGCTTAAAGCACACATTACACCGAACACAATAATTGTGGGTGACTTCAACACTCCACTCTCCTCAATGGACCGGTCAGGAAAGCAGAAACTAAACAGGGACACAGTAAAACTAATTGAAACTCTGGACCAAGTGGATTTAACAGATATATATAGAACATTTCATCCTAAAGCTAAAGAATATACCTTTTTCTCAGCTCCACATGGTACCTTCTCCAAAATAGACCATATAATTGGTCACAAGACAGATGTCAACAAATACAAGAAGTTCGAGCTAATCCCATGCCTCCTATCAGATCACCATGGAGTAAGAGTGGTCTTCAATAGCAACAAAAACAACAGAAAACCCACATACACATGGAAACTGAACAATACTCTACTCAATGACACCTTGGTCAAGGAAGAAATAAAAAAAGAAATCAAAGACTTTTTAGAATTCAATGAAAATGAAGGTACAACCTACCCAAATCTATGGGACACAATGAAAGCAGTGCTAAGAGGAAAACTCATAGCTCTAAGTGCATCCAAAAAGAAACTGGAGAGAGCATACACTAGCAGCTTAATGGCACACCTTAAAGCCCTGGAAGAAAAACAAGTTAATTCACCCAGCAGGAGTAGAAGACAAGAAATCATCAAACTCAGGGCTGAAATCAATCAAATAGAAACAAAGAGAACCATACAAAGAATCAACAAGACGAGGAGTTGGTTCTTTGAGAAAATCAACAAGATAGATAAACTCCTAGCCAGACTAACCAAAGGACACAGAGACAGCATCCAAATTAACAAACATAGAAATGAAAAGGGAGATATAACAACACAAACTGAGGAAATTCAAAAGATCATCAGATCCTACTACAAAGGTCTATACTCAAAACAACTGGAGAATCTAGAGGGAATGGACAATTTCCTAGACAGATACCAAATACCAAAATTAAATCAGCATCAAATAGAGCAGCTAAATAGTCCCATAACCCCTAAAGAAATAGAAGGGGTTATAAAAAGCCTCCCAACCAAGAAAAGTACGGGACCAGATGGTTTTAGTGCAGAATTCTACCAGACCTTCAAAGAAGACTTAATACCAATACTTTTCAAACTATTCCACAAAATAGAGACAGAAGGGATACTGCCCAACTCATTCTTTGAAGCCACAATTACGCTAATACCTAAACCACAAAAAGATCCAACAAAGAAAGAGAACTACAGGCCAATTTCTCTTATGAATATCGATGCAAAAATACTAAATAAAATTCTTGCTAACCGAATCCAAGAGCACATCAAAACGATCATTCACCATGATCAAGTAGGCTTCATCCCAGGGATGCAGGGATGGTTCAACATACGGAAATCCATCAATGTAATCCACTACATAAACAAACTAAAAGAAAAAAACCACATGGTCATCTCATTAGCTGCTGAAAAAGCATGCGACAAAATTCAGCATCCTTTCATGCTAAAAGTCATGGAAAGAGCAGGAATTCAAGGCCCATACCTAAACACAGTAAAAGCAATCTACAGCAAACCAGTAGCCAACATCAAAATAAATGGAGAGAAACTTGAAGCAATCCCACTAAAATCAGGGACTAGACAAGGCTGCCCTCTCTCTCCATATCTTTTCAATATAGTACTTGAAGTTCTAGTGAGAGCAATTAGACAACACAAGGAAGTCAAAGGGATACAAATTGGAAAGGAAGAAATCAAACTATCATTATTTGCAGATGATATGATAGTTTACTTAAGTGACCCAAAAAACTCCACCAGAGAACTTCTACAGCTGATAAACAACTTCAGCAAAGTGGCTGGTTATAAAATTAACTCAAGCAAATCAGTAGCCTTCTTGTACTCAAAATACAAGCAGGCTGAGAAAGAAGTTAGGGAAATAACACCCTTCACAATAGCCACAATCAACATAAAGTACCTTGGCGTAACTCTAACCAAACAAGCAAAAGATCTGTATGACAGGAACTTCAAGTCCTTGAAGAATGAAATCGAAGAAGACCTCAGAAGATGGAAAAGTATTTCTTGCTCCTGGATTGGCAGATCAATATAGTAAAAATGGCCATCTTACCAAAAGCAATATACAGATTCAATGTGATCCCCATCAAAATCCCAACTCAATTCTTTATAGATCTAGAAAGAGCAATTCTCAAATTCATCTGGAGCAACAAAAAACCCAGTATAGCTAAAACTATTCTCAACAATAAAAGGACTTCTGGGGGAATCAATATCCCTGACCTTAAACAGTACTACAGAGCAATTGTGTTAAAAACTGCATGGTATTGGTACAGCAACAGGCAAGTGGATCAATGGAATAGGATTGAAGACCCAGAAATTAACCCACAGACTTATGGTCACTTGATCTTTGATAAAGGAGCCACAACCATCCAGTGGAAAAAAAGATAGTCTTTTCAACAAATGGTGCTGGTTCAACTGGAGGTCAACATGCAGAAGAATGCGAATTGACCCACTCTTATCTCCTTGCACTAAGATCAACTCCAAGTGGATCAAGGACATCCACATAAAACCAAACACACTGAAACTATTAGGAAAGAAACTTGGGAAGACCCTGGAGGACATAGGCACAGGGGGAAAGTTCCTGAACAGAACACCAATAGCTTATGCACTAAGATCAAGAATTGACAAATGGGACCTCATAAAATTACAAAGTTTCTGCAAGGCAAAGGACACTGTCAGAAGGACAAAACGACAACCAACAAAGTGGGAAAAGATCTTCACCAACCCCACATCCGACAGAGGGCTAATATCCAATATATACAAAGAACTCAAGAAGTTAGACCCCAAAGAAACAAATAACCCTATCAAAAAATGGGGCACAGAGCTAAACAAAGAATTTTCACCAGAAGAAATTCGGATGGCTGAGAAACACCTTAAGAGATGTTCAACATCCTTAGTCATCAGCGAAATGCAAATCAAAACAATCCTGAGATTCCACCTCACACCAGTCAGAATGGCTAAGATTAAAAACTCAAGAGACAACAAATGCTGGCGAGGATGTGGAGAAAGAGGAACACTCCTCCACTGTTGGTGGGATTGCAAAATGGTAAAACCACTCTGGAAATCAGTGTGGCGGTTCCTCAGAAAATTGGGCATGTTCCTTCCAGAGGACCCTGGCATACCACTCCTGGGCATATACCCAGAGGATTCCCCTGCATACAATAAAGACACATGCTCCACTATGTTTATAGCAGCCTTGTTTATAATAGCCAGAAATTGGAAGGAGCCCAAATATCCCTCAAAGGAGGAATGGATACAGAAATTGTGGTATATTATACAATGGAATACTACTCAGCAATTAAAAATAATGAATTCATGCAATTTGTAGGTAAATGGTTAGACATGGAAAATATCATCCTGAGTGAGCTAACCCAATCACAAAAGAATACACATGAAATGCAATCACTGATAAGTGGATATTAATGAGCCCAGAAGCCCTAAATACTCAAGGCACAATTAGCAAGTCAAATGATTCCCAAGAAGAAAGGAGAGGACCCTGGGCCTGGAAAGATTGGATCCAGTTTTGTAGAGAAACTGTGGGGGGAGGGGGAATGATTGGGGAATAGTTGGGGGGGAGAGGAACTATGGGACATAGGGAGGGGGGAACTGGGAAAGGGGAAAGCCTTTGGAATGTAAACATAGAATATAGAAAATAAAAAAACCATAATATTAATGTAAAAAAATTAAGGAAGATCAGTTGTTCTTGTCCTTCAAGAGCTATATAAATCAAATACTTAAAAAATAAAAAATGTACTTCTTAAAAAAAATGCAACTTTCTTGTTTTAAGTAAAGCTGAGGTTTATTAGGAAAGGGTTTTAAATAGATTTAAGCACATACTTAAAGGGGAAGAGAGAAACCAAAATGAATACTACACACCTAAGTGCATGCAGGAGCCCAAATTCTTTTTCCCAACTCTTAATTACTTTATAGTCATGTCTGCATAATTCATGTAATAAATAAAATACCATAAATTCAGATTCCATTTTTAGTCATGTTAAAAAAAGATGTAGTGAAATCTCTACTGAGCTTCATGGTTTCTTGTTTCTAAAATAAACTTTTATTCCTGAATCTAAGATTTAACAAATTTAGCAATTCATAGTTATTCAGCAAACCACATTAACAGTGGCTGATGTATTTGTGATCTCTATTTTCCCTGTGCCACATGATTTTATATTACTTATGGCTTAGAATCTAACACATTACAGCTGTTTCATTCTGTTCATTATGCAGCTCTGCTCAGGAGACAAAATATGTAAAAGAAGTTGAATTATTTTCTTTTGTTTTAAGGGCCATATATTCTGTTTCCCTAATAGCTGGTTTACAACTTACATGCCATTACCATCCAATAAAAGAATGTCATCTGAGTTGGCCACCATCTTTCTTTCCACACACAATATTACTGGATACGATTCCTTAGTGTACCTGTAATGTTCTTTCTTCCCCTTCCTTACTCCAGACCAGTGCAGGCCTCAAATACGAGATCATATCCCACGTTACCATACAATCTTCCTGGCTCTCTATTATTACTAGAAGTTAACTGATTTTTAATACTTATTCCCAGTGTATATCTGAAGTACTCACCTTTCACTTAACAAATTAACTTATGTTATTGACTATGGGGTTTTGGTAGTAATAGTAGTAGTTACGGTGATGATGTTGTTGATGGTGGTGGTGGTGGTGGTGGTGGTGGTGGTGGTGGTGGTGGTGATGGTGGTGGTGGTGTTAGTGATAATATGACCTTAAATGCTTCTGAACACATTCAAGCAGGAACTGTCTTTCCTATTCTCTCTCATGTATCCTGAGACCCACTGTTCTTCATAACATCTCAGAAAACAGAATAAGCAATTTACAGTGAATGACCATTCAATATTATTAGGGGATAAATTCCAGGGTATTCCTGTTGAGAATATTTAGTTTGCTTCTGTCAGAAACTGCCAATCTGAATCTTTTTTTGGAAAGTAAATATGTAGTACATCTTTAGGACACAAAGATAACTGAAGTCAAACTTCAAGTGTTTCAGATTGGCGTGATTTTCCTCTCTCACCCTGTGTGAGACAGAGATGTGACTTTTCTTGTCCTTCTCTGCTTAGACCATGTTTTTCTTCCTAGGTACATTCTTATACTTATCTCAGCTTAGTAGGAGCATGTTATTTATCGATCCCTCTCATATTGAGATTTTCTTCCTTAGTTAAAAATAAAATAATAATAACCCATGTTATAAAGAATTATGTCATACCAGTAATTATATGTTGTGTTGGATGTGTAATGGCCCCTGTAGGCACTTGTGATGGAATATTTGGTCCCCAGTTTCTGGTGGTATTTTAGAAGGTTGTGGAACTTTTATGTGGTGGAGCCTTTTTTGAAGAAGTATGTCACTCTGTGTAGGCTTTGAGGGTTTATAGATGACCAATTTCCTGTTCTCTTTCTGCTTCCAGACTGTGGCTAGGACGTGATGAGCTGGCCTCATGTTCCTGGTGGCCACACCTTCCTTGCCATTATGAACCACATCTCACCTGGATTGATAAACCAAAATAAGCTTTTCCTCCCTTAAGTGCCTTTTGATACAGTATCTTTTAACGGCAGCAGGAAATAAAATTAGTACAATATATTCCTTAGAATTACTCAAATGTTTGACACAGTATTGTATATATTCTTAAAATATGTGACATAAATTAAATTATATTATACCTATATGCTTTTTTATCTTCTTGTTCCCAAATTTACCTCTGTGTCAAGTTAATTTAATTTTACAATTTTAGTTATCTAGATTTTAGATAGTAAACCAAAGTTACCATAAAATGACACAGTATTTTTCATTTCTCACTGTCAAACATATACCTGATTTCTTTGCTTTTTAGATCAAGATAGAACACTTATCTTCTTTAAGTCTGAGTGTAATTATTTGCACGGGGATGATAGACAAGTGGCATAGGGGAGTGTGTTGAGAATAACTTACAAAATGAGGTGAAATGTTCACCTAGCTCTAGAGTCAATATAATGTTTATTGAATGTCTATTTTTGTTCAGGTAACAGATTCAAGTGCTCCATGCATATCAAGACATTCTGTGCCGATCTAGACGCTTGCTGTGGCTTTGCTGCTCCTACTTCTTCCCCTACCCCTACCCCTGCCCCTTCCCTTCCCCCCTCCCCTTCCCTCTTTTCTTGCCCTTGCCCCTCCCCCTCCCCTCCTCCCTCCCCTCCTCCTCCTCCTTCTTGTCAGAATAGAGATACATCAAGAGTTGATCTTCTCAAACTTTTGTGAGCATTAAATGAAATTGTCGTAAATGCTCAGCCATTAGGATGTTTAAGGATCATCTCTACCACAACTTACCCACAGCTTTATGGAATTTGTCCTCTTTACAAATGCCACCCCCTCAGCTTTGTTGGCCAGACTTGAAGTAGGAATGCTAAGTAAAGCTTGGGTTCTCTTAGCAAGGCTTCCTAAATAAGATCTGTCTGAGATTAGTGCCTCAATGTTCCTTCATTTACCACCTGCCAGGGAGAAGTAATTGAAATGCGCTTTTCTATTTTAAAAGCTTTCGGCATTCCACGCGGACTCTAAGTGTGTGTATTCTCTCTCAAACATGAGCATAAGAGGAAGTGTTAAAAGTGACATGGAGTCATTTATCTAGGAAGGACTTCAGGGATGTTAGAAATATGGCTGCAGTTTAAAGTGAGAACATATGGGTATGGCTTAAATGTGAATTTAGCAAGTAAAAAAAAAACGAGCAAGTGATGACGGGAAATGTGAACTAACTAAGACTTTTATTTTTCATGAGTTTCTATAAAATGGCCGATCAGAAATCCTTTTGTTTTGACATCTCTATGGCCTGTCAGTTTGGGCAGTCATCACATTTATCTGTTTAAAATGTCTGTTTATATTTTCAGTCACAACAAAAGTTTAGCAGACCCTTTTCAGTAAATGGAGCTAATTTTTTTTGCATGATTAAATGGTCCCTTAGAATCTCCTAACAACATTAGAAAAGTATTATTGCCTAGAAATTTCTTGTCTTGTCAACTATGTCTTATGTTCATGAGTAATAATGGAGCTAATTTGTACCACCTTTTAGATTGGGTCTGCACCGGGAAGCGATGATAGGTAATTAACAAGTTATCTGATTTTGTGAACTTTAGCATCAGCATACAATCTAAGAAATGCTCGTTGTTTTATAATAATAAATTATGCAATCTTCTTGTAGATAAAAATGTTGGAAGAATTACTGGTCCCGAATTTATATTCATTTCTTATAATATTATTTAAGAATCTCAAATATGCCAATGCAGATTCACAGATAACTTGGGTATCTTGTATCAGTAAGATTATTGATGAACAAGTAGAGTTATATTAGTGGATTAATGAAGCATTGTGAAAGCCACATATTCATCATTCCAGTCATTTGCGTAATCACTACTTAGCACATTTTGACTGAACACCTCTGGTGTCTGCCTTCTGGTGGTAAGATGCAATATTTCATCAGAGCAATCACCGAGAAAGCATTTGAAAACAAATACTCTGCAACTCTAAAGCAGGAAGAGCGAAGTGACAGCAGTCACTTACTACACGTGCTCAGCACTGTTAGACGCTATGCCATAAAAGGCTACACAGAACCCCAAGGACTTTCCCCCCTACAAAGCATCTCTTGTAGGAAATCTGGCCAGTAAAGAACAGAAGAGCACCAAGTTAGAGAACTCAGGTCGTTTCGTTCTAGTGGGCCTGGATTGAGGTGGTGCTCTGGAAATCCTGGGACCAACCTAACATTTCTGACAGATTTTCCATACCCCAGACTTTTTTAATTTACATATTTTTTTCTTTTTAATCTTACATCCTGGTGGCAGTTCCCCCTCCCTCTTCTCCACTCAGACTCTTCCTCCACCTCTACTCTCCTTGTCCTCTCAGTCCACTCCTCCCGACTGTCTTCAGAAAATGACAGGCCTCCCACGTATACCAATCACCCATGAACTATCAAGTTGCAGTAAGACTAGGCCCATCCGCACCCACTATGGGGAGACTAGGCAACCAATGGGAGGAAAGGATCCCAAAGCAGGCAGCAGAGTCAGAGAAAGCCTCAGAGCCCAGGTTGGTGTCCCATACAAAGGTCAAAGTACTCAAATGTAATGTCTGGACAGAGGCTCCAGGTGAGTCCCACGCAGGCTCTCTGGTTGTCACTTCAGGCTCTGTGAGCCTCTATGGGCACAGGCTAGTCGATTCTTTGGGTTTCCTTATAGTGTCCCCTCCGGCTCCTACAATCCTTTCACACCATCCTGAGACTCTCTAATGTTTGACTGTGGGTCTCTGCCTCTGTTTCCATCCGTTACTGGGTGAGGACTCTCTGATGACAACTCTGATAGAATCCTGTCTGAAGGTATTGCAGAATTTCATTAATAGTGCCGGGGGGTCAGGGAGGAAGGGGAGGGCCTCCATCTCATGGCAAGCATCTCAAGCTGGGCCAGTCATTGGTTGGCCACTACCTCAATTTCTGCTCATTCTTTACCTCTGAACATCTTGTAGGCAGGACAAATTGTAGGTCAAATGTTTTATGGCTGGGTTGGTGTTCCGGTCCCTCCAGTGGAAGTCTTACTCGGTTTCAGGAAATAACCAGTTTTGGTGCCATATCCTGCATTGGTCAGGTCACCCTTGAAGATTTCTGGGAGTTTTGATCGCCCTAGGTTTCTAGCCCATCTTAGAAATACCCCGAATTCCAGTTGTCTTTCCCATTGCTCTCTCCCTCCACCCTCCCCAACCTAATTCCTCCTGATTCTATTCCCACACTCTCTTCCACTCAGCCTCCCTCCCCCTGCTACCACATCCACCCATGATGTCTATTCTATCTCCCCTTCTCAGGGAGATTCCCCACCTTGAGAGTTCCTTGTTACTTAGCTTCTTTGGGTCTGTAACATGGATATTCTTTACTTTATGGGTAACATCCACTTATAAGTGAGTACATACAATGCTTGTGTTTCTGGGTCTGGATTACCTCATGCAAGATCTTTACTAGTTCCTTTCATTTGCCTGAATAATAAAATTCCACTGTGTATATGGGCCAAATTTTCTTTATCCATTCTAGAGTTGAGGGACATCTAATTATTTCTAGTTTCTTATGATTACAAATGCCTGCTATGAATAGTTAAGCATTGTGGTATGATGGAGCATACAACAATAGAAAAAAGAAGCATCTTCAACAAATGGTTCTGTTCTAACTGGACGAATGTTACATGTAGAAGAATTCAAGTAGATCCATATCTATCACCCTGCACAAAAAAATGATTTGATTCTTTTGAGTATAAGCCCAGGAGTAGTAGGTCTTGAGGTAGATCTATCCCAATTTTTCTGAAAAGGCTCCAAATAGATTTTCAAAGTGGTTGTGCAAGTTTGCAGTCCCACCAGCAATGGAGAAGGATTCCTCTTACCCCACAACCACACCAGCATGAGCTGTCATTTGAGGTTTTGATCTTAGCCACTCTGACAATATGAGATGGAGTATCAGAGTCATTTTGATTTACATTTCTCTGATGACTAAGGATGTTAAATATTTCTTTAAGTGCTTCTCAGCCGTTAGAGATTCCTCAGTTGAGAATTCCATTTGTTACTTGTGAGCTATTGGTGTTCTGTTCAGGAAGATGTCTCCTGTGTCAATGCAACCATGGATATTCCTTACTTTCTCTCTTATCAGGTTTGGTGTATTTTGTTTTATGTAGAGGTCTTTGATCCAATTGGACTTAATTTTGGTTCAGGGTAATATGGATCTATTTGCATTCTTCTACGGGCACTCATCCCGTCTAGATCCCAGTTAGAACAGAACCATTTGTTGAAGATGCTTCTTTTTTCTGTTGTAAAGTTTTGGCTTATTTGACAAAACTCAAGTATCCATATGTGTGTAGATCCACTTCTGGGTCTTTGATTGGTTCCACTGATCAACCTGTCTGAGTTAAATGTGTGTGTGTGTGTGTGTGTGTGTGTGTGTGTTATTACCATTGCTCTGTAGTATAGCCAGAGGATGGTGAGACCTCTAGAAGTTCTTTTATTGTATAGAATTGTTTTGGCTATAGGTTTTTCCATAGAAAATTGAGTATTGTTCTTTCAAAGTCTCAAAAGAATTGTACTGGAATTTTGATAGAATCCCATTGAATCTGTAAATTGCTTTTGGTAAGATGTGTTTTCTTGATGATAGTCATTCTGTTTGGGTTGAGCTGAAATCCCATCCCAGTTTTGATTCACACTTCCCTAATGAAGAAGGATGCTGAACATTTTCATGTTTATTTTATTCTAACTTTTTATAAGATTTTTCCCAAGGTTTTGTAACATTGATAACCTTTGGGCTGATAAGATTAATTTTAATCCCCTACATCTAATTCTTTGTTTTCTGCTATAATATATGCTCCTGAAAGAACTCTGTTGTGTTCATATTTCTATAATAAAATATTTAAAAACAAAAACCCCATCTCTGTCGTATATTTGTAGGGAGCTGTGGATAGAAGCATTTTTTTATTGCAACCTCAGCAGGAGACCTCAGCTTTAGATCAGTATAGTATCTGGCCTTCAACCAACTCCCTGAAGTTTCCCAAGGGTAGGTAACTTTTCCTTTTACTTCCTAAGTAGATGTGGCAACTGTTGTACATTTATTTTCAAATAAGCTTTGTTCTTGCATTCTTCCTGGAAATATTCTAGAATCTAATCTGAGAAATACAATAGCACTCCGAGGCAGGTGAGCTTCAAGGAAAACTTTGTTGTTTCATCCCTGCTCCTTACTATGCCATTATAATTAACTATATTTTAAGCACATTAATTATATTATTTTTTATTTTTATTTCTTTTTGCAATACATAATTTGTCTTCTTGCTATTGTATTCTTCACACCTAGAATCTGCTTACAAAAAGTAAGTGCTTCTTGAAGCTTGCTCCTGACACACCCAAACAGACTAAGTGAGCAAATGAGGCACAGATAAATCCTCATAGCTCTGCACTGGAATCAAGATGGAGAGACAGACTCACAGCCACTGTGGTTTTCCTTGAATGATGTTATTGATAGGAGTGAGTGAGCCAGAAACTGAAGAATACCACCATGTATAACTTCAGGAGCATGTAACATTTCCCCATGCAATGTCACAAGCAGGTTACTGGCCAGGAAAGCTACAGTGAAGCTTTGTAGCACCAAGGAATTGGCCTCCTTAATCACATGTTACAGGTAAGCTGTATAAACATTTTCACTAAAGAAAAAGAGTAATGTGTCACAGAATTGAAGTTCCCACAAACAATCCCCAAGGTTTTGCTAAAAACAGAACCTTAATTTTCATCTTGTCAAATAACAAATCTCAAATTAGAGCGACTCCCCAAATGGCTAATCTTGTGGGTCTTTGTGTCAACTTCTTCCACTCATCTTGGATAATGTGATTAAAACCACAGACAGAAAACCAAGAATTTTCAATAATCGTTGCCTTTCTACTTATGTAAATTTAAAAGTGGAGAAAATGCAAATGGACTAAATCCTACATTTGTAATTGTAATTGGCCCCAATTCTTTTTTAGAAAGCTCTCTATAATTACTGATCAAGACTGCCTCGCATTACAATGTTCCCCTCACAGTTTTCTTTTTTCACAGCTATTTCTGATAAAAAAAAAAATAGGATTGACTTCTGCATAGTCTTCCTTCACTGCTTTTTAAACCTTTTGTTTGTTTCTTCCATTACAATTCATATTTAGTCATATAGTACAGTATCTTCTAAGGATCTCAAGTTAATTTTTTCCACATATTCACTAGAAAGCATCTCATTATAACTCATTGTAACAATTTGAAATAGATACATAGGGTCAAATCTCAGTGTTTGATTTTAGATTATTGAGAGTGTAAGGCTAGAGATGAACTGAGTTATACCAGAGAGAAAAAAACTTTTCAAGAAACAGTTTTCTCATATACCCATCATGCTTGCAGAGTTAAGGAAATGGATTTGCAAAGGAAACTAAGTCTATAAAATGAGAAAGATAGTGGCTTACATAAAAAAATAAGTTGGAACTCTTATACAAAGAGATAAAGACTAAGAAAGGAATGGAAACCCCATGGGATGCTAGAAATTTCATGCTAGAACATTCAGATAATCCATCATTCTATCCTGACTGCAACTTCTTCTGTGGCTCCGATAGATAACTCATTCATGTCAAAACACCAATTCATTGAAACATAAAAATACTACCATGTCATTAATCTTCAATAATTTCCAACAACTTTTACTATATTAAACATGTCATTACTCACCTGGTTAACAGATAACCATAACATGATGATAGCAGAATCTACAATATCTTTATTGTTTAAATTATTCATTTTGAGTTTTTAAAATGGTGTCCACTGTGAAAGTTTGAAATTTGAGATGGAGTTATTCTGAAATTGAAATGTGAAAATATTTCAAACACACCATAGTGATCTTCACTTCGCTTAAAAAGGATCAAGAAATTAAGTATGCTCTGATTTGGAGACCGCCCCTGTCTTTTATGCATCTCTATTCAAAAACGATGGGAAGCAGATGACTAGGAAGACCACTTTGGGGACCTGAAAAATCCTCTTTTGGGCAGCCATAAAGTGTAGTCCAACAATTCATTCATGAGGAGCTCACTCTTAGCCACTACTGGGTGCCATGCTTTCTGTCTTCTGATTAATCCCTTAAGGAAGCCTTATAATATGTAAATTTTAGTTAAAGCTTTTATTTGAAGATAGATTAAAATCACATAGAGTTGTAAACATAGATAAACCCCAGGCACCCTTTTTCTTTAGCTAATCATTCTGGGTACAGCAACATTAAAAACAGAAATATAATATCACAACCAGGAAATAGTATGATGATAAAATCAAGACATGAAGAGTTTCCATCACCATCAAAGCTGGAGCACTGTCATTATGTAGCAATATTAACTTCCTGTCCCTACTAACTATGTAAACCCTGTTAACCACTCATTCATTTCTCATAGCAATCATTTTCGAAATGATGTATCATTTTTGACAAGTATGTCAAAATAATTCAATGAGGAGAAAATTGTCTTTTCAACTAAAGAAACTGGAAGGCAAAATGTCCACACGCAAAATGATGAATTTGGATCCTTTCTGTCTTAATTGGTGTTCACACCAGAGGATAGAACTGACAAAGTGACTATATACATAAAATGAAATATATATTTTTATTAATATATAGATGTATTTATTCTATATTAATTTATATAAAAGTATATATTAAAAGGAGATTTATTAGATTGGCTTCTAGGTTGTGTTCCAGCTATTGTATTCTATCAATGGATGTCTTGGGACTGTGAAGTCAATATTCTGATCGTTGTCCAATACATGGAGCTGACTGTTTCAGTTGGTTTTTAAGTCTACATTGGAATTCTGACACAAATTAAAGAATGCTTCAACAGGTGGATGCACATGCTAGCAAAGATGTAGGCAAGCAGGAAAAGAGACAAAAAGCAAAAGCTTTCTTCTTCTATCTCCTTTTATGTGGGCTATCACCAAAATGTGTGACCAAGTATGGAGTGCCATAATTATCCAATCAGGAAAACTATTTGCAGATATGTACACCTGCTTGGGTTTTAGTTGATTCCAAATATAATAAAATTGACAACCAAGACTAGACATTACACCTTCCTAGCAACAAAATGACTTTGCTTATGTGTGAGTCCCAAAGTACAAACAACCAAAGAAAACACAGTAGACTTCATCAAAGTTAACACAGGTAAAATGACTTCATATTTAACAACTTTTGCATCTCAAATCATAGTATAGAGAAAGTGCATGTAAACCTCTTCAAAAAAAACCAATAATTTGTAAATCAATTAGTTGTTAATGGGATTCTGGTATCTAGCATCTATAACATCAGTAATGAAGACTTACTAACTCAATACACTGAACAAACACATTTTTAAATGTTTCCCC
Source organism: Apodemus agrarius (assembly GCA_964023405.1). Taxonomy (NCBI): domain Eukaryota; kingdom Metazoa; phylum Chordata; class Mammalia; order Rodentia; family Muridae; genus Apodemus; species Apodemus agrarius. The sequence continues at coordinate 131,856,792 of OZ030009.1, read as the reverse complement.
AAATAATTTACAAATAACCAATCACTTAAAAAGTGTTTGATATTACTAACCCCTAGTTAAACCTATATTGAAATTACCACAAGATGCTACTTCATAAACACCAGGGTAACAATAAAAAGAAAATAATAAAAAATGTATGTTAGGAAAAGAAAAAACGTGAACCCATAATACTTTGCTTGTGTTATTTTAAAATAGTATTGTAAAAGTAATATATGGAGGCTAAGATTAAAATGGAAAGCTCTGAAACATTAAGGAAGTTAAGTAAGAAAAAATTTCTGAGAGGATTATTAGGACAGAACTCTGGGAAAACAAAGCCAGTCTTGGCAGGCTCTGCCTACCTCCTACAGCAGCTGCCCTGAGAATCATGGGCAAGCCACTGCTGCCCTTTCACATATGCTTAGTTGTGTGCAAGGATGGCTTCTGACAATCCTACAGCAGAATTTAATTAATGGTTACCAGTCCCCACAACAATCAAAGGTCAGTAAACAATTACAAGGTTGATGATTTGGAAACTTAAGAATTGGCTCAGTGGTGAAGAGCAGGACTTAAGGGATGGCTCAGTGGTTAAGAGCACATACTGTTCTTGCAAAGGACAAGATCTTGATGTGTGGTTTTACTTTTTTGTTTATGTTTTATTTTAAAATCTGATATTTTTACTAGAGTCTCTATTACTTCACAATGATAAGAGGTTCTCTGCATCTTTGTCAGCATTCAATCCTGACAAAGTCTTGTTTTAGTTACTCTAGTACACATATAGGGAAATCTCATTGTTTCATGTTTTCCAGTTATTATGCCATAACTATTGACAACACTGGTCATCTTTTCTTGTAAACCCCCATTGATATGGATTTTACCCATTTTCCATTGGGATGACTTGTTTCATGTTGTTTTACATTGTAGAAATTAGTCTTTGGTGTAGTTCGCAAAGCTTTTCTTCCATTTGTCTTGTAAAGGGTATGTGGCTAAACATAAATCTTTAATTTTAATAAGTTATGAACTATACAATTTAATTCAGTTTTATGAATTGTGTAAAATTACTTTGGTGTCATGTCCCTGAAAATACTCTCCAAAGTTTTTCACTGTGTTTTTGTTGTTGTTGTTGTTGTTGTTGTTGTTGTTGTTGTGTTATGCTTTAAAATGTAGATTTATTTTTACCCTAAAGATGCTGCAGGTGGGGTTGCTGTGTCATGTATGTGTCCGTAGGTGGAAGAGAGGAGAGAGGCTATGCCTACACTCAGCAGTCTAATCCATGGGCACCTGAACAATTGGTAGCCTGGCATTTCCTGAAAAAGTGAGCCTGTGACAACCGCCAGTCATGCACCAGAAACCTCAGACAGAAAATCCTGAGACAACCACCAGTCCAGCATCACAGAGGCCTGAATGGGTTCCCATGGTGGAGAGCCAGCAGGAGACTAAAAGAACCCCACCTGGGACTGGGGGCCCTGTGCAGGAATGAGCCTGAGACAGATGACTCTTGCATGGAGCCACTCAGGTGGACCCAAGGAAAGGGTAAGCCACTGAGACAACCACCAGACCAACACCATGGGGGCCAGACAGAGTGCTATCCTGAGATGACCACCAATTGGGGGCCTTCCAGACCCGAGGGGGTGCACACCAGGCCCAAAATGAGCCCTATCTGGAACCATAAAAAGCAGGGCTAAAACTCCAGAGACCATTCCTGTGACAACCCCAGATACTCAAAGACCCTGTACTCCATAAAGAGAAGCAAGTAAATGGGGAAGAAATGGAGGAGAAAGGTAACTAGAAGGATGTGAAGAGGAGTGGAACTGGAGACTCAGAGGTACTAAGGAACAGTCTGATGTGAATAGACAGTGATGCTACCTGGGACTACATTGGGGCCTGTGCTGACACCAGGGCCAATGTCTGGGTCCATGACCCTACACCACCAGGGATTTGTTACTACCAAAGACCAAGCAGATGCCTCTGGTCTGGGCTGCTGCCTGGGCGCATGTTGATGTCTGAGAGCTGTGCAAAACTGGGCAGCCCCTCCTCACCTGGGAATCTGAGGAGAGCTGGTCCTGTGGACATGACAACAGAAGAGCTGACCCCACTCCTAGCCAGCTGCAGTAGTCGGGAGAGCAAGGTGGGAGGTCCACATTGCCCAGGAAAGGCAGAAGAGCTGACCTTAACTGCAGGAGTTGCTAATGAGCAAGCCCAAGGCTGTGAGTGTGGAAGAGCTGGCCCTGTCACTTGTCTTCCATACAACATTGTGGCCATAGGAGAGATGTCCTTCCCAACCCTTGCCTCTTGCCACCTACAGCAGGCTGGAGAGCTGGCCCTGGGGTCATGAGGAGAACCAGACTTGCCTGCAGCACTTGGGAGAGAAGGCCCTGCACCTAACATTGGCAGCACTGTAGAGATGGTCCTGGATATTTTAGGCTTGGGTGAGCTGTCCCTGAGGGCATGAACCCAGGAAATCCAGCTTTACCTCTTGTCTGCTGTGCAGTGGTAAGATGAGGAAAAGATGCCCTCTTCCCTTCGCTCATCCTTCCCCACCTACAGCAGGCAGGAGAGCTGGACCCAGGATCATGAAAATGGGAGAACGAGCCATGTCCCTCACCAGCTACAACACTTGGGAGAGATGGTTCTGATCTCACCTGGGCAAGACGATAGAGCTGGCCCTGGTTGCTGGGGTTGCCAGCTGTGAGCTGGCCCCTAGGGCATAAGAGTGGGAGAGCTGGCTGAGACCCTTGTAGCTTAGACATCTCTCAGGCCCAGGGCTTTGAACTGGCCCACCCCAACATTTACTGCATGAACTGCTAGAGTATGACAAGGGACCAATCCTACAGAACCAAAGTTACAGAGTCGCCATGACACAGGGCAACAATAGAATGTTGAGTGCCATTGAGGTTTCAGTGTTGATAGTCTCATTACAATGAACATTTGCAACAAAGAAGTCTGGACAACAGGGTTACACTGGGATACACTGTGACACACTACAGCTTCCCCAGGAGGTGGTTTTTTTTCTCTGTTATGGGTAAAATTGCAAAGGTAGAAGGAAGCACAATGGGAGGGGGAAATAGATGGAATTGGGGTGCATGACGTGCGATTCACACAAAACAATAAAAAGGTTTTTTTTTAAGCATACATATAAGTAACACTATATGAACTAAAGAGGTGATGTTTAGAAATATGTATGTATGGACATATGCATATACATATATGCATACAATAACAATTCTGAAAGAGCGAGGGTTTGGATGGAGAAAACGAAAGTGGGAAATATAATTATCATCTCATAAAGTATATTGAATAAAGGAATAACTGAATATGAAAAACAAAACAACAGAATGTACATTTATATATTTCTATCCATGATATTACCCTCTATATCTTACAAACCATTCCAGTTCTAGATTTGATTGGCTTTGACTGTGGATACTTCACTACTGTAGTTCTGTATGACAGTCTTTATTCCATATAATGGCTTTGTAAAAATCAGTTGCATATGTCTGGATGTGTTTATTCCAGAGTTCTTCCTCAATTCCAAAGATACATGTGTCTATACAATGTATCTTATAACAAAAAAACATACTTAAAGCTATGACTCTATATAATAAATGTCTTGCATGTGTGTGTATGTATAAATATATATGTATAATGAATCAATAACTCTTGAAGTCAGATGGGATATATATACATATATAAACACATATTTATATACACCACGTACACATACACATACATATATACATATGTATATAATTAAATTTAAATTTTATACTTTGTCAAGATTGTTTTAGCTGGAGTGAGATATGGTGGTACATGCCTTTAATCCCAGCACTCAGGAGACATAAGTAGGATTTGAGTTGTAGGTCAGTTCTAGGTCTGGTCTACAAAACAAGGTCCAAGACAGCCAAGACTACACAGAGAAACGCTGTCCTAAAACAAAACAAAACATAAAAAAGTTTTATTTTAGCTTAGGATTTCTAGTTTTCCATAGGGTTTTTAACACAATCTTGAATATAATTGAAATTATCTTCCTTTTATTTTTATAGAACTTTAACAAATTCTGTGTATCAATTAAGGCTAGCTAACATGTTTACTTTGTACTTTTTTCAATCAAAGAACATGTTCACTTGGATCTTTGGTTCCTTCGGAGTACTTTGTACATCATAAAAGTCCAATACACTAAATGTTAAATTTTACTCATTTTACTTTATTATAGTTGGAAAGACATCTATATTTAACTTAAAAATCTATGTGTTCACTGTTATTGTATCATTACACAGATAGCAGAAGATTCTTTCTCCCTAAAACTTATAAAAGAATTGTATAAATGGACCTAGATACAAAGAACTATGTCCAGGGAATTTTCCACTTCCGAAACTCAATATTCTACAAATTATAACAATAGATGCCAGGTACCCTTGGCCTAAGAGACCTTGCTTTTAAGCTTAGCAGTACCTTTTAATTGGCACTGACTTTGTGATTGCTTATTCTTCCCTATATGGGATTAGTACAAAAAAATATCTCTGCCATGGGGAAAATTTAGACCAAACCCCAGGATAATTGATCAGTGTCTTCAGATTTGTATATAGACAAAGGAAGATGTAAAGTTTAAGGCTAGCCTCAATTATAGAGAAGTCAAAAAATTGACTCACTTGTGTGAGCCTTTCAATAGTAACTAAAGCTGGAAGTTACAAAGGAAAGGTCTACTAGCTTATGATACTGTTTTGGCTCCTAGTCATATTCTCCTTGTGATATTCCTTCCTGACACAGGCATATTTCAGCAGCTTTCATACTAGTTCAGCATCTGCACACTTCCTCAAATCTCTAAACATTGAGAAATGGGCAAGAAAAGGGGAAACAGTGAAAGTGTGGTGGACATGCTCTGCTGAAAATGGAAGCTGCCAGTAATGTGTAGAATAGGAAGAGTCAAGCCTCTAGCAGGAGCCCAAGGAACTCTCTCCACCAGATCTCCAATCCTGCCTTGTATTATTATGTCTCTAGAGGAAATGGAAGAAATAGAAATTAAGAGATCACTTCTGTTGGGCCAGCCTGCGATAAACCTGGTTACTTTTACCAATTTTGATGTCCCAGTTTTCTTTTGGATTGTGGTGGGCCGAGAAGCTGAACACTACATTAACATCTGCCCACATATGTGGAAGTTACTGATCTAAAGCTAAGAAAAGTGTGGGGCTAGCAACTGTCGTTTTTCTTATGGTAAAATAGGAAGTCAAGACAATATTAGGTACTTGCTATCACCAAGCTAAAAGGCAATTTAAATGCCAAACTGAGAGATTTTTCTCTTTGAAAATGGTTTACTTTACTCAGGAAGTCTAGGCTATCATTGAAGAGGGATACGGAGATGTATCAGAAAGGAAAGTGGGTTTTCCTTTTGTTTGTTTTGTTGTTTATGCCTTTTCTGAGAGACACACAATTTGAACTTGATAAAGCCCAAGGGAACAAATTGTACTTATTGACAGAGGTATATACATGAAAGCCTTAAAGACTCGATCTTTATGCCATCTGACTTTCAAAAGTCATATAAATGATGTTAATATAATTCTCCACAGGGATGCTTCGATCTCAATGTGAAGTGAATAAGTAAATGAATTAATGAAAAATACGCATTCTCTTACTTGAACAATAGCCCCCCCTGCCCTGTCCCATTCCTTCAATTCCACCAGCTTCTGCTCCCATAACTGAGGTAATCAATTAAATAAGTGAGTCTTTCCCCTCCTCCCTCACTTGCTCCAGTCCTCCTTGTATGCAAGAATCTTCATCAGGGCTTTCCTAACTTATGGAAGCTAGAGCACTGTATCCCTGCATCTAGTTTCATTCTGTCTTAGTTACATTGGATTTTACAGTCGCAGTATCACTCACACACTATCCTCAAGGGGCTGAGTTAGTAGGCGAATAGAGCACATGATGCACATCTGTAAGCTGCACACGTGAATACTTAAGCGAGTCAATGGCAATTTAATCATGATTCTCAAAATGATTTGATGTCCACAATAAAATACCAACGTCTCTCTTGAGTATACTTAAAATCCCCTTTTCTAATTTCTGTCTCTAAGTATCTTCTTGGGAGTATATCCACACTAACCTATAATCTTTAAGAATCAATTATACCAGAAAGAAATTCGTGAAGGTAATCCATATATCCTAAACAAAGAATTCATGATTAAAGAAAGAAATAGAGACACTAGTCACGCCTTGCTCTAATTTTATTCAAACAGAAGAAAGCCGTGACACTGAAGAAGTCTCTAGAGAATAATTGTGCTAGACCATATCAAGGTTGGGAACAGTGATAAAGAAGTGGGGTAGGAGCCTCCACAAATAAAAAGATCACAATATTCATGAATCCTGTCACCTCAGGTCATGCTGCTTGTTCATAATGAACCACTCACAGGGGCATGACGATCAGCTCCTATGGGAAGATCATGCTTCATTTGGTGCTTAGATTTGTTTAACCAACAGTAAATTTAAGAGACAAACTTGCTTAACAGTAAAGTGACACTTCCAGTTTCGACTTGTAATATTAGGTGAAAAAATAAATATACTGTAGATATTACAAATAAAAATACTGTAGATATGACAGTTAAACATTAGAGGTCTGTTTGATTGAAAATTCCTGGGAAGAAACCATGTCTGAAAAGGCAGATTAACCAATTAAAACTCCAGGGAAAGAATGAAATGTAATAATTCCAGAAATTAACTATAAATTATCTCAAGTGAACTTTAGCCTTTTAAAGAGCCATGGTTGATCCCCACTGTATCTGACCTAACATCCTGTGACTAGCTGGACCCAACATCATGATAAACAGATACAAATATTTAGAAGATATTATCTTAACAAAACCCTATTGTCCGTTAATCAAAGGACTAAGAATGGGATCAAATAGCATCTGAGGTCTATTGCTGAGCTCTCTGTATCTTGATGTAATACGCATATCTAATGTACCTACTAATGTACTGTAAAAGTGTCTTGATTTACAATTTGTCTTTGTTGTGTTTCTAAAGGAAGTTTATGAGATTGTTGCCTTATTAGAACATGAAATTTGAGGTAATCTAAACATCTGTTCCCAGACCATGTTGACTTATATTTGGATCCAAAGTAAACTATTTCTTATTCATTTTGACATAAAATGTATAAAACATGTATAGCATCACTTTTGGGTGTATCATTGAGCTTTAGTCCCAGGACTGCTGCCTCCCTCTTACACATCTAAAGAGAAAATTTGCATCTGGGAAATACAGCCAGCATCTGAGCGCCAGGTCTAAAAACCAACAGAACATTGGACTGTACAAACCCATCATCAGTTACTGGTCTATTTCTGGAAGACTTCTGAGAGTGAGCCTCTCATTTGTCTCTAGTTTCACAAAGATTAGATTTCCTTCTTTCTTTTTTATTGTATTGAAAATAGCTTTCTTTCTTATATAATATATCCTGGCTATGCTTCCCTTTCCTTTACTCCCCAAGTTCCTTCCCACATGCTGCCCCTCCCAGATGCACTCCCTGGAAAGAACCGGGCTTCTAATGGATAATAACAAAATACAATAAGACGAAGCAGGGGGCTGGAGAGATGGCTCAGTGGGTAAGAGCACTGACTGCTCTTCCGAAGGTCCTGAGTTCAAATCCCAGCAACCACATGGTGGCTCACAACCATCAGTGATGAGATCGGACGCCCTCTTCAGGTGTGTTTAAAGACAGCTACAGTGGACTTACATATAATAATAAATAAATCTTACAATAAATAAATAAATAAAAACACAACTTCTTTAAAGAAAATAAGATGAAGCAAAATACAATAACTCAAAATAGAAAAAAATAAAACAAAAGAAAAGGAACCCATGAAAAGGTACATGAAACAGATACAGACTCAGAGAACCATTCATTTGCACACTCAGGAATACCATTAAAGCACTAAACTGGAAGTCATACTATATACACAAAGAACCCTGTAGGGTTGAAAAAGAGAGATGGAAAAAAAAAATATATATAGTGTATATATACGGATATGCATAGTAAAATTAAGATTTAAAAAGCTTCAATATGACATTATGAGACTAAAAACCACCAAAGATGCTGTTCAGTTTGTTTTATGTTGGCCCTTAAGAGTGGTTCGTTTCCCACAGTGAGACACCCTTGGAGAAAACTGCTTTTTCATTTGAAAGAATTAACTGGAGATGGCTCTGGATTAGGAATGAGGGCATGTGTGCACTTCTTTCAGCTCCAGGGTTCCATGTGGTACAGATCTGAAAATGCCAGGTGCATAGTGCCTCATGTCTCTGTGAGTTCACATGTAAGTCTACCTTGTTGATTTAGAATTTGTGTGTGAAATGTAGTTTGTATTCCTGCTGTCCACCATCCCCACTGGCTCTTCCACTCTTTCCACATCCTCTTCTCCCTCCCTGATCTCTTCAGGGAAGGAGTTGATGGAGACATCACATTTGCGGCTAACTACTCCAAGGTCTCTGACCCTACACAGTGGGTGTCTGTGGGTCACTATATTTGTTCCCATGTGCTTCAGAGGGGAGCTTCTCTGATAAGGCCTGAGCAAGGCTCTGATTATGCATACAGCAGAACATCATTAGAAGTTATTTTTTTAAAGTCCAGTCTACTTGGTCTTATCATAGGTCTCTGGGCACTCTAGTCTAAGGTTCTTAGTAACCCAAGCAGTGTTGGGTATGGACTCCATCTCATGGAATGAACCTTAAGTCAAATAAAAAATTGGTTGATAACTCTTTTGAGCTTTATACTACCATTTTCCTAGCATAGTTGAATTTGTCTCTATGTGTCTCCTTTGGTAGCTTCCAGAGTATACTAGTGTACCAGCGGCTAGACAGTAGAGATGAAGGCTCTATGTAGGTACCAGTTCAACTTCCCCATGTTATGTATGTGTTGTCTTCAGCAACGAAGCCTTGCTGTCTGTGAAGAATAACCTGGGTTGTTTGGAGGTTTTGAGAGTGAAGATATGATGCTTGCCTCCCTGTTTTACTGATCTACTTGCTTCTCTGGTATGTGTGTCTGGAGGCTTCCCAGAAAATGCCTGCTGGATTCAGGGGCAGAGATAATAGGATTAGTAGAAAGGAAGGTTGAAGGAGAATGGCTGGGTAATACACTGGAGATGGAGGCAGAGACGATGGGGAGGCCTCGACAGGTAGAATACATAGTTCAAGATTACAGTTATGCATTATCTTATGCAGCAAATGTTGATTATATGTGAAATCCAATACAAGGTTGGTTTTTCATTATATTGTTCTCTTATAAGCAGGTTAAAGGAACAGGGTGCATATACAATAGATTAGGAGTCTTAAGGGACCTCAGGTTATATTATTTGGTTATGAGGTCCAGCAAAAGTCCTAATCTCTTTGAGTGTAAAAGATTTTCTGTAATATGTTTCTGTGCTTGTTAATATCAAATCAGCTCCAATAACTCTGCAACTGTATCAGCTCTCTGCTCTGCCATCCATATCCTTGAACTTGTAGCCTCTTTAACACTTTTGCAGCTGCTCTGTTCCCTGCACAACCATGAATTTGTGTGTGAAATGTAATTTGTTATCCATGAGCTAATACCAGTAATTAATATTGAAATAAAAGAACTTGTGAATATCAGCAGTCACACTTTTAAGGGAAAATAGTGGTTGGGTGGTAAGTTGGGTACCAACAAAATTAATTTAGCTTGTCATTTTATTGCTATTCAGTAAACTGTGACATCACTGTGAAATGGCACAAGGCAGAACATCTATGCCTTAACTATGAATAATACGCTAAGTTCTCTACTGAAAAGAAAACCACTGGAAAAAACAAACCAAAATAATAGTATAGAAGGAAAAAAGGCCAAAAAATGCTTTAACAATCCAACCTTGACAGTTAAGAGTGTGACTAAATGACATATGATGTCATCTACAAATGATTAGAGCCTATCTGCAAATGACACACACCTTGCCATAGCTGGCCAGTCTCAGCCAGTACAAATGGCACTGCAAAATGTGCTATGTAGGGCTGGAGAGATGGCTCAGCGGTTAAGAGAACTGACTGCTCTTCCGAAGGTCCTGAGTTCAAATCCCAGCCACCACATGGTGGCTCACAACCATCTGTAATGAGATCTGATACCCTCTTCTGGTGTTTCTGAAGACAGCTACAGTGTACTTACATATAATAAATAAAGAAATCTTTTTTTTTTAATGTGCTATGTAACACTAAGTGAGATGCATGCATTCCTGTGTGTGGAATTGAACTAAGCATTTCTTAGGTATTGTCAAAATGCACCCAGTCTACTCTTAGACATATTTCTTAGAATTTGTGTGTTGTTTCTGTTTCTCCTTTAGTATATAATAATTAAAATCTTTGTCTCAATTCTGGCCTGGTAAGAACATTTAACATTTAGCTAATTGATCCTGATTTAACGAATGAGGACACCTTTAAATTTCCAGCATCAAAATTATTGGCTTCTTACCACCTTCGAAGGATCAAGTTTCAGGATATAAGAGTTGAAAAGATTTAGGTAGATTCAATGTGCCCTCCCTTAAAAAAAATCAACAAAAGAGAGACCAGCTCCTCAAAGTTTTATCTTGTACTTAAGATAAACACGTGAGGCTTTTACAGGAAGATAGGGCTGCAGTCTAAGCGCAATGGGTGAAAGGTCTTAGGTGAACTGTTTAAGAGAGATTGTTGTATAGATGAGTTTGAGATGGATTGTTGTAGTTGAAAGGTTTATTAGAACGGTTATTCATGCCATGGGCACACAGATACCAACATGCCAGGGACTTTGATGAGTTCACGCTCATCAGGAGCAAGTGCCTCTCCTTTAGGTCTCCTAGGTAGAGAGAGAGACTTTCTCTACAAGCAGCTCAACCAGCCTGACTCTAATACCCCAGCTGGTGACAGGGTGGGACATGTTACCACTGGCAGTCCTTTGATATCCTGAGACTGGCAATCTGACTTGAGAAATACAGGCACATACGGAGTCTGTCAGAAAGCTGCAGTCTCACTGGCAGGCTCTAGGTAGGGTGCCTGTCAGCCTGTCAGCCTCTGTAGGACTGAGGAGAGAAGAGATTTATTTCTGCTGGTACCGTGGCCTGTGCAGCAGTCTGGGCTGGAATTGTAACATTAGCCCTTACATGATCAAGGTCGACTTTCTCTGTAGCCAATGATTTTGGGGAAGGGGAAGGTGGATGGATTATGAAGGGTGGATTCAAAGGAGCTGTTGTTATAACTATACATGTATACTAGCCAGATTTTAGGACAATGATAATAATTTCAGGTCTTTCATAAGATGTATAGTTGCTAATATGACCATTCACTGATGTCTCTTTAAATGGTACAAAGCAGCCAGTCTGACAGATTTCCAGCTAAACAAACATTCCTGAATACACTGGCCATCTTGCTCATTGGTGTCCACTTGAAGGAGCAGGAAAAAACCCACATCAATGTTTACAGCAGCTTTATATAAAGTTTCCATGACTTGAACAAAATCAAGACACTCTTTAGTAGATAAATATAGAAGCAATATTTGAGGCTTTTGATGAAAAGCAGTGACTAATCACCTGACCTGTAGAGTAACTAGGAGCAGGATGGAGTCTGGGGCTTCATTTTGTATGTATTTCGACTCCTTTGAGTAAGTCATCTGTGTGAATAAGCATTCCAAGAAAGAAGCTGCACTTTGCACTGAACCTTCTATAAGGCTGATGAGCTGATTGAAACTTCAAGGATGGGGAGGTAGCATAAAGCGCTACCCCTAACTGATGACCTACTGGCAACTGACTACTACTAGGAAAGCTAGAGTGCTGTTTCTTCAAGGATTTGTCCCTGATAGATGAGCTATGCTGCAATAGAAAGCCAAACATCCACAAGTAGAGGGGCAGCATAAGTTGGACTTGGTGTTCTTCTACCTTTTATATTTCTTTTTCATGTTTTGAAAGGAAAAAGAAGACACAAAGTTTGGTGAGTAAGGAAGATGATAGATCAAGGAGGAGTTGGGGGTTAACAATCTAAATACATTGTACACAATTTTCAAATTCCTAATTTCTAAACTTACTAAAAGATCTTCCATCACTGTGAAGATACTGAGATATTGCTGTTCCAGAGCCTAGTCACAATTACCTTGGATATCTTCAGGCCCCTATAGAATCATTGCCTACCTACTTCTAGGTAAAATTCCACATCTTATGACTAACAGATAAGGCTTTGGGTGATGTATTAATCACCAACCAAAAAGCTAAGGCTGTCATCAAAAGCCTTGAGAACTCTAGCTGAAATTTCTTCAGGTTTGCAGTACCAGTACTTATTTCTTATATAAATGTGTTTGACAAGATCCTTGATTTATGACTACCTTTGTTCTGTTAACTACAAAAACTTCATGAAACTGTTACTCTGTGGATGCTAGAATTTGAGATAACCTGAATCTGTGACAGTAAGCCATTGTAACAGGCAGAAGCAGGTGGATTTCTAAGTTCCAGGCCAGCCTGGTCTATAGAGTGAGTTCCAGGACAGGAACTTCTTCAAACCATCTCACAGAACAAGAGATATTTTTATAGAATTTTTATAGTTAACAGAACAAAGATACTCATAAGTCAAGGCTCTTTTCAAATACATTTATGTAAGCAAAAAGTAGCTGATATCTCACAGATCAAGCCAACCTCATCTTCCAAGCCTGGTTCATTTGGCATTTCCTTCTCCTGCTAACTCCAGTTCTCTTAAAAGCTAAAGCTTGGGTCAGTATTTTAAAGAGTTTTAAAAAGTTTTGACATGAAACTCCAGAAACAAATAATAAGCCATGGCACATTTAGACAAAGGAATTGTCATCAGCCCTGAAAAGAAACAAGTCATGAAGAGATGTACAGGAATCTATGTGTACATTTATAAGTGAAAGGAGTGAGTCACAGATATTATGTCCTATCTATGTCCAATTATATGACATCCTGGAAATGTCAAAACATTGGAATGTAAAGAGCATTGGTTGTCAAGGGTTAGTCTGGAAATATGATCAGTTGTTGAAGCACAGAGTATGTGCGAACTGTTAGGAGTGATAAGAATTTCTACCTTGACTCTAGACAGAGAAGTAGATAGGCTTGCTGCACATCTCCATCTCTCCCTCAGTTTCTCCAAATCCAATCCCCTAGTCTCATCTCCAGCAGGACAGCAGAACACCTGTGCAGCCTCCCTCCCTCCCCGACCCCATCTCTAGTCCCCAAATATCCCCTCCTAACAGCCCTCTCCTGACTTGTTGCATTCTCTGAATCCAACAGACACTTTAGGAGCCCACAGGGCACTCTGGTCAGGGAAACAGGCAGGCTGACTGCAAATCTTCACCTCTCCTTCTGCTCCTCTAAATCTAACACCCCTGTGGCATTTCCAGATCTGCAGCAGAACATCTGCTGCAGTCTCCCTCCCCCCACCCACCCACACCTCCAGTGAATCACAAAGAACTTCTCCTCAAAATTTCCTTCCCTTCACCCATTGCTTTCCCCAGGCCCTAACTTAAGCAGGCCTTCTATGGTAATCCCGGTGACTCTGACCTGGGAGGCAAGTAGGGTAACTGCAGATTTTTACCTCTCCCTCTGTTCCTCCAAGGCCAATCTACTAGTCTCATACGCTGCTCTGTAGGAAACCTTCAGCTATGACAATTCTCACGTTCTGCCTCTGTTTCTAGAGGAAGAAAAAGATCCTAGTGGAATACCATAATTTCCTCCTATCTATGAAACCCACAAACACCCCCCACAAGGCCATCTTCATTCCAAAGTGTCAGCTCCCTATACCCTGAAACACCTTTTATCTGGAAACCCAGTGGCCACACCTATCAGAACCACAGAAGAATTTCCTACCAGACAAGATAAAGTTATGCAATCTCCTAGGAAGCATAGGGGAAAAAAATGAAAACCAAAGAACAAAATACCTACCAAAAAGATAGCAGCACCCTGAATTACAATGTTCCCAAGACCAAATGCCTAGACCCCAGCATAAAAACTAGAATCAGTAAAAGCTAGAAGATGTTTTCACAAGAGCCAAGCTCTACAACAACAAGCTCTGGGTATCAGAAACCTAGAAATGGTATCAGAAACAAACCTGGGAATCTAACGGAATCCTAGAAATGAAAAAATTAGGAACTCAAACAGAAACCACAGAGGTAAGCCTCACCAATACAATATAAGAGATGGAAGAGAGGATCTCATGAGTTGAAGACACCATAGAAACATGAATACCTCAATCAAAAAAATGTTAAATATAGATGGTTGAAAGTGTCCCCCTCTGTATTTGTCATGCACTAGCAGAGCCTCCCAGGTGACAGATATATCTGGCTCTGGTCAGCAAGTACTTGTGAGCATCAATAATAGTGTCTGGGTTCTGTAGCTGTATATGGGATGGATCACTAGGTGGGGTAGTCTCGGGATGGTACTTCCCTCAGACTCTGTTCCACACTTTGTCTTTCTATCTCCTTCTGTGGGAATTTTGTTCCCCCTTCTAAGAAGGATCAGAGTATATCTAGAAGTATCCATATATTGCTCTTTCTTCTTCTTGAGCATCACTTGATATGTGAATTATGTCTTGGGTATTCCAAGGTCTCAGCCAGCCATTGAACTAAACACAGGGTCCCCAATGAAGGAGCTAGAAAAAGGATACAAGGAGCTGAAGTGGTTTGCAGCACCATAGGAAGAACAACAATATGAGCCACCCAGTATTCCTAGAGCTCCCAGGGATAAAACCATCAACCAGATAGTAAACATGGAGTTACCAATGGCTCCAGACACATAGACAGTAGAGGATGGCCTTGTTAGACATCAAAGGGAGGAGATGCCATTGGTCCTGGAAAGGCTTGATGCCACAGTGTGGGGGAATGCTGGGACAGGGAAGCAGGAGAGGGCTGATTGGGGAACAGGGGGAGAGGAGATGGATTATGAGACTTTCACAGGGAGGGGAACCAGGAAAGGAGACAACACTTGAAATCAAAAAATAAAAAGAAAGAAAGAAAGAAAGAAAGAAAGAAAGAAAGAAAGAAAGAAAGAAAATGTCAAATATAAATAAATTCTGGTTTAAAAAAATAAAAACACCCAGGGTATCTAAGAAAAATACAGGAAGGAGAAAAAACTCAAGTCAAAAACATACTTAATATTTTTAACAAAATCATAGAAGAAAATTTCTCTAATCTAAAGAAGAAGATAGATGCCAAACAAGGTAAAAGAAGCATATAGAACACCAAATAGGCCAGACCAGAAAAGAAAGTCTCCTTGACACACAATGATCAAAACACCAAACATGCAAAACAAAGAAAAAATATTTAAAACTGCAAGGGAAAAAGACCTAGAAATATATAAAGGTAGACCTATTATAATCAAACCTGATTTCTCAATTGAGATTTTAAAGGACAGAACAGCCTGGGCAGATGTGCTACAGACAACAAGAGGCCATGAATGCCAAACTACTATAGCCAGCAAAACTTTCAATCACAATAGATGAAAAAGATATTCCATAATAAAACCAAATTTAAGCAATATCTGTCTACAAACCCATCCCTGCAGAAAGTACTACAGAGAAAATGGCAACCTAAAGATGTTTACTACACCCATGAAAACAGGTAAGATAATCAAACTAAGAGAGGGAAAGCAAACATACACACACACAACAACAACAACAACAAATCACTGGTCATTGATATCACTTAAAATCAATGGTCTCAGTTTCTCAATAAAGTGAAAAAGACTAACAGAATGGATACACAAACAGGATTGATCCTTCGACTGCACTAATGAAACATGTCACAACACCAAGGATAAAAATCAGGTCAGGATAAAAGGATGAAAAAAATATTCTAAGCAAATGAACCTAAGAATCAGGCTGGTATAGCCATATTAATATCTTCCAAAATAGATTGCAAACCAAAACTAATCAGAAGAGATTGGAAACAGCACTACATAACAAAAGAAAAATCCACCAAGAAGACATGTCAGTTCTTAACATCTATGCTCCAAACACAAGGGCACCCAAGTTTGTAAAAGCAAAACAAACCAAAACACTACTATAGTTTAAATCATATATTGATCCCACACATACACATTGATAATGCGAGACTTCAGTGTTCCACTCTCACCAATAGACTAGTCATTTGAACAAAATCTAAACAGATAAATGTTGGAGCTATCTGGCATTATAAACCAAATATGGGCCGGGTGGTGGTGGCGCACACCTGTAATCCCAGCACTTGGGAGGCAGAGGCAGGCAGATTTCTGAGTTCGAGGCCAGCCTGGTCTACAATGTGAGTTCCAGGACAGCCCCAACTACACAGAGAAACCCTGTCTCGAAAAAACCAAAAAAAGAAAAAAAAAACAAATATGCCCAACAGATATATACAGAATATGTCACCTAAACACAGAAAAAATATACTTTCTTCTCAGCACCTCATGGAACTTTTTCCAAAATTGACCAAATATTTTAACATAAAGTCTCAACAGATACAAGAAAATTGAAATTATACCATATGTCCTATCTGACCACAATGTGTAAGAGCTGAATATCAACAATAGAAACAACATAAGCTTACAGGCTTCTGAAAACAGAATGATTCTCTACTAAATTAAAAAATTGGTCAAGACAAAATTTAAAAAAAAATTGCCTTTCTAAAATTTAATATAAATGTACAGTATACTCAAGCTTATATGAAACAATGAAAATAGTTCTAAGAGAAAAAGTTCATAGCATTATGTGACTATATAAAAACTTTGGAGAGATCTCCTACTCGCAAATTAACAGCACACCTGAGAGCTCTAGAACAAAAAGAAAAAATAATACTCAAAAGGAAGTAACAACAAGAAATCAGTACTTAGGACTTCAGTCAATAAAATAGAAACAAAAATCATTAAACAAAGAGTTAGCTCTTTTCAAAAGGTCAATAGAGAGATAAGCCCTTGTTCAAATTAACTAAAAAGCAGAAAAATAATATCAAAGTTAACAAATCTGAAAGGAGAAGAGAGACATCACAACAGATACCGGAGAGAGTCATAAGGACATACTTTAAAATCTTATACTCCACCAAATTGGAAAATCTAAAAGAAATGGATACTCTTCTTGATAGAAACCACTTACTAAATTAAATTATGATCAGATAAGAAATTTAAGCAGACATAATCCCAACTCTCCAACTAAGAACAAATGCAAAACACAGGGTCAGTTAATTTTACCACAGAATTCTACTAGACTTTCAAAGAAAAATTAATGCCAATATTCCTCAAATTATGCCATAAAATAGAAACAGAAAGAACAATATCTAATTAGATTTCTGAGGCTATAGTTACCATGATATCCAAACCAGATAAACACCTAAGAAAGATTACACACCAATGCTGCATTAATTTCTTACCCCAATAGGCCTGTATAAAAAGCACACAAATCAGTTATTACATTTATAAGCCATATGCCTAGATTGGACAGATGTGTCACTATACTAATTTACTCCCCAGCTATGAGACCCCTTGCTACATGTGGTTTCTCCAGGCTGTGTGGTTCTGCTCCATCTTCCTTCCACCACCTCCTCCTCTATTCTCTGAGATTTCCAGTCCCACCTTTTCCTTCTACTGCCCTATCATCTGTTCTAGCCTTTATTTAACCAGTCAAAATGGGAAGAAGGTTCAGTGACATAGCATGAGTACTTGATCTACTCCTAGTTGGGGACAGCCCTTCTTAAGGAATCAGAATTAACATCAAAATATAAACAGCACCAGGGTAACCCACAACATACCAATTTCCTTTATGTACATACGTGTAAAAGTTCTCAATACAATACTTGCTAATCAGGTGCAGGCCACACAAGTCAGAACAACAGGTAGGCTGCCAGAGTACCCTTGGAATGTCCCCACTCCTTCAGTTCAGTTTCCACTGCCACCCCTTCCCTGCCCACCCCCTTGCCCCTGCTTCTGTGTTCCTATCCCTCAACTTATGCAGACATGCCCTGATAAAGTGCAGGCCATATCAACCAGAACAATAGATAGACAAACTAAGGCATAGACACACTGCTGAACTAGAACCCATGCCAGCTGCCAGAAAGCCAGCCACCAGCTTGGGTGGAGAATCATTGGTGGACCAGAACCCAAACTAGCCACCAGAACTTCAAATAGGCTACATGCCCTCAGACCTACTTTACTTTCTTAGTACTTCAACAAACATAATTCCCAACACCCCCCCCCATCACTGAATGCAAGTCCCTAAATCAGAGCTGAGGCAAATTGCTCAGCCAGGTTAGTCTCCAGAAGCCTAGGCCCAAAATGGTCAGATACTCTCGACTGGACCAGAGGCAATGCTAGCTGCCAGAACTCCAGACCATGGAGAACAAAAAACCAGGAAAGAAACAGAAATCAAGGAAGAAAATAGCCTAACAAAGACAACCACAGAAATTGGTACCTAGACCTAAAATCACCCCAAACCCAGATGCCTAGACTAGATTAAGAACTCAATCAACAAAAGCCAGGGCAATATGTCACCACTAGAGCTCAGTAATCCTGCTACTGCAAGCCCTGAAAATTCCAACACAGCTAAAGAAAATGTTTTTAAACTCAATGTTGTGAAAAGGATGGAGATCCTTAAAGAAATAAATCTCTTGACGAAAGCCAAGAAAAAACATATATCCACCTCACACCAGTCAGAATGACTAAGATCAAAAACTCAGGTGATAGCAGATACTGTTAAGGATGTGGAAAAGGGGGAACACTCCTCCATTGTTGGTGGGATTGCAAGCTGGTACAACCACTTTGGAAATCAGTCTGGTATTTCCTCAGAAAATTGACCATAGTATTACCTGACAACCCAGCTATACCACTCCTGGGCATATACCCAAAAGATGCTACAACATATAACAAGGACACATGCTCCACTATGTTCATAGCAGCCTTATTTATAATAGCCAGAAGCTGGAAAGAACATAGATGTCTTTCAAAAGTGGAATGGACACAGAAAATGTGGTACATTTACACAATGGAGTACTATTCAGCTATTAAAAATGATGAATTCATGAAATTCTTAGGCATATGGATGGAACTAGAAAATATCATCCTGAGTGAGGTAACCCAATCACACAAAAAAACACACATGATATGCACTCACTGATAAGTGAATATTAGCCCAAAAGCTCTGAATACCCAAGATACAATTCACAGATCACATGAAGCTCAAGAAGAAGGAGACCAAAGTGTGGGTGCTTCGGTCTTTCTTAGAAAAGGGAACAAAATACTCATGGGAGCAAATAAGAAGACAAAGTGCAGAGCAGAGACTGAAGAAAAGCCATCCAGAGACTGTACCATATAGGGATTCATCCCGTTTATAGTCACCAATCCCTGACACTATTGTAGATGCCAAGAAATGCTTGCTAAAAGGAGGCTAATATAGCTGTCTCCAGAGAAGTTCTGCCAGAGACTTGCAAATACAAAGGTGGATGCCCTCAGCCAACCACTGGACTGAGTGTGGGATACCCAATGGAGGAGTTAGAGAAAGGACTGAAGGACCTGAAGTGGTTTGCAACCCCATAGGAAGAACAATAATATCAACCAACCAGAACCCCCAGAGCTCCCAGAGGACTTATGGGACATATTATGAGGGGGGAACTGGGAAAGGGGAAAGCATTTGGAATATAAACAAAGAATATACAAAATTAAAAAAAAAGATTAAGAAAAGAAACACAAAAGAAGAGAAACACACACATACACACACACACACACACACACACACATGCACACACACCAACAACAAAAAAATAAGAGGAATTAACAATCATTATTCATTGATCAATAGAATGACTCCCAATAAAAATAGACAGACTAACAGAATAAATACAAAACAGGACCCCCATTGTTCTGTTACATACAAGAAATGCACCCCAACATCAAAGACAGACATTATCTCAGAGTAAAGAGTTTGAAAAAGATGTTCCAATTGTATGGACCTAACATGCAAGCTAGTATAGCCATTCTAATATCTAATAACATAGATTTCAAACCAAAATTATTCAAAAGAAACTAAGAAAGACACTTCATATTCTTCAAGGGAAAAATTGACTAAGATGACATAATTCTTTTTTTTCAATACTCCAAACACAAGAGAACAAATTATTGTAATGTAATGTAAAACGTAAATGTAATATAAAAAGTATTAAATAAAAAGTTTAAATATATAAAATATATAAAAAAGTAAAATATAAAAAGTATAAAATGTAATATAAAAACAGTAAAGCACATATCAACCCTCACACATTGATAGTGGAAGTCTTTAATACCAAACTATCAGCAACAGACAGGTAATCCAGGAAAAAATTAAACTGAAATACTGGAGCTAGTAGACATTATGGACCAAGTTGACTTAAGAGATATCTACAGATCATTTTAACCAAATATTAAAAAAATTCCTTTTTCTCAGAACCTCTCAGAACACAGAATGTTCTGCAAAATTGACCACATGCACAGTGACAAAGAAAGTCTCAGCAGATTAAAGAAAATTGACTAATAGCCAGAAGCTGGTAAGAACCCAGATATCACTCAAGGGAGGAACGGATACAGAAAGTGAGGTGTATTCCATTGTGTAAATATGCCACATTTTCTTTATCCATTCCTCCGTTGAGGGACATCTGGGTTCTTTCCAGCTTCTGGCTATTATAAATAAGGCTGCTATAAACATAGTGGAGCATGTGTCCTTATTGCAGGCCAGGGAATCCTCTGGATATATGCACAGGAGTAGTATAGCAGGGTCCTCCAGAAGTGTCATTTCCAGAGTGGTTGTACCAGCTTGCAATCCCACCAGCAGTGGAGGAGTGTTCCTCTTTCTCCACATCCTCACCAACACCTGCTGTTTCCTGAGTTTTTAATCTTAGCCATTCTGACTGGTGTGAGGTGAAATCTCAGGGTTGTTTTGATTTGCATTTCCCTAATGACTAATGATGTTGAACATTTCTTAAGGTGCTTCCCAGGCTGAGAAAGAAATTAGGGAAATGACGCTCTTCACAATAGCCACAAGCAATATAAAGTATCTTAGTGTGGCTCTAACCAAACAAGTGAAAAATCTGTATGACAAGAACTTCAGGTCTCTGAAGAAGGAAATCAAAGAAGATCTCAGAAAATGGAAAAATCTCCCATGCTCCTGTATTGGCAGGGTTAATATAGTAAAAATGGCCATCTTACCAAAAGCAATATACAGATGTAATGCAATCCCCATCAAAACCCCAACTCAGTTCATAGAGTTAGAAAGAGCAATTCTTAAATTCATCTGGAATAACAAAAAACCCAGGATAGCTAAAACTATTCTCAACAGTAAAAGAACTTCTGGAGGAATCAGTACCCCAGACCTCAAGCAACACTACAGAGCAATAGTGTTTAAAACTGCATGGTATTGGTACAGTGACAGGCAGGTAGATCAATGGAATAGAATTGAAGATCCAGAAATGAACCCACATGCCTATGGTCACTTGATCTTTGACAAAGGAGCTAAAAGCATCCAGTGGAAAAAGATAGCCTTTTCAACAAATGGTGCTGGTTCAACTGGAGGTCAACATGCAGAAGAATGCAAATGTATCCATTCTTATCTCCTTGTACTAAGTTCAGCTCCAAATGGATCAAGGACCTCCACATAAAACGAGGCACACTGAAACTAATAGAAAAGAAACTGGGGAAGACTCTTGAGCACATGGGCATAGGGGAAAAGTTCCTGAACAAAACACCAATAGCTTATGCTCTAAGATCAAGAATTGACAAATGGGACCTCATAAAATCACAAAGTTTCTGTAAGGCAAAGGACACTGTCAGAAGGACAAAACGGCAAGCAACAAATTGTGAAAAGATCTTCCCCAACCCTACATCTGACAGAGGGCTAATATCCAATATATACAAAGAACTCAGGAAGTTAGACTCCAGAGAGCCAAATAGCCCTATTAAAAATGGGGTACAGCCGGGCGGTGGTGGCGCACGCCTGTAATCCCAGCACTTGGGAGGCAGAGGCAGGCGGATTTCTGAGTTCGAGGCCAGCCTGGTCTACAGAGTGAGTTCCAGGACAGCCAGGGCTACATAGAGAAACCCTGTCTCGAAAAACCAAAAAAAAAAAAAAAAAAAAATGGGGTACAGAGCTAAACGGAGAATTTTCACCTGAAGAATTTCAAATGGCTGAGAAGCACCTTACACTCCAGATTTTATTGCCCTCCTGGTCTACCCTCCAACAGTTCCATATCCCATACCTCCTCCCCACCCCCTGACTCTACAAGGATGTATTCTTAAACTCATGTTTTCAGAGTTTTTTCTCACAGCCTTAAGGGCTGTTCTGAATGTCTCAATGTCACAGAGATACAGTCTTGCTTCCTGGAACCATGCTGTTTCTGAGTCATTAACATTGGCAGAAACAGCATTTCTCAATAATATTGTCAAAGAGAACATTCCCCAAAGAAGCAACTTAAAGTAAGATATGTTACATTATTATACAAATAAATCTTACACATCCAGCAACCATCAGCACTCAAAAAGACCCACATTCTGCTGGCTCTGCTCCAGAGACAAGAACAATGTAGCACTGACCCGTTTACAGCAATGATGTACGCGGCAGGCAGTCTAACCAATCAACAATAACTAGGGAGACAATGTCCCAACTGACAATTGCTTGTCACCAAATGAAGTTTCTAGTACCAGGACTGGGTTATATCTAATTGAGTTGGCCAAAGGGGTTCCTCAAAAATCCCCAAACAACAAGACAAATAGTTTCCTCTCCAAAAACATACAGCAAGGCCTTTTTGCTGAAACAGCACTTACACAACCCATTGAATATGGAAAAGTTAAGCTGGTATCTATATATAGCCTTCATCCCTACAATATAGCCTCTCCGACACAGAAAGTTACTCTTCACAGTACCAAACATGAAACGAAAACACAAAGCCAGCCACAAATCCTTTGATTTACAATGGCATCCCGCCTATAAGATATGCTGGGGAATGGTAGAGCAAAGCATGGAGGAGTAACCAATCAATATTTGATTGGACCCCGCACCCTCTGGCGAGCACCTAGGCTGCTTTCTGCAACCAGCTTGCCGGCCCCTGGACCAGTGCGGCGGGCCTCCATATTGCAACCAGGACACAGCTGGAAAGGCCCAGGCTCTGTGGGACTTCCCCGCACCCTCTGGCGAGCACCTAGGCTGCTTTCTGCAACCAGCTCGCCGGCCCCTGGACCAGCAGAAGCGGCGGGCCTCCATATTGCAACCAGGACATAGCTGGAAAGGCCCAGGTAAACACCCCTTCCAGGGCTGCCCTCACGGGGGGATCGGCTAGGGTCTCGGACCCAAGCAGGCTGAGTTCTGCCTAGGCTCTGCGGGACATCCCCGTGCCCTCTGGCGAGCACCGAGGCAGCTTTCTGCAACCAGCTCGCCGGCCCCTGGACCAGCAGAAGCGGAGGGCCTCCCTATTGCAACCAGGACATAGCTGGAAAGGCCCAGGACACAGCTGGAAAGGCCCAGGCTCTGTGGGACATCCCCGCGCCCTCTGGCGAGCACCTAGGCTGCATTCTGCAACCAGCTCACCGGCCCCTGGACCAGCGGTAGCTGCGGGCCTCTATATTGCAACCAGGACATAGCTGGAAAGGCCCAGGTAAACACCCCTTCCAGGGCTACCCGCACAGGGGGATCTGCTAGGGTCTCGGAACCAAGCAGGCCGAGTTCCTTGCAACCAGGACACAGCTGGAGAAGCTCAGGTAGACAGACCCCAACAGGGGCTACAATCGCATGGGTGGCAGCCAGCTTATGATCCCTTAAAGCAGCAGTCACACATATTTACCAGTAGAGAAACAACAGGTGAGCCCAGCCTCACAGGAGATTCAAACACCAGCCACTAACAACAAGGCCAACTAAAACCAGAAATAACCAGATGGCAAAAGGAAAACGAAGGAACGTTACTAACAAAAATCAAGGCAACATGACAGCATCTGAACCCAGTTCTCCAACAACAGGAATCCCTGGATACCCTAAAACACCAGAAAAACAAGACTTGGATATAAAATCACTGGTCAAGATGCTGGTAGCTGAACACATAGAAAAATCTCCTAAAGAAATAGAGGAGAAAATGGATCAAAAGTTAGAAGCCTTTACGAGGCAAATACAAAAATCACTTCAAGAAATGCAGGAGAAGATGGATCAAAGAGAAGAAGACAATAAGGAAGAAAGACAAAAGTCACTTAAAGAACTACAGAAGAACGTGGGCCAACAAGTAGAAGCTATGAAAGAGGAAGCACAAAAATCTATTAAGGAAATACATGAAAACACAATCAAGCAAACGAAAGATCTGAGCACATCCATCCAGATACTAAAAACAGATGTAGAAACAACTAAGAAATCACAGAGGGAGACAACATTGGAGATAGAAAACCTGGGGAAGAAATCAGGGGCCTTAGACACAAGTATCAACAATAGAATACAAGAGATAGAAGATAGAATCTCAGAAGCCGAAGATACCATAGGAACCATTGATTCAACAGTCAAAGAAAACACTAAATGCAAAAAGGTGGTAACCCAAAACATCCAGGAAATCCAAGACACTATGAGAAGACCAAACCTAAGGATTATAGGTATAGACGAGAGTGAAGATTTACAAGTTAAAGGGCCAGCTAATATCTTCTATAAAATTATGGAAGAAAACTTCCCCAACCTAAGGAGAGAGATGCCCATGAATATACAAGAAGCCTATAGAACCCCAAACAGACTGGACCAGAACAGAAATACATCCCGTCACATAATAATCAAAACTCCAAATGTAATAAACAAAGAAAGAATACTAAAGGCAGCAAGAGAAAAAGGCCAAGTAACATATAAAGGAAAACCTATCAGAATAACACCAGACTTCTCACCTGAGACCATGAAAGCTAGAAGATCCTGGGCAGATATCATGCAAACTCTAAGAGAACACAAACTTCAGCCAAAACTACTTTACCCAGCAAAACTCTCAATTGCCATTGATGGAGACATCAAGGTATTCCATGACAAAACCAAATTTGCAAGATATCTCTCCACAAATCCAGCCCTACAAAGGATAATAGGGGGAAAACACCAAGACAAGGACGGAAACTACACCCGGGAAGAAGCAAGATAGAAACCTCCTCTCATCAAACCCAAAAGAAGATAACCTCTCGAATATAAAAAATAAATAAGATAAATAAATATAATTTCAAAAATGTCTGGAGGTAATAATTACTATTTCTTAATATCTCTTAATGTCAATGGACTCAATTCCCCAATAAAAAGACATAGACTAACAGACTGGATACGGAAACAGGACCCTACATTTTGCTGCATACAGGAAACACATCTCAGTGATAAAGACAAACACTGCCTTAGAGTAAAAGGCTGGAGGACAATTTTACAAGCAAATGGTCTCAGGAAACAAGCTGGAGTAGCCATTATAATATCAGATAAAATTGACTTTCAACCTAAAATCATCAAACGAGACTCAGAAGGTCACTTCTTGCTGGCCAAAGGGAAAATCCACCAGGAAGAGCTCTCAATACTGAACATCTATGCTCCAAATGCAAGGGCACCCTCATTTGTAAAAGAAACCTTACTAAAGCTTAAAGCACACATTACACCTAACACAATAATTGTGGGTGACTTCAACACCCCACTCTCCTCAATGGACCGATCAGGAAAGATCGGCTACTCCAGCTTGTTTCCTGAGACCATTTGCTTGTAAAATTGTCCTCCAGCCTTTTACTCTAAGGCAGTGTTTGTCTTTATCACTGAGATGTGTTTCCTGTATGCAGCAAAATGTAGGGTCCTGTTTCCGTATCCAGTCTGTTAGTCTATCGGTCTGTTTAGATCAGAAACTAAACAGGGACACAGTGAAACTAATTGAAACTCTGGACCAATTGGATTTAACAGATATATATAGAACATTTCATCCTAAAGCTAAAGAATATACCTTTTTCTCAGCACCGCATGGTACCTTCTCCAAAATAGACCATATAATCGGTCACAAGACAGATGTCAACAAATACAAGAAGATCGAGCTAATCCCATGCCTCCTATCAGATCACCATGGAGTAAGAGTGGTCTTCAATAGCAACAAAAACAACAGAAAGCCCACATACACATGGAAACTGAACAATACTCTACTCAATGACACCTTGGTCAAGGAAGAAATAAAAAAAGAAATCAAAGACTTTTTAGAATTCAATGAAAATGAAGGTACAACCTACCCAAATCTATGGGACACAATGAAAGCAGTGCTAAGAGGAAAACTCATAGCTCTAAGTGCATCCAAAAAGAAACTGGAGAGAGCATACACTAGCAGCTTAACAGCACACCTTAAAGTGCTGGAAGAAAAACAAGTTAACTCACCCAGGAGGAGTAGAAAACAAGAAATCATCAAACTCAGGGCTGAAATCAATCAAATAGAAACAAAGAGAACCATACAAAGAATCAACAAGACCAGGAGCTGGTTCTTTGAGAAAATCAACAAGATAGATAAACCCTTAGCCAGACTAACCAAAGGACACAGAGACAGTATACAAATTAACAAAATTAGAAATGAAAAGGGAGACATAACAACAGAAACTGAGGAAATTCAAAAGATCATCAGATCCTACTACAAAGGTCTATACTCAAAACAACTGGAGAATCTGGAGGAAATGGACGATTTCCTAGACAGATATCAAATACCAAAATTAAATCAGCATCAAGTAGACCAGCTAAATAGTCCCATAACCCCTAAAGAAATAGAAGGGGTTATAGAAAGCCTCCCAACCAAAAAAAGTACGGGACCAGATGGTTTTAGTGCAGAATTCTACAAGACCTTCAAAGAAGACTTAACACCAATACTCTTCAAACTATTCCACAAAATAGAGACAGAAGGGACACTGCCCAACTCATTCTTCGAAGCCACAATTACGCTAATACCTAAACCACAAAAAGATCCAACAAAGAAAGAGAACTTCAGGCCAATTTCTCTTATGAATATAGATGCAAAAATACTAAATAAAATTCTTGCTAACCGAATCCAAGAGCACATCAAAATGATCATCCAACATGATCAAGTAGGCTTCATCCCAGGGATGCAGGGATGGTTCAATATACGGAAATCCATCAATGTAATCCACTACATAAACAAACTGAAAGAAAAAAACCACATGGTCATCTCATTAGATGCTGAAAAAGCATTCGACAAAATTCAGCATCCTTTCATGCTAAAAGTCTTGGAAAGAGCAGGAATTCAAGGCCCATACCTAAACATAGTAAAAGCAATCTACAGCAAACCAGTAGCCAACATCAAAATAAATGGAGAGAAACTTGAAGCATTCCCACTAAAATCAGGGACTAGACAAGGCTGCCCTCTCTCTCCATATCTTTTCAATATAGTACTTGAAGTTCTAGCAAGAGCAATTAGACAACATAAGGAAGTCAAAGGGATACAAATTGGAAAGGAAGAAGTGAAACTATCATTATTTGCAGACGATATGATAGTTTACCTAAGCGACCCAAAAAACTCCACCAGAGAACTTCTAAAGCTGATAAACAACTTCAGCAAAGTGGCAGGCTATAAAATTAACTCAAGCAAGTCAGTGGCCTTCTTGTACTCAAAGGACAAGCAGGCTGAGAAAGAAATTAGGGAAATAACACCCTTCACAATAGCCACAAACAACATAAAGTATCTTGGCGTAACTCTAACCAAACAAACGAAAGATCTGTACAACAGGAACTTCAAGTCCTTGAAGAAAGAAATCGAAGAAGACCTCAGAAGATGGAAAAATATTTCTTGCTCCTGGATTGGCAGGATCAATATAGTAAAAATGGCCATCTTGCCAAAAGCAATATACAGATTCAATGCAATCCCCATCAAAATCCCAACTCAATTCTTCATAGATCTAGAAAGAGCAATTCTCAAATTCATCTGGAGCAACAAAAAACCCAGGATAGCTAAAACTATTCTCAACAATAAAAGGACTTCTGGGGGAATCAATATCCCTGACCTCAAGCAGTACTATAGAGCAATTGTGTTAAAAACTGCATGGTATTGGTATAGCAACAGGCAAGCAGATCAATGGAACAGGATTGAAGACCCAAAAATTAACCCACAGACTTATGGTCACTTGATCTTTGATAAAGGAGCCACAACCATCCGATGGAATAAAGATAGCCTTTTCAACAAATGGTGCTGGTTCAACTGGAGGTCAACATGCAGAAGAATGCGAATTGACCCACTCTTATCTCTTTGCACTAAGATCAACTCCAAGTGGATCAAGGACCTCCACATAAAACCAGACACACGGAAACTATTAGAAAAGAAACTTGGGAAGACCCTGGAGGACTTGGGCACAGGGGAAAAGTTCCTGAACAGAACACCAATAGCGTATGCACTAAGATCAAGGATCGACAAATGGGACCTCATAAAATTACAAAGTTTCTGCAAAGCAAAGGACACTGTCAGAAGGACAAAACGGCAACCAACAAAGTGGGAAAAGATCTTCACCAACCCCACATCCGACAGAGGGCTAATATCCAATATATACAAAGAACTCAAGAAGTTAGACCCCAAAGAACCAAATAGCCCTATCAAAAAATGGGGCACAGAGCTAAACAAAGAATTTTCACCAGAAGAAATTCGGATGGCCGAGAAACACCTTAAAAGATGTTCAACATCATTAGTCATCAGGGAAATCAAATGCAAATCAAAACAACCCTGAGATTCCACCTCACACCAGTCAGAATGGCTAAGATTAAAAACTCAAGAGACAACAAGTGCTGGCGAGGATGTGGAGAAAGAGGAACACTCCTCCATTGTTGGTGGGATTGCAAAATGGTAAAACCGCTCTGGAAATCAGTTTGGCGGTTCCTCAGAAAATTGGGCATGTCACTCCCAGAGGACCCTGGCATACCACTCCTGGGCATATACCCAGAGGATTCCCCTGCATGCAATAAAGACATATGCTCCACTATGTTTATAGCAGCCTTGTTTATAATAGCCAGAAATTGGAAGGAGCCCATATATCCCTCAAAGGAGGAATGGATACAGAAAATGTGGTATATTTATACAATGGAATACTACTCAGCAATTAAAAATAATGAATTCATGCAATTTGTAGGTAAATGGTTAGACCTGGAAAATATCATCCTGAGTGAGCTAACCCAATCACAAAAGAATGCACATGAAATGCAATCACTGATAAGTGGATATTAATGAGCCCAGAAGCACTAAATACTCAAGACACAAATAGCAAGTCAAATGATTCCCAAGAAGAAGAAAGGAGAGGACCCTGTTCATGTAAAGATTGCATCCAGTTTAGTAAAGAAACTGAGGGGGTAGGGGGAATGATTGGGGAATAGTTGGGGGGGAGAGGAACTATGGGAACTATGGTGGGTGGGAACTGGGAAAGGGGAAAGCCCTTGGAATGTAAACATAGAATATAGAAAATAAAAATTAAAAAAAAAAAGAAAAAGAAAAAAAACACAAAAAAAAACAAAAAAAAAAATATTTGATTGGACACAAGGCCCCCTCCATGAGATAGAAGATATACCTGATATTGGTTGGGTAACCAAAAAAAAAAAAAAAAAAAAAAAAAAAACCAGAGACTAGATTCCCCCAGGCATCTATTGTAAAATCAAATACTAAAACTGTTATAGTAGTCATAAAATAACTACTAATGGCATTTTGCTGTACTCATAGACCAGTGCCTCTCTCATCATCATGAGAGAAGCTTCCTCCTGCAGCAGGTGGAAACAAAGACAGAGAGCCATAGCCAGGCATTATGTTGAAAATGAGAGATCTTGGAACATTCATCCTTAAATGAGATGTTCCCATCTAATCCTTTCTCTCAGGATCACGGAACCACTGAGGAAGCAAGGCAGGAAGAGTATGAAGAGCCGTAGGAATGGAGGACAGACCAAACAAACATGATCAACATGATCAAAACTCATACGATATCACAGAGAATAAGGCAGCATGCACAGGGCCTGGGCCAGTCCTCATTCACCAGTTCCTATTCGTGTATATGATGTATTCCATCTCAATGGTATTATGGGATGTCTAGTATGCAAATAGATAGATCTCCAAATCTTGATCCTTCTCTTGGGTTCTTCTCCTTTTTAATCTTGTCCAACTCTGTTGTGATATTTTTATTTTATTTTTTATTTCATCATATTTTATCATTATCTCTTAAGAACCTGTTTTGTTCTAATGAGAGACAAAAAGAGAATAGATAGGACAGGAAGAGAGGTGGAGGTGAAGAACTAAGAAGAGTAGAGAGAGGGAAAACTGCAATCAGGATAGATTGTATGAGAAAAGAATCTATTTTCAATAAAATGAGGGGGGAGCTTCTACTTCTTATGTCACAGAAACAGAGCTTTCCAGGCCCCATGCACCCTATTTAGTTACTCACAATGATACTGCAGCAACATGTAAGCATTTTCCAACCACTTACAAATTACCACACCAAAGGATGAAGTTTTGAACAAAAATTCTTAGTTGAAAATGCTAAAGGACTACAAGATGTGTTGTGTTATTCTCAGAAGAAAACAGCTGGGAGTAAAGTCCGTAGTAATGCTTAAAAGCTATACACAGAGAAGGACATGCATGTACAAACATACACACAGTGTACTTACTCTGAATTAGGCACTTTCCTGAGCATTTTACATAATTGGCTTATTTAATACTAACAGTGTTATTTGTTAGGCAGCATTGTTATCTGCTTTTTTCAGATAAGGAAATGGAAGAGAAGCATGCACAGTTAGATTCCCAAAGGTCATTTGGCTGGTAAGTAATGGAAGCAGAATTTGTCTACTACTATTATAGGCACTTAAGAGTAGCTTCTGCTAGAACACATGGGTTTCTTCACTTGGAGCTACAAAATAACTAGAAGTAGGATGAAAATTTGGCATCTTTCCCTACATTTTATACACATTGTCTTTATGATGGGTATCCTGATTGACACTGTCACTCAAGGAGTGTGTCTAATTACAAACCAGTGAGACATAAACATCTCATTCCCCTTCAAGGCTGAAAGCAGGAGGGTAAAGGGGCCTTGGTCTTAACCTGTGGGTACTTGCGTGTTCTAGAAACAGCAAGGCCAAACAGGACAAACCATACCACAAATGGAGAAAAACATCTGCATTGATAAAGCTGTACCTTACAGGAGTCTTCAACCCTTGAGGATCAGATAGATCACCTTGGAGGATAAGGACTTATAGAGTCCTTCTCATAGAACCAGAACTGGAGCAATAGTCAGTCAGCCCACAGCTTGACCTCAAATTGTAGTTGTACAAGCCTCCCATTCTGTCGCCAAACTCTTCCCATTTCCATCCAAAGCATGTCTCAATACCAAAAGAATGGAACACCCATCCAAAAGATGCTGTCTGTTGCTCTTCACACTGTCTTGCAATGAATCTCCTTTCTCTGCTTCTCACCATTGTCTCTTCTGGTTAGCCTAGTGGGCCAGTGGGGAAGACTAGTCTGCTTTGGGTTACCAGAGTTAGGACTTTGCCCAAAGGTATGGTTTCATAGAAATCTTTATCATGGGAATGAACTGGGATTACTGGATTCCCTTATTATTCTCCCAAGGTGGTCACATCAAATAAAAAGTCTCCTTTCTCTCTCCTTCACTCATCCTTGTCACTCTACTAGGTATATAGGAGACAAGTAGCCAAGGCTTTCTTAGTGGGTCCTAAGATTCACACAACAAAAGATGATACATTTATTAATGTTTGCAGACAGGAAAAGTTTCAATAGCTTAGCACCTGATATGTCCTTTCCACCAAGCAAGGCATTTGATGACTCAGGA
The DNA here is from genome assembly GCA_964023405.1 of Apodemus agrarius. Taxonomy (NCBI): domain Eukaryota; kingdom Metazoa; phylum Chordata; class Mammalia; order Rodentia; family Muridae; genus Apodemus; species Apodemus agrarius. The sequence continues at coordinate 131,825,062 of OZ030009.1, read as the reverse complement.
TGACACTGCTACTTTGTGAAATCCATCCATATAAGACTGCCATGCCCATCAATGGCAGAATCTAAGTTTGTGATTAGAAATAGTTGCTAAAAGGAAGACAGTTTCTTGACTTAGACCCAATATATAATGACAGGCTAGATGACAGAGGTAACAAGAATGTACATATTATGAGTTATCTAGCCAAAGATAGTAATACACTCCAATGCAAACAAGAAAGGTTTTATACCTGACAGTAGAGCAGATTTGAACTGGAACTGGTCTAAAAATGTAAAACATTAGTTATGTGCTTTAAAAGAAGGGACCTAGAGTACTGAGCATCTCAAGAGTTACTGCTTGGGAATATATGGCGTAGAGGTGTTTGTTGACTCCAGGCTATTATATTCAGCATAGAAGCTCAGTCCTAAGACATTATAGAAAAAGTCCTCAAATCAAGCACCACAGAGCATACTCGCAAAAATCTTAGGATAATGAGACTTGAGGAATTTGGACATCTGTTACACAGCTTGATGCCGGCCTTGGGAAAATCCTGTGACTACATGCAAGGCAAGAAAGTTAATGACTCTTAAAAATAGAATCCTGTCAACGGCAGATGGACAATTGTTAGGTAATCACTGACCTAATAGAAAATGTGTTCTACACTGCCTGTGTTGTGTGTGTATGTGACAAACCAGTATCTTAATCTATCATGTCAGGAACTTAGGTTAAAGCTACACAATTTAAATGGTTGATGAGCAACAACTATCCAAGGACATAATAAAATAAAATGCTGTTCTGTGTTTAATGGCACACATGACTAAAAAGGATTTGGTTCACACATATGTACTTTAAATGATTTCATTTCTTTTTAGATTTATTCTTTAGTCTTAAGCCCTTAAATAACATAAGAGACTGCAAAGCCATTACCACAACATATTGTATTTATGTCTTTATATTTAACATATTTTCTTTATTTAGTTTATATAATATACTACCCTTGTTTGTCATTTATAATTACATATCTTGTAAGATCTAGACATAAAAGACACAGAAAACACTGTAAAGCAAGGTAGCTTTCACCCTAGCATGTATTAAACAATTCTCATTTTACTGTTTTTGTTACTTCCTATAAGTCTATATCTTTCTCTACTGTATGACATGAAGGATACTTTAACGAAGTATAGCCCTAGTACTCTCAAGAAATTAAAAGACCCACTGTTAAACTAGCTGTACACAATCCAAAACTTCTTGTGATAAACATTGACAAGACTTCGACTTTGGAAAATCTGACCCCCTTTGAAATGTTTCTCTATGTGAGAATAGTGACATCAGTATCACAAAGCTAGTCTGGAAACAATAACATCCCTGCAGCACTTTTTTACACAGTGCCTTTTCAGTTAGTGGTAATATTCATGGCCTGCAATTCTGAAAAAGTAAAGCTACAATAACAATCTGCTAAAATGTTTGAGGGGGTAAAGGTGGCTGCAGAGGCACCCCAGCAGTTATGAGTACTGTCTGGGTTCCAGAGAACCCAGTTGTGATTCCCACCAACCACATGGCAGCTCAAAACCTTCAATAACTGTAGTTCAAGGGGATCCAATATCTTCTTCTAGCCTCCTTGGGTACCAGGCATAAAAGTGCTATGCAAATGTGCATGCATGCAAAACACCCCTACACAAAACAAATTAGATTAAATTAAAAGTTGCTTATTAAAAAAAAAAAAAGACCTTTGAAGATCTGAATCTCAGGGGAGCAGGGATAGGTATTATTGGCTTCAAGTCCACAAAAGATGAAAGGAACAGAGAGAGATGAAGAGCAGTGCCTGAGCAACATGCTTTGTGGGCAAACACGTCCTACCTTTAAACTGCTTACCTGAGGCGAGAAAAAAGGGGAGCTGTATCCACAGCTTCAAGATCTTCCAGATTCTGTTGGTGGCACTTCCCTCGGGGACAGTAGCTTCTCTGTACTTCCTGTGTCAATCAGACTTTCAAAGCACTCTACCTCTGCAGAGCTAGGGAGACTTCTAAGGCAACACAGGCATCTTAAGAACAAAGTCCTTCAAAGCATTCTGGGGACTAGAGAAATGCCATTTGGCTCACCTCAATCTACAGCAAGGATGGTTGCTGTGACAATGATAAAATCACATCTGTCATCGCCAGGGTCCTTCTGGAGATGCAGTCTGGGATCTGGACCATAGAGGCTCAAGGCGTTTAGGTGGGGTTTCTATTGCTGTGCTAAAACATCAGGTGTAGTGAGAAACTTGTATTCTTAAAAAAAATGCAGAACAATTATAACAATATATTTTCACTGTAATCCCAGGTATGGGATATGGGACTGCTACAGATTGTCCACAGAAGTTGACTATGATTTTTCCTCTGTGCTCTAGCAAAGGCGTGATTTTTAACAGCTACATTCTGTGAATGTGTGAAGTTTAGAATTCTGGGGACTCTTCAGATGGTGTATAAATGCTGGAGCCTCAGTGGGGATAGCTTGTGGCTAGCTGGTGGTTGGCTGCTGTTGATTGTTATTGTTTATGGATTGTTGCAGTTTCTCATGTAATTGTGTGCAAAGAGAAGAAATTCGATATTCGGATGGTGAAGATCAAACATGTCCCAAGGAACTTGACATGCCTTGTCCGGAAAGAAATAGTCTAATGATATTGGCGCCCCTTTTCCTGCCCTTGACTTTATTCGGGATTTTTCTTCCTCCCTTCCCTCTATCCTTTCTCTCCTACCTAGTTGTTAGGAGGTTGGAAGTAAAGAATATAAAAAAAAAAGATGGAAGCTGGAAGAAAGAAGCACCCACAAAATAGCCAAAATGCTGGCTACCAAAAAGCAACTCAGGGTAGAAATGGCCAACCTCATCTTACAGTGTACAGTTCATCATCTAGAGAGGTCAGAGCAGGAACACAAGGCACAAACCTGGGGGCAGGAAATGACTGATGCACAGGCCATGTGGGAGTGCTGTTTACTGTTCTGTTCCCAATGTCTTCCTCTGTCTGTTTCCTATTATAAGGGGTGGGACTGCCCACCATGATCTGGACCAACACATAGCAATCATTAATTTTAAAAAAAATCAGGAAATACAGACTTCCCTACAGACAAAGCTTATGGCAGCATTTTCTCAATTAAGATCCCCTCTTCCCAGATATTTCTAGGTTTGTATCAGGTTGACAAAAAAAAAATCAGCACTTTAGTATATACTCATCGTTGTGTTCAATAACTTTTTACCCCCATTGGCAAGTTCACTGGTTAAGTGCAGTATATTGACCCCTGGGGATCAGTACTTCACTTTGAGATAAAATGGCAAATTAGAGACCTCATCACTAAACTTCAGTGAAAGAAAATAGTAAAGATAAAACACAGTAAGCTTTTACCTTGGGAGAGACAGGAGGCTCTCCTTATAAGAGACAGGAGGATCCACATGTAAAACAAAGGCAGGAAAGCAGGAGTCTGTATGAACTACCAGAAAAATACTTACCAGCTCCTCTCCCCTAACACAAACACACACACACACACACACACACACACACACACACACTGGCACCAAACAGAACAGGAGGCTGCAGAGACCACAGGCTCCCACTTTCCTCCCACCACACAGCACCAAGCAAAGCCTGCTACAATGAGAGGCTCTGAGAACGTTTCTGGTGCCAGCAATTCTCTCTATAAGTACTCTGTTCATTTTGCATTTTCTGTTATTTAATATCCACTGTTGTATATATGCCTCGTGGAGGTTGGTTTGTCTGTGTATTGCTCAGTTACATCTCAGAGTTGCTGTGTATGTTTCTTCACCTACGCTACCACAAGGCACCCTTTCCTACATTCCCTCAATCTCCTACACATCCCCTATCATTCCCATGTTCTTTCTTCTTTCCCTCATCCTTATTCTTTCCTCCTTTTAATTTGTTGTTATTGTTTTGCTGTTGTTTATTTAAGACATGGTCTTACTATGACCTCTGGCTGTCCTGGATCTCACTATGTAGAATAGACTGGCCTCAAATGCACCAAAACCTGTCTGTCTTGCTTCTCAAGTGCTGGAATTAAAGATGTGCACTGCTATGTCTGGTTTCCTCCTTTCACTTCTTAATTCTACTATTCCATAGCTTTAACAATCTCTAATCTATAGGCCCTGACTATATCCCAAACTTCCTGTCCCAGTAGCTGTACCCACTATTTTTTTCTTTCTCAAAATTTATCCTATACTTTTCTCACTATTTTCCCTTCCAATCCTAATATTATCCTAATTTAATCCTAACTAAAAATCCAAATACATTCATACAATCCTTATCTGTTTGTCATCCAGTAGTTTGTGGAGCCAAAGGGGCACCTATTTGTCGTTAATTGTCTACTGCAGCCTTTACACAGTGCTAATTCAGTATCTGAGGTTGTTTTCTTTGTTGATAGAATAGTTGAGGAATAATGCAGTGTACATGTACCCTTCTGAGCTCCTGATCCAATTTTCTGAAATATGAATTTTAATTCTACCACTATGAAGTCCCACTTGAATGTTCTACTATTTCTAATGAAGACTATAAATGATATGAGAGAAGGACCAAAGTATATTGTATATATATAAGAGATTTTCAAAGAACAAATAAAATATTTAAAGAGAATAAAATATTTTAATTATATTTGGAAGTACTAAGAACTAAGCCTAAATAACTATACATAGCAGGTATATACATATATACATACATATATACATACATATTGTACCACTAAATCATTATCCCCTCATTAATTTACATTTTTTTAGTTATTTTTATTTTCTATATTCTATGTTTACATTTCAAAGGCTTTCCCCTTTCCCAGTTCCCACCCACCATAGTTCCCATAGTTCTTCTCCCCCCCCAACTATTCCCCAATCATTCCCCCTCCCCCCTCGGTTTCTTTACTAAACTGGATGCAATCTTTACATGCCCAGGGTCCTCTCCTTTCTTCTTGGGAATCATTTGACTTGCTATTTGTGTCTTGAGTATTTAGTGCTTCTGGGCTCATTAATATCCACTTATCAGTGATTGCATTTCATGTGCATTCTTTTGTGATTGGGTTAGCTCACTCAGGATGATATTTTCCAGGTCTAACCATTTACCTACAAATTGCATGAATTCATTATTTTTAATTGCTGAGTAGTATTCCATGGTATAAATATACCACATTTTCTGTATCCATTGCTCCTTTGAGGGATATTTGGGCTCCTTCCAATTTCTGGCTATTATAAACAAGGCTGCTATAAACATAGTGGAGCATGTGTCTTTATTGCATGTAGGGGAATCCTCTGGGTATATGCCCAGGAGTGGTATGCCAGGGTCCTCTGGAAGTGCCATGCCCAATTTTCTGAGAAACCGCCAAACTGATTTCCAGAGTGGTTTTACCATTTTGCAATCCCACCAACAGTGGAGGAGTGTTCCTCTTTCTCCACATCCTCGCCAGCACTTGTTGTCTCTTGAGTTTTTAATCTTAGCCATTCTGACTGGTGTGAGGTGGACTCTCAGGGTTGTTTTGATTTGCATTTCCCTGATGACTAATGATGTTGAACATCTCTTAAGGTGTTTCTCGGCCATCCGAATTTCTTCTGGTGAAAATTCTTTGTTTAGCTCTGTGCCCCATTTTTTGATAGGGTTATTTGGTTCTTTGCGGTCTAACTTCTTGAGTTCTTTGTATATATTGGATATTAGCCCTCTGTCGGATGTGGGGTTGGTAAAGATCTTTTCCCACTTTGTTGGTTGCCGTTTTGTCCTTCGGACAGTGTCCTTTGCTTTGCAGAAACTTTGTAATTTTATGAGGTCCCATTTGTCGATTCTTGATCTTAGTGCGTACGCTATTGGTGTTCTGTTCAGGAACTTTTCCCCTGTGCCCAAGTCCTCCAGGGTCTTCCCAAGTTTCTTTTCTAATAGTTTCAGTGTGTCTGGTTTTATGTGGAGGTCCTTGATCCACTTGAAGTTGATCTTAGAGCAAAGAGATAAGAGTGGGTCAATTCGCATTCTTCTGCATGTTGACCTCCAGTTGAACCAGCACCATTTGTTGAAAAGGCTATCTTTATTCCATCGGATGGTTGTGGCTCCTTTATCAAAGATCAAGTGACCATAAGTCTGTGGGTTAATTTCAGGGTCTTCAATCCTGTTCCATTGATCTGTTTGCCTGTTGCTATACCAATACCATGCAGTTTTTAACACAATTGCTCTGTAGTACTGCTTGAAGTCAGGGATATTGATTCCCCCAGAAGTCCTTTTATTGTTGAGAATAGTTTTAGCTATCCTGGGTTTTTTGTTGCTCCAGATGAATTTGAGAATTGCTCTTTCTAGATCTATGAAGAATTGAGTTGGGATTTTGATGGGGATTGCATTGAATCTGTATATTGCTTTTGGCAAGATGGCCATTTTTACTATATTGATCCTGCCAATCCAGGAGCAAGAAATATTTTTCCATCTTCTGAGGTCTTCTTCGATTTCTTTCTTCAAGGACTTGAAGTTCCTGTTGTACAGATCTTTCGCTTGTTTGGTTAGAGTTACGCCAAGATACTTTATGTTGTTTGTGGCTATTGTGAAGGGTGTTATTTCCCTAATTTCTTTCTCAGCCTGCTTGTCCTTTGAGTACAAGAAGGCCACTGACTTGCTTGAGTTAATTTTATAACCTGCCACTTTGCTGAAGTTGTTTATCAGCTGTAGAAGTTCTCTGGTGGAGTTTTTTGGGTCGCTTAGGTAAACTATCATATCGTCTGCAAATAATGATAGTTTCACTTCTTCCTTTCCAATTTGTATCCCTTTGACTTCCTTATGTTGTCTAATTGCTCTTGCTAGAACTTCAAGTACTATATTGAAAAGATATGGAGAGAGAGGGCAGCCTTGTCTAGTCCCTGATTTTAGTGGGAATGCTTCAAGTTTCTCTCCATTTATTTTGATGTTGGCTACTGGTTTGCTGTAGATTGCTTTTACTATGTTTAGGTATGGGCCTTAAATTCCTGCTCTTTCCAAGACTTTTAGCATGAAAGGATGCTGAATTTTGTCGAATGCTTTTTCAGCATCTAATGAGATGACCATGTGGTTTTTTTCTTTCAGTTTGTTTATGTAGTGGATTACATTGATGGATTTCTGTATATTGAACCATCCCTGCATCCCTGGGATGAAGCCTACTTGATCATGGTGGATTATCGTTTTGATGTGCTCTTGGATTTGGTTAGCAAGAATTTTATTTAGTATTTTTGCATCTATATTCATAAGAGAAATTGGCCTGTAGTTCTCTTTCTTTGTTGGATCTTTTTGTGGTTTAGGTATTAGCGTAATTGTGGCTTCGAAGAATGAGTTGGGCAGTGTCCCTTCTGTCTCTATTTTGTGGAATAGTTTGAAGAGTATTGGTGTTAAGTCTTCTTTGAAGGTCTGGTAGAATTCTGCACTAAAACCATCTGGTCCCGTACTTTTTTTGGTTGGGAGGCTTTCTATAACCCCTTCTATTTCTTTAGGGGTTATGGGACTATTTAGCTGGTCTACTTGATGCTGATTTAATTTTGGTATTTGATATCTGTCTAGGAAATCGTCCATTTCCTCCAGATTCTCCAGTTGTTTTGAGTATAGACCTTTGTAGTAGGATCTGATGATCTTTTGAATTTCCTCAGTTTCTGTTGTTATGTCTCCCTTTTCATTTCTAATTTTGTTAATTTGTATACTGTCTCTGTGTCCTTTGGTTAGTCTGGCTAAGGGTTTATCTATCTTGTTGATTTTCTCAAAGAACCAGCTCCTGGTCTTGTTGATTCTTTGTATGGTTCTCTTTGTTTCTATTTGATTGATTTCAGCCCTGAGTTTGATGATTTCTTGTCTTCTACTCCTCCTGGGTGAATTAACTTGTTTTTCTTCCAGGGCTTTAAGGTGTGCCATTAACCTGCTAGTGTATGCTCTCTCCAGTTTCTTTTTGGATGCACTTAGAGCTATGAGTTTTCCTCTTAGCACTGCTTTCATTGTGTCCCATAGATTTGGGTAGGTTGTACCTTCATTTTCATTGAATTCTAAAAAGTCTTTGATTTCTTTTTTTATTTCTTCCTTGACCAAGGTGTCATTGAGTAGAGTATTGTTCAGTTTCCATGTGTATGTGGGCTTTCTGTTGTTTTTGTTGCTATTGAAGACCACTCTTACTCCATGGTGATCTGATAAGAGGCATGGGATTAGCTCGATCTTCTTGTATTTGTTGACATCTGTCTTGTGACCGATTATATGGTCTATTTTGGAGAAGGTACCATGCGGTGCTGAGAAAAAGGTATATTCTTTAGCTTTAGGATGAAATGTTCTATATATATCTGTTAAATCCAATTGGTCCAGAGTTTCAATTAGTTTCACTGTGTCCCTGTTTAGTTTCTGCTTTCCTGATCGGTCCATTGAGGAGAGTGGGGTGTTGAAGTCACCCACAATTATTGTGTTAGGTGTAATGTGTGCTTTAAGCTTTAGTAAGGTTTCTTTTACAAATGAGGGTGCCCTTGCATTTGGAGCATAGATGTTCAGTATTGAGAGCTCTTCCTGGTGGATTTTCCCTTTGGCCAGCAAGAAGTGACCTTCTGAGTCTCTTTGGATGATTTTAGGTTGAAAGTCAATTTTATCTGATATTAGAATGGCTACTCCAGCTTGTTTCCTGAGACCATTTGCTTGTAAAATTGTCCTCCAGCCTTTTACTCTAAGGTAGTGTTTGTCTTTAACACTGAGATGTGTTTCCTGTATGCAGCAAAATGTAGGGTCCTGTTTCCGTATCCAGTCTGTTAGTCTATGTCTTTTTATTGGGGAATTGAGTCCATTGACATTAAGAGATATTAAGGAATAGTAATTATTACCTCCAGACATTTTTGAAATTATATTTATTTATCTTATTTATTTTTTATATTCGAGAGGTTATCTTCTTTTGGGTTTGATGAGAGGAGGTTTCTATCTTGCTTCTTCCCGGGTGTAGTTTCCGTCCTTGTCTTGGTGTTTTCCCCCTATTATCCTTTGTAGGGCTGGATTTGTGGAGAGATATCTTGCAAATTTGGTTTTGTCATGGAATACCTTGATGTCTCCATCAATGGCAATTGAGAGTTTTGCTGGGTAAAGTAGTTTTGGCTGAAGTTTGTGTTCTCTTAGAGTTTGCATGATATCTGCCCAGGATCTTCTAGCTTTCATGGTCTCAGGTGAGAAGTCTGGTGTTATTCTGATAGGTTTTCCTTTATATGTTACTTGGCCTTTTTCTCTTGCTGCCTTTAGTATTCTTTCTTTGTTTATTACATTTGGAGTTTTGATTATTATGTGACGGGATGTATTTCTGTTCTGGTCCAGTCTGTTTGGGGTTCTATAGGCTTCTTGTATATTCATGGGCATCTCTCTCCTTAGGTTGGGGAAGTTTTCTTCCATAATTTTATAGAAGATATTAGCTGGCCCTTTAACTTGTAAATCTTCACTCTCGTCTATACCTATAATCCTTAGGTTTGGTCTTCTCATAGTGTCTTGGATTTCCTGGATGTTTTGGGTTACCACCTTTTTGCATTTAGTATTTTCTTTGACTGTTGAATCAATGGTTCCTATGTTATCTTCGGCTTCTGAGATTCTGTCTTCTATCTCTTGTATTCTATTGTTGATACTTGCGTCTATGGCCCCTGATTTCTTCCCCAGGTTTTCTATCTCCAATGTTGTCTCCCTCTGTGATTTCTTAGTTGTTTCTACTTCTGTTTTTAGTATCTGGATGGATGTGCTCAGATCTTTCGCTTGCTTGATTGTGTTTTCATGTATTTCTTTAATAGATTTTTGTGCTTCCTCTTTCATAGCTTCTACTTGTTGGCCCACGTTCTTCTGTAGTTCTTTAAGTGACTTTTGTCTTTCTTCCTTATTGTCTTCTTCTCTTTGATCCATCTTCTCCTGCATTTCTTGAAGTGATTTTTGTATTTGCCTCGTAAAGGCTTCTAACTTTTGATCCATTTTCTCCTCTATTTCTTTACGAGATTTTTCTATGTGTTCAGCTACCAGCATCCTGACCAGTGATTTTATATCCAAGTCTTCTTTTTCTGGTGTTTTAGGGTATCCAGGGATTCCTGTTGTTGGAGAACTGGGTTCAGATGCTGTCATGTTGCCTTGATTTTTGTTAGTAACGTTCCTTCGTTTTCCTTTTGCCATCTGGTTATTTCTGGTTTTAGTTGGCCTTGTTGTCAGTGGCTGGTGTTTGAATCTCCTGTGAGGCTGGGCTCACCTGTTGTTTCTCTATTGGTGAATATGTGTGACTGCTGCTTTAAGGGATCATAAGCTGGCTGCCACCCATGCGATTGTAGCCCCTGTTGGAGTCTGTCTACCTGGGTTTCTCCAGCTGTGTCCTGGTTGCAAGGAACTCTGAGAGCCTAGCAGATCCCCCTGTGAGGGTAGCCCTGGAAGGGGTGTTTACCTGGGCCTTTCCAGCTGTGTCCTGGTTGCAATATGGAGGCCCGCCGCTACACCGCTGGTCTAGGGGCCGGCGAGCTGGTTGCAGAACGCAGCCTAGGTGCTCACCAGAGGGCGGGGATGTCCCACAGAGCCTGGGCCTTTCCAGCTGTGTCCTGGTTGTGATATGGAGGCCTGCCGCTACACCGCTGGTCTAGGGGCTGGCGAGCTGGTTGCAGAACGCAGCCTAGGTGCTCACCAGAGGGCGGAGATGTCCCACAGAGCCTGGGCCTTTCCAGCTGTGTCCTGGTTGCAATATGGAGGCCCGCCACTACACCGCTGGTCCAGGGGCCGGCGAGCTGGTTGCAGAAGCAGCCTTGGTGCTCACCAGAGGGCTCGGGGATGTCCCACAGAGCCTAGGCGGGACTCCGCCTGCTTGGCTCCGAGACCCTAGCAGATACCCCCATGAGTGTAGCCCTGGAAGGGGTGTTTACCTGGGCCTTTCCAGCTGTGTCCTGGTTGCAATATGGAGGCCCGCCGCTACACCTCTGGTCTAGGGGCCGGCGAGCTGGTTGCAGAACGCAGCTTAGGTGCTCACCAGAGGGCGGGGATGTCCCACAGAGCCTGGGCCTTTCCAGCTGTGTCCTGGTTGTGATATGGAGGCCCGCCGCTACACCGCTGGTCTAGGGGCCGGCTACACCGCTGGTCTAGGGGCCGGCGAGCTGGTTGCAGAACGCAGCTTAGGTGCTCACCAGAGGGCGGGGATGTCCCACAGAGCCTGGGCCTTTCCAGCTGTGTCCTGGTTGTGATATGGAGGCCCGCCGCTACACCGCTGGTCTAGGGGCCGGCTACACCGCTGGTCTAGGGGCCGGCGAGCTGGTTGCAGAACGCAGCTTAGGTGCTCACCCGAGGGCGGGGATGTCCCACAGAGCCTGGGCCTTTCCAGCTGTGTCCTGGTTGCAATATGGAGGCCTGCCGCTACACCGCTGGTCCAGGGGCCGGCGAGCTGGTTGCAGAACGCAGCCTTGGTGCTCACCAGAGGGCTCAGGGATGTCCCACAGAGCCTAGGCGGGACTCCGCCTGCTTGGCTCCGAGACCCTAGCAGATACCCCCGTGAGTGTAGCCCTGGAAGGGGTGTTTACCTGGGCCTTTCCAGCTGTGTCCTGGTTGCAATATGGAGGCCCGCCGCTACACCGCTGGTCCAGGGGCCGGCGAGCTGGTTGCAGAAGCAGCCTTTATTTACATTTTTAGACATAGTTTAGCTTGAATAATAGATTGGCTAACAAGCACAAGACATTTTTGGAAATTAATCTGAAAAAAATGCTGTGTGTTGGAGAACAGAACCTGGAGCCTGGAAAGAAAGATTTAAACCATAAACTATAAGGAATTAGTCAATGACAAGGCATCAGGTTGAAGAATTTTAACTTGTCTTAAAAAACTAATGTTTAAATATTATGAAACAAACTATTTCCTAATGCTTATAACATAACATTAAATTACGTAAGTAGACGGCAATACGTTCACATCAAGATTCAGGAGTTCGTAGGTGTCATAAAGCAAGACACAAACTGAAAGCAAGACATACCTATAATCCCATCACTCGGGAGCCTAGGACAGGAAGATTGCCCAGAGTTAGAGTCATGCCTGGGTTACACAGTGAGACACTTTGGGGGGGGAGAGAAGAAGGGAGGAAGGATAAAGGAAGGCAGGAAGGAAGGATAAAGAAAGGATGGAAGGAAATGAAGGAGGAGAGAGGGATGAAAGAAGGGAGAGGAGGGGGGAGGGAGGAAAGAAGGAGGAAGAGAGGAAGGAAGGGAGAGAGGGAAGGGCCCCAAAATTCTTTTAAAAGTAGATAAAGAATAAGCTATTCTCTACAAAGATTCCACAAGTTCAGGCTCTGTGCTTCTTAGCCATTATTTCTGCTACCTTTTGGAGTCTAGACATGAATGTGACCCCATTCTTACCACTACACTATGGTATCTCTGGCGTTTCTGCCTGTTCCTGCATAAGCATGTCTGTAACGTGTCAGCAATCATCAGGCGTGTCACTGTACAAAATCAGGCAAAGGTATCCCAGGAACCTTTGCTAACCTGTCCTGTCTGCTCAGTCTGTGAGCACTGAGTTATGCTTGGAATGCTGGGACCTGTGTGCAGCACACTACCCTGACAGCACAGCTGGCCACTTGTCTGACTCCATACAGTTCATCTTGTGCTCAGTTTGAACCCAGAGCTGATGGTGCTCACAAGAGTCAACAGGGTTGCTGCCAATACCATGGATAGCGATCTCACATCTCAGTGTGGCACAAATACTTTATAGAGATGGGCACATGGTTGAAAATCTCTTCTTATATCCAGGAGGTCATATTTTCAATTTATTTTACAATAGTATTCCAACACCAGTTCAGATCCTGTATGGATATCTGTTTATCCAGGAAACATCATTTATCCAGTTATTCTGAATTGAAACTCAAAACCTATGCAGCGTTGATAACTTAATGTGGGTAGAAAGAAAACATCTGAGAATCTTATGGGTTATTAAACACCAAAACGTTCTTTGGATGAAAATTAAAGGAAACCCTTGTGCCAAGTTCCTTGGCGCTCTGTGGAGCCAGGAATATAGAGTGCTTGCTGTGGTGCTTCCAGACCTGAGATTCTGTGACAGGGTCATAAAATCAATACGCTGAGTTGAGAAAAATTACATCTCAGCAGTCTGTGAAGATGACAAAACCCAAAGCATTCTAGATAAGCATTTATTGTTCACCAAAGATGTAATGCTGCCAAGCAAAGAGATTTTATTGATTGCAAAAATGACAACATTGCAACAACGTTGGGGGAAGTTTAAACACAGAGAGCACTTAATGCAGCATTTAATGCACAAGGAAGGAAAAGGCTTTCCTAGTGAAGAGACTACATCAAATCCCAAATATAACTCTAATGTTGTCCTGGCCTAACAAGAAAAATACAATTTGGAAAAGACTTAAAGATAACGCTAAATTCATATTATTACAGAAAAAAAAAACTATTACATAAACAAGGTAGCAAGATGCCACATTGGAACCTTCTACACTGTTATCTAAATGACATGTGCCATTCTAAAACATTTTTATATTCATAACTAAAATATTGAAGTATTTTTCCAGTTATATGTAACATTCCTGGGAAAAAGCTTTGACTCCTTATCAGTCCTGTGGCCAACGAGTCAAAACTTGCTTTGATTCTACAATAGAGCCCTAGCTGCCCAGGAGAAATGATTTGAGTGTTTGATCTTGAATTTTTCACTTTGATCTCAGAATTGCAAGAAGTAAAACTTTATCTGTGGGATATATTCAAACTCCACAGCTCCAAGTTCTCTATGAAAACTGTAATAACAGATTGTATGCATTGTCTTCTTGTTGCTAATAAGAAGAACCCAATGCTGACTATTTTATTAAGAAACCCTTTGTTACCACATGTCTAGAAGTATGATGCCTAGGGCCGGACATCGTGATAACATTCCTGGATGAGTCCTGAGACATCACAGAATCACATGGCAAGAAGTAGGCCTCCCACATCAGTGTCTTTCAATCTAATTTCTCACCCTTTTGAATGAATCCACCAAGATTTAATCATGAATATATATATATATATATATATATATATATATATTACTTAAACAGGGGCCCCAGCCATAAGTACTATACTGGGATTGATATATCAATATGAGGTTAACATTTCAATAATTTAAGCCTTGAGATCTCTCTCTCTCTCTCTCTCTCTCTCTCTCTCTCTCTCATCTCTGTCTCTTACACATGGCACACACATGTATGCACTTACATAGAGAGACATGGGGACATGAGTTAGGGGCTCCTATTAATGTGATGTCTCTGCCCAGTTGGAAAACATTAGAATAATAGCAACTCAATTTTAAGGGAATGCTCAGTTCACCTCTTTGAGAAAAATAAATAGGGCCAGCTCCCCTCATTGTTTTGCCACTGTGAAAGCAGAAATCAGATGATGCCTGCCTAGACCTAAGAGTAATGATTCTACTCTCCACACCCAGATTTTGAAAGTTAGCACTGCTAAACCAATAATTTGTGTGTGTGTGTGTGTGTGTGTGTGTGTGTGCATTTGCTCAATAAGAGGAAGGAAAGTAACCCTGTAGGACCTACTGGCCATCAGGTGTTCTCCAGTTCCGTATGAAATGCTTCTGCAGTTATACCATATTTTCTCCTGATGCTATAAATTACAAGGGAACAGGATGCATGGCATATGTTCTGATCTATTGAGTAATTTCTTACAAATAACAGGTCATTTCTTTCTCAAAATGGTGTAGTAGTCCTCACAATTATCGAAAAGAAAACAATGCTTGCAGTCATGATTTCCCCCGCACTTTCTAATACACTATCTTATAAGAAGACTCCACTGATGGGGAGAAGCTAGATCCTCTGATGCCATTTCCCTAGAAACATTGACCTGGACACTTTATCATTCTCACCCTGATTTAATCGAACGTAACCTTCTCTTTCCATAGAAACTCCCCTTCCTCATTTTCCAAGGGTCCCTGTGCTGTGGAAGAGGAATCATTTGTCTTGATCTCTCTGTTTCTGGTCATCTTTAACAATGTTAACAGCTCCCTCTGCAGAATCATTTTAGCTCCTATTTCCTGGTTTGTCCCCAATCTTTCAGTTAGTTTGTTCAAATTCCTTCCTGCCCCCCAAAAAAGAATATTTCCAATTCAGCATTCCAGTAATAACAGGTAGTACATTCTTGGCCTGGGGCATGTGACTATGGACTTTCATCCACAGTATTTGGTGCTGATAATTATTAGGGGCAAAAATCACCCAGGAAGGAAAGAACAAGTCAGTTTAGAAAAGGACAGAATCTAAATACACTATGTTGTTTTTCTATCACTATACTTCTATTTTCTCATAATGCCTGTAGAGCACAATACAGATACAGCTGTAGCTGAATTCTGTGTAGATTGCAAGCTGGATATTTCCACTATTTAGAATCCTGTGGGAGGAAAGGTCTTGTTACAAGTTCATTTGCTTGCAAGCACAGTTCATTTCCTTACAACTGTTGAACTCATGAGACTTTGTTCTTCAAAGGCTGTAAGGACCCGTAAACTAGCTAATAGAAAGGATTATTACAGAACACTGTAACTACAGGGGCATCAGCTCACTAAACCTGCCCATCTGAATTAGCTAAATGCACATCACAGATTGATAAGTATCTCCTGACAGTGCTTCTTCTCTGGGTCAACTGGATTTGGCACAGCCACTATTCATTCACGTTGTGAATGGAAATATTTAGTAATGTCAAGACCTCACACGTACATTAACAGTTGGTTGGTTTAACTTGGTCATGATTAAGATAATGAACCAATCTAAAAGTTGTATTCCATACTTAGGAATGCTAAGGATAACATCCTACTTGTGATGATGAGAAACACTGTCTCAAAAGAAATACAGTGGATAACAATAGAAGAAGATACCCAGATTGATTTCTGTCCTCCACATGCACACATGCACATAGGAACACACACACACACACACACACACACACACACACACGGGGGGGGGAGAGACAGAGAGAGAGAGAGAGAGAGAGAGAGAGAGAGAGAGAGAGAGAGAGAGAACTGCACTTGCATGAATGAGTCCACATACATATTCCAGTGACTCTTGCAAATTCTGGAAAAGTGTTTAATTTGGTTATGAGAGGTGGTAATAATAATAGGGTCTCACTATATGGTTCAGGCTACCCAAGAACTCACTATGAAGCTTGTCTGGCTCCCAACTGATAATCCTCTTCAGCAGGATCAAGAATAGGGGGATGTATAGCCACCCTTGGACTTCAGTTACAGTTTTTGGTTTGGTTTGGTTTGGTTTGGTTTGGTTTGGTTTGGTTTGGTTTGGTTTGGTTGGTAATTTTTGGTTTGTTTTTTGTTGTTGTTGTTGTTTTGGGGGGATTGGTTTTGTGGAGACAAAGTTTCTCTGTGTAGCCCTGGCTATCCTAGAACTCACTCTGTAGACCAGGCCTCGAACTCAGAAACCTGCCTGTCTCTGCCTCCCAAGTGCTGGGATTAAAGGTGTGTGCCACCACCACCCGGCTCAGTTACAGTTTCGAAGAGTGTATATATTTGGCATTAATTTTTACAACTTGCCTTGCCACTAACATTTTTTAAAATTTAGCATCACTAATTTCTGTTATTTTTTTAATTTAACATTTTTGAGCATATCATACACAAGTACTGTATTTACATCATTTTCAAAACCCTTCCTACCCCCAGCTTTTATGACCTCTTATTTATTATAGTTATATACACACACACACACACACACACACACACACACGAAGCCAATTGAAGCCTATTTAGTGATGGACAGATATGCATGTGTTTAGGGATGACCTCTTGGGATTAGATAACCTCCCATTGCCCTCATTCCTGGGGAAGATTGGATCTCCCTTTGCTCCTACCCGTTAATTGCCTTTGGCTTTGTAAGGTTTCCCCGATCTGCATTGGCAATATTGAAAAGTACAGAAACTATCTGGAAGCAGGAATCCCAGTCTTCTGGATCCTAAAATCTTCACCCCTTTTAACTCAATGTTTTTTGACCTTTGGGTGTTGGGGTTATGTTAAACATGTATCAGTTGGAGATGGGTCCCCCATGGTCACATATTTTCTAGAGTTTTACCCTTTGTGAGCTCTGTAATCATGTCCATCTGTTGCAAAAAGGAATATTCTCTGATGAAGGGTGAGAGCTACTCTTTTGTGGGTACAAGTATATGATTTATAACAGAGTCAGGGAATATACTTTAGTAGATTCTTCTTGCAGGTCTATGACATTTTCAGTTGGCTAAGTTTCCAGTACCAGGCATGAATTCCTTCCTATTAAATGGGTCTTAAGTACAATTAGACAGATGTTGGTTTCCCTCTAAGATGAAAGTGTCACTATTGTACCACTTGTGCTATCTGGGGTTTTCCTGATCACCTACTGAGAGTGTCTGTGAAGCCTGAATGTACCTACCTGGTGATGTCTTACCACTCTAATTCTCTTCAGAGTTTATTTAGCATCATATTCATTCACCATTAATTACATAAAGGGCAGGTGAACCAAAAATGATGTCCAGGTTTATGTTCTTAAACCACACCACCATATCATCTTTGGCATTGGTGGTTGAAGAGCAGTACTTGACCACAGCTATTAAGCTTCACTTCCTTTTACTTTGAGTGGAGTAATAGCGAATAATTAACTTTCCCCATTGATTACTCAGTATGTTCACATTAAGTACCACCCACTTAGCTCTGAGAGACTTTAAATTCAGTACCTAAACAGTTTGTCTTTGCTTTATCAGCCTCGTCATCCCTTTTCGGTATTTAAATATTTATTCTAACTACAGAATGCTTCCATGACAGATAGGAGTAATACTCGTGTTAGTACAAAACATTCACCTTGTTAGTGTGCCAAGAACACCCAAGTCCCCACAGTGATCTTTTCAATCAGTGTTGGACATGGTCTAGTAAAGTCTGTTGGCTTTACATGTCTTTCCTGAGGCAAGCAAAATCAAAGCTATAGCCATCTAATTTGGCTCAAGGTCTCCAGCTCCACTTCTGTAATAGTATTAGTGCCCAAACTATACTTGTGATTAAGTAATACTATGGATTATGCATAATGGTAAATCATATTATATTAACTATTATACATTATACATCACATGTTATACATTATATGTTATATGTTATTATATGTACAATAATGTATATTGAAGCCAAAGTAAAATGCCCAAAATAGATGGGAACCCAGTGAGCAGGTGTTTGTACTAGAAGCTTCAAACTATATAAGACCAAACAGAGAATAGGAGCAGGGTGAAACGTAGCACAGAAGAAGAATACAAGGAACTCAGATGACAGGTGTATAGAGCTCAAAGTAGGCATAAAGCCAGATCCAGGGCCCAAGCCTAGGTAGAAGCCATGATAGGATTTCTCTACACTTTACCTGAAGTAGCACTTGCTGAGGTCTGTTATTTTTGGTTTATCATAATTAGCCCTCAGGTCATAGCACTACAAGAAGAAACATGGATAAAATCTATGAGATGTGGAGGGAGAGCAAATACTCATAGATTTTCATATAGTGATACATCTTTATATAAAATATATTTTAATGTATCTTTATATTTATTATTTGTTATTGGTTACCATTATTCAGTTTTTGTAGGCCTAATTTACAAATTAAATTTGTTATATCAGGATTAGTGGAGAGGTGTCACAGAAATAAGGGAAGAACGCCTCCCCTGTACAATTCTCCAGAAGAAGAAGCCATTCTCTGCATGAAAATGAGACTATGCACATAGGGCAGGGTGGGAGGGAGTGGTCTTTTCTTTCCTCTTGTTTTTTTTTTTTATTCTTCCTTTATATGTTACATCTTGTGATGGTTTGTATATGCTTAGCCCAAGGAGTGGCACTATTAAGAGGCGTGACTTTGCTCAAAGAATAGGTATGTCTCTCTGGGCATGGACTTTAAGACAACTTATCTTAGCTGCCTGAAAGTCAGTCTTCTCCTAACAACCTTCAGATGTAGAACTCTGAGCTCTGCCTGCACCATGCCTGCCTGGATGGTGTCATGTTCCAGCCTTAATGATAATGGACTGAACCTCTGAACCTGTAAGCCAGCCCCAATTAAATGTTGTCCTTATAAGAGTTGCCTTGGTCATGATGTCTGTCCACGCAGTAAAACCCTAAGACCCATCCCAACCACAGTTTTCCTCCCCCCCCCATTTTCTTCCAGCCTCCCCTCTCACGTCTGCTCTCCCCCAAATCCACTCCTCCTCCATTTCCCTTCAGAAAAGGGCAGGCCTCACAGTAACATCAACGAAACATGACAAATCAAATTATATTAAGACTAGGCACATCCCCGCATATTAAGGCTGGACAAGGCAACCCAGTAGAAGGAAAATGGTCTCAAAAGCAGGCAAAAGAGTCAGAGACAGCCCTCACTCCCCCTGTTAGTAGTCTCACAAGAATACCGAGCTACACAACTATAATATAGGCCATACAGGTTCTCTGATTGTCACTTCAGTCTCTGTGACCCGTGTGACCCCTGGTTAGTTGGTTCTGTGAGGGTTTATTTTGTGATCTCCTTAATGCCTCTGGCTCCTACAATCCTTCCCCCTACTCCACAGTATTCCCCTGAGCTCCACTTACTGCTTGGCTCTGAATCTCTGCATCTGCTCTAATCAGTTGCTGGATTACTCTGATGATGATTATGCTAGGTTCTGGTCTATGAGTATAGCAGAATATCATTAGAAATAATTTCATTCACTATTTTTTCCAGTCATGTTTTGGTTTTTGGTTTTATTCTCAGTCTCTTAGCTATCCAGACTCTGCTTCCTGGCCATCCAGACATTATCAGACACGAGCTCCCTCTCATGATTTGGATCTCAAGTTGGACCATTCAATGGTTGGCCACTCCCACAAGTTCTGCACAGCCATCTTGCAGGCAGAAAAAAAATTGTAGGTTGAAGATTTCTCAGCCATAAGTGGGGTACCTATATCACCCTCTCTAAGGCTCAGGAAATATCTTGAGGGAAGTTAAAGAGAATATGAGAACTGGAAGAAGGAGAGAAGATGCTGTCTTAACAAGGCTACTGTACTCATGAACTCAGCAGCCATGGTTACCTGCACAACACGTGCACCAGACTGAACCCATCCACATTCTTCCCAGGAGGGCAGAGGAGGTTATAAGGCCCCATTTCTCCCTCAGTATCAATAGCCAATTAATGGTTTCTAAGGGAGAGGTATTTATCTTTAATGATGTAGCCAAGGCAGAGAGCCCATGCCCCTGTAAACAATCTCTCACATATATCCTCATTTAACAACTGTAGTTTAGTTCATTGATCACAAAGAAGAAGATGACAAAGAAAAAAAGAAGGAGCGGGGGAGGAGGAAGGGGAGGATGGGGAGGGAAAAGAAGAGTACATTTGAAAATCTAAGAAGATATGATTGGGATGAGGAAGTAGAGCAGCAAGACTCACATTGGAGTCTTTCAGCAGCCATTTGCACCAGGGAGCCTGGAGACTCCACAGCCTTCTGTGCATAGCCCACCAAGAGAGAGTGATCTCCCAGCAGCACTTTTACTTCTGAACACAGAGGTGAGATCTCCACCTTCTCTCTGGAGGTGATCTGCTAGGAGCACACAGGACCTAAGATCAGTAGAGCAGCTGGGACAGAAGTCTTCCCACCTCCATTTGCACCAGGAAGCCAGGAAACTCCACAGCCTTCTGTGCATAGCCCTCCAGGGAAAGAGAGATCTCCCAGCAGTGTTTTTACTTTTGAGCTCAGAGGAGTAAGGACACAAGCTTACAGGTCCACAGGAGGAACAAATTGCAGCCAGAGACAAAAATGCCAACTAGCACCAGATGGCGAAAGGCAAGCACAAGAACCCTACCAACAGAAACCAAGGCCACATGGCAACATCAGAACCCAGCTCTCCCACCACAGCAGGTTCTGGATATCCCAACACACCAGAAAAGCAAGAGTTGGATTTAAAATCGTATCTCATGATGCTGATATAAGGCTTCAAGAAAGACTTATGTAACTCCCTTAAAGAAATACAGGAGAACATCACTCAACAGGTAAAAGCCCCTAAAGAGGAAACACAAAAATCCCTTAAAGAAATACAGGAGATCATGGGTCAATAGGCAGAAGCCCTTAAAGAAGAAACACAAAAATTCCCTTAAAGAATTACAGGAAAACAAACAATCAAGTGAAGGAACTGAACAAAACCTTCCAGGATCTAAAAGTAGAAGTAGAAACAATAAAGAAATCACAAAGTGAGACATCTCTGGAGATAGAAAACCTTGGAAAGAATTCAGGAGTCATAGGTGCAAGCATCAACAACAGAATACAAGAGATAGAAGAAAGATTCTCAGGTTCTGAAGATGCCCTAGAAAACATTGACTCAAAAGTCAAAGAAAATGCAAAATGCATAAAGTTGGCAACCCAATACATCCAGGAACTCCAGTACACAATAAGAAGACCAAACCTAAGGATTATAGGTATAGACAAGAGTGAGGATTTACATCTTAAAGGCCCTGTAAATATCTTCAACAAAATTGTAGAAGAAAACTTCCCTAACCTAGAGAAAGAGATACCCATGAACATACAAGAAGCCTTCAGAACTCCAAACAGACTGGACCAGAACAGAAACTCCTCCCCGCACATAATAATCAAAACACCAAATTCACTAATCAAAGAAAGAATATTAAAAGCAGTAAGGGAAAGGGGGCAAGTAACTTATAAAGGCAGACCTATCATAATCACACCAGACTTCTCACCAGAGATGATGAAAGCAAGATCCTGGGTAGACTTCATACCGACCCTAAGAGAACACAAATGCCTGCCCAAGGTACTATACCCAGCAAAACTTTCAATCATCATAGATGGAGAAACCAAGATATTCCATGATAAAACCCAATTTGCACAATATCTGTCCACAAATCCAGCCCTACAAAGGATAATTGGTGGAAAATGCCAACACAAGGAGGGAATCTACACCCTAGAAAAACAGGGTAATCTTCCACAAACCCAAAAGAAGATACCCACACAAACATAAAAATAACATCAAAAATAACAGGAACCAACAATCACTATTCCTTAATATCTCTTAACAACAATGGACTCAACTCTCCAATAAAAAGACAAAGACTAACAAAATATTTCTCATGTAAATCTTCAATTTTGTCAGAAAATGTTTATAATCCCCCTTTTAATTAATTTAGTAATGTTTTTATGTCTACCATTTTATCTGCATTATTTTTCATGATAATCTTCAATTTTAATGTCTTTATACTTCCTCTATTTTATCAAAAACATTTTCAATGTAAATCTTTGATTTTATCACAAATGTTTCTAATTCTACCTTTAATTTAGAAAGAGTTTTTATATCTACCATTTCATATGTAAAATTTTCCATGAAATAGTCAATTTTAACATGTTTGTCTATTTATTTCTTGAATTTTACCAGAAATATTTCCATGTTTTATCTGAAATGTTTATAATTCCACCTTCAATCAACTTAGAATTATCTTTATGCCTATCATTTTATATGTATAATTTCTGATAATCTTTAATTTTAACATGATTTCTGTATATTTCTTCAATTTTATCAGAAATATTTTCCATGTAAATCTTCAAGTTTATCAGAAAATGTTTATAATTCCACTTTTAATCAATATAGGAATACTTTTATACCCACCATTATTATATCTATATAAAATTTTCCATGATAATCTTCAATTCTAACATGTTTTTCTACATTTTTCTTCAATTTTATCAGAAATATTTTCCACGTAAATCTTCAATTCTATCATAAAATGTTTCTATCCCATATTTCAATTAATTTAACAATGTTTTACATGTCTACCACTTTACTCTTTAATTTCCCATGAAAATTGTCAATTTTAACGTGTTTATCTGAAATATTTTCCATGTAAATCTTTAATTTTATCATATAGTGTTTTTATTTCCCTTTACGTCCCTTTTCAATAAATAAAAATAAAAATAAAAAAGAGTCACATTGGGACAAGAGAAAGTAATGAGGGTTGAATATGATCAAATACTTTCAGTACATGTGTAAAACTGTATAATGAAACCACTTAGTAACATATTCAAAAAGTAAAACTAAAAATTGACTTCCCTCAAAAAAATATTTGCACCATATGCTGTTAGTAGGAAAATTTTTGACATGCATTGTAATAATTTTTATAATTATAAATCTTAAACTTTGGGGAACTATTTCTCTTTATGAAAAACATTTAAATGTATATTTTTTAAAAAGTTAAGTTAAAATAAGCTTACAAAAATATATCCAAATACCCAGAGTTATGAGTTGTTCTTACAGTGAAGACCATGGCCACTCAATTTTGGGATCCTTTGTAAATACAGCCATTCTTTACCTGACCCCTAGTGTTCACAGCAAGTAAGTGTAGGTCTGAACATAACAAAGGAAGGAATGGGAGATGTTTCCAATTCAGCTTCCACTTTAGTCGATTTTCTTAGTTGTAAGTTTTGAATGTTAATTGTGTATGATAAGGGGTTTCATTTTGACAGTTTTCAAAGTCAGGCAGCACCCACTGAGCTCGTGGGCCACATTCCACTGTCCCTTCACTGATGTAAAGTGATGTCCACAGGTGCTGAGTGATAACCTTTTCAGATGCTTCCACAACCATACCCTGAGCTGCTTTCACCATCATCACCAGAAAACCCGCCCACACTCACCATGACCACATGATGGAGTGTATTAGTCAGGGTTCTCTAGAGTCACAGAAATTATCGAGTGTCTCTCTATATTGAGGGAATTTATTATAATGACCAAATGGCCTGTAGTCTGTAGTCCAAATGACCCAACAATGGTCAGCTTCAAATGGGATGTCCAAGAATCTAGTTGTAGCCACAAGGCTAGTTGTTTCAGCTTGTCTTCTGTAAAAGTAGGTTCCAACAGATGTGCTGGTAAGTAAATGCAAGCAGGTGAAGAAGAGTGAATTCCTTCTTCCAGTGTCCTTATGTAGGTCTTGAAGCAGAAGGTGTGGCCCAGATTAAAGCTGTGTATCACCATGCCTGGATCTGGGACTTGTTTTGTCCCAGGCTGAACTTGAACTCACAGATCTCCTTGTTTCATTCGCCTGGGATTAAAGGTGTACACTATCTTGCCTTGGCCTAAGCTTTTCAAGGCCACTCTGCCTCAAGATCACACCAAGATCCAGGTCAGAAACTTGTGTCTTCCAGCCTCAAGATCTGGACCAAAGATGAGCCCTCCAATTCTGGATTGTAGTTCATTCCAGATATAGTCAAGTTAACATCCAGGAATTAATAGCCATTACACAGAGTGAATAAAGACGGATACTTTTTCCTACTCCAAGGCTGTAACGAAACAGATTGGTTTTTGTTTTGATTTTTCAAGACAGGGTTTCTTTTTGTAGCCCTGACTGTCCTAGAACTAGGACTCCTGTAGACCAGGCTGACCTCGAACCCAGAGATGATTTAAATCAGTTACCATCATTCTTTGGGGGAATCTGTGATGAGCCAGCACACCATGACAGGAGCCTAATGACAGAAAAAGCTGGCAAGCAAAGAGAAACAGGAAGTGGTGAGGGTCCTAATAGTCCCTTCAGGTCCCACTGCTGATGCCTAACTTCCTTCCGTTAGGTTTTCTGTCAATACCACCCTTCCTCAACAGGCTAACCCTTCCTCACTTGGGCTTTGGAGAACACTCCGGACTAAAGCAAAGTACAAGGCGGGAGCAGACACTCATGGAATTCCACGGCTTCACCAGATCCTCGAGTTCGCTTTTCCACTTCCCTTAGAGGGAACTGAAGCAATCACTGAGTGATTGCTAACTCCCAGTGCAGGTGCATGGCTTCCCTTTTGATGTCAGAACTACTCATGATTAAGCGGTGTGCATCTCACCATTTTCTCTTTGGGTAATCTTTTGTAGTTCGAAGCCCTCTGAGAGTGTGAATGGAACAGCACACCAGGTAAAAATAACAAATGTTGAGTTTCATTTTCCTACAGAGCTCCAACAAAAACAGAAAGATAAGATCCCCATTACTTTTGCCTGCTTGTTTATTTGGGAATACTCGTTGGTTCGTCCCAGTGAGATAAGCAGCACCATTTCATTTGAGTCCCTGGCTTCTTTCCTCATCCTGCTACCTGAAATGGCATCATAAGAAACCCCTCTTTTTGCTAAATGGTTATTTTTGTTTATTTCATCTAACAATCTCATCTGATACAAAAATTTTATCAGTTCATTTCATCTCCAAAATTAAATTCTTTGGCTGTTATTACTCCAAAAACTAGATATTAAACTCAGTCAGATCAGGCAGTGTCTTCTTAGTTTTACAACTTCAAATAACCTATCTTTTATTTCTGAACTAGTAAGAGCGCTTGTGATAACTAATTCCTCTAAGTCTACACCAGAGAATTGCCCTTCTGATAGTCTAAAATACTTTAGATCAGCTGTAACCTTCCAGAGTGATTATTTATTTAATCATGTATCTAAATATCTATCTAATTAGTCTCAATCTGTTCATTGAAAATATTGATCAAGCAAGGAGGTACTTATTGTTAAGCTCTGTCCTCTTGTTAAACTCTGTTTTGCATTATAGTTTCTTGGTATTCTTCTTAGAGTTGCACGCCAGATAAGACCCTATTGCTAAAGATACCACACTCCTTGACTGTAAAATACAGAGAAAACTAACTGGATCTTAGTGGAAAGCTTCTTTCTTGTTGGCTAACTTTCATAGTGCCAAAAAGTGCTATGCCGACTGATGGGGAAGAAAGACAGCAAGTATTTTACTCAGTGTTGAAACCCTAAAAAGAAAAGAACTAACAAAAAATTAAATTAATAAAAAAAAATGACATTTTGCTAACTGTGTAGGACATTATCCCTTTTTACTAATGTTTACTCTGTATCTTTGGATAAATATAAAATTATGTTATGGAAAGAGAACCCAGATGTGCCCACTGGTGCAACAATTGCACAACTATTACAGAAGTAGCCGACTGTACTCCGGTTGTATTTTAAGCTTGCTCCTTGGGAGGAAACTCATGCTAAGCATGGGAAACCCAGTTAAATATTCAATAATAGGTTGACTTATGCCCTAGGGGAAAACATAATTAGTATTGTTGCTAAACTGGCATACCACCAAACTGCCTTTTAAAAAGTTATTTTATGCCCATAGAAAATTACTTTCAGCTGGGCGGTGGTGGCGCACGCCTATAATCCCAGCACTTGGGAGGCAGAGGCAGGAGGATTTCTGAGTTCGAGGCCAGCCTGGTCTACAGAGTGAGTTCCAGGACAGCCAGGACTA
Organism: Apodemus agrarius; assembly: GCA_964023405.1. NCBI lineage: Eukaryota > Metazoa > Chordata > Mammalia > Rodentia > Muridae > Apodemus > Apodemus agrarius. The sequence continues at coordinate 131,798,881 of OZ030009.1, read as the reverse complement.
TACAGAGAAACCCTGTCTCGAAAAAACCAAAAAAAAAAAAAAAAAAAAAAAAAAAAAAAGAAAATTACTTTCCACCTTAATCAGAGAAACTTTCCTCTGTAATGAGCAATAAGGAATACAGAACCTCATACCTGTTCAAAGTACTGAGAATAAAGGGCAGTGAAATGCTCAGCCAAAAACAGAGTATTTATATCACTTGTCTAAGTTTCAGTGAACATGTCAGATGAGGAGGCAGAGAAGCCGTAAGAAGCAGAAGACAGGGAAGGGGTACAAAATGCTATCTTCTCTGCCGACATAGGCACTCCAATCATGATCCTGCAGCAGCTGTTGTTGCCCGTGCTGGTCCAGGACAAAGTCATCCCCGTGTGAAGGGGCTCATGGAGGAGCCCCACACTTCTCTGCAGAATTATTGGCTATTTATGGATTCTTGGAAAGACACAGTAATATGTCTTCAGTTGTTTCCTACTATTGAGTACAATGGACAGTTTCAAATACTATAACTCTGTATAAACTTAGTGAGACAAAAAAATAGAAAAAGAAACAAAAAGGAAGAAACACACAAGATGACACAGACACAGACGTGGGAAAGGATTCATTGGAGTGGGGCTGACAGGGGTAGAGGGAAAAGAATGGGTAGAGAAATTAATCAGAATGTTTTTACATATGTATGAAATGCTCAATAAACAAAATTAAGAAAAGCTGTTTTGAGAAATAATAGTTTTAGTAAAACTCTTCAGATACCTTGTAGAAATATATACATTTAAGTTTGTTAACTTTTAAGTCTGGTTATATTTCTTGAACCAAGAGCAGGTGGTGTGCTGGTCAAGGTGTGGCCCCACCCACGACTGATGTTTGACTATCTCAGCTCTTCTGTCCCAGGTGGTCTGCCAAATTGCCAGAATGGTGTAAAATCTATTCCTGAGAGACAAAATAGTCCTCTGGCTGCTGCTGGCTTCAGACCTCTTCCCAGCACAAGGCTCTTGTTTCTTAGGGACCATTGTCTAGGAGCCTAATGGAAGGAGCACAGATGTCTCATTAGAGTGCCTTCGGGACTGACAGCACAGTTACAAAATTACTGCCATTTTCATTTTATGTTTAGAAATAATTTGAAGAATTGGATAAGACATCTTCTTCTAGAATATTCTTTTTCTCCCTTACCAGCAACCAAGTAGTACCTTACTTTTAAAGTTGAAGATCAGAGATTCTTTTATACTGAAAATAAAGATTACAGGTCGATACAAAAGCTGTTTTACTTCTAGTTCAATTTCACCAACTGGGGGCACTCCTTCAGAATCTCACCCTAGTATATACACGTTTGTTCAGAGAAAGGTGACAGTACACTATCTGACTTCCTATTATTTGAGCTCACAATGTTTTTCTATTCCCCTTACAGTCAAAATTAAATTTGTGTAAATTCTTCCTCAGTTTTAGCTTGTCTTTCTTTTCCTTTTCTACAGTGTTTACTCACCATCTGCCTAGATGTTGTGATACTGTAAGTAAATACTTTCCATACTTTTCTGTTGTTTCAGGAGTTACTTCAAGTGAGTTGTTTCAGATTACAAATTCTTCCATCACTACATTTTATTTGATTTATTTCAGGGCAGGGTACTGGAGCATCAACCTGAGCCCTCACATATGCCAGAAAAGTACCCTCCACTGATCATACTGCCCCAGACCTCTTTCTACATTTAAGTTTGAGACAAGATATTACTAAGTTGTGCAGATGGGTCTTTATCTTGTTACACAGACCAAATCATCAAAGCCTTAAAGCTGAGATTACAGGTGTCATGACCAGGCTCAACCCTTCTCTATTTTGACTCTACAATGACAAAGTGTAAATTCTTAATCATTCTTTAATCTTTAATCATTTTATATTTTTAAGTCCTTATGAGACAAGGAGAACTTCAGTTTTACTTTTTAAAAAATAGGTCAAAGGACTGGAAAGAAGGCTCAATACTTCAGAGCACTTTTTGCTCTTCCAGAGAATCTAAGTTCAGCTTCCAGCATTTGCATAAGAAAGTTCACAATCTGCCATAACTCCAGCTCTGGGAGATTCTATGTCATCTTCTGGTCTCCACCAACACTTGCACTTAACTCTGCATACTCACACAGAGATAAGTACATGTAAAACATACTTTAAAAATAAAAATAAATATATTAAAATATCAACTTAGGTAGAACTATTTCTAATTTTCTGAGAAACTGCCAGATTGATTTCCAGAGTGGTTGTACAAGTTTGCAGTCCCACCAGCAATGGAGGAGTGTTCCTCTTTCTCCACATTCTCAACAACATGTGCTGTCACCTGAATATTTGATCTTAGCTATACTGACTGGTAAGAGATGGAATTTCAGGGTCATTTTGATTTGTATTTCCCTGATGACTAAGGATGTTAAGCATTTCTTTAAGTGCTTCTAGGCCATCCAAAATTCCTCTGTTGAGAATTCTCTGTTTAGCTCTGTGCCCCATTTTTTTAATTGGGTTATTTAGTTTGTTGGAGTTTAACTTCTTAAGTTCTGTATATACTTTGGATAGTAGCCGTCTGTCAAATGTAGAGTTATTATCTTCACTAATTCACTTTTCCCAATCTGTGGGTTACTGTTTTGCCCTGTTGACAGTGTACCTTGCCTTATAAAAGCTTTTCAGTTTCAAGATGTCCCATTTATAAATTGCTGATCTTAGGGCCTGAGTCACTGGTGTTCTGTTCAGAAAATTGGATCCCATACTAATATGTTCAAGGCTATTTCCCACTTTCTTTTCTATTAGGTTTAGTGTATCTGATTTTAGGTTGAGGTCCTTGATCCACACACACTTGAGGTTTGTGCAGGGTAATGAATGTGTATCAAAAAGCATTCTTCTACATACAAACATCCAATTAGACTAGGACCAGTTGTTAATGATACTTTCTTTTTTCCATTGTATGGTTGTGACTTGAAGACCCAGCTATACTACTCATGGACATATAGCCAAAAGATGCCTCACCATACCCCAATATATTCTCTCCATACACTATATTCATAGAAGCTTTATTTGTAGTAGTCAAAAACTGGAAATAACCCAGATGTCCCTCAACTGATAAGTGGATACAGAAAATGTGGTTCATTTACAAATGGAATATTATTCAACTATTTAAAACAAGGACATTATGAATTTGCAGGCAAATGGATGGAACTAGAAAAATATCATCCTAAGTGAGGAAACCCAGACTCAAAAGGGCACACCATAAAGCATGGTATATTCATTTTTTTTGTGGGTCATTATTTTTTTATTGGATATATTCTATATTTACAATTCATTTCCCTTTTTCTGGTTCCCCACCCCAAAGGTCCCACATGCCCTTTTCCCTCCCCCTGCTCCCTTATCCACCCCCTCCCACCTCCCTGTTCTTGTACTCCCCCACAATGATGCTTTGGTCCATTCCAGCACCAGTGTCCACTCCTTTCTTCTTGTCAGACATCACTTGGTATGTGATTTGTGTCTTTGGTGTTCCAAGATTCTAGGCTAATATCCACTTATCAGTGACTGCATACCATGGGTATTCTTTTGAGACTGGGTTACCTCACTTAATACACCCCACAGACACAAAAAAATTTAAATAAAAAGGAAGGCCCAAGCAAGGATGTTTGAATTACACTTAGAGGGGGAAACAAAATAGTCATAGGAGGCAGAGAGAGGGAGAAGCAAGGGAGAGAGGGAAGAGGGAGGGCAATGGGGAGGCAGGATCAGGTTGAAGGGAAATGACACCCTTCACAATAGCCACAAACAACATAAAGTACCTTGGTGTAACTCTAACCAAACAAGCGAAAGATCTGTATAACAGGAACTTCAAGTCCTTGAAGAAAGAAATCGAAGAAGACCTCAGAAGATGGAAAAATATTTCTTGCTCCTGGATTGGCAGGATCAATATAGTAAAAATGGCCATCTTGCCAAAAGCAATCTACAGATTCAATGCGATCCCCATCAAAATCCCAAATCAATTCTTCATAGATCTAGAAAGAGCAATTCTCAAATTCATCTGGAGCAACAAAAAACCCAGGATAGCTAAAACTATTCTCAACAATAAAAGGACTTCTGGGGGAATCAATATCCCCGACATCAAGCAGTACTACAGAGCAATTGTGTTAAAAACTGCATGGTATTGGTATAGCAACAGAAAAGTAGATCAATGGAATAGGATTGAAGACCCAGAAATGAACCCACAGACTTATGGTCACTTGATCTTTGATAAAGGAGCCACAACCATCCAGTGGGAAAAAAGAGCCTTTTCAACAAATGGTGCTGGTTCAACTGGAGGTCAACATGCAGAAGAATGCGAATCGACCCATTCTTATCTCCTTGTACTAAGATCAACTCCAAGTGGATCAAGGACCTCCACATAAAACTAGACACACTGAAACTATTAGAAAAGAAACTTGGGAAGACCCTGGAGGACATGGGCACAGGGGGAAAGTTCCTGAACAGAACACCAATAGCTTATGCTCTAAGATCAAGAATTGACAAATGGGACCTCTTAAAATTACAAAGTTTCTGTAAGGCAAAGGACACTGTCAGAAGGAGAAAACAGGAGAGAGGCCCAGTGGGCCAGGAGAATAAATGGAAATCTGCAGCTGCCTGGGGTTGGGGGAGGGGAGAATCTTTACGAAGTTCAGAAACCTGGGATAGGGGAGGCTCCCAGGAATCAATGCAGGTAACCTTAGCCCTTAGTCAAGATGCTTAACAGTAGGGATATGGAACTTGTAGAGTCCACCTCCTGTAACCAGGCAGGATTCCCAGTGGAAGATAGGAACACCAACCCATCAATAAACTTTTGACCCAAAATCTGTTTTGTCTACAAGAAATGGATGGATGGAGCAGAGATACCAAACCCAACTCGAAACCCATCCCATGGGCATGCACCAATTCTTGACATTATTAATGGTACTCTGTTATGCTTGAATACAGTAACCTAGCATAATTGCCCTCTGAGTGCCTAAGTGGCTATACCCAGCAGCAGATAGAAACAGAAGCGAATACTCATAGCCAAACATTAGGCAGAGATCGGGGAAACCTTTAGAAAAGTTCAGGGGAGGATTGAAAACCCAGAAGTAGATTAGAACTCCACTGGAAGACTAACATAGTCAAAAAACCTGGACTGCTGGAAGCTCTCAGAATCCAAGCTACTAACCAAAGAACATACAGGTGCTGTAACAAGAACCCCTCCCCCATGCTCTAACACATACGTAGCAGACCGGTAGCTTAGTCTTCCTGGATGAGTTGGAGAAGGGGCATCTAATCTGGCAGAGATTTGATGTGCCTTAGGTTGGATGGGACTTAGTGAGAGAAGAACCAGGAAGGGGAGCAGTATTTGGGATGTAAATAAATAAAGAAGTAGATTTTAAAATAAAATGTCTAGTCAAATGAAAATAAATATTAGAATATCTTAAACAATTCATTATCAATAGTAACATAGCGTATACTTGGAAAGAATGTCAGTTCAAGCCAATCATATCTTGGCTAAGATGTGTTACATCGCTTTGCCTGTCTACTGTTCAATAGGTGAAGAGAAATGGTGCACATGTGGTTCAATAATAGCTCTCTGTGTTGCAGATTAAGAGAGAGGTCAATCTTTTCCACTTTTCCATGGACTAATTATCAACAGACTGAAATCAAATATTATTTAATATAAAACATAATTGTTGAATTAGTGCAAAATCCCCAGAATACAAAGAAATTAATTGTCTTATCCTTATACAGAAAACAGGAACATAGAAACATACATTGATACATATATAGGTAGACAGAGACAGAACAAATTTTTCTGTATACTCATACAAGAGATTTGGAAGAAAAATGACTTTCTAAAGCTGAGAATCCATAATCGTTTGTTCAAAGATTTTACCACTCAATCAATGCATTCACTTCCAATGCTTGGAGATTATGACAGAGAAAAGTTTATTATTAGAGTCTGAGTAATCAATCAATATTATCTACTTGAACATAAAAATGTTTTATTACTAGAAATGAAATTACAAATGACTGTGTAATATAAGGACTACAGAGGAAGTTTGTGTATTTATTATGTGATTTTCTTATGCAGAACAATGACAAGTCTTCATGTTCTAATATATGGCTAAAGCTTCACCAAAAATATTTGCATATTTATAATTTGCCAGTCTGATAGTTAAATTTTAAATTACCTTAAAATTAATCTTTGAGACAATCCTAACTTTATTTCATTATTTACCTGAAAGCAATAATAACTTAAGCACAATTAACCCCCCAAAATTTTAATGGAAGAACTTAGGACCTCACTGTAAAGAGAGGACTTGTAAGACAACGGAAAGAAACCTTCTGGGTCAACCAACAGCAAAGTGGTACTGTGCACACAGGACATTCATCACACTTAACAGCTTCTAGCCTCTGGTCGACAAGAAGTGCCACTTAATGCCTGGTGAGTAATGGGTTCGTGTATGTGGCAGTAATAAAGATAGGTAGCCATGGTTTCCATGAAAAATAAGGGAAACTGGTCATTCCTTCAATTTCTTCACTCGTCTCAAACCAAGCCAATATACTATCTGGGTTTTTTTTTTTAAGCTAACTTCATTGAGATATAACTTACATTCAGTAAAATGTACTTATTTTATTCCTGCAATTCAAAGACCTTTACAAATAATGTCCACTAGGGCTTTTTATTGCCTTGATAGATATTGTGACAAAAGACAGCTTGTTTATTTTCTCTTACAACTTACATTAAGAGAAGTCATAGAAGGAATTCAGGACAGGAATCTGGAAGCAGGAACTGAAGCAGAGACCCCAGAGGAAAGCGGCTTACTGCTTGCTCTCCATGACTTGTTCAACCTGCTCTTTTATAAAACTCAGGACCACCTATGCAGGGGTGGCACTATCCAGTGAGCTCGGCTTGCCCACTTCAGTTACTAATCAAGGAAATTTCCCAAATACTTGCCTATAGGCCAGTCTGATTGAAGCATTTTCTTTGTTGAGGTTCTCTCCTCCCAGATGACCCTATCCTGTGTTATCTGGTTAAGAAACACACACACACACACACACACACACACACACACACACACAAGCAAACATCCAGTGAGATAGCTCAATGGGTCATCTCTTAAAAACTGGCCAGACTTCTTGATTGCAATCTAAGGACCCGTGTGGTAGAAGGAGAAAACCAAGTCACACAGGTTGACCTCAGCCTTATACTTGAGCCTATACTACACTATATACATACATACATACATACATACATACACACACACTAAATACATGTAATAAAAACATTTTATGTTTTTATCAATAAATTTACCAGTCTAAACAGGATGCATAATATCCCAACACTTGAAACGTTTCTTAGGACCTGTTGCTATCAATGCTGGACAACTTGGAACACACCAAATATTGGATTGTTTTCTGTTACTGGGAATTATGTTAGAATTTTAAACATGAACAAAGAATAGGTATGTTTATAAAGAAATTTGTGAAGACTAATGGAAATGTATTACCACACATCCAGGGAATTAAGTGTTCATTTCTGAATGCATTTTGTGTCTGTGAAATTCAGTATGCCAGACCACAAAACATTTGTTGTCTACTTAGTTTAAGAGACATGCACATGATTTACAAGTAGGGTCCAACGAATATGGCACACCTCCAGAATCCAGCCTCATAATTTGCTTCTCTTACCAGATTAATCTTACTATATTTAACAGCACCTTGGGTAAGGACAGAAAGAGACAAAGAAAACACTGGAGTTTTACTACAAGGAACACTGTCCACATGCATGGCCCTTCTACCCTAGTTTCCAACAGCGTGATTTTCTTCCCTTCCTTCTGTAAGGAATGACTTTGAAAATATGTGCTAGATCTAAGACAGGAAACACGAGTACTAATTTTTTCTACATTGTTTAGAATTTTACATATTATACAATTCATGCTACAGCTCCCCCAGATCCCTAATATGGCTGCACCCGAAATTCATGTTATTGTCTTTTTTATAGCCCACAAAGTGAGAAAGGTGTCCTTCATAAGTCGTCTAACTTTAAACCAAAACAAAAATGCAAGTGAGAAAACGGCAAACATTTTTTTAAAGCCCAAGATTCTGTTTCTGCACACTATTCATACAAGAGACATTCACTGGGCTGATGAAGAGATGCTCTGTATGAAGAGATTACTCTGTATGCTTTCATCATAGAAGAGACTCAGAGATAAAGATGGTAATAAATTTTGTTTTAATTAATGCTAAACAGCATTAAAATGAAAGCAAAATAAAAGAATGATTTTTACAATGATAATGAATACATTATTTTGAAAATGTGTAATATGTCCCATCTTATTAAGTCATGTACTAATATCAATACTGGTGAGGTGACCAAATATAGCACTTGTCCACGAACCACTCCAAGGGTTTGACATATATGTTGGAAAAGTTTTACCTTCACCACACAAGGCATTGGATGATGGAGTTAACAGCAGGGTAAAAATATGAGAAAAAAAAATCAGTGTTTCACCCAGGGCGCTTTCCTATTTACAGTGTCATTAATTAAGTTAAACCATCAAAGAATAAATTCTTTTTCTTTCCTATAATATTGTCTTAATGATATTTGGCAATTGTGTTAGATTACATAGCATTATATGGAGTGACCGAACTCTAAAAGAAAAAGAATAAGCATTTGAAATAAGGCTGAATGGCTACTTTTGCATTCAAACAGCCATCGTACTTTGAGTGCTGTTGGAGTCCACTTGCTCAGCGCTTATCTGGTCAGACTGCTAGTATTACATTTCACTTCTAAAGCGGCAGGTGCTTGTCCTCTGGGCTTCTCTCACTGATAGCCCATTAGGCTCTGAGGTCCCATACTCCCTTATCTAGGACGTTCTCTTTCACTTTGCATAAGGTTAATATAAAACTACTTTGAATTTTATATGCCACGGGAATTCTAAAACTTGGATTTTTAAGTCAGACAAATTCTTAAGTGATTTAAAAAAAATCAGAGGTTTTCATTGTTCTCCTGGCATTGTACTTAATATGTCTTCGAGCAATCTGTTCCGATTCCAGTGTGAGATGCCTCTTACAGATTCGTGTGTCTTAATGCTTGGACCCCAGTAGGTGGCACTGTTCTGGGGAAGTTAGGAGAGCTTAGTGACTTGCAGCCAAGCTTGCAGAGGTGGGAAGACCTTGATACATTAATACTAGCTCTGGGGTTTGTCTCACCTTAAAATTACAGTCCACCAAAAAGAAATGAGGGCACAAGCTCAAGGCAGGAACTTAGGGGCATAAACTGGAAAGAGCATGGGGGGATGCCAGTTACTCGTTTGTGCTTCGTGGTTTGATCAGACAGATTTCTTATACAACCCAGGCCCACCTTGCCAGGGTCAGCACCATGTGCAAATACACTGGGCCCTCCCATGCCAATCATTAATCAAGAACATACCCAGAGACATGCCAACGGGCCAATCTGATGGAGACAATTTCTCAATAGAGCCTTCCGCTTACCAGTTTATGCCTCTAGTTTACGCCAGATTGGTTTTCTTAAAAGAAAAAAAAAAATCAACCAGCACAACATCCTCAATGAGAAGAAAACACGTGCGTATTTTTGAATTATACAGAAAATAAATTCAGAGGTTGACAAGCTAAGTCTGAAAGGCCCACTGATTTCAATTGAAAACCATCCTGAGACAGCAAGTGAATGCAATGCTAAAGGCACTATTCCATTTTCCACACTTGTTTTCCACTTAGATGCTTGCAAAACATCAGATGTAAATGTCAAAATGTTTCCCTCTGAAGATGTGATGCTCATTCTTGACAAAGGCATCAGGGATATCTATACAACAGGTTAGCAAAAAGCTGTTCCTGTACACATATTTCTGTGGCAGTTAAAATTTTCAGTTACCGGCTGAGCAGCCTAATGCCTGCAAGGGAGCAATTTCTTCCACTGTGCACAAAGTGCCTCACAGACGCAGGGGATGCTGCATGAGAGCGGATGTGGAGAAGGTCAGAAGTTCACAGCATCACATGCACTACTGCCTCCGGTATGCAAATGATTTCTTATAGACGTGATAAAAGTATATTATCATTGAATGCAGTTACCACCAGCGTGATAGCATTCTCCAAAATATATAAAGAACTCAAGAAGCTAACTACCAAAAATCCAAGCAACCCAATCAAAGAATGGGATATAGAACTAGACAAAGAATTCTCAACAGAGGAATCTCGAATGGCTGAGAAGCACTTAAAGAAATGTTCAAAGTCCTTAGAGATCAGAGAAATGCAAATCAAAACGACCATGAGATTTCCCCTCACACCAATCAGAATGGTTAAGATCAAAACCACAGGTGACAATACATGTTGGCCAGGATGTGGAGAAAGAGGAACACTCCTCCATTGCTGGTGGGCTTGCAAACTGGTACAACTACTCTGGAAATCAATTTGGAGGTTGCTCAGGAAATTGGAAATAGATCTACCTGAAGACCCAGTAATACCACTCCGGAATATATACAAAAGATATCCAACCGTGCCACAGGGGAACATGCTCCATTATGTTCATAGCAGCCTTGTTTCTGATAGCCAGAAGCTGGAAACAACACAGATGTCCCATGACAGAAGAGTGGATATAGAAAATGTGGTTCGTTTACACAATGAAATACTACTCAGCTATTAAGAATGAGGACAATCTGAGTTTTGCAGGCAAATGGATGGAACTGGAAAATATCATCCTGAATGAGGTAACTCAGACCCCAAAGGACAAGCATGGTATGTTCTCACTAATAAGTGAATGTTAAAAAGTACAGAGTACCCAAGATATAGTCCACAGAACTCAAAAAGGTCAACAAGCTGAAGTGCTCAAGTGAGGATGCCTCAGTCCTACTTGGAAGGGGGAACAAAGCAATCACAAATGGGGTGGGAGGGACCTGGGAGGGAAAGTGAACAGAGAGGAGAGGGTGTTGGAGGAGAGGGGAACAAGATATGGTATTGGGTGAGGGAAAAGGACTGAAACCCTGAGGGCAGCAGAAAGAAGGGAAACAGGCAACCTCAGGAGATAGGAGGTTGGAGGCGTGGGACACTCCAGAATGCACCAGACACCTGGGAGGTGACAGACTCCCAGGATTCAAAAGGAGGTACCTTAGATGAAATGACTGACAGTAGGGATAGGGAACATATAGAGCCTACCTCCAACAGGAAGACAGGGCATCAAATGAGGGAAAGGGGTGCCATCCCACAGTCACAACTCTGACCCATAATTGTTCCTGTCTGAAAGAGTTACAGGGATGGAAATGGAGAGGAGACTGAGGAAAAGAACAGCAACAGACCCAAAGTACGATCCAGCTCAAGGGGAGGTTTGAAGTCCTAACACTATTACTGAGGCTATGGAGCGCTCACAAAAAGGGACCTAGTATGACAGCACTGCAGAAGACCCAAAAAGCAGCTGAGTCAGATGCACCCAACCAATGAACAGAAGCAGCTGACCCCTGTTGTTGGATTAGGGAAGACTGAAAGAAGCTGAAGAGAAGGGCAATTCTGTTGGAGAATGAGCAGTCTCATTTAATCAGGACCCCTGAGATCTTTCAAACACTGGACCACCAAACCAGCAACATACAGCTGGTGCTGATATGAGTCCCCCAACACACATACAGTAGAGGACTGCTGGATCTGTGTTCATTAGAGATGATGCACCTAACCCTCAAGAGACTGGAGGCCCCAGGAAGTTTAGAGGTCTGGTGGGGTAGGGGTTGGGACATGCTCATGGAGACAGGGGGTTGGGAAGGAGGTATGCAATGTGGAACAGTCGGAGAGTGGACCAAGAGGGGAGTAAAATAAAATATAAAATTAATGACAGGTGAATAAAATAAAAATTAACCCTTTCAATGGGAAAACTTGTTTGTAAATCATATCCAGAAGAAACAACAGTGTTCACTACTCCACAGTAAACAAGTATCAGTTTGGAAAAGATAAAAACATTTTAATAGAGATTTCTCCAAAAGGAAAAATTAAAATAAAAAATTAACAAACATGATACACTCCAAATGATGCTTAGCAGTTGTTATTATGGATATATAAATGAAAATCATCCAAAGTCATATAACCGGGATCATGAATATAAAAAAGACAGAAGGCAATATGTTTATTTTTCCCAGAAAAAGCTACCTTGGGTATGTGAACAAAAGCATGGAAATCAGCTTCAAATAAACGTGTCCAAGTGCTAGCAGTTCATAATAACTAAAAGAAGAAAACAACTAAATTCCTATCAACTGATGAATGAGATAAACAAACCATGATAAACTTAGGTAAAACATTATTTAGGGAATAGATTCATGCTGCAACATGAATGCATCTTCAAAGGCTATGAAACAAACTAAACTCAGAACTGTCCATTCTATTAATAGTTATTATCGCATGTTCTTGGGTGGTCTATATCTTCATGCAATGCATTTGGTTTGAGTCACTCCTGAGAAGAAATAAATGAATTACAGGTTTATAAGACTAAGATGAGCATGGTCTTGAATACCTGTAATCTCAGCATGCAATAGACAGAAACAAGAGGGTCTACACAAGTTCAAGACCAACCTGATCTACTCAGCAAGTCCCAAGGTCAGGTAGGACCCTTATGTAAACAATAAACAATGTCTTCAAAGAAAGCATATCAGCAATAAAAAGATGAAACCTTTACAGACAGGAAAATATAATATGTAGCAAATTTTTAACAACTCTAACATATACCTTATAGAATAATATTTGTCAAGGACAATTTGCTGTTGCCATACTCCTACTAGATTCTAGGGAGATTGATCATTTATTAGGAGTACATATAACTCTTGCAGCGAACCTAAGATTACTTCCCAGCACCCACATCTCTAGCTTACAACTGCCTATAACTGCACCACTAGGGAAATCTGTGGTGGTCTGCTTGACGAATGTCCCTCATTGGCTTCTATATCGGAGTACTTGGTTCACAGTGGATCTATTTGGAGAGGTTTAGGAGGTGTGGCCTTACTGGAAGAAGTACGTTATTGGGAACAAGCTTTGAGAATAAAAGAAGCCTCATACCTCAGGTCTCTCTCCTCCATCAGGAACCAGAGGCAAATACTTCTGCTTCCTATTCTGGTTTGTGTGCAGTCCAAGACCCGAACGCATGCAGTGGTGCCACCCTTGCTTAAGTGGCTCTCCCACCTCAATTAACCTCATCTAGAAAAGTTTCTTATGTATATGCCAGAAGCTTGTTGCCATGGTGACTCCAAATGTCATCAATTGACAATCAAGATTAATAATCACCTATGGTCAAATTTAGTAATAAATATTTGGAGGTCTGAGACACAACTATGACTAATTCTATTTTCCTTACTTAAAAAAAAAAAGAATCAAAGAGCTTTCTGTTCTACATACTTAAGTCCACAAAAATATTACTATCTGGACTTGTTTGTATTCTCCTTGAGTAAAACATGTCTCATGCCACATTCTCCACAAGTGATTTTTTTAAACAAGCCAACAAATTTAAAGCCATAAGAAATAACCAAAAGCTTCTAGGGAGACCAATGCGACAGGCGGAAAATGTGGCAGAACATTTAGAAAGGTCAACAGTACCACACCAGTATTTGATAAGGTTTGTAATAGTCTATTGTGAGACTGACTTCCTATGCTGAGGTAGAAGCATCATTTTTCTAGTTTAGCTTAACTTCAGGGTTTGTTTGTTTGTTTGTTTTATTTAAATTTTTATTTTCTATATTCTATGTTTACATTCCAAAGGCTTTCCCCTTTCCCAGTTCCCTCCCACCATAGTCCCATAATTCCTCTCCCCCCAACTATTCCCCAATCTTCCCCCCCCCCGCCACAATTTCTCTGTTCTGGGTCTACAAAACTGGATCCAAACTTTTCCGGCCCAGGGTCCTCAGGGTCCTCTCCTTTCTTCTTCTTGGGAGTCATTTGACTTGCTAATTGTGCCTTGAGTATTTAGGGCTTCTGGGCTCATTAATATCCACTTATCAGTGATTGCATTTCATGTGTATTCTTTTGTGATTGGGTTAACTCACTTAGGATGATATTTTCCAGATCTAACCATTTACCTACAAATTGCATGAATTCATTATTTAAATACATGCCAGTAAAAAAAATGTGAGGGAATAAGTTTGTTCCAGCAAGAGAGCACCAGCAAGCTTTCTGAATACAAGCTTAATGTTAAATGAAGTCCTGCTTCTTCACATTAATCAGATTTGAAGACATATCTCTAGTAAACATCTACACCAAGACTGCCAATTACACCAGGGTTCATTGGATAGTATTGACAGGTGTTCTGAACAGCTCTGGAAGCAGCAGTTAAGGCTTTTAAAATGGGGACACCCACACAGGATAATCTTAGCTTCAATGTGGGATACCTCATAGCTTATAAATATCAAGACATGCTAGGAGTTTCTCCCTCTAGTTCCTGACAATGGAAGACATTAGCACCTGCAAGAAAGGTATATGTTTATGATTTGTCTCAGGAAAATACTGCAAAGGTTCACACAGAACTCATGCTGACTGGATAGCCTAGTCAGTCACAGTCTTACCACATAAGCATGAGGACCTTAGTTCAATACCCAGAATCTATAACAAAAAGCTTGGCACAGTGACACACACTTATAATCCCAGTGCTGGAGATGGAGACAGTAGGATCCCAGAGACTCACAGGTTTAGCCTACTTATTGAGCACTGTACTGGCTAGTTTGGTATGTCAACTTGACACAGGCTGGAGTTATCATAGGAAAAGGAGCTTCACTTGGGGAAGTGCCTCTATGAGATCCAGCTGTGGGGCATTTTCTCAATTAGTGATCAAGTGAAGGAGGGCCCCTTGTGGGTGGTGCCATCTCTGGGCTGGTATTCTTGGGTTCTATAAGAGAGCAGGCTGAGCAAGCCAGGGGAAGCAAGCCAGTAAGGAACATCCCTCCATGGCCTCTGCATCAGATCCTGCTTCCTGACCTGCTTGAGTTCCAGTCCTGACTTCCTTTGGTAATGAACAGCTGTGTGGAAGTGTAAGCTGAATAAACCCTTTCCTCCCCAACTTGCTTCTTGGTCATGACATTTGTGCAGGAATAGAAACCCTGACTAAGACAAGCACCATACCACTTACAGTTTGTCTCAAACCACAAAGTCAGTATCTTTGGATAAATGATACTATAGATTGTCCTTTGGCCTCCACATGCATGTGCTTACACTTGCACAAATACCTGCACGCACACACACACACATGCAACCAGGTGATTATGCAAATCATACATACACACACACACACACACACACACACACACACACACCAGACAACATTTAAGTTTCTGAAGTTTGTGTAATGAAAGCAGAAAGGAAAGTTGCCTGTATGATCACGATCAATGTTTTCATCTTAATTAAAAGGTAATAAGCTTTGATCTCCATTATGTCTCTTGAAATTACATTTTCTATGACTACATAATGTGAGATCTGAGACCTAATGAGTTCCTTCTTGTATCAAGCCCTGGTTGTTCATAGTTGAGGAAGGGGCACCCTAACAGCCATTTCTATGTAACAAAGAAGAAAAGAGAATGGGCCTTTGCCTTCAGAAATTTGTCCTGAACTGGCATACTTGAAGGAATAATTGTGGAGCAGACAATTAATAGATGCCATGTTTGCACCAATAAGATTTGTCAGTGCAGTTTCCTCCCTACCATACTCGCGGCATATGATATAGTTCCACACACATGCATGGATTTCTTAAGATACAAACAAGACACAAGGAATGGGTGTTGGAATGAGCTGGTTCGAATCCACATTTGTCTTTGCATAGTTCTGTATTATCAGTAGACATGTTTTCCTCTGCAATTACCTATGAATGTCCAAACTATGTCTGAGAGCTAAATCTGTAGCTCAGTGATAGACTGCCTGGCATCCATGAGAGCACAAGTTCATTTCTGTCTACCCAGAGACATGGAAGGAACCATTGCTGCCTGGGGTTCTTGGAAATCTGTGCTCTGCAGAACTCAATGTTGGCTATGTGAATGCATCAACTCTTCTCAACAGAGATGGGGGGTCTTATTAAGTCTTTTCTCATTATTTCTGGCAAGAAAACAGAAAAAGAAATACCAAACCTGGGGATGGAGGTCAGAGATGCAGTCATTGCCTAGCATGGATAAGACCCTAAATTTGACTATGACTCTGAAAATTCATACAACATTTTACAAATAAATATTTTATATCAACAAAGATAGCGATCAATAGAGTGTATAGCAGCTCTTAAGTGAAGGCATACAAATAGCCAGCAGGATTTTTGTTTTGTGTTTTGTTTTGTGTTTTGTTTTTAATTTTTATTAACTCTTCATGATTTTTCACAACATGCACCCCAACCCCATTCATCCCTCTGTCCCTGGCCTGGTTAAAGCATGTGGCCTTGATAAAGGGCGTATGTCACTGTGGGGGTAGACTTTGAGACCTGCCTGGAAGACAGTCTTTTCTGCCTTCAGATGAAGATGTGGAACTCTTGGCTCCTCCAATACCATGCCTGCCTAGACACTGCCATGCTTCCTGCCTTGATGATAGTAGACTGAACCTATGAACCTGTAAACCAGCCCCAATTAAATGTTGTCCTTATAAGAGTTGCCTTGATCATGGTGTCTCTTCGTAGCAATAAAACCCTAAGACACCAGGCCTCCTACACTCCTACTCTCAGGGTGGGTCACCTGCTTCCCACCCCGCACCATTGTCTCTGACTTACTCACCTCTAAGGTGCTGCACAGGCAAGGAGTGTGGCCAGGTCAATACAGTGCCTCAGGCAGCAGACCAGACCAGGGACATCACGGCCTTTGTTGGTAACACAGACCTAGGACATCAATGCAGATACCACCTGCCATGGGACCACAAACCCTGACATTGCCTCCAGGAGCAGCATGACCCCGAAGTTCCCATGGCATGATCCACTTGGATCAGCAGTGTCCTCCATGGCACCACAGTTGTCAGATATCCACATGGTCTCTAGTGGCAGCCCACACCACAGGCATCCACTTGGCCTTTGGTGGTAACTCGGGCTGCAGACACCAACATAAATGCCGGCTACAACAGGACCATGAACATGACCCTTGGTGGCAGCCCAGGCCAGAACCTTACCTTGTCCTCCTCATCTCTGCCTACTCCTGGGTGCCACTGAGTTTCACGGTGCACCGTTCTCCTCAGTCTATGAACCCCTCAGCTCCACTTTCTCTTCCATAGCCCCACCATGTATGTTCCTTCTTTTCCTTCTCGTTTACACATGCACCCATTGTAGTGGTGCTTGCAGCAACTGCTTAGATGTCTTCAGGCTGCCCTGGGTCTGTGTGGCTGCCGTGGGCACTTTGGTATCTTTCTTTGGGTTTTTCCAGGCTAGCGTGGTCAGGCTAGGAAACCAGCAGCTATATTTTTAAGTTTTTTAACAGCTAAATGTATTCTTTCTACTTGTCAATCAAATACATTTTTTTCAAAAGAAACTGCTTTTCACTGGAACAAAGGCCTTCTAATATTAATTTCCTCTTCTTTGTAGCTAAATTGCTTCTGTAAAAATAGTGTATATTAAAATACATTGAAATGCAGGAAGTATGCATATTGAGCTATAATTAGAAAAATTAGAGAATATGAGACATTTCCCTTTCACCCTTTTCCCACTTTAATGTCTTTCTTCACCATCTTTTTTCCAAACATTCCCTAGCCTGTGGGCTCTCTGACCCTTTACACCCTAACCCATACACTGAGTAAGTATTTTCTTGAAGAATGTACTAGAATGCAGTCACTATAAACTCATCTTGTCCAACATAACACAAAGAATATAGAAGTACTGAATACATGCTGAATAAACTGTGAACAGTCTACCTGATATCAAGAAAATAAGGAAGTTCTATCCATATAACTACCCTCAAAAGAGATAAGCTTTGTTCAGATAAAAAAAACTCCACGTGTTGGGGTGTTATGATCCCCTATAAACCAGACCTCCCTGTGCAATGTTGCTGTGAACTGAGGTGGAAATTTCTGGTTTCTTTGGAAACTCACGTGATACTTTTCTGAAGGCAGTCTTGTGAAAGGATGTTTTGCTGAGGCAAACGCTTGAGGGGATGCATGATGTTTGGAAAGAGTATAAGTAGAATCACAGAGATGGTAAAAGAGCCCTCTGGCATTGCTATGCCTTGCAATGCTTTGCTGTCTTCACTCACCATGCAGCATGTCCCTGGTCTTTACTAATGTTTGATTCTTAAAGAGAAATGCACCAAAGAACTTCTTGTAATCTGGCTGCTTCTTACCGCTTCTGCCGACTCCTGCCAATTTGGCGGAGCCGGAGCCTCACAGTTTCTGCTGGATCGACTCGCTGCTTCTGATTCATGTTTGATATTTGCTATTGAACTGGACTGCATACATCCTGATGATGAAGATTGGAATCTCCACACACAAAAACAAACAAACAAAAAGACTACTACTCATATGCACAACTCCCTTTGTCCTATTAACCATCTTTCTCCCCTACCTTTGGTCCATGAACTAGAAGGGAGGTTGAAGCATTGGAGAATGCTAAGTACTTTTGGAAAATCTAAGCCTACACTGGTCTTTAAAAGGCTGAGGCTGCCAGACAGTGGTGGCGCACGCCTTTAATCCCAGCACTTGGGAGGCAGAGGCAGGCAGATTTCTGAGTTCGAGGCCAACCTTGTCTACAGAGTGAGTTCCAGGGCAGCCAGGGCTACACAGAAAAACCCTGTCTCAGAAAAAAAAAAGGCTTAGTCTGAGTCTACTCTCTTCTGTACATTCTACACTGACATTATGAACTATTTTAAAGATGGGGCCTGCCCTTCCTCCTGCTGCTCTATAGGAACATGATATGTACAGCCTCCACCACACTCATGCCACCATGATGACCAGATGTGACAAACCTTCACTCCTCTGATGGACCTAAATAAATCCTTCCACTTGTGTAGGTACTCTGTTGTAGTGATAATTGGTGGCTCATTGTATGTGTTGACTTGAATGGTCAGTACATGCTGAGTACACATTTAAAACTCCTAATGGGGACTAGAGACATGGCTCAGGGGGTTAAACGGTTGACCACTCTTCCAGAAAATTGAAGTTCAGTTATGAAAACCCAGCCAAATAACAATCATCCTGACAACTGCCAGGAACTGAAGCTCCAAGAAATCAACCTCCCTCCTGTGGCATCCTGGAACACCTTCATACATAGTGTACAAATCACATAGAGTGAGGGGGCACACACATGCACAACCACACATAAATAGTTTTATTTAAGTTCTGAGAGTCAAGAAGTTGTTAGGCCAGACACAAGGATGAGCAGTAAATGCTTTCAAGCAGACTGAAAATAACTGGGTTCTGGTCTGTAATATTTTAACTCTCTAATATTGGTCATTTGACCTCACAGGTTTGAAAGTCCTGTTTGGGGACTTGCAGTTTACAAGGGAAATGCTTTTGACTCCCAGGTTAGAACTCTGGGGCATCCAAGAGGGAGCACACTGCTGGCCCTGCTGAAAGCCTCTGAGCTGTGCCAGCTGAGGGTGGAAGGGAACGGAGCATGAGGAAGGGCTGAGAGAGCAGGAGACGTCCTGGTCCACAGCAGACTCTTGTGGCAACCAACCCACTTCTGCCAAGGCTTCACCTCACCCTCCCAACATGACTCCAAGCCTCATAGCTGATCACAGGATTTTCCAGCCCCACCTCTCAGCTTTACTACATTGGAAGGTAATGTCTCCCACTGAGTCCAGCCAGAACATATACTGTGTTGTGTTTCTGAAATTTTAAGCAATAGGCATGGGAAATGTCAGAGCTCGTTTAGAAGTTGTTCTGCTGAACGCTGTGTGGGAGTCAGTCCGTCTATTCTCTCTTCTGCTCACCTCTAATCAGCATGTGCTCTGGAAGCAGCCAACACTGCTGGTGAGGAGGCCCCAGTGCCCATCGGCATTCTAAAGTCATCAGGGAACAAAATGAAAAGGAAAACATATCAAGGCTAAAAAATTAGTAGGATTTTCAAGACATTATTTTATTTTTTTTGATTTTTTTTATTGTATATATTCTATATTTACAATTCATTTCCCTTTTTCTGGTTCCCCACCCCCAAAGGTCCCACATGTCCTTTTCCCTCCCCCTGCTCCCGCATCCACCCCCTCCCACTTTACTGTTCTTGTACTCTCCCACAATGATGTTTTGGTCCATTCTAGCACCAGTGTCCACTCCTTTCTTCTTGTGAGACATCACTTGATATGTGAATTGTGTCTTTGGTGTTCCAAGCTTCTAGGCTAATATCCACTTATCAGTGACTGTATACCATGGGTATTCTTTTGAGACTGGGTCACCTCACTTAGTATGACATTCTCCAGCTCCATCCATTTCTCTAAGAATTTCATGAATTCATTGTTTCTAATGGCTGTATAGTACTCCATTGTGTATATATACCACATTTTTTGTATCCATTCCTCTGTTGAGGGACATCTGGGTTCTTTCCAGCTTCTGGCTATTATATATAAAGCTGCTATGAACATAGTGGAGCATGTATCCTTATTGCATGCTGGGGAATCTTCTGGGTATATTCCCAGGAGTGGTATGGCTGGGTCCTCCGGAAGTATCACGCCCAGTTTTCTGAGGAACCGCCATACTGATTTCCAGAGTGGTTGTACCAGCTTGCATTCCCACCAGCAGTGGAGGAGTGTTCCTCTTTCTCCACATCCTCGCCAACACCTGATGTCTTCTGAGTTTTTAATCTTAGCCATTCTGACTGGTGTGAGGTGAAATCTCAGGGTTGTTTTAATTTGCATTTCCCTAATGACTAGTGATGTTGAACATTTTTTAAGGTGTTTCTCAGCCATCCGAATTTCTTCAGGTGAAAAGACTCTGTTTAGCTCTGTACCCCATTTTTGGATAGGGTTATTTGGTTTTCTGGGGTCTAACCTCTTGAGTTCTTTGTATACATTGGAGATTAGCCCTCTGTCGGATGTGGGGTTGGTGAAGATTTTTTCCCAATTTGTTGGTTGCCGATTTATCTTTTTGACAGTGTCTTTTGCCTTACAGAAGCTTTGTAGTTTTATGAGGTCCCATTTGTCTATTCTTGCTCTTAGAGCATAAGCAATTGGTGTTCTGTTCAGGAATTTTTCCCCTGAGCCAATGTCCTCAAGGGTCTTCCCCAGTTTCTTTTCTATTAGTTTTAGTGTGTCTGGTTTTATGTGGAGGTCTTTGATCCACTTGGAGTTGAGCTTAGTGCAAGGAGATAAGAGTGGATCAATTCTCATTCTTCTGCATGTTGACCTCCAGTTGAGCCAGCACCATCTGTTGAAAAGGCTATCTTTTTTCCACTGGATGTTTTCAGCTCCTTTGTCAAAGATCAATTGGCCATAGATGTGTGGGTTCAATTCTGGGTCTTCGATCCTATTCCATTGATCCGCTTTCCTGTCACTGAACCAATACCATGCAGTTTTTAATACCACTGCTCTGTAATATTGCTTGAGGTCCGGGATATTGATTCCCCCAGAAGTTCTTTTGCTGTTGATGATAGTTTTAGCTATCCTGGGTTTTTTGTTATTCCAGATGAATTTGAGAATTGCTCTTTCTAGCTCTATGAAGAACTGAGTTGGGATTTTGATGGGAATTGCATTGAATCTGTATATTGCTTTGGGCAAGATTGCCATTTTGACTATATTAGTCCTGCCAACCCACGAGCATGGAAGATTTTCCCATTTTCTGATGTCTTCTTCAATTTCCCTCTTCAGAGACCTGAAGTTTTTGTCGTATAAATCTTTCACATGTTTGGTTAGCGTCACTCCAAGATACTTTATATCATTTGTGGCTATTGTGAAGGGTGTCATTTTCCTAATTTCTTTCTCGGCCTGCTTATCCTTCGCGTATAGGAAGGCTACTGATTTACTTGAGTTGATTTTATAGCCAGCCACTTTGCTGAAGTTGTTTATCAGTTGCAGGAGTTCTCTGGTGGAGGTTTTTGGGTCACTTAAGTAAACTATCATATCATCTGCAAATAGTGATAGTTTGACTTCTTCCTTTCCGATTTGTATCCCTTTGACTTCCCTCTGTTGTCGAATTGCTCTAGCTAGTACCTCAAGTACTATATTGAAGAGATATGGCGAGAGGGGACAGCCTTGTCTAGTCCCTGATTTTAGAGGGATTGCTTCGAGTTTTTCTCCGTTTACCTTGATGTTGGCTACTGGTCTGCTGTATATTGCTTTTACTATGTTTAGATATGGGCCTTGAATTCCTGTTCTTTCTAGGACCTTTAGCATGAAAGGATGCTGAATTTTGTCAAATGCTTTTTCAGCATCCAATGAGATGACCATGTGGTTTTTTTCTTTGAGTTTGTTTATGTAGTGGATTACGTTGATGGATTTCCGTATATTGAACCATCCCTGCATCCCTGGGATGAAGCCAACTTGATCATGGTGAATGATCGTTTTGATGTGTTCTTGGATTCGGTTGGCAAGTATTTTGTTTAGTATTTTTGCATCGATATTCATAAGAGAAATTGGCCTGTAGTTCTCTTTCTTAGTTGGATCTTTGTGTGGTTTTGGTATCAGGGTAATTGTGGCTTCATAGAATGAGTTGGGTAGTGTTCCTTCTGTTTCTATTTTGTGGAATAATTTGAAGAGTATCGGTATCAGGACTTCTTTGAAGGTCTGATAGAATTCTGCACTAAAACCATCTGGTCCTGTGCTCTTTTTGGTTGGAAGACTGTCTATGACCCCTTCTATTTCTTTGGGGGTTATGGGTCTGTTTAGACGATCTATTTGATCCTGGTTTAATTTTGGTATTTGGTAACTGTCAAGGAAATTGTCCATTTCCTCCAGATTCTCCAGTTGTGTTGAGTATAGGTTTTTGTAGTAGGATCTGATGATTTTTTGAATTTCCTCAGTTTCTGTTGTTATATCTCCCTTTTCATTTCTAATTTTGTTAATTTGAATACTGTCTCTGTGCCCTTTAGTAAGTCTGGCTAGGGGTTTATCTATCTTGTTGATCTTCTCAAAGAACCAGCTCCTGGTTTTGTTGATTCTTTGTATGGTTCTCTTTGTTTCAACTTGATTGATTTCAGCCCTGAGTTTGATGATTTCCTGTCTTCTACTCCTCCTGGGTGAAATTGCTTCTTTTTGTTCCAGAGCTTTCAAGTGTGCCATTAAGTTGCTAGTATATGCTCTCTCCTGTTTCTTTTTGGAGACACTCAGGGCTATGAGTTTTCCTCTAAGCACTGCTTTCATTGTGTCCCATAGATTTGGGTATGTTGTGCCTTCATTTTCATTAAGTTCTAAGAATTCTTTGATTTCTTTCTTTATTTCTTCCTGGACTAAGGTATCATTGAGTAGAATATTGTTCAGCCTCCAAGCGTATGGGGATTTTCTGTTGTTTTTGTTGCTATTGAAGAACACTCTTACTCCATGGTGATCTGATAAGAGGCATGGGATTAGTTCGATCTTTTTATATTTGTTGAGATCTGTCTTGTGTCCAATTATATGGTCGATTTTGGAGAAGGTACCATGAGGGGCTGAGAAAAAGGTATAGTCTTTTGCTTTAGGGTGAAATGTTCTATATATATCTGTTAAATCCAATTGCTCCAAAGTTTCGATGAGTTTCTCCGTGTCTCTGTTTAGTTTCTGTTTTCCTGGTCGGTCCACTGTAGATAGTGGAGTATTGAGGTCCCCCACAATCATTGTGTTAGGTGCAATGTGTGCTTTGAGCTTTAGTAAGGTTTCTTTTACAAATGAGGGTGCCCTTACATTTGGAGCGTAGATGTTTAGAATTGTGAGTTCCTCTTGGTGGATTCTTCCTTTGACTAGCAGGAAGTGACCTTCTGTGTCTCTTTTGATGACTTTGGGTTGAAAGTCAATTTTATCTGATATTAAAATGGCTACTCCAGCTTGCTTCCTGTGACCATTTGCTTGCAAAATTGTCTTCCATCCTTTAATCTAAGGTAGTGTTTGTCTTTGACTCTGAGGTGTGTTTCCTGTAAGCAGCAAAATGTAGGGTCCTGTTTCCGTATCCAGTCTGTTAGTCTATGTCTTTTTATTGGGGAGTTGATTCCATTGATGTTAAGAGATATTAAGGAATAGAGATTATTACTTCCTGACATTTTTGATGTTATTTTTGTTTTTGAGTAGTTATCTTCCTTTGAGTTTGATGGAAGAAGTTTACTGTCTTGCTTTTTCTTGGGTGCCATTTCCTTCCTTGTTTTGGAGTTTTCCTCCTATTATCCTTTGTAGAGCTGGGTTAGTGGAAAGATATTGTGTAAATTTGGTCCTGTCATGGAATATTTTGATTTCTCCATCTATGTTGATTGAGAGTTTTGCTGGGTATAGTAGTCTTGGCTGACATTTGTTTTCTCTTAAGGTCTGCATGAGGTCTGGCCAGGATCTTCTAGCTTTCATGGTTTCTGGAGAGAAGTCTGGTGTGATTCTGATAGGTCTTCCTTTATATGTTACTTGGCCCTTTTCTCTTACTGTCTTTAATATTCTTTCTTTGTTTAGTACATTTGGGGTTTTGATTATTATGTGACGGGAGGTGTTTCTGTTCTGGTCCAGTCTGTTTGGAGTTCTGTAGGCTTCGTGTACATTCATGGGCATCTCTCTCTTTAAGTTAGGAAAGTTTTCTTCCATAATTTTGTTAAAGATATTTGCTGGCCCTTTAAGTTGTAGATCTTCACTCTCATCTATCCCTATAATCCTTAGGTTTGGTCTTCTCATTGTGTCCTGGATTTCCTGGATGTTTTGGGTTACAAGCCTTTTGGATTTTGCGTTTTCTTTGACTGTGGAGTCAATGGTTACTATGTTATCTTCAGCATCGGACATTCTTATTTCTATCTCTTGTATTCTGTTGTTTATGTTTGCATCTACTACCCCTGTTTTCTTCCCAAGGTTTTCTATCTCCAAGGTTGCCTCCTTTTGTGATTTCTTAGTTGTTTCTACCTCTGTGTTCAGATCTTGGATGGTTTTGCTCAGTTCCATCATTTTTTTGTTTGTGTTTTCATGTAATTCTTTAATATATTTTTGTGTTCCCTCTTTCATGACTTCTGCCTGTTGTTTCAAGTTCTCCTGCATTTCTTTAACTGATTTTCTCACACCCTCTTTATTGGTTTCTGTCTGATGGCCCATATTCTCCTGGAGTTCTTTAAGTGTTTTTTGTGTTTGGATTGTAAGAGCTTCTACTCTATTGATGTTCCCCTGCATTTCTTTAAGAGATTTGTTTATGTCTTTTTTGTGTTCCTCTAGGAGCATCATGACCTGTGCTTTTATATCTAACTCTTGTTTTTCTGGTGTGCTGGGGTATCCTGGACTTGCTGTGGTTGGCGAATTGGGTTCAGATGGTGCCATATTGCCTTGATTTCTGTTAATAACGTTCCTACGTTTGCCTTTTGCCATCTCTTTATCTCTGGCGTTAGTTGGTCTTATTGTAGATGGCGCCCTGCTGAAAGCACAGCACGCCTGTCCCCAGGAGACAGATCCCTTCTGGCAGCTTGTCTGTGCTGGACTATGCTCGTTCTGAGTCCAGGTCCCTGACTCCAGCTGCTAGAGTTCTGAGCTGTGCCCCAAGGCGGCAAGGTGGCCCCTCGCTGCTAGTCCGCTCAGAGAGCTGGTCCCAGCCGGTAGTCTGCACCAGCAGCTGAGCTTTCTGTGCCCGGATCTCCTGCAGAACTAAGCTAAGCTATAACTCTGGCCACGCACCTGATTCCAGCCGCTCACTGCGTCCAGTGTGCCCGCTGTTTGCACGCGGGGGTCTGGGGCAAGATGGCTGCCCCAGCTGAAAGCACCGCATGGCCTTGGCTGAGCTGCTCGTACCCCGCTCTGCTGCTCCCTTCTGGCTGCGTTGTCAGTGCTGGACTATGCTCGCTCTGAGTCCAGGCCCCTGACTCCAGCTGCTAGAGTGCCGAGGTGTGCCCCGAGGCAGCCCAGTGGCCCTTCGCTGCTAGTCCGCTCAGAGAGCTGGTCCCGGCTGGTAGTCTGCACCAGCAGCTGAGCTTTCTGTGCCCGGATCTCCTGCAGAGCTAAGCTAAGCTATAACTCTGGCCACACACCTGATTCCAGCTGCTCACTGCGTCCAGTGTGCCCGCTGTTTGCGCGCGGGGGTCTGGGGCAAGATGGCTGCCCCTGCTGAAAGCACCACGTGGCCTTGGCTGAGCTGCTTGTACCCGGCTCTGCTGCTCCCTTCTGGCTGCATTGTCTGTGCTGGACTATGCTCGCTCTGAGCAAGACATTATTTTATTATGGAAACAGGAAACTAAGGGAATTGATATTTTAGCAAACACTTTTATTACAAGAGCAAGTTAATGAAGCACTAATGACTACAGCAAGAGTGAGAAGGAAATTACTCCCATCACAAACTTTTAGTTCATCTCCCTGCCATTTTGTCATAATTGTGGGTCGAATATAGAACTGAATGTAAAATGAAATTTGCGTCTCTACCGAACAAATTTAATCTGGAAGAGCTCATTAGTGGCTTCCTGGGCTGGGACCTGGTGGTAGAAGATAAGTGAGGGGAGCCAACATTGACAACCCCGCCTTGTGACTCACACATTTGACAAAACCCTCCGCTTTCATCATTTAAAAGCAGTGTGTTTTATTGAATGTAAGTTATGCTTCCCAGAAAATTACCAACAAAACAATGTACATTTCTGAAAACATATTATTTAAAATAAGTTATACCACTCAGTTACTTTTGAACGGCATGCATGATCACCCCAGTGTGCAGTTGAGTTCATATTCACTGTTTTCATAGCTTAATCTTTCTCTACCATGTGCCATTACTGACCTCTACTGAGCATGAAGTAGATTTTACAAGAAAATGTACAAGCCTTAACAGCTTTGCTTCCTCTTGGTTACTATTTCTGCACAAATATATGTTTATTAAACTGTGTCACTCAAGCACCTAATTTCTTTGCGAATGGGCAGAAGAGGCACATGCAGGATGTGGGCAAGCCAGTGTCTATTCCCACTGGCTCAGTGGTCCCAGACATCTTTGCTTTGGAGGACAGTTTATAGAGACAGTGCTGCCACCTCTTGTCAGAGGCTTGAAATTTTTATTAGACTTATGAATATATTTTCTGTCTCCAAATATATTGGATATTCTTCTTTTGCTCTTATAGCAACTTCAAAGCTTCAAACAATATGAATTTATAACCCTACATTTCTGGTCATTGATGTCTTTAAGGAGCAAAGCTACGCAGGTTGATAAAACTGCATTAATCTTTGAAAGCTTCTAAAGGACACCTGTGTGTCCTATCAGCATTACCAAACCATATTCTTTCAGATGTGTTTCCATATTCTCATTTCCTCCCTCTCCGACACTCTTACCTCCATTAATGAAGATCTGACTGTTGGCTCACATACAAAATCCATGATCCATGATAATCTTCCAATCTCATGATCCTTCTCAGAGTTGATGAAAGCTGCAGAATTCCTTCTGATAGGTGAGAGATTGCATGCACCAGCTATTGGAATAAGGACATATACAGAATCAGAAGACTGGTCCTCTTACCAGAGTATTCCAATAATAGCCAAAATTAAAAATCTCCTTTAAAAAATAAATGAAGTCAGAGAGGGAGGGACCTAGAAGAGGAAACAGGGAGAGGAAAGGGGGAACACAACCAGGTATGAGGAGTGGGGGAACAGAATGAAAGCCCTGAGGAACAGGATAAAGAATGGAAACAGGCAACCTTGGGAGGTAGGAGATGGCGAACCCTCTAGAATATACCAGAGATCTAGGAGGCGAGGGACTCTCAGGACTCAAAGGGAGGGACCTTAGGTGAAATGCCCTACAGTGGGGAGAGGGAACTTACAGAGTCCACCTCCAGTAGAAAGACAGGGCATCAATTGGAGGGATGGAGTTGCCATCCCACAGTCAAAACCTCTGACCCATAATTGTTGCTGTCTAAAAGAACTGCGGAGACAATAATTGTGAAAAGACTGAGGGAAAGGAAGTTTAGTGA
Organism: Apodemus agrarius; assembly: GCA_964023405.1. Classification (NCBI taxonomy): domain Eukaryota; kingdom Metazoa; phylum Chordata; class Mammalia; order Rodentia; family Muridae; genus Apodemus; species Apodemus agrarius. The sequence goes on along the minus strand of OZ030009.1, from coordinate 131,770,970 downwards.
CAGGCCCAAATTGGTATCCAGCTCAAGGAGAGGCTCCAAGGCCTGATATTATTACTGATACTATGATGTACTTACATACAGGAGCCTAGCATGGCTGCTGCCCTCCAATAGGCAGCTGAAAGAGTCAGATACAGATACTTACACCCAACCAATGGACAGAAGCTGGGGACCTCTGAGAAGGAGTTAGGGAAAAGCTGGAAGAAGCTGAGGAGGAGGGCCACCCCATAGAAAGACCAGCAGTCTCAACTAACCCGGACCCCTGAGATCTCTCAGACACTGAGCCAGCAACCAGGCAGCATATACCAGGTGATATGAGGCTCCTGACACATATACAGCAGAGGAATGCCTAGTCTGGCCTCATTAAGAGAAGATGTTCCTAACCCTGGAGAGACTTGAGGCCCAGGGAGTGGGGAGGTCTTGTGGGGTGAAGGTGAAGGGGTGGGGATACCCTCTTGGAGATAGGAGAGGAGGTATAGGATGAGGAACAGTCAGACGGTGAATCAGTAGGGGAACAACTGAACTGTAAAAAAAAAAGATATAGCAATAACAACAACAGTAATAATAATAATAATAATAATAATAATAATAATAATAGTGTCAACAAGAAAAGAGACAAGCAACCCAAATGAAACCAACAATGGACAGGACAATGCATTATTCCAATTAAGATATATAAATGGTCAATAACACATAGAAAGATGAATTGTACCATTAGTCAATTTCACTAGAGTAGAATATATCAGTTTGGGTTCATTTGTTTGTTTGTTTTCCAGTACACCATTATGTGCTGTTTTAGACACATCTTCGTGTGTTTTCTAAAGATGTCACTGCGTACTGCTGAAGTTACAGATTCTTTTACTTTTTCAAGATAGTATAGTCTTGGGCAGTGGTGGCGCACGCCTTTAATACCAACACTTGGGAGGCAGAGGCAGGCAGGTTTCTGAGTTTGAGGCCAGCCTGGTCTATAGAGTTCCAGGACAGCCAGGGCTACACAGAGAAACCCTGTCTCGAAAACAACAACAACAACAACAACAACAAACAGATAGTATAGTCTTGGCTGTCCTGGAACTCATTCTTTTAACCAGTCTGTCCTCAAACTCAGAAAACCACCCTCCTCTTCCTCCTAAGAGCAGGTATTAAAGGAGTCCATCTGGCTATGTTACTGATCCTTATGGTTTCTTTCTTCTTCAAATTTCCTTCATGTTCAATTTGTATAATGGTACAGTGTTTCAAATAATGTGTCCAGTTCTGCTTTCTTAACAATTTTCTTTTTTCTTTTACAATTTTTATTAGATATTTTCTTTATTTACATTTCAAATGTCATCCCCTTGCCTAGTTTCCCCTCCAAAAATCCCCCATCCCATCCCCCCTCCCCCTGCTCACCAACCCAGCCACACCAAATTCCCTGACCTGGCATTCCCTTACCCTGGGGCAATGAGCTTTCACAGGTCCAACTACCTCTCCTTTCATTGATGTCTGAAAATGAATTTCCCTTTCCGGATTCCCCATTCCCCATGAGTCCCATAAGCCCTCTTCCCTCCCCATGTGCCCCAATCAAACCCCTCCTACTCCTCTGTCCTGGCAATCCCCTACATTGCTGCATCAAGCCTTTCCAGGACCAGGGCCCTCTCCTTCCTTCCTTCTTGGGAATGATTTGATATGTGAGTTGTGTCTTGGGTATTCAGAGCTTCTGGGCTAATCTCCACTTATCAGTGACTGCATTCCATGTGTGTTCTTTCGTGAATGAGTTATGTCACTTAGGATGATATTTTCCAGTTCTAACCATTTGCCTAAGAATTTCAAGAATTCATTGGAATGTAAACATAGAATATAGAAAATAAAAAAAAAAGAATTCATTGTTTTTAGTTGCTGAGTTCCATTGTGTAAATATACCACATTTTCTGTATCCATTTTTCCATTGAGTGACATCTGGGTTTTTTCCAGCTTCTGACTATTATAAATAGGGCTGCTATGAACATAGTGTAGAATGTGTCCTTATTGCTTGCCAGGGAATCCTCTGGGTATATGTCCAGGAGGGGTATAGCAGGGTCCGCCAGAAGGGTCATGCCCAGTGTTCTGAGGAACTGCCAAACTGATTTCCAGAGTGGTTTTACCATTTTGCAACCCCACCAACAGTGGAGAAGTGTTCCTCTTTCTCCACATCCTCGCCAACACCTGATGTCTCCTGAGTTTTAAATCTTAGCCATTCTGACTGGTGTGAAGTGAAATCTCAGGGTTGTTTTGATTTGCATTTCCCTAATGACTAATGATGTTGAACACTTCTTAAGGTGCTTTTCAACCATCCGAAGTTCTTCAGGTGAAAATTCTTTGTTTAGCTCTGTACCAGATTTTTGAATAGGGTTATTTGGTTTTCTGGGGTCTAACTTCTTGAGTTCTTTGTATATATTGGATATTAGCGCTCTGTCAGATGTAGAGATGGTGAAGATCTTTTCCAAATTTGTTGGTTGCAGTTTTGTCCTTTTGACAGTGTCCTTTGCCTTACAGAAACTTTATAATTTAAGATGTACCATTTGTCAATTCTTGATCTTAGAGCATAAGCTATTGGTGTTCTGTTCAGGAATTTTTCCCCTGTGCCCAAGTCCTCAAGGGTCTTCCCCAGTTTCTTTTCTATTAGTTTCAGTGTGTCTGGTTTTATGTGGAGGTCCTTGATCCACTTAGAGTTGATCTTAGTACAAGGAGATAAGAATGGATCAATTTGAATTCTTCAGCATGCTGACCTCCAGTTGAACCAGCACCATTTGTTGAAAAGGCTATCTTTTTTCTACTGGATGTTTTCAGCTCCTTTGTCAAAAATCAAGTAACCATAGGTGTGTGGCTTCATTTCTGGGTCTTCAATCCTATTCCATTGATCTACCTGCCTATCACTGTTCCAATACCATGCAGTTTTTAACACTATTGCTCTGTAGTATTGCTTGAGGTCTGGGATACTGATTTCCCCAGAAGTTCCTTTACTGTTGAGAATAGTTTTAGCTATCCTGAGTTTTTTGTTATTCAAGATGAATTTGAGAATTGCTCTTGCTAACTCTATGAAGAACTGAGTTGGGATTTTGATGGGCATTGCATTGAATCTGTAGATTGCTTTTGGCAAGATGGCCATTTTTAACTATATTAATCCTGCCAATCCATGAGCATCGAGATTTTTCTGCTTTCTGAGGTCTTCTTCAATTTCCTTCTTCAGAGACCTGAAGTTCTTGTCATACAGATCTTTCACTTCTTTGGTTAGAGTCACACCAAGATACTTTATATTGTTTGTGGCTATTGTGAAGGGTGTCATTTCCCTAATTTCTTTCTCAGCCTGCTTATCCTTTGAGTATAGGAAGGCTACTGATTTGCTTGAGTTGATTTTATAACCAGCCACTTTGCTGAAGTTGTTTATCAGCTGTAGGAGTTCTCTGGGGGAGTTTTTGGGTCACTTAAGTATACTATCATATCATCTGCAAATAGTGATAGTTTGACTTCTTCCTTTCCAATGTGTATCCTTTTGAACTCCTTATGTTGTCTAATTGCTCTAGCTAGAACTTCAAGTACTATATTGACAGATATGGAGAGAGGGGGCAGCCTTGTCTAGTCCCTGATTTTAGTGGGATCGCTTCAAGTTTCTCTCCATTTAGTTTGATGTTGGCTACTGGTTTGCTGTACACTGCTTTTACTATGTTTAGGTATGGGCCTTATTTTGTCAAATGCATTTTCAGCATCTAATGAAATGACCATGTGTATTTTTCTTTAAGTTTGTTTATGTAGTGGATCGCAATGATGCACTTGCATATATTGAAACATCCCTGCATCCCTGGCATGAAGCCTACTTGATATTGACTAATGATCATTTTGATGTGTTCTTGGATTCAGTTGAATTTTATTGAGTATTTTTGCATCGATATTCATAAGGGAAATTAGCCTGAAGTTCTCTTTCTTTTTTGGATCTTTGTGTGGTTTTGGTATCAGCATAATTATGGCTTCATAGAATGAGTTGGGTAGTGTTGCTTCTGTTTCTATTTTGTGGAATAGTTTGAAGAGTATTGGTGCTAGGGCTTCTTTGGAGGTCTGATAGAATTCTGCACTAAAACCATCTGGTCCTGGGCTTTTTTTGTTAGAAGCCTTTCTATGACACCTTCTATTTCTTTAGGGGTTATGAGACTGTTTACATGACCTATTTGATTCTGATTTAATTTCAATATTTGGTATCTGTCTAGGAAATTGTCCATTTCCTCCAAATTTTCCAGTTGTGTTGAGTATAGGCTTTTGTAGTAGGATCTGATAATTTTTTGAATTTCCTCAGTTTCAGTTATTATATCTCCCTTTTCATTTCTAATTTTGTTAATTTGGATACTGTCTCTGTGCTCTTTGGTAAGTCTGGCTAAGGGTTTATCTATCTTGCTGATTTTCTAAAAGAACCAGCTCCTGGTTTTGTTGATTCTTTGTATGGTTCTCTGTTTCTACTTGATTAATTTCAGCCCTGAGTTTGAAGATTTCCTGTCTTCTACTCTCCTGGGTGAATTAGATTCTTTTTGTTCCAGGGCTTTCAGGTGAGCCATTAAGCTGCTAGTATTTGCTCTCTCCAGTCTCTTTTCAGAGGCACTCAGAGCTATAAGTTTTCCTCTTAGCACTGCTTTCATTGTGTCCCATAGATTTGGGTATGTTGTGCTTCATTTTCATTAAATTCTAAAAAGTCTTTGATTTCTTACTTTATTTCGTCCTTGACCAAGGTATCAATGAGTAGAGTATTGTTTAGTTTCCATGTGTATGTGGGCTTTCTGTTGTTTTTGTTGCTATTGAGGAAAACTCTTACTCCATAGTGATCTGATAGAAGGCATGAGATTATTTCAATCTTCTTATATTTGTTGAGGTCTGTCTTGTTACCAATTATATGATTGATTTTGTAGAAGGTACCATGATGTGCTGAGAAAAAGGTATATTCTTTTGCTTTAGGATGAAATGTTCTATATATAAATCTGTTAAATCCAATTGGTCCAAAGCTTCATTTAGTTTCACTGTGTCCCTGTTTACTTCCTGTTTTCCTGATCAGTCCATTGAGGAGAATGGAGTGTTAAAGTCATGCACAATTATTGTGTTAGGAGCAATGTGTGCTTTGAGCTTTAGTAAAGTTTCATTTACAAATGAGAGTGCCCTTGCATGTGGAGCATAGATGTTCAGAATTGAGAGTTCTTCTTGGTGGATTTTTCCTTTGACCAATGAAAAGTTTCCTTCTGTGTCTCTTTTGATGACTTTAGGTTGAAAGACAATTTTATCCAATAGTAGAATGGCTACTCCGGCTTGTTTCCTGAGACCATTTGCTTGTAAAATTGTCTTCCAGCCTTTTACCCTGAGGTAGTGTTTGTCTTTGACATTGAGGTGTGTTTCCTGTATGCAGCAAAATGTAGGGTCCTGCTTATGTATCCAGTCTGTTAGTCTATGTCTTTTTATTGGGGAATTGAGTCCATTCATGTTAAGAGATATTAAGTAATAGTGATTATTACTTCCTGTCATTTTTGATGTTATTTTTGTTTTTGAGTGGTTATCTTCTTTTGGGTTTAATGGAAGACGGTTACTACCTTGCTTTTTCCAGGGTGTAGTTTCCCTTCTTGTGTTGGTATTTTCCACCTATTATCCTTTGTAGGACTGGGTTTGTGGAAATATATTGTATAAATTTGGTTTTATCATGAAATATCTTGGTTTCTATATCTATGGTGATTGAGAGTTTTGCTGGGTATAGTAGTCTTGGCTGGCATTTGTGTTCTCTCAGAGTTTGCATGAGATCTGCCCAGGATGTACTAGCTTTCATGGTCTCTGGTGAGAAGTCTGGTGTAATTCTGATAGGCCTTCCTTTTTATGTTACCTGGCCTTTTTCCTTACTGCTTTTAATATTTTTTCATTGTTAATATATTTGGCGTTTTGATTAGTATGTGACGGGAGGTATTTCTGTTCTGATCCAGTCTGTTTAGAGTTCTGTAGACTTCTTGTATATTCATGGGCATCTCTCTCTTTAGGTTGGGGAAGTTTTCTTCCATAATTTTGTTGAAGATATTTGCTGGCCCTTTAAGTTGTAAATCTTCATTCTCATCTATACCTATAATCCTTAGGTTTGGTCTTCTCATTATGTTCTGGTTTTCCTGGATGTTTGGGGTTAGAAGCTCTTTGCATTTTGCATTTTCTTTGACTGTTGAGTCAATGGTTTCTATGGTATCTTTGGCATCTGTGATTCTTTCTTCTAACTCTTGTATTCTGTTGTTGATAATTGCATCTATGGCCCCTGATTTCTTCCCAAGGTTTTCTATCTCCAAAGTTGCCTCCCTTTGTGTTTTCTTAGTTGGTTCTACTTCTGTTTTTAGATCCTGGATGGTTTTGCTCATTCCTTCACTTGTTTGTGTTTTCCTGTAATACTTTAAAAGATTTTTGTGTTTCCTTTTTCATGACTTCTGCCTGTTGACCCAAGTTCTCCTGTATTTCTTTAAGTGATTTTTGCATTTCCTCTTTATTGGCTTCTATGTGTTGACCCACATTTTCCTGAATTTCTTTAAGTGATTTTTGTTTTTCCCTTGTAAGGGCTTCTACCTTTTGATCCATTTCTCCTGTAATTCTTTAAGAAATTTATTTATGTCCTTCTTGTTTTCCTCTAACAGCATTATGCCCAGTGATTTTAAATCCAAATCTTGTTTTTCTGGTGTGTTGGGGTATCTAGGACTTGCTGTTGTTTGAGAATTGGGTTCAGACACTGCCATATTGCCTTGATTTCTTTTAGTAACTGTCGCACCCAACCTCGACCTGCAAGGAAGGACACAACACCAGTGATCTTCTTCAAGCAGTTTAATCAGGAACCTTATACTTATACAGTGCTCAACCCTAGCACTCTCTTATATCCTAAAGGCTGGCCAATCCCCGAGGGACACATGGGCAAAGCAGATAGGCTACTTCAAGGCGGAATGACAGCATCTGATGGCACGAAGACAAATAAGGTGTTGTTTATCTCAAAGGGCACTCTCCCCCTGGGGGGAGGAAGGCAGAAGCCTGTGCTATCTTTAAGGCGCAGCACTTCGCAGCCCTCTACAGTTCCCCCTTTTTGTTTAATTAAGACCACGCAGGTGCCTGTCTTAGGTCGTCTCCTTCTCAGGGAGATCTTACCCGTCATTGACTGTCCCCTCTCTGGGCCTCAACCATGAGGGTGCCTGTCTTAGGTTGTCCCCCATTCAGGAGGATCTTACCCATCATTGACTAACCCCTCCTCTGGTCTGTAGCCCTCCTGGTCAAGAATGCCTGCTCTGCCACCGGACAATCATGCTGCCTCATGACTTTCCATGAAAAGCGAGCAAGGTCACAGCCAAAGCACAGGAGGACCTCCCCCATGGTACTGGGTGGGGGGTCACATGGCCTCCGTCTTTATGACAGAAAGCCAAGCTTGGGGGGACTGTCCTGCCTCAATGGCAGTAAAGGCTTGTATGATCATAGCTGCCTGTCGCCGCTGGGCAAAACACATTCTGCAAATGCACCACAAGCCAACAAGGGAGACCAGAACTAACAACCCAGCCATAGCACCCATGCCCATCCACTCTTTCAGATGATTCATAACACTGGAAATCCAGGTTCCCAATCCGGCAGCAAAGGACACATCTACTCTGGTGGAATTCGCATGGACGATGGCAATCCTCAATTCTTGTAGCAGATGATCAAATTCTCCTGACCAGTTCTCTGCAAGATGACTAGACAAGCTCTTTGACAAATTAGCAGCATGGGTAAAATTCTGATAGGGCACTGAGGTAATACATCTTTGATTAAGGATAATTATGCCACCTTTAAGGTGGGCATTAACATTGGCCTGAAACTTAATAGGTTAGAAAAGCAAGACAAAAGCAGTGCCTCACAACTCTCCACTGAGGCAGCTCTGAGCCTTTCATTTACTCAACTGTAAATTATTTTCTAATCTGAACCTATTGGCAAAGGCCAGGCCCAACACTCACCTGTCCTGCAGGGCAGTAGCCTGCAATTGAACCCCATTGTATAAAGGTTGAATAACAAAATGAACCTGAAATTTGAAGGTTCCCAGAAAAATTCTACTAGCTGTTTTTAGCAGTCATATCTACAAATTTTTGAAACAGTTCAAAAGGAACCTCTTTGATATCAAATAAATTCCCACTCAGATCTTCTTTTCAATCTTGGGTGGTTAAATTTTGCTTCTACCATGGTATCCAATAAAGCTTGTGAAAAAGTGGCAACAGGCCTATACTGGCCACAGCTGTTTTTAACTTTTATCATTCTTGAAATCATCTTTAATTACAAAATATGAGTGAGTTAAGAATCTTAAGCATTCTATCAGACTTCAAATTTCAGTCACTGGCAGTTGTTAAACATAATTCTTAACTTTCTCTTGCAATATTAGAGCAACTACAACTTTGGAAAATAAAGCCCAATTTTTAAATGCCATTACTTTCACACCACAGAGTTTGTTTGCAAGTTCTTATGTTTGAATGCATGACAATACAACTTATAATACCTCATTAAAGAGACATTGTTTTAAATCTTATCCCTATAAGTCTAATTTCTAGGATAATAATCACATAAAACATTATGCCAATTTAGACGTATCTTTAGAGGCCTGTTTTTCCTGGGTTGAGTCATGCCACGTGTTGTTAAGATAACCCCAAACCTGAGTTACCAGTTTTAAACTATCTTTTTGTTACCAATGTAAAAATTTTTAATCATGCCCAATAACTTATCAGCCAATACTCTATAGTCAAGACATGCAAAACATATTTATACCTTTAAGACCAATCAGAACAAAAAATGAAAAAACTACATGAATCTTATAAATTTGAACCATACAATTGTTTTCTAGCTGTAATTCAAGAGAAAAAGCACTTTGTACCCAAAAGGAGAAATAACCATCAGCCTACTTGCCCTAGAACTTGAGCAGCTGCTGGCCCTTTTAAAAGCAGCTTTTCTCCAGCTGTGCTTGACTCCTGGCTAATTGCAGGGCAGCTTAAATCAGCCTCTGCTGTGTAAACTGAGACTGGATCAAGAGATGGACCTCCAGCAAAGGTTTTACCATTTTTTTTTAACATAAAACACAGAAGAACGGTCACTCAAACAACAAAACAAGGACAGACACACATGGAAAAGAAACTGGGGAAGACCCTTGAGGACATTGGCTCAGGGAAAATTCCTGAACAGAACACCAATTGCTTATGCTCTAAGAGCAAGAATAGACAAATGGGATCTCATAAAATTACAAAGTTTCTGTAAGGCAAAAGACACTGTCAAAAGGATAAATCCGCAACCAACAAATTGGGAAAAGATCTTCATCAACCCCACATCTGACAGAGGGCTAATATCCAATGTATACAAAGAACTCAAGAAGTTAGACCCCAGAAAACCAAATAACCCTATCAAAAAATGGGGTACAGAGCTAAACAGAGACTTTTCACCTGAAGAATTTTGGATGGCTGAGAAACACCTTAAAAAATGTTCAACATCATTAGTCATTAGAGAAATGCAAATCAAAACAACCCTGAGATTTCACCTCACACAATCAGAATGGCTAAGATTAAAAACTCAGAAGACATCAGGTGTTGGTGAGGATGTGGAGAAAGAGGAACACTCCTCCACTGATGGTGGGACTGCAAGCTGGTACAACCATTCTGGAAATCAGTCTGGCGGTTCCTCAGAAAACTGGACATGATACTTCCGGAGGACCCAGCCATACCACTCCTGGGAATATACCCAGAAGATTCCCCAGCATGCAATAAGGATACATGCTCCACTATGTTCATAGCAGCCTTATATATAATAGCCAGAAGCTGGAAAGAACCCAGATGTCCCTCAACGGAGGAATGGATACAAAAAAATGTGGCATATATACACAATGGAGTACTATTCAGCCATTTGAAACAATGAATTCATGAAATTCTTAGAGAAATGGATGGAGCTGGAGAACATCATACTAAGTGAGGTAACCCAGTCTCAAAAGAATACCCATGGTATGTACTCACTGATAAGTGGTTATTAGCCTAGAATCTTGGAACACCAAAGACATAATTCACATACCAAATGATGTCTGACAAGAAGAAAGGAGTGGTCACTGGTGCTGGAAAGGATCAATGCATCAGTGTAGGGGAATACAAGAACAGGGAAGTGGGAAGGGTGGATGAGGGAGCAGGGGGAGGGAAAAGGGCATGTGGGACCTTTGGGGGTGGGGAAACCAGAAAAAGGGAAATGAATTGTAAATATAGAATATATCCAATAAAAAAAAGAAGAAAAGGGAAGTAAAGTGAAATAAAAATACCGTATGATAAAATTAAAGATTTACATGGAAAATATTTCAGATAAACACGTTAAAATTGACAATTTTCATACAATTAAGGAGTAAAGTAGTAGACATGTAAAACATTGCTAAATTAATTGAAATATGGGATAGAAACATTTTGTGCTAAAATCAAAGATTTACGTGGAAAGTATTTCTGATAAAATTGTAGAAAAACATGCTAGAATTGAAGATTATCATGGAAAATTTGGTAATAATGGTAGGCATAAAAGTATTCCTAAGTTGATTAAAAGTGGAATTAAAAACATTTTCTGATAAACTTGAAGATTTACATGGAAGCTATTTCTGATAAAATTGCATGAATATATAGAAAAACCTGTTAAAATTAAAGATTATCATGGAAATTATATAGATAAAATGATAAGCATAAAGATAATTCCAAGTTAATTGATGGTGGAATTATAAACATTTTCAGATAAAATTGAAGATTTACATGGAAAATATTTCTGGTAAAATTCAAGAAATAGACAAACAAGCTAAAATTGACTATTTCATGGAAATTTTTACATATAAAATGGTTGATGTAAAAACTCTAAATTGAAGGTGGAATTAGAAACATTTGTGATAAAATCAAATATTTACATTGAAAACATTTCTGATAAAATGGAGAAAGTAATAGAAAAAATATTAAAATTGAAGATTATCATGAAAAACAATGCAGATAAAATGGTAGACATAAAAAATAGTAAATAAAAGGGGGAATTACAAATATTTTCTGATAAAATTGAAGATTTACATTAGAAATATTTCATTAGTCTGTGTCTTTTTATTGGAGAGTTGAGTCCATTATTGTTAAGAGATATTAAGAAATAGTGATTGTTGCTTCCTGTTATTTTTGATGTTATTTTTATGTTTGTGTGGGTATCTTCTTTTGGGTTTTTTAAGAAGATTACTTTCTTGTTTTTCTAGGGTGTAGTTTCCCTCCTTGTGTTGGCATTTTCCACCAATTATCCTTTGTAGGGCTGGATTTGTGGACAGATATTGTGCAAATTGGGTTTTATCATGGAATATCTTGGTTTCTCCATCTATGATGATTGAGACTTTTCCTGGGTATAGTAGCCTGGACTAGCATTTGTGTTCTCTTAGGGTCTGTATGAGGTCTGCCCAGGATCTTCTAGCTTTCATCATCTCTGGTGAGAAGTCTGATGTAATTCTGATAGGTCTGCCTTTATAAGTTATTTGTCCCTTTTCCCTTATTGCTTTTAATATTCTTTCTTTGTTTAGTGAATTTTGTGGTTTGATTATTATGTGCCAGGAGGAGTTTCTGTTCTGGTCCAGTCTATTTGGAGTTCTGAAAACTTCTTGTATGATCATAGGAATCTCTTTCTCTAGGTTAGCGGATTTTTCTTCTACATTTTTGTTGAAGATATTTACTGGGTCTTTAAGATGTAAATCCTCGCTCTTGTCTATACCTATAATCCTTTGGTTTTGTCCTGGAGTTCCTGGATGTTTTGAGTCACTAGCTTTATGCATTTTGCATTTTCTTTGACTGTTGAGTCAATGTTTTCTATGGTATCTTCAGCACCTGAGGTTCTTTCTTCTATCTCTTGTATTCTGTTGTTGACGCTTGCATCTATGACTCCTGAATTCTTTCCAAGGTTTTCTATCTCCAGAGATGCCTCACTTTGTGATTTCTTTATTGATTCTACTTTCACTTTTAGATCCTGGATAATTTTGTTCAGTTCCTTCACTTGATTATTTGTGTTTCCCTGTAATTCTTTAAGGAATTTTTGTGTTTCTTCTTTAAGGGCTTCTGCCTATTGACCCATGATCTCCTGTCCTTCTTTAAGGTATTTTTGTGTTTTCTCTTTAAGGGCTTTTACCTGTTGACCAGTGTTCTCCTGTATTTCTTTAAGGAAGTTATTTAAGTCTTTCTTGGAGCCCTCTATCAACATCATGGATACAATTTTAAATCTGACTCTCGCTCTTTCAGTATGTTGGGGTATCCAGGACTTGCTGTGGTGGGAGAACTGGGTTCTGGTGTTGCCACGTGGCCTTGGTTTCTGTTGGTAGGGTTCTTGTGCTTGCCTTTCACCATCTGGTTATCTCTGGTGCTAGTTGGTATTGTTGTCTCTGGCTGGAGTTTGTTCCTCCTGTGGGCCTGTAAGCTTGTATCCTTAGTCCTCTGAGCTCAAAAGTGAAAGCACTGCTGGGAGATCTCTCTCTCCTGGCAGGCTATGCACAGAAGATTGTGGTGTCTCCCACCTCCCCAGTGCAAATGGCTGTGGTCAGAAAGACTTCCGTCCCAGCTCTTCCACTGATCTTAGGTCCTGTGTGCTCCTAGCTGGGTCCCCTCCAGAGAGAGAAGGTGGAGATCTCACCTCTGCACTCAAAAGTGAAAGCCTGCTGGGAGATCACTCCCTCCTGGCAGGCAATGCACATGAGGATGTGGAGTCTCCTGGCTCCCTGGTGCAAGTGGCAGCAGAAAGACTTCTGTCCCAGCTGTTCCACTTATCTTAGGCCCTGTGTGCTCCTAGCTGGTCCCCTCCAGAAAGTCATAGATTTCTTTAAAGGATTTATTCACATCCTCTTTACCTCTATCATATTTATAAGGACTATATTAAGGGCTTTCAGCTATGTTGGCATATTCAGGGCCTACCATGGTAGGGTTGCTAGGCTCTAACAGAGACATATTTTCCTGGCTATTATTGGTCAAGTTTTTGTGCTGGTGTCTACACATCTACACATCAGCAATACTAGGTGCTGATAGCTTGTCTTGGTTGGGTGGGTTTATTTCCTGGTTTATTTATTCCTTGGTTTCTGTTATAGTTCTAGTTCTTAGACAAGTGTGGTGGCTGAACGTTGCCTTATTGGAAATTTTTTTGAGGTCCTGATTGTTTTGCTCACTGGGTTCCAGGTACAATGTGTTTCTAGGTATTGAAAGTTGAGACGTAATGGTGGAAGGAATTCACAAGAGAAAGGAAAGCAGAGTGTTCCACCAGGTTCTGCTTAGTCCCCTAGGAATGGAGGCAGAGTGAGTAGAAGTCACAGCAGAAGGTCTGCTACAGAGATGGGGATGAGACTGGGGAGTTGAACTTAGAGGAATGGAGGGAGAGATCTACCATTAGCAAACATCCTTCTCTGGTCAGAGTGGCCTGTGCTCCTCCAGGGAATGCCTGCTGAAACTGGGGGTTGGTATCAAACCATGGATGGGAAGAAAATTTGGATGGGAAAATCTATGTCATTTACAATTATAGAACTGGACATGAGATCGGGGACTTGGATCTGGAGAAGCAGAAGTGGAGGTGCAGATCTTTAGGCAACTTACCTGCTTCTGTGGCAGGAGCAGCCTGTGGGTTCCCAGAGATTATCTGTTGGAATTGAGACTGGGATAAAAGAGTGGGGAGGGAGATTAAGAGGGAGAAATCTGTGAGATCAACTGGAGGTGGTGGAGGGAAGCTGCAGCAAGTGTTCTATTGCAGAGCTGAGATGAGACTGGGGGATTGGATTTGGAGGAGCAGATGGAGAGGTGAAGAGGTAGGTACCCTGCCTGCATCCCTGACTAGAGTGGCTCCTGTGTTTCCAGAGAAAGTGTGCCAGCGTTGGGCCTGAGATAAAGCAAAGAGTTGGAGCATGGAGGTTAGGAGGTAAAGATCTGTGGGATCCATTAGCAATGTAGGTAAAGGCATTGGGGTGCTGTAGCAGGTGTTGTGCTGTAGAGTTAAGGATGACAAGCCCAAGGGATGGAGTTGAAGGAACAGAGGGTAGGGTGAAGATGTACAGTGAGCCCACCTGCTTCCCTGGTAAGAATTGTATCTTTGGATTTTTTTATTGAATTTATTTGTGTATGTGTCCCCCCCCATTGCCCTCTGTGTGTGTGTGTGTGTGTGTGTGTGTGTGTGTGTACACTGACAGGAGAACAACTTGCAGGAGTCAGTTTCTGCCTGTCTTTAAATTACATGGATCAAAGAGCTAAAACTCAGGTTCTTAGAGGACTTTACCACTGAGCCACCTCTTAGCACTATCTGGGTTGTTTACAAAGTACTGTTTGATTTCCAGATATTTAATAGATGTAATTCAGTGAGGTTTTGCTCTCTCCTGCTAGGTTTATTGGAATCCTAATTCCTAATGCTATGGCTATATGCTAGGAGTTAGATCCCTTTTTTGGTGTGGTTCTATCCTTATAAAAGGAATATCAGAAAGCTCTTGTATTTCTTGCCTAAAACCTATCAGGAGAAGTAGGTGGTCTGCAGTCCTGAAGACATCCCTTACTAGAACCAAATCATTTTAGCAACCCTGATCCCAAACTTGCAAGCTTCAATGAAGATCATACAGACAGACATGAAAAATTAACAACTTACATTGTTTGGCCTAAATTTCTTAGGGATTTATTGAGAAGGATAGATTTAAATGTAATGTTAAGGTTATGAGCTGGAAATTTGCCATGCATGTATACCATAAGTCCTTGTCTTAGTGCCCAAAATACTGTATCACCTCTGTTAGTATTTGAGGAAATGAAATCGTTAGATTGGTTGACATTGTCTCATCCTGCGTCCTGTTTATGCTGCATCAGTGTCTGAAACTTCCGCTCCTGTTACTTTTCCCTTATATCATCTCAAATTGTAAAATGAAAGTAATTATTACTCCCTGAGGCTCAGTCATTTGCTTTCATTTCACAGTAGCTTTGTATATTTCAAATGATAAGTCCTTCACTAAAATTATCAAGCCTTGTCTCCAGAGCTATTTGAAGTGATTTCTCCTAAACAGCAGAAAGCTTAGCTATCGCAACACCCGTAAATGAAACAAGAGAGGGCAGGTTGTCCTGCCGGCAGCACTCAGAGCAGCTGACTGGAGTGAATGAATTAGTCTATTCTGCCATTTGTGTTTACCCAAACTCCGATGGTGCCGCTGCAAAATTGGCTTTGCTTTTTCAGACATTTTCTCAAAAACTGAGCAGTACCCCAGCACTTGGAAAAAGCCATGGCACTTTTTGCTTATAGGAATGACTGCTTAATTCAAGTTTACAGTTAGTGAACTACTTTATACTAGACACTATGCTGGGATCTTGGAATGGTAAGGTTGAGGGGGCAGCACAACATCACATCTTTCAAGAGATATCCATCTCCTAGTCAGACATTGAGGAAATTGTAGCAGGGTAGAAGGAAAGTCGTGTGCAAGATTGATGCCAGCAAAAATGAGAGACCTCTAACTCTACCTTGAGAGAGAAATAAATCTACCACAGAAAGCTAAGTTGGGTCTTAAACATTAAATGAAAAGACATATTAGAGATATACTGAAGTGCTTTCCTATCATTCATGAGACCCTAGGTTCAATTTCCAGTACTGAAGGTGGGGGAAAGAACCACAGGATGGGTCAGTATGAAATAGACTAGAATTCCAAGCTAAGAAAACAGTTTGCATAGAGGCTCAAACATATAAAAGAATTCAACTTATTCCCAGTCTCTAAATACACATGGATGAAATATTAAAGGGGTATCCAGAAAAGACAAAAGTCAGCAGATAATGAAATGATACTGTGGCTTTGAGGGATCTGGAGAAACAAAAGCCATGAAAATCCTTGACAACGAAGATGAAACACTGGCTTAGTGGTAAAAGTCATGGGACTCCACTACAGAGTTCCCATAGAGAAGTAGGAATGTGTTTGCAGCTAGGGATCATTCTAGCAGCAGTATAGAGTGTGACCTAGAGGCACAGCCTAACAAGTGTTAGGAAGAATTACTGTACACTAAATGAAATAATTAAATATTCAAAGTACTGAACTGACACCCAATAGCACAGGAAAGAGGGAAGACATAAATGGAAATATTTGCAAATTACAATCAAGACTACTTGACTGGTTGAACTTTGGAGATTAGAAAAAAGATTTAATGGTAATCAAGTCCCTACTCAATTTGCTACAGTAGGAGATGGTGTCACCCAATAACTTAGGGGAGAACAAAATACATTTCATTACCTTGGGATAACAGCTGGAAGTTTGTTTGGCAGTACAAGTCAGGTATAAAGCTTGTAGAAGATGTTCTGACTAGATATGTTAACCTAGAAGTCAGGAGCTATGAGAGTAAAATCAAGATGAGAGATAAAAGATAAAAGGCACTTAGGGTAGGGGCAGGCACCATAATAAAACAGAGACAACTTCCTAGGAACCTTGCAATTAAAGCATATGCAATGGGTGTGACAGTATGTGCATTTAATACCAGTCCTGGAGGTGGAGAGGAGAGTCAGGAGTTCAAGGCTAGCATGAGCTACCCATCAAGCTGCACAGCTAGACTCTCTGTCTGTACAAATGAATGAATCAATGGATGGATAAATAAATGCTTTTAAAATAAATAATATGAACTATCTAAGATATCAGATTATATCATTAGTTCCTTTAGGGAGTTGTCCTACTTACATTCCTACAACTGAAATAAACACAATATCCCAAAATAGCATGAGAAGTAAAGTCTTTATTTTAGAGGATATAGTATGCCATAAAGGGGAAATCATTTGAAATGTAAATAAAAATATATCGAATAAAAAAAGGAAAAAGAAAAACCAAGGCAGGAACTCAAAGTGGGGTCCTAGAGAAAAAGGAACCAAAGCAGAAAGCACAGAGGAATGCTTCCTATTGTTTTGTTCCTTTGGCTTGCTCAGCTTGCTTTCTTATACAATCTAGAACCACCTTCTCAGAGGTAGCATCTCCTAAAATAAAATTCCTCCACAGATCTGTCCACTAGTCAATATGGTAGAGGCAATTCCTCAGCTGAGGTTTTCTCTTCCCAAGTGACAAGTTTGTGTCAATGACACAAGCTAACCAATACAATTGATCTCTTGTCAACTTGACATACAAATGCATCATTTTAAACCATAATCTTTCCTTTCTTGGTTATGCTCAAGATGTCGTGATAATATTAACTCCTGTATTGGTTACTTTTCAGTGGCTGTGAGTAAACATCAGGACCAAAGTCAACCTAAAGAAGAGAGAGTTTAATCTGGCTTGCAGTTCCAGAGAGTTAAGAGTATCATGGCAGGACAGAGGCATGTCAGCAAGCGGCACACACGGCAGCTATGTGAGCAAAACACTGAGCAAACACATCTTCGAATGAAAGCACAAAGCAGAAAATTAACTTCCTTAAACTTCCTTCTCTGATCTGCCATTTTAAAATCTACCAGTAGGTGGAACTCTGGTATTTACTAAATCAAAGGACATTTGCCTGAAAGTCCTTTGTTAACTGCATTATGCAGTATTTAGAAAAATAAATGCGAATCTCCGAGGGTAGAAACATATCTGGTACTGTGAGCCTTGCCAAGAACCTATGGATGAGGAAGTCATAGGCCTGAAAAAAAAAAACCTACCATTACCGTTTTGTTAAACAAAATTAATATTGAATTCCTTTTAAATATTTATTTATAACCATAGGTTAGCTCAACTCTAAGCCCTCATCATGGGAACATTTCTTGCTGTGGACAGTAGTTAATATAGACATTCACAAATAGTCAAAACGCAAACAGCCAGTGACTCTAGAATGCTTAACCATAGCATTATGTGGCATCTATATTACATCCTTTCTCTCCCAAAGCTTAGGGAACATTATGGAAGAGGAACAAAAAAATCTTAAGAGGCCAAGGTTGGGAAGAACAGCTACAAAAGTGTCTTTTGGTCATGATATAGCTAATAACTAATAAGCTCACAGCAGCAGTGTTTACCTAGGTAAGACCTGCACAAGACTAGACCCATCAGCCTTTTATCACCAAAAATAGAAGGGCCTCTATGAGAAACTAATATATTGAAAATGGTAACTAGGTGAATCTTTGTCACTTTCTTTAACAGTATGGCAACTGATTAGTTGGCCATACTCCAGTAAAGAGCTCTCACCTTGCTCAAGCAAGGAATCCTACTTAAACTTAGTGAGTCACACAAACATGACATAGAAGTAGGAGGGAGGCTTGTGGGGAAGTAGGGATGAGTCAGACAGAGGACTAGGGAGAGAAGGACTAAAATTCACTATATACATGTATGAATCTGTCAAAGGTTAAAAATATGTCAGTTATTTATGTAAGATAGAGAAAATGTGAAGTCTCTCAATGATTCAATAGCATGAATCATAAGAAAATTATCATGAAAAAGCTTTATATATTTGTTTACATTAAGTAGAACCAACTTAAATCCCTTAAAACTGAAAAAGTGATTAAAGCACAGTACATTCATGTAATAATATGGAACCATTACCACTTTTATGTTCAAATATTTTCAAGTGTGGGAGGTGGAGGGACTCTGGTCCTCAGGCTTGTGCACCAAGCACTTTTACTCACTGGACCATCTTACTGTCCCTATGAAAATATATCTAGTAATATTTGTAATTGCCGGGGTTAAAAATACCTCAGACAGCAAAGTAATTGCTCAGCAAGCATGAGCATCTGAGCCCCATCCTCAGAACTTGTGCATTAAAGCCATACGTGGTGTTGTACGCTTGTAACCCCAGCACTAGAATAGCAAAGACGATAGATTCTTGAGATTCCTTGGCCAACCAGAACAGACTACTTACTCATCAAGCTTCAGGCGAGTTAAGAAACCTTGTCACATAAAACAAGTTGATATTTCTTGAGGAAAGATATTTGAGGATGATCTTTGTCCTCACATCTTTGTACACTCATGAAATCTCTCTCTCTCTCTCTCTCTCTCTCTCTCTCTCTCTCTCTCTCTCTCTCACACACACACACACACACACACACACACACACACACACAAAAACAGTAAATACAAAAATTTATCTGACTTTACAAAATTATCCATACACAGGCCAGGCACGTGCTCAACAGATAAACTGCTTGCCTCCCAAGCCTGATGACCAGAGTTCAGATCCCCAGAACCCATGAAAGAAAGCCAGATTGTGTCATTGTTTTAATAGCTGAGTAGTACTTTATTGTGTAAATGCACCACATTTTTTGTATCCATTATTCTGTTAAGGGACATCTGGATTGTTTCCAGCTTCTGGCTATTATACATATGGCTGCTATGAACATAGTGGAACATGGGTCCTTGTTATGTATTGGAGTATCTTTTGGGTATATGCCCAAGAGTGGTAAAGCTGGTAGTACTATGTCCAATTTTCTGAGAAACCATCAGACTTCCAGAGTGGTTGTATCAGCTTGTAATTCCACCAGCAGTGGAGGAGTGTTCCTCTTTCTCCACATCTTCACCAGCATCTGTTGTCACCTGAGTTTTTGATCTTAGCCATTCTGACTGGTGTGAGTTGGAATCTCAGCTAATTTTGATTTTCATTTCCCTGATGACTATGTAGAACATTGCTTTAGGTGTTTCCTCAGTTGTGAATTCTTTGTTTAGCTCTGTTCTCCATTTTTTTGACAAGGTTATTTGGTTCTTTGGAGTCTGACTTTACTAAATTCACAGGCAAATGGATAGATCTAGAAGATATCATCCTGAGTGTGGTAGCTCAGTCACAAAAGAACACACATTGTATATACTCACTGATAAGTTGATATTAGGCAAAGAGCATAGAATACCCATGATACAACTCACAGACCACATGAAGCTCAAGAGGAAGGAAGACTAAAGTGTGTATACTTTAGTCCTACTTAGATGGGGAAACAATATAATCAAGGGAAGTAGAGGGTGAGAGGGTCTTGAGAGGAAGAGAGGAGGAAGAGGAAAAAAAGAAAGGTATGGGAGGAGATGGAGGAGATGTACAGAGAGTCAGGAAATTGAACAGAGGTGTGTAACAATGGAGGATGGGGAACTGGGGGTAGCAACCAGATAGTCCCAGATGCCAGGAAAGCAAGTGCCTTCCAGGACCCCACAGGGAAGACATTAGCTGAAATACCCCACAAAGAAAAGGGAAAACCTATTGAGACCATATCCAGAGGTTAGGCATGCCCCCTCCAGTTGAGGGGCCACCCACCCATCTCCAAAATCTTCACCCAGAATTGCTCATGAATAGAGGAAATACAGGGACAAAGAGTAGAGCAGAGGCTGAAGGAAAAGTCATCCAGAGACTGCCCCACCTAGAGATCCATCTCACATGCAGACACCAAGCCCAGACACTATTGCTGATGCCAAAAAGTGCTTGCTGACAGGAGCCTGATGTGGATGTCTACTGAGAGGCTTTGCCAGATCCTGAACAATACAGATGCAGATGTTCACAGCCAACTATCAGACAAAGTTCAGGGACCCCAATGGAGGAGCTAGGAGAAGGACTGAAGGAGCTGAAGGGGCCTTATCTGGCATCAATGGGAGGGGAGGCCCTTGGTCCTGTGAATACCATAATATAGAGGAATGCTAGGACAGTGAGGTGGGAGTTGGGGGGGGACACCCTCCTAGAAGCAGGGTAAGGAGGGATGGGATAGGGGTTGGCAAAGGGAAAACCAGGAGAGGGTATAACATTTGAAATGTAAACAAATAAAATGTCCAATTTTAAAAAAGGAAAGAAAGAAGGGCAGGTGGACACAGGGGCTCACCAGCAATCCTATAGTGCAAGAGATGAGATATGGACTCTTCCAAGCAAGCTCCAGGTTCAATAAGACTCTACCTCCATATACAAGATGAAAACAACTGAGAAAGACACCTGATATCATCCTCAAGCCTCCATCCACGTGCATACACACACACACACACACACACACACACACACACACACACACAGAGAGAGACACTCTCACATGGGCATAAACCCATGTGTGAATGCATGCGTGCACAAACCACATGTATACATACAGAGGGGGGAAAGGAAATTACTTATATGGAATGGAAACTTAACAATATCAGCTTATTGATACTGGCTGAAAGGACATATGGTTTTTCATCGTCTTTTTTGTACCATTTCCCTTTAAAGAACCTGATTTTTAATAGGACCAACTGTCATAAGATGATCTGCAGCCTACCTGCAATGGGAACCACTACAATGTGCAAGTATGTGGTGGCGAAATGAGAGATGAAAACAAGAGGAACAGTTTGTCCACTATGCAGAGAGGGGAAGCTGGAGAGGAGAGGGTAGAGAGGAACAACCTGATGTGAGTAGCCCGCCCTGACACATGAGGCCATGATGAAGCCCTGGCCCATGCTGTCACTGAGAGAGTCATGTCTGGGTGACATGCAACAACAGGGGTTTACGTCAATGTCCATGACTCATATTACCACCAAAGGCCATGAAGACATCCCTGGTCTGAGCTGCCACTGGGAACATGCTGAAGTCCAAAGACTGTGCAGACCTGACCCCACCCCATGCGGGCCCTGCACCATACCTGGCTAGCACAGAGGGGCTGGCCCTGCTGACTGGGTGCGGGCAAGCTGTCCCTGTCCCTGATCTGCCATGGTGGTATGGGTGAAGGAGAGATGCCTTCTCTCCCAACACTCTCACCAGCTGTTAGGGTATGAGCAGGGGTGCTGGCCTCACCCCTTGCCAACCTCTGGCCAACCAAGGTTGTGCTAAAGAGCTGACCCTGCTGGTGTGGGTGCCAAGGACCTGGGGAGCTGACCAGCTCAGCTGCTACCCAGCCCCAGCACCAGGGCTTTGAACTGTCCTATCCCATCTGTGAACTGCTGGAGCACGTGAGAAGGGGCCATCCTAAATATCCAAAGCTGCAGGATCTCCAGGAAACAGGGCAACAACAGGATATCGAAGAGGAGTCCCCGTGAGGATCCAGTATTGATGGTGTAGCAAAAGCCGGAGGCCTCAATCCAGACCAATGGCTCAATGTAATGAACATTTGTGAGTAAAGATGTGTGGACGAAAGTGTACCCTGTGGAACACATTGTGACACATTACAGCTTCCATGACAAGGTGGGTTTTGTTTTTGTTTTTAATTTCATTCTTTTTTTTTTTTTTTTTTTTTTTTTTTTTTTTTTTGGTTATTTGAGGGAGGGTGGATACAAAGGGAGGAGGACGTGAGTGGGCTTGGGGTACGTGATGTGAAATTCACCAAATCACCAAAAAATTTATTTTTAAAGAACCTGATTTTCTTTCCCAACAAAAAGAGGCATTTTATTTAGAATAGGATCAGCGCTCTCTTGCAGTCATATCTCAGTAACAATAAACGAAGAGTGAGTTAATGGGTGATTTGTAGTCACTGATGTTCCTGCTCAAATCCTGTCCTGGGACCTGATTTTTCGCAGAGATATACAAATTCAGACCTCAAAAGACGAAGGACCCAGGTACCAAATGAAGTGCATGGGGCTAAGGAAATGAAAGATACATTTCCTGTGTCCAGGGTTCATTAATACACACTAGAGGAGTCAAGGCAAGAAACAAGAGAAATGCAGGGCAAACAATCTTTCAGATGTTCCCGTCCATAAACACCTACGGCAGGGTTTCTAAAATACGCCACATTATATATGGACCCTGCCACACTGTAGGCTCTCATGCCCTGCTCCGTGTGTGTGTGTGTGTGTGTGTGTGTGTGTGTGTGTGTGTGTGTGAGTGAGAGAGAGAGAGAGAGAGAGAGAGAGAGAGAGAGAGAGAGAGAGAGAGTTGGCCCTGCCTCCACTGTTCTGCAGCCTCGGTGGAGCACCAACTGGGCATAATGAGGATAATAGGGAAGTGGGAGAGTCTGCCACCTGTTTTCTCAGATGCAAAAACGAAAAACAAAACAAAACAAAGAATGAGAACATATATTCTTTCTTTGGCCCAAGGGTGACCTATTCCTGCTTCCTCCCTCTCACCCAATGAATTAAAGCCTAATCTCCTCGGACCAACTCCATCAGTCCGAATGTTTCCAGCACTTTGGGAAAACTGATCCATACTCCTTTGCCACCTTGTCAAAGGCCTGGGAAGCAGAAAAGACCCTCCTCACTTCTGCTCATCTGTATTTCCTCCCATGAAATTTCTAGGCTGCCCAAGAAGCTCTGGGCAGTTTTCCACCCTCACAATTTCTCCCCATGGATTTTATGGCTCCCATTCATCAGTTTGACTGGCTACACTTAGTCTTTAGAGACTTATCTTCTAATCAGGCAGTGGGCAGAGCTACGATGTTCCTAGAGTCACTTTTCTACAAGGGAATAAGTATTTGTTTTTAATGGAGATTTAAGGGAATGCCAAGGAATTCTTCCTTAAAGCAGTGGTTCCCAGGCAGGAGATTTTGCTTCCAAGGAACCTTTAACAATTCATGGAGACTGGTGTCATGGTTCACACCTGGGGCGTAGTGTCTAGGTAGAGGCCAGAGATGCTATTAAGCACCCACAATGACCAGAATCATCAATAGAGGATGAGGCTCCGAAACCACCTTAAAGACATGACTGGCAGCAGAGATACGACGCTCTGCCAAGCAAGCAAAGGAAAATATCTTTAGGCAGTTGAGAGATGCACCATTCTTCAGTGCATATTTTATCTAGGTCTATTGTAACTCCCGGCAACAATGGCACAGTTCAGAATCTGTCATCATTAATTTTTCAGCATGAAAACCTTGCTTTCAAATTACCTGGGAGAGCTCAGGGCCCACTCTTTCTGGAAGGGCATCTTCCAGACATTGGTAAGCTGCCTCTGGGCTGTTGCTTCTCTGAAACAAGTTTGTGAGCTTTCTGGAGTGCCTCCATGAGCACATAAGACCAGAACCTGCCTCTGGCACCAGCCTATTGCCAGCCTACTTTTCTGAGTCACTATTTTTTTTTAAGTGTGTGATTCAATTCACACTAAACGTGTCTATGTCACAAAGGATATCATCATGTGCTTCTATAAGCAGAGCAGGCATAATATTCCAATAGCCTTAGCAGATTGCAGCTTAAGACTTGAAAAAAATGATATATTTTGGGAATGCATTCACACTAAAATTGAGTTATTTCTTGACCCTGAGCTGATGCTGCACATTTACACTTCAAACCTGGGGTGGAGACCCTCGACAGCACCATTTGATGTTTACATGAAAATGGACTTCAAAGACGGATCCGTGTTTGTCCCTGTTCATTCTATGGGCACAGATTTCCCGCAGAATGTGATTATACCTCTGATTACCTGTGCCCATTGTCAGGGCAGTTCCATCTAAAGCTTTTTTAGAAAGTAATAATTGTCTTTTGTTGATCAGGATAATAGTGCAGAGGCCTGCAGCACACGTGGAGCAGCCAGGCACAATACCGACAAGTAAGTGGCTGGGATAATTGAAAAACAGATCAAATCCACTGGACTTTTGTAATGAAATAAACTATGAATAGAAGACTAAAATATCCTCGATGGCTGGATGTGTATTGTTACTTTGAAGCTTTTCCCAGCTACCACCATCATGAAATCGGAGTGGTTGCTAACACCCACTACTTTAAATAATTATTGGATTATTTTTTCTCGTTATTTATCATTCAGCCTGCTCTGAACACCACCCCACTTGATGCCATAATTAGATCTCTGATAAACCTTTTGCAAAATAAATGGCTTTGCTTTTGCAGCAGCAAGGTTCGGAAATGGGGTTCTGAAGGCAGGGAAACAATTCGGCTTCCATTTGAGGTGCCTAGAAATGAATTTATAGTTGAACGTTGATCATGGCTTTAAGAAATGTTTTAAAAAATTGCATATTTCTAATATACTTGGAAATTGTGGCATTGATTTATACAACGATACCACTAAAAAGAAGGTCCCCATTTTAAAATCCTACTAAGTGCTCGGTGAGTACATATTAAACATGGTAGTTGGGGTGAGTGCTTGTAAGTGAATAACTGTACCTCCTTTTGCTCATCAAGCCAGATGCTTATTCTCCCAAGAACTATTTCTGAAAAATAAATAATAAAACAGTCAGTAGTTACCATGATACAGGATGGTACCTAGGAACCTGGGAAGAGACAGAGAGACAATATATTGTGCCAGTTCCCTTTTAAAAGAAGATGTATTTTAGTGTGTGTGTGTGTGTGTGTGTGTGTGTGTGTGTAAATGCATCTGTGAAAACAAAAAAGGGGTTCTGATATCTTGAAGTCAGAATTACTAGCAGTTTTTAAATGCCCAACAAGGGTACTAGAAATCAGACTTGGTTCCAGTGTAAGAGCAGAAGAAAGTGCTACTAAATGCCGAACCATCTCTCCAGACTCTACTGATTTCATAAGGGAGAAACACAAACATCATAAAGATGAAGGCATTTTCTTGAGTTTACACAGCAACAAGAGAAATTTGTTTCTAAATACTTGAGGGGGCTAAGATGAACTTTTATTGAGTTGGTGTTAAGGCTATTTGGAGGGTTCAATGAGAAGCACGACAAAGGGCCCAAAATGAACTCAAGTTTATCAATTATTTGGTGTTCGAAAGCTCTTATTAATTCAAGGTCTTCCTTTCTGATCTCAAAATATCATTCATTCTGCCCGCCCCCAATTTGAGCATGTCATTTTCTTTTCCTAGTTAAAAAAAAATTCTCAATGGCACTGCACAGCCTGGATAATGGAATAATTTGGGAGCCTAGTTTTCTAAGTTTCCATCTGGCCCCTTGCCATCCGTGCCCACTCGTCCTGAGTGTTCTACTCTGTAAAACACTTGTCTGAACCTAGAATACACCAGACAGATTTTGGTCTCAGCATTTCCAAATCACCTAAAAGAGTCTTTGCTTCTACGTTCCTTGTCTATCTTAAGTACAGATGCCAATACATGTCCTGGCCTGTTGTCCCCTCTCTCGTTCACAGAGGGCACTCCTAATTCTTCTCTTGGCCAAAGTATTAAGAGATAGTAAAGACTTTGAGAGCAGAGGAGGATTAATTAAGTCATAGTGTAAAACCCTTATTATTAAAAGCTGTGTAGTTTTGAAAGTACATTAGAGACATTCACACTTCTCCAATATGTGAAGACACAGGAGCCACATAGAGCCAGAAACAGATACATGCACACACATAATCTACCTTGGTCTGAACTTGCATGATGCTGGAGCTATCTATCAAATTTCCACCCACTTCTGACCTTGTCTCTCCTACTTTCCATCCTTTTGTTTTTTATTTTCCTTGCCAAAAGACATGCCCAAATTCACCATCCAATCCAGTAAAATTTTGATTTCTAAGCACCTATGATGGTAGACTTAAATACCTGGGTACATTTTAAGAGGCTGCCAATTGTTGGCTATAACATTTTGTGATGATTACCTCCGTTGTTTGCCCTTGTGAGTTTATGTCCTTTTTCTTTATCATCACCTGGATGTGGTCAGGAAGGAACACAATTGCCATAGAACATTCTCATTGGATGATTCCATAGACCCACATCCAAGAGGTTCCTCTTGTTTTCTTTTCCTATCTATGAAGTCAAACCTATTCTTTTATTTATAAGATCTAATCAGAAGACATCTATTGTAGATTGTTTTCCTGTTGCTGTGTTAAGGTGCTTAAGGCTTTATTTTAGCTTCAAAGGATGCCAGGGCAGGACACAAGGCTAGTACTAAAGCAGAGACTTTGTGGGTATGCTATCTAATCATTGCTTTCCCTGGCTTACTCAACTACATTTCTTCTACAGCCCAGGCCCACCTGCCTAGGGTTGGCCCACAGTTGGCTGGGCCCTCCCATATCAATCAGAAAAAAAATCTAAAGACATGGCCATAGGCAAATCTGATGGTGTCAATTCTTCCACTGAGATCCCCTCTTCACAATAATGTCAAGGTTTCTGTCAAGTAGATTAAAAACTATGAAATTTCCTAAACATAAAGGAAAAAAAACAGAAAAATTAAAGTTTTTAACCTTATTGTGGCTTGAATGTTTTTTCCTCCAAAATTCATGTTTGTTTAATTCCCAATGTCACAATGTTAAGAGATTAGACTTTTAGAAGATGATTGAGCTGTCAGAACTTCTCTCTGATAGATAAGATTTGGGGAATTTCATTCTAACATACAGAATGGCCTGAGGGACAAATTCTACCCTTCCTTCCTTTATGCCTTTCTGATTTATTCTGTGTGAAAACATTCAAGAAGGTGTCATCTTTAAAAGGGCAAGATATTTATATGATCTGAACAAAACCCACAAATTCACAGGGTCATTTCAGAAGCAAAGAACAGTTATGACCAGCCACCAAATCCACTGGCATTGTGAACTTGAATGTCTCAGCCTCAAGACCTTATCTCTCATTCAGAAATAAATGTCTTCTCTTTAAAAAATATTTGGCCTAAGATATCTTGTATAGCAGTATGAATGGATTCAAGAGAGTTTGTCCAGTTTGAATAGATTCTTCAATATAGGAAACCTTTTCTCTTTTGAGAACCTGGAGCCATTCAAAGAAATAACACCTCTGTTTTCCATCTACTATCTCTGCCATGGATATTTAAGGTTTTTTTTCTTGACCAGGAAGTATTGAGGACCTCTGATTAAGCTGTCACATTGGAACCTTCTTGGTAATATAGCAAAGAAGAGTTAGAATAAGAAAGACTAGACTCCAGTGTAAAGAGATAAAGAAGAGGAGAGCAGTAGACACTCACAAACTAGTGTAGAGTTCTGAGAAAGGAGATGGGTAGAAATCTAGTCTATGGAATCTGATGAGGGGGCTAAAAGAAAACAATAGACAAATAGAAGAAAAGAAAACAGAAATGCTCCCTGATGGGATTTTTCCATAAAGAAACTCAAGGGTCACATCTAGCTGCACCAGTGCTGCCCATGGGGTTCAGCTATACCTGTCAGGGGTTGCTAGGCAACATGGAGCAAGACAGTATGGGCGATAGAAATCCAAACTGTAGACTGCATGCACATGTCTGGATAGGAGATAGAAGCACACCAGGCTGTGCCAGAGATACCAGTATGGGCTGTAAGAGTCAGACTCAGCTCAGAGATTTGCATGCAGGATGACACCTTGTCATATATAATAGAGGATTAGGGTATATTACACTGCATTGAGACGCTTGTCCCTGGCGCCTATGAGAAAACACTGAGCACACAGTGATTGCAGTCAGGAACAGAAGGTACTGTGTTCACATGGTGAGCAGTTGTGACCACTCAGCTGCATAAGGTGGTCAGCCTCTGTGAAGACTAAATGGATATCTAATAACCATGCGCCTTGAACAGTGAATAATTTCTTGCATCAGGAAGGACCCCAACTAGGTAGGCATAATTATACTTGGCCAAGCCTCTGGTATTTGCTTGACAGTATCCAAGACTGTCCAGCCACAGATAAGATTTCCAACTTCCGTGAGAAACTGGTTTTGCAAACCGTCTTTCTCCCGGCTGACAAGCTACCAGCGTTCTTCCTAAATAAAGTGAGAGCAGGCAGACGTTTGGCTCATCAACCAACTGCATTTCAGTTCTATTTCAGCTTCAAACGGCCTCACAGGAACAAATGACCTTCCCAGTGATACATCCTGAACATGCAAAGCCCGGAGGCCACGAAGGGAATAAACCTGCATGAACAGCACACTTGGAGCAAGAATAGACACTGCTACAACCGAACCAAGGCAAGAAGCCATGTTGGTCTAACATTCTCTGTGGGGGAAAGCCAGGAGTAGTGGGAGCCAGTAAGGGAGAAGAGGCCTTCTGACTATTATCAAATATCAACAAGAGTAGTAAGAAAATTAAAAAGTCCCAGAGAACTTGATAGAAGGAAACAAGGCAAAAAAAATTTTTTTTAAAAGGCAACAAGGCCATATTTAAAACTTACATTTCTAATACAAATGCACTTTTCTTGCAGGAATTTACCACATATACAAACCACTGATGAATTGTTGCTTTTTAAGTCCATGTACTAAGATCTCATTGACAGGTGTGTGCAAATGGACTGATGTGCCATCTAAAAGCACATCTATATTATTCCATGTGAACAAGGACCTAGGTTCTATTTTTAAAATACACTACTAAAGAGTAAACAACAACAACAGAAACAAATTAATAATAACAACAAAAACCACACACAAAAAAAACAAAGCTTAGAATTAAAGGCAGCCTTTTACCAGATTTCTCAACAGTTTACTAAATTCTACTGTGGGCCATTGACTGCTTATGACTAATTTATATCTGGACTCAGCTAAAAAGCCTCCAGATTGAAATGGTACTCAGAAATTCTGGCTTTCGAAACAACCTAAATGTCTCTGTGTGCTTCCTGTGCCCAAATTTAATTTTAAACAGAGTAGGCATATTATACATATGACTGACTTGGGTCAAGCACTCTCCTGTTGAACTGGAGAAAACATTATCACCCTCACCCCAATCTTAAAGGAAAGGAGAGCCAGCAGTGAATGCCTCTGTATATTATACACACACAGAGGCAGATCTAGACAGCTAGCAATATAAACACATAATCTCTCAAAAAAAGCAGTAACAAAAATAACAAACTATGCTTGCACTGTGGCAGCAGAATGAGAGTGTGAGAGTGAAGGGGAAGTGGTTACAGCCTATCCAGGTATAAACGACTACGATACTAGCTTAACTTTTACCACCTTGCTTGTAACCCCAGACAGCCTTCTTGTAAGAGGGAGGATCCCCTCACACAGATACTTTCAAGAGGGAGGACTCCCTTCACAAATGCCTTGTGTTCGAATCAGTCTGCACTATTCAGAACAACACCAGCTCTGCTGATGGACATTTAATAGTTCCACAAAGTTGGCAGAGTTTGGGATGACATCTAGAACGTTTTGACCCAATCATAGACGTAAATATGGAAGTTGTCATCAAACTTGATGAAATACAGAGTGCTTGGCCTCTACTTGATGGATGACCATGCCAGTCCTTTTCAAGCCATCTTCTTTGGCATATTCCACTTGCTTGCCTACCAGGCTGTGCACAACTTCTCCTGGCTCCCTTTCTGCTGGAGGTGAATCATTGGAATCAGGCATGATACAGAGAGGTTGCATCTTTGTAATCATCTAGGAGGTGGTGCATGTACAAGACAAGGTCTTTATCATAGGTGATGTAAAATCATGTGTTCATGACAGTTGTCTGTGTCAAGACCATTCCCCAGTTTTTTTTTCTATTTTCTCTTTCTTGGTACTCATGCTAAGACTTTTCAGTACTGTGTTAAATAAGAGTGGTAAAATCAGATACCTTTGTGGTTTACAACCTTAGAGGAAATGTTTGCAATTTCCTTGCTTGGTGTCATGGGCTGTGGGGTTTGCATACATAGCCTTTATTTATAGTTAGAGGATTTCTTTCTATATATGATCTGGTAAAAGTGTTTTACCATGATAAAATATTGAGTCTTATTGCATACTCCGTGTATGGAGATGAAAATATATTACAGTCCTGAATTGTAGTGATATGATTTGCTTATTGGTTTGTATATGTTGTATCCTTGAATTTCATTTTATCATGGAGTTTGATCTTTTTTTTAATTTTTATTTTCTTTTTTTTTAGTTATTTTTATTTTCTATATTCTATGATTACATTTCAAAGGCTTTCCCCTTTCCCAGTTCCCACCCACCATAGTTCCCATAGTTCTTCTCCCCCCCAACTATTCCCCAATCATTCCCCCTCCCCCCTCGGTTTCTTTACTAAACTGGATGCAATCTTTACATGCCCAGGGTCCTCTCCTTTCTTCTTCTTGGGAATCATTTGACTTGCTATTTGTGTCTTGAGTATTTAGTGCTTCTGGGCTCATTAATATCCACTTATCAGTGATTGCATTTCATGTGCATTCTTTTGTGATTGGGTTAGCTCACTCAGGATGATATTTTCCAGGTCTAACCATTTACCTACATATTGCATGAATTCATTATTTTTAATTGCTGAGTAGTATTCCATTGTATAAATATACCACATTTTCTGTATCCATTCCTCCTTTGAGGGATATTTGGGCTCCTTCCAATTTCTGGCTATTATAAACAAGGCTGCTATAAACATAGTGGAGCATGTGCCTTTATTGCATGTAGGGGAATCCTCTGGGTATATGCCCAGGAGTGGTATGCCAGGGTCCTCTGGAATTGCCATGCCCAATTTTCTGAGGAACCGCCAAACTGATTTCCAGAGCGGTTTTACCATTTTGCAATCCCACCAACAGTGGAGGAGTGTTCCTCTTTCTCCACATCCTCGCCAGCACTTGTTGTCTCTTGAGTTTTTAATCTTAGCCATTCTGACTGGTGTGAGGTGGAATCTCAGGGTTGTTTTGATTTGCATTTCCCTGATGACTAATGATGTTGAACATCTTTTAAGGTGTTTCTCGGCCATCCGAATTTCTTCTGGTGAATATTCTTTTTTTAGCTCTGTGCCCCATTTTTTGATAGGGTTATTTGGTTCTTTGCGGTCTAACTTCTTGAGTTCTTTGTATATATTGGATATTAGCCCTCTGTCGGATGTGGGGTTGGTAAAGATCTTTTCCCACTTTGTTGGTTGCCGTTTTGTCCTTCGGACAGTGTCCTTTGCTTTGCAGAAACTTTGTAATTTTATGAGGTCCCATTTGTCGATTCTTGATCTTAGTGCGTACGCTATTGGTGTTCTGTTCAGGAACTTTTCCCCTGTGCCCAAGTCCTCCAGGGTCTTCCCAAGTTTCTTTTCTAATAGTTTCAGTGTGTCTGGTTTTATGTGGAGGTCCTTGATCCACTTGGAGTTGATCTTAGAGCAAAGAGATAAGAGTGGGTCAATTCGCATTCTTCTGCATGTTGACCTCCAGTTGAACCAGCACCATTTGTTGAAAAGGCTATCTTTATTCCATCGGATGGTTGTGGCTCCTTTATCAAAGATCAAGTGACCATAAGTCTGTGGGTTAATTTCAGGGTCTTCAATCCTGTTCCATTGATCTGTTTGCCTGTTGCTATACCAATACCATGCAGTTTTTAACACAATTGCTCTGTAGTACTGCTTGAAGTCAGGGATATTGATTCCCCCAGAAGTCCTTTTATTGTTGAGAATAGTTTTAGCTATCCTGGGTTTTTTGTTGCTCCAGATGAATTTGAGAATTGCTCTTTCTAGATCTATGAAGAATTGAGTTGGGATTTTGATGGGGATTGCATTGAATCTGTATATTGCTTTTGGCAAGATGGCCATTTTTACTATATTGATCCTGCCAATCCAGGAGCAAGAAATATTTTTCCATCTTCTGAGGTCTTCTTCGATTTCTTCTTCAAGGACTTGAAGTTCCTGTTGTACAGATCTTTCACTTGTTTGGTTAGAGTTACGCCAAGATACTTTATGTTGTTTGTGGCTATAGTGAAGGGTGTTATTTCCCTAATTTCTTTCTCAGCCTGCTTGTCCTTTGAGTACAAGAAGGCCACTGACTTGCTTGAGTTAATTTTATAACCTGCCACTTTGCTGAAGTTGTTTATCAGCTGTAGAAGTTCTCTGGTGGAGTTTTTTGGGTCGCTTAGGTAAACTATCATATCGTCTGCAAATAATGATAGTTTGACTTCTTCCTTTCCAATTTGTATCCCTTTGACTTCCTTATGTTGTCTAATTGCTCTTGCTAGAACTTCAAGTACTATATTGAAAAGATATGGAGAGAGAGGGCAGCCTTGTCTAGTCCCTGATTTTAGTGGGAATGCTTCAAGTTTCTCTCCATTTATTTTGATGTTGGCTACTGGTTTGCTGTAGATTGCTTTTACTATGTTTAGGTATGGGCCTTGAATTCCTGCTCTTTCCAAGACTTTTAGCATGAAAGGATGCTGAATTTTGTCGAATGATTTTTCAGCATCTAATGAGATGACCATGTGGTTTTTTTCTTTCAGTTTGTTTATGTAGTGGATTACATTGATGGATTTCCGTATATTGAACCATCCCTGCATCCCTGGGATGAAGCCTACTTGATCATGGTGGATGATCGTTTTGATGTGCTCTTGGATTCGGTTAGCAAGAATTTTATTTAGTATTTTTGCATCTATATTCATCAGAGAAATTGGCCTGAAGTTCTCTTTCTTTGTTGGATCTTTTTGTGGTTTAGGTATTAGCGTAATTGTGGCTTCGAAGAATGAGTTGGGCAGTGTCCCTTCTGTCTCTATTTTGTGGAATAGTTTGGAGAGTATTGGTGTTAAGTCTTCTTTGAAGGTCTGGTAGAATTCTGCACTAAAACCATCTGGTCCCGTACTTTTTTTGGTTGGGAGGCTTTCTATAACCCCTTCTATTTCTTTAGGGGTTATGGGACTATTTAGCTGGTCTACTTGATGCTGATTTAATTTTGGTATTTGATATCTGTCTAGGAAATCGTCCATTTCCTCCAGATTCTCCAGTTGTTTTGAGTATAGACCTTTGTAGTAGGATCTGATGATCTTTTGAATTTCCTCAGTTTCTGTTGTTATGTCTCCCTTTTCATTTCTAATTTTGTTAATTTGTATACTGTCTCTGTGTCCTTTGGTTAGTCTGGCTAAGGGTTTATCTATCTTGTTGATTTTCTCAAAGAACCAGCTCCTGGTCTTGTTGATTCTTTGTATGGTTCCCTTTGTTTCTATTTGATTGATTTCAGCCCTGAGTTTGATGATTTCTTGTCTTCTACTCCTCCTGGGTGAATTAACTTGTTTTTCTTCCAGGGCTTTAAGGTGTGCCGTTAAGCTGCTAGTGTATGCTCTCTCCAGTTTCTTTTTGGATGCACTTAGAGCTATGAGTTTTCCTCTTAGCACTGCTTTCATTGTGTCCCATAGATTTGGGTAGGTTGTACCTTCATTTTCATTGAATTCTAAAAAGTCTTTGATTTCTTTTTTTATTTCTTCCTTGACCAAGGTGTCATTGAGTAGAGTATTGTTCAGTTTCCATGTGTATGTGGGCTTTCTGTTGTTTTTGTTGCTATTGAAGACGACTCTTACTCCATGGTGGTCTGATAGGAGGCATGGGATTAGCTCGATCTTCTTGTATTTGTTGACATCTGTCTTGTGACCAATTATATGATCAATTTTGGAGAAGGTACCATGCGGTGCTGAGAAAAAGGTATATTCTTTAGCTTTAGGATGAAATGTTTATATATATATATATATATATATATATATATATATATATATATATATGTTAAATCCAATTGGTCCAAAGTTTCAATTAGTTTCACTGTGTCCCTGTTTAGTTTCTGCTTTCCTGATTGGTCCATTGAGGAGAGTGGAGTGTTGAGGTCACCCACAATTATTGTGTTAGGTGTAATGTTAGGTGTTAGGTGTATTGTGTTAGGTGTAAAGCTTTTAGCTTTAGTAAGGTTTCTTTTTCAAAGGAGGGTGCCCTTGTATTTGGAGCATAAATGTTCAGTATTGAGAGCTCTTCTTGGTGGATTTTCCCTTTGGCCAGCAAGAAGTGACCTTCTGAGTCTCTTTTGATGACTTTAGGTTGGAAGTCTATTTTATCTGATATTAGAATGGCTACCCCAGCTTGTTTCCTGAGACCATTTGCTTGTAAAATTGTCTTCCAGCCTTTTACTCTAAGGCAGTGTTTGTCTTTAACACTGAGATGTGTTTCCTGCATGCAACAAAATGTAGGGTCCTGTTTCCGTATCCAGTCTGTTAATCTAAGTCTTTTTATTGGGGAATTGAGTCCATTGATGTTAAGAGATATTAAGGAATGGTAATTATTTCCTCCAGACATTTTTGAAATTATTTTTATTTATTTATTTTTATTTTTTTATTTTTTTATATTTGAGAGGTTATCTTCTTTTGGGTTTGATGAGTGGAGGTTTCTATCTTGCTTCTTCCCGGGTGTAGTTTCCGTCCTTGTCTTGGTGTTTTCCCCTTATTATCCTTTGTAGGGCTGGATTTGTGGAAAGATATCTTGCAAATTTGGTTTTGTCATGGAATACCTTGATGTCTCCATCAATGGCG
Organism: Apodemus agrarius; assembly: GCA_964023405.1. Classification (NCBI taxonomy): domain Eukaryota; kingdom Metazoa; phylum Chordata; class Mammalia; order Rodentia; family Muridae; genus Apodemus; species Apodemus agrarius. The sequence goes on along the minus strand of OZ030009.1, from coordinate 131,736,113 downwards.
ATTGAGAGTTTTGCTGGGTAAAGTAGTTTTGGCTGAAGTTTGTGTTCTCTTAGAGTTTGCATGATATCTGCCCAGGATCTTCTAGCTTTCATGGTCTCAGGTGAGAAGTCTGGTGTTATTCTGATAGGTCTTCCTTTATATGTTACTTGGCCTTTTTCTCTTGCTGCCTTTAGTATTCTTTCTTTGTTTATTACATTTGGAGTTTTTATTATGTGACGGGATGTATTTCTGTTCTGGTCCAGTCTGTTTGGGGTTCTATAGGCTTCTTGTATATTCATGGGCATCTCTCTCCTTAGGTTTGGGAAGTTTTCTTCCATAATTTTATAGAAGATATTTGCTGGCCCTTTAACTTGTAAATCTTCACTCTCGTCTATACCTATAATCCTTAGGTTTGGTCTTCTCATAGTGTCTTGGATTTCCTGGATGTTTTGGGTTACCACCTTTTTGCATTTAGTATTTTCTTTGACTGTTGAATCAATGGTTCCTATGGTATCTTCGGCTTCTGAGATTCTGTCTTCTATCTCTTGTATTCTATTGTTGATACTTGCATCTATGGCCCCTGATTTCTTCCCAAGGTTTTCTATCTCCAATGTTGTCTCCCTCTGTGATTTCTTAGTTGTTTCTACTTCTGTTTTTAGTATCTGGATGGATGTGCTCAGATCTTTCGCTTGCTTGATTGTGTTTTCATGTATTTCTTTAATAGATTTTTGTGTTTCCTCTTTCATAGCATCTACTTGTTGGCCCACATTCTTTTGTATTTCTTTAAGTGATTTTTGTCTTTCTTCCTTATTGTCTTCTTCTTTTTGATCCATCTTCTCCTGAATTTCTTGAAGTGATTTTTGTATTTGCCTCGTAAAGTCTTCTAACTTTTGATCCATTTTCTCCTCTATTTCTTTACGAGATTTTCCTATGTGTTCAGCTACCAGCATCCTGACCAGTGATTTTATATCCAAGTCTTGTTTTTCTGGTGTTTTGGGGTATCCAGGGCTTCCTGTTGTTGGAGAACTGGGTTCAGATGCTGCCATGTTGCCTTGATTTCTGTTAGTAACATTCCTTCGTTTTCCTTTTGCCATCTGGTTATTTCTGGTGTTAGTTGGCCTTGTTGTCAGTGGCTGGTGTTTGAATCTCCCATGAGGCTGGGCTCACCTGTTGTTTCTCTACTGGTGAATATGCGTGACTGCTACTTTAAGGGATCATAAGCTGGCTGCCACCCATGTGATTGTAGCCCCTGATGGAGTCTGTCTATCTGGGCTTCTCCAGCTGTGTCCTGGTTGCAATATGGAGGCCTGCCGCTATCACTGGTCCAGGGGCCAGCGAGCTGGTTGCCGCCCACTGCCTCGGTTCATGGCCAGAGGGCACGGGGAAGTCCCGCAGAGCCTAGGCGGAACTCGGCCTGCCTGGCGGCGAGAGCCTAGCAGATCCCCCCATGAGGGTAGCCCTGGAAGGAGTGTCTACCTGGGCCTTTCCAGCTGTGTCGTGGTTGCAATATGGAGGCCTGCCCTGGATCCAGTTTTGTAGGAGAGTGTTCTGTTTTCCAGAACAGAAAAATGGTGGTGGGGGGAGGGTGATTGGGGAATAGTTGGGGGGTAGAGGACTTATGGGACATATGGTGGGGGGGAACTGGGAAAGGGGAAAGCCTTTGGAATATTTGGAATGTAAACAAAGAATATAGAATAAAAAAAAGTAAAAAAAAAAGGAAATACAGGAGAACATGGTTTGACAGGTAGAAACACAAAAATCCCTTAAAGAAAGACAAGAGAATATAGATCAAAAGGTAGAAGCCCTTAAAGTGGAAACAAAAAAAATCTCTTAAAGAAATGCGGGAGAACATGGGTCAACAGGTAGAAGCCCTTAAAGAGGCAATACAAAAATCCCATATGGAATTATAGGAGAACATGGGTCAACATGCAGAAGCCCTTAAAAAGGAATCACAAATATCCCTGAAAGAAACACAGGAGAACATGGGTCAACAAGGAGAGGCCCTTAAAGAGGAATCACAAAAATCCTTAAAGAATTTCAGGAAAAAACAAACAAGTGAAGGAACTGAAAAAAAACTATCCAGTTCCGAAACTGGAAATAGAATCAACAAAGAAATTGCAAAGTGAGACATCTCTGAAGATAGAAAACCTTGGAAAGAATTCAGGAGTCACAGATGCAAGCATCAACAACAGAATACAAGAGATAGAAGAAAGAATCTCAGATGCTGAAGATTCCATAGAAAACATTGACTCAACAATCAAAGAAAATGCAGAATGTAAAAAGCTTGTAACCCAAAACATCTAGGAAATCCAGGACACAAGGAAAAGACCAAACCTAAGGATTATACGTATAAAGAAAAGCAAGGATTTACATGTTAAAGGCCCAGTAAATATCTTCAACAAAATTATAGATGAAAACTTCCCTAACCTAAAGAAACAGATGCCCATGAACATACAAGAAGCCTACAGAACTCTAAACAGACTGGACTGGAGCAGAAATACCTCCCATCACATAATAATCAAAACACCAAATGCACTAAACAAAGAAAGAATATTAAAAGCAGTGAGAGAAAAAGGTCAAATAACATATAAAGGCAGACCTATCAGAATTACATCAGACTTCTCACCAGAGACCATGAAAGCCTGGGCAGATGATACAGACCCTAAGAGAACATAAATGTCAGCCCAGACTACTATACCCAGCAAAACTTTCAATTACCATAGACGGAGAAAACAGGACATTCCATGACAAAAGCAAATGTACACAATATCTTTCCAAAAATCTAGCTCTGCGAAGGATAATGGGTGGAAAATACCAACACAAGACAGCAAACCACATAATAGAATAATCAACAAGGTAATCTTTCAACAAACCCAATAGAAGATAGATACACAACCAGAATTTCACCTTTAACTAAGAAGATAGTAGTAAGCAACAATCACTTTTCCCTAATGTCTTAATATCAATGGTCTGAAATCCCCTATAAAAAGACGTAGACTAACAGACTGGATACATAAACAGGACCCAACGTTTTGCTGCATAAAAGAAACCCACCTCAATGGCAAAGACAGTCACTATTTAAGAGTCAAAGGTTGGAAAACAATTTTCCAAGCAAATGGTCCCAAGAAACAAGCTGGAGTGGCCATTCTTATATCAGATAAAATTGACTTTCAACCAAAAGTTGTCAAAAAAGATAAGGAGGGACACTTCATACTGGTTAAAGGAAAAGTCTACCAAGATGAACTCTCAAGAATGAACACCTATGCTCCGAACACAAGGGCACCAGCATTCATTAAAGAAATTTTAATAAAGCTCAAAGCATACATTGTACCACACACAATAATAGTGAGAGACTTCAACACCCCACTCTCAAAAATGGACAAATCATGGAATCAGAAGCTAAGCAGAGATACAGTGAAACTAACTGAAGTTTTGGACCAAATGGATCTAACAGACATTTATAGAACATTCCACCCTAAAGCAAAGGAATTTACTTCTTCTCAGGACCTCATGGTACGTTCTCAAAAACTGAACATATAATTGGCCACAAAACAGGCCCCAACAGATACAGAAATATTAAAATCATTCCATGTATTTTATCAGATCACCATGACCTAAGGCTGATCTTAAGCTCAAACAAAAGCAATGGAAAACACACATACACATGGACCTTGAACAATGCTCTCCTCAACGATAGCTTGGTCAAAGAAGAAATAAAGAAATTAAAGACATTTTAGAATTTAATGAAAATGAAGACACATCATACCAGAATTTATGGGACACAATGAAAGCAGTGCTAAGAGGAAAACTCATAGCTCTGAGTGCCTCCAAAGAGAATGAAGAGAGCTTACACTAACAGCTTGACAGTGCACTTAAAAGCTCTAGAACAAAAGGGAGAAAATACCCCCAAGAGTAGTAGATAGCAGGAAATTATCAAACTTAGGGTGGAAATCAAACAAACAGAAACAAAAAGTACTATACAAAGAAACAACAAAACAAGGCGCTGGTTCTTTGAAAAAATCAACAAGATAGATAAACCCTTAGCCAGACTAACCAGAGGGCACAGAGACAGTATCCAAATTAATAAAATCAGAGATGAAAAGGAAGACATAACAACAGAACCTGTGGAAATTCAAAAAAATCATCAGATCCTACTACAAGAGCTTATACTCAACAAGGTTTTAAAAGCTGGATGAAATGGACAACTTTCTAGATATATACCAGGTGTGATGGTTTGTATATGATTGGCCCAGGAAGTGACCTCATTAGGAGGTGTGGCCTTGTTGGAGTAGGTGTGTCACTGTGGGTGTGGGCTTAAGAACCTCACCCTGGCTGCCTCGAAGTCAGTCTTCTACTAGCAGCCTTCAGATGAAGATGTAGAACTGTCAGCTCCTCTTGTACCATGCCTGCCTGGATGCTGCCATGTTTCTGCCTTGATGACAATGGACTGAACCTCTGAGCCTGTAAGCCAGCCCCAATTAAATGTTGTCTTTTATAAAACTTGCATTGGTCATGGTGTCTGTTCACAGCAGTGAACCCTAACTAAGACAGAAGTTGGTACCAGGGACTGGGGTATTGCTGTGATAGGCCTGACCATGCTTTTGTTCAGAAGAATGTGGATTTTGGGACTTTGGATTTGGAAAGCCATGGAATTCTTTACATGGGGCTTAATGGGCCAGGCTAGTAGGAATATGGAAGACAGTGATGCTGAGGGTCATTTTAACTGTGTAGGCCTGACAGCCCAAGAGGTTTCAATGGAGAAGAACTTTAATATGTGGCTGAGATACTGTTTTGTGATGTTTTGGTGAAGAACATGGCTGCTTTTTGCCATTGTCTGAAGAGACTGACCAAGGCTAAGGTAAAGAGATTTATATTAATTGCATCTGCAAAGGAAGTCTCAAAAAAGCCCAACAAAGACTTTGTTCTCTGGTTAAGTCTGATGAAGAGAATTTTGAACAAACATAGCAAGATGAGAAAGGAAAAGTACAAAATATATAGTTTGAGTATAGGAAGTGAAATAGAGCTAAATTCAAGGATATTAAATTGAATTAAAGGAGTGGTGACCTTGGGGCAAGATTCACCCAGTTAACTTTAGGTCCAGGCTTGGTAGTACAAGCCTTTAATCCCAGGAGGCTAAGATAAGCAGATCTCTGAGTTCAAGGCCAGCCTAGAACAGAGCAAATTCTAGGTGAAGAAAAACTTTAATCCAGGCTTGGTGGACCACACCTTTAATCCCAGTGCTTAGGAGACAGGCATGCAGATCTCTTGAGTTCAAAGTCGGTCTAAGGAGCAAGATTCAGGAAAGCCAACTTAGGCAGTGAAGGAACTGGGAAAAAGGAAGCTAGTGATAATGTAATAGAACAAGGGGGCCAATGTTCCAGCTCCTGCAAGCAGCAGAACTCAGCAGCTTCAGCCATGTGTCTCTGGCTTTATATTCAAGAGGAGAAGGAGACTACTGGGACAACTGATGCTGGTCAGCTGGAGCTAAAAAATTAGTGGTGATTAAGAAAAGACCAGCATCACTGAGGTGAAATATGGGAAGTGTTTTCTGAGAGCACAAAGAAGCTGTGTTCCAGAGATAGCCAAGGTTGTATCTCATGCTGCAGCTGTACTTGGTAACGTGTAAGAATCATCCAGGTGGTACTGGTTTTGAAGGCATGAAGGCATCATGAAGAACAGCTGAGGCTTGGTAATATGAGAGGCCATGGAAGGCCATTGGTGAAAGTGTACCCTCAGTTGTAATTGACAGCCCAGGACTGAAAGGGTCATGCAAAGGAATGAGGCTTGGTACCATGAAGAGAGCCTATGAGAGGCTTTGGTGAAGTATAGTTGCAGTGAAAGACCCTAGCATACTGGAGATGCCAGTACCATGGGATGACCACCAAGAACAGCAGTGGCAGTGGAGTGGATCAATCTGAACTTAGAGTGCTACAAAGGGCAGAGCTGGAGAAGTGACACCAGCTCTTTGGAGATACACAGAAGATCATGTGTGGATCTCAGACATTGGAACAAGAAGCTGTGAAGCTGAAATTGACTTGGGGTACCCAAGATGTTAAAGATGCCAGAGCCACAGAATGCCTGCCAAGGAAAGCTGCTAACAGGGAGTGGAACAAGCCCAGGAGAAAGAACGTAGTTGCAGTCAACAAGGATGAAAAGGGAGTTGGATATCTGAAGACTGCTTTGCCATCAGACATGGTGATGCAGAGTTTGGACTTCGCCCAGCTGGTTTCTCATCTTGCTTGGAGGATTACAGTTAAGTGATTGAGTGAATCTCAGAAGAAACCATGAACTTTGGACTTTTAACACTGTTGAGACTGCTATAGACTACAGGGACTTTTGAAGTTGGACTAAATGCATTTTGCATTATGCTATGTTTAAGTATGGCCCCCATAGACTCATGTCGAACAAGCCTATGGGGGCCAAGGAGTGGAATGTGATGGTTTGTATATGATTGGCCCAGGAAGTGACCTCATTAGGAGGTGTGGCCCTGTTGGAGTAGGTGTGTCACTGTGGGTGTGGGCTTAAGAACCTCACCCTGGCTGCCTTGAAGTCAGTCTTCTACTAGCAGCCTTCAGATGAAGATGTAGAACTGTCAGCTCCTCTTGTACCATGCCTGCCTGGATGCTGCCATGTTTCTGCCTTGATGACAATGGACTGAACCTCTGAGCCTGTAAGCCAGCCCCAATTAAATGTTGTCTTTTATAAAACTTGCATTGGTCATGGTGTCTGTTCACAGCAGTAAAACCCTAACTAAGACACCAGGTGACAACGTTAAAGCAAGATCAGATAAATCATCTAAATATTCCCATAAGTCCTGAAGAAATAGAAGCAGTCATTAATAGTCTCCCATAAAAAAAAGAAAGAAAGAAAGAAAAAAGCCCAGGACTAGAAGGGTTTAGGGGGAAATTTTATCAGATCTTCAAAGAAGAGTTAATATCACTACTCTTCAAACTCTTCCACAAAATAGAAACTGAAGGAACACTATCCAACTCATTCTATGAAGCCACAATAATGCTTATACCTAAACCAAACAAAGACCAAACAAGGAAGGAGAACTTGAGACCAATCTCACTCCTGAGCATTGAAGCAAAAGTATTGAACAAAATCCTGGCCAACCAAATCCACAAATGCATCAAAATTATAATTCACCACAATCAGGGTGATTGTGGTGAATTATAATCCCAGAGATGGTTCAATATACCGAAATCTGTCAATGTATTCTATTACAAAAACAAACTAAAGGAAAAAACCATATGGTCATTTCATTAGATGCTGAAAAGGCTTTTTACAAAATCCAGCATCCCTTCATGATAAAAGTCTTGGAGAGATTGGGAATCCAAGGCCCATACTTAAACATAGTGAAAGCAATATACTGCAAACCAGTAGCCAACATCAAGTTAAGTGGAGAGAAACTTGAAGCCATCACACTAAAATCGGGGACCAGACGAGGCTGCACACTCTCTCCCTATCTATTCAATATAGTACTTGAAGTCCTAGCCAGAGCAATCAAGCAGCAAAAGGTATACAAATTGGAAAGGAAGAAGTCAAAAAATCACTATTTGCAGATGATATGATAATATACTTAAGCGACACCAAGACTTCCACCAGAGAACTCCTAAAGCTGATAAACAACTTCAGCAAAGTGGCTGGATATAAAATTAACTCAACCAAATCAGTAGCCTTCCTCTACTCAAAGGATAAACAAGAGGAAAAAGAAATTAGGGAAATGACACCCTTCACAAAAGTCCCAAATAATATGTCATACCTAGGTGTGAGCCTAACGAAGCAAGTGAAATGTCTATATGACAAGAACTTTAAGTCTCTGAAGAAAGAAATTGAAGAACATCTCAGAAGGCAGAAAGATCTCCCATGTTCATGGATTGGTAGAATCAATATAGTAAAAATGGCCATCTTGCCAAAACCAATCTACAGATTCAATGCAATCCCCATCAAAATCCCAAATCAATTTTTCATAGATATAGAAAGAGCAATTCTCAAATTCATCTGGAATAACAAAAAACCCAGGATAGCAAAAACTATTCTCCACAACAAACGATTTTCTGGGGGAATAACCATCCTTGACCTCAAGCTCTGCTACAGAACAGTTGTGATAAAAAAACTGTTTGGCATTGGTATTCAGACAGGCAGGAAGATCAATGGAATAGAATTAAAGACCCAGAAACGAACCCACACACTACGGTCACTTGATATTTGACAAAGGCGCTAAAAATACCCAGTGGAACAAAGATAGCATTTTTAGCAAATGGTGCTAGATCAACTGAAGATTTGCAGGCAGAAAAATGCAAATTGACCCATTCTAATCTCCTTGCACAAAGCTCAAGTCCATGTGGATTAAGGATCTTCACATAAAACCAGATATACTGAAGCTTATAGAGGAGAAAGTAGGGACAAATCTTGAACATGTGGGCACAGGGGGAAAGTTCCTGAACAGCACACCAATGGCTTATGCTCTAAGAACAAGAATCGACAAATGGGACCTCATAAAACTGCAAAGCTTTTGTAAAGCAAAGGATACAGTTGATAGGACAAAATGGCGACCAACAAATTAAGAAAAGATCTTTACCAACCGTACATCCGATAGAGGGCTAATAGTCAATGTATACAAAGAACTCAAGAAGTTAGCCTCCAGAGAGTCAAATAACCCTATTAAAAGTGGGGTACAGAGCTAAACAGGGAATTCTCAACTGAGGAAACTCAAATGGCTCTAAAGCACCTAAAGAAATATTCAGCATCCTTAGTTATCAGGGAAATGCAAATCAAAACACAGATTCCACCTCACATCAGAATGGCTAAGATGAAAAACTCAGGGGACAGAAGTTGCTGGAGAGGATGTGGGGAAAAAGGAACACTTCTCCATTGTTGGTGGGATTGCAAGCTGGTAAAACCACTCGAAATCAGTTTGGTGATTCCTCAGAAAATTAGACATAGTATTACCAGCAGACCCAGCTATACCACTCCTGGGCATATACCCAGAAGATGCTCCTACATATAATAAAGGCACAGCTCCACTATGTTCATAGCTGTCTTATTTATAATAACCAGAAGATGGAAAGAACCCAGATGTCCCCCATCAGAGGAATGGATACAGAAACTATGGTATATATACACAATGGAATACTATTCAGCTATTAAAAACAATGAATTCATGAAATTTTTAGGCAAATGGATGGAACTAGAAAGTGTCATCCTGAGCGAGGCAACCCAATCACAAAAGATCACACGCATGGTGTGCACTTACTAATAAGCAGATGTTAGCTCAAAAACTCAAAATAAACAAATTAGAATTCACCAATCTCAAAAAGAAGGAGGACTTAAGTGAGGGTGCTTCAGTTCCTCTAAGAAAGGGAACAAAATAACCACAGGAGCAATAAGGGAGACAATGTGTGGAGCAGAGACTGAAGTAAAGGCCACCCAGAGATTGCCCTACCTGGGGATTCATTCTATAAACAGTCAACAAACCCTGACACTACTATGGATGACAAGAAGTGTATACCAAAAGGAGCATGCCATGGTTGTCTCTGGAGGGGCCCTGTCAGAGCCTTACAAATACAGAGGCAGATGCTAACAACCAACTATTGGACTGGGCATGGGGTTCCCAATGGAGGAGTTGGAAGATGGTCCAGAGGAACTGAGGGGTTACAGCCCCATGGGAAGAACAATGATTTTGACCACCCAGGTGCCCCAAGACTCCCAGGGACTGAACCATGAACCAAGGGGCACACATGGTTCCAGTCAAAAATATGGCAGAGGAAGGCTTTGTTGGGCATCAGTGGGAGGAATGGTCCTTGGTCAGGTAAAGGCTCAACAGAGGCTGGAACAAATGGAAACCAAGGGGGGCAGAAGGGAGTGTGTTGGGTGGGGAGGCATATAAGTGGAGGCAGGGGGAAGGAGGAAGGGGAGGGGTTGGGAGTCCTAGGGGAGGGGGATATCATTGGCAATGTAAATGAAGACGATATTCAATAAAAAAAAATAGAGCCTGGTGTGGTGGTGCATGCCTGTAATCCCAGCACTTGGGAGGCAGAGGCAGGCGGATTTCTGAGTTCGAGGCCAGCCTGGTCTACAGAGTGAGTTCCAGGACAGCCAGGGCTACACAGAGAAACCCTGTCTTGAAAAACAAACAAACAAACAAACAAATAAATAAATAAATTTTAAAAATCCAAAATAAAGAGGATATAAACAGAAAGAGAAAAAGTCTAATTACCCCTAATTGCAAGTTATATAATCCTATGCTTAAAACACTAAAAATAGCTATTATGTGATTCAGCTATATCACAGATAGAAACTAAGCCAGCATAACATAAAGAATCCCATTCATCCACATTTGTTTGAACTACTCTCAATATCCAAGACTTTCAACCAGCCTATCTCCACAAAAGATAAGCTAATATGGAAAACATTGTGTGTGTGTGTGTGTGTGTGTGTGTGTGTGTGTGTGTGTGATGAAAACAATGGGTAACTATTAAAGGGGTTGAAGGACAGAAGAGTGGAAGAGGAGAAACACAAGTGTACATAGTGAGGGAAAGGGAGAAAATACGCTTTCTCTCATATGTGGAATCTGTATTATTATAGGGAAGCTGTCACATGAAAACAGAAGAAAGACTACATGGAGAGGAGAAGGGGGACCATAAAGAGCAAGATAGAAGGGTCAGGAGAGTATTGGGTCAAGTATGAGCAAGGTACAATGACACAATAACAAAAATTCTATAATGAAATCCACTATTTTATATGCCACTAAAAGTTACTAAAATAACAGGAATAAAATTACAAAGACTATTCTTTTATTCTGAATGAGACTATTTTCTATGCTACCTTAATATGTAGAAAGCTAATGGTTCTTCATCTCAACCATATTTGAAACTGACAAACTGGATTCCACTTAAAGACAATGATATGGGATTGTATGAAATGAGAAATTGGCTCCTGTACAGATAGAAAATTCAGTGGTCCCATAAGGACCAAATAATGGCCCAAAGCATCATACTAGGAAGGCCAGAGCTCCAGGGAAAATGCAGTAGAAAAAAGCAAGTTATATGCTTCTGTTTGATGCTTATTTTAATTTTATATTTCTTGCAGTGCCGGGGGTGGGGCGGGGGGGGGCGGTAAACCCAAGTCACGAGTCCCATTCATACACTTTTGAAGAATGTCAAACATCTTTAGGTATTACTTTTTTCAAGAGAAATGACCAGAAAACTCCAGAAGACCCACCGGCCAGCTACACAAACAGGCGACTATGTCAAGAAGTCATCTGGCTCTGTTGCCATTTGATATTGGTGTTACCCTAGCTGTATACCAGAAAACTTAATCGCTTATAAAGAATGATTTTTCTAAGTGAGTTGTGGTCTGTTTTCATGATGCTCTAACAAGAATGAGGTGTATTACTAATATCTAGATTCCTAGGAATATGATTTCTCGTGTGTGTGTGTGTGTGTGTGTGTGTGTGTGTGTGTGTGTTATGTATCTCTTTTTGTAAGGTGGAGTTAATTTTCTAATAAGACTAAAAGTTTCTAAACTCCCTGAGAATAAATAACTCTGGGCTAAACTTTTGCCTGTTCCATGCAGGACACATAGAGGGGGCAGTTGAGTTTGTATGAGTCTATTCCTTATCTGTGAAATGGGGATAGTGTGTTTCCTTCCTTCACAGTTTCATGAGAAATAAGCAAATTCCCCTGAAAGTACCTTATATAGTCCCTGCCACATAAGACCCCAATAGATGTCTGGGCTGTTTTCTCCTACCAAAGGAGCTTTTAATGAGTAAAACAATAAAGGCCAAAATTAGTATTCACATCACATCGAATTTTGTCCAAAGCATGTGTCCCTGTTTGCTTATCCATGTGTTGGTTCTTCACAATACTAATTAGGTCACATCAAATGTATTGTAATTAACCATGACACTTGTGCAGGCTTACATTTTCACGCAGAAAAACTGAAAATGAATTAATAACTAGCAATTTGACAATTATGGTCAATTAATTTGTCAGCAATAAACTATGTATGCTTTCTTCTTTAAAATATGGAATATTTTAAATGTTGGTGGGCAAATAACTGTGGAGCTCACACACTTTCTTGACCTTGTATATCTATTTAAATTTTATTGTATTTTGAATTATATTTTTTAAAACAAATTTTAAACGTAAATATATGTTGGTCATATTCTTCCCTTCCCCCTGGTTCTTTCAGATCTGTACCCTCTCCTTACCCACCCACCTTTAAGGTATTTCTCAAAAAAAAACAAACAAAACTACAATACTTCTACAAAACCAAGAAAACACTCCCCATCCTCCCCCAAAAACTAAACTGTAACCAAGTAAAAGCACACACACACACCAAAAAAAAAAAATCCTGCAGAGTTTGTTATATGTTGGTCACATACTCCTGAACATAAAGCCTGTTCTGGAGTGGTTAATACGCCCAGTATCACTCTATTGGAGAAAATTGACTTTTGCTCTCCCAGCAGATATAAGTGAAAGTTGAGTTGTTAACCTTTGCCCTCGAGGGAAGTTTTTCGTTCATTCATTCATTCATTCACTCACTCATTTTTAAATATAACAAAATAAAATGCAGTGAGATTAAGCAAAAAGTATCATATTGAAGTTGGACAAGACAAACCAACATAGAGAAAGGAGACTAAGAGAAAGCACAAGAGTCAGAGACCATCAGGAAGGTCTTGTGTGTACACTCAAGAAGCCACATATATACACATAGGACCTGGTACAGACCAGCACGGGCTATGTACAATAATCACATCAAATGTGAAAATGTCAAGTATGAACTAAAAACAGAAATTGTCAAATGAGTTTTTAAAGTAAGACCCAAGTATGTGCTGCTTATAAAAATTAAACTTTAAATAAATAACACGAGTAGGTAAAAAGTAAAACCATGGAAATTATATATCATAACAACACTACAAAGAAGCTGGTTTTAATATCAAAGTAAACCCAAACAATATCGCCATTGATAAGGAGGGTTATTTTAGAATGATAATGTAATCAACTAATGCAGATGATATTAAAATAGAAAAACTCTACTTATTTAAACAGATAACAATGGCTTCAGATTACACTAAGCAGAAAAATGGCAAAAGTACAAAGAAAACCAGACAAACCCACAATTACTGTCAGAAATTCCAAAATCATTAAAAATCAATAAGAGAATATTTGAACAGCTGCAGCAAACAACTTGACCTGGTTGGCATTCCGGAAACACTCTATAAGCAACAGAGGAGCACACTTTAATTTTAAGTGTGTTCAGAACTTTTATCAAGATAAGCCACATTCAGGGCCATAATAATTATCAATAAATAAAAGGATTCAAATGAAATAAAATATGTTCTTTGTGCACAATGAAATTAATTGCAAATTAATACAAGAAAAATTTCATAAAACTCTACAAATCCTTGAAAGGCAAGTACTATAAATCTAAACTATCCATAGATCAAAGAAAACAAACCAACCAGAAAATGAGAATTATTTCAAGCTAATATGTAAAGAAACATTTAAAGCAACAATCACCTACATTAGAAGGGAATAGAGTTTTGATTCTGCCTTACAAAATTGAAATTTTCAGGTGAATTAAAACCACATTAATTGGAAGAAATGATTAAAAATCAGAGCAGAAATGAATCACAAGCAAAGCAGAAAGGAACAAAGAAAGTCCAGGAAGCCTATGACTGGATTTTGAGTATACATCTTAAAAATTGATAAGCTATAATCTGGAATTCTTAAAAGATAAAGAATGAGAATGGAAATCAAGAATGAAGTCACTGTGAGCTCTAAGGATATTAAAAACAAAAAGACAATTTGTCTCACAATTAGTTTCAAGAGCCTCATAGATTACAATATTTACAAACACTTGAGTCTATTGCAAAAAATTCTAATACTTTAAAGCAACATATACCCTCCTGTGGATTTTTATTGCCATATATTTATTGTATATAGCATAGTAGTTGGTTTCACAAAATATCTTCATACAAGTATATTATATAGTCTAATCATATTCGTTTAGTTATATTCTGTAGCTAGTGATTGATACTTTGTAGGTTCTTTATTTTACCCTTTATCTCCCCCCCCCAGACTGGCATTTTACCCCCTAACACTAGATAGGAAGAAGGGGAGAGAAACAAGAATAGAGGAGAAAGAAGAATTAGGAAAATCCCTGAATTTAATTCCTTTCCTTTTGGTTTTTATCTAGCTGGTTTTGTTTTGTTGTTTGGTTTGGTTTGGTTTGGGTTGGGTTTTGGTTTTGGGTTTGGTTTTGGTTTTGGTTTTGGTTGGCCTTTTTTTTTTTTTTACTATGGCTACTAACAAGCCACAACCAGCTGCCCTAAACAACCAGGAACCACTAATTATGCCTCTCCGGACACATGTGTATACTCTCTAAAAAGTTCTCAGAATTCCAAATGTCACACAATTGCAGAAACTATCTGCAGCTAGCAAAATCATGCCTCGACTGAAGCCTGAGGGAAATCATAGTCAGCTAATACGGATATTCCAAAGCAGCTCATATCCTCACATCTGGTATTAAAATGAAAATACATTCTTATAATATTTCTGTTTGTAAAGAAAAATTCTCATTACAATATCCATTCTCTCATACCCCCCTTTACCTTCACCAACTCCCCTCTTTCCTTTCATTAATACCCATAGTTTTCCTCACTGTACTAGGTTTTGTGTGTCAACTTGACACAGGCTGGAGTTATAACAGAGAAAGAAGCTTCAGTTGGGGAAGTGCCTCCAAGAGATCCAGCTGTGAGGCATTTTCTCAATTAGTGATCAAGGTGGGGAAGGCCCCTTGTGGGTGGTGCTATCCCTGGGCTGGTATTCTTGGGTTCTATAAGCAAACAAGCTGAGCAAGCCAGTAAGAAACATCCCTCCATAGCCTCTGCATCAGCTCCTGCTTCCTGACCTACTAGAGTTCCAGTCCTGACTTCTTTTAGTGATGAATAGCAGCATGGAAGTGTAAGCTCAATAAACCCTTTCCTCCCCAACTTGCTTCGTGGTCATGATGTTTGTGCAGGAATGAAATCCTGACTAAGACACCTACTTTCACAGAATGTATACATAATAATTTTATATGTCTACAGAAAGATTCAACGTGTGCCTTTTTGACTTGCTTCACTTTATCTGATGAGCTTAAATGCACCTATCACCTCAAAGGACATAATTGCATTATTTGTGATTGAACAAAATTCCATTCTGTATAAATACCTTCATCTCTTGACAGACATCCAGGTTGGTCCTATAACTTGGCTATTGAGAATTGTGCCTTAGTGAACACAGATTTGCAAGCAATGAGAGTCCATCTGGTACACACACAAGGGTAACACGACTGGGTCATATGGTCATTCTGCTTCTGGTTTCTGGAAGAGCTGCTTTATTAACTTCCATAACAGTTCAATTAATTTCCATTTTCATGGGCAGTGTATAAGAGCTGTCTTTCCACTACATCCTCATCAATATTCCTTGTTTTCATTTTTAACTCATAAAAGAGAGAGAGAGAGACAGAGAGACAGAGAGACAGAGAGACAGAGAGACAGAGAGATTATGCACTTACACATACACCTGGAAGACTGGCGTCTTACAGATTCCAGAAGTCATCAGATCCATTGGATCAGGAGTTATAGATGGTCCTGAGCCATCTCATGTGGATGCTGAGTACTAAATCCCAGTCTTCTGTAAGAATAATACCTGCGGACTGGCTCGCAGGCTTGCAGCCAGGCCGGCATCTTCCCTCGGTCACTGTGGACTGCCTGCAGGCGGCTGGGTTCAGGTGTGTGTACAGAGACCTAGCCTAGCAATGAATACCCCGTCAGGCTCTTGCTCATGCCCAGAGCCAGAGCAGGTCGGTGGGAAGTCTGTGCACCTACAGCACAGAGGCTGTCTCTGACCACTGGGGACTGGCTCACAGGCTTGCGGCCAGGCCACCATCTTCCCTCAGGTCACTGCGGACTGCCTGCAGGTGGCTGGGTTCAGGTGGGTGGACAGAGACTAGCCTAGCAACGACTACCCCGTCAGGTTCTTGCTTCCACCCAGAGCCAGAGCAGGTCAGCGGGAGGTCTGTGTACCAACAG
Organism: Apodemus agrarius; assembly: GCA_964023405.1. Classification (NCBI taxonomy): domain Eukaryota; kingdom Metazoa; phylum Chordata; class Mammalia; order Rodentia; family Muridae; genus Apodemus; species Apodemus agrarius. The sequence continues at coordinate 131,720,047 of OZ030009.1, read as the reverse complement.
CTCGGCAGTGCACCCAGAGCCAGACCAGCTTGGCGGGCAGTGTCTGCACCAACCCACGTGGGCACCAACCTGCTAGTGGGTCTGTGCCTGGAGTACAGCCAGAGGCTGACATCTTGCCTCAGGACACCACAGACAGCTAACAAGACAGAGACCCATGGACTGAGAGCACCAGCATCTAGGTTCTAGCAGTCCAACCAGAGAACCTCCAGTCCTGCAGGGAATCCTGTGATTAGACAGAACCCTGAGACCGGCCACCATATTGGAGCTGGTGGCCTGAACAGGTCACCATAGAGAACCAACAGAGAACCCCAGGTCACCATAAAGATCTAACAGATGAGCCCAGATCTGTGGAGGAAAAAAAAAAAGATCTGATTCTTAAGAGCTGGCAACTAGGCAGAACAGGAGACTGCGGGAGGCCAATTGCAGGTCCACCAATGAGCCTGGGGAAGACTTGGATATGGCCCAGGAGAGCTGAGGAGGTAATTTGGAGCCCAGTAACTGAAACCTCTCAGTCTCCACCTCAGGAGCTCTGACGCCCTCTACAACAGCAGCGCCAAATGCCAGGCTCACAGGAGCTTCAAATTCCAACCAGTAACAAGACCAACTAACTCCCGAGATAAACAGATGGCAAAAGACAAACGTAGGAACGTTACTAACAGAAATCAAGGCAATATGGCAGCATCTGAACCCAATTTGCCAGCCAAAGCAAGTCCTGGATACCCCAGCACACCAGAAAAACAAGAGTTGGATTTAAAAGCACTGGTCATGATGCTACTAGAGGAACACAAAAAAGATATAAACAAATCTCTTAAATGCAGGGGAACATCAATAGGTTAGAAGCCCTTACAATGCAAACACAAAAATCACTTAAAGAATTCCAGGAGAATATGGACCAACAGACAGAAGCCAATAAAGAGGAAATAAGAAAATCACTTAAAGAAATGCAGGAGAAATTGAGTCAACAGGCAGAAGTCATGAAAGAGGAAACACAAAAATCTCTTAAAGAATTGCAAGAAAACACAAACAAACAAATGAAGGAACTGAGCAAAACCATTCAAGATCTGAACACAGAGGTAGAAACAACTAAGAAATCACAAAAGGAGACAACTTTGGAGATAGAAAACCTTGGGAAGAAATCAGGGGTCATAGATACAAATATCAACAACAGAATACAAGAGATAGAGGTAAGAATCTCAGATGCTGAAGATACCATAGTAACCATTGACTCCACAGTCAAAGAAAATGCAAAATGCAAAAGGCTTGTAACCGAAAACATCCAGGAAATCCAGGACATAATGAGAAGACCAAACCTAAGGATTACAGGGATAGGTGAGAGTGAAGAACTACAATTTAAAGGGCCAGCAAATATCTTCAAAAAATTATGGAAGAAATCTTCCCTAACCTAAAAAGAGAGTTGCCCATGAATATACAAGAAGCCTACAGAATTCCAAACAGACTGGACCAGAACAGAAATACCTCCCATCACATACTAATCAAAACCCCAAATGTACTAAACAAAGAAAGAATATTAAAGGCAGTAAGAGAAAAAGGCCAAGTAACATATAAAGGAAGACCTATCAGAATCACACCAGACTTCTCTCCAGAGACCATGAAAGCTAGAAGATCCTGGGCAGACCTCATGCAGACTCTAAGAGAACACAAATGTCAGCCAAGACTACTATACCCAGCAAAACTCCCAATCAACATAGATGGAGAAATCAAAATATTCCATGACAGGACCAAATTTACACAATATCTTCCCATTAACCGAGCTCTACAAAGGATAATAGGAGGAAAACTCCAATACAAGGAGGGAAACTGCACCCAAGAAAAAGCAAGATAGTAACCTTCTTCCATCAAACTCAAAAGAAGATAACCACTCAAAAACAAAAATAACATCAAAAAATGACAGGAAGAAATAATCACTATTCTTTAATATCTCTTAACATCAAAGAACTCAATTCTCCAATAAAAAGACATAGACTAACAGACAGGATATGGAAACAGAACCCTACATTTTGCTGCATACAGGAAACACACCTCAGAGTTAAAGACAAACACCACCTTAGAGTAAAAGGCTGGAAGACAATTTTGCAAGCTAATGGTCGCAGGAAGCAAGCTGGAATAGCCATTCTAATATCAGATAAAATTGATTTTCAACCCAAAGTCATCAAAAGAATCACAGAAGGTCACTTCTTGCTAGTCTAAGGAAGAATCCACCAAGAATTCACAATTCTAAACATCTATGTTCCAAATGCAAGGGCACCCTCATTCGTAAAAGAAACTTTACTAAAGCTCAAAGCACACATTGCACCAAACACAATAATTGTGGGGAACCTCAACACTCCACTCTCCTCAATGGACCGATCAGGAAAACAGAAACTAAACAGGGACACAGGGAAACTCATTGAAAAGTTGGACCAGAACAGATATATATAGAACCTTTCATCCTAAAGCAAAAGACTATACCTTTTTCTCAGCACCTCATGGTACCTTCTCCAAAATCGACCATATAATTGGTCACAAGACAGACCTCAACAAATATAAAAAGATCTAACTAATCCCATGCCTCCTATTGGATCACCATGGAGTAAGAGTGTTCTTCAATAGCAACAAAAACAACAGAAAATCCTCATACACGTGGAGGCTGAACAATATTCTACTCAATGATACCTTAGTCAAGGAAGAAATAAAGAAAGAAATCAAAGACTTTTTAGAATTTAATGAAAATGAAGGCACAACATACCCAAATCTATGGGACACAATGACAGCAGTGCTAAGAGGAAAACTCATAGCCCTGAGTATCTCCAAAAAGAAACAGAAGCAAGCATACACTACCAACTTAATGGCTCACCTCAAAGCTCTGGAACAAAAAGAAGCTATTTCACCCAGGAAGAGTAGAAGACAGGAAATCATCAAATGCAGGGCTGAAATCAATCAAGTTGAAACAAAAAGAACCATACAAAGAATCAACAAAACCAGGAGCAGGTTCTTTTAGAAAATCAACAAGATAATCACTTCCTCTCAAGCTCCGGGTCTGAAAGTTGGGTCCCACGCGGGTCAACATGAGGATCGAGAAGTGTTATTTCTGCTCCGGGCCGATCTACCCGGGCCACGGCATGATGTTCGTCCGCAACGACTGCAAGGTGTTCCGATTCTGCAAATCCAAGTGTCATAAAAACTTTAAGAAGAAGAGGAACCCACGCAAGGTCAGGTGGACTAAAGCCTTCCGTAAAGCAGCTGGCAAAGAGCTCACAGTGGACAACTCATTTGAATTTGAAAAACGTAGAAACGAGCCTGTGAAATATCAGCGAGAGCTGTGGAATAAAACTATTGATGCAATGAAGAGAGTTGAAGAGATCAAACAGAAGCGCCAGGCTAAATTTATAATGAACAGGTTGAAGAAAAACAAAGAGCTGCAGAAGGTTCAGGACATCAAAGAGGTCAAGCAGAACATCCATCTTATCCGGGCTCCTCTCGCAAGTAAAGGAAAGCAGCTGGAGGAGAAAATGGTACAGCAGTTACAGGAGGATGTGGACATGGAGGAGGCTTCCTAACGGTGCTGCCTGCAAACAGCCCGCGCGCACTGGAGTCAAGTGGAAACTGTCGGCCCCTGAGTTATTGATTGGTTCCATAAGGTCCCTCAGACAAGGGTGATTCCGCGTGCTTCCCCCTGAAACGTTGCAGCCTGTGAAAGCATCTCCTTGTGGGTGTCAGGTCTCGGCTCAGCATGCTGCTTCACTGTGTTATGCTCATGGAAACAGGAAAATGTGTGTGTAGATGAAGATATGAACCGTGGGCATAACATGCTTGAGCCAACTGTCTGCCGGTGTGAAATTTGAAATGATGTAATATTTTCCTGCATTGGGATAGTCTGTTTATTAGGGTTATTGAAATGGAGGTCACACAAGGAACTGACTGTTCTCATGTCTACCGGAGTCTTTTTTGTTTAGTAACTTCTTAGAGTTGCATAATGGCAGCACGTCTGTCCTGCTTCAGCCGTCCTCGCAGGCAGCCATGATGGTGGATGGGGGCGGAGGGGGTGGATGGACTGCCTGAATGGCACCTTGCTAGTTTTGCTTTGGAGAATGCTCAGTTCCAGTTTGTAACATCTGTCTGGAAAGCTGCTCCTTTCCTTCCAGCCCAGCAGTGATCTAGAAGCAGAAGAATCTTGGACCTTTCAAAGTTTAGTGTGTGCTCTTTTCTTTTCTTTTCTTTTCTTTTCTTTTCTTTTCTTTTCTTTTCTTTTCTTTTCTTTTCTTCCCTCCCTCTCCCCTCTCTCTTTCTTTCTCTTTTTTCTTTCGTGAGACAGGATCTCTTTGTGTAGTGACTTTGGAGGTCACTCTGTAGACCAGGCTGCTTGGAACTCACTAAGATCCACCTGCCCTTTCCTTCTAAGTTCTGGGATTAAAGGCGTGCGGGCACCATCATATCCAGCATTTTTGATTTATTTTTTCAAGCCTTAAAACAAAACAACCAAAAGGAAACTGGCTTTTGGAAAGTAGACTTTATGGATAGAATGCTAACTATTATTTGTACATAAATAAAGCCCTTTGTAAAGTAAAAAAAAAAAAAAAAAAAAAAAATCAACAAGATAGATAAACCCCTAGCGAGACTTACCAAAGGACACAGAGACAGTATTCAAATTAACAAAATTAGAAATGAAAATGGAGATATAACAACAAAAAAATCAATAGATCCTACTACAAAAGCCTATACTCAACACAACTGGAGAATCTGGAGGAAATGGAGAATTTCCTAGCCAGTACCAAATACCAAAATTAAATCAGGATCAAATAGATTGTCTAAACAGACCCATGACCCCCAAAGAAATAGAAGAAGTCATAGAAAGTCTTCCAACCAAAAAAAGCACAGGACCAGATGGTTTTAGTGCAGAATTCTATCAGACCTTTAAAGAAGACCTAATACCAATACTTTTCAAACTTTTCCACAAAATAGAAACAGAAGGAACACTACCCAGCTCATTCTACAAAGCCACAATTACCCTGATACCAAAACCACACAAAAATCCAACAAAGAGAGCTACAGGCCAATTTCCCTTATGAATATCAATGCAAAAATACTCAATAAAATTCTTGCCCACCGAATCAAAGAACACATCAAAACCATCATTCACGATGATCAAGTTGGCTTCATCCCAGGGATGTAGGGATGGTCCAATATTTGGAAATCCATCAACGTAATCCACTACATAAACAAACTCAAAGAAAAAAACCACATGGTCATCTCATTGGATGCTGAAAAAGCATTTGACAAAATTCAGCATCCTTTCATGTTAAAAGTCTTGGAAAGAACAAGAATTCAAGGCCCTTACCTAAACATAGTAAAAGCAACTTACAGCAGACCAGTAGCCAACATCAAAGTAAACGGAGAGAAACTTGAAGCAATCCCACTAAAATCAGGGACTAGACAAGGCTGCCCCCTCTCACCATATATCTTCAATATAGTACTTGAGGTACTAGCTAGAGCAATTCGATGACATAAGGAAGTCAAAGGGATACAAATTGGAAATGAAGAAGTCAAATTATCACTATTCACAGATGATATGATAGTATACTTAAGTGACCCAAAAAACTCCACCAGAGAACTCCTACAACTGATAAACAACTTCAGCAAAGTGGCTGGTTATAAAATCAACTCAAGCAAATCAATAGCCTTCCTATACTCAAAGGATAAGCAGGCCAAGATAGAAATTAGGGAAATGACACCCTTCACAATAGCCACAAACAATATAAAGTATCTTGGTGTGACTCTAACCTAACAAGTGAAAGATTTATATGACAAAAACTTCAGGTCTCTGAAGAAGGAAATGAAAGACCTCAGAAAATGGAAAAATCTTCTGTGCTCGTGGGTTAGCAGGATTAATATAGTTAAAATGGCAATCTTGCCAAAAGCAATATACAGATTCAATGCAATACCCATCAAAATCCAAACTCAGTTCTTGATAGACTTAGAAAGTGCAATTCTCAAATTCATCTGGAATAACAAAAAACCCAGGATAGCTAAAACTATCATCAATAGTAAAAGAACTTCTGGGGGAATCAGTATCCCGGACTTCAAGCAATACTACAGAGCAGTAGTGTTAAAAACTGCATGGTATTGGTACAGTGACAGGGAAGTGGATCAATGGAATAGAATTGAAGACCCAGAAGTAAACCCACACATCTATGGCCAATTGATCTTGGACAAAGGAGCTGAAAACATCCAGTGGAAAAAAAGATAGCCTTTTCAACAAATGGTGCTGGCTCAACTGGAGGTCAACATGCAGAAGAATGAGAATTGATCCACTCTTACCTCCTTGTACTAAGCTCAACTCCAAGTGGATCAAAGACCTCCACATTAAACCAGACACACTAAAATTAATAGAAAAGAAACTGGGGAAAACCCTTGAGGACATTGGCTCGGGGGAAAGTTCCTGAACAGAACACCAATTGCTTATGCTTTAAGGTCAAGAATAGTCAAATGGGACCTCATAAAATTACAAAGTTTCTGTAAGGCAAAAGACACTGTCAAAAGGACAAATCGGCAACCAACAAATTGGGAAAAGAGCTTCACCAACCCTACATCTGACAGAGGGCTAATATCCAATGTATACAAAGAACTCAAGAAGCTAGACTTCAGAAAACCAAATAACCCCATCCAAAAATGGGGTACAGAGCTAAACAAAGACTTTTTACCTGAAAAAATTTAGATGGCTGAGAAACGCCTTAAAAAATGTTCAACATCATTAGTCATTAGAGAAATGCAAATCAAAACAACCCTGAGATTTCACCTCACACCAGTCAGAATGCTAAGATTAAAAACTCAGGAGACATCAGGTGTTGGTGAGGATGTGTAGAAAGAGGAACACTCCTCCACTGCTGGTGGGACTGCAAGCTGGTACAACCACTCTGGAAATCAGTCTGGCAATTCCTCAGAAAACTGGACATGATACTTTCGGAGGACCCAGCCAAACCACTCCTGGGCATATGCCCAGATTCCCCAGCATGCAATAAGGATACATGCTCCACTATGTTCATAGCAGCCTTATTTATAATAGCCAGAAGCTGGAAAGAACCCAGATGTCCCTCAAGGGAGGAATGGATACCAAAAATGTGGTATATATACACAATAGAGTACTATTCAGCCATTAGAAACAATGAATTCATGAAATTCTTAGAGAAATGGATGGAGCTGGAGAACATCATACTAAGTGAGGTAACCCAGTCTCAAAAGAATACCCATGGTATGCACTCACTGATATACGGATATTAGCCTAGAATCTTGGGACACCAAAGACACAATTCACATATCAAATGATTTCTGATAAGAAGAAAGGAGAGGACACTGGTGCTAGAATGGACCAAAGCATCAGTGTAGGGGGATACAAGAACAGGGAAGTGGGAAGGGGTGGATGAGGGAGAAGGGGGAGGGAAAAGGGAATGTGGAACCTTTGGGGGGCGGGAACCAGAAAAAGGGAAATGAAATGTAAATATAGAATATATCCAATAAAAAATGAAAAAATAAAAAAAGAATAATGCCTGCTTTTGTCAACTGAGCAATCTCTATAAGCTCCATTATTTCATTTTCTTAATGATGATCACTGTAACTAGAATAAGGTCAGTTCTCAATTGGTTTTAATTTGCATTTCATTGACAGGAAATACTGTTGAACAGTTTTTCATATGATTAACTGACTATTGTATTTTATGTCTTTCTATTTTAATTAAATTTCATCATAATAACATAACATTATGACAGTATTACCAAATGATTCTAACCAGTTTGTGAATAAATATAACAAATTCTTTAAGCATATATTCAGTTGTGGCGCAGTGGAATATGTAAGCCTACTCTAGTTTTAAAATACATTTTATTTTAAGTGTTTCAAATACAAAACTATAGAAAATATTGCCGTGAATGTGTGTCCTCAATAGCCATCTTTTCTATCATTATTCTCCCAAGATCCTCCCACACTGTTATAAAATTAATTCTAATAATATAAAATTTTATTCATAAATGTTTAAAAGTATATTATAATAGTTTTCACCAGTATTATCCATATTATTATAGTTTAAGATGATAGTTTTTAAATATCACTAAATACTAAGTTTATGTCTTATTTTCTTTGACTCAAAAACTGTCTTGTTGATATTGATTTACTCAAATAAAGACCCCAATGTCTTAGTCAGGGTTTCTATTCCTGCCCAAACATCATGACTCAGAAGCATGCTGGTTTATTCAGCTTACACTTCCATATTGCTGTTCATCCCCAAAGGAAGTCAGGACTGGAACTCAAGCAGGAAGCAGGAGCTGATGCAGACGCCATGGAGGGATGTTACTTACTGGCTTGCTTCCCCCGGTTTGCTCAGCTTGCTTTCTTGCAGAACCCAAGACTACCAGCCCAGGGATGGTGCCACCCATGATGGGCCCTCACCCCTTGATCACTAACTGAGAAAATGCCTTACTCATGGAGACATTTCCTCAACTGACGCTCCTTTCTCTATGAGAACACCAGCCTGTGTCGAGTTGACACACAAAAACAGCCAGTACACACAACAAGGGGTATTGCTATGGTTTTAGGCTTTTTATAAAAAGTCTTCTATAAGCCATGTAATTGTTGAATCTGAGTCATTAGTTTTGTAGTTTTTCTGACATTTTAGATCTGATTGAGACCCTCGTGTTGCTTCACAGTTTCTGCATCATTTTTACTCTATCTTTTGAAAACTGATGTATACATCCATCCATTTATTGATTGGACTGTTTAGTTTCTTCATATTTAGGGTTTGAGCCCTTTTGTAGTTAATATCAATCTTTTATCAGTCAGATGTATAGATAACAGAGACTTTATTTTCCCCATTCTGCATGCACATTTTCCTTGTTGTGGATAAGCTTTGTGATTGTATGCAGTCATATGCATCAATGTCAGTCTTACTTCCCCCTGGGCTATTAGAGTCAGTTTAGAGACTTCTCTATCTATATCTCGAACTGTGATTTTTATGTTTACCTCTAGGAGTTTAAGAGTTCAGGTCTTAAACTGATATACCAGTCTATTTTGGATTGAGTTTTGTATGGAGAGAGAGATATAGGGACCTAGTAGTTTTCAAAGTACCATTTATTGAAAAGCTGTCTTTTCTTTATATGCTTTTATAGGACTTGCTCAGCCAGGTGGTTGGAGGTGGAAAGATGGATCAATGAGCCACCTCCCGTCTGCTGCAGATCTGCTGCTGTGCCTGCAAAAACCCAAACTGCAGCCTCAGTTTCTCTTTCTCACTGAGCCTCTCCAGACCCCTCCCCTCCTGTGCCAGCTGCAGGTCATTCCAAATGCCCTGAACTGCCACCTACCTTTACCCCTCCTATCACGCATTCTAATGCTATAGCCAGACCTGCAAGTCCTTCTGCTCCAGGTACACCTGTCCTAGCATCAGTCCTTCCTTTAAGGGAAGTGGCTGGAGTTGACGATCTGGTCAGGGTACATGTTCCTTCCTCGCTGAGTGAACTTTCTCAAATAGAAAGCAGACTGGGTCCCTAGAAGTTCCAGTAGATCACTCAATCTTATAGCTCGACTTTCCATGATGTTCATATGATTCTTACTAATAAATTACTTCCTGGTGAATGCAGGTGAGTTTGGGAAGAGGCAAGAATGCATGCAAACGAAATTCACCAAACAGAACATACCCAATCGGATCTGAGGCAGTGCCTGACCAGGATCCCCGATGGAATTACAATTCCACAGGTGGTACCAGAGACAGGTTTATTACATGCCTTCTGGCCGGTCTAAGAAAAGCAGCCTTAAAGCCAGTAAAATTTTAAAATCTCCAAAAGGTTGTCCAGGACAAGCAGGAGAATCCATCTCAGTTTTCAGAACGCCTCACAACGGCTTTGTTACAATACATTTATCTGGACCCTGAAAATGCAGAAGGTAAGCAACTTCTGATGACCTGCATTTTTTTTCCAGAGCTACCCCAACATAAAAGCTAAATTTAGGCACTTGGAGAAGGGGCCCCTAACTCCACAGGCAGAAGTCTTGGCACTGGCCTCCAAGGTGTATCATGAGAGAGATGAAAAAAAGCCCAAAATCAAAAGTACCACATGCTGGCAAAGGCTGTCCGACCCGCTCCAGCCACCACCCCGGGTTCCTGGCCTTCTAAACATCAGGAACCACCAGGTCCCTTCCATAGATGTGGTCAACAAGGTTACTGGGAGAGGGCTTGCCCAACCCCCACAAGCCAAGAGGACCGTGCCATAAGTGCAGTCGTGAGGGACATTGGGCTGTCAATCGCCCTCGTGTCAGACAGAATAGAGGGACATCCCATCCAGGTACTCCTCCAGGTGACTTCCTGGGCTTGGCTATAGATGACTGAAGGGGCCAGAGCTCCCTTGACCCGACCATGCCCATCACCAGCAGGGAGTCCCCGGTAGCCATCAGGGTATGTGGGCTGCCCATCTCCTTCCTCTTGGACACTGGGGCCACTTACTCGTTCCTGACAGAGTTTTGGGAACCCACTTCACCTTTGCATTTTCCTATCATCGGGGTAGGAGGACAACCTTATCTTCCTCATCAGACCCCACCACTTGTACTTTTAGGGGGGTACCCCTCACCCATTCCTTTTTGGTCATGCTGGCTTGTACTGTTCCCTTATTGGGAAGGGATCTTTTAGCTAAGTTGGGAGCCTCCATTTCTTTTGCTGCCCCCACTTTTGAATACAAGCTCACCAGAAGTTCCTCTATTTCTTCTAGCCAGTCAACCTACTAACATTAACATGTTGTTTCCTTTACCAGCTTCTTGGACGGACCCCAGAGTTTAGGACATCCAGAACCCCTCTGTTGCTAAACATCATTCTCCTGTTGTCATCCAGTTACTGGACTCTACCAGGTACATCACCCAAGCTCAATTTTCCCTCTCTCTCTCTCTCTCTCTCTCTCTCTCTCTCTCTCTCTCTCTCTCTCTCTCTCTCTCTCTCCAGAGCCTCAGGGGACTTAAGTCTATCATTTCTGACCTCTTAAAGAAATAACGCCTTCACCCCACTTCTTCCCCCTTCAACACCCCTATACTAGCAGTTAAGAAACCTAATGGTACCTATTGCCTGGTTCAAGACCTCAGGCACATTAATTCTGCAGTGATCCCCCTCTATCCTGTTATAGCTAACCCCTACACACTTCTTTCAACTATCCCCTCAGGAACTTCTCATTTCTCAGTCCTAGGTCTGAAGGATGCACTTTTCTCTATCCCTCTTGATGCCCAGTCACAGAACATATTTGCCTTTACCTGGGCAGATCCTGACACCCACTTTTCTACCCAACTTACCTGGACTGTTCTGCCTCAGGGATTCTAGAACAGCCCATACCTATTTGGCCAGGCCCTGGCTTATGACTTACTCTCTTTATCTGTCCCTAAATCTAAAATTTTTCTTTATGTAGATGATGTCCTTCTCTGTAGCCTGTCTCCAGAGATTAGCCAAGCTGACACCTGTGCTCTTATAAATTTCCTTTCTAGTTGAGGCTACAGGGTCTCACCTTCTAAAGTCCAACTGCCCACTCCTCAGGTTACCTTTTTGGGACTAACAATTACCCCAACCCACAAGGCTATTAGATAGAAAGAATCTGATTCAGTCTTTAACTGTTCCTTCCAGAAAGGAAGAGATTTTTTTCATTCCTAGGAAGAGCTAGCTTTTTATGTTCCTGGCTTCCTTCCAGTTCCCTCCTTTCTCAACCCCTATATGAAGCTGTGTTAGGCCCCACCCACGAACCACTTCTCAAACCTGTTACCAAGCCCTTTCAGAGGCTCCAACGGGCTCTCCTTAAAGGGCTAACCTTAAACCTCCCTGACCTGACTTGTCCTTTTTCCCTCTATGTAACTGAAAAGGAAGGATTTGCCCTTGGAGTCTTAGGTCAACAGCTGGGACCTTCTTTTGTACCTGTAGCATACTTGTCAAAAGACTAGATCTAGCCATCCAGGGATGAGGACCTTGTATTTGTACCTTAGCAGCAGCCAAACTCCTTATTTGAGAGTCAACGAAACTAAACTTGGGGTCACCCATAACTGTCCTCTCTTCTCATAACCTGTCACAGCTCCTAACTTACAAAGGTTTGCAGATTCTACCTCCCTCCAGAGTTCTTTCTCTTCAGGTAGTACTACTAGAAGATTCCATGCTTACCTTCCAATCATGCCCCCTCTTAATATTTCCAATCTTCTTCCCTGACCTAATACTAACCACTCCCTGTGCCACTCCTACACTGAGACTTTAGAGGAACTATTACCTCATTCTTCACACACACAGGAGGGCACATTGCCTCAAGCCATTTATACCTGGTACACAGATGGAAGCTCTTTTCTATATGAAGGGTCTAGAAAAGCTGGCTATGCTATGCCATAATGTGACACACTGAGGTGGTGGAGATAACAGGCCCTTCCTGCTCACACCACTAATCAACAGGCTGAGCGAATAACCCTCACCTGTGCCTTGCAACTGGCACAGGGACAATCCCTCAACATCTACACAGATTCCAAATATGCTTTCCATATCCTTCTGTCCCGTGATGCTATTTGGAAGGAGCAAGGGTTATTTACCACAAAAGGAGGATCAGTAACTAATGCAAACCATATTTTGGACATGCTAAAGGCCTCTTATCTCCCCACAACTATTGGGATTGTCCACTGCAGATCCCACCAGATAGATGACTCCATTGTCTCCAAGGGAAACAATAGAGAAGATGGGAAAGCTAGAGCTGCGTCCCTTAGGGGCCTCAACTCATCTCACCTTCCCCAGGACATCCTTACACTGCAACCCACATCTCTGCCTTCACCCTCTGACACTCACCAAGCTCTGTCTTATCTTCACTAACTCTTTCATCCTAACAGCCGAGCATTGTCTTCTTTTGTTAAGACCCACCTACAGCCTACTTCTGAAGACTTAAGTTTCTTAAAATCTATCACTGTTTCTTATAAAATCTGTCAGATGTGACACTCCAACTCGAGATATCACAGCACCCCTTTTCCTACCCATCAGGCTAGAGGTTCCCTTCTGGAACTGACTGACAACTTGACTTTACCCACATGTCCACTGTCAAATGTGTCAAATACCTCCTGGTCTTGGTGGATACCTTCTCGGGATGGGTAGAAGCATTTCCCACAACTAACAAAAGGGCTCAGACAGTCTCTGATCTCCTCCTCCAAGAGATTACCCCCCAATTTTGTGTCCCAGCCTCCCTTCAGTCAGACAGTGGTCCTGAATTTACTTCCCAGATTTCTCAAATTTTATCTAAGCCCTAGACATTCCCTGACATTTTCACATTCCCTACCGTCGCCAATCTTCAGGTAGAAAGAACTAATCACTCTTTTAAAACCACTCTTGCTAAGCTGTCACAGGAACTTCACCTTGACTGGGTAAAACTTTTACCTCTGGCCATTTTCAGGCTACAAATTCTCCCCAAATGAACTCTCTCACCTCACCCTTTGACTCATGTATGGATGTCCAGTCTTAACTCCTGGTCTTTCACCTAAATGCTCTTCCATCCCAGACCATCTACTCATCTCTGACCACTTTGCCACTTCTGTTCTCTCCTATGAAACTTTGCTGACCAACATCTACCATGACCACAGACTGTCTCCTGTCAACGCCCTGTCAACACTGGAGACCAAGTCCTTCTATCCCCTCCAGATCATCAACCCTCACCCCTTTCTCCCAAATGGCAGGGCCCTTTTAAGGTAACTCTCATGCCCCCTATAGCTGCTAAACTCAGAGGACTCTCTCATTGGGTTCACCTGTCTCACCTTAAACCTTTCATCCCTCCACATAAAAGTGACTCTTCTTCATATATGTCGACTATAACAGGATGGCACTCTGTTAGGCTCTGGAGGACATGGAGACCACTCACCTTGCCCCTGATCCCAGAAAATGAGACTCCACTCCAGCAGCCGAGCTCAACCTCACTGTATTAGACCTGGGTTTCTTTGTCCTCCCCCTGATGTTCTTCATTTCCATCCAGGGCAGTCCTTACATCTGGAGATTTGATGTTCAAGAAACCCCCACAGAAAACAAACAGTCTGTCCAAATAGGGTCAGGAAACTGCTCCATAGCCAGATGCCAGGAACCGATCCAAATTGCCGTCATCCCTGTATCTGTTATCCCATCTAAATATTATGATCTCTATACTTGCTTTCTTTTTTACCAGATAAATGATTATTGTAGAAAAGGGCCAGACTAATATGGGGGCCGCCCATATTGGTCTTGTCAGATACATATGCTAGGATCACAGATCAATCATTTCTTCTATCAACATTTTTGCTGCTTCTACATACTGCTTATCATATCAACACTCTGCTTCTACATACAAGACCTGTGGGATTCCAGGTGGGAGACAGGAGTTGTTGGTAAGCTCTACTAGAAAAATCAGCCCATTTCTCCAGAAAGTACTATTCATATTCAGAGAAAATCTATCTCAATTGCCCAACCCCTAGATATTGGAAAAGTGGGGGAGATAATCAAACATTCCTCCAAAGTCCTTACCTCTTCAACAGTACCTCTGATAAATGGCACTAACATCATTTCAGCTTTTGCTTCAGACCTTGACCTTGGCGTACCAACTCCTTAATGTTAAAGCCTGGTTGCTTTAAAGATTGCTGGTTATGCATACCCCCTGGAATCTACTCAAAATTGTCACTTACAGCCTCTCTGGTAATATTGCCAAGTAACCTTACCTCACCTTTTGTCAGCTGTCCTGACTCCAATGTTGTCATGAATCCATAACTTACCTCTGTCCATCTCTTTGGCATGGCAAACTATTTTAAGACCCCTGGGACATGTTCCGTAGGAACACTAAGCTCCCTAGACTGCAATAGAACCATAAGCCTTGATATATCATCTCTGCCACAATGTCCTGCAGTCCAGAACACGTCGATTCTTTGTGGCACCCAGGTATATCATCGCCTACCTGCTAGCTGGTCAGGAGTTTGCACATTGGTACTCCTTTTCCCTGAGCTAGGAGTAATCCAGGGAAACGAGCCCCTGCCAGTCCCAGTTGTAAATATGATAGCAGTGCAGGTCGTGTCACTCTTGGTCGCTACAGGAATAGCCATAGGTGTTGGTACTGGAATTGCAGGGATAAAGACTTCCATGTCCCAATATAATACATTCACTTCCCCGTTTAAAATTGATCCCTCCCTCTCTCTACCTCCTATGATTATTTTGTTCCCCCTTCTAAGTGGAATTGAAGCATCCACACTTTGCCCTTCCTTCTTGTTAAGCTTCATATGGTATGTGAGTTGTATCATGGGTATTCTGAGCATTTTGGCTAATATCCATTTATCATTGAGTACATACCTTGTATACCCTTTTTTGGTCTTAGTTACCCCACTTAGGATGATATTTTCTAGCTTCATCATTTGCTTGAAAAAATCATGATGTTCTCGATTTTAATAGCTGAGAAGTATTTCATTGTGTCAACGTATGCTTTCTGTATCCATTCTTCTGATGAGGGACATCTGGGTTTTTTCCAGCTTTTGGCTGTTATAAATAAGGCTGCTATGAACCTAGTAGAGCATGTATCCTTTTTAATACTATTTTTAATCAATTATTTTATATCTTTACATTCCAAATGTTGGCCCCTTCCTGGTCCCCTTCCCAGAGTTCTTTGCCCCATCTCCCTTCCACTTTGCCTCTAAGAGGATGCTGCCCCGCCCATTCCCCCACCCACACTCACCCACACACAAATTGCCCTTCCATGGGGCATCAAGTCTCTATAGAATTTTAATTCCAAACTTTTTTCATGACCTAGGGAGACATGAGCAAATATCTACCCACAACTAGGACACTCACAGCAGACCAAAGGAACAATCCTCCTGAAGACAAGCTTCATGAACCAATGAGTTTATTGAGGTCATTTATAGAAGTGCGGGTAAAGGGTCACACACAGGAACATAGATGATGCTAAGGAAGCTGCAGAACTGAACAAGTCCATAGACAATAACTCATGTAAGTAGCATCACTGGAGTGCTGTGTAACTTGGAGTCAGTTCTACCAAAAACAGGCTCCTCTTCTCCAGCAATTGTTTTTTGCTTGAATGACCATGAGGATGAGCCATATGAATCCTCTAACTTTCTGATTTTCCTGAATCTTATGAACCACTTTCTTTCTCTAAGACAGAATATTTCATCTCAGAGGAAACAGATACATAACACCAACCCCCAACCCCTTCTCCCCCACTCTTACTTTATTTACAACCCCTCTTCTTTAATGTTGCTCCTATCTTAAAAGGAATGATACAGACATCTGTGTGTGTGTGTGTGTGTGTGTGTGTGTGTGTGTGTCTTATCAGTGGACACTTCACCAAAACTAGACTCACTTATTTTCAGTAGCTTTACCAATTATGGATCTCAGTGTTTACAACTGCCCACTTGAAAGAAAGAAAAGAAAGAGAGAGAGAGAGAGAGAGAGAGAGAGAGAGAGAGAGAAAGAAAGAAAGAAAGAAAGAAAGAAAGAAAGAAAGAAAGAAAGGGGGGAGGGAGGGAGGAAGGAAGGAAGGAAGGAAGGAAGGAAGGAAGGAAGGAAGGAAGGAAGGAAGATGAACAAAATGTTTTATAAAAAGATAAGGAAGAAAGAAATATGTTTGGTGGATGAATAGTCAGATATAGGGGAAGGGGGTGCCTCTGAGGGCCCATGCTAAGGCATTCCTTTCCCCTGAGGAAACAGCCACAAGATAGTATACTATCCAGTATTGTAGACCCAGAACAGAGAAATCGTGGGGGGGGGGAATGAGTGGGGAATAGCAGGGGGGAGAGGAATTATGGGACATATGGTGGGGGGTAACTGGGAAAGGGGAAAGCCTTTGGAATGTAAACATAGAATATAGAAAATAAAAATTAAAAAAATACAGTTTATTTGGGGCATTGGGAGAAGAGTTGACAGCGTAGTAGAGAAAGAGAGAGAGAGAAAGAGAGAGGGGGGAGTAAAGGCCAGTCATGAGCATGTGGAGAAAGAGGGGGGAGGAGAATGAGGAGAGATGGGGAATGGACAAGGGGACAGAGCAGCAGGAGCAAGAAGGCAAAGGAGCAAGAGAGGAGGGGCAAGAGAGAGAGGAGAGGCAAGAGAGAGAGGAGGGGCAAGCAGACCCTTTTATAGTGAGTCAGGCACACCTGACTGTTGCCAGGTAACTGTGGGGAGGATCCTAGACAAAATGCTAACAGAAAGAAACTAAGTCTCTCCATAACTGAAGTAACTGTAAACATAAATATCTAAATGCCAATTTGAAAGCACATCACACCTACTTTGCAATAGCAGTTACTTCCATTGGGAAAATGGCCTCTCCATACATGAGTTTTTTTCCTAGAATACAGTATCAGATGCGAGTCCACACCTATGGAGCAGGCCTAAAATCTAGTCAGAAAGCAAGCGAGTGCACCCATTACAGTTGTGGCACTATTATATTAGCAGGCACACATTTGCTGGCATGTGGGTGGTGTCATATACAAGGTCCATAATAACGAAGCAGCCTGGTTAGCATCTTCTGGCACTACAAAAGCTGACAAACAAGGAAAACATTTCCAGCTCATAAGTTGTATGGCAACGCATACAGAGGAGTTTTAGCAGTAGAGACTTACCATATAGTTCTGGCATACAATCAAAAGCAGGGTTCACAGCCTTCTGTGGGTAAAGGGTCTCAAGGATATCCCTGGCCAACAATGTTTAAAGAGGTAACCCATCCCTGCCACTGGTATTTTCACTAAACATTATGGTTCTTGGTAGTTTCTTTTTTTATTAGATATATTGTTTATTTACATTTCTAATGCTATCCCCTTTCCTGGTCCCCCACCACCACCAAAAATCCCCCTAGTCCATCCCCCCTCCCGCTGCTCACCAAAGCACCCAATCTGGCTTCTCTGTCTTGACATTTCCCTATACTGGGGCATCTAGAATTCTCAGGACCAAGGGCCTCTCCTCCCTTTGATATCCAGCAAGATCGTCCTCTGCTGCATATGCATCTGGAGCCATGGGTCCCTCCATGTGTACTCTTTGGTTGGTGGTTTAATCTCTGGGAGCTCTGGGGGTACTGGGGGGTTGATATTGTGGTTTCTCCTATGGCACTGCAAAACCTTCAGCTACTTGGGACCTTTCTCTCCTTCATTGGGGACCCTGTGCTCAGTTCATTGGTTGACTGAGAATGTCCCCCTCTGTATTTGTCAAGAACTGACAGATCCTCCCAGGTGACAGCTCTATCAGGCTCCTGTCAGTAAGCACTTGTTGGCATTCACAGTAGTGTCTAGGTTTTGTAACTGTATATGGGATGGATCCCTAGGTGGAACAGTCTCTGGATGGTCTTTTCCTTAGACTCTGCTCCACATTTTGTCTCTGTATCTCCTCCTGTGGGTATTTTGTTCCCCCTTCAAAAAAGGACCAGAGTATCCATACTTTGTTCTTCCTTCTTGAGCTTCATTTGATCAGTAAGTTGTATCTTGTGTATACCAAGCTTTGGGCTAATATCCACTTATCAGTGAGTGCATATCATGTGTGTTCTTTTGTGATTGGATTACCTCACTCAGGACGATATGTTTTAGTACCATCCATTTGACTAATAATTTCAGAAATTCATTGTTTTGAATAGGTAAGCAGTATTCCATTGTGAAAATGTATCATCTTTTCTGTATTTATTCCTCTGTTGAAGGACATCTGAGTTCTTTGCAGCTTCTGGCTGTTATAAATAGGGTTTCTATGAACATAGTGGAGCATGTGTCCTTATTACATGCTGGGGAATCTTCTGAGTATATACCTAGGAGTAGTATAGCACGGTCCTCCAGTAGTATTATGTACAATTTTCTGAGGAACGATCAAACTGATTTCCAGAGTGGTTGTACCAGCTTGCAATCCCACCAGCAGTGGAGAAGTGTTCCTCTCTCTTCTCTTTCTCCACATCCTTGCCAGCACCTTCTGTCTCCTGAGTTTTTTATCTTAGCCATTCTGACTGGTGTGAGGTGAAATCTCAGGGTCGTTTTGATTTGCAGTTCCCTAATGACTAATGATGTTGAACATTTCTTTAGGTGCTTCTCAGCCACTGATATTCCTCAGCTGAAAAATTTTTGTTTAGTTCTGTACCCAATATTTTAATAGGGTTATTTGGTTCTCTGGAGTCTAACTTCTTGAGTTCTCTCCAGAAAACAGCTGATATTCAGTTTCATGTCATCACCCACAGCAACAGCCATACAAGTTCCACCATAGCCTGCTGATAATTGCTGCCCATACATACTACTTTCACGGGTTGAATTATATTCTGCTCTGTGAGCCCTGTTCAGGAACCAACTGTATTACATAACTTTTCCTAGGGAGACATGAACAAATGTCCATTCATCTCAAATAAGATACTAATGACAGACCAAAAAAATCCATCTAAGTCTATCTTGATGAGCCAACAAGATCAGGCATGTGGGTTACTCATAAGAGCCTGAGTGACTCAAAGGTATCTTCATCATCCAAAAAGCCCACATCAGCATGAGGTTGACTCTCACAAGCTACATCCCCTTAGCTTCTTGCCCAATATATATTTGTACTGGAAAGCCCATTCTATTTGTTCAAAACAGATCAGACTTCAAATTGTCTAGACATTTGATAAATAGTCTTCATGAACCATTTTACTTCTCCACTCCTGTTTCTTAGGCTATAAAATATGTCTCACAATCTTTTCCTCATGGTATGCCATTGGAATTAAATGGGACCATGCCTCTATCAAATATCACAGAGTTGCTCAGAGAAGCTATTTTGTGAACTTTTGCTTGCTAGACAGTACAAACAGCAAAGAACATGATAAAGTCTGTAGGCATAAAGGGGAGAAGGTATGGTAGGGTCCTAATAGAAACAAAAATTAAACACTAAGTTTTTAGCAAGGCAGCACTGCACTTTGTCTATGGAGAAACAGCATTCAAGACAGACTTGGAAAAATGGAAATATAATTGAAAGTCTAAGGTAGTTTTCTCACAAAGAAAATGCAAACTGTTCCACTAATGTTCTCTGCAGGATTGTCATGCCATAAGGCAAATGTGAAGAACTGAGGGCAATTATAACTGAGAAGACCAGAAAGGTAAATGAAATGTTTTGTTTTCTGATATCTCTTAGTATGGTACTCATTCATACATCATGGTAAAATTAGTTACAAAATAAATATAACTTCAGTTTTTGACTAACAGTTTTGGTTGTCTGATTCATGGTCTTTTTGCATGTATTAGTGACGATAGAAATAGTGTTTAGAAAAGTGGAAAATACTTGATTATTTGAACCAGAGTGAAAATGAAAACTACCATGAATGTTAGCATGTTTCTCAAATTCCACATGGAATTGGATGCATTGTGCTCCAATGGAACTCTGAAATGAGGTCAACTTCTGGTAGGTCACACGACTCACTCTATTAAGCCACTGTTCTGTAATCAGCTCCATATGTGGCACCCTTCTGCTGGGTAGTTTTGTATTCAGTTTTAAAATGTGATGAAAATGTATAATGTTGGAATCAAAGATCCTATAATATTATAAAATCAAGATGAAAATATAAAAATAATTCAAAATATGAACAAAGAACATATCATAAAATTGGGAAGGTCACCTCAGAAGAAAACTATCTTTGCAATACATGGGCCTTGACTACTGGTCAAGAAAAGAGAAAATAGCCAGAAGGTATTTGGGAGCCAACTGCAGATACTATCAAAGAGGTTGCCTTATATAATTATTGGTCATCTATTAAGTATGGTCATTGTATAATATTATATAATTATTGGTCATCTATTAAGTATGGTCATTATATAATAGTCATTAAAAAATGTCCTTATTGGACAGTGTGCAAGTTTCAAATGAGTGCAGCTAATTTTTAAATGGTTCAGCAAAATGTGTATGTGTTTTTGCATAAAAGGGAAGGACAGAAAAAGACTACAGGAAAGGGTATGATGCAGGGAAAGATGTAAGGCAATGACAAGGAAAGAGAAAGACAAAGAAGAAACAACAAGAATAGCAAAATCTTAACAGTTGTGACCTAGGTGTGTGTTTAAGTAATGGAAAATTCCTAGCCTGTTCAAGGGCCTGACACTAACATGAAAAAGGTAAGATATCAAATTTGAGTGGACACATGTGGGTTTTTTTCTAATTTCTTTTGAATTCCTGGTCTTCAAAGGTTATACTGGCATTGTACAGCTATACACATGTTTCTTGAGTTTGATGACAAACCTCAAGCTCATCATAACACTATCTCTGTGTGCCTGCATGATTAATATTTTCATTGTAGTCTTACTATGAAACCTTGTGCTGGAGTATACTGTGAGCATTTAACAGAGGTTACTTTTTCTAGGAGAAACTAATATTACTCACATTTTTTTCAAGCAAAAGCCAAATTCATCTCAGGTTAAATGACAAGCTGTGATTACATCAAACCATTATATAACACAATGCTCAGGGGAAGCAAGAAGAAAGATGAGTATAACATTCACTAATGAATATGTTTGTTGTGACCCAATGCACTGAGACCCGTAGAGACGTGCAAAAGACTTGTATAGATTTAAAAAGTACATTAATTTCTGTAAATATTATTCAGTGTATGCTTTCCTTCTGTGAATGGTGATCCATGCTTCGTGGTACACACTACACACAGATGCATTTACTTCATGAATACAGTGATTCCCATAAAAATGTTTCTGTTTACTTTAACATGAAAATCAAATGTCTGAATTCTCTTTATTATAGAAAATGAACTTCAGTTAAGGGAGTACATACATATTTGTACATAGTAAGATTGAGGTATATGGGTCAAAAATGAGCATTTTGTGTGGTACATATACTTTAGACTGTATAGCCTCAAGTAAATTATTGAAATTTGTGCAAAGGTTTGGAATATAGTTTAAAGGATAAACCTATGAGAGAGCAAATGAGTCATGGGCTGATTTTAGGAACAAGGTAAATTATAAAAGACGACTATCACTGATGAGAGATCCATGGGATAGAGAGAAATGTTAGGCATTCTTACAGTTCTATAGAGCTGTAGATAAAAAAATCACTTGGGAAGTTTCTGGAATAGAAACTGGACCCCTGTGTGTTCTATCTGTTGATATAAACATACTATAGACACTCCTTCAGAACCTCCTTTACTTATACTGTCTTTAGAATACATGTCTAGTATTTAAGTTAACATTTGAGTTAATTTAAAAAATCATAATAATGAGAAGTGCCCTAGATGGAATTATCTAGATAAGATATTGCTTCTTCTGACCTTCCACCCAAGGAAAGACAGCATAGAAGCAAAGACTGCAAACAGTTCTTAGATATAGAACTGTTGTAGACATAAATGGGAGACTGGATCTGGCCCCTTACAACTGAATATTTAACACCTTACAACTCCAGTAAACTGAAAGTAATAAAAGGATGGGAATTTGTGGGTTCAAAACTAGTTCATTTTCCACCCAGAAGAATGAAATTCATCTCCATTTTTAAACTTGTCTTTGTTCAGAAAGGAAAATAATTCTTAAAATTATCTTTCTTATAAGCCATTATGATAGGTCTTATTATTGCCAGATAATAGCATATACTAATGGTGAGAAGTGCACGTTTGGAGGCCACCTCAGGGAGGGAAACAAAGTCCAGCTCCAGCGGGCACTCCCTGGGAACCCACAGGCCATTCCTGCTGAGGAAGCAGATAGACTAACTCCATCCTCCATTCCTCCAAGACCATTCCCACAGTATGATCTCCAATTCTACAGCAGAACACCTGCTGCAGCTTCCGTTCCCCGCTGTGCCAAGATCCAGGGGATCTTGCAAGTTTTTGCAAAAAAAAAAAAGTTGTTTTTAATTTTTCCACCTCTAAAATTCTTTCTTCCAGCTCATTGCTTTCTCCAAGCTTCAAATGTCAGCAGCTACTCCCTAGGAATGCACAGGCCACTCTGACCAGGAAAGCAAGTAGGCTAGCTGCAGATCTTCACTTTTCCATCTATCCGTCTAAGTTGAATCCCCCAGTCTTAAGCCTACCTCTTTAGCAAACCTTCTGCTGCTGCCTCTCCTCTCATACTGCCCCCATCCCAAGGGGATCCTCAGAGAACACCTGATTTCCTTCATCCTTTTTCCAAATTAAGCAAAAGGCAGGGAGAAAATATACATATTAACAAAATCAGAAACAAAAGAGGGGACATAATAAGAGACACTGAAGAAATACAGAGAATCATGAGGGCATGCTTTAAAAGTCTGTACTCCGTCAGAAGTAGGAAAACCTTTAAACATGGATAATTTTCTAACTAGGTACCACTGACCAAAGATATATCATTTCAGATAAGCAATTAAATATATATATATATAGCTGAAATGGAAAATTTTGGTTTCTTTGAAGACTCAGTTGTGTCATATAATGTTTTTGTTTGGGTTTTTTGTTTGTTTGAAACAGACTTATGAAATGATGTTTTGCTGAGACTAGATACATGGTGGGTTTTTTTTGTTTTGTTTTGTTTTGTTTTGTTTTGTTTTTGTTTTTGTTTTTGTTTTTTGGAAGCTGCCTGGAAAAAGGAAACCGAGCATACGATGTTTTGCTGGTGCGGACACTTGAGAGATGATGTGATATCGGGTAAGTGTATAAGTTTGGCCCAATAAGCAGTGGACGCTGTGGCATTTGTTCACCTTGCCACTGTAGTCATCACTGAGCTTTGCTGACAAAGCTGTGGCATTATTTGGCCTCGGCTTCGTGGCTGGTCATCTTTGACCTCATAGAGAGAAGTGCACAACGAACTTCTTGTGATATTCTGGTGTCTCCTTGCCACTTCCACACACTCAGCCCAATTGGCAGACTCTTGCAGTTTCTTCTGGACTGAACTGCCATTGCTAATTTGTTAATGGTGTTTGTGAGTGGAACGAGCTGCCACTGCTGATTTGTATGAACTAAACTGCTAATATCTTGACAATAAAGATTAGAAATCACCCCCAAAGAACTATTTCTAAGCAGGTCCACATCCTTCTTTGCCCTATTAACCTTTCCTTTCTACTACCTCTGGTAGGTTGTGACCTAGAAGGGAGGTTAAAGCATTTTTTAAAAAGCCTTATTAAGGTAGGTTTTTAAAATCTAAGCCAAAATATAACACTAATGGAAAAAATAGACATTGAAATTCCCCAAACCAAAAAAAAGAAAGAAGCCTACAGCTAACGAAGAATTCTAACAGACTTTCAAAGAAGAGTTAACATGAACATTCCTCAAATTATTCCACAATATTGAAACAAAAGGAACATTACCCAATTGATTTTACGAGACCACAGTTATCATGGTAACCCAGCCACATAATCCAATGAAAAGAGAATTACAGACCAATTTCCTTTATGAAGACAGATGCAAAAATACTCAGTAAAATACTTACAAATCAAATGCAAGAACACATCAAGAAGCTCATCTCCCATGATCAAGTAGATTTCAGCCCAAAGAAGCAAGAATGGTTCAATATATAAAAATCAGTAAATGTAATCCACCATATAAATAAACTGAAAGAAAAAAAAACACAAGATCATCTCATTAAATGCAAAAGGGCCCCTAAAAATATCTAATACCTCTTCATAATAAAGTCACAGATTAGAGATACAAGGAAGCATCTTAAATAAATGGTATTAGTCAAACTGAATGGCTACATGTAGGAGGATCCAAAAATATCCATATTAATCACCCTGCACAAAACCAAAGGCCAAATGAACCAGACTTCAACATAAAAGCAAATATACTCAGCCTAATAAAAGAGAAAGTGAGAAGTAGCCTTGAACTCATTGGCAAAAGGAAACAAATTTTTGAACAGAGCACTGTTAGCACAGGCACTAAAATCAATTATTAATCAATTATTAATAAATGGGACCTATTGAAGCTGAGAGACTTCTTTACTGGCAAAGAATATCACTTTGTGGACAAAATAGCAGTTTACAGAATAGTAAACTATGTTTACCAACTGCATATTTAATAGAGGGCAAATAATCCAATATGTCAAGAAGCTAGATATCAAAAAAACAAATAACTCAAATAAAAATGCAGTACAGTGTGGCTGAAGAGAATGCTCAGTGCTTAGGAACACTGGTCGTTCTTCCAGAGAACCCAGGGCCAACTCCCAGTACCCACATGGCAGCTCACAACTGTCTACAACTCCAGTTCCGAGGGATCTGATACCTTCATATCAATGCACATAAAATAAATTATGTAGACTTATTTAAAAATATTAATAATTCAGTAGTGAGCTAAACAGAGATTTTTCAATTAAGGAAACTCAAATGGCTGAAAAACAAAAAATATGTTCAACATCCTGAGCCATTGGGGAAATATAAGTCAAAACTACTTTGAGACTTTGTCTTACATCTGTCAAAATGACTAAGAACAACAAAACAGGCAATGACTTAAAACACACAGTGATCCTCAAACAATAATAGTGCAAGATTCCAAAAACCCCACTCTTACCAATAGACAGATTATGGAAACAGAAACTAAACAGAGAAACTAATAGAAGTAATGAACCAAATGAGTTTAACAGATATCTATAGAACATTTCACCCTAAAACAAAAGAATATACCTTCTTCTCAGAACCCCATTGTACCTTCTCCAAAACTGACCATATAATCAATCACAAGACAAGCCTCAACCAATACAAGAAGATTGAAATAACCCCATGCATTCTGTCAGAGCACCACGGATAAGGCTGGTCTTCAATAACAAAAAAAAATGGAAAGCCAGCATACTCATAAAAAATAAATGCTCTCTACTCAATGATAACTTGGTCAGAGAAGAAAGAAACTAAAGACTTTATAGAATTTCATGAAAAATGAAGGCCTTTCATGGATTGGCAGGATTAATATGGAAAAAATGGTCATCTTGCTGAAAGCAATCTCTAGATTCGATGCAATCCCCATCAAAATTCCAAATCAACTCTTCATAGAGCTAAAAAGAGCAATCTGCAAATTTATTTGGAATAACAAAAAACCCAGGATAGCAAAAACTATTCTCCACAACAAAAGATCTTCTAGGGGAATCACCATCCCTGACCTCAAGCTCTACTACAGAGCAATAGTGATAAAAACTGTATGGTATTGGTACAGAGACAGGCAGGAAAATCAATGGAATAGAATTGAAGACCCAAAAATGAACCCACAACTTACTGTCACTTGATATTTGACAAAGGAGCTAAAAACATCCAGTGGAAAAAAGACAGCATTTTTAACAAATGTTGCTGGATTAATTGGAGGTCAACATGTAGAAAAATGCAAATTGACCCATTCTTATCTCCTTGTACAAAGCTCAAGTACAAGTAGATCGAGGACCTCCACATAAAACCAGATACACTGAAGATTATAGAGGAGAAAGTGGGGAAGAACCTTGAACACATGGGCACAGGGACAGTTTTCCTGAGCAAAACACCAATGGTTTATGCTCTAAGAACAAGAATCGCAGCAAACCCTTGAACTGATTCCAGGACCCCAATGGAAGAGTTAAGGGAAGGGCTCAAGGAGCTGAGGAGATTGCAATCCCATAGGGAGAGCAACAATATCAAGTAACCAGACCCCTCAGAGCTACCAGGGTCTAAACCACAAACCAAAGAGTATTCATGGGTGGGTCCATGGTTCCTGCTACATATGTAGCAGAGCACTACTTCATCTAGCATCAGTGGTAGGGGAGGACCTTGGTCCTGTGGAGGTTTGATGCCCCAGAGAAAGGGAATTCTATAGAGGTGAGGCAGGAGTGGGTGGGGGAGAGCATCCTCTTAGAGGCAAAGAAAAGGGATGGAGTGGGGATTCATGGAGGGGAGACTAGGAAGAGGGGATAACATTTGAAATGTAAACACATAAATGATTAATAAAAAAATAGATCTCACCTACAAGGGGAAGTAAATATTTATGAATGAATGGGGTGATGGAATAGGAGGATCAAGTAGGGGGGTTAAAGGGAGACAGCTAAAATTCAGGAATATTTGAGGGGTAGTGTGGAAATTTAGCTGTTAAAGGGAGACAGCTAAAATTCAGGAATATTTGAGGGGTAGTATGGAAACCTTATAAATGGAAACTTCCTAAATTATATACATATATGAATGCCATCTTTGTACAATCTCTAAATAATGAGGGAGACAAAGTTCCAACTCGATATCTCTTGTCACCAAATGAAGCTTCTGATACTGGATTTGGATTACATCTAGTTGAGTTCTGGCCTTAGGAATCCCACAAGAATACCCAAACAACCCATGCTGTTGCCAAGACTGTAGATTGCTCTTTGAAATAAGGACACCAAGGTCCCATTTGTGAAAACAATACCCACACAACTCATTGAAGATGAATATGTCAAGTTGGTGTCTATATGAACTGTCACCCCTACTTTCCAACATCTTTAATACAGTACTCTTCTTGCTCTCAAAAGAGAAATGTAAACCACAAATGTTTACCCACAATAGTGTATTGGCTGCAAGATAACCTAGGGCAATATAGACACAAAGCTTGTGGGATAACCAACCCAACCAACCAACCAAACCAACCAGCTTGATTTAAGTCCTACTCTACAAGATGGAACCCATACCTGACACTCCTTGGGTGACCAAGAACCTGACACTAGATAGTCTAGTGACCTAGATTAAACCCAAATAATACCAGCCAAACAAAGAAGAAAAAGAAAAAGAGAGGAAGAAAGGAGGAAGGGAGGAAAGGAAGAAAGAGAGAAAAAGAAAAGGAAGGAAGGAGAAAGAAAGAAACAAACAAACAGAAACAAAGAGGAAAAAGCATAATGATAATGAGGCTCTTGATGACATTCTGTTATACTCATCAACCAGCACCTTGCTCAGCCGTCATCTTCCTGCAGCAGATGGGACCTAATATAAAGACCCGTAGCAAATATAAAGGCATTACACAGAGTGTGAGAATCCTTGGAACACTCAGCCACAAATGTGGTGTTGCTCTCAAATCCCTCCCCTTCAAGCTCAGGGAAAGCTGCAGAAGACAAGGCTCCCGAAGGACCCTTCCAGCAAGGATAAAGGACACCAAGACAACAAGGCCCTCCAGATCAGCATGCACAAACGTCATACACACTCACAAAGACTAAAGCAGCATGCACAGAACCTGCATGGTGTGCACTGGGGCCTCTGCATATAAATCATGGTTTCCAGTTTAGTGTTTTTACGGGATTCCTAAGAGTGCAAACAAATATGTCTCTGATTCTTGTCTCTTCTCTTGGGTTCTTTTCCTTCTGGTAGTTTATCTTGTCCAACTTCAATGTGATAGTTTCTCCTTTTATGTTTTTATATATTTTTTTAGTTTTTGAATGAATGAATGAATGAATGAATGAAAAAATAGTCTCTAGGGTAAAAGTTAATACCTGAATGGTCACTGAATACCTGCTTGGAGAGTGAAATTTAGTTTTCTCAAATAGAGTGACACTAAGTATATCAACCACTCCAGAGAAACCCTAATATTCAAGACTAGTTGGTTAACACTTGATGGACACCACAGGTGGGGGGGGAGAGGTGGGGGGTGTCCTTTTAGTTGGTTACAGTTTTGTGGTTGTCGGGGTTTTTTATGGGAGTATTTTGCTCTCTTGTTTTGAGAGGTTGTTGTTCATTGTTTTAGGACTTAAGATTCGGTGGGCAGGGAGGAGGAGAAGATCTAGAAAAGCTTAAGGGAGGAAAAAAATATGATCAAAATATATTTGAAATGGAGGAGCTGGAGGGTGGTCCGGAGGAGCTGAAGGGGTTTACAATCCCATGGGAAGAACAATGATTTCGGCCACCCAAACGCCCCAGGACTCCCAGGGACTAAACCATCAACCAAGGAGTACACATGGTTCCAGCCAAAAATGTGGCAGAGGAAGGCCTTGTTGGGCATCAGTAGGAGGAGTGGTCCTTGGTCAGGTAAAGGCTCAATAGAGGCCCCAACAAAGGGAAATGGGGGGGAGTGGGTCGGGTGGAGGGGCATATACATGGAGGCAGGGGGTGGGAGGAGGGGTTGGGGTCTTTGGGGAGGGGGGGAAATTGGGAAAGGTTTTACCAATGGCAATGTAAATGAAGACGCTATTCAATAAAAAAAATATATATTTCAACTTAAATTTTGTTTTAAATAATAAAAATATAATTAAAAGTAGAAAGGGGGAGTGCTTGTTCATCAGGGGTTATCTGCAGAGAGTGACATAGATGACTCACAGGTGAGTAACAGAAGCTCCCCCTGACAAACAGGGCAAGGAAAGGCTCCTGCACTTGTTCTAGAGCGTGACCACTAGGGCAGAAATGCCGCCTGTACAGGAGAGCTGGGACCCATATTTCAAGTCAGATCATCACGTTCCATGGTAATGGCTACTTCCAAGAGTGCTTTACAGCATTAGCATCCGCGTAGTTCCGTGATGCAATTTGGAATTCTGCAAGTACTTCTCACTTCCCAAATTAAAGGCTTCACAAAAGACATTAAGTCCTAACAGACAGCCCAAAATTTTGAAGGTGTCCACGCTCGAAGAGAGTATATTAAAAGTATGATTAGCCGGGATTTCAATAGCCTGAGCATAATTAGGGTGAGTTTTGCATTTTGTTTTATTTATCTATAGCCAGAGAGAGTATAAAGCACTCCACTCAGGTGACCCAGAAGACAATTGTTTGGCTGACCATCCAGAGATTTAATTTAGCCTCCAGCTCGGTCTGGATGTTGGCAGTCTCCTAGCAGTGTGTCCCCCGGCGAATGACAATCTTGGAGTTTCAGCATCTCAGTTTGCAATCGCCCCGTTTTCTCTCTATCAGACTTTTTGTTCCAAGTTTATTTTCCTAGACTCCTTTCCTGCATCAGTCAAAATTGACACATTAGTTCCAACTTACCACACGGAAGAGTTAAACATACATGAGATTTTAAGAAGAAAAACTAAAAGTTTGCTCAGTTTGAATCTCAAAGGCAGCCTTCATGGATTTTTATTATAATATCTCATACAATATCTCATAAAAGCAGTTAAAATTATTTTTATTTATGCCCTTATGTTTATTGGTAACTTGAGCCTTATTTTTTAAATATGAACTTGCTTGTAAGATGTTATTTTCTAAAATGAGCAGGGTATTTTATTTTATTTCAAATGCCTTTTATTTCAAAGCCAAGACTGTCTAAGTATCACTGTGAATTTTATTTGAAATAAAACTATGCATTATTATTTTATCTTTATGAAGCATTTTTCATTTATGTTCACATAAGCAAAAATAAATGCAAACTTTCTGTCACTTTTATGCCTGTTTCTCTGTTAAAAATGCTTAATGCATGAATGTGTTGCTGTCTACAAGCTACATATTTACATCATTTTAAACAAATTGTTGTACACTAACAAAACTTAAGTATAATATCATGAAAAAGATAACAACATTCATATTTAGGTTCAATATACACTGCATATACTATAGTCAGATTCTAGTCCTGTATTATTTTAAAATAATTTAATTCCCTATTAACAGTGAGAGAATTTATTTATAACTTCCTGTCAGAAGTTGCCAGGAAACCTTGGGGCTGTTGTTTAGGGTCAAAACCTGGTCATGAAAATTGTAGTTTTAGGTCACATTTGAGCAATAATTACCTGGCAGTATGTGTAAAAATATTACTCTCCTCATCTTTACCAACAACCCAAAACTCACTCCCTCGTTTAAAAGACAAAAAGTTCACCAGTACATGCACAAACACCCAGATCATTTCAGAAAATAGCATCTTAAAAGCAATTTTTAATTGCTTTCCTCAAGTATCCCATAAGAATTTTTTAGTATACATTTTCATATACTACTTAAGGGCTGAATACATACATATATAATTCAAATATATATAAAACTAAATATATCTCCATGACAACCATTCTGGAACTTTTTATGAGATTTTGGGGAGCTTAGCAATGAAGTTTTTATTTGAAACATATTATTTAGTAGCATTGTAAAGCTCCGCATACAATTGTGGCTTTATTAGTAACTTGCTTTTAATTTACCACTTTAAATTTGTTTGTATAAAAAAGAATTGATGCATAATTATAAATAGCCTTATATATTTTATTGAAACCATTCTAGCATAATTCTACAAAATTAAACTGAAAGTTTGAGCCAATTATATTTAAAACACATACAATCAATTTTATTGGCATTGAACAGACTCGTCTATGAAGTTGCTGTTTAATATAGCAATCTGCACTGCACAAAATATTTTGCAACAATTTGAAATATTCTCCCCCCCTTAATAGTGACATATCTCACACCTCTCAAAGAACAGTAGAGCTGGAAAAAAATCCATGTATTTTTAAAAGCCAAATATCAAACAAGATAAAATGCCAATGCCAATGTGTCTATTACAATTAAGTGTAATTGGTCTTGTACATTTCCTATACATTTTGAAGACTTTTCTAGAAATGTTTTGAAATATTTGCATAATTATAATAAGGTTTTAGACTTCTAACATTACCAGATTGAAAAGTAGTAGCTATTCAGAGACTTTTTTTTAATTTTTATTTTCTATATTCTATTTTTACATTCCAAAGGCTTTCGAGTCTTTATTTTTTCATTACCCATTCAAACAAATGGATAGCAGTTTTTCTTTATGTATTAATATGAGAAACAGGAGTGGCTCATAGATTCCATAGCAATGACAATGGTTTTTCTAAACACTGAAAAACAGTTTCACATTAAAGATGTGCTATGTAAGAGACCAGCATCTAGAAATTGTTGGGGTTTGTTTTTATTTCAGCCAAACTGATATTCAGAGCCAAATAATGGTTCTGAATCTTGTCCTCCAGATTTTAAGTTGTTAGCAGTACACAGGGCAGTTGCCCATTCAATGTCTGTAGCAGTTCCTCAGACATGAAAACTAAAAAGATTTCCAGACCCTTTGCCTCTTCTTGGGAGGCAAAAGTCACCAGTGATTAAGAATTACCAGATTAGGTGATTATAATTTTTCCATCCTCAAGGGCATCAAATATATTTAGAGAATATTGTTACACATTCTACATTTCCAAAGATAAATAATCAAAAGAACAAATATCATAATTTCTCTACATTTTAATACAAACAGATTTGTAATGAGATAGTCTGATAAAGAAGTTCAAAAATTGTTTCTATAGGCTCTAGCCTAGCAACACACTAGAATGCTAAGGTACACAGTAATACACAACGGGCATTTAGAGATAAAGACACACTAGTGCTCATGGGAATCTAGAGACGCAGTTACACTCCTACCAAAGAATACCTCAAGTCAACATTCCATTTCAAACAATTATTTAACAGCTAGTCGGCAACTTTAAGCTTTTTAAAATCATGTACGTCGTTATAATTTATGCACAGCCCTAAAAGCAGCATCCCGTGTGGGAGTAGCCAAGGAAAACAAACATGGCGGCCATTTACATAGACTTTGGCTGTGACTTTAAACTTACCAATAACATTTTATGTTACTTGGTTCCTCGAAGTGTTTCCATTCCCATGCACCTGTGGCCTCTTCCCTATCTGCTATCACAGTTACTCTGCCAGTGACTAGATGTCAGCCAAGTAAAAAAAAAAAATTATTCCCTTACGCTGACCATTTATTTTCAAACATCCTTTATCTTAAACATCATATGCTAATCACAAAAAACCTATGACTTTAAACTATATTAAATACCAAAATGCAATATTTTGACAAAATTAAACAAGAGTCAATAAAATAGTACTATTACAGTATTTTCTTTCTTTTCTTAAAAAAAAAAAATCAACTTACCTTAGTTCTTAGTTAGCCAAAATACTGTGTTCACAGATTACCTGGCAATGCATTCTGACAGATCAAAGGCTCAGTTCAGATCTACCGATGGAGGAAGAGTTCCTACTCAAACACCTTATTACACAGGAATAAAAGATCCACAATGTGTAAAATTCACTGTCCATAGGAGAATACCATAAAGCATATGTTATTAAGAATATAACACTATGAACTATGACTGTCCCTAAATAGACCTGAAAGGTTGTCATGAAATTAAAATGATATCATGGTAAATTGATAAAATTAATATACTATTTTAAGTCACAATTGTTTAGCCATACAGAGGTCTCTTCGCCATGCTGTTTTATTTTAACTAAAAGAGTCTCCTCCGCAGTTATTGATGTGTGAACTCAATTTTCATAGAGAATTATTTAAATGAAGAGCAAGGGACTCAAACACAGTCAAATATGCTTATCTAATATGCTATATATTCATTCATTGGGAGACTATTCTAATACAAAATCAAAAGTAAAGGTTGCCATAGGTAATTATGAGTGTCTCAGCTGTCAGTTGGTCAAATCAACTAAAAGGCCAATTATTCTAAGGAAACCCAGGATGGAGAGCTCATTGTTGCATTAGGTTGTCTGGAGACAGCTATGGCTACTTTTATAATACATTAATTTCCCAGCAAGAACCTTTGCCAATTAACCTCCTGTATTATAAAATATCCCCAAATATTAAATTTTTAGCATCTTGTAAGAGATATGATGCTACCTTTGAAATAAAAATGAGATACTGAAGGAAAAATGGGAAATTAAAACGTTGAGTCATAAAGACTATTTCTTTTCCCCGGTTTTACCAGTGTCACTCAAGAAATTCAACTTGGGTGTACATTAGTCCTACAAGATATAAATTTCCTGAAGATGTGTTTCACAACAATCAAGTACGATTAACACTACTGAATTACACAGTTGGAAATGGCTAAAATGACCATTTTAAGAATAAATGTTTTGACACAATTTAAAAAAAAGAGTTTTAAGCTAGTCCAAATGATTCTATTGAGATATTCTATGAGAAATGAGGGATAGTGTGCAAACACATAAAATGCTACAGTTTATTAGAACAGTTGCCTATACTCTACTCTGTTTAATGAGCAAAAGGGGGGAGTAAACATCACAGTCACTGTCAGCCATTTTTCCAGATTGTATACCAAAAACTGTATTTCTGAAGGAGAAGATGGAGGAAAAGGCTAAGGAAGAGAAATAGGAAGATGAGGAAAGAGGAAAGGAGAAGAGAGGAGGAGAGGGAGAATGAGCGAATGGGAGGAAATGAGAGAGAGGAAAAAGAGGGAAAGGGGCAGAAAGGAAATTCATTTGGAAAATATACAAATAGAAGCGTTGTAATACTTAAATTTTTAAGAAAGCCTAAAAGACAGAAACCCGTTTAACGTGCCTGTTTCTAACTATTATCTGACTATATCATTATGTCATTATCTCCTCGAGATAATTTTTATTCTTGAAAATAAAGTACAGCATTAAGCTGTCTCTCTGAACCTTTTGACATTCAGAGTTCAGTGTTGAACCGTTAGGAACGCTAGCAGCAGTATGGAAGGGATTTAATAATTCAAGGTAGCAGTGAGACAGACATAGTTGTTAGTGTGACATACTATATCCTCTGACCGTAATCCACTCACGGTTAAAACTCGAGCAGCCACTGCTGCTGTTCTGTGGAGCTATCGGGTTTCTTCTACCTGTTTGCAAGGCAAAGTCTCACTTTTTCCACGCGCAGGCACTGGCCTGACCCTAGCCATGTCTCTTGCTTCCGCTCACTTCAAGGTGTGCGCCACGTTAGAAGTGGTTTGATTCACTGTTTCTTTTATGACAACTCACAGCCACTGCATTACACACATGGGCAGTTCTAAACAACATATTTCACGTTTTGATCAAATTTTGGCTTTGAAACACATGTGCCATGAGGGACAGCGACACCCCAGCCGAGTGGGACTGACTGGGTTCATGGAACCAGTGTCCAAGGTCTTGCTCAGGGCACCGGCTCAGACGGGAAGGAGGCTAGATGAAAGTCTTATTGTTATAAGCTTAGACACTCTTAAATTCTCTGGTGTATTTGGGAAGCATATAAAAGGTTCCTTTACTACAGGCACAATCCATGGTGTTCATTCTTTAAACTGGGTTGCATTTCAAGAGGGAGAAGGAGAGACAGACAGACAGAGATACAGAGACACAGAGAGAGACAGAGACAAAGAAAGAGACAGAGAGAGAGAGACAGAGAGACAGAACATCCTGATAAGCCCACTTCTCTTCAGATATGCCACCATTTTGAAACTCACTAAATAGTGCGATCAACTTTACAGAGAGGTTATGCAGAAGTAAAATTAAAATATTGTAGCATTAGAAAATCCTAGCTTGTGGTTCCTGTAATCCCCAAAATAAAGTGAATTCTTCACTTCCTTATTTACAAAAGAAAAAAAAAAGAAAAATCCTAGCTTGCACTTTTATCTTAGAAGAAAACAAATCCTAAAACTTTTAATTCACTCGAAATCTGTGACTCCTTCCCAGCTTCGATATAATCGACAACATTCACAATATTATATCAGGAAGTAAACACTTATCTCACATGATAAATTATGATAATTTATTTAATGATAAATTTTAATGACTAATGCTGAAATAAACCTTAACTGAGAACAAAATTCATCTATAGCTCTCTTGTTTGTCTTTTTTGCTACATCAAAATTAACAAATGATTATACCATTTGACCAATCAACTTAAGAGAGACAAGAGAGAGGGTCTCAGGTACCCACATGCACAAGTATGCACACACAGAGAAAGTGTCACAGGTCATTGTTTAGCTGATCTAACTATTAAATAAGATTTTCTATTTACTTGAACCATATCAAATGGAGTCAGGAAATTTTAACATGTTCTAGTGCTGTCTATGTTCATAAGGCTGATGTCTTTCTTTCTCTAAATGTTGAACAATAGAATCAATTGACTGTGGAAGGATAGGTGATGTCATAAAACTTAGGCACAGTTCACATCATCGTTACTGAAGAACCAAGAAATCTATCACTTTTTACATGAATTTGAGTTCATTTATAAATGCTTTAATATTCCATTTACACACACACACACAAACATGCATGCATGTACAAATGCACACAATATTAAAAATTCAAATGTAATAGTGTCTTGAGACCTTAAAGTGTTAACACACACCTATGCCTGCTTGAGGCCTGGGGGTTCTGTTAGCATCCTAAATACTGAGAGCTGGCATTTCCACCTGTTAAAAATATGTTAGGAAAACAGAAGGTTTGTTCTGCTTAAAGCTAAACCATACCTCCTGCCTATGAGAAGGAAAGAAGAACACTGACAATTGTTCTCTTTAGAGCATCTCGAACCTTCCACACACACTGCTCTAGTGGACTTTTAAAACATCTAAAAAGAAAAGAGCAATGCTGAATTCCTAACCCAAATATCCCTTCAAGACACTCATGTGGCTTGATTGTGAATATACACCGGAGAACTAAGTTATTTATCGACAGGTATTGCTTACGGCTAAGTACAAATGAAATCTTTTCTTTATTCGATCACCTTAACTGTTACACACACACACACACACACACACACACACACACACACAGTTCTAAATGCCATCACCCTATCTGGGAAAGCATCTTTCTCCCTTAAGTTAGCAAGCATTTCACTTCCGAAAGGGCCAACGATTTCTGGCTCCGTATACACTCTGGCTTGCTCCCCAAAAGGCCATGTCATTCTCAGACAATTTCATCAGTAGCTGCACCGAGGAGAGCAGGCTGCAATCTTCCTGATCGTTTTAATGAGGACCCCTGGCTATTCAGCCATTGAAATATAATTGACTTGCTCTCCTTTTATTTTCCTAATAGACACTCCAACCTAGGCCACGTTTATTTGGCTATAAGAAATGTCAGGAAGGATTGGAACTTTGTTCAGTGTCCCCATTAGAGCTGAAAACATGCCACCCTGTCTTTAAGATGAGCTGTGATCACTCTGTGCTGTTCTCATTATGCAATGCAAAATGCAAATGTTGCCTTGCCTTTGCGACAAACTGCAAAACCAAGAAAATAAGCATACCCAAATAACTTACTCTAGCTGTATCTTTTTCTTATAATTCACCAGTATGTAAAAGAGACAATTAGAATGTAAAACACAAATGTTAATTTTGTTACTGATTTTTACGAAAACTGAAAAATGGGACTGGTGTCTACTCTGCTTTATACAAGGTAAAACTTTTTGCCCATGAAATTGTGCAATCTGTTTAACAAGTAAGAAAATGTAAATACTGTAGTAAAGTTTGTGCTGGAAAGTTTAGATTTGCAAAAAAAAAAATATATATATATATTGGTACAATCTTTGAAACAATGAATCCTGTGAATTTTTGTTTTATTTTTGGAGTTCTTTGGCTTCAACAATCAAAAGCTGTTTCTTAGAATGAAACATTCTTTACAGTATAAATTTGAAAGTCAGCATGCCATCAAAAACATAATTTTATAAGCCCCTCTAGAAGAGGCTAAGTATATTGTGATCAGATGTTTTTTCTTAGCATGCATCAATCACATTGTACATGTCAGTCATCTGATTAAATGATAATTATTCCACTTCTATTTTAACTAAGAAAAATTTCTCACTCAGTAGTAATGTCGAAGGAAAAGAAATTTCATTATATATATTTCATGTATATGTTGGAGGGACATGTAGCTCAATTTATCTCCATTGAAACATAAACTCTATTTCCATAAATGTGTTGAACAGTTGCATATATTCATAAATATAAGTACAGTATTTATAGACCTATAGAAAACTATGCACACACACTTACACAGATGTCTGCTGCACTGGTTTGAGGTTACCTTAAAGAGAGAAAAAATAGTGGAAACAGACCAGAAAGGTTCACATCTCTTCAGTTTCCCTACCAGACTCAGGACATTACACATCTGGACTCCTTATCATTAAAAATAGTTCTCTGTGAATAAAAGCTCATAACCATGACACCATTCATGTATATATAGTTGGTGTAAGAGAATAAGGTTGGTGTAAGTGAGTGCAGCAATTGGTGAAAGTTGGAGCTGTGCAGAGCACACACGACCTAGTTCCAAGAAATGCGAGTAAATATAGACATTCCAAGTCCCAGAGGAGTCCGCTGGAAACTGTTAACAGAAATCATTCCAGGGGCTTAAACTACCCTGAACACAATGTTGCCTGAGCATTCACGGTTCAGTCATTCATTCTACCAGCATCTGCTGAGCACCGACACGGTCCCAAAGCACCGCCTAAGTGGCAGAAGCACTGCGGTAAGCCGGACCAGGCTGCCTGGTTGAGTTCACTATGAAAGCAGAAGAAACCATCCCTGGCATCAACTATTAAATGAAAACAACAGTGGTAGAGATTTCTTACCCTTGTCTTTCTGTTGGTCAAAACTTTTTTCTAATATTAATCAGTAGGTATCTAATTATCTGATGTTAATCTAGTAAGCCCAACAGATTTGGGGAAAATACTGCATGTTATTTTATTAATCATAGCAGCTTTACAACTGAATAGCTTAGTGTGCAATTATGAAAGAGTGACAGAATACAACTGTAAGTTCACCAGGCACACTTTATATGAGATAGTGTAATAATGTATGCACACATACAAACATTTTCACATGTCACCTATATAATCCAACATATTAATTTACAGATCAAAAATAGCTCAATATCAACTTATCACTGATACATATCAGAAGGCTATAGCGAATTTCATTAAACCTTCCCTATGTTTACTATAACTGATAATATAAATGTTAGTATCGATTCATGTTTCGATTTCATTATGATCTTAGAAGATGTCCTTCCAATATTTTTGACATCTTAAGATTTATCTTTGTGAGAGAAACCCTGGCTCTAAAAACGAAAGACAAAAAGATTTATCTCTGTGGAGGCTGCAGGGTTATATGGAGGCAGCTCTACCTGAGACTCCTGGCGGGGAGGGATATGGACCAGGAAGTGGCAACTTCTGTCGCCACTGGGAGTAGCCAGGCAGGGCTCCCAGTGGAGGAATAAGGGCAGTAAACCACCCACAAAACTTTCAACCCAAAATGTGTCTTACTGACAAGAAGTACAAAGACAAAGACAGAGCACAGACCAGGAGAATGACCAATCAAGGTCTGAGACCCATCCCACGGCCAAGAACCAACCCCTGACACTGTTAAGTTTGCACACAGAAGCCCAGCCTAACTGTCCTCTGAGGCTCCACCCAGCAGCCAATGGAAACCAATGCGGAGACCCACAGTCAAACATTAGATAAAGCTCAGGGAGTCTTCTAGAGGAGTTGGGGAAACGATTGAGGTACCGGAAGAAGACAGGGACTCAACAGGAGTCAACTAACCTTGACACTTGTGGGTTCCCAGAGGCTGAATCACCAACCAAAGAGCAAGCCCAGGCTGGCCTAGGACACTGCATGTATGTAGCAGATGTGCAGCTTTGTCTTCGTGCAGGTTCCCCAACAACTGGACCACGGGCTGTCCCCATTGCCTGCCTGCCTGCCTGCCTGCCTGTGCATCCCATTAGCCTAACTGGCCTGCCTTGTCTGGCCTCTGTGTGAAAGGATGTGCCTAGCCCTACAGTGACTTGGTGTGCAGAGGTTGGGAGGAGGCTCCCCCTTTTCTCAAAGAAGGGGAAGGTGGTATGAGTGGGTACTTGGAGGTGAGGGGGCAGTATTGGGATGTAAAGTGAATAAATAATAAATTTAATAAAAAGTAAAAACTTTTAATTGTTTTTAATTCTGGCTGTTGGAAACAGTCACATGATTATCTTAGGTTCTCTTCATCCCTTTGTGTTGTTCTTGCTGCTCCCCTCCTACCTTTCAATGCTAGGAAAACTTCCATCTATATTTTCTTTCTTTTAAGATTTATTTATTGTTATTTATATGAGTACACTGTAGCTGTCATCGGACACATACCAGAAGTGTGCATCGGATCACTTTAGAGATGGTTATGGACCTCTGAAGGAGCAGTCAATGCTCTTATCCGCTGAGCCATTTCTCCAGCCCTCATCTATGTTTTCAAATAAACGATTTCTAGATCTCTGACTAGGCGAGTTAGGTGAAGCTAATTTATGTCTTAGTTTTGACAGCACTATTTTCCTGGACCCACTCTCTATTTGCACAGCATGGACTTGATGTTTTTACTTAGATCCGAATGGCTGAAAAATCTAGTTCAGTCTTCAAAACCTTGTAGGACATTGTTTTATTTGTATACTTTAAGTAATATATATTTTGGACAATTTTTTTGGATTGTAGCATTAAAAAATTATATAAACAAAGCAAGATTTTATCTTTATTTACTTTAGACTAATTCTTCTTAATTTAAGAAATATTCATATAAATTATTTCACTTCAGTTTTAACAAAATCAAAAGTTTATAAACTATAGTTCATATTTGAAAGTTCTGAGAAAAAATTAGAGCTAGTTATCACTAACAAATAAGGACAAAACACACAAAAAGGAGTAAGTAACAGAAAAACCTTAAATGTCTACTGAACAACCACAGTCCATTCTAGTAACACTAATCACATTTAGTATAAACACTTTAGTATTTTACGCAACACCTATCCAAAAAGGAAATCCATGAGAATGGGTCTAAAGTGCAGAGCCATGAACCCTAAGCCCCTAGTACTTGCTGTAATTTAAAGAACTTCTCACTAGATGGCAGTAGAGGTTGAATAGCTTCATCTCTTCAGTGTTGGTACACAAAGCTAAAACATCACACAGGGGAGATTCCTGATTACTGTTTAAAACAGATTCTCTGTGAATCAAAACCACAAGCTAAAACATCAGAGAACAGTTTTCCAATGCTCAGCACTTTAGCAACACTAAGCAGAGGTATTCTAAACACACTCACTATGCTGTATACCTTCCAGTATTACGAACTTAACTGTGTTCACAAAACTAAGAGATTCATATTTCCAGTCCTCTCCCCCACCTCAAACTTCTGAATCAGGGTGACTGTAATGTCTCACAGCATCCATTTGTGAGGACTATGTAAGGTGATTCTAATATGAACTCCCAAAGTGGTATGGACACCCGGCTCATGAGCTCCAAACCAGACCTTGATGCTTTCCACATGATCCTTTCCTTCTTTCTCTGCACATTAAAAGTACCTATTCAAATGACAGCCTGCCTTAAAATGCGTTAAGATAGAGACTGCTGCTGATTTTGGTTGCTGCTTATTCAATACTTGTCCCTTTAGAAAATAATGGCCACACAGGAAGCCCTAAACCAAAATGAATTCAGTGTTTGTGTGGGAGTCGATCGCATGATCTACTCCTAAAGCAATAACTTCTGCCTGTTATCATCAATCTGTCATTCGTATTCTTGAAAAAATGCATCTACAGGTCCAGAGATGTGGCTCAGTGGGTTGAGTTGCCTGCAGCTGAGCCTGACAACCTGCGTTCAATCTATAGGACCCATATGGGAAAAGAAGAGAATTAACTCTTGAAACTATTCTGACCTTCACGTATATGTGCACAGTGTGGTTTGCAAGCATGCACACACACACACACACACACACACACACACACACACACATACACACACACTAAATATTAAATAAAATGTATAAAAAATTAAAGAAATCTGCCTATTTCTCAGAGTCCTCTGCTGCCTGATGGACAGCCTTAGAGTCACCCACCACTACACTCCCCTACATGTAGTCTGACCATTTCACACCGTATCCATCATCTGTCCAATCGCCCTCACACCTCAGCTTCCTTATGAAGACCGAATGCCTGTATTTTCCCACGTGGAAATGGCCTTGATGGCTTCTTAGCATTAGTGGGTGTGACCTATGATGTTAGCCTGTGCATGTCTGATTCTGAAGGAGAACATAGAATGACAGGTTTAAAGAAGAAAGAGCCTCTGAGAGATCAGCATGGAAGTTATTGTAGTTGACATCCCCAAGTGTCTCTGTGACTTACCATTAAGTCCTCTGTGACTTAATGGTAAGTCAACCATCACTTCCATTCATTTATTTTTCTTGACTGAGGGTAATTAGCCTATCATGTTCCAATAATTTGCATCTGTTTCTATTTCATAGCTTCTATAAGTAGTGGCTATTAAAGTTTTATTGGGTGTAGTTTACATTACTAATCATAAAATTACATGGTTTATTCTTTCCTTTGATCTATTCATATGAACATTTTTTCATATTTCTATACTGAACCATTTATTTATTCCTAAAATAAACAGTGTTCCATGTGGGTGATTACTTTTTGACACCCTCCTAGATCGGGCTTAATGGTACATTTTTCTTAAAAAAGCTTTCATTTGTGTTCACATATAAAACAAGTACTATATCTTCTTTAAGATTATATTGCTCCCTGAATTAATGAGTATTTCCATTGTCCCTTAATTTTTGATTGCCTTCATGTAGGAATGGACCTTTAAAAGTTAGCTGACCGGTCTTCCTGCTGCCATTGGCACCAGGGAGGCCAGGGACTCCACAACCTTCTGTGCAAAGCCCTTCAGGAGAGAGTGATCTCCCAGCAGTGCTTTCACTCCTGAGCTCAGAGGAGTAAGGACACAGACATACAGGCCCAAAGGAGGAACAAACTCCAGCCAGAGACAACAATACCAACTAGCACCAGAGATAACCAGAGGGCAAAAGGAAAGCACAAGAACCTTACCAACAGAAACCAAGGCCACACGGCAACATCAGAACCCAGTTCTCACACCACAG
Source organism: Apodemus agrarius (assembly GCA_964023405.1). Classification (NCBI taxonomy): domain Eukaryota; kingdom Metazoa; phylum Chordata; class Mammalia; order Rodentia; family Muridae; genus Apodemus; species Apodemus agrarius. Next base: position 131,677,615 of record OZ030009.1, on the reverse strand, counting down.
CAAGTCCTGGATACCCCAACACACCGGGAAAGCAAGAGTCAGATTTAAAATTGTATCCATGATGTTGATAGAAGGCTCCAAGAAAGACTTAAATAACTCCCTTAAAGAAATACAGAAGAACAAGTCAACACGTAAAAGCCCTTAAAGAGGAAACACAAAAATCCCTTAAAGAAATACAGGACATCATGGGTAAACATGCAGAAGCCCTTAAAGAAGAAACTCAAAAATAATTTAAACAATTACAGAAAAATACCAACAATCAAGTGAAGGAACTGAACAAAACCAACCAGGATCTAAAAGTAGAAGTAGAAATAATAAAGAAATCACAAAGTGAGACATCTCTGGAGATAGAAAACCTTGAAAAGAATTTAGGAGTCATAGATGCAAGCATCAACAACAGAATACAAGAGATAGCAGAAAGAACCTCAGGTGCTGAAGATACCATAGAAAACATTGACTCAACAGTCAAAGAAAATGCAAAATGCATAAAGCTTGTAACCCAAAACATCCAGGAACTCCAGGACACAAGGAGAAGACCAAACTCCTCAGTAAAAAGACATAGACTAACAGAAATATTTCTCATGTAAATCTTCAATTTTATCAGGAAATCTTTATAATTCCCCTTTTAATTAATTTAGTAATTTTTTATGTCTGCCATTTTATCTGCATTATTTTTCATAATCTTCAATTTTAATATGTCTTTCAATGAAAATCTTTGATTTTATCACAAATGTTTCTAATTCTACCTTCAATTGATTTAGAGATTTTATATCTACCATTTTATATGTAAAATTTTCCATGAAATAGTCAATTTGTGTTTGTCTATATATTTCCTGAATTTTACCAGAAATATTTTCCATGCAAATCTTCAATTTTATCTGAAAATGTTTATAATTCCACCTTCAATCAACTTGTAATTATCTTTATGCCTATCATTTTATCTGTAAATTTCCCATGATGATCTTTAATTTTAACATGCTTTTCTATATATTTCTTCAATTTTATCAGAAATATTTTCCATGTAAATCTTCAAGTTTATCAGAAAATGTTTATAATTCCACTTTTCAATCAAAGGAATACTTTTCAAACTTAGGAATACTTTTATGCCTACCATTATTATATCTATATAAAATTTTCCATGATAATCTTCAATTCTAACATGTTTTTCTACATTTGTCTACAATTTTATCAGAAAATATTTTCAATTCTATCATAAAATATTTCTATTTCATATTTCAATTAGTTTAGCAATGTTTTACAGGTCTACCACTTTACTCTTTAATTTTCCATGAAAATTGTCAACTTTAACGTGTTTTCCTTTGTATCTCTTCTATTTTATCTGAAATATTTTCCATGTAAATCTTTAATTTTATCATAAAGTGTTTTTACTTCCCCTTTCAATAAATAAAGTTAGCTACCTATAGCTGGAGAGATATAGCTCAGCAGTTAAGAGCACTAACTACTCTTCCAGAGAACATGGAATGAAATCCCAGCACCCACATGGAAGCTTACAATTGTCTGCAATTACAAGATCTTACATTCTCGAACAGACATACGTGTAGGTAAAACACCAATGCACATAAAATAAAAATAGAGTAATTAAGAAGATTTTTTTAAAGTTAGCTAACACTTAGAGGTAGAGGCCATCTGAGCAGGATGTCTTTTAATGATAAACTTTCTTGCTACAGTGATTGGTCAATCATGATTTTACACCAGGTTGAAAGGGAAAGACCTATGTTAGTATTTTCCTACAAAAAAATTCATTTATTCTAATTTATATATATTTTTGAGAATGAGTTTCTCTGTATAGCTTTGGCTGTCCTGAAATGTGCTCTGTAGACTTGAACTCAGAGATCTACCTGTTTCTGGAGTGAAGGTATGCACCATCACTACCTGGCTTTCTTCTAATTTCTTAATATTATTTCTTAGTACCATACTTAACACTCTGTTACAAATCTTTTTTCATATAATTGTGAACATGTCTGTGATTTTTTTAATTTGACTATGCAATAAATTCATTTACCGCCTAGATAGGTGGAAAACATTTAAATTGTCAATAACCATAAAATTATAATAATCTGTTATGTCATATATTGGAGTTTTGAGAAATTTTGTTTTCTTTTTCTTATTGTTGCCTTTTTTAGTACTTTTAAATATTTTACATCATATATTTTGATCATATCTTTACACTTGCCTAAGTTCCTCCAGATACTACCCAGCTCCCTATTCACTCAACCTCATGTTCTTTCTCTCATAAAAAAATAAAAAATAAAAAAATAAAACCAAAAATGCCAAAAAAAAACCAAGGAGAGTGAGAGAGAGAGAGAAGGAAGGAAGGAAGGAAGGAAGGAAGGAAGGAAGGAAGGAAGGAAGGAAGGAGAGAGAGAGAAAGAGAGAAAGAAAGAAAGAAAGAGAGAGAGAGAAAGAAAGAAAGAAAGAAAGAGAGGAAGAAAGAGAAGAAGGAAGGAAGGTAGGAAGGAAGGAAGAACAGAGTAAAATATGGATTCCATTTTATGTTGTTGTATGTTGCCCAACTACTCCTGAACATAACATGTGCTCTGGAGTGTTGTTCCACTGGAGGAAAAAAAAACCTGATTTTCTTATTCTAAGACGTATCAATTGCAAATAGCTTCTTGGTAGTGCTGGGACTTTGTGTTCACTTCCCCCTCTCCATCTGGGATTTGTCTGTAGGGTGTGTGTGATCAGTCTCTGTAAGCTCATATGTGCATCAACCCTGTTGTGTCTCGAAGACACTGTTCCCTTGGAGTAACCCACTACCCCTGTTTCTTTACAGTCTTTCTCCTCCTCTTCTGCCTAGAGCCCTGAGACTGTATCTATGATCATTGTTATGAATTCCCACTGACAACTTTCCATTCCCAAACCTCCCTCTTAGATTTTTCACCTCATAACCTGGGAAGACATTAACAAAGCCTGGTGTTCCCTCTTTGCATTTGAGTGAGAAGCTCAAACAAAGAAAACCTACCCTATAGTAGAATATCTTACCTTAATAACTGTCTAGCCACATTAAAAAATCACAACCCAAGCACCTTTCTCTACCCTCAAACCATTTGGGGGTCTTCTTGAGAACCTACCCTTATCTCCCAGGGCCTTATCACATGAGTCATAGTTTCTTCATACTCTCTTAGTATATGCATGGCGGCCACAGTCTTCCCATCCAAACTCTTTGGGCAGTGATTGTCAGTTTCTCCTCAGTAGGGTAATTTGATCAGTCAGCTATGTGCACAGGATGTCCTGGTAGTGAGCATGACCACACAGGATACATTTTAATCTTGAATTGGATCAGTAACTAGCCCTACTGTTTTACTTTGCATCTATGGAGTCCTGCAGAGATTCTATTCCAGAAAAAAAAGTCAGACATTTCTGTAGCCTGCATGCTGGCATGTGAGGACAGAAGCACAATATTGAGATCTTAGGATTTATCTGTATATCCCAGTTTGAATATGTGTCACAGTTTCAGCCTAAGGCAGAACTACAATTAGATTCCAAGGAACAACTCTCACCTTGTGGCCTTTGATTATGCATCCCAAGCAGGCATGATCCTCCTCTGTTCTACAACTGGACCTGGAAAAAAATGCTGTGGGAAATACATGGGTCATTTAAGTCATCACTGTGTGAAGAACATGTGGTCAGCATATGACATGCTGAGCTTACACTCCTTAAAGTAGATAATTCACTGGGACTCTCAAAATGTCACAGTTGTTTCCTGTGTCTGTTGTCCAAACAGATCCTGATCTTCATGGACCCCGTGATACTATGACAAGGTTAATTCCAGGTCAATTTAATGTAGAGTTCTTAACTCAAAACACCAACCATTTCATGGGAAAGGCTCCATCTTCTGCACATATTAGTCTAAGCCTTTCTGAAGATTCTCAAGCTCTCTCCCATCAAATTATATCCAGTGGAAAAGACAGAGTGGAGGGCAGAGGAGACAGACTAAAGCAAGAAGATTAAAGGAGGCTGGCAGCCTATTGTACCTCATAATATGAATTCTAAATCAGCTTTAACATCTGCTAAAATATACCAAATAGTACAACTTCCTAATCTTAGTCAATACAATGGCACAAATTACTGTTTTACCTGGGCATTGTGCTAAACTTAGGTGAATGTCTGAAAATAAAATAGAAAAAATTAGATATGCCTCACTTTAACCTAATTTCATATAGTCAAATCTTTATTTCTATAAAGCAACCCTAGTGGGCCGAGCCCAGAAGCCCTAAATACTCAAGGCACAATTAGCAAGTCAAATGATTCCCAAGAAGAAGAAAGGAGAGGACCCTGGGCCTGTAAAGATTGGATCCAGTTTTGTAGACCCAGAACAGAGAAACCGTGGGGGTAGGGGGAATGATTGGGGAATAGTTGGGAGGGAGAGGAACTATGGGAAGTATGGTGGGGGGGAACTGGGAAAGGGGAGAGCCTTTGGAATGTAAACATAGAATATAGAAAATAAAAATTAAAAAGAAAAAGAAAAAAAGAAAATGTAAAAAAGAAAAAAAAATTTTTTTAACAAAAAGTCCTCAAAGACCTCCCCTAACCCCGCTTAAAATACTTATTGTGACTCAGTGTAAACCAAAGCAGGACTTAGAAACCCATTATTTAAAACCTGTTCAGAGAAGAGAGGATTACCCACTGCTCGCCCTTTCAACAGTCCCCGGGGCTCCTCTTCAAACGGAAAAGAATGATCAGCACCTTATAGTAAAGGATCACTGCCTTGTTTCTATGGCCAACTCATACCCAGTACTAATGGAATTACATACTTTGCGGTCGGAGGTTTCGGGAAAGGATCTTGAGTGCCTATTTCACCAGCCTTATAGCCACACTTGACTCTCACTTCTAAAAGGACACAATACACCTGTTGTTAGCTCTCTGTGGCAACACAGCCTTTGCAGGCAAAAGCCAGTTGCAGCCAACTTTCTCTAGATTAATACAGCTATTACATTACTTCCATGGCTGCGTCTTCTGAGGACATTATTGAATGCATTCATTCAAGTACTCACAAAGGAAGACTATTATCCCACACATATTACAGCCCTGCCACCTCCATTAGATTCTTGAAGCCTATTCAATAGACTGAAGTCTGCTCAGTCTTTCAGCACGTCAGGAAATAGTTATTGGATCAACACGGAGAATGTTAGAGTAGGTTCAACATCTTTCAGGACATTTATTAATTTTTTTGCAGGCAACTTTGATTTAAAACTATTCTTAAGCCCAATATCAGCCCATTAAGAAATAAATGTCCTAACCATTTGCCTAAGAACTTCATGAATTCATTGTTTTAATTGCTGAGTAGTGTTCCATTGTGTAAACATACCACATGTAGGGGAGTACCAGGACGGAGAAGAAGGAGGGGGTTGATTGGAGAATGGTCGGAGTGACGAGGGCTTATGGGACTTATGGGGAGGAGGGAACCAGGAAAGGGAAAATCATTTGGAATGTACACAAAGAATATAGAAAATTTAAAAAAAAAAAGAAAAGAGAAAGAAATAAATATCCTGCAAATCTAAATCTGTCTAAATTCCAGTAAAATAGTCAATCCCGTTGTATATCCCAGAGTCCTTTACTATCTGGACTTTTACTTGAGACTTCCTCTCACAACTTATGAAATCTCTAGTCCACCCTAGATAGCCATAATTGTTCCCAGGCTTCTGGGGCATGGAACTACTCTCCTCAGCCTTAACACATGTTCAGCCACATCCCTGAAAATGAATTGGCATTCCTGAAAATGAAGCCTCTCATGAGTCCTGATCTTGTGACTTCATTTTTAATGACTCATTATGTTTTTGGTCATAGAAGCAGTGCTATGCCAGCTCAACCTTGATGTGAAGGCCCTCTTGCTACCCGATGGAGTCAAATATATGCTGACTGCCATATCTCAAGAAGAGTGAACTTCTTGCCAGTCTCTTGCTAAATTCCAGAGTGCTAGAAGTCAGTTCCCTCTTGAACCACTTGACTACCTACAAATGGTCTTACTGAGTTAACAGTAAACATGTTATGAATGATATCACCACCATTACACATGAGCTCCCTCAAGAGTCACCCATTTTCCTTTCTTAATGGAATTGGTTATTTTTGATGGATAATGACACCAATAATGACACTGTCTGAACTACAGACATTCATCTTAGTCCCATCTTTACATTCATATAAGTTCTTGCATCATTATGAGAGGTCTATTCATTGATGATTATTTGTATCCAGGGTTGACCCTATTAGGAAAAGAACTCAATTTCATTTGTCTAGAATCATTTTCCAAAACATATATCCAAATCATACATCTGCACATACTATAGTACAAGGCCTCACCAAGGTAGTCCTTATACACTTCAGAATTCCAGACATTATTTATGGTAACAAAAGCTTCCTTTTCTGTTTAAACTAAGTAATTCTGTGTATACATTTACTTCTTTCTGATAGTGGATCCTGCTGTTATTACATCACACAGGATGCCTAAACCCCTGGGCCCAAGTTTTCTACCACCTCAAGTAGCTGAAACTACAGATGTGCAACTATAGCCAACTGACACTGTACTCTTGATCAATACTTTCAGCAGAATTCCTATCCTCTCCCAGTATCAGGCAGCAGGGCCCATAAAGTGTCCTGATGGCTTCCTTGTACAAGTTTAAATTCTACCAAGTGAAGTAGCATAGTTTTTATCATCTGTCAAATGTCAGAAATTAATTACCTGACTCAGCACTAGATGTCTGACTGATCATAGCTTTCAAGCCCCCACACTCTCCATTTTTGTTATACTCTATATCTTAGAAAACTGATGAGAAAGCTTAAACGTTTCTCCTTATGTTGCCAGTGAAAATTCCAGGCATAAAGCCTTGAACCACCTCCAGGAACCCTCAGTCCTCATAAACATAAAGCCTGAGGCAGTCACATCTACTTGACTCCAACTGACACTTTTGTATCTGCCCTAGAGACTGTTTGTTTTTTTTAAATCACCTTTTTGTGGTACACCCAAACCAAACAAGGCAGGAAGAAGGGACTGTACCACTTTCATAGAAAGATCACAATATCTCTACACTATTCCTAACCAGAATTAATAATGTGACCAGAGATAAGATTAATTTAAAAATCAGTTTCCCAAATTTTAACAATAATAATTCATAAAAAGTGTCAAAATTTAATTTTAAATGAAGAATTGTATTGTAAATTTAGAATGAATTTAAATATATATATATATATATATATATATATATACATATTACAGATTGAACAAGTTTATCCAAGTAATTCATCAAAGGATGTAAGATTAATCCTAAATATATGGAGATGTTTGTTTCTAAGTAAGGTTTCAGTATTATTTAAGGTGTCAGTTAAGAGATTTTTGCAGAAATACTTAACACAAACTGAAGACATCAGGAAGAAAGGAACCTCAATTAAGAAAATATCTCCAGGTAGCGGATCAGCCATACCTAGCCAACCTGTCAGGTGCTGAGACCCTGCCGGCGGAACCAGGTACCAGAGACAGCCCGAGTTTAAGACCTCCGGGGACTCAGGTCTGGGGCAGGAACTGCGCACAGCCTAGCGGTTTGGAGTTCAGCGGCCGTGCCTGAGCTCTGCGCTCGCAGGCCAGACCCCCGAACCCCCTGCAGGCAGCGCCATCTTGTCTGCAGCATCCCATCCAGCCAGTAGCAGGTCAGCCAGACCTAGCCAACCTGTCAGGTGCTGAGACCCTGCAGGCGGAACCAGGTACCAGAGACAGCCCGAGTTTAAGACCTCCGGGGACTCAGGTCGGGGGCAGGAACTGCGCACAGCCTAGCGGTTTGGAGTTCAGCGGCCGTGCCTGAGCTCTGCGCTCGCAGGCCAGACCCCCGAACCCCCTGCAGGCAGCGCCATCTTGTCTGCAGCATCCCATCCAGCCGGTAGCAGGTCAGCCATACGTAGCCAGCCTGCCAGGTGCTGAGACCCTGCCAGCGGAACCAGGTACCAGAGACAGCCCGAGTTTAAGACCTCCGGGGACTCAGGTCGGGGGCAGGAACTGCGCACAGCCTAGCGGTTTGGAGTTCAGCGGCCGTGCCTGCGCTCTGTGCTCGCAGGCCAGACCCCAAACCCCCTGCAGGCAGCGCCATCTTGTCTGCAGCATCCCATCCAGCCGGTAGCAGGTCAGCCAGACCTAGCCAGCTTGCCAGGTGCTCAGACCCTGCCCACAGAACCAGGATAAGCAACAATTCTTGTTTATTAAGAAGAGTGAGGACCAGCTATAGCGGCAGGCCTCCATATTGCAACCAGGACACAGCTGGAAAGGTGCAGATAGAGACTCCGCCTGGGGCTAGAGCAGGGAGAGCTGCTAAGCTCTCGCCCACAGGCGGGCCCAGGCGCCTAGGATCTGCAGCACGTCCCTGCGAGCTTAGGCCGTGCACCGAGGCAACCGGCACCACCCAGCTCCCCAGGAGCCCGGACCAGCGATAGCGGCAGGCCTCCATACTGCAACCAGAACACAGCTGGAAAGGAACAGGTAGACAGATTCCATCAGGGGCTACCACGTGGGGGGATCTGCTAGGCTCTCGCTACTAGGCAGGCCCAGCAGCACCTGCCGAGGCTCTGCTGCACTCCCCCACACTTCCCGGAGACCTCAGGCTGTGCACAAAGTCAGTGGGTGGCAGCCAGCTCGTGATCCCGTTGAGCAGCAATCACGCATAACCACCAGTAGAGAAACAACAGGTAAGCCCAGCCTCATAGGAGATTCAAACACCAGCCAGTGACAACAAGGTCAACTAACACCAGAAATAACCAGATGGCAAAAGGTAAACGAAGGAATGTCACTAACAGAAATCAAGACAACATGACAGCATCTGAACCCAGTTCGCCAACAACAGGAAGCCCTGGATACCCCAAAACACCAGAAAAACAAGACTTGGATATAAAATCACTGGTCAGGATGCTGGTAGCTGAACACATAGAAAAATCTCGTAAAGAAATAGAAGAGAAAATGGATCAAAAGTTAGAAGCCTTTACAAGGCAAATACAAAAATCACTTCAAGAAATGCAGGAGAAGATGGATCAAAAAGAAGAAGACAATAAGGAGGAAAGACAAAAATCACTTAAAGAAATACAGAAGAACGTGGGCCAACAAGTAGAAGCTATGAAAGAGGAAACACAAAAATCTATCAAAGAAATACATGAAAACACAATCAAGCAAGCGAAAGATCTGAGCACATCCATCCAGGCACTAAAAACAGAAGTAGAAACAACTAAGAAATCGCAGAGGGAGACAACATTGGAGATAGAAAACCTTGGGAAGAAATCAGGAGCCATAGATGCAAATATCAACAATAGAATACAAGAGATAGAAGACAGAATATCAGAAGCCGAAGATACCATAGGAACCATTGATTCAACAGTCAAAGAAAATACTAAATGCAAAAAGGCTGTAACCCAAAACATCCAGGAAATCCAGGACACAATGAGAAGACCAAACCTAAGGATTATAGGTATAGACGAGAATGAAGATGTACAAGTTAAAGGGCCAGCAAATATCTTCTACAAAATTATGGAAGAAAACTTCCCCAACCTAAAGAGAGAGATGCCCATGAATATACAAGAAGCATACAGAACCCCAAACAGACTGGATCAGAACAGAAATACATCCCGTCACATAATAATCAAAACTCCAAATGTACTAAACAAAGAAAGAATATTAAAGGCAGCAAGAGAAAAAGGCCAAGTAACTTATAAAGGAAGACCTATCAGAATAACACCAGACTTCTCACCTGAGACCATGAAAGCTAGAAGATCCTGGGCAGATATCATGCAAACTCTAAGAGAACACAAACTTCAGCCAAAACTACTTTACCCAGCAAAGCTCTCAATCACCATAGATGGAGACATCAAGGTATTCCATGACAAAACCAAATTTGCACGATATCTTGCCACAAATCCAGCCCTACAAAGGATAATAGGGGGAAAACACCAAGACAAGGACGGAAACTACACCCAGGAAGAAGCAAGATAGAAACCTCCTCTCATCAAACCCAAAAGAAGGTAACCTCTCGAATATAAAAAATAAATAAAATAAATAAATACAATTTCAAAAATGTCTGGAGGAAATAATTACTATTCCTTAATATCTCTTAACATCAATGGACTCAATTCCCCAATAAAAAGACATAGATTAACAGACTGGATACGGAAACAGGACCCTACATTTTGCTGCATACAGGAAAAACATCTCAGTGTCAAAGACAAACACTGCCTTAGAGTAAAAGGCTGGAAGACAATTTTACAAGCAAACGGTCTCAGGAAACAAGCTGGAGTAGCCATTCTAATATCAGATAAAATTGACTTCCAACCTAAAATCATCAAAAGAGACTCAGAAGGTCACTTCTTGCTGGCCAAAGGAAAAATCCACCAAGAAGAGCTCTCAATACTGAACATCTATGCTCCAAATGCAAGGGCAGCCTCATTCGTAAAAGAAACCTTACTACAGCTTAAAGCACACATTACACCTAACACAATAATTGTGGGTGACTTCAACACTCCACTCTCCTCAATGGACCGATCAGGAAAGCAGAAACTAAACAGGGACACAGTGAAACTAATTGAAACTCTGGACCAATTGGATTTAACAGATATATATAGGACATTTCATCCTAAAGCTAAAGAATATACCTTTTTCTCAGCTCCACATGGGACCTTCTCCAAAATAGACCATATAATTGGTCACAAGACAGATGTCAACAAATACAAGAAGATCGAGCTAATCCCATGCCTTCTATCAGATCACCATGGAGTAAGAGTGGTCTTCAATAACAACAAAAACAACAGAAAGCCCACATACACATGGAAACTGAACAATACTCTACTCAATGACACCTTGGTCAAGGAAGAAATAAAAAAAAGAAATCAAAGACTTTTTAGAATTCAATGAAAATGAAGGTACAACCTACCCAAATCTATGGGACACAATGAAAGCAGTGCTAAGAGGAAAACTCATAGCTCTAAGTGCATCCAAAAAGAAACTGGAGAGAGCATATACTAGCAGCTTAATGGCACACCTTAAAGCCCTGGAAGAAAAACAAGTTAATTCACCCAGGAAGAGTAGAAGACAAGAAATCATCAAACTCAGGGCTGAAATCAATCAAATAGAAACAAAGGGAACCATACAAAGAATCAACAAGACCAGGAGCTGGTTCTTTGAGAAAATCAACAAGATAGATAAACCCTTAGCCAGACTAACCAAAGGACACAGAGACAGTATACAAATTAACAAAATTAGAAATGAAAAGGGAGACATAACAACAGAAACTGAGGAAATTCAAAACATCATCAGATCCTACTACAAAGGTCTATACTCAAAACAACTGGAGAACCTGGAGGAAATGGACAATTTCCTAGACAGATATCAAATACCAAAATTAAATCAGCATCAAGTAGATCAGCTAAATAGTCCCATAACCCCTAAAGAAATAGAAGGGGTTATAGAAAGCCTCCCAACCAAAAAAAGTACGGGACCAGATGGTTTTAGTGCAGAATTCTACCAGACCTTCAAAGAAGACTTAACACCAATACTCTCCAAACTATTCCACAAAATAGAGACAGAAGGGACACTGCCCAACTCATTCTTCGAAGCCACAATTACGCTAATACCTAAACCACAAAAAGATCCAACAAAGAAAGAGAACTACAGGCCAATTTCTCTTATGAATATAGATGCAAAAATACTAAATAAAATTCTTGCTAACCGAATCCAAGAGCACATCAAAACGATCATCCACCATGATCAAGTAGGCTTCATCCCAGGGATGCAGGGATGGTTCAATATACGGAAATCCATCAATGTAATCCACTACATAAACAAACTGAAAGAAAAAAACCACATGGTCATCTCATTAGATGCTGAAAAAGCATTCGACAAAATTCAGCATCCTTTCATGCTAAAAGTCTTGGAAAGAGCAGGAATTCAAGGCCCATACCTAAACATAGTAAAAGCAATCTACAGCAAACCAGTAGCCAACATCAAAATAAATGGAGAGAAACTTGAAGCATTCCCACTAAAATCAGGGACTAGACAAGGCTGCCCTCTCTCTCCATATCTTTTCAATATAGTACTTGAAGTTCTAGCAAGAGCAATTAGACAACATAAGGAAGTCAAAGGGATACAAATTGGAAAGGAAGAAGTGAAACTATCATTATTTGCAGACGATATGATAGTTTACCTAAGCGACCCAAAAAACTCCACCAGAGAACTTCTACAGCTGATAAACAACTTCAGCAAAGTGGCAGGTTATAAAATTAACTCAAGCAAGTCAGTGGCCTTCTTGTACTCAAAGGACAAGCAGGCAGAGAAAGAAATTAGGGAAATAACACCCTTCACAATAGCCACAAACAACATAAAGTATCTTGGCATAACTCTAACCAAACAAGCGAAAGATCTGTACAACAGGAACTTCAAGTCCTTGAAGAAAGAAATCGAAGAAGACCTCAGAAGATGGAAAAATATTTCTTGCTCCTGGATTGGCAGGATCAATATAGTAAAAATGGCCATCTTGCCAAAAGCAATATACAGATTCAATGCGATCCCCATCAAAATCCCAACTCAATTCTTCATAGATCTAGAAAGAGCAATTCTCAAATTCATCTGGAGCAAAAAAAAACCCAGGATAGCTAAAACTATTCTCAACAATAAAAGGACTTCTGGGGGAATCAATATCCCTGACCTCAAGCAGTACTACAGAGCAATTGTGTTAAAAACTGCATGGTATTGGTATAGCAACAGGCAAGCAGATCAATGGAACAGGATTGAAGACCCAGAGGTTAACCCACAGACTTATGGTCACTTGATCTTTGATAAAGGAGCCACAACCATCCGGTGGAATAAAGATAGCCTTTTTAACAAATGGTGCTGGTTCAACTGGAAGTCAACATGCAGAAGAATGCGAATTGATCAAATCTTATCTCTTTGCACTAAGATCAACTCCAAGTGGATCAAGGACCTCCACATAAAACCAGACACACTAAAACTATTAGAAAAGAAACTTGGGAAGACCCTGGAGGACTTGGGCACAGGGGAAAAGTTCCTGAACAGAACACCAATAGCTTATGCTCTAAGATCAAGAATCGACAAATGGGACCTCATAAAATTACAAAGTTTCTGCAAAGCAAAGGACACTGTCAGAAGGACAAAACGGCAACCAACAAAGTGGGAAAAGATCTTCACCAACTCCACATCCGACAGAGGGCTAATATCCAATATATACAAAGAACTCAAGAAGTTAGACCGCAAAGAACCAAATAACCCTATCAAAAAATGGGGCACAGAGCTAAACAAAGAATTTTCACCAGAAGAAATTCGGATGGCCGAGAAACACCTTAAAAGATGTTCAACATCATTAGTCATCAGGGAAATGCAAATCAAAACAACCCTGAGATTCCACCTCACACCAGTCAGAATGGCTAAGATTAAAAACTCAAGAGACAACAAGTGCTGGCGAGGATATGGAGAAAGAGGAACACTCCTCCACTGTTGGTGGGATTGCAAAATGGTAAAACCGCTCTGGAAATCAGTTTGGCGGTTCCTCAGAAAATTGGGCATGTTACTTCCAGAGGACCCTGGCATACCACTCCTGGGCATATACCCAGAGGATTCCCCTGCATGCAATAAGGACACATGCTCCACTATGTTTATAGCAGCCTTGTTTATAATAGCCAGAAATTGGAAGCAGCCCAAATATCCCTCAAAGGAGGAATGGATACAGAAAATGTGGTATATTTATACAATGGAATACTACACAGCAATTAAAAATAATGAATTCATGCAATTTGTAGGTAAATGGTTAGACCTGGAAAATATCATCCTGAGTGAATTAACCCAATCACAAAAGAATGCACATGAAATGCAATCACTGATAAGTGGATATTAATGAGCCCAGAAGCCCTAAATACTCAAGACACAAATAGCAAGTCAAATGATTCCCAAGAAGAAGAAAGGAGAGGACCCTGGGCCTGTAAAGATTGCTTCCAGTTTAGTAAAGAAACCGAGGGGGGAGGGGGAATTATTGGGGAACAGATGGGGGGGAGAGGAACTATGGGAACTATGGTGGGTGGGAACTGGGAAAGGGGAAAGCCTTTGGAATGTAAACATAGAATATAGAAAATAAAATTAAAAAAAAACAAAAAAAAACAAAAAAACAAAACAAAAAAAAAAGAATATATCTCCATAAGACTGGGATGTAGGCAAGTCTATGGGGCATTTTCTTAATTAGTGTTTGATGTAGGAAGGCCCAGACCATTGAGGGTGGTGCCATCCCTGGACAGATGGTCCTCAGTTCTAGTTTTTAAAAAAAAAAGTTAAACAAGCCATAAGGAGCAAGCCAGTAAGCAACACTCCTCCATGGCCTCTGCATCAGCTCCTGCCTCCAGATTCCAATCCTGATTTCCTTCAATAATAAGTATAAACCAAATAACCTTTTTTCTCCCCAAGTTGCTTTGGCTGTGGTGTTTTATTATAGCAATAGTAACCCACACTAAGACATGGGTATAAAAGCTAACTGTAAAATTACTACAATAAAAGGTTTTGTTGTTTTTGTTTTGGCATAAGTTCATCTACAAGGAGATCAGTGGCATAGACATAAGTATCCAGAAGCAGTGATATCCATAGGAACTGGCAAGAAGTAATGTCATGTTTAAGTCTAGAGAAGGGAAAGGGTTTGTGCTTTGCCCTATGTCCAAATCTGTCTCTGTGCATTGTCCCCACAGCACACATAAAGGATTGGCCTACTATGGTAAACTGAGAAGTCTGCTCACTGTTTCAGGGTTTGCAGCGACTGTTTCTGAAGCTCTACGTGACCAGCGGGGCAGCATATCTGGACTGTATCAAGGAGGGAAAGTAGTGCCTTTCCTGTTACTCTCTTCTCTGCTTCGTGGTTGCCATGAAGTGACCATCTTTCTGCCTCAGCACACCCTCTCCCATGATGCTCTGTGTCTGTGAAGGTCCAAAAGCTAGACACCCAGATAACCATGGGCAGAAATCTCTAAAGCCACAAGCCAAAATTAGACATTTCATCTTTTCAAGCATTTCTCTCTAAACACATTGATTAAAAAAAAAAAGTTACCTAGCACAACTGAGAACAGTAACGTAAGCAGGGTGAATAGTGTCCTGTCTCCTCTGGGATGTTTGTGTGTTCCAGCATGATCCAGCATACTGCAAAGGAACTGACCAGTCCATTGCTTTTGCAAAGCTCACTCTGCCACCAAGGGGAGTATTGGGTTTAGACTGAATGTCTTCTGTAGACCTCTTCCCCTGTCTTGTTCAAGTAATCTGATTTTCTCATCTATAAAACCTTACTTTGACTCCCTAATTAACATAAGTTCCTGCACATTTTGTCTACAGTCTAAGAATCATTAGCTATGGAGTAGAAATACTTGTCCCACAGTGTCACCTGGTGCATCCCTGCCAAAGTAAGGAGCACGGTAACACTGATACTTCCATGCCATTAACATTGAACTTCATTAAATATCCCATGGCATCGTCTCCTTTTCCAGCCTTTTTTTTCTTTTATTTAATCTTTTATTTTACACTACAGCCCTCCCAGTCCACCCTCTAACTGTTCCACATCCCATACCTTCTTCCCAAGCCCATCTCCACGAGGCTGTCCCCACCCCACCAGACCTCCCCACTCCCTGGGACCTCCAGACTCTTGAGGGTTAGGTGCATCCTACTGAGAAAAGGAGACTCGGTCCTCCACAGAGATGAGCCCTCTAACTGGTTCTTCAATATCAAGGGATCAGCCCTAAGAACATATACACATCAGCAACACAGTGAGTTCAGCAGGTAGTATTTGTATATTTATTTATGTTATTATACAAACATAAAATCATTAAAGGATCACTGGCTATGAAGTTGAGAGTGAATTGGGAGGGACATTGAACATGATAGAGGAGACATAAAATTATGTAAAAGAGAGAAGGAATTAAATAAATTTAGCTGTTCTGCCTGCTAAAAGTAAACATTAAACTTGATAATACTAGATAAGTATGACATAAACAACTGACAGGAGCCTGATATAGCTGTTTCCCAAGAGACTCTGCTAGTGCCTGACAAATACAGAGGTGGATACTCTCAGCCAACCAATGGACTGAGCACAGGGTCCCCAATGGAGGAACTAGAGAAAGAACCCAAGGAGCTGAAGGGGTTTGCAGCCCCATAGAAGGAACAACAATATGAACCAACCAGTACTCCCAGAGCTCCCAGACACTAAACCACCAACCAAAGAGCACACATGGAGGGACCCATGGCTCCAGCCACACATGCAGCAGAGGATGGTCTTATCAGGCATCAAGAGAGGAGAGGCCCTTGGTCCTGAGAAGGCTCAATGCCCCAGTGTAGGGGAATGCCAAGACAGAGAAGTGCGAGTGGGTGGCATGCTTGATGCCCAGGAGGCCAGAAGAGGGTTCAGATCCTCCTGAAACCAGAATTACATATGGTTAAAGGCATTACATGTGGGTGCTGGGCATTGATCCTCTGGAAAACCAGCCAGTGCTTTTAACCACTGGAAATATACATTTTTATTTTAGATGGGGGAAAATTAAACTTTAAGGCAATAGGCTTCTCTGCTTTTCACTGCTTTTCTGACTTGGCTTATTTTTAATATTAAGAAGACAGAGTAAGATTTTACTGAGGAAGAGCAAATAACACAATATTTAATTGTGTTTATGATAAGTCTGTGTGTGTGGAGTGTACACAGAGAAATGGCTAAATCATGTAACTCAAAGCAAGAAGTGTGACTTGTTTATATGTGATAAAGCATAAGGAAATTTTCATTTCATCACGTTTTATTATCTTTATTTCCAAGTATTCAGTATGTACAGTGTATAAGGAAGACAGGATTAATATAAACACTGTTTTAAACACTGACTATTACTTACAGGCATGGCAGAAGCCACTAATAGAATGTAAGTGATGTGTTTGGCCTCTCCTTATCTCCTGTGGCATTTTTGGCCTCAGTTCCAGGCAGCGTTTTTCATAATGCACTTACTTCATAAACCTGTTAGTAAGACTTTTCTTGCTTGCGAAGCTTTCAAAGGCTGTGAATGATAGAACTAGGCTTTCCCCGCTGACGCCTTTCGAGCACCATACAACGGATCACAATACGAGAGAAGAGCCACAAATGAAGGCTGGACAAGGGTGACAAATGCATGCTCACAAAAGAACAATCGTGACTAAACTCAAAAGAGAATCGCTGCGGCCATGTACACTATCCAAATGTGATGTACAGGCCTCCGCCTCGTCTGGGAAGCAGATGAGTGAGACCAGTCTGGTTCACGTGGCTTCTGAGTTGCCAGAGGAAAAGGTGGGAGGACTGGCGAAAGAGGCCTTACAGCCAGGGTCTCGGCAAGCCTCCGAGATTAACTGCCTGCTAAGCCTCTGCAACTCCTATTTGTGGACAGGTGAGCCATAGAGCGTGGCCTTGACTTGCCTCGGGCTCTTCCAGAGCCATCATAACTGATAAAGCGGTGAGCCCAGGACACAGCTTCTGTGCAGCACGGTGGACATCCACACTTACATTGTCTTAGTGCCTAGCAAGCTGTCAACCCAGAAAAGGGATTCCATGATGAGAACCTTATGAACAAACACCAATTCCCCCAAAGATCCCCATTACCATGCTTTTTTCTTTTCTGTTTCATTCTTTCCTGGCACGCATCCCTACTTTAGACATCCTTACTAAAATAAGACTTCAGTTTTAAGGGCAGCATTTGGACCTTTCTGGCAGGGACTCCTGGTCTGGGCAGGCACACTTGATGATCACACAGCGCATGGACCCTCTTCTCATGGCCATCTGCTGGAGTGGCTCTCTGCCCACTCGCACGCTCACTGGATTGCTTCACTAGGACACAGGTGCCAGGCGATCATGGGTTTAAATGAGCAGACTCCATAATAAAACAACATTTTCCTCTTCCCTTCAGGAGGGTCCTTCCCCCACAGCAGCCTTAATACAGTGTTTCGCATGGCTTCTGAAGTTTGATTAAAGTCGTAGACATGATGGAAGCAAGGACAAATCTTATAAGAAGCAACACCTGAGAGACAACTGGTTATAGAAGAGAGCAACCATGACCACAGCAGCTATGATGCAGGAAGATGTATGGGCGAGCAATAATTATAAGAACCAAATGGTCATCACTCTAGATTTGTTCAGTTGGATCTTGGGGTGGATGAGTTTTGGCAATTGATACAATCCTAAAGATATGTAAAAAGAGAGAACCTCTGTTGAGAAATTGCTTCCATCAGATCATCCAATGAGTACTGGGGCAATTTTCTTGATTAATGATTGATGTGGGAGGGCCAGCCCACTGTGGGCGGTATGAAAGAGCAAGCTGGGCATTCCATGGGTGGAAGTGAGTGGGCAGCGTCCTTCCATGCTGCTCCTTCAGTTCCTACCCTGGTGTCTCTTCACTGTGAACTGTCAGCTGTAAAATGAAGTAAGCCCTTACCTCCGCTAGACTGCTTTGGGTCATAGTTCTAGTACCAGCAGGAAAAGGCAAACTACAACAGATCCTTAGAAAGGAAGGAAAGAAATATCCATTGCAGGTGTGGCTATCACTTAGATTAAGTAGAGAAGAGCTTTTGCAGGACTAAGGATCTCTCCTCTCGTTGATATCCAACAAAGCCATCCCCTGCTACATATATGGGGATGGGATGGGGGGTTTTCAGAAGGGAAAAGAGGAAAGGGGTTAACATCTGAAATGTAAATAGAGAAAATATCTAATTTAAAAAGAGTAGAGAGGAGCAAAAGTAACTTGGGAGTTAGCATTTAAAAACACACCACTGCTTGCTGAAATCTTTAGCCAGACCCCAGATCCCAATGTTTTTAAGAGTCAAATGTGGATAAAAATTAATTCATTGCCTCTATTACTATTTTAGTCACTTCAAAACAGTGACTTAACCAAAAAAAATCTCTCTGTGGGCCAGAAATGTGGCAGTGTCTCAAAAATCCAGTTGTAACATGGGTCCTTGATGAGGTTGCAGTGAGAAGCCTATGTCTTAGCTATTTCAAAACCTTCATTTGTACATATGGGCTAAAAGATCTGAAAGTTGAGATCCCAGAAGCCCTTAGGCATCACCCTATCCATCAGCTTGGCAATGGCTGACATTAGACAGCAGACATATAAGTATCTAACACTACTATAGAATGCTTTTTTTTTTGAGACAGGGTTTCTCTGTGTAGTCCTGGTTGTCCTGGAACTCACTCTGTAGACCAGGCTGGCCTCGAACTCAGAAATCCGCCTGCCTCTGCCTCCCAAGTGCTGGAATTACAGGCATGCACCACCACGCCCGGCTTATAGAATGCCTTTTTCCATCAACATTTGTACTGTTTTGTCTCTGAACATCATTAGTTTTCTACTTAGGAAGAAATTTTATGAAAACATGAAATCCTTACTAACTTTTTAGAATCATTCCAAAACATCGTCTTACTTCATTTTCTGTAGGTTCATTTGGCTTACACTGCAGGTCACAAGGCAGGAACTTCAGGCATGTGTTTGAAGCAGAAACCTCAGGGGAATGCTGCTTACTAGCTTAGTCCCTTTGACTTCCTCAGCTACCTCTATCAGTGCACCTTTCTAGGGATACTACAGCGTGCTGTCATCTGGGCCTCCTACATCAATGAGAAGTTATGGAAAAGCCTCATGAGTATGACCACAGGCCAATCTTGTTGAGGCAGTTCTTCAATTGACATTTCCCATTTCGGGTTTGGGTCAAGTCTACAGCTAAAGCTAACTACAATACTAAACTCTCAATATTTCCAAAGAGGAGACTAGAAACTTCATGTCTTGAATTTCAAGCCACGTGGATTTTTTGACAACTTAAAAATAAAAATTTTTTCAATCAAGTTGAAACAAAAAGAACCATACAAAGAATCAACAAAACCAGGAGCTGGTTCTTTGAGAAGATCAACAAGATAGATAAACCCCTAGCCAGACTTACTAAAGGGCACAGAGACAGTATTCAAATTAACAAAATTAGAAATGAAAAGGGAGACATAACAACAGAAACTGAGGAAATTCAAAAAATCATCAGATCCTACTACAAAAACCTATACTCAACACAACTGGAGAATCTGGAGGAAATGGACAATTTCCTCGACAGCTACCAAATACCAAAATTAAACCAGGATCAAATAGATCGTCTAAACAGACCCATAACCCCCAAAGAAATAGAAGGGGTCATAGACAGTCTTCCAACCAAAAAGAGCACAGGACCAGACGGTTTTAGTGCAGAATTCTATCAGACCTTCAAAGAAGTCCTGATACCGATACTCTTCAAATTATTCCACAAAATAGAAACTGAAGGAACACTACCCAACTCATTCTATGAAGCCACAATTACCCTGATACCAAAACCTCACAAAGATCCAACTAAGAAAGAGAACTACAGGCCAATTTCTCTTATGAATATCGATGCAAAAATACTAAACAAAATACTTGCCAACCGAATCCAAGAACACATCAAAACGATCATTCACCATGATCAAGTTGGCTTCATCCCAGGGATGCAGGGATGGTTCAATATACGGAAATCCATCAACGTAATCCACTACATAAACAAACTCAAAGAAAAAAACCACATGGTCATCTCATTAGATGCTGAAAAAGCATTTGACAAAATTCAGCATCCTTTCATGCTAAAGGTCCTAGAAAGAACAGGAATTCAAGGCCCATATCTAAACATAGTAAAAGCAATATACAGCAGACCAGTAGCCAACATTAAGGTAAACGGAGAAAAACTCGAAGCAATCCCTCTAAAATCAGGGACTAGACAAGGCTGTCCCCTCTCGCCATATCTCTTCAATATAGTACTTGAGGTACTAGCTAGAGCAATTCGACAACAGAGGGAAGTCAAAGGGATACAAATCGGAAAGGAAGAAGTCAAACTATCACTATTTGCAGATGATATGATAGTTTACTTAAGTGACCTAAAAACCTCCACCAGGGAACTCCTGCAACTGATAAACAACTTCAGCAAAGTGGCTGGCTATAAAATCAACTCAAGTAAATCAGTAGCCTTCCTATACGCGAAGGATAAGCAGGCCGAGAAAGAAATTAGGGAAATGACACCCTTCACAATAGCCACAAATGATATAAAGTATCTTGGAGTGACGCTAACCAAACATGTGAAAGATTTATATGACAAAAACTTCAGGTCTCTGAAGAGGGAAATTGAAGAAGACATCAGAAAATGGGAAAATCTTCCATGCTCGTGGGTTGGCAGGACTAATATAGTCAAAATGGCAATCTTGCCCAAAGCAATATACAGATTCAATGCAATTCCCATCAAAATCCCAACTCAGTTCTTCATAGAGCTAGAAAGAGCAATTCTCAAATTCATCTGGAATAACAAAAAACCCAGAATAGCTAAAACTATCATCAACAGCAAAAGAACTTCTGGGGGAATCAATATCCTGGACCTCAAGCAATATTACAGAGCAGTGGTATTAAAAACTGCATGGTATTGGTTCAGTGACAGGGAAGCGGATCAATGGAATAGGATCGAAGACCCAGAATTGAACCCACACATCTATGGCCAATTGATCTTCGACAAAGGAGCTGAAAACATCCAGTGGAAAAAAGATAGCCTTTTCAACAGATGGTGCTGGCTCAACTGGAGGTCAACATGCAGAAGAATGAGAATTGATCCACTCTTATCTCCTTGCACTAAGCTCAACTCCAAGTGGATCAAAGACCTCCACATAAAACCAGACACACTAAAACTAATAGAAAAGAAACTGGGGAAGACCCTTGAGGACATTGGCTCAGGGGAAAAATTCCTGAACAGAACACCAATTGCTTATGCTCTAAGAGCAAGAATAGACAAATGGGACCTCATAAAACTACAAAGTTTCTGTAAGGCAAAAGACACTGTCAAAAGGATAAATCGGCAACCAACAAATTGGGAAAAAATCTTCACCAACCCCACATCCGACAGAGGGCTAATCTCCAATGTATACAAAGAACTCAAGAGGTTAGACCCCAGAAAACCAAATAACCCTATCCAAAAATGGGGTACAGAGCTAAACAAAGACTTTTCACCTGAAGAAATTCGGATGGCTGAGAAACACCTTAAAAAATGTTCAACATCACTAGTCATTAGGGAAATGCAAATTAAAACAACCCTGAGATTTCACCTCACACCAGTCAGAATGGCTAAGATTAAAAACTCAGAAGACATCAGGTGTTGGCGAGGATGTGGAGAAAGAGGAACACTCCTCCACTGCTGGTGGGAATGCAAGCTGGTACAACCACTCTGGAAATCAGTATGGCGGTTCCTCAGAAAACTGGGCGTGATACTTCTGGAGGACCCAGCCATACCACTCCTGGGAATATACCCAGAAGATTCACCAGCATGCAATAAGGATACATGCTCCACTATGTTCATAGCAGCTTTATATATAATAGCCAGAAGCTGGAAAGAACCCAGATGTCCCTCAACAGAAGAATGGATACAAAAAAATGTGGTATATATACACAATGGAGTACTATACAGCCATTAGAAACAATGAATTCATGAAATTCTTAGAGAAATGGATGGAGCTGGAGAATGTCATACTAAGTGAGGTGACCCAGTCTCAAAAGAATACCCATGGTATACAGTCACTGATAAGTGGATATTAGCCTAGAAGCTTAGAACACCAAAGACACAAATCACATATCAAGTGATGTCTCACAAGAAGAAAGGAGTGGACACTGGTGCTAGAATGGACCAAAACATCATTGTGGGAGAGTACAAGAACAGTAAAGTGGGAGGGGGTGGATGCGGGAGCAGGGGGAGGGAAAAGGACATGTGGGACCTTTGGGGGTGGGGAACCAGAAAAAGGGAAATGAATTGTAAATATAGAATATATACAATAAAAAAAAATAAAAAAAAATTGTTATATTTTGCTGAAAAAAAAATAAAAAAATAAATAAAATAAAAATTTTTAAGCACAAAAAAAAATAAATTTTAATTAGATATATTCATTTACGTTTCAAATGTTGTCCCCTTTGCCAATCTCCCACCCGAAAACCCCCTAACCAATCCGCCCTCCCCGTGTTCACCAATCTACCCACTCCCATTTCCATATCCTGGCATTCTGCTACACTGCAGCCTTGTGAGCCTTCAGGACCAAGGGCCTCCCCTCTCCTTGATGTCCAAAAAGGCCATCCTCTGCTGCATATGCGTCTGGCACCATGGGTCCCTCCATGTGTGCTCTTTGGTTGGTGGTTTAGTCCCTGGAAGCTCTGGGAGTACTGGTTGGTTCATATTGTTGTTCCTCCCATGTCATTGCAAACACCTTTAGCTCCTTGGGTCCTTCCTCTAGCTCCTCCATTGGGAATCCTGTGGCACAAAACATCTTAAGTAAGATTTAATCATTATTGTCATGTGGCGGGTGTGGTGGCGCAAGCCTTTAATCCCAGCACTTGGGAGGCAGAGGCAGGCGGATTTCTGAGTTCGAGGCCAGCCTGGTCTACAGAGTGAGTTCCAGGACAGCCAGGGCTAAACAGAGAAACCCTGTCTCAAAAAACCAAAAAAAAAAAATATTGTCATGTCTAAAAGAAACACAAATGGCTATCTATGGTGTCTGTATACCAAAGTACATGCCACCTCTAGGCTCCATCAGGATCATAAGTACCTCAGGCTCTTCCTAGCTCTTTTTTATTTTTATTAGATATATTCTTTATTTACATCTCAAATGCTGTCCCCTTTGCTGGCCCCCACCCCAAAAATCCCAAAAGCCAACTACCCTCCCACTGATCCCCCAATCAACCCACACCTGCTTCCCTGTCCTGGTATTCCCCTACACTGCAGCATCCAGACTTCCCAAGACCAAGGGCCTCTCCTTCCTCTGATGTCCAATAAGGACATCCCCTGCTGCCTATACATCTGGAGCCATGGGTAACTCGATGTGGACTCTGGTTGATGCATTCTTCTGCATGCTAACTCCAGTTGAACCGACACCATTTGTTGAAAAGGCTATCTTTTTTCCACTGGATAGTTTTAGCTCCTTTGTCAAAGATCAAGTGACCATAGGTGTGTGGGTTCTTTTCTGGGTCTTCAATTCTATTCCATTGATCTACTTGCCTGTCACTGTACCACTACCATGCAGTTTTTTAGCACTATTGCTCTATACTACTGCTTGAGATCCGGGATACTGATTTCCCCCAGAAGTTCTTTTACTGTTGAGAATAGTTTTAGCTATCGTGGGTTTTTTGTTATTTCAGATGAATTTGAGAATTGCTTTTTCTAACTCTAAGAAGAATTGAGTTGGGATTTTGATGGGGATTGCATTGAATCTGTAGAGTGCTTTTGGCAAGATGACCATTTTTACTATATGACAGACAAATAGATCAATAGAATAGACGTGAATATACATCCAGAAATTAACCAACATGCCTATGGCCACTTGATGTTTAACAAAGGAGCTAAAACCATCCAGTGGAAAAAATAGCCTTTTCAACAAATGGTGGTTCAACTGGTGGTTAGCATGAAGAAGAATGCAAATCAATCCATTCTTATCTCCTTGTACAAAGCTCAAGTCCAAGTGGATCAAGGACCTCCACATAAAACCAGACACACTGAAACTAATAGAAAAGAAACTGGGGAAGAGCCTTGAGCACATGGGCACAGGGGAAAATTTCCTGAACAGAAGAACACCAAGAGCTTATGCTCTAAGATCAAGAATTGACAAATGGGACCTCATAAAATTACAAAGGTTCTGTAAGACAAAGGACACTGTCAATAGGACAAAATGGCAACCAACAAATTGGGAAAAGATCTTTAACAATCCTATATCTGACAGAGTGCTAATATCCAATATATACAAAGAGCTCAAGAAGTTAGACTCCAGAGAACCAAATAACCCTAAAATGGGGTAGAGAGCTAAACAAAAAATTTTCACCTCAGAAATATTGAATGGCTGAGAAGCACCTGAAGAAATGTTCAACATCCTTAGTCATCAGGAAAATGCAAATCAAAACAACCCTGAGATTTCACCTCACACCAGTCAGAATGGCTAAGATAAAAAAAACTCAGGAGACAGCAGGTGCTGGAGAGTATGTGGAGAAAGAGGAACACTCCTCCACTGTTGGTGGGATTGCAAGATGGTACAACCACTCTGGAAATCAGTTTGTTGGTTCCTCAGAAAACTGGGCATAATACTACTGGAGGATCCAGTTATAACACCCCTGGGTATATACCCAGATGATTCTCCAGCATCTAATAAGGACACAAGCTCCACTATGTTCACTGCAGCCCTATTTATAATAGTCAGAAGCTGGAAAGAACCAAGATGTCCCTCAATGGAGGAATGGATACAGAAAAGGTTGTATATTTACACAATGGAATACTACTCAGCTTCATGAATTCATGAAATTCTTGGGCAAATGGGTGGAATTGGAAAATATCATTCTGAGTGAGGTAACCCAATCACAAAAGAACACAAGTGGATATTATCCCAGAAGCTTGGAATACCCAAGACACAATTCACATATCAAATGAAGCTCAAGAAGAAGGAAGAACAAAGGATGGATATGTTCATTCCAGATATAGTCAAGTTGACAACCAGGAATAGCCACTACACCCATGTACAGTTACAAAACCGAGACACTATTATCGATGTCCACAAGTGCTAGCTGTCACCTGGTAGGCTCTGCTAGTGCATGACAAATGGAGAGGGGCACACTCTCAGCCAGCCATTGAAATGAGCACAGGGTCCCCAATGGGGGAGCTAGAGAAAGGACCCAAGGAGCTGAAGGGATTTGCAGCACCATAGAATAACAGTATGAGGCACAACAACAGTACTCCCAGAGCTCCCAGGGACAAAAACATCAACCAGAGAGTATACATGGTCTTACTTATGGCTCCAGATGCATAGGCAGCAGAGGATGGCCTTGTTGGACATCAAAGGGAGGAGTGCCCCCACCCCCCCCCAGGCTAGAAAGGCTTGATGCAGCAGTGTAGAGAAATACCAGGACAGGGAAGCAGGGGGGGGTGATCAGGGAACAACAGGTGGAGGGGAAACGGCTTATGGGATTTCTGGGGGGGGGGGGACCAGGAAAGGGGAAATCATTTGAAATAATACATCTAATTTTTAAAAATTAAAGATGTGATAGAATACATATGTAAAAGAAAATGTTAAATCTAAAACTTTTCTGACCGAAAATATCCCAGAAATCTAGGATACTATAAAAAGACAAAAATCTAAGAATAATAGGAATAGGAGATTCCCAGCTCAAAGGCTCAGAAATTATTTTCAACAAAATCATAGAAGAAAAATCTCCTAGCCTAAAAATTAGATGCCTATAGATATATAAGAAAGATAGGACCATAAAAAGAGTCCCCTCACCACGTACTAATCAAAATACTAAATATTCAGAATAAAAATGAATACTAAGAGCTACAATGAAAAAAAGAACAAGCAACATATAAACACAGACCTATTAGAATTATATGCAACTTCACACCAGAAACTCTAAATACCTGGACAGATGTCCTGCAAACTCTAAGACTGGTCTAAGAGACCACAGATGCCAGCCCAGACTACTAAATTCAGCAAGTCTTTCAATAACCATAGAAGGAGAAAAAAAGATATTCCATAGTAAAAACCAAATTTAAACAATATCTATCTACAAACCCAACCTTACAGAAGTTATTAGAAGGAAAGTTCCATCCCAAGGAGGTTAATCACAGCCACAATAACACAGGCACAAAATAATCTCATTTCAGCAAAACCAAAAGAAGAGAAATACACACACACACATACACACACACACACACACACACACACACACACACACACACTCACACACACACACACACACACACACATACACACAAACAAACAATAAAATAACAGGAATTAACATTTGTTGGTAATTGATATCTCTTCACATCAATGGACTCAATTCCTAAACAAAATGGCACAAACTAAAAGAATGAATGTGAAAACAGGATCCATCCTTCTGCTGCATACAAGAAACATACCTCTACGCCAAAGATAGACATTACCTCAGTGTAAAGGGCTGAAAAGAGATTTTCCAAGTAAATTGACCTAAAAACATGCTGGTGTAGACATTCTAATAAATAATAATATAAACTTCAGACCAAAGTTAATCAAAAGAAACAGGTAAGGACATTTAATACTCACACCAAAGGAAGAATCTACCAAGATGATATTTCAATTCTTACACAAGGACACCCATGTTTGTAATGAAAACATTAAAAAGGCTTATATCACACTGATAGTGGAAGACTTCAGTTACACCACAAGCCTCAGGACACACGGGAAATTTTAAATAACCCCCTGCATCCTATCAGACCTCCACAAATTAAAGCTGGATTTCAACAACAGAAAGCCTCCAAATCATGGAAACTGAACAACTCTTTACTAAATGATAACTTGGTCAAGCCAGAAATAAAATTAAAGACTTCCTAGAATGAAAAGAAAATGAATGTACAGCATACCCAGACTTATAGGACACAATGAAAGCAGTGCTAGGAAAATTCATAGCACTAAGCACCTACATGATGAAATTGAACAGAGCTCATATTAGGAATCTAACAGTATACCTGAAAGCTCTAGAACAAGTAGAAGTAAGCACACCAAAAAGGAGTAGATGGCAGGAAATAATCAAGCTCAGGGCAGAAATCAATATAACAGAAACAAAGAGAACAATACAAAAAGTCAAAAAACAAAGAGTTGTTTCTGAGAAAATCAACAAGATAGGCAAACCCTTATACAAACTAACTAAAAGGCTAAGATATCTAAATTAACAAAATCAAAAATGGAATGGGGGGCATAACAGCCATACCAACAGACACCAAAGAAATTCAAAGAATCAATAGATCACTCATTAAAAACCTATGCTCCACAAAATTAGAAAATCTAAAAGAAATAGCCAATTATTTTCTCAACAGGTAGCACTTAGAAAAATTAAATTGGTATTAGATAGATAACTTGATGTCTACATGTAGAAGAAGGGAAATAGATCCATATTTATTACCCTGTACAAAATTCAAATCCAAGTAGATCAAAGACCTCAACATAAAGCCAGATACACTAAACCTAATGGGAGAGAAAATAGGGAACAGCCTTGAACATACTGGCACAGGAGACAAAGTCCTGAACAGAACACTGATAGTGCAGCCACTAAAAACAACAAATGAACAAATGAGAACTCATGTAAGTGAAAAGTGTCTGTAAGGCAAAAGATATCATCATTTAGACAAAATGGCAGTCTACAGAATGAAAAAAGTTTTTTTACCAACTCCACACCCAACAGAGGGCTAATATCCAAAATATATAAAGAACTCAGGAAACTAGACATCAATAAACCAAATAATGCAACTAAAAATGGATTACATCTCTAAACAGAGAATTCTCAACAAAGAATTGGCTGAGAAACACTTAACGAAATTTTCAGTATCCTTACCAATCAGGGAAATGCAAATCAAAATGACTCTG
Source organism: Apodemus agrarius (assembly GCA_964023405.1). Classification (NCBI taxonomy): domain Eukaryota; kingdom Metazoa; phylum Chordata; class Mammalia; order Rodentia; family Muridae; genus Apodemus; species Apodemus agrarius. Next base: position 131,649,158 of record OZ030009.1, on the reverse strand, counting down.
AGATTCTTTTTTTTTTTAAATTTTCTATGTTCTATGTTTACATTCCAAATGCTTTCCCCTTTCCCAGTTCCCCCCCTCCCTATGTCCCATAGTTCCTCTCCCCCCCAACTATTCCCCAATCATTCCCCCTCCCCCCACAGTTTCTCTACAAAACTGGATCCAATCTTTCCAGGCCCAGGGTCCTCTCCTTTCTTCTTGGGAATCATTTGACTTGCTAATTGTGCCTTGAGTTTTTAGGGCTTCTGGGCTCATTAATATCCACTTATCAGTGATTGCATTTCATGTGTATTCTTTTGTGATTGGGTTAGCTCACTCAGGATGATATTTTCCAGGTCTAACCATTTACCTACAAATTGCATGAATTCATTATTTTTAATTGCTGAGTAGTATTCCATTGTATAAATATACCACATTTTCTGTATCCATTCCTCCTTTGAGGGATATTTGGGCTCCTTCCAATTTCTGGCTATTATAAACAAGGCTGCTATAAACATAGTGGAGCATGTGTCTTTATTGTATGCAGGGGAATCCTCTGGGTATATGCCCAGGAGTGGTATGCCAGGGTCCTCTGGAAGGAACATGCCCAATTTTCTGAGGAACCGCCAAACTGATTTCCAGAGCGGTTTTACCATTTTGCAATCCCACCAACAGTGGAGGAGTGTTCCTCTTTCTCCACATCCTCACCAGCATTTGTCATCTCTTGAGTTTTTAATCTTACCCATTCTGACTGGTGTGAGGTGGAATCTCAGGGTTGTTTTGATTTGCATTTCTCTGAGGACTAACGATGTTGAACATTTCTTAAGGTGTTTCTCAGCCATCCGAATTTCTTCTGGTGAAAATTCTTTGTTTAGCTCTGTGCCCCATTTTTGATAGGGTTATTTGGTTCTTTGGGGTCTAACTTCTTGAGTTCTTTGTATATATTGGATATTAGCCCTCTGTCAGATATGGGGTTGGTGAAGATCTTTTCCCACTTTATTGGTTGTCCTTTTGTCCTTCTGACAGTGTCCTTTGCCTTGCAGAAACTTTGTAATTTTATGAGGTCCCATGTGTCAATTCTTGATCTTAGTGCATAAGCCATTGGTGTTCTGTTCAGGAACTTTCCCCCTGTGCCTATGTCCTCCAGGGTCTTCCCAAGTTTCTTTCCTAATAGTTTCAGTGTGTCTGGTTTTATGTGGAGGTCCTTGATCCACTTGGAGTTGATCTTAGTGCAAGGAGATAAGAGTGGGTCAATTCGCATTCTTCTGCATGTTGACCTCCAGTTGAACCAGCACAATTTGTTAAAAAGATTATCTTTTTTCCACTGGATGGTTGTGGCTCCTTTATCAAAGATCAAGTGACCATAAGTCTGTGGGTTAATTTCTGGGTCTTCAATCCTATTCCATTGATCCACTTGCCTGTTGCTGTACCAATACCATGCAGTTTTTAACACAATTGCTCTGTAGTACTGCTTAAGGTCAGGGATATTGATTCCCCCAGAAGTCCTTTTATTGTTGAGAATAGTTTTAGCTATCCTGGGTTTTTTGTTGCTCCAGATGAATTTGAGAATTGCTCTTTCTAGATCTATAAAGAATTGAGTTGGGATTTTGATGTGGATCGCATTGAATCTGTATATTGCTTTTGGAAAGATGGCCATTTTTACTATATTGATCCTGCCAATCCAGGAGCAAGAAATATTTTTTCCATCTTCTGAGGTCTTCTTCGATTTCTTTCTTCAAGGACTTGAAGTTCCTGTCATACAGATCTTTCACTTGTTTGGTTAGAGTTACGCCAAGGTACTTTATGTTGTTTGTGGCTATTGTGAAGGGTGTTATTTCCCTAACTTCTTTCTCAGCCTACTTGTCCTTTGAGTACAAGAAGGCTACTGATTTGCATGAGTTAATTTTATAACCTGCCACTTTGCTGAAGTTGTTTATCAGCTGTAGAAGTTCTCTGGTGGAGTTTTTTTGGGGGGTCACTTAAGTAAACTATCATATCATCTGCAAATAATGATAGTTTGACTTCTTCCTTTCCAATTTGTATCACTTTGACTTCCTTATGTTGTCTAATTGCTCTCGCTAGAACTTCAAGTACTATATTGAAAAGATATGGAGAGAGAGGGCAGCCTTGTCTAGTCCCTGATTTTAGTGGGATTGCTTCAAGTTTCTCTCCATTTATTTTGATGTTGGCTACTGGTTTGCTGTAGATTGCTTTTACTATGTTTAGGTATGGGCCTTGAATTCCTGCTCTTTCCATGACTTTTAGCATGAAAGGATGCTGAATTTTGTCGAATGCTTTTTCAGCATCTAATGAGATGACCATGTGGTTTTTTTTCTTTTAGTTTGTTTATGTAGTGGATTACATTGATGGATTTCCGTATGTTGAACCATCCCTGCATCCCTGGGATGAAGCCTACTTGATCATGGTGAATGATCGTTTTGATGTGCTCTTGGATTCGGTTGGCAAGAATTTTATTTAGTATTTTTGCATCGATATTCATAAAAGAAATTGGCCTGTAGTTCTCTTTCTTTGTTGGATCTTTTTGTGGTTTAGGTATTAGCGTAATTGTGGCTTCAAAGAATGAGTTGGGCAGTATCCCTTCTGTCTCTATTTTAAGGAATAGTTTGAAAAGTATTGGTGTTCAGTCTTCTTTGAAGGTCTGGTAGAATTCTGCACTAAAACCATCTGGTCCCGTACTTTTCTTGGTTGGGAGGCTTTCTATAACCCCTTCTATTTCTTTAGGGGTTATGGGACTATTTAGCTGCTCTATTTGATGCTGATTTAATTTTGGTATTTGGTATCTGTCTAGGAAATTGTCCATTTCCTCTAGATTCTCAAGTTGTTTTGAGTATAGACCTTTGTAGTAGGATCTGATGATCTTTTGAATTTCCTCAGTTTCTGTTGTTATGTCTCCCTTTTCATTTCTAATTTTGTTAATTTGGATGCTGTCTCTGTGTCCTTTGGTTAGTCTGGCTAGGGGTTTATCTATCTTGTTGATTTTCTCAAAGAACCAACTCCTGGTCTTGTTGATTCTTTGTATGGTTCCCTTTGTTTCTATTTGATTGATTTCAGCCCTGAGTTTGATGATTTCTTGTCTTCTACTCCCGCTGGGTGAATTAACTTGTTTTTCTTCCAGGGCTTTAAGGTGTGCCATTAAGTTGCTAGTGTATGCTCTCTCCAGTTTCTTTTTTGATGCACTTAAAGCTATGAGTTTTCCTCTTAGCACTGCTTTCATTGTGTCCCATAGATTTGGGTAGGTTGTACCTTCATTTTCATTGAATTCTAAAAAGTCTTTGATTTCTTTTTTTATTTCTTCCTTGACCAAGGTGTCATTGAGTAGAGTATTGTTCAGTTTCCATGTGTATGTGGGCTTTCTGTTGTTTTTGTTGCTATTGAAGACCACTCTTACTCCATGGTGATTTGATAGGAGGCATGGGATTAGCTCGATCTTCTTGTATTTGTTGACATCTGTCTTGTGACCAATAATATGGTCTATTTTGGAGAAGGTACCATGTGGAGCTGAGAAAAAGGTATATTCTTTAGCTTTGGGATGAAATGTTCTATATATATCTGTTAAATCCAATTGGTCCAGAGTTTCAATTAGTTTCACTGTGTCCCTGTTTAGTTTTTGCTTTCCTGACCGGTCCATTGAGGAGAGTGGAGTGTTGAAGTCACCCACAATTATTGTGTTCGGTGTAATGTGTGCTTTAAGCTTTAGTAAGGTTTCTTTTACGAATGAGGGTGCCCTTGCATTTGGAGCATAGATGTTCAGTATTGAGAGCTCTTCTTGGTGGATTTTCCCTTTGGCCAGCAAGAAGTGACCTTCTGAGTCTCTTTTGATGATTTTAGGTTGGAAGTCAATTTTATCTGATATTAGAATGGCTACTCCAGCTTGTTTCCTGAGACCATTTGCTTGTAAAATTGTCTTCCAGCCTTTTACTCTAAGGCAGTGTTTGTCTTTAACACTGAGATGTGTTTCCTGTATGCAGCAAAATGTAGGGTCTTATTTCCGCATCCAGTCTGTTAATCTATGTCTTTTTATTGGGGAATTGAGTCCATTGATGTTAAGAGATATTAAGGAATAGTAATTATTACCTCCAGACGTTTTTGAAATTATATTTATTTATATTATTTATTTTTTATATTCGAGAGGTTCCCTTCTTTTGGTTTTGATGAGAGGAGGTTTCTATCTTGCTTCTTCCCAGGTGTAGTTTCCGTCCTTGTCTTGGTGTTTTCCCCCTATTATCCTTTGTAGGGCTGGATTTGTGGAAAGATATTGTGCAAATTTGGTTTTGTCATGGAATTCCTTGATGTCTCCATCTATGGCGATTGAGAGCTTTGCTGGGTAAAGTAGTTTTGGCTGAAGTTTGTGTTCTCTTAGAGTTTGCATTATATCTGCCCAGGATCTTCTAGCTTTCATGGTCTCAGGTGAGAAGTCTGGTGTTATTCTGATAGGTCTTCCTTTATAAGTTACTTGGCCTTTTTCTCTTGCTGCCTTTAATATTCTTTTTTTGTTTAGTACATTTGGAGTTTTGATTATTATGTGATGGGATGTATTTCTGTTCTGATCCAGTCTGTTTGGGGTTCTATATGCTTCTTGTATATTCATGGGCATCTCTCTCTTTAGGTTGGGGAACTTTTCTTCCATAATTTTGTAGAAGATATTTGCTGGCCCTTTAACTTGTAAATCTTCATTCTCGTCTATACCTATAATCCTTAGGTTTGGTCTTCTCATTGTGTCCTGGATTTCCTGGATGTTTTGGGTTACAGCCTTTTTGCATTTAGTATTTTCTTTGACTGTTGAATCAATGGTTCCTATGGTATCTTCAGCTTCTGAGATTCTGTCTTCTATCTCTTGTATTCTATTGTTGATATTTGCATCTATGGCCCCTGATTTCTTCCCAAGGTTTTCTATCTCCAATGTTGTCTCCCTCTGCGATTTCTTAGTTGTTTCTACTTCTGTTTTTAGTACCTGGATGGATATGCTCAGATCTTTTGCTTGCTTGATTGTGTTTTCATGTATTTCTTTAATAGATTTTTGTGTTTCCTCTTTCATAGCTTCTACTTGTTGGCCCACGTTCTTCTGTATTTCTTTAAGTGATTTTTGTCTTTCTTCCTTATTGTCTTCTTCTTTTTGATCCATCTTCTCCTGCATTTCTTGAAGTGATTTTTGTATTTGCCTTGTAAAGGCTTCTAACTTTTGATCCATTTTCTCCTCTATTTCTTTACGAGATTTTTCTATGTGTTCAGCTACCAGCATCCTGACCAGTGATTTTATATCCAAGTCTTGTTTTTCTGGTGTTTTAGGGTATCCAGGGCTTCCTGTTGTTGGCGAACTGGGTTCAGATGCTGTCATGTTGCCTTGATTTCTGTTAGTGACATTCTTTCGTTTACCTTTTGCCATCTGGTTATTTCTGGTGTTAGTTGACCTTGTTGTCACTGGCTGGTGTTTGAATCTCCTGTGAAGCTGGGCTTACCTGTTGTTTCTCTACTGGTGGTTATGCGTGATTGCTGCTCAACGGGATCACGAGCTGGCTGCCACCCGCTGACTTTGTGCATAGCCTGAGGTCTCCGGGAAATGTGGGGGAGTGCAGCAGAGCCTCGGCAGGTGCTGCTGGGCCTGCCTAGTAGCGAGAGCCTAGCAGATCCCCCCACGCGGTAGCCCCTGATGGAATCTGTCTACCTGTGCCTTTCCAGCTGTGTTCTGGTTGCAATATGGAGGCCTGCCACTATCGCTGGTCCGGGGTCCTGGGGAGCTGGGTGGCTCCGGCTGCCTCAGTGCACGGCCTGACCTCGCAGGGACGTGCGGCAGAGCCTAGGCGCCCCCCACTGGGCCTGCCTGGGGTCGAGAGCTTAGCAGATCTCCCTGCTCTAGCCCCAAAACGAGTCTGTGTACCTGCACCTTTCCAGCTGTGTCCTGGTTGCAATATGGAGGCCTACCACTATCGCTGGTCGGGGTCCTGGGGAGCTGGGTGGCTCCGGCTGCCTCAGTGCAAGGCCTAAGCTCGCAGGGACGTGCGGCAGAGCCTAGGCGCCTGGGCCCGCCTGGGGTCGAGAGCTTAGCAGATCTCCCTGCTCTAGCCCCAGACGGAGTCTCTACCTGCACCTTTCCGGCTGTGTCCTGGTTGCAATATGGAGGCCTGCCGCTATCGCTGGTCGACTCTGAGATTCTATCTTATACCTGTCAGAATGGTTAACATCAGTAACACAGTGACAGCTCATGCCGACATAAATGTAGATCAAGAAGTATTCCTCTATTGCTGGTGGGAGTGCAAACTTTGACAGCCACTGTGGAAACCTGTGTGGTGGTTTCTCAAAAAGCTGGGACCTCAAGATACAGCTATATAATTCTTGGGCATATACTCAAAGGATACCCTATCCTACTACAAGTACATTTGCTCAACTGTATCCATAGCTGCATTATTCATGATAGCCAGAAAATGTAAAAACCTAGATGCCCCCAAGGAGAAGAACGGATAAAGAAAATGTGGTACATTTAAACAGAAGAGTATTACTCAACACTCATATAATAATAGCATCATGAAATTTGCTAGCAAATGGTTGGAACTAAAAAAGAATCATCCTGAGTGAGATAACCCAGACCCAAAAAGGAAAACATGGTATGTACTCACTTGTAAGTGGACATTAGCTATTAGGTAAAGTAGAATCGTGGTACAATCACAGACCCAGAGAGGTATAGTTACAGAGAACTCAAGGTAGAGCAGATTCAGGGACCTTCCTGGAAAGGGATAGTAGAATAGATTTTGCTGGTGAACTGGGGGAGGGTGGGGATGGAAACAGAAGGGTTCATAAAGGAGTGAGGGTTGAGAAAAAGAGTACTGGGAGAGACTACCAGAATTTGGGGGCACCTAGGAGCAACATGGAAACTTAATGCAGTAGAAACTCCTGAGAATCTACAAGAATGACCCTAGAAAAGTCTCCTTCTAATGGCAGATATGGAGCACAAACCAGCCATCTTCTATAATCAGGCAAGGCTCCCAGCAGAGAGATTAGGACACTAACCCAGCCACGAAACCTTCATCCTACAATATGTCATGCCTGCAAGTTGTACTGGGGAAGTGGTGGCTCACAGCTTGTAGGAGTGGCCAAACAGTGACTAGCTTCCTGCTGAATAAACTCTTCCTTTCTAGTTCTTTCAAAAACTGGTTGGCTGGTTCAGCTCAGCTGTCTGGCTCAAATTCCTCTCCAAGCTGACTGATTCAAAATGATTTCTCTTGGTTCCTCACTGAATTGCTTTGCTTGGCCTCAAACTAACTGTGGTAGTCTGTTCTAATGTTCTGACTCATTCTCCTGCTTGTTCTATCTTCACTGCAACCTAGCTCTGTAAAACTATCCCTGAAAAACTTCCTCTTTCTCCTCTTCCTCTTCTTCCTCCTCCTCCTTTTCCTCTTCCTCCTCCTCTTCCTCCTCCTTTCTTCTCCTCCTCCTTCTCCTCCCGCTCTTCCTCCTCCTTCTTTCTCTCTCTCTCTCTCTCTCTCTCTCTCTCTCTCCCCTCTCTCTCTCCCCTCTCTCTCTCTCCCCACTGTATGACAGAAGCATAACTGTCCTCTGAGAGGATTTACCCAGCAGCTGATTGAAACAGATGCAAGTACCCAGAGTCAAACATTAGATGAGAACTCTTATGGAAGAGTTGTGGGGAGGATTGAAAGCCCTGAAGTAGATAGGAGCTCCACAGGAAGACCAACAGAGTTACCTAACCTGGACCCTTAGGAGTTCTCAGAGACTGAGCCACCAGCCAAAGAACTTATATGTGCCAGACCAAAGACCGCAGCACATATATAGCAGATGTGCAGTCCAATCTCCATGTGGATCCCTCAACATCTCTAAAGCTGTTGCTTCTCTGTGGAATCCATTCCCCAACAGGACTGCCTTGTCTGGCCTCAGTGGGAGAGGATTACTTAACCCTGAAGAGACTTGATGGATAGGGGTTTGGGATACCCAGGGGACCCCCTCTCTCAGAGGAGAAGGGAAAGGGATGAATGGAAGGACCCTGTAAGAGGGGATGGGGGAGCTATTGGGATATAAGAAAAATAAATAAATTGAAAAAATATAACATTCTCAGAAAGACATTGTTCTGAGAAAGAAATAATCTTGTCCATATGGCCTAGGTTTTTTATTGGTGCTATTGCTATGAGCATATTCTTTTTGTCAACCAAAAATCAGAATGAGGCTATTGAAAGCAATGTGCAGAAGAAAAAGCCATCTAGAGAGCAATATGCCACATAGGCATTCTGAGCTGCAGGAAGAGCAAATACTATAATGATAGATAGCCCTGCTTAACTGGTCTTTGTCTAACCTCCATGGAAGATGTGAATTCATCAAGAAGACATGGAACTGGAAGATAGGCAAAGCTTCAGTGCCTATATCCAGATTTTCATCTTTCAAAATCCTACACAGAACATTTATCTTTCCAATGAATAAAATATGTGGTCAACTATAGTAGTGTTTCCAAATGGATGTCTTTCAAACTTGTGGGAGTTTAATGGAATCAATTCTATTTTTATTTTCAAGAATATGAATTCAAGGCTTGGCTGAGGATATTGCTTATTCATTAAAGTCCTTGCCGCACAAACATGAGGACCCAAGTTCTGTCCCCAGAGTTCACATAAAATGCTGAGCGTGGAGGCATTTTCTTGTAATCAAAAGATAGAAACAGGCTGATTCCTAGATTGCTATCCAGCTAGCCCCACCTAATTGGTGATCCCCAGGAACTGGTGAGAGACTCTGGCTCAAACTTCAGCCTCCAGTTGCTGAAGACCAGCATCTGAGGTTGATATATGGACTCCACATGCACACTTACGCACATACATGTGGACTCACACAGAGAGTGACACTGTATGGAGTATCAATCAAAATAATTTTCACCATACAGCAGAAGGGCTTGAGAACCTGTGTAAACATGTCAAATGAGCAATTTGGGTGATGATTACTATTGCTGAAGACCTAGCCACTCATCTGTTATTTAGCTAAATATCGACTGATGCCTTGGCATTTGACCACTGTACAATTTCTGGATGTTTTCACATACAATGTGTATGACTTTATAAAGGCTGTCAATAAAACCAACAAGTATGGAAGGCAATAAAACAATAAAAAATAGTTCAATTAAAATTATTTTATCTAATCAGTAACTTAAGTCATCTATTTATATTTATAATTCTCAAATTGCACATAAACCTACATCTAAAATTTTTATGGCAAGAGGATAAAACAGTACCAGCAAATCAAATCTGTGTTTTTTTAAATAAATATGTGCCCTTTGAATTGATAATCTTACAAAAATCTAGTCTAAAGCAGTTTTTGTTATTTTGTCTCATAGAGATAAGTAAAATTGAAAATAGGTTATTTTTAATTCAAAATATAAAAATATCATATTTATAGTTGTGGCTATAAGGGGCTAGAGAGATGGATTAGTGGTTAAGAGTGCTCCCTGCTCTTCCAGAGGACACAGGTTCAATGCCTAGAAGCCATATGGTGACTCACACCCATCTGTAACTCCAGTTCCAGGCAATCTAAGGCCATCCAGGGAATCCACAAGCAGCAGGCACACACATGGTGCACATGCACTAGAAGACAAAACACCAATACACATAAAATAATAAGACAAATAAAAACAAATAAATAAATGTGGCTTTGCCCATTTTGGTGTCTTACAATAAAGGAAGAGCTTTATATTCAAGTAAATATATGCTAAGTTTCTTAAAGCAAAAGTAATATCCATTGTTTATGTTTTAGCACAAAATCTTTTCAATATATAATATAAAATAAGCCAAAATACTTTTTTTACTTTTTATTGGTTATATTATTTATTTGCATTTCAAATGTTATCCCCCTCTGGTTTCCCTTCTGCAAACCCCCTATCCCATCCTCCCTGACCTCTGCCTCTATGAGAGTGCTCCCTCATCCACCCACTTCCAACTCTCCACCCTAGCATTCCCCTATGCTGGGGCATCGAGCCTCCACAGGACCAAGGGCTTCCCCTCCCATTGATACCAGATAGGACAGTCCTCTGCTACATATGCAGCTGAAGCCATGGGTCCCTCCATGTGTACTCTTTGGTTGGTGGTTTAGTCCCTGGGGAGATCTGGGGGGTCTGGTTGGATGATATTGTTGTTCTTCCTATGGGGTTGCAAACCCCTTCAGCTCCTTCAGGTCTTTCCCTAACTCCACCATTGTGGTCCCCATTCTCAGTCTGATGGTTGGCTGTGAGCATCTGCATCTGTATTGGTCAGGCTCTGGCAGAGCCTCTCAGGAGACAGCTCCTGTCAGCAAGTACTTCTTGGCATCAGTGATAGATTCTAGGTTTGGTGTCTGCAGGTGGGATGGATCCCCAGTTGGGGCAGTCTCTGGATGGTCTTTCCTCTCTTTGTCCCTGCATTTCCTTTAGACATGAACAAATGTATCCACTCTTACACATATAATCATAAGTGTCAATTTTTTCCTTTGTAGCGTGAATTCATTAGAGTTGTATTGAAAGTAAATGTTATAACCATAATTTAAATAGCATTATTTTTAAATATAATGCCTTTACTTAAAACCATTTCTGTAAAATATATATGCAAAAACTTTCAGATTGTTGGAAGTTATTGAGGAATTTACACGTGAGTGTGACAGGGATTTGTAGATCCAATGTATTGGAAGACTATAGTTTAAAGAAGAAAGTAGCTATCCATGCCCCTCACCTACAGTCCCCCACAAACACTGGCAGTGTTTAGAGTCACTTTACAGGTTAAGATTAGGAAATGTGAAACCGGACAGAACTGGATTCTGTTTAAATTCTTAGAGCTTCAGATTCTTCATGGCACTTTTTTCCTGAGATCATTACAGCAGACGCAGTAAGAGATGAAAGTGGTCAGTGTGAGGATCCAGTATCCGCTCAAGCACCCAGTAAGTTTCATATATTTATATAAATATCTGAGCATGAGCATCCTCAGAAGATCAAACAGCCACATCAAAAAGAACTCGCTCAGCCGGGCGGTGGTGGCGCACGCCTTTATTCCCAGCACTCCGGAGGCAGAGGCAGCTGGATTTCTGAGTTCGTGGCCAGCCTGGTCTACAGAGTGAGTTCCAGGACAGCCAGGGCTATACAGAGAAACCCTGTCTCGAAAAATACAAACAAACAAAACCAACTCACTCAGTTCTGACTGACAAACAACAGTGACCACTGAGAAGTAAGGGAACCAGAAAAAGCAACAGGCAGCTAGTTACAAGGAAAATACAAAACTGAAGTAAAATAGTCTAAAAATGTGCTTTTGCCTACGGTATGCTTAGAATAAACAAAATATCTGTAAATAACAGACATAAATAGATTCTCCCTCACGTAGCCACCATGCATGTGAATCCTAGCACAAAAAAATTTTTAAAAATTAAAAAAAAAATCTGTGATGTAGAAAACGTAAGAGGGAAAATTAACGTCCGCACCAAATTACAGAAAACCTCTGCCATTCTGCTGCCCTGATGCTAACGAGGACATAAGACAGTGCTAATGAAGGGACCCAGAGAGACCATCTTACCAGCTGCACCATTTTTTTTAAAATGCATACTAGAAAGCTCCAGTGGCCTGCCAAGGTCATGCCAGTTAGAAGCATAGGTCAAAGCTTCTAGATCAGTAGTCTTTCTTGTGTTAAAAACGGAGACAGCCTTTGCATGTCTGGGGGGAAGGTTCCTAAGGCTGATACCATGTGCTTGGCTGACTGTAAGGTCAAAGATCATCGGCAGGGAGAAGCCCCGCACTCCCCGGGGTGGATAACATACCGTGTTCTTCGTCCAACAGGAAGCAGCTGGAGTAAAACATTCCTGCTGTCAGAGTGACCACTGTTTTCAGAAACATTTCCACCTACCCTTTAGAATGGAAATGAGCCCAGATCTCTTCCTCTGAACGGTTAAGCACAAAATGAGCACACACAAAAAAAAGAAGAAGAAGAAAAAAAAAAAACGGAGCGTGCTAGCGGCTCGAAGAATGGTTGCAACGAGTTGGTCCCCTCGTAAATAGATTGGACATTATCACTTTGCTTCCTACCCTTAATGGAACTCGGTCTCCTGAATGGGATGGTATATTATAACTGGCGTAAAATAGGCCACCACTTTAGTTACAACACGGGATTGTCCAAATAAACAAGCATTAATCATGCATATTATGTAGAACATAATGCTTCGGAAAGCTTCCGCAAGCAGCTCCAAATGAACTCAACCAAATTATACCATCTGACAGCTGTTCTGTGACCTGTGGGAAATGAGTTGGTGGTCTCAGTCCAGTTCCTAGTGGACAGGTGTCCAAAGCACAAAAACTCCCCTCACAATTGGGCCTAATTAGCAACCTGGTTGTTGAAGCAGTAATAAAACCTGGAGCCCATGGCACTGTCGTACAGTTAGAGGCGTCTTGTGCTATCAGGTGCCCATGGACTGAACGCCTAGTGGAGAAAAGCTCACGCTGGCACCTACAAAAAGATATTGTCACTGCAAAAGAAATAGAACAGTGCCTGGACCCACTCTGCCTCTCACCTGATTCCCAAAAGTCTGACTCCAAAGGTGTCAGAGACAGGGATGCAGTTGTGGGCACGATTTTAATTCAGGTAAGAGATGTTTAGAATGCATACACTCCCTCATTCCATAAGCGAAATTCATGTGTTGCACAAGATCTTAGGTTTTCCTGGATGCCCAACCCCATCTCAGAATGAGTCTTTTTACCTTTTGGCTTTAAGTAAAACCTGCTGCTTCTGGGGACACTGCTTCCGACAGCCCTGCTAAATGTCTGTAGCTTTCCACAGCTCCGGATGCGTACTGCGCGTAATGTATGTTATAATGATAAATTGCCCTGTGTTGCTTGAGCACACCGAGAAGCTGACTCTAGAAATGAGGTTGCCACCACACCATTTCAGATTCAAGAATCTTTGTCTCAAAGTGGCTTCCGATGCCCTGTGTCTGGGGATAGGGTGGGTCCCACGCACGCACGCACGCATGCACATGCGCTTGACAGGGAATGAAAGGAACAGAAAAGCAGCCCAAGACTATAAACATTCCCGACAGGCATCACTTTTGCTTATGCAGATATAACAGTGCCTGCTTTTATTGGCAGGAGAGAGAATGTAGACGTTCAGCCGTGGGAAGGTCATCCACGCAGAAAGGCTGATGAGAAAGCCCCAGCTGACCGCCTCCGCTTTCTCAGTTTGTTTCTGCTGGAGGTTGTGAGCGCCCCATTTGAAAACATTCTCCCCATCTGGTGCTATTTTTTTCCCTTACTTGGAAACCTCACCAAAGAGAATACTATTTTTACCTCACATACACACCTCTGTGGGGCTTCCTGGCTCCCACCAGCTGCCTAAACGAAGCACCCGGATAATGGGGATTTTGAGAGGTGTTTTTAGGGCCTGTTTCAGTGATGTCTGCTAGATTGTCTGCTAGATATTCTTTCACTTTGGCTTCTATATACTAGTAAAGTCGCTCAAAACCCAAAGCATCACTGTGCTCATTCTCCAGACCATACAGAACAAGTTCTTTTTCTGTTTTTAATTCTTTGATCTATTTTTACAGTCCAGACTTTATCCCCCTCCAGATCTACCCTTTGACTGTTCCACGTCCCATTCCTCCCCACCCTCTGTCTCCAAGAGGATGTCCCCACCTCCACCCACCAGACCTCCCCATTCCCTGGGGCCTCAAATTTCTCGAAGGTTAGGTGTATCTTAAATCAAGACCCGGCAGTGCTCTGCTGTATGTGTGTTGGGGGCCTCATATCAGCTGGTGTGTGCTGCCTGGTTGGTGGCTCAGAGTCTGAGAGCTCTGAGATTCAGGTTAGTTGAGACTGCTGGTCTTCCTATAGAGTTCTCCTCCTCCTCCTTCTCCTCCTCCTCCTCCTCCTCCTCCTCCTCCTCCTCCTCCTCCTGCTCCTCCTCCTCCTCCTCAGCTTCTAACAGCTTTTCCCTTATTCAACCACAGGAATCACCAGCTTCTACCCATTGGTTGGGTATAAATATCTGCATCTGACGCAGCTGCTTGTTGAGTCCTTTGGAGGGCAGTCACGATAGGGCCCTTTTTGTGAGAACATCATAGGATCAGTAATAGTATCAGACCTTGGGCCTCCCCTGAGCTTGATCCCAATTTGGGACTGACACTGAACCTCCTTTTTCTCAGGCTCTTCTCCATTTTTATCCCTGTAGTTCTTTCGGACAGGAATAATTCTGGGTCAGAGTTTTGACTGTGGGATGGCAACTCCATCCCTCACTTGATGCCCTGTCTTTCTGCTGGAGGTGGGCTCTACAAGTTCCCTCTCCCCACGGTAGGGCATTTCATCTTAAGTCCCTCCCTTTGAGTCCTGAGAGTCTTTCACCTCCCAGGTCTCTGGTACTTTCTAGAAGATCCCCCAACCTCCTACTTCCCAAGGTTGTCTGTTTCCATTCTTTCCGCTGTCCCTCGGGGTTTCAGTTCTGTCCCCCCCCCAATGCCTGATCATGTTCTCCTCTCCCCCTCCCTGTTCCCCTTACCTACCCAGATCCCTGCCTCCCTCCCCACTTGTGGTTGCTTTCTTCTCCCTCCCAAGTGGGGCTGAAGCATCCTCACTTGGGCCCTTTGGCTTATTAACCTTCTTGAGTTCTGTGGATTGTGTCCTGGGTGTTCTGTATTTTTTGGCTAATATCCACTTATTAGTGAGTACATACCATGCATGTCCTTTTGTGTCTGAGTTGCCTCACTCAGGATGATATTTTCTAGTTCCATCCATTTGCCTGCAAAACTCGTGATGTCCTCATTCTTAATAGCTGAGTAGTATTCCATTGTGTAGGTATCATGATCCCTGAATTCAAGCTGTACTACAGCGCAATCGTGATAAAAAACGGCATGGTATTGGCGTAGGAACAGATAGGTCAATCAATGGAATCAAATCAAAGACCTTGAAATATACCCACACTCCCATGGACACTAGATTTTTGATGAAGAAGACAAAGCCATACAATGAAAAATGAAATCATCTTCAACAAATGATGCTGGTCTAACTGGATGCCTGCATGTAGAAAAATGTAAATAAAATCGTATCTATCACCCTACACAAAACTGAGTCCAAGTGGATCAAAGTCCTCAACATAAAACTAGATAACACTAAATCTAATAGACCAGAATCTGGAGAATATCCTTGAATTCCTTGGTTCAGGAGACAACTTCCTAAACAGAACACCAGTGGGTTAGGCTCTAAGATCAACAATTGATAAATGAAACCTCGTGAAATTGAATAGCTTCTATAAGGCAAAGAACATTATTAATAGAACAAAACCACAGGCTACAGGTTGGGAACGAATCTTCAACAACCCTGCACCTGACAGAGGGCTAATACCCAAAATTTATAAAGAACTCAAGAAGTTAGACACCAACAATCTAAACAACCCAATTAGAAAGTGGGGTACAGACAATTCTAGACAGAGGAATCTCAAATGGCTGAGAAGCACTTAAAGAAGTGTTCAAAGTTCTTAGTCATCAGGGAAATGAAAACCAAACTTATACTTAAACTTAAACTTATCTTATACTGGTCGGAATAGATAAGACAGAAAACAAGTTGGCAGCACAAGTGGGAGAGGATATGGAGCAAGAGGAACACTCCTCCATTATTGGTGGGAGTGGCAACTTGCACAGCTACTTTGGGAACCAGTTTGGTGGTTTCTCAGAAAACTTGGAAGAGTTCTAACTCAAGAGCCAACTCTACCACTCCTGGGCATATACCCAAAAGGACATGTATGGTATGTACTCACTAATAAGTGGATATTAGCCAAAATAAAAGTACAGAATACCCAAGATACAGTCCACAGAATCCAAAAAGGTCAACAAGTCAAAGGACCCAAGTGAGGATGCCTCAGTGGAGAAGAAAGCAACCACAATGGGAGAGAGAGGGAGGAATCTGGGAGAGAAAGGAGACAGAAGGGAGAGGGGATGGAAAGGACTAAAGCTATGAGGGACAGTAGAAAGAATGGAAACAGGCAACCTCCAGGGGGAAGGGAGTTGAGGGGAACCCTCCAGAATGTACCAGAGACCTGGGAGGTGAGAGACTCTCAGGACTCAAAGAAAGGGACCCTAGATTAAATGCCCTAGAGTGGGGAGAGGGAACTTCTAGAGCCCACCTCCAACAGAAAGACAGGGCATCAAGTGAGAGATGGGTTTGCTATCCCACAGTCAAAACTCTGACCCATAATTGTTCCTATCTGAGAGAACTGCAGGGATGGAAATGGAGAAGAGCCTGAGAAAAAGAAGGTCCAGTGGCAGGCCCAAATTGGAATCCAGCTCAAGGGGAGGCTCCAGGGGAGTAAGGCTATATATTACTGAAGCTATGGAGCACTCACAAAAGGGGGCCTATCTTCTTTATGGAGTCACTTAGTGCTATGAACTTTCCTCTTAGCACAGCTTTCATAATGTCCCATAAATCTGAGTATGTTGTGCCTTCATTTTCATTGAATTCTAGAAAGTCTTTAATTTATCTATTTATGTCTTCTCTGACCCAGAGATCATTGAGTAGAGAGTTGTTCAGTTTCCAGGAGTGTGTAGCCTTTCTGTTGTTTATGTTGTTCTTGAAGTCCAGCTTTAATCCATGGTGGTCTAATAAAATACAAGGGATGATTTTAATTTTCTTGCATTTATTGAGGCTTGCTTTTTGACCAACTATATGGTGGATTTGGGGGAAGGATGCATGAGGTGCTGAGAAGAACATATATTCTTTTGTGTTTGGATGAAATATTCTATGGATGTCTGTTAGGTCCGTTTGATTCATACTATCTGTTAGTTTCTGCTGGAGTCCACCAGCAGAAGTCAAATCCCTAAAGGGAGAATGACAATTAAAGAAGACACAGAAAATAGAAAGACAGAGAGACAAGAGATAGTTTCTGGAGGACTACCATTGAATACCACAGTTCAGCTTTTTTATACCCCAGTGTTGTGAAAAGCAAAACCACAAGCTAGCAAAAATCAATTGCTCACATTACACAGGCTATCCAGAGACTTCCCTGTTCCTTCCACCAAGGGCAATAGAACATTCATCCCCTCAACTCAAGCCTCAAGTGAATTTCTTCTCAATGTTCCACATGTCAACAGGCCAGGCTTGAAAAACATCCTGCTAGGCTAGCAAACCCTAACCTGTTTTGGCCCTGCCTTAGCTGGAAAATTTTTACTATGCTTCATAAGCAGGTGAATGGCTCCTAACAAGTTTCATTATTTCTCTGTTTAGTTTTTGTCTAGATGACCTGAAAATAAGTGAGAGCGGGCTATTGAAGATTCCCACTATTAATGTGTAGGGATAGATGCACAATTTGAACTTTAGCAATGTTTCTTTTACAAATGTGGTTGTCCTTGTGTTTGGGGCAAAATTGAGATACTTGATAGTATGAAGTGTCCTTCCCTGCCTCTTTTGATTAATTTTGGTTGAAAGTCCATTTTATTAGATATTAGGACAGCTGCTCCAGCTTGCTTCTTGGGTCTGTTTGCTTGGAAAACTTTTTTCCAGCCCTTTAAAGATAGATAATGTCTATCTTTATTGCTGAGGTGTGTTTCTTGTATGAAACAGAATGGTGGATCCTGTTTTCTCATCCATTCTGTTAGCATATATTTTTTAAATGGGGGAATTAAGTCCATTGATATTGAGAGATATTTATGACCAGTGACCAGTGGTTTCTTTTTTTTCTTTCTTTCTTTCTTTCTTTCTTTCTTTCTTTCTTTCTTTCTTTTTTTTTTTTTTTTGGTTTTTCCAGACAGGGTTTCTCTGTGTGGTCCTGGCTGTCCTGGAACTCACTCTGTAGAACAGGCTGGCCTCGAACTCAGAAATCTGCCTGCCTCTGCCTCCCAAGTGCTGGGATTAAAGGCGTGTGCCACCACCGCCTGGCTATGACCAGTGATTTCTAATTCCTGTTATTTTTATATTTGCGGAATATAGGAAATATATATTAAAAATATATATATTATATTGGTGTTAGTATGTGTGCTTCCTTTATTTTGTTTTGCTGGTGTGGATTTATTTATTTCCTGTGTTTTCTTGAGTGTAGTTAACCTTCTTGGGTTGGGGTTTTCCTTCTAGGATTTTCTGTAGGGATAGATTTGTTAATAGATATTGTTCTAATTTGGATTTGTCTCAAAATGCTTTGTTCTCTCCATCATTTGTAATAGAGAGTTTTGCTGTGTATAGTAGTCTAGGTTGGTATCTGTGGATTTTTAGAAGTTGCAAGGTATCTGTCCAGGCCCTTCTAGGATTTAGTGTCTCTGTTGAGAAGTCAGGTGTAATTCTGATAGGTCTACCTTTGTATGTTACCTGACCATTTTCCCTTGTTTCTTTTAATATGGTTTGTTTGTTCTGTAGATTTTGTGTTCTGATTTTTATGTGCTGGGAGAATTTTTTCTGGTCCAGTCTGATTGGCGTTCTATAAGCTTCTTGTATGTTCATAGGCATCTCTTTCTTTAGATTGGGAAAGTTTTCTTCTATGATTTCGTTGATATTTTCTGGGCCTTGGAGCTGGAACTCTTCACCTTCTTCTATTCCTGTTATTCTTAGGTTAGGTCTTTTCATGGTATCCCAGATTTCCTGGATGTTTTGTATCAGGATTTTTAGATTTAGCATTTTCTTTGACTGATGTATTAATTTCTTCTATTGTATTTCTACACCTGAGATTCTCCCTTCCATTTCCTGTATTCTGTTGGTGATGCTTGCATCTGTTGTTCCTATTCTCTTCCCTAGGTTTTCCATCTCCAGGATTCTCTCAGTTTCTGTTTTCTTCATTGCTTTTATTTTCATTTTCATGTCTTGAACAGTTTTATTTATTTCCTCCACCTGTGTAATTGTATTTTTCTATATTTCCTTAAGGAATTTGTTTTTTCTTTAAAGACCTCTTTGAACTTTATAAAATTGGATTTAAGGTCATTTTCTTCTACTTGAGTTGTGTTAGAATATCCAGGCCTTGCTGTAGTAATTTAGATCTTCTCTGAAGTTACCATATTGCCTTAGTTTTTGTTGACTGTATTATTTTGAGGGCCTTTAGCCATCTGAGAGACTTTGGTCCCTGGATGTTTCTGTTGTAGTAGGTATTGGAAGTGAGGAGTAACCTTGATGGTCCTAGTGTGCAGGCTTCTTCTAGTGTGATGGATATCTTTTAGCTGTATAGTTCCAGATCAGATTTGTGTATATGGTTCAGGATTCACAGATCTGATGAAGATGGGCAAAAAGGTGTCAGGAAAATGAAGGTCCACCAGAGATAACAGACTGCTTAGGGCAGCTGTGAGTGCCCCAGAGGATTCACCAAGCAAGGAAGATAGTTTGGAGAAGGGGAACTAACCTATATGGTTCAGGATTTATAGGTTTGATGAACATGGGTATCGAGGTGGTAGGGGAATGAGAATCTGCCGAGGATAGCAGACTGCTCCCTGAAGACCAGTTTTAACAGACACATAACACTTTTAAGCAGACATGACTGTCCTAAATTGTTATTGGGCATAAATTTTACAAACACTTCTTATTTAGTGAGAACCATGAGAGCTGCCAAGTGTTGCTTTCTTCAGGCTGCACAACAAGACCCACAGTATAGTGGAACTTACAGCCCTTTCCGAGTCCATCACTCTTCCAGCCTGCAGATGCCAGTTCAAGAAGCTCACTGTGTTTGTGAACTAGTTTAATCCACTAGGTATCTTCTGATCACCTTTTGGATTAGATACAGGAAGATAACCTCAAGAGATTTATATGTGGGATCTTTCTTAACCCAGAAAGAATTCAGGACTCTCAAATATCCAAGGTGGCTTCTGGGTCTCTGAACAGTCTAAAGGTTTGGGGCAAACGTCAGCTAGCTATCATGCTGAGGGGCAAGCCTTGCTGTATGTTGCATCCCCAGGGACTGATAGTTTGTGAACACCACAGATAAAAGTCCTGTGAATGCTGAGGCCTTTGCTTCTCTTTATATCCCAGTCTGCTTGCTTTATCCACAGCAGGCTCAAGGGAGAGCCAGATGCAGAGCACTGAGCCAGAGGCGCTTTCCACAGGGGACCTGCAAAAGAAAGCACATTGCATGGAACTGCTTCTTCCCTGGGTCTGGATATATGTGTTCTATTGCCAGACAGATGCTTATTGTCAGACAGATGCTTGATTCAGCAAAACGATCTAATGTGCCTAATGACATTAAAAATAAGTTTTAAAAAGACAAAAGTAAGAGATAAATATTTTGTTATAATAATTGGAAATCTCAATATCCCAGTTTAAATAATGATTAGCAAAACCAGAATATACGTAATGAAAAAGAATCAGGACTTAACCCAGTGAGCAAACATTATCTGAGCCACAACACACACAACGCATTCTGACCATCAGCAGCATGCATGTTCTTCTCAATTGCACAGACAACTTTTCAGGATATAGATGTCAGAATTATTTATCCAAAGATTTATAATAATAGATAGCAAGAGCTAAGACTATAGCTCACTTGTAGAGCACTCCTTACCACTAACAATAGGAGTAACAACAATATGAACCACCCAGTATCCCCAGAGCTCCCAGGGACTAAACCATCAACCAAAGAGTACACATGGAGGGACCCATGGCTCCAGATGCATATACAGCAGAGGATGGCCTTGCTGGACATCAAAGGGAGGAGAGACCCTTGGTTCTGAAAAGGCTAGATGCCCCAGTATAGGGGAATGCCAGGACAGGGAAGCAGGAGTGGGTAGATTGGCAAGCAGAGGGAGGGGGGTGGGAGGGGACCATGAAAGGGGACAACATTTGAAATTTAAATAAAGAATATATCTAATAAAGTGGGGGCTGGAGAGATGGCTCAGCAATTAAGAGCTCTTAACTCTCTTAACTTACCACTCTTCTGAAAGTCCTGAGTTGAAATTCCAGCACTCACATGGTGGCTCACAACCATCCATAATGATATCTGAGGACCTCTTCTGGTGTGTCTGAAGACAGCTATAGTGTACTTAGATATAGTAATAAATAAATCTTTAAAAAAATATACAGTAGGAAAAAAAGCCATGAGCTGGATCCCTGGCCCTGAAGATAACAAGCATAATATCCTTCTTAATCACTAAGGGATGAAAGTATAAATCAATAATGGGAGAATTTGCAAATTTGTAGCAATAAAATAAACACTCATAAATAGGTAAAACAAAGGATAACTTAAAAGAAAATTAGTAACTATCATTGAAGGACTATAAAATCAAAATCCGTGAATCAAACACTGAGCATAGGAAAGATAATGAATACTAAGGAAGAAACATATTAATGTGTACATTAATGTTCTATTAATCTCATTCAAAAACCTAACATTTTAACTTAAGAAGCTAGGAAAAGAAAAGTCAAAACCTAATGCTAGTAGATGGAAGTAAATAATAAAAGTTAAAAAAAAAACAAATTAAGAATAAAACAAATCGGAGAAGAGAAAATCAGAGAGATCTTGGTATAGTGATACATATCTGTAATAGTCCTTGCATTTGGAAGGTTAAGACAGAATAATCACAAATTGAAAATCAGTGTGGAGTACAGAGGAAGTTCCAGGACAACCTGGACTACAGAGCAAGACTTATCTTAAAGAAACACAATAGAAAAAGCATATGATCATCTTAGATGCAGAAAAAGCCTGAGACAAAATCCATCACAGCTTTGTGATTTTAAAAAACTATAGCAATAAAGATAGATATATGCTTTTAAAAATAGCCTGCATGGTACTGGCACAAATTACCTATAGTAATAATTTTTTTAAAAAAACTGTATGGTACTGGCACAAAAACAAACATTTTTTGTTTGTTTCTTTTTCCCAGCAAAATTTTACTTGTAGAAAATTTTCTCTAAATTAGTTTACAGCATCTGACATAAAGCAAACAGTAACAAAGATGAGAAACTGAGTAATTTCTGTATTGTGATGGTTAATGCTGATTGTCTACCTGAAAGAATCAGAATCCCCTGGGAGATAGACATCTTGTCATGCCTGGGAGGGTTTATCTTGATTATTGATTATGTTAACTGAAGTATGAAAACCTACCCACTGGAAGTGGTACCTTTCTTTGGCTGGGATCCAAAATAACTTTTATTAATGGATTTATTTATTTACTTTACATCCCAATCACACCTTCCTCTCCGTCTTCTCTCAGTCCCTCTCTCTTACTACCCTACCTCCATCTGCCCTCCTACCTTTCTACTCAGAGAAGGGGAGACCTCCCCCAGATATCAATGACCTTTGGCTTAGAGCAACTTCTCCTAATGCAGCTAGACAAAACAACCCAGTTAGGGCAAAGGGATTCAAAGGCAGGCAACAGAATCAGAGACAGCTCCTGTTCTTAGGAGTCCCACATGAGGGTCAAACTGTGCAACTGTTAAATATTTACAGAGGGCCCAAGTCAGTCCTTTGCATGCTCTCTGTTTGGCAGTTCAGTCTCTATGACCCCTATGATGCCAGGTTAGTTGATTCTGTAGATTTGTCTGTGATGTCCATCTGACTCCTTCAGTCCGTCCTCCTCCTCTTACACAGGATTCCCCCCGCCTCCACCAAGCACTATGTAATACTTGGCTCTGGGTCTCTACATCTATTTTCATCAGTTGCTGGGCGAAGCCTCTCAGATGACTCTTATGCTAGCCTCCTGCCTACAAGTATAGCAGGAAATCATTAAGAATACCAGAGGTAGGCTCGCTCACAGCATGGGTCTCAAGCTGTGCCAATCATTATTTGGTCCTTCCTTCAATTTCTGGTCCATCTTTTATCCCTGCATCTCTTGTAGGCAGAACAAATTGTGGGTCAAACGTTTTGCAGCTGAGTTGGTGTCCCAATCCCTCTATTGGAAGTCAGGAGATAGCCAGTTCAGTTTTCAAATCCACATTTATAGGGGTCCTATCTAGGGTCACCCTCGTATACTCCTGGAGTTTCCACTGTGCTAGGTTTCTAGCTGGTCCCAAAGATGCGCGCGGCCATTCCAGTTGTCTCTCCCAGTCCTCTCTCCCTCCATCTCCTTCCCACGTGATCCCTCCTGTTCCCATCCTTCACCCAGCCTCCTCCATTTGCCTGTAAGTTTCATGATGTCAGTTTTAGCAAATGATTACTACTCCATTGAGTACAAGTATCACATTTTCTTTATCCATTCGTTAGTTGAGGAACATCTAGTTTGTTTCCTATTTTTAGCCGTTATGGATAAAGCTATTACGAACTTAGTAGAGCAAGTGTCCATGTGGAGTGGTGGAGCAGCTTTTAGGTATATGCCCAGAAGTGGTCTAGTTGGTTCTTAAGGTAGAAATATGCCCAACTTTTTGAGAAACTGCCAGAATGATTCCAAAAGTAGTTTACAAGTTTGTACTCCCACAAGAAATGTAGGAAAGTCATCCTTGACAGCATGAGCCATTGCTTGAGTTTCTGATCTTAGCCATTCTGACATATGTAAGATGATATTTCAGAGTCAATTTGATCTGTATTTCTCTTATGAGCAAGGATATTACACATTTCTTAAAGTGTTTCTCGGTTATTAGAGAGTTCTCTGTTGAGAATTCTCTGTTTAGATCTGTATCCCATTTTTTAATTGGATTATTTGGTTTGTTGTTGTCTAGTTTCTTTACTTCTTTATATGTTTTTGATGTCAATCTTCTGTCAGATGTAGGGTTGGTGAAGATCTTTTCTGATTCTGTAAGCTACCATTTTCTCGTTTTGATGATATCCATTGTCTTACAGAAGCTTTTCAGTTTCATGAGGTCCCATTTATTAGTTGTTGATCTTAGTGCCTGAGCTATTGGTTTTCTGGTCAGAAAGTTGTCTCCTAATTTTTAAATAGAACTTTCTAAGTAGAACACCAGTAGCACAGGCACTAAGAACAACAACCAATAAACGGGCCTCATAAAACTGAAAAGCTTCTGCAAGGCAAAGGATACCACCAATCAGACAAAGCTGAAGCCTACAGAATGGGAAATGATTTATACTAATGCCACTTCTGATAGAGAAATGATATCAAATGTGTATAGAGAACTCAGAAAACTAAATATCAATAAACCAAATAATCCAATTAAAAATGGGATACACGATCTTGCCTCAGGTCACTGCGGACAGCTGGCAGCTGGGGTCAGGTGCATGGACAGAGACCTAGCCTAGCATCGACTACCCCGTCTGGTCAGGCTCTTGCCTGCGCACAGAGCCAGAGGATCTCGATGGGAGGTCTGTGCCCCTACAGCTCAGCAGCTACCGCTGGGGGTCAGCTCACTGGGCTTACAGTGAGGCCACCATCTTGCCTCAGGTCACTGCGGACTGCTGGCTTCTGGGATCAGGTGCGTGGACAAAGACCTAGCCTAGCATCGACTACCCTGTCAGGCTCTTGCCTGTACCCAGAGCCAGATCAGCTTGGCGGGAGGTCTCTGCACAGACCAGCTTGGGCAACAACCTGCTCATGGGTCTGTGCCTGGAGTACAGCCAGAGGCCGACATCTTGCCTCAGGACACCACAGGCAGCTAACCAGACAGAGCCCTGTGGACTTAGAGTGCCACCATCTAGGTTCCAGCAGTCCAACCAGAAAACCTCTGGTCCTGCAGGGAATCCCATAGTTAGACAGAGTCCTGAGACCCACCACGATCTTGTAGCTGGTGGCCTGAACAGGTCACCATAGAGAACCAACAGAGGAGCCCAGGTCACCATAAAGATCTAAAAGACGAGCCCAGATCGGTGGGGAAAAAAAGATCTGATTCTTAAGAGCTGGCAACTAGACAGGCCAGGAGGAGACTGCGGGAGGCCAATTGCAGGTCCAGCAGCAAGCCTGGGGAAGACTTGGGTCCGGCCCAGCAGAGCTGAGGAGGTAATTTGGAGCCCAGTAACTGAAACCTCCCAGTCTCCACCTCGGGAGCACGGACGCCCTCTACCACAGCAGCGCCAAAGGCCAGGCTCACAGGAGCTTCAAACTCCAACCAATAACAATAAGACCAACTAACTCCAGAGATAAACAGATGGCAAAAGGCAAACATAGGACTGTTACTAACAGAAATCAAGGCATTATGGCCGCATCTGAACCCAATTTGCCAACCACAGCAAGTCCTGGATACCCCAGCTCACCAGAAAAACAAGAGTTGGATTTAAAAGCACTGGTCATGATGCTGCTAGAGGAACACAAAAAAAGACATAAACAAATCTCTTAAAGAAATGCAGGGGAACATGAATAGGGTAGAAGCCCTTACAATGCAAACACAAAAATCGCTTAAAGAATTCCAGGAGAATATGGATCAACAGACACAAGCCAATAAGGAGGAAATGAGAAAATCACTTAAAGAAATGCAGGAGAAATTGAGTCAACAGGCAGAAGTCATGAAAGAGGAAACACAAAAATCTCTTAAGGAATTGCAAGAAACACAAACAAGTGAAGGAACAGAGCAACACCATCCAAGATCTGAACACTGAGGTAGAAACAACTAAGAGAGATAGAAAACCTTGGGAAGAAATCAGGGGTCGTAGATGCAAATATCAACAACAGAATACAAGAGATAGAGGTAAGAATCTCAGATGCTGAAGATACCATAGTAACCATTGACTCCACAGTCAAAGAAAATGCAAAATGCAAAAGGCTTGTAACTCAAAACATCCAGGAAATCCAGGACACAATAAGACCAAACCTAAAGATTATAGGGATAGATGAGAGTGAAGATCTACAATTTAAAGGGCCAGCAAATATCTTCAACAAAATTATGGAAGAAAACTTCCCTAACCTAAAGAGAGAGATGCCCATGAATATACAAGAAGCTTACAGAACTCCAAACAGACTAGACCAGAACAGAAATACCTCCAGTCACATAATAATCAAAACCCCAAATTTACTAAACAAAGAAAGAATATTAAAGGCAGTAAGAGAAAAAGTCCAAGTAACATATAAAGGAAGACCTATCAGAATCACACCAGACTTCTCACCTGAGACCATGAAAGCTAGAAGATCCTGGGCAGATCTCATGCAGACTCTAAGAGAACACAAATGTCAGCCAAGACTACTATACCCAGCAAAACTCTCAAACAACATAGATGGAGAAATCAAAATATTCCACGACAAGACCAAATTTACACAATATCTTTCCACTAACCCAGCTCTACAAAGGATAATAGGAGGAAAATCCAATACAAGGAGGGAAACCGCACCCTAGAAAAAGCAAGATAGGCCAGGCAGTGGTGGTACACACCTGTAATCCCAGCACTTGGGAGGCAGAAGCAGGCGGATTTCTGAGTTCGAGGCCAGCCTGGTCTACAGAGTGAGTTCCAGGAGAGCCAGGGCTACACAGAAAAACCCTGTCTCGAAAAAAACCAAAAAAAAAAAAAAAAAAAAAAGAAAGAAAGAAAAAGCAAGACAGTAACCTTCTTCCATCAAACTCAAAGGAAGATAATGACTCAAAAACAAAAATAACATAAAAAAATGACAGGAAGAAATAATCACTATTCCTTAATATCTCTTAACATCAATGGACTCGATTCCCCAATAAAAAGGCATAGACTAACAGACTGGATACGGAAGCAGGACCCCACATTTTGCTGCATAAAGGAAACACACCACAGGGCCAAAGACAAACACTACCTTACATTAAAAGGCTGGAAGACAATTTTGCAAGCAAATGGTCACAGGAAGCGAGCTGGAATAGCCATTCTAATATCAGATGAAATTGACTTTCAACCTAAAGTCATCAAAAGAGACACAGAAGGTCACTTCTTGCTGGTCAAAGGAAAAATCCACCAAGAAGAACACACAATTCTAAACATCTATGCTCCAAATGCAAGGGCACCCTCATTCATAAAAGAAACTTTACTAAAGCTCAAAGAACACATTGCACCTAACACAATAATTGTGGGGGACCTCAACACTCCACTATCCTCAATGGACCGATCAGGAAAACAGAAACTAAACAAGGACACAGGGAAACTCACTGAAACTTTGGACCAATTGGATTTAACACACACACACACACACACACACACACACACACACACATATATATATATATATATATATATATATATATACACACATATATATATAACCTTTCATCCTAAAGCAAAAGACTATACCTTTTTCTCAGCACCTCATGGTACCTTCTCCAAAATCGACCATATAATTGGTCACAAGACAGACCTCAACAGATGTGGAGAAAGAGGAACATTCCTCCACTGCTGGTGGGAATGCAAGCTGGTACAACCACTCTGGAAATCAGTCTGGCGGTTCCTCAGAAAACTGGACGTGATACTTCCGGAGGACCCAGCCATACCACTCCTGGGCATATACCCAGAAGATTCCCCAGCATGCAATAAGGATACATGCTCCACTATGTTCATAGCAGCCTTGTTTATAATAGCCAGAAGCTGGAAAGAACCCAGATGTTCCTCAACGGAGGAATGGATACAAAAAAAATGTGTATATATACACAATGGAGTACTATTCAGCCATTAGAAACAATGAATCTATGAAATTCTTAGAGAAATGGATAGAGCTGGAGAACATCATACTAAGTGAGGTAACCCAGTCAAAAGAATACCCATGATATACACTCACTGATAAGTGGATATTAGCCTAGAATCTTGGGACACCAAAGACACAATCCACATATCAAATGATATCTGACAAGAAGGAAGGAGTGGACACTGGTGCTGGAAAGATCAAAACATCAGTGTAGGGGAATACCAGAACAGGGAAGTGGGAAGGGGTGGATGAGGGAGCAGGGGGAAGGAAAAGGGCATGTGGGACCTTTGGGGGTTGGGAAACCAAAAAAGGGAAATGAAATGTAAATATAGAATATATCCAATAAAAAATTTTTTAAAAAATAGGAAGAATAAAATATTTAAAATATTTTTTGTAAAAAAATGGGATACACATCTAAACATAATTCTCAATAGAGGACTCTCAAATGACTTAAAAATACTAAAAGAAGTGTTCAACATTTCTTTAGCTATCAGGGAAATGTAAATCAAAACTACTTTGAGATTTCATCTTTCACCTGTCAGAATGGCTAAAGTCAAAAACACCAGTAACAGCTCATGATGGGGAGGATAAAGGGCAAAGGGAACACTCCTCCTTTGTTGGTAGGAGTGCAAACTTGTACAGCCAATGTGGTAACCAATATTGTGGTTCCTTACCTCAAGATCCAGCTGTATCACTCTTGGGCATATACACAAAGGACAGTCCATCCTACCACAAAGACACTTGCTCAATCATATTCATTGTGATTCTTATTCATAATATTGTGGCTATTATTCATCATAGCCAGAAACTGAAAACAACCTAGATGTTCCTCAGCAGAATAGATAATATTACTCAGATTTTTTTAATGACATCATGAATTTTTAGGCAAATAGATGGAACTAAAAAGTATCATTCTGAGTGAGGTAATACAGACACAGAAAGATACATATGGCATGGAAAAGTCAATATTAGCAGAAAAGTAAATGATAGCCAAGCTACAATTCATAGACCCAGAGAGATTAGGTGAAGAGCTGAGGCATATGGGGAACACGTGGATCTTCCTGGGGGAGGGGAATTGAATTGATTTTACTGGTGGACTGGGGTTGCATAGGAACAGGAGTTGGGAGGGTCAAAATGGGGTGGATGGAGGGAGAGAGTGTGGCGGGGGGGACAACTAGAATTGCAGGCACTTGGGGCAATTCCAATTAGCACAGCGGAAACTTCCTAGAATACATAAAGGTTATCCAAATAAGGACTCTTAGTAATAAGGGTATGGACTCTCAACTGCCCATTTCTCATCACCAGACAAGGCTTCCAGTTGTGGGACTGGATTACATTCTTTGGACTTATTGGCCAAGGGAAAGCCCCAAATAACCTAGGCTATTGCTAAAACAAAAGGTTTCTCTGCAAACTGATAGTTGGGACCCATTTCTGAAGACAACATTCACCCAACTCATCGAACACGGAGAAATTGAACTGGTGCTTACATGGAGACTTTACACCTACAGTCTTTGTTGTGGAAAGGATTCTGTGGGCTATCCAAAATGAAACGTGGAAACCCACCCAGCCACAAATCCTTCGACCTATGAACTGTCCTGCCTGCAAAATGTGCTAGGACAATGTTGACACAATATGGAACTCAAACCCAACACTGCTTGGGTAACCAAGAACCAGAGAATAGATAGCCCAGACATCTAGAATAAACCAAATTCTACTGATCTAAATATATACATATACACTCCTCCTAATGATATTCTGCTATACTTATAGATCAGTGCCTTATGCAGTCATCATCCAAGAATCTTTCTCCAGCATGGGAACAGATGCATAGACCCACAGCCAGACATTACCCAACGACTCTAAATTACATTTCTTTATCAAATCCCTCCCTTCAGAACTCAGGGAATCCTGCAGAAGAGAATGTGGAAAGATTGTAAAAGCCAGGGGTATGGAGGACACCAGAAGATCAAGGTCCTCTGAATCGACTAAGCAAGGCGCATGTGAACTCACAGAGACTGAAGCAGCACATCCAGGGCCTATACGGGTCTGCACCAGGTCATCTGTACACATAGCCATTAGCTTAGAATTTTTACGGGCCTCCTGACTGTGAAAACAAGTAGATCTGTGACTCCTGTGCCTGCTTAAGACTCTTCCTCCTGCCGGATTGTTGTATCCATCTTTGATATGATAGGTTTTGCTTTATCATATCTTAGGTTGTCATGTTTGGTTGTTGTCACTTAAAAGCAACAGTGTCACTTATGTTGTCACTGTTCTTTCCTAATGAAAGACCAAAAGGGAGTTGACCCAGAGGAGAGAGGAGATAGGGAGGAACTGTAAAGAGAAGAGAAAAACGATAATCAGGATATATTTTATGAGAAAAATATTCTATTTTTCAATAAAAGAAAAAATGAAAAAAGAGAATTAGGGATTATTTGTCACTGTATCCTAACTACTTATACTAATACAAATGTCTAATTTGCCTATTAACTTACTAATATTATCTAGTCAGACAATTCACTAAATGTGCCTGACCACAACTCTGCATATTTACCTTTATGTAAATCTGTGTCATATAATTGTCACATAGAGAAATATACTCATTTCCCATTTAACTGTCCCTAAGAACAAACATCCATGAATAACTAAGCCTTGTGGATCTCCTCTATGGTCTTCACCTGATTGGGGGCAGGTCAGCCTGTCTCCCCCTCTCTCTCAACACAGTCTGCAGGGCTGCAGGAGATCTGCTGCAACTAGGGCAAGAGTCAATAAGTCTCCCAGGAGATTGGCTGCAGCTAGGGCCACAGATCCCCCAGGAGATCGGCTGCAACCCAGAAACACAGGAGGCAGACTCCACAGAGTCACCCAGGGCCCGTTAACAACAGAGATAAGCAGATGGCATGAAGCAAGTGCAAGACCATAAGCAATAGAAGCCAATATACTTTGACAAATCAGAACCCAGTTCTTCCAACACAGCAAGCCGTGAATACCCAAAACACCTGAAACGCATGACACTGACCTAAAATTCCATCTTATGAAGATAATAGAGACCTTTAAAGAGCACATAAATAACTCACTTAAAGAAACACAGGGAAACATGGGGAAACAGGCAGAGGCCTTTAAACATGAAACAAATATATCCCCCAAAGAAAAATATGGAAACACAATGAAACCGATGAAGAAATTGAGCAAAGGAGTCCTAGACCTAAAAATGGCAGTAGAAACAATAAAGAAGTCAAAAATAGATGTGGCAGGATTTTCCCTGTTCAATTACACTGAAATATTAGGGCAGCAAGAGGCCTGTGATTGGACAGGGAGAAGGGAGTCAGAGCAAAGAGTTGCAGAGACAGAGGGCAACCTAGAGGAGAGAAGCCAAGATGGAGGCAGGCAGAGCAACAGGAAAAAGATCCTGATCTCAAGTGGTTTTAAATAGCCACAGGTAGTTATGAATATCATATAGGGATAGAATAATTGCGATAACTTGTCTGATCTAAGTGGGCAGCTTGTATCAATTGGCTCTGAAATTATTGTGTGGGAGTCTTGTGAATTGAGAATGTATTGATATATAACTCTGACTTGTTAATTATAACCATCAAGAGTTCTGTTTCCCTGGGTTACTGGGTGTTATGGTAGCTGACTGCGGGGTGTCAGCCCCCATTGCGTGGGGGCTGGTGTGGCAGCGATCCACCAAGAGAACTCCAGAGCTCTGATCCAGAGAGACCACTGAGTTGAGCTCACTTGGCTGGAGCCATATGACCTGCTGGTACCCGGCAGTAGCACAGGAACTTGGCAGGTTTGGGTTTTTTGGGGTTGTTTGTTTGTTTGTTTGTTTGTTTAATATTTCCTTCAACAGGTGGCGAACCAATGCGGTGGAAAAGAATCCACTAGAAATTTAAAAATAGTAGCCTGAGAGTTAAAGTTTCATTTTCTAAGTGAGAGAAAGGTAGCCTAGATGAGTCTTGTGGACTCACAGGAATTGAAACAAAGCAGGCCCTGAAGTCCCCTGCTGTGGGAAATTGCAGGCTCAGTCAGGAGAAGAATGAAGTTGCCTACTTCTTAGGGAAGAGATGGATTGAACTGTGAATTTATAAAATTGGGATTGCTTGCTTTTAGGAAAGAGTTATTATAGATCTTGTCTGAATTCCTACAAGATCTTGTAGAAATTTTTTTTGTACAGAATTTATTTTGATGCAAAATCTAAGTTTTCATTGGTATAAATTTCTTCTATGGTTACAAAGATTTTGGAAGTGCAGGGCTTACACCCAGTCCTCCTATAACTGTCATTATAATCTGGTCTGAGATGTTTAAGCCTGTGAGTTAAGGGCCAAATAACAAATTCATGGCTCTGAGTTTATTGTTAGGCTGTTTTCAGATATTTTACTTAGAAATAGCTGAGAGTAGTTTATGGAGAACAGTCCAGATTACTTTACATAAATGGTTGGTTTTCAAAAACATCAGAAATCCACAGAATGTGACATTTAATGGTATTTATTCTCTTATTGTTGAGACAAATCTGCTCCTAACAGCTTCCCATTTGTGGATTCGAAGAAGCAGCTGAACATTTTCCTACAAGTGAGGCTGTACATCTGTGGCTAGGTCAGTGCCGGGCAGAAAATTGCTGATCTCTCCTGCAGACCTGTACTGTTCTCGAAAGAACACAATTTACAGGTTAGGAAAACAGTTCTGCCAAGAGAAATCAGCAACTTACAAGTTGGAAAAAGATCTTTACCAACCCTACATCCAATAGAGGGCTAATATCCAAAATATACAAAGAACTCAAGAAGTTAGACTCCAGAAAAACAAATAACCCAATTTAAAAATGGGGTACAGAGCTAAACAAAGAATTCTCAACTGAAGAATCTCGAATGGCTGAGAAGCACCTAAAGAAATGTTCAACATCCTTGGTCTTCAGGGAAATGCAAATAAAATGACCCTGCAATTCCACCTTACACCAGTTTAAATGGCTAAAATCAAAAACTCAGGCAACAGCAGATAGTGATGAGGATGTGGAGAAATTGGAACACTCCTCCATTGCTGGTAGGACTGCAAGCTGGTAAAACCACTTTAGAAATTCATCTGGCAGTTCCTCAGAAAATTGGAAATAGTTCTACCTTATGACCCAGCTATATCATTCCTAGGTATATTCCCAAAAGATGCTCCAATATGTAACAAGGACACATGCTCCACTATGTTCATAACAACCTTATTTATAATAACTAGAAGCTAGAAACAACTCAGATGTCCCTCAACAGAAGGATTTACACTATGGAATACTACTTAGCTATTAAAAATGATGACTCCATGAATTTTGTAGGCAAATGGATGGAACTAGAAAATATCATGCTAAATGAGGTACCCAAACTCAAAAGGACATACATGGTATGTACTCACTGATAAGTGGATATTAGTCCAAAAGCTCAGAATATCCATGATACAACTCACAAACCATACGAAAGTTAACAAGAAGGAAGTCCAAAGTGTGGATGCTTCAAACCCACTTAGAAGGGGGAACTAAATAATCACAGGAGGCAGAGGGAGGGAGGGTTCTGGGTGGGAGAAGGAAGGGTTCAGGTTCAGGTATGGGAAAAGATAAGAGAGAAGCCCAAAGGGCCAGGAGAATGAATAGAAATATGTAGCAGTAGGGGGTGGGGAATGGAGGGAAAACTCCTAGAAAGTCCCAGACACCAGGGATGAGAGGCTTCCAGGAACCAGTGGGGGTGATATTAGTCAAAATACCCAACAGAGAGGAGATAGAACCTAAAGAGACCTCCCCCAGTAGATAGGCATGGCCCCCCAGTTGAGGAAAGGGGCCACTCACCCATCTCAAAAATTTTAACCCAGAATTGTTCTTGTCTAAAGGAAATGCAGGAACAAAAAAAGTGGAGCAGAGCATAAAGCAAAGGCTACCCAGAGCTCACCCCACCTTAGGATCCATCCCATCCACAGACACCAAACCCCAATACTATTCCTAATGCCTGCTTGCAGACAGGATCCCAGTAGGGCTGTCCTCTGAGAGGCTTTGCTAGCACCTGACTAAGACATGCAGACACTCAGAGCCAACCATTAGACTGAGAACAGGGACTGCAAGGGGATAGGGAAGGGTGGACGAGCTGAAAAGGATTGCAACCCCATGGGAAGAACAATATCAACTAACCAGACCACCCAGAGCTCCCAGGGATTAAACCACCAACCAAAGAGTACACATGGAGGGATCCATGGCTCCTGCTACATATATAGCAGAGGACTGCCTTATCTGGCATCAATGGGAGGGGAGGTGCTTCTTGGTCCTGTGGAGGCTTGTTGCTCCAGTGAAGGGAGCTGCTAGGGGATGAGGTGGGGGGTTGCCCTTTTAGAGGCAAAGGGGAGGGGGATGTGATGGGGGTTGCAGAGGGGATACAGGGAAGGGTGACAACATTTGTAATGTAAATAAATAAAATAATCAATAAAAAAAGAATAAACAAAGAAAGGAAAGAAGGAAGAGAGAAAGAAAAAGAAAGAAAGAAAGAAAGAAAGAAAGAAAGAAAGGAAGGAAGGAAGGAAGGAAGGAAGGAAGGAAGGAAGGAAGGAAGGGGAGGGAAGGAGGGAGGGATGGGGAGAGGGAGAAGGAAAGGGAGAGGGGAGGGAGAGAGAGAGAGAGAGAGAGAGAGAGAGAGAGAGAGAGAGAGAGAGGTAAACCTTGTGTATCTGCACATAAATCACAAATGGATTTTGTTCACTCACAGGAAGGAAATTAGACATTTAGAATGCATGTTTCAGGCCACTGGCTGAGGCAGACCACTGCTGAAACGAGGATCTCCAGTGCTGAGACCTGAAATAAGGCCCTGGCACTGGTGTGGCTGCTGTGCACCTAAGCTCAGACTGCCTGAAAAAGTCACCAGGACCACTAAGTGTTTTTCATGGGCTTTGTGTTATAGCATGAACAATGAAGGATTATATAAGAGACCAAAGAAGACAGCTGTGCAAATTATATTTGTGAGCTCAGATGATTTGAGGGTAGAAAGTTGTTTACCGAGAGTTTAAAGGGAATATGCACTAAAGAGTGCTATGCTGCTGTTCAGGCAATGAGCCTTTCTTCTATTCCAAACTGATGATTCCTGTCACCTGATGGGTAATCCTCTCTGAGATGGGTGTTCAGTAATACTCACAGTCTCCTCCATTGGCAGACGAATGCAATCTTTATCAATTATGGTAACAACTTGTCCTCTTTTATTCGTCCTCTCTATTCTTATCTATTTTAATTTTAGTTTTTCCAAAATATAGATAGCAATATTTATAGTGATAGTGGTGATATTCATAAGTCCCTCAAAATACAACTGCCTAAAAACCTCAAAGAAGGCTGGGTGTGGTGACACATGATTTAATTCCAGGACTCAGGAGGCAATGGCAGGTGGCACTCTGTGAGTTAAAGGCCAGCCTGGTTTACAAAGCAAATTCCAAGACAGCCAAGGCTGTTACACAAAATAACCCTATCTTGAAAAAACAAAATGAGCCTTGCTGTTTCCATCTGTGCCTGAGCTGACCCTGTGCCACAGTGCTCCATACCCAAATATGGGAGAAAGTTGGTCTCCCCGGACTGCCAACACACCTCACCTGTGGGCACAAGTAAGACCACCACTTCTGCTCAAATTGCTGGCTCAAGAGGGACCCACCCAGAGCCACCAGGATCCAGGAACCAAGGAACAGCCGGGGACAGGATCTTTCCAGCTCCCTTCTGCACCCTGGAGCTGACCCTGTGCCACAGCTCTCCATACCCAAATTCCTCCCGGAAAGATCTGATGCCCAAGTAATACTGACACACAGGCTTGCCGGAGGGAGAAGCCATAGTCAGAGACAGCAAGACCAGCTAACACCAGAGATAACCAGATGGCGAGAGGCAAGAGCAAGAACATAAGCAACAGAAACCAAGGCTACTTGGCATCATCAGAATCCAGTTCTCCCACCACAGCAAGCCCTGGATACTACAACACACCAGAAAAGCAAGACTCTGATTTAAAATCACATCTCATGATGATGATAGAGAATTTAAGAAGGACATGAATAACTCCCTTAAAGAAATACAGAACACAGGTAAACAGGTAGAAGCCCTTAAAGAGGAAACACAAAAATCCCTTCAAGAATTTCAGGAAAACACAACCAAACAGGTGAAGGAATTGAACAAAACCATCCAGATCTAAAAAGTCTGCATCACCAAAAAGTTCTACTTCAGAAGCAGTGGTTTAGCTGGGTCTTGAAGCAGAACTATTCTAAAATTTTTGATAGCCCAACCAATTGATTTCCAAAGTGGCTGTACAAGTTTGCACTGGGATGCAATGAGGAGTGTTCCCCTTGCTCCATATCCTCTTCAGCATGAGCTGTTGCTTGAGTATTTTATTTCAGCCATTCTGATAGATGTAAGATAAAAATCTCAGGGTCATTTTGATTTACATTTTCCTGATAAGTAAGGAAATTGAATCTTTAAGTGCTTCTCTGCCATTAGAGAGTCATCTATTGAGAATTCTGTTTATTTCTGTATCCCACTTCTAAAATTGGATAATTTGGATTTTTGGAATCTAACTTCTTGAATTCTTTATATATTTTGGATATCAGCCTTCTGTCAGATGGAGGGTTAGTGAAGATCCTGTCCCAGATTTGTAGGCTATTTTGTCCTATTGACAGTGTCCTTTGTCTTACAAAAGCTTTTCAGTTTCATAAGGTCCTGTTAATTAATTGTTGATCTTCGTGCCTGAACTGTTAGTATTCTCTCCAGGAAATTGTCTCCTGTACCAGTGTGTTCAAGGCTATTCCCCACTTCCTCTTTTATTATATTTAATGTTTCTGGTTTTATGTTGAGGTCTTTGATCCACTTGAACTTGAGTTTTGTGCAAAGTGATGAATATGGATCTATTTGCATTCTTCTACATAGAGATATTCAGTTACACCAGCACTAGTTATTGAAGATACTTTCTTTTTTCCATTGTATGGTTTTGGCTTCTTTGTCAGAAGTCAAGTGTTCATGGGTGTTTTGGTCTATTTCTGGGTCTTCATTAGATTCCATTGATCAGCCTGTCTGTTTTTATGCCAATACCATGTGATTTTTATTACTATTTCTCTGCAATATGCTTTCTATATATTCTTTTTTAATATTTATTATTTTATGCATATGACTACACTGTTACTGTCTTCAGACACAGCAGAAGATGCATCAGATGGTTGGGAGTCACCATGTAGCTGCTGAGAATTGAACTCAGGACGTCTAAAGAAGCAGTCAGTGCTCTTAACCCCTGAGTCATCTCTCCTGCCCTCACTGTGGACTCTTAAGCATGATCACCAAGTTTGTAACAAGCTAGTTGGAGATCCTTGAGCATAATTCATGACACCTTTGCACAGATAATACACAAATTTGGTATCTTCAAAAAAGCAACTTGCCTCTTGCAAAGGTCCAGTTGCTACCCACTGGAAGAGCAGGTCTGTTTTTGAAGTGCTGAGCAATTTCTATAACCAAACTCTGGGAAGGAAGTTTGTGAATCAGAAGCCCAGCTGAATTCTGGTCACCTTTGATTTCACCGGGTCACAATACCTGGCCTATAAGGTTGAAGTTCCTCCGCCCCTCCAGTAGAGGGCGCACTTGAAAAGCTTTTGGAACCGATTGCTTTCTGGGTGTTTTAACAAGATGTGAGCCCTGGTGCCCTCATTTATCCTCTTCTTTGACTGGAGCTCCTGAGTGTGGGAAAGTAGGAGTACTGGCAGTGGCCATGAGTTCCTCAGAAATGAGGTCCAAGTTTCACTCTCCTACTCAGCATGATACCAAATATGCTAGACAGAACAATAAGGCAAGAATGATATGATATGATATGATATGATATGATATGATATGATATGATATGATATGATGGTGATGGTGATGGTGATGGTGATGGTGATGGTGATGGTGATGGTGATGGTGATGGTGATGGTGATGATGATGATAATGATAGTAATAATAATGTGCATATTGGAAAAAAGCAAAGGAGAGTTTATTCAGAAACAAGATTACGAAGAGGATCCCAGAAATCCAGCACGAAAAGAAATAGCTAAATTGCTGGATATAAAGCAATGTACAAAAACTAGGATCTGTTTACTTCTATTTTTTTCCTTTCAATTTTTTAATCTTTTTATTCAGTAACATTGCTTTATTCTAACTAGCTCACTAATAAAAGCATCACATAGCTACTTTAAAGAAGCCACTGAAATCTGCCCAAACTCTTTAACTCTCTATACCTCTCAATGAACCATACAGTTACCAAAAAAAAAGCCTTTCTGAAGCAATGAAGCCCCACCTCCCACCTCCCACCTCCCACCTCCCACCTCCACATACAGTTCTCACTCTGTTGATTACATTTTCACTCACCTACCTACCACCAAAAAAAAAAGAAAAATTGTGCTATCATTTCTTGACTATTATGAGATCTACTGTGAAGATCATGAGATGTTGACTACAGAACTCAGAAACTAAAGGCACTTACCAGAGACCTGACCATGTGAGTTTGATACTCAGGACCCACAGTATGGGAGGAGAGAACTGAGTCCTAAAAGTTGTCCTCTGACCTCCATATGTGTGTCATGACATGAGTACACACAAACAAATAAATGTGATTTTCAAAAAGAATATCGGTTTTTATTAGCTGGAGGGTATTCCATTGTGTAAACAAATCACATTTTCTGTATCCATTCTTCCCTTGAGAGACATCTAGATTGTTTGCAGCTTCTGTCTTACAAATAAGGCACATAGTGGAGTGTGTGTCCTTGTGGTATGGTGGAGCATATTTTGGATATATGGCCAAGAGTGGTATAGCTGGGTCTTCAAGTAGAACTATTTTCAATTTTCTGATAACTGCCTGATTGATTTCCAGAGTAATTGTACCAATTTGCAATCCCACCAGCAATGAAGGAGTGTTTCTCTTTCTCCACATCCTTGCCAGGATATGCTGTCACTTCAGGTTTTTGTCTTAGCCATTCTGATTGGCATAAGGTGGTATCTCAGGGTCATTTTGAGTTGCATTTCCCTGGTGACTAAGGGCTTTGAATACTTCTTTAAGTGCTTCTCGGCCATTCGAGATTCTTCTGTGTGAATTCTCTGTTTAGTTCTGCACCCCATTTTTTAATTGAGTTATTTGTTTGGTGTTCTTTTTTGGCAGTTAACTTCTTGAGTTCTTTATATATTTTGGATATTAGCCTTCTATTGAATGTAGAGTTAATGAAGTTTTTTTCCTAATCAGTAGGTTGCTGATTTGTCCTATTGACTGTGTTTTTTGCCTTACAGAAGCATTTCAGTTTCATGAGGTCACGTTGATCAATTGTTCATCTTAGACACTGAGCCATTAGTGTTCTGTTCAGGAAATTCCCCTGTGCCAATGAATTCCAGGCTGTTTCCTGCTTCCACTTCTATTAGAGTCAGTGTATATGGTTTTATGTTGAGGTCTTTGATCCACTTGGACTTGAGTTTTGTGCAAGGTGATAAACACAGATCTATTTTCATTCTTCTACATACAGACAGCCAGTTAGACCTGCACCATTTATTAAAGATACTTTCTTTTTCCACTGTATGTTTTTGGTTTTGTCAAAAAATCAAGTGTCTATAGGTATGTGGGTTTATTTCTGGGTCTTCATTTCTATTCTATTGATGACCTGTCTGTCTCTGTACCAATTCCATATGGTTTTTGTCACTATTGCTTTGTAGTACAGCTTGAGGTCAGAGATGGTGATTACCCCCAGAAGATCTTTTATTGTTGAGAATTGTATTGTTTTGTCTATCCTGAATTTGGCGGGGGTTGTTTGTTTGTTTTCCATATGAAGCTGAGAATTGCTCTTGCCATATCTTCATTGGAATTTTGGTGGGGATTGCATTGAATCTGTAGATTGCTTTTGGTAAGATGGCCATTTTCACTATGCTAGTACTACCAAACCATTCAGCTATTAGAAATTAGGACATCGGGCTGCAGCTGGACTTGGTAATGTGTAAGAATCACCCAGGTGGTACTGGTTTTAAAGGGGTCATGGAGAGTAGCCGAGGCTTGGTCAGGGAAGGCCATTGGTGAATGTACAGCCTCACTCGCAGTTGATAGTCCAGGACTGAAGAGTTTATGAAAGAAGTTGAGGCTTGGCACCACTTCAGAGCCTATGAGAGGCTACTGGTAAGGCTTATTTGCAATGGAAGACTCCAGCAAACTGGAGATGACCACCAAGAACAGCAGCAGTAGTGGAGTGGAATCAACGAGAGCCTAGAGTGCTATAAATAGCAGAGCTGGAGAAATGACCCAAGCCCTTCGGAGGAGCCCAGAAGATCATGTGTGGGTCCCAGATATCGGAACAAGAACCTATAAAGCTGAAATCACCTTGGAGACCCCAAGATGTTAGAGATGTTGGAGTTGTGGAATGCCTGCCAAGGAAAGCTGCAAACAAGGAGTGGAACCAGCCCAAGAGAATGAAATTTGTTGCTGCTGAATGCCAGATCTGACAACAGCAGTCAACAAGAACAAAAGAGCTATATTGGGGTGTCATGCCACTTGGTAGGAACTCGATATTGATCAAGGTGAACTTCTTTTTCCAGCCTTTGTTGAGCAGGGATTATTGTGCTATTTAGGATCCTGCTCCATGGAGCGCTCAGAGTGAATGTGAAGTTCATTGTTTCTCCAGGTCTACGTATGGAATTCCTGAATTAAGCAGGTGACCCGCCCAGCTGCCAGAGCAGTAGAGCCAATGTCCAACGAACAGCCAGACCAGTTCCCCGGAACTCCTCCTGGAGTCAGGGGGGAGGGGCTTTCCCAAACTGTTAAATTGTCTGACCTCCACTAAACTTTGGCAAACTGTCGTCCTGGCCCTTGTTTCTTTTCGACGCTTCACCGTCTATCCCTCAGCTTCTGTTCCAGGAACCCAGTTCGCAGTAGCTGCTGGCAGCTACACAAAAGGAGTGGGAGGTCTGAAGAGCGCTTTGACATTGGACATGGAGATGTGGAGTTTGGAGATTGTCCAGCTGGATTTTGGTTTTGCTCTCATCCAGTATTTTCTATGATGTTTTAGAATGGTAATGTATATCCCGTGGTGCTGGAAGTGTGTGATGTGCTTTTTCATTTTGGTTTTATAGGAGATTACAGTTAAGAGATTACAAGAATCTCAGAGGAGACTTAGAACTTTGGACTTCTCATATTGTTGAGACTGTTATGGACTACCAGTTAGCTTAAACATATTTTGCATTATGCTATGGCAGAGTATGGTCCCCATAGACTCATGTTCGAACAAGTCCATGGTGGCCAGGGAGTGGAAATGTGGTGATTTGAATATGCTTGGCCCAGGGAGCAGTACTATTAGGAGGTGTGACTTTGTTGGAGTATATGTGTGGCCTTATTGGAAGAAGTATGAGACTGTGGGGTGGAGACCCTCCTACTAGCTGCCTAGAAGACAGTCTCTTCCTGGCTGCCTTCAGATCAAGACGTAGAACTCTCAGCTCCTTCTCCAGCACCATGCCTACCTGGATGCTGCCATGTTTCCTGCCATGATTACAATGGACTGAACCTCTGGAACTATAAGCCAGCCCCAATTAACTGTTTGCCTTTAGAAGAGTTACCTTGGCTATGGTATCTCTTCATAGCAATGAAAACCCTAAGACAGATAGTATGAATGCTGGAAGAGACCCCAAACTATTACCCTTCCTTAAACACAATCTCAAAAAAAAAAAAAAAAAACTACATTAGGAAGTAAATCCTTCAGATATCTGGGGTTTTGTTTTTGTTTTTGTTTTGAGAGAGAGAGAGAAAGAGAGGGGGTCTGATAAAAACTAGATTTTTAAAGGAACATTACTTTTATATGAATAAGTACTTATCAGTTTCATTTTGAAATTATCTCTTCCATCACTGGATTCCCATATAATCTATATCATCTCAATCTTAAGCAATCAATTACTAACAATCAAAAATAAACTGCCCACTTCTCTAAATAAAAACAAAATACATTTTTTTTTTCAAAAAGGCCTAATACAACACTTTCCCATCTCCCTTAAAGACAGATAAACTTTTTTAGTTTCTGGGAGATATGTAAAGCTGATCGGCCTGTGTGTAAAGCAGAACAACATCTGAAGATTGTAGCAAAACAAGATTGTATGGAGAATCGGCATCAATTATAGCTTACAGAACATTTAGCCGAGGGATACCAGATAAAATTATTATAAATATCTGCCACCACTTTCATCTTGCCTTCAGTAACCGTAACAATAACATCTGAAATCTTTTCTTCCTGATGCATCCATAAACAATTAGCATCTCTTTGTTAAACTCTAATTGATCTTCCTCCACAGCTGTGCCACTGTACAGCCCAAGAAAGAGGGCTCAATTGTTAAGACAGTTATTAATAATGTCATAACAAACTATAAGAGCCTGGGGAGTTCAGGAAAAGCAGGTCACCCACATCCTTTCAGAAAATAAAACCATGAACCATGTCCTAAATGCATGCCTTACACGGCCTTTTCTCTTAAATATAAATCCATGGTGGGAGGCACCAGGAATGTAGAGCTTAAGAATATGGCCTCTTCAACCAGAATGTATGCATTTGAACCAGGTCCAAGGCAGAGAAAACCAAGTGAATAGGACGCATCACTGCAGTCTGCGTGCCCCAGCGTGTTCATCTGTGAAACAGAGCTTGTGGTAGCTAATACCAAGCTTAACAGCTGTAAGGCCTTACAGGAGTTCCTTGAATGCTTAGTTTATTTACAGAAACAATGCATTTTTTTTTTTTACTGATCACTGTTTCCTTTTCTCCTAGCAGGATGGTTGGATTGACTTTATCAGGGTTTTACCTTAAACCTGTAATCTAACCACACCTTCAGTAACAGCAGTGGTCAGGAAGCACACACAACCGGTGCTTCAGCAACACCGTGGCTAAGAGGGAAAAGACCAGAATGCCACAAATATTCACTGCAAGACTCGAGTCACTTCTAAACCTTACAGTTTTTCACCCTTCAACGTGACACAACGAAGAATGACAACTTCCCCAACCCCTTCTACTTGAGAAACTCCAAAATCTGTTTGTCCCAGAAATATCTTGACATGTTAGGGGATTTGAGCTTCAGGAAATAAAATGTTCTACAGTAGACGATTGAGACATCCACAAACCTGACATAAAATTACTTCGCAGAGTCAAGAAGCAAATCCTCTCTAACAAAAGCCCAAGATGTGGTGGTCCCCCTTCATGTGGACCTTCAGTGATAGAACTTATCCGCAAATTCAGTGGCCAACAAGCTGGTCTTCACACGGGCCACATTTGGCTACCAGTAGCTGAGTCTATGATCAACAGTAGGTTAAAAGTGAATATATTTCACGTTTCACAAAAGGGCTGTAAGGCTGTAAGGCCTTACTCATTTTTTTCACCTGCCATCCACAGCAGCTCCTCTTCTCTATCCTCAGGCCTGCCATCTCTTGCCTATGAGGGCACCACCTTCATGTCAGATCATAACACATAGAATATTCTCAAGGAGGAAGGAAGAAAGACAGCCATTCTTTCCATCTCCACTGAACTTCAGCCCAGAAGACTTGACTCTAACTCCTTGTCTAAAATTACATCACATGAGCAATCTTAACTATGAGAAACTGTATGACAGAATTCAGTATTTTCAGCCTTCCTTGTAGGAGGGGAGGACAATAAGGAGGAAACAAAATGGCCACTGAATGACCAACCACAGTGGCTGTCACACCTGCTCTGAAGCGCTGATTTTCCATCTGGGAAACTCTTAATCATCCTTTCATAAACAATGATCCATTACTTCCTTGGCAAATTCCTAGCCCAGCCCAAGGCAGTTGAGTTCCCTGGGGAACTGATAGCAGTTTACATGTGTATACATTAATGTGCCCTACTTGCTTGCACTGTGATT
Organism: Apodemus agrarius; assembly: GCA_964023405.1. NCBI lineage: Eukaryota > Metazoa > Chordata > Mammalia > Rodentia > Muridae > Apodemus > Apodemus agrarius. The sequence continues at coordinate 131,605,906 of OZ030009.1, read as the reverse complement.
GTCACCAATATTGTCATCACTAGAGTAAATTCCTCCAATGGGGAGACTGTATATTAACCACTAAACTCTAAATGTCTATTGGCATGATGATTGGAAAAGGTAGACCAAAACTATGATGATCAAATTACTCCTCTAAATGGTCACTTATGCTGCATTATAGTAGACTGCACATAAAAGTCACCAAATAATTCTCTGAAAGAAATTAAAGGGTAAGCTTACTAATTGATTATCACCATGGGAAATGTGGTGGTTTGAATAAAAATAACCCCCATAGGCCACAGAGAGTTGCACTGTTAGGATATGTGGTCTTGTGTGTCACTGGTGGTCTTGTGTGTCACTGGTGGTCTTGTGTGTCATTTGTGGTCTTTGTGTCACTGGTGGCATATGGGCTTTGAGGATTCAGATGTTCAAGCAATGCCCACTGATGATGTGTCGTTCCCTGCTGCCTACAGATCCAGATGTAGAACTGTCAGCTATCTCTTCAGTACCATGTCTGCCTATGTGCCACCCTGCTTCCCACAATGATGATAATGAACTAAATCTCTGAGTTGTAACCCAGTCCCAATTCTAAATGTTTTCCTTTATAAGAGTTGCTGTGGTCATGCTGTCTCTTCACAATAAAACCTTAACTAAGAAGCAAATAATGTGACTCTCTTTCCATTGGATTTTTCTGAAATAACAGAACAAATAAAGAAGGAACATTCAACATTCATCTGCCCTAAAACACAAAGAATGGGGATTTTAAGAAGTTGAGAATGTAGACTACATGCCATCATTGTCTGTGTTCATAATACAAACATCTCTTCCTGATGGTTTACAGAAGGAGTTATTAAGGCCTCCTACAGTCTTAAAAATAATGACCATCCTAGTAGCACAAAGAATTTGGGGATCTCTCTATGGTAAACGCTTGATATGTGCTCAAGCCTAGAATATCTTTTCCAAACATGTAGTTCAGAAGTTCTGAGACTATTAGACTCACTTCAAAGGAACTTAGAATTCTATTCATCCAGACTCATTAGCCAAAGATGAAATATGATCATCACCATTAAAGATAATTATAGTAAATTAAAATATATCACATGTGCTTAGAATTACAAGTCACTAATACTACTCTTTGAGTTGGTTTTGGTCTTTGGATTTTGATATTTGAATTGGGGTGTCATGTAGCTAAGGCTGACTTTGATCCTCTTTCCTTTATCACCCCTTTCTCTTTGGGACCAAATTTCACCGATTGACTAGACTGACTGGCCAGTGAGCTCCAGGAATCCACCTGTCTCCTACTCCCCTACTTTCCAAGAACTATGTCCATTGTTTTATTTGGGTGCTATGGATTAGAACTCAGTTCCTGTGCTTGCACAGCAAGCAGTTTTCCAACTGAGCCATCTCCCAAGCCCTCGGAGAAATTTTCAAAATGCTCTCACATTGAAACCCCACATAGTATCCCTAACAGTAACCACAACACTCTCAGGCAGAGGCAGGAGGATCACCACAAGTTAAAGGCTAGCCTGGACTACATAGTAAGGCCCTGTCTTGAAGGAAACTTTGTAATTTAAAACAAATGTAATTAAAACAAATGTAATTTAAAAAGTGGCTATATGTGTGTCATGTTAAAGATTTATTATGAAATAATAGATGTTGATTTAGAAGAAGAGGTATGCTTTGGGTTTGTTTTAAAATAACTTCAGGAGTAATGACATCAGAGTGAATGGAACAGATAAACTGTGATGTGGGTCACAGAATTGAGTGGTCAGTGCATGAGGAATAACTTTATGTATTCACATTTTTCTACAATTAAGCATCTTTATAATACTTTCTTAGTGTAAAAATATTAATGAATGGACAGTCTCTGTGGTTCATGCCTGCAATCCTCCAGCACTTAGGAGGCTGAAGCTAGATATTGCAAATATGAAGACAGCAAAGTAAGTTCAAGTTTAATGTAAACTACATAGTAAGACCCTAAGATAGATAGATAGATAGATAGATAGATAGATAGATACAGACAGACAGACAGACAGACAGACAGACAGACAAACAGACAGAGACAGCTATAACAATGCCTATAAAACAGAGTAGAATTTGACCAGCAGTCTGTAAAGGAAGTACTCCTTTATGAAGTTGGGTAAAATCTACTCTATTTTCCAGAGCTGTTATGACAAAATGCCCAAAACCAAATTATTTAACAGAAGTTTACTCCCTATAGATCTTGGGGTTAATGTTCCAGGACTAGTCAGAGGTTTGGTCCTCAGATATCATTGTCTCACTCAGGCCTCACATGCAATTTTCTTTGCCTATATTCCTAGCATCTCTCCATTGCTGTAGATCTCTCCTCCTATAAGGACATCATTCACATTGGATTAATTTCCATAATAATAACATCATTTTTGCCTTTAAAGACTGTATCTAAATATGGTTAAATTTAAGGTATTGGGGGGGTAAGAACATAATTCCTCTAAAAAAAAGTCATCCTTAGAAATTCTTCATCATGACTTAACACCCTGGGAATATTTCTTGTCAACCTTCCTCTACAATCCTTTAAGAAGGCCAGAAATTGGATCAGGTTTGATGGGGGCACGTCGTGTCAACGTATTCCAAATAGATCTAGGCTTCTGAAAACATTAAAGGTCTAAAATATACTCTTGCCTAGAACAAAATAGAATATATGTGGGAATGAATTTGGAGTGTGCAGTTGCCTATCCAAACTCAATGAGCTTGTCATAGCCTGGATAATCAATGTCTTTCTGACTCTGCTTCAGGCGCCTTCTTCCATGCAGAGAATGGATGTGTGCAGAGCAAACATGTCTTTGCTGCCTACGAGGCTACAAAGAGTCAGCACAAACTCCACTGTGCACCATCTGCATGAACACAGAGAGACGGAGGCGACTTCCTGCCATGAGCAGTAGGAAAACGAACCCTCCAAGCCCAGCAATCCCCAAACGGTCCCCACCGCGCACTTGCTGCCTAGATTTGCTGCCAGTTCTTGTTCAGAGGTTCAGCCCGAGCAGCCAGGCCATTCTTTTCACAGGTGGTTTGGTTTTTTCACCCTTTCCAAATTTTCTAGGCACCTAAACAAATCACAGCACTCTTCTCTCTCCTACGCCTCCCTCTGCCAATGAGATAGAAAAATTGTAGCTATTTAATTGGGTTCTGTTTTACTACTTTAAATTAGATTGCGTTTCCTGGGACTCTCCCTGCCCTATCATTATGAGAGCAAACTTTACCTCCAAGATATTCTGTAATCAAATATGTTGACCGGACCGACATCGTTTTGGGCTCAAAACCAGATCACTGAGGCCTCACAGACCTGCCTGACGTGTGTCTTGCCTTCTCACACCAGCTAAAAATATATGAAGTTCCTTTCCTGACACAACTTAGGAAAAGGCTGTACATTTCTGCAGGTATAGCACTAATGCAGAACAACTCGGCACTAATTCCTAGGCTTTCCTTCTTATCACCTATTGACGCAAAATTGCTCAGTCATTAATTCATTAGGTTGACATAACTAATTAGATAAATCGCACGCTTTTATATACCCCCCAAGATTCCCACAGCCACAATGCCAAATAATTTTATACTCCTGAATTACCCCAAATTCCTAGTCCAAAACAATCTAGTGAATAAAAATCTTAGAAAGGCCGCTATGCAAAGCCTGAAGGAAGGAGTAGGATATCTTACATACAACACCAAAGAAAAGTGGAAAGGATTCAGACACTGCACCAGAGAGAAAGCCAGTTCCTGTGGCCCTGACAGAAGTAGATACATAGCCCAGAAGGAGGGAACTTGGGGTGGTAAACCAAGGGAAGCTGCACAGAGGCTCCCAAGCAGGAGAGAGTGCCCTTGTCTCTAGCTTACCCACCCGTGCTCTGCACTGAAATTTTTCCCTTTTGTGACTTGGACTTTGTCAGTTCACAAATCTTATAAATTAGAAATGTGAGCCTTGATTAGGGCACTTGTCAGGAGGAGCAAATGCCATCGTGAAAAAAGTTAGTATCATTCATTCCTCCTAGTAGATATCACAGAAGCCTAGGAAAAGTCCTACCAGCTATCTCTATGGGAAATGTCCAAATTAGTTCTAGCAAGTTAGAAGGTCTAAACTTCTTAGAACATCTCTGTTCTTGTGTTTAGAATCAGAATAACTCTATCAAGTCTTAGATATGATAGTGCTTTCCCTTCTAGGAAAAAAAAAAAAAACAACAGCCAAGACAAACAGGGAGTCATCCACCAATCATCAAGGCCGACCAGAGCTACATAGTGAGACCCTGTGTCAATGGGCTGGGGAAAAGGAAGGAAGGGAGGGAGGGAGGAAGAAAGCAGGGCGGGGAGGAAAGGAAGGTCTTCTGCAAACATCTAGGGAAATGCTAAAATATACTCTAGTTACTAGAAAGTTTCACTGAGGTTTTGATAATTTTTTAAGAGAGAATGATTTTATTTGTGTAAAAATAAGCCTCTCTTCCCTCATTTTATTTTTATGTGTATGCATGTTTTGCATTCATACATATGTGCAGTGCCTTCAAAGGCCAGAAAAGGGAATCATATCCCCTGGAATTGAAGTTACAGACAACTGTAAGCTACCAAGTGGGTGCTAGGAATTGAACCCAGATCTTCTGAAAGAGCAATCAGTGTTCTTAAACTCTGAGTCATATCTCTAGTCCCAGGCCTCCTTTTTAAGTGACACTAACTAAAATCTGATGATGTCTACAGGTTGCTTTCAAACGGCATATGTGCTGTCGAAAACCAAGCACCAGGACTTTGGTGTAGTAAGAAGAAGAAGAGCCTTAAATTCTGAGATAACAGCAGCAATTGTCGTTTCTAGAACTACAGGTGAAAGTTGATGCTTCCAGACCCAAAATGCCCAGTAGCGGGATGAAGTCCAAAGTCCCCAGGCCTTTTTTCTCCAGCCCACACATGGATGATTTCTGCTACCTGCAGGACCAATCTGTCTTCTCAGCACACTTTGCTTTTGGCCACGATCACTCCAATTAGCACACAGAGGGTAATTTCTGCTTGTCTCTATTTTTTTTACCAGCCTGTGAGCTACATGAGGACATATTTTTGTTTTGTTGTTGTTGTTGTTGTCCTGAAACACCTTATACAATGCCTGATGCATAGTAATTTCTTTGTAAATATTTTTAATTACTATATAAGGACCATCTTCCAGGAGAAGACATGCCATCTCTTCCTGTTCCCTACTTGGCCATGTCACAGGACACAGCAGAGTCCGTAAGCCCCTGAAAGTTCCTTTCTGATCAACATTTGCTGAGCTGCGTTGTATACCACAGTCACAGCTGAAGCTGCCACAGTCTCTGTCCTTATCAACCGGCATTTTGCAAAGGGTTTGTTTGAACCCTTGTTTGCATAGTATGATCTAAATATTCTTCACTGTCATGTTCATCCAAAACCTGTCTCTCTGAAGCTTCGCAGACAGAAAAAGAAACCCATGTCTTCACTCACAAATGGAAATAAACATGATTCAGGGATTATTTGTTTAATTAATCCATTATAAACTTGTTAGTCAGAATATCTCCCCAGTGTATAACAATGTTTAATGGTATATTGTCCTTATTAAGCTGTCATAGACAAATATATTTGCTGTATATACCCACAAATTAAGTCCATGTAAGTCAAAGTGTTCTTTGTAAATCTGAAGTTCAGTGGTCAAAGGTATTCTCAGTCTTTCTTTTGTAGTAGCAAAGAGAGTATTCAGTTAGATTAGCCAGACTGGTGAACATTCTAAACAGAAAAGACCAGGCAATGATCTGATTGCCCCAAAAATGTTAAAAAAAGGCATAAATGTAAAAGGCACATTTGACTAAGTATGATTTTCATAAAATACCAAAGGACAATTAACAGCAAGGAGAAATGAGAGGAAAGCAGAAAAAGAAACAGCACAACAGGGTCCACAAAAAGAGCAGGCATGGAGGACCGGGGTGGGTTGATAGGTGCAGGGGGCTGACAAGCCTGACCCTCTGCTTCTCACCGTGCGCCAGTAGTTTCCATTAGCTGGATTATATTTGTGAGAGGAGTTTGTCCCTTGACCGAGTCCTTCTGTTAACCATAACTCTTAGTGGTGCATCACTGAGTAATGTATGTTATTGTGCTGACACAGGGTTTCATTATCTCATTTTATATAAAAAAAATCACAACATCTGCAGAGGAACGCTTGCTTCTCAAAATATCAAAAAATTCTTTTCCCAGGAAACTCGAAATTTTCTTTTGATAATTTGGCATAAGAAACAGACATCCTTTAATCCATTTCCTAATCCATTAAACTGCAGACAAATCTCCTAAAAATTTGTTAGAGAAAAGTTTTCATGTTCTTTGCTTTAAAATATAAATTACCAAATTAGCTGATAATTAGCATACATTCTGGGCCTGATCTGTTATGGATGGAAATACTTGCTCAGTTATTTACTAGCCTAACCCTTGTTTCAAATATTTTAATTCATATTTTTGAAATGCGCAATGCTTTATATCTCCAGATCAATAAAAGGAAGCTTTTTTTTTTTCATTTTAAAAGTGGGCTTTTGAACACGAGATGCATCAGTAGTAATTTTCTGCAAAAGAAAAATAGAAAGGGTGTGGGGAGAGTCGGGGGAAAAAGAAAAGGAAAACACTCATGGATATCAGGCTTCGGGAAGGTTCCTCTATAGCAACCTGTGGCCTGCCCACAAACCTTAATTAGTTTGAGAGATCATGATATAGAGGCTCTTCAAACTGGACAGGAGTGGGAGCTCTCCGTGGAGAAATAGAGCAAGCCTTTGTATCGGGTAATTTAAGGAACAGCAACAGGCTAATATGGAGACAAGAGAGGGTGTAGCATGTGGTGTGGTTCTCAGCAGAGCAGCAGGCCCCTAATGAGGCCCAGTAGTGGATAGCAGCTGGTAAACTTGGGCTCAAAATAGGAGGCTCTGAGGGCCTTTATTTGCTAACAAAAGGCTGCAAATTGCTCAAAGGCCCAAGTAGGCAATGAGAACATGTTCATATGGTGAGCCAGTATATAAATTTTCAAAACAAATATCACAATATATAAATTTACATTGCAATGAGAATCAGAAGAATCCTATGATTGTCGACATTTTGGTAAGAATAGGTACAGAAATTGGCTATTAAAAATTTTGTATAAGAAATTCACCACCTGCCCTTCAGTCCATTCTGGGACTCCCAGACTGAAACGCTCGCAGGGTGTGTGTTGTAGCCATTTGTACAGTCACGCCTTACACTGCCTGCAACCCCGAACCGCTGGAAGTTAAAGCATGGTGTGTTTGGTAAAGCAGAGTGGAATTTACTATGCATGGTGAAATTGCTTCCTAGATTTCCACGGATACACTAACAGCATAACAAGTCTTAAAGATCCCAAGGAAAAAGCTCAAATCCCTTGGGTTAACAGAAGACCTACCCTGGCCTGGGTTTTAAGGACTGGTCCTAAATGGATGGTGCACATTCTTCCTGTGCTCCACACGGATTGTTTTCTAACAGAAAGCATTCTCGTTAGCAACTGCACAGTCAGGATGGCACAATTCCCGAGAGAGCACACACAGATGGATGCTAATCTCCTTGGTTACATTGAATTTGTCTACTCATTCTTTTCCCGGCACTACTCTTAAGGAGCCCCAAAATTTGTTTTGATAACTCATATCTCTTGAGACATTTTCTCTCAGTTTCATTTGAGGTCTAGCTGATAAATACAAATCCTGTGTATTCTTGACACACAATGAGATCTGACATGCACATGTACTATGCAACAACTACCACAGTCATATCAGTTGCCACATCTATGACCACACACTGTACCATTTTTGTGAAGTCCCCACTGTAAGTCACGAATATGCTATGTGTGCTCTTTTAAGCAAAACCAGGGAACTTCTTAAACCATTACAGATTCTAGGTTTTTAAAAAGACCCAGTCCTCAAAGCACACATCAGAGGACAGGCAGGCCTTGTTCATTGTTTTGTGATCATTAGAACCACTCATGTAATTGTAGATGAAACCCCTACGCGTTTCCTGGCACAGGTATTGTTTGTTATCTATTTCAATTTTTGAGCCACCTTAATTGCAACTCCATTATTTATAACATAGAGGTGCTTCTTCCATGTTCCCCAAATCCCCAGTCAGTATCTAATTCTCCATCCAAGATTTCCCAGACCTTCATAGACAACACGCGCTCCTTCTGTCGCCATATTCTTCTTCAGCCTGTGCCACCTCAGCTCTTCATCATTTCCGAAACAATAGTCAGGACCTGCCTGGCACCTCCATCTTCCGACCGCTTCACACCGGGACTGTGACCGGTTCACACCGGGACTCCGACCGCTTCACACGGGGACTCTACTGCCTCCTCCGCTGTCCAGTGGCTTGCCATGATCCCTTCACTGGAAAAACAAATGTAGTGTTGAACTTCAAACTGGATTCCAAGCTATCCTAGAATTCACACTTGTCTTAACTCCCCCCATCCCACTGGGGCTGCTGCGTTTGAATTTGAAATTTTCCCAAAAGTCTGTGTATCGCAGGCTTGTCGCCAGCCTGTGGTGTTGTCGAGGGATGGTGTGAATTTTAGGAGGTAAGGCCATGTGGAATGAGGTTAGGTCATTTGGGGAATGCTTATGAAAGGGGCTAGAATGACCGTGGTCCCTCTTTCTCTCTCTTGTGTTTCCCAGCTTCCATGGTTTAAATGGTCTTCTCCAATCTAAGTTTCTACCATGATGTACTATACTGCTTTAGGCCTAATACAACAGGACTGTGTCTAAGAACTGAAACATCTAAAACTGTGAGACAGGATACATCTTTCCTACATTTAAATCTATTATCTTGGGTATCATATTACATCAAAAGAAAGAGGAGTAATTCAGTGACCAAAATGCACAGGTCTCCTCAGCCACCCTCTGCCTCTCTCGTGATGTCTCGTTCAATCCTGTGTCTTTTTTCATACTGTTTTTTTAACTAACACACATAAGTGTTGATATCGAATTATATTTTAGAGATAAAATAATTATTTGCTAGCACTCAAGTAATAAGAAACATTTACCGAGAGCTCTAAATGAATAAAGTATGGTACTATGACCTCTTGTAATACAAATATGCAAATACGAAATATAAATTATCCCACATAGTAGATATGTCTTCCTCTATTGGAATGATTCATGCTACCTCTTGTGTATTATAAAGAAAATCATATTGATCTAGCAATAATAAATCTGTTCACCTCCATCACTATAGACCCTTCATTTCTTTCCCCTTTGATTATGCAATTCATTAAACTTTATTCATTGTTCACAATGTTTTGAGTAGCAGTGTCACTGGAAAGTGTCTCATCAGTCACCGGGGAACTGGCTAAGGGTTTGATTGATGGGCAACGTAAGCAATAATTAGCCTGGAGGAGAGGGCAAAGACATCTAGCTTTGCCTCTTCCCTGCTCTCACCACACGTCTCTACCCCAGACAGAGACTGTCTCATTCCACTTAAGTCCTGGTGTCCATGCAACATGCAGAGAAGCACATCCTGACACAGAGAAGCTTTGCCTCGTAAGCAGTGTACAAAGCAACTCATCTCACACATCGGGAAGTTTGGTTTTAGCCACCGTTGTTCATAATTCATACTATAGAGAACTGAAACCCTAGTCTCTGAAAATAGACTGATGCCTGAGCTGTGTCCCCCAAATGCCTGTAAAAGTGAGAGGGGATGCCAACCCCCACCGTTCCCTCCCCCTCACACAGCCCTCTGAAATCCTGATGAGCTAAGCCCATCCAAAGTCCCCAGTGTGTGATGCTTGTTCAATTACAAAGTCTATTCAACTTAATTATGGATCATAATGAAAATACCTGCCTCGGGCTAGAAGAGTGGTCCAGTCCGAGGTAAGAGAATAGGAGCTCCTAGGCAGGGGCTGAGCAGAACACCAGGCAGCCAGGGTTGGTGGCCTTAGGGGTCAGCCATTTGTCACAAGCTGCAGTTGGTGAGCTTCTGGCAGAATTGCCTACCCCTGAGAATCCACACTGCCGTTCCCCTGCTGACAGATGGAGCCCTAACTTAAAATATTCTCAGACCTTGATAAAGATTTTAATCTCTTACAAAGTTATTTCTTTATTATTAGAAATTGCACTTGCACATAAAAAGTAGTGACCGTTTCTAAGATAGGCTTTGCACAATCGTTCTGGCTTTTATTTATACTGGGATATCCCAACTCTCCTGGGTGTGGCTACCGAGTAATTAGCCTCTAACCCAGTATCCTCTTTGGAAATGCTTTCTTTTGCTCACACTATCACTTATACTTGAAAACAGCATTATTCATCAGACTTTCCTCCCAAAGCAGAGTTCCCTTCCGTTCACAACAACGTCACAATTATATCAAGTCTCCCTTGCCACTGGACACGGGGCAACAAGAAGCTCTGGGTGTTATTCACTAACATACATCCAGCATCGAAGGCGGTGTCTGCCCATGAGAAAGACACCCGTGAAACCAAGGTTAAACTGTGCCGATGACATGTCCGTGCCATCATCAGGATATCTCCATCCAGCATGTGGCTATGGGACAGTATTTCCATGTGCTCCACTGATCGATACCTGATGAAAACAGCTGTCACATAAAGTACAGCTTATTCAAGTACAGAAGGAGAACAGGGAACTATCCCAGGAGACTGGGGGACTTCACTTTACCCTGTGTGACATTTTTAGATGGCAGGATGACTTTTCTCCGTGCTGCAGCCGGGTCCTAGCATAAATAAAGGCTGCCGCTCTTCAGAAAGACATTCATCTGAGCCAAGTCACTCTACAAACAGGACCCAGGGATGCTGTTCCTGCCATCCTTACCAGCAAACACCATACTTCTGCCGCACCAAAATAAACGCAGTTCACTCTTTCCTCTACCTAGAAGATGCACCCTCAATCAAAGGCCCCAACTCTTCGCTTATATTTTTTCTGGAATATTTTTATTCATTCCTTGACAATTTCATATGTGTGTCATAGTCAGTGTATCATAGTCAGTGTATCATTATCATATCCACCCTAATTCCTTCCTCTTACCCCTGCAACACATCCTCTTCATGTCCTCTTATATTTTTATAGGCCACGCAAATCAATTCGTGCTCAGACGGATGTGAGAACATCCACCTGAACACGGACAACCTACCAGAGGAGGGAGGGGATAGGGGGGTTTCTGGAGGGGAGACCTGGAAAGGGGATAACGTTTGAAATGCAAATAAAGAAAATATCCAATAGAAGAAAAAAGAAAAAAGAAAGAGGAAGATGGCTCTCTCTTCTCCAGTAGGCACTTGCCAACTGATAGCTCCTCAGCTAGGGATGTCACATCACAACCCCTCCCCCACACATGCTAGCACGATGACTTACCGGCCTTGCACAGGTGTCCATGGCTTCTATGAGTTCATGAGTATAATGGCCATGTCATAACCAGATGACTCTGCTTCACACCACTCCTCCCAAACCTCTTGCTCGTGCATTCCTTGCACCCCCTCTTCGGTTGCACCCCCTCTTCGGTTGCACCCCTCTTCGGTTGCACCCCCTCTTCGGTTGCACCCCCTCTTCGGTTGCACCCCCTCTTCTTCGCTGCTGTTTCCTGAGCCTTGCCGGAGCGGCGCGGTGCTTACTTGTTATTCCAGGCTCAGGTCACTGTCTCCAGAAAAGCTCCCCTGACTTTCCTCTCCTGTTATCTTTATCTCTGATGAAACACTGAACTGTGCCATCACATTCCACCTTATATTTAAATGAGCCATTCCTTTGCCTGTTCCCCCGCTTTAAATGATCAGGGAACTGTGTCATCTCCATTCCCAGACTCTTAACCTAATGTTAGACAAAGAGCAGTTGTTCACAAACTTGTGATAAACTTAATCAGAGCTGTTGCTACTATGTTTCCAACCCAGTTCCCCGGTGAAAGAAAGCTCAACTCAGCGATTAACAAAACAAGCTACAAGCCTAGACTGGGCAGGCCTCCCACTCCACTACTCTGTTTCAATCTATATTAATCCCATACAACTTGCGGAAACTCCAGGCCCAGAGTTTCTCTCCCTGCCGCCTCTCTCCGTTTCTCTCTCCGTTTCTTCTCTTTCTTCTCTTTTTCGTTGCTCCTCCTCCTCCTGTTTTATACCCCGTAGCTCCTCCCCTAGACTCTCTGCTCCTCCCACTTTCCTCCTGCCCAATCATTGGCTCAAGCCTTTATTTGAAAAGTTAAGGTGGGGAGACGGTTCACAAGGCAACTCCTCATCTGCATCCCCTCTGAGGAGTGGAATTAACATCAAAGTACAAGCCCAGGGCTATCCACAACAAGAGCAAACGTCCCTTTGGATAGGACAGAAAGGTTGGCACTGCGGACAAGACTTCTGCAGGACAGAAGCAGTAATAAGAACATAGTGAGCCAGAGCTGGGTAGAAGGAGCGAGAACGGCCCTGACATTCTTGTGCAGCTGAGGTGTATAAGTCCGTCCAGCAGAAACTAAATCCACTGAAGCCAATTCAGAGGAACCCTCGTCAATAGAGGGTTAACAAAAGATCTGTACATGACAGTGTGTTCACCTAGATGATCACATGATTATGTTCTGAGAAGAGAGAGAGTCTTCCCCGCTAAAAAAAACTCTGGATTGGATGAATCACAATAAAACCCTGCAAGGCAGAAGCTTGAAGTCCATCAAATAATTATGCTGTTAATGACATTTTGTTTACTTGTTTCTTTTTTTCAACTGTCATGTCTCCTTTATTTATTTTTATTTTCTTTTTTCTTTTTCTTTTTTTTATTATTTTCTATATTCTTTGTTTACATTCCAAATGGTTTTCCCTTTCCCGGTTACCCCCTCCCCAGAAGTCCCACAAGCCCTCTTCCCTCCGCCCAGTCCCCAATCAACCCCCTCTCACTTCTCTGTCCTGGTACTCCCCTACAATGCTGCATCAAGCATCAGGGCCCTCTCCTTCCTTCTTCTTGGGAATGATTTGATATGTGGGTTGTGTCTTGAGTATTCAGAGCTTCTGGGCTAATATCCACTTATCAGTGATTGCATTCCATGTGTGTTCTTTTGTGATTGGGTTACCTCACTTAGGATGATATTTTCCAGATCCATTCACTTGCCTAAAAATTTCATGAATTTGTTGTTTTTAATTGCTGAGTAGTATTCCATTGTGTAAATATACCACATTTTCTGTATATTTATTCTGTATATTATCTGAGGGACATCTGGGTTCTTTCCAGCTTCTGGCTATTATAAATAAAGCTGCTATGAACATAGTGGAGCAGGTGTCTTTGTTGCATGCAGGGGAATCCTCTGGGTATATGCCCAGGAGTGGTATGACAGAGTCCTCTGGCAGTGTCATGCCCAATTTCTTAGGAACCTTCTGACTGATTTCCAGAGTGGTTGTCCCAGCTTGCGATCCCACCAGCAGTGGTCCAGCTGGTTGCTGTAGGCGTTCACTGCAGAAGAGGGAAAGTGAGCGTGTGCTGCAGAATGCACATGCACTGGCTGCCCAGCTGTCTGTGCCCTTGATGTCATGCCGTAACACGGGCATGGTCTACTTCCAACTCCCCAGAAATCCCATATGAAAAGGGCTGGTGCCAAGGTAAAGCAACTAGACTCAAGAAGTCAGCGGCCTTGGGTAAGAGAAATGGGCAACTGACTACTACTGCATGTCAACACACAGGTGTGTCGCAAAGTGCCAAGGAAGCACCTGCAGTAAGCATGCTTGTATCTGAAAGGCCTCGGATGGGAAGTACAGGACGGACCCTAAGACAGAGTGTTAAAGAGTACGGACTTTATGGAAAGAGTTGTCAATGCTGTGGGAAGACAGACAGATGAAAAGCAGCTTGGCAGAGCTCTGGAGAGAGTTCAGGCCCCAGCATCATGGACAGCATGGTGGGGACACTTATCTATTCAAAAAGTTCATGAGATGTTCAAATTCCATTTCTCAAAAGTTTCAGGTACAACCATTGGGTTCAATATTCTAATCTAAGTCAACCTTCAAGGTAGAAAGTTATTCTGGAAACAGGGCAGACAGACAGAGAAAACCAGGGAGGTATGAGAAAGGAAGTGGTCTGCATTGGCCACTAACATCCAGGACATCCGTACAAATGACTGTGGGCCCACATTTGGCTGCCTAGGGGTTGGGGGGTGGGGGTTGATTCCTCTGGGGAGCTGTGTTTCAGGGACAGGGAAGTGCTAAGACATCTCTCCAGGGTGGGAGAGCACAGTCTGAGATGTGGGAAAATCAGAGCTGGTGGAGGAGGGGATCCCCCAAGCCTGCAATGAAGCTGGGGCCATGGGCCAGGAGAAAAGGGGGAGCTCTGGCTTATCTCAGTGGCTGTCCTTGGCTTGGCAGAGGCAAGCTGGGAGTGCAGAGAGCCCCTCTCCAGGAGATTTAGGCAAGCACCTTCTGCACGGTCCCCATGGCAGTGGTAGAGGAAAGAAGTAGTCATGTTTATCTTTATCATCTAATGTCTGTTCATTGTGGAAAATGGATGCATACCATACTATACCCACTTCTCAGGGTGGATCCAAGATGAAATAACTTTTGTGGGGAGGAATGTCTTGGAAAGAAAGCTTATTGGCTAAGCCCTCAGGGCCTTTAGGTACCTCATGAGCACGGAGAACTCTGTTCTGGGCCTACTTGACCACATGTCATGTTTCCTTAGGCCGGGAATATAGCACGTGTTCTATCCAGGCCAGGAACCTGGCAAGGAGCAGGGAGTTGCCTAAGTCTCAGGTGTGTATCTACCTAGTCTCTGGGTCTCAACCCACTCTACCTTACCTACCATGCATCCTAGCATGGTTTGACAGTACCACAAATGGCAAATGCAGAGACAGCTTTCCTTTTTCCTGTCCCCAAAGAGTATGACAAAGTGATCAAGTAAACTGTGCTTAGTTCCAGACTATGTGTAAACTTAAATGTAACCACAATAACTAACATCCCTCTCATCCTTACACCTAAGAATGAGTCTTACAACTTTGTTTATAAAAGTGAAACACGCGTTTAATCTCAACACTTGGAAGGCAGAGGCATGTGGATCTCTTGAGTTTGGGGCCAGCCTGGTCTACAGAGTGAGTTCTAATACAACAAAAGATACACAGTGAGAACCTGTCTTAATGGAAGGAAAGAAGGAAGGAAGGAAGGAAGGAAGGAAGGAAGGAAGGAAGGAAGGAAAAAAGAAAGGAGAAGAGAGCAGAAAGAGAAAAAGAGGGGGAAATTTGTGATTTTCTTTGTTTGATGTTTGAGGACACAGGTTGTTTCCAAGATTGACAGACTCTCATGTAGCCTAGGCTGGGTTGCAATTCACTAAGTAATCAAATAATTGTGGATGACCTTGAACTCCTGATACTCCCACCTCTCCTCCTCTTCCCCCACCTTCTCCTCCTCTTCCTTCTTTCTCCTCCTTCTTCTTCGCTTTCAGAATTTTATTTTATGCTTATAGAAGTTATGTCCATCTGTGCACCACATATACGTCTGGTGCCCAGAGAAGCCAGAAGAGGACATCAGGTCCTGTCAAACTATAGATGGTTAATGAAGATGACCCTGAAATTCCACCTCACACCAATCAGAATGACTAAGATCAAAAACACAGGTGACAGCAGATGCTGCCAAGGATATAGAGAAAGAGGAATCATTGCTGGTGGATCTTTCAGATAGAAAAAAAACCTTCAGAAATCAATCTGGCAGTTCCTCAGAAAACTGGGAATCGTTCTACCTCAAGACCCATTTATACCACTACTGAGCATATACCCCAGGATGCTCCAACATATAAAGAGGACACAAGCTTCTCTATGTTCATAGCAGCGTTATTTATAATAGCCAGAAACTGGAAACAACCCAGATGTCTCTCAACAGAAGAATGAATACAGAAAATGTGGTACATTCACACAATGGAGTACTGCTCAGCTATTATGAACAATGAATTCATGAAATTCACAGGCAAATGGGTGGAACTAGAAAATATCATCCTGTGTAAGGTAATGCAGACACAAAAGAACATGCATGGGATGCACACACTGATAAGTGGGTATTAACCCCAAAGCTCAGAATACCCATGATACAACCCACAAAACCATATGGAGCTTAAGGAGAAGAAAGATCAAAGTGTGGATACTTCACTTCTACATACCTAGAATGGAGAACAAAAGAATCATAGGAGGTAGAAGGAGTGGGGGACCTTGGAGTGAGAGAGGAGGAGAATGGAAAAAATGTGGGGGAGGCAGGATCAGGTATTGGAAAGGACAGGAGAGAAGTACAGAGGGTCAGGAAATTGAATAGAAATATGTAGCAGTTGGGGCTGGAGAACTGAAGCTAGCCACTAGAAAGTTCTAGAGGCCAGAGAATCAAAAGGCTCCTAGGACCCAATGGTGATGACTTTAGCCAAAATACCCCAAAAAAAAGAAGATAGAACCTGTAGAGATGTCCACCTCCAGTAGATAGACACAGCCCCCAGTTGAGGAATGGGGCCACCCACCTATCACAAAATTTTTCATCCAGAATTGTTACTGTCCAAAGGAATGACAGGGGCAAAAAAAGGAACAGAGACTGAAGGCCACCCAGAGACCACCCCACCTAAGAATCCCTCCCATTTGCAGACACCAAACCCCAACACTATTACTGACGCCAAGGAACCCTGGCTGACAGGAGCCTGGTATGGTTTTCCCTGAGAGGTTCTACCAGCACCTGACTATACAGAGGCAGATATCACAGCCAACCATCAGACCGAGCCCAGGACACCAATGGAAGAGCTAGGGGAAGGACTGAAGGAGCTGAAGGAGATTGCAACCATAGGAAGAACAATATCAACTTACCGGACCACCCAGAGCACGCAGGGACTAAACCATCAACCAAAGAGTAAACATGGAGGGATCGTTGGCTCCAGATACATATGTAGCAGAAGATGGCCTTATCTGATGTCATTGGGAGGGTAAGCCCTTGGTCCTGTGGAGGCTTGATGCTCCAGTGTAGGGGAATGCAAGAGCAGTGAGGCGGAAGTGGGTCAGTGGGTGAAGGAGCATCCTCATAGAGGCAAAGGATATGGGGGAGGGGGATGGGATAGGGGAGCGTATAGAGGGGAAACTGGGAAAGGAGATACCATTTGAAATGTAAATGAATAAAATGATCAGTTTTAAAAAGACAAAAAATTAAAATTAAAAAATAAAAAATGACATGCTAACTATCATCTAGCTATAGAATCGTCTGTAGAATATCCATACTTTCAAATTATAACCTAGGATTCTTTGAATAAGGCTGTGATAATGTTTATATGAGAAGAATGTAGTAAAAACACATTTTCAATATTTATATCACTGTATTCAAAACATGGAACTATGTTGACTTAAACTTGGATGAAGATAATATTTCCAAGTGTGTGTTTCTGTCAACGGATTGCCTGTTTCATCTTAAATAAAATACTTGAGTAAGTGCAAATAAATAAATAAATAAATAAATAAATAAATAAGTACAATATTATGTTTATATTTCTATTATATTTAACTATTTATCCCCTGCCTCATTGAACTTTTGTTTATGTTCTGTTCACATTTGATGCTAGAATATTAAAATTCTTAATTATTGCTGCAAATTATTTCTTCCTTAAAATAAAAAAACTATCAGTGGGTGCTAAGAATCAAACATTGGACCTCTGGAAGAGCAGTCAGTACTCCGAACTGCTGAACCATATCTCTACCTCCCTGCCTCTACTTCTAAGGACTCAGATTACAGGCATTCACCACCACCATGCCTAATTAGGAAATTTCTTAAGATAATAACAATATGTAAAACATCTCATTTAAGTTTTAAAGTGTACTTTTAAACTTTGCTTAGTCTTTTTTTATTGAATATATTCTTCATTTACATTTCAAATACTAAAACCTTTCCCTGTTTCCCTCCTCCACAAAATCCCCCAACCCCTCCTCCCATGCCCTGCCTCCAAGTATATGCCCCTCCACCCAAACCACTCCCACCTCCACCTCCCCCCTCATTTTCCTTTGTTGGGGCATCTGTTGAGCCTTCACAGGACCAGGAACCTCTCCTCCCACTGATACCCAACAAGGCATTCTTCTGCCACACTTTTGGCTGGAACCAAGTGTGCCCCTTGGTTGATGGATCAGTCCCTGGGAGTCCTGGGGTGTCTGAGTGACCAGTGTCTGAGTGACCGACATCGTTGTTCTTCCCGTGGGGCTGCGAACCCCTTCAGCCCCTCCAGTCTGCTCTCCAACTCCTCCATTGGGGACGCCAATCCAATGGTTGGCTGCTAGCATCTGCCTCTGTTTGTGTAAGGCTCTGGCAGGGCCCCTCTGGAGACAACCATAACAGGATCCTTTTGATATGCACTTCTTGTCGTCCATAATGCACTTCTTGTCGTCCATAATAGTGTCAGGGTTTGGTGACTGTTTATAAAATGAGTCCCCAGGTAGGACAGTCTCTGGGTGGCCTTTCCTTCAGTCTCTGTTCCACACTTTGTCTCCATAGTTGCTCCTGTGAGTATTTTATTCCCTTTCTCAGAGGAACCAAAGCACCCCAACTTCAGAGGAACATTTCTTCATTGTTGGTGGGATTGCAAGCTGGTAAAACCACTCTGGAAATCAGTTTGGCAGTTCCTCAGAACATTAGACATAGTACTACCTGAGGACAATATATATATTGTCTTGTTTAAGAAGCTTGCACATAAGCATTAGGATCACACTATGGTTCTTCTCTCAAAGGAAGAGCACAATGGAGTACTATTCAGCTATTAAAAACAATGAATTCATGAAATTCTTAGGCAAATGGATGGAACTAGAAAGAGTCATCCTGATCGAGGTAACCCAATCACAAAAGAACACACATGGTATGCACTCACTGATAAGTGGATGTTAGCCCAAAAGCACAAAATAAACAAGTTACAATTCACAGACCACAGGAAGCTCAAGAAGAACTTCGCTTAGCATTTGAACTTGGTTGCAAATTATGTATTTTGAGCAGTGTAATTTTAAAAACCACAAAATTATGTGCGAGCGACCGTGCGTGCGTGCGTGTGTGTGTGTGTGTGTGTGTGTGTGTGTGTGTACATGAGCGTGCTTATGGGTTTTGTGTGCATGAGCATTTGTGTATGTGTACATGTGTGCATGTGTGCATATTGTTGTTAAAACATTGTAGTGTGTAAAACATTGTCTTTTTTGAGAAGCTTGCACATAAGCACTAGGATCACATTATGGTTCTTCTCTCAAGGGTGTCTGTCTCTGTACTTAAGCCTAGAGCGTATAATAGCATTTTCCTCTGCTTAGTATGTTTTCTCTTTTCTCTATTCTAACATGCACTGAAACCTTTCCCTTGGGCTTTCGAAACCATAAAGCCCACTCCCAGTGATACACTTCCTCCAACAAGGCCATGCCTACTCCAAAAAGGCCATCCTTCTCAAGTAGTACCAACCCCTAATGACTAAGCATTCAAATATATGAATCTATGGAGGGCCGTTCTTAGTCAAAGTGCCGTAATTACTTAAGCTAGCCTTCACCTTGCAACCTTGCCTCAGCATCCAGAATAGGTGAAACCCAGCCAAGAATCTTGCTTTGCTTAACTAGAAGTCCCAAGTGTGGGGCCCTGAGGGGACTCCACAAGTTACAGGAGTCAGTGTTGGGCTATCTCTACTCACGGTCACTGCATTCTGATCATCCTATATTTGGGTAGAAGATTAGTAGCTGAAAGAAGCATAAGCCTTGGATTGCTGAGAACCATAAACACGTTTCATTTTACTTAAATCTTTCATTTCCCATGAAGTGCAGATCAATCCTGGACATTGGCACATGAAGTAAAAAAGTTACAAACCTATGCCAAGGTAAGTCAAAGTTAGATGCAATGGAACAAGACATGATGCTAAAACATTAATGTGACACTTTCCACATTCTACAAGTACATTCCTAAAATCCAAGCAACATTTATCTTTTAGTTAGTTCATCCAAATTTATCAGAACTACGCATCTCTTTTCCAACCATGTTACAATTTTAAACTGGTCTTCAGATAAAAATCAGTCACTTTGCCAAACCAAATTCCCTCTTAACAATTAATTCTAAAAGATTACACAGGAAGTCCATGTACCAACCCCCTATCCCCCAGAATTACAAAATATTACCCATCTCTGGAGGAAAGAGAGAACACACTTGCCATTCTGATATTCCTTCTTGTCTCCTGGCTGTGAACCAGTATCTACTGCTGAAGTCAGCTCAAGAGGCCTTTTGTTTGTTTGTTTATTTGTATCTGCTAGAGGCAGGGCCAGAAGGCCTCAACATATAAAAGTATCTCACGCTCAAAACGAGGCCCTCAGGCTTTTTTGTGCCCATAGATATATGCAAAAAAAAGCTTCAGTAAGCGTGGGAACAGAACAACTGGAGATCTGAATTTGCCATAAGGCAAGACCTAACGTAGATTTTCCTGGTTTGCCAAAGACAGATGGGATAGCAGCCTGGCCAAAGGGTCTCCCGGGCTATTCTCTCCATTGTACGCACACAACTGAAACAGGAAAAACACGGAGGTGGTGCTCAGGGAAGAAGTGTCTCCTTAAGAGCCACGCCCTCTGCTGCTCATTATTCTCATTAAAAAAAAAAAAAGCAGAGTGGGGGGTTGATGTAAAACACAACACATCTAGGGGTCAGGAATGCTCTGTGGCTACCAGTCTTCACCCTCTGTGCAAAAACAGACAGCTGGATAAAGCACAGCCAAGGCTTCTTTGTAAAGCTGTGTCTTTGCTGGCACCAGCTGAAAACACAGCTCTCTCTTAACCTTTGGGAAACAGCTGGCAGCAACTCACTGGACATAGCTAAGGCAGAAGCAATGGAAAGAAAGAGCCATGGGAATGGCGTGCGTCTGAGTAGGCCAGCTCTGCTCTCTTCTACAGAGCAAGCAGTCTCTGACACTCCCCATGAAAGCAAACAAGGAGGAGAGGACTTCTTTTAAATACTCTGACTCAGCAAGAAAATGTTTATAATCATTGAATTGTCACCGTGGGAGTGAAAGAGGATACTCAATGGACCGGGGCTTGCTATAGAAGCCCTATAATCTGAGTTTAAATTCCAATCACAGTGTAGAGACTGGACATTGGGCATGTGTGCTTATAAGGCCAGGCTGTAGCAGAGACAGGTGAGTTCACCTGGCTTTTGACCTGCCAACACAACTCTCAATGAGAGAGAGAGAGGAATCTCTAACCTACACACAGACATTCAAGGGTGGACAGACATGTACACTCATTTGCATATACCACACACACACACACATACACACACACACACACACACATGCATCACACATACACACCAGATTTATAATATTAGAACAAATGAATGATGATAACCAAAGAAGAGCATTTTCTCAAAATGACTTCCATGCAGGAAATAAGATGAGTTGTGACTTCACTGCTGTTGGACTGAGGAGATAAATGCACAGGACACTACCTTTCCATTTTTTTCCACTATATTTATAAAGTACTCTGTAAACAGACATTGTGATCATTTTTATGGTATATATTTTTTCATTTTTCTTTAAGAAATGGAACATTGCTTTAAATGCCATATGAACAATGTCTCTCTATTTTAAACCTTTTATCTAACCTCTGAAATATATCTCAAGGCTGGGGAGGAGGTAGGGCAGAGTTGTAATCTGTTGAGGTTGGTGTTGAGGCAGGAGAATGAAGATGGAGACACTGCCATGAAGTATATAGGAAGACAAAGAGAGGGTTGGAAGTGATGGAGGAGCTGGAGAGGTGGTGGAGGAGCTGGAGAGGTGATGGAGGAGCTGGAGAAGTGATGGAGGAGCTGGAGAGGTGATGGAAGAGCTGGAGAGGTGATGGAGGAGATGGAGAAGTGATGATAGAGGAGCTGGAGAGGTGATGGAGGAGCTGGAGAGGTGATGATGGAGGAGCTGGAGAGGTGATGGAGGAGCTGGAGAGGTGATGGAGGAGCTGGAGAGGTGATGGAGGAGATGGAGAGGTGATGGAGGAGCTGGAGAGGTGATGATGGAGGAGGTGGAGAGGTGATAGAGGATCTGGAGAGGTGATGGAGGAGCTGGAGAGGTGATGTAGGAGCTGGAGAGGTGATGTAGGAGCTGGAGAGGTGATGATGGAAGAGCTGGAGAGGTGATGCAGCCATTAAGAGTGCACACAGGTCTGGCAGAGGACTCAGGTTCAACTTCCAGCACCCATGTCAAGAGGCTCACATCTGTCCAGCTCCAGGAAATCCGGTGTCACTGGGCACACACATATGTACATGTTGACTACACATAAGTAAAATAAAGAGCTGGGCATGATGTCCCATGCTTTTAATCCCAGTACTGGGAAGGCAGCAGCAAGCAAATCACTGAGTTTAAGGCTAGCCCACTCTACAGAGTGAGTTCCAGGACAGCCAGACTACACAGAGAAACTCGATCTTGAATAACCAAAAAATAAATAAACAAATAAAATATATGATAAAGTTAAGCAGGCTGGAGAGACGTCTCAGCAATTAGGAATACTGGCTACTATTCCAGAGAAGCCAGATTTCACTCCCAACAGTCACATGGCGGCTCACAACAGTCAGCACCAATACATCCCCAGCCCTCTTCTAGCTTCAATAGGCACCAGAAAAAAAAAAAAAAAAAACATGATTCACAGATACTCATGCAGCAAAGGTACTCATACATTTTTAATTAAAAATCATTTCATCTATCCAAACAGCCAACCAAGCAAAAGGCAAAATAAAAATAAAGCAAGGCATCTTGTCTGCAGCTTCCCATCCAGCCGGTAGCAGGCCAGCCAGACCTAGCCAGCCTGCCAGGTGCTGAGACCCTGCCGGCGGAACCAGGTACCAGAGACAGCCCGAGTTTAAGACCTCCGGGGACTCAGGTCTGGGGCAGGAACTGCACACAGCCTAGCGGTTTGGAGTACAGCGGCCGTGCCTGCGCTCTGCGCTCGCAGGCCAGACCCCGAACCCCCTGCAGGCAGCGCCATCTTGTCTGCAGCTTCCCATCCAGCCGGTAGCAGGTCAGCCAGACCTAGCCAGCTTGCCAGGTGCTCAGACCCTGCCCACGGAACCAGGATAAGCAACAATTCTTGTTTATTAAGAAGAGTGAGGACCAGCTATAGCGGCAGGCCTCCATATTGCAACCAGGACACAGCTGGAAAGGTGCAGATAGAGACTCCTTCTGGGGCTAGAGCAGGGAGAGCTGCTAAGCTCTCACCCACAGGCGGGCCCAGGCGCCTAGGCTCTGCAGCACGTCCCTGCGAGCTTAGGCTGTGCACCGAGGCAGCCGGAACCACCCAGCTCCCCAGGAGCCCGGACCAGCGATAGCGGCAGGCCTCCATACTGAAACCAGAACACAGCTGGAAAGGCACAGGTAGGCAGATTCCATCAGGGGCTACCACGTGGGGGGATCTGCTAGGCTCTCGCTACTAGGCAGGCCCAGCAGCACCTGCCAAGGCTCTGCTGCACTCCCCCACACTTCCCGGAGACCTCAGGCCGTGCACAAAGTCAGGGGTGGCAGCCAGCTCGTGATCCCGTTGAGCAGCAATCACGCATAACCACCAGTAGAGAAACAACAGGTAAGCCCAGCCTCACAGGAGATTCAAACACCAGCCAGTGACAACAAGGTCAACTAACACCAGAAATAACCAGATGGCAAAAGGTAAACAAAGGAATGTCACTAACAGAAATCAAGAAAACATGACAGCATCTGAACCCAGTTCACCAACAACAGGAAGCCCTGGATACCCCAAAACACCAGAAAAACAAGACTTGGATATAAAATCACTGGTCAGGATGCTGGTAGCTGAACACATAGAAAAATCTCGTAAAGAAATAGAAGAGAAAATGGATCAAAAGTTAGAAGCCTTTACAAGGCAAATACAAAAATCACTTCAAGAAATGCAGGAGAAGATGGATCAAAAAGAAGAAGACAATAAGGAGGAAAGACAAAAATCACTTAAAGAAATACAGAAGAACGTGGGCCAACAAGTAGAAGCTATGAAAGAAGAAACACAAAAATCTATTAAAGAAATACATGAAAACACAATCAAGCAAGCGAAAGACCTGAGCACATCCATCCAGGCACTAAAAACAGAAGTAGAAACAACTAAGAAATCGCAGAGGGAGACAACATTGGAGATTGAAAACCTTGGGAAGAAATCAGGAGCCATAGATGCAAATATCAACAATAGAATACAAGAGATAGAAGACAGAATATCAGAAGCCGAAGATACCATAGGAACCATTGATTCAACAGTCAAAGAAAATACTAAATGCAAAAAGGCTGTAACCCAAAACATCCAGGAAATCCAGGACACAATGAGAAGACCAAACCTAAGGATTATAGGTATAGACGAGAATGAAGATGTACAAGTTAAAGGGCCAGCAAATATCTTCTACAAAATTATGGAAGAAAACTTCCCCAACCTAAAGAGAGAGATGCCCATGAATATACAAGAAGCATACAGAACCCCAAACAGACTGGATCAGAACAGAAATACATCCCGTCACATAATAATCAAAACTCCAAATGTACTAAACAAAGAAAGAATATTAAAGGCAGCAAGAGAAAAAGGCCAAGTAACTTATAAAGGAAGACCTATCAGAATAACACCAGACTTCTCACCTGAGACCATGAAAGCTAGAAGATCCTGGGCAGATATCATACAAACTCTAAGAGAACACAAACTTCAGCCAAAACTACTTTACCCAGCAAAGCTCTCAATCACCATAGATGGAGACGTCAAGGTATTCCATGACAAAACCAAATTTGCACGATATCTTTCCACAAATCCAGCCCTACAAAGGATAATAGGGGGAAAACACCAAGACAAGGACGGAAACTACACTCGGGAAGAAGCAAGATAGAAACCTCCTCTCATCAAACCCAAAAGAAGGTAACCTCTCGAATATAAAAAATAAATAAAATAAATAAATATAATTTCACAAATGTCTGGAGGAAATAATTACTATTCCTTAATATCTCTTAACATCAATGGACTCAATTCCCCAATAAAAAGACATAGATTAACAGACTGGATACGGAAACAGGACCCTACATTTTGCTGCATACAGGAAACACATTTCAGTGTCAAAGACAAACACTGCCTTAGAGTAAAAGGCTGGAAGACAATTTTACAAGCAAATGGTCTCAGGAAACAAGCTGGAGTAGCCATTCTAATATCAGATAAAATTGACTTCCAACCTAAAATCATCAAAAGAGACTCAGAAGGTCACTTCTTGCTGGCCAAAGGGAAAATCCACCAAGAAGAGCTCTCAATACTGAACATCTATGCTCCAAATGCAAGGGCAGCCTCATTCGTAAAAGAAACCTTACTACAGCTTAAAGCACACATTACACCTAACACAATAATTGTGGGTGACTTCAACACTCCACTCTCCTCAATGGACCGATCAGGAAAGCAGAAACTAAACAGGGACACAGTGAAACTAATTGAAACTCTGGACCAATTGGATTTAACAGATATATATAGGAGATTTCATCCTAAAGCTAAAGAATATACCTTTTTCTCAGCTCCACATGGGACCTTCTCCAAAATAGACCATATAATTGGTCACAAGACAGATGTCAACAAATACAAGAAGATCGAGCTAATCCCATGCCTTCTATCAGATCACCATGGAGTAAGAGTGGTCTTCAATAACAACAAAAACAACAGAAAGCCCACATACACATGGAAACTGAACAATACTCTACTCAATGACACCTTGGTCAAGGAAGAAATAAAAAAAGAAATCAAAGACTTTTTAGAATTCAATGAAAATGAAGGTACAACCTACCCAAATCTATGGGACACAATGAAAGCAGTGCTAAGAGGAAAACTCATAGCTCTAAGTGCATCCAAAAAGAAACTGGAGAGAGCATATACTAGCAGCTTAATGGCACACCTTAAAGCCCTGGAAGAAAAACAAGTTAATTCACCCAGGAGGAGTAAAAGACAAGAAATCATCAAACTCAGGGCTGAAATCAATCAAATAGAAACAAAGAGAACCATACAAAGAATCAACAAGACCAGGAGCTGGTTCTTTGAGAAAATCAACAAGATAGATAAACCCTTAGCCAGACTAACCAAAGGACACAGAGACAGTATACAAATTAACAAAATTAGAAATGAAAAGGGAGACATAACAACAGAAACTGAGGAAATTCAAAAGATCATCAAATCCTACTACAAAGGTCTATACTCAAAACAACTGGAGAATCTGGAGGAAATGGACAATTTCCTAGACAGATATCAAATACCAAAATTAAATCAGCATCAAGTAGATCAGCTAAATAGTCCCATAACCCCTAAAGAAATAGAAGGGGTTATAGAAAGCCTCCCAACCAAAAAAAGTACGGGACCAGATGGTTTTAGTGCAGAATTCTACCAGACCTTCAAAGAAGACTGAACACCAATATTTTTCAAACTATTCCACAAAATAGAGACAGAAGGGACACTGCCCAACTCATTCTTCGAAGCCACAATTACGCTAATACCTAAACCACAAAAAGATCCAACAAAGAAAGAGAACTACAGGCCAATTTCTCTTATGAATATAGATGCAAAAATACTAAATAAAATTCTTGCTAACCGAATCCAAGAGCACATCAAAACGATCATCCACCATGATCAAGTAGGCTTCATCCCAGGGATGCAGGGATGGTTCAATATACAGAAATCCATCAATGTAATCCACTACATAAACAAACTGAAAGAAAAAAACCACATGGTCATCTCATTAGATGCTGAAAAAGCATTCGACAAAATTCAGCATCCTTTCATGCTAAAAGTCATGGAAAGAGCAGGAATTCAAGGCCCATACCTAAACATAGTAAAAGCAATCTACAGCAAACCAGTAGCCAACATCAAAATAAATGGAGAGAAACTTGAAGCATTCCCACTAAAATCAGGGACTAGACAAGGCTGCCCTCTCTCTCCATATCTTTTCAATATAGTACTTGAAGTTCTAGCAAGAGCAATTAGACAACATAAGGAAGTCAAAGGGATACAAATTGGAAAGGAAGAAGTGAAACTATCATTATTTGCAGACGATATGATAGTTTACCTAAGCGACCCAAAAAACTCCACCAGAGAACTTCTACAGCTGATAAACAACTTCAACAAAGTGGCAGGTTATAAAATTAACTCAAGCAAGTCAGTGGCCTTCTTGTACTCAAAGGACAAGCAGGCAGAGAAAGAAATTAGGGAAATAACACCCTTCACAATAGCCACAAACAACATAAAGTATCTTGGCATAACTCTAACCAAACAAGCGAAAGATCACTTCAAGTCCTTGAAGAAAGAAATCGAAGAAGACCTCAGAAGATGGAAAAATATTTCTTGCTCCTGGATTGGCAGGATCAATATAGTAAAAATGGCCATCTTGCCAAAAGCAATATACAGATTCAATGCGATCCCCATCAAAATCCCAACTCAATTCTTCATAGATCTAGAAAGAGCAATTCTCAAATTCATCTGGAGCAACAAAAAACCCAGGATAGCTAAAACTATTCTCAACAACAAAAGGACTTCTGGGGGAATCAATATCCCTGACCTCAAGCAGTACTACAGAGCAATTGTGTTAAAAACTGCATGGTATTGGTATAGCAACAGGCAAGCAGATCAATGGAACAGGATTGAAGACCCAGAAATTAACCCACAGACTTATGGTCACTTGATCTTTGATAAAGGAGCCACAACCATCCGGTGGAATAAAGACAGCCTTTTCAACAAATGGTGCTGGTTCAACTGGAAGTCAACATGCAGAAGAATGCGAATTGATCCAATCTTATCTCTTTGCACTAAGATCAGCTCCAAGTGGATCAAGGACCTCCACATAAAACCAGACACACTGAAACTATTAGAAAAGAAACTTGGGAAGACCCTGGAGGACTTGGGCACAGGGGAAAAGTTCCTGAACAGAACACCAATAGCTTATGCTCTAAGATCAAGAATCGACAAATGGGACCTCATAAAATTACAAAGTTTCTGCAAAGCAAAGGACACTGTCAGAAGGACAAAACGGCAACCAACAAAGTGGGAAAAGATCTTCACCAACTCCACATCCGACAGAGGGCTAATATCCAATATATACAAAGAACTCAAGAAGTTAGACCGCAAAGAAACAAATAACCCTATCAAAAAATGGGGTACAGAGCTAAACAAAGAATTTTCACCAGAAGAAATTCGGATGGCCGAGAAACACCTTAAAAGATGTTCAACATCATTAGTCATCAGGGAAATGCAAATCAAAACAACCCTGAGATTCCACCTCACACCAGTCAGAATGGCTAAGATTAAAAACTCAAGAGACAACAAGTGCTGGCGAGGATGTGGAGAAAGAGGAACACTCCTCCACTGTTGGTGGGATTGCAAAATGGTAAAACCACTCTGGAAATCAGTTTGGCGGTTCCTCAGAAAATTGGGCATGTCACTTCCAGAGGACCCTGGCATACCACTCCTGGGCATATACCCAGAGGATTCCCCTGCATGCAATAAGGACACATGCTCCACTATGTTTATAGCAGCCTTGTTTATAATAGCCAGAAATTGGAAGGAGCCCAAATATCCCTCAAAGGAGGAATGGATACAAAAAATGTGGTATATTTATACAATGGAATACTACTCAGCAATTAAAAATAATGAATTCATGCAATTTGTAGGTAAATGGTTAGACCTGGAAAATATCATCCTGAGTGAATTAACCCAATCACAAAAGAATGCACATGAAATGCAATCACTGATAAGTGGATATTAATGAGCCCAGAAGCCCTAAATACTCAAGACACAAATAGCAAGTCAAATGATTCCCAAGAAGAAGAAAGGAGAGGACCCTGGGCCTGTAAAGATTGCATCCAGTTTAGTAAAGAAACCGAGGGGGGAGGGGGAATGATTGGGGAACAGTTGGGGGGGGAGAGGAACTATGGGAACTATGGTGGGTGGGAACTGGGAAAGGGGAAAGCCTTTGGAATGTAAACATAGAATATAGAAAATAAAATAAAATAAAATAAGATAAAAAAAATAAAGCAAGGCTTTCAAAAGACATAATGTATATGAAGGCATATTACATGTATACAAGAATATGTCAAAATAAAATCTGCTATTTTTATACAATTGATATGTGATAACATTTGGGTGTGGGAGTAGGCATGGTAGCACATCCTGACAATCAGAGCACTCAGGAAGGAGGATGAATATTTCTAAGCCAGATCCTGTGAGTTGGCCCAGCATGTTAGTCCAGCCTCTCCCTTTCTCCCAGGCTTGGTCCTAGTTGCTCAGCCTGTGTGGCAACCCAATCTGATTGACAACCCAATCTTACACTACCCTGTTCCTAGTCCTGTACTTAGGTACACATGGAGGGCGTTGGGCCAGTCTGGGTGGTCCTTACCAGGTACTATTGTCATTGCACATCTTCAGTGTTTGCCCACTCTGTCCTTGGCCTTCCCTACACCAGTACTGGTCTCAGTTTCACATCCTGTAACTTACAATAGCAGTTACAATACTCAGTTGTTATGACTGTGTAGATCCTAACATCCAGACTTGACCCTGTGTTATATCCTATGCTTTGGTCCGGTCTACTGAGTCACCTGTATTCTAGCCCACCTGCACTATACCCAATAGGCAGTTACTCAGCACGTACATCTGGGGGCAGACTCAGCCTGCTGAATTTTTGGACCCTTACTTGCCTGCACCATACACAACCCCCACTCTTTAAGCATCACTGTAACCCAGGTTACAGGGGAACCAATGCTTTCTTCTGGCCTCCTCGTGTTTATACATGGTAAAGAAGCATACATGCAGGTAAAACACCCATACAAACAGCTCAATTAAGTTCAAAATACTAGCAATAAATGCCTGAATGTTGACCAAGAAAATATAAATGTAAAGAAGACAATCCAGAAAAAGACAGAAATATTGGAGAGAACTAACTCAAACTGAAATGAAGATAGAATTCAAAATCTCATTAGAAAACTCAGTGGAAGTGGCAGGTGCCCTTATCCCCAGCATTCAGGGATAAGAGGCAGGTAGATCTCTAAAAGTTGGAGGCCAGCCTGGTCTACAGAGCAAGTTCCAGAACAACCAGGGCTACACAGAGAAACCCTATCTCAAAAGTGAAACAAAACAAAACAAAAAAAGAATGAAAGAGAAAAACAAGAAATAAACAAAACAGACTCAGGGAAATCCTTATGTGTAGACTGAGTCAAATAAAAGATGAACTATCAAGACTTAAATGGAAAGTCAATGAACTAGACCAAACAAGCAATGAATATGAACCATTTTTACAGATGCAAACGTAAAAGAGAAACGTTTAAAAATTTGGAGACATCATGAAAAGAAAGAAAATTCTTTATCAATAGAAACTTCAAAAGCCAGAAGATCCTGGAGCAGTGTACGGCGCAGTTTAAAGGACTTTGCCGCGCTGCCCAGACTCTGTACTAACTTGACATGAGACAAAGGAAGAGGGAACTGGTCTGTGGTACATTCTCTTGACTGGTGCTTAATGTCAGAGGGCCCAGGTCTTCCCTGAGCCCATGGTCCTGAGAGATAAAAGACAGCAGGCTGAGTCCTGGAGAGCAGTCTAGTAAGCAGCACTCCTTCCTCCACGGCCTCTGCAAAAACCCCTGCCTCCAGGTCCCTGCCCTGTGTGAGTCCCTGCTCTGATTTCCCTCAGTGGTAGATCATGCCGTGGAAGAAACGCCCAAGAGAGATGCCAACCTAAATTATTGTACCCAGCAAAACTGTCTGCTATGTTTAAATGAGAAGGAAAAACTTTCCACAGGACACAAGCCCAAAGAATTTATGTCCATCGAATCATCCCTATTGAGAATACTAGAAGCAATACAAACTGAAGAAGGAATAAACAGAGATAAGAGATTCCACACAGAAAACAAAAGAGTTTCTAGTGACTGAAACACAAAATAATACTGAGAACACAAATAGCAAAAAAAAAATTATAAAAATGATTAAAATTTATACGCTTTCAATAACTTTAAGTATTAATAGGTTTAACTGCCTAATTAAAAGATACAGATTAGGAAAATGGATTAAAAAACAAAATCCATCTTTGTGTTTACTACAAGACATTCATCCTAACTTTGAAGTTAAGTACCACCTTAAAATGGAAAAAAGGATGGAAAAAATAAAACTATTATAAGCAAACAAGACCAGGAAGCAAGCAGGTGCTACTATCTTAATAGCCAGCAAATAAACTAGCAAAAAAAGACTTCAACTCAGGGCTCGCTGTGGTGGGAGAACTGGGTTCTGATGATGCCAAGTAGCCATGGTTTCTGAGGTGGGAGTGGGTAGGTGGATGGATTAACATCCTCATAGAAGCAGAAGGGGAGGTTGGGTGGGGGTGGGGGGGACGAAGGGATGGAATAGGGGGTCTCCAGGAGGAGGGTACAAAGATAACACTTGAAATGTAAATAAGAAAGAAAGAAAGAAAGAAAGAAAGAAAGAAAGAAAGAAAGAAAGAAAGAAAGGAAGGAAGGAAGGAAGGAAGGAAGGAAGGAAGAAAGAAAGAAAGAAAGAAAGAAAAATATATAAAATGAATACGTTTTTTAAAAATTCAGAGGGGGCTAGAGAGATGGCTCAGCGGTTAAGAGAACCAACTGTTCTTCCAGAGGTCCTAAGTTTAAATCCCAGCAACCACGTGGTGGCTCACAACGATCTGTAATGAGATCTGATGCCATCTTCTGGTGTGTCTAAAGACAGCTACAGTGTACTTAGATATAATAATATATATAGAATTTTTGCCAGGTGCACGCCTGTACTCCCAGCACTCTGGGAGGCCGAGGCAGGCGGATTTCTGAGTTCGAGGCCAGCCTGGTCTACAGAGTGAGTTCCAGGACAGCCAGGGCTACACAGAGAAACCCTGTCTCGAAAAAAAAAATTCCAAAAAAAAAATCAGAAATTCAAACCAAAACTAACTAGAAGAATAGGGACAGACACTACAGACTCATCGAAGGAAAAATCCACCAAGAGGACATGAAATTTGGAATATCTATGAACCAAACACAAGGGCACCCAAGTTCATAAAAGAAACACTACTATATCTTAGCCACATATTTTTAAAAAAGACTTAAAACTAAAACTAATCCAAAGAAACAAAGAAGGACATTTCATTCTAATCAAAGGAACCATTAACCAAGAAGGCATTACATTCCTAAACAAATATGCAGCAAACTCTGGAACACATAATTTCATAAAAAAGAGTAATACTAGAATTTAAGACACAGATTAAATCCAAATCAATAATAGTAGGTAATTTAATACCTGCTTTCACTAACGTACAATTCAAGCAAGGCACTATGTACTGAGGGTTTGAGCCAGGAAAACCTCACGAGTTGACCTCAAAATTGAGACACTTGACCTAAGTCCTCACAGAAACTATCTTAGCTACTGGTCAGGCCAGGGACAATTCCATGTCCAAGTCTGAGAAGTAGAGGAGATCTGGAATCCACATGCAGTGCAAAAGAACTGCAACTATCTCATCTCATACCTCCCCTGACTCTTCTCTCCATGGACTCCAAGAATCCAAGGAAAGCTCCCAAGTCTAAAGCATCACTGATTTCTAGAGGACGGGGAAATGGAGAAGGTTCTTGTTATCAAGCTATAGTTAAGGATTGAATAACAAGCCTACAAGAGAAATCATACCAACACAATTGAAAATATGACAAAACTCCTAATGGGAAAGAACATCACCTAATAAGCAACACTGGTACTTAAATGTGCCTAGGACACCATGTTTATGGGGAGATAAGCAAAAGCTGACTCTGGAAGAATAATGTTCAGCAAAACAGCTACTGTGTCCAAATCCAAGAGAGGTAGCATTATTCTAATGTGCACAGGTTTGCATAGCATCCTTCTCTCAGCAGGAGTGGGCTCAGGTGGTGAAGAGTCCGCCTAACAGGGAATGTCGTCAGTGGCTCTAACCATGGCCACGTTAAACCGAGAAAGACAACGGAATATCCACTAACATTTTGAAATTGCTACCTATTTCTTACAAAGAAATGGGAGAGAGGCTGTTGTTATGCCTCAGCAATTCTTTTGAAAGAGTCAAACCTGTTTTTTTTGTTTCTTGCTAAGCCTTGTTAACTCTATCTCTTCTGTCCTAGTCAGCTCTTGGAAGATAATGAAGGGCTGTGGAAATACTTCAGTGGTAAAGTACCTACTGCCCAAGCCTGAGGCGCTGAGTTCAGAATTTCAGCACCGTGTAAAAACCCAAGCATGGGACGCGTTCCTGTGAACAGCCCTGAGGAGACCGAGGGTTCGCTGGAAGATCCCTGGGAAGAGAGGATCCCTGGAGATCACTAGCCATCGAGTCTTTCTAAATCAGTGAATCCCATGTTCAATGAGAAACCCTATCACCCTGTGGTGACCTTGCCAAGGAAGTGGGAGGGGCACTTGCAACAGCACCTCTCCCTGAGGGTTTGTGCAATTAAACAGTGAATAATGGTGGGGGAGGGGGGAGATTTTCTTCAGTGCCACACTGGTAAGGCACCCAAGTTCCTGTGAGTAAAGTCTCACCCATACTCAAGTAAGCAACTCTAGCAAAATTCACTTAGTTGCAGAAGGAAGAGAAAAGAAAGCCTAAAAGATAGAAATGGGGCGAGTTGGGAAGAGGACAACAGGAGTAAGATAAGAGTGATGACCAAAACACATTATTTACATGTATCAACATATCATAGTGAAAGCTATTACATACAAATTATATATGCTGACAAAACCATTTCAAACTAAACAAGTCATGTGGAATACTATAAAGAAAGACATCAGTCTCAACCTCTGACCTCCACACAAAGACACCCATAGACACATGCATGTAAACATACATCACTAACATTTTGGGATTTAGAGAGGGAAGGGGAAGGAGGAAGGGAGGGAGGGAGGGATGGAGGGAGGGAGGGAGGAAGAGTGGTATGGAGGGAGATAGAGAATGCAAAATAGGACTGAAGCATGAAATTCCCCAATATTACTTATACAAAGGAGTAGATGAACTCAAAAGCAGCCAGTATATATTATCCTGGCAGGAAACCCTGCTCTGTGGAATCACTGAAGTGGTGCTGATCAGATCACCTCTATCCACTGGCCTTCTGTTTATTATTCACCTAGTGCCTGCTCAATACAGGCAATTATCAAAACATTAACATCACAAAAGGTAACACAAAAAAAGCTGAAGCAAATGTGTGGTCTAGAAAACTTAGAATATAATTACATAGGCAAGATATTACAAAATACACTGAGTATTAAATAATCTAATCATCGCTAACTCCAAAAAGCTGAAGAAGTTCTTTTTGAGAAGCAAATGCAGAAGCCATTAAATATTACACTAGAGGCCAATTAGTAAATTCATGGTTCTGAGTTTATTGTTAGGGTGCTTTCATATAATTTAATTAGAAAAAGGTGAAAATTGTATCTTGGGTATTCCAAGCTTCTGAGCTAATATCCATTTATCAGTGAGTGCATACCATGTGTGTTCTTTTGTAATTGGGTTACCTCCCTCAGGATAATATTTTCTAATTCCATCCATTTGTCTAAGAATTTCATGAAGCCGTTATTTTTAATAGCTGAGTAGTATTCCATTGTGTAAATGTACTACATTTTCTGTATCCATTCCTCTGTTGAGGGACATCTGGCTTCTTTCCAGCTTCTGGCTATTATAAACAAGGCTGCTATGAACATAGTGAAGCATGTGTCTTTATTGCATGCTGGGGAATCCTCTAGGTATATGCCCAGGAGTGGTATAACAGGGTCCACTGGTAGTTATATGCCCAGGAGTGGTATAACGGGGTCCACTGGTAGTATTATGCCCAATTTTCTGAGGAACCGCCAAACTGATTTCCAGAGTGTTTGTACCAGCTTGCAATCCCACCAGAAGTGGAGGAGTGTTCCTCTTTCTCAACATCCTCGTCAGTACCTGCTGTCTCCTGAGGTTTTGATCTTAGCCATTCTGACTGGTGTGAGGTAAATTCTCAGGGTTGTTTTGTTTTGCATTTCCCTGATGACTAAGGATGTTGAACATTTCTTTAGGTGCTTCTCTGCCATTCAATATTCCTCAGTTGAAAATTCTTTGTTTAGCTCTGTACCCCATTTTAATTGGGTTATTTGGTTCTCTGAAGTCTAACTTCTTGAGCTCAAGAATAAGGAAAAACAAAGTATGGGTACTTTCTTAGAGGTGGGAACAAAATACCCACAGGAGGAGACACAGAGACAAAGTGTGGAGCAGAGTCTGAGGGAAAGACCATCCAGTGACTACCCCACCCAGGGATCCATCCCATATACAGTTACAAAACCCAGACACTATTACCAATGACCACAAGTGCTTGCTGACAGGAGCCTGATATAGCTGTCACTAGGAAGGTTCTGCCAGTGCATGACAAATACAGAGGGGTACACTCTCAGCCAACTATTGAACTGAGCACAGGGTCCCCAATGGAGGAGCTAGAGAAAGGACCCAAGAAGCTGAAGGGGTTTGCAGCCCCATAGGAGGAATAACAATATGAAACACCCAGTACCCCCAGAGTGCCCAGGGACTAAACCATCAACCAAAGAGTACACATGAAGGGACCCATGGCTCCAGATACATATACAGCAGAGGATGGCCTTGTTGGGCATCAAAGAGAAGAGAGGCCCTTGGTCCTGAAAAGGCTAGATGCCCCAGTATAGGGGAATGCCAGGGCAAAGAAGTGGGAGTGGGTGGGTTGGTGAGTAGGGGGAGGGGGGAATGGGATAGGGGGTTTTCAGAGGGGAAACCAAGAAAGGGGACAATGTTTGAAATGTAAATAAAGAATATATCTAATAAAAAATAAAAAATAAATAGCTGAGAGTACTTAATGGACAACAGTCCAGATTACTGTACATAGATAGTTGGTTTTCAAAACCATCGAAAATCAACAGAATGTGACATTTAAAGTAATTTATTCTTTTGTTGCTGAGACATATCTGGTCCTAGCAGTTCTCCTTTTGTGGATTCAAAGAAGAAATTGAGTGTCTCTACCTCCAGGTGAGGTAGTACATTATGGCTAAGTTGTCACTGGGTAGAAATCACCTATATCTCCTGCAGACCTGTACCATTCTTGAGAGGACACAATTTACAGATTAGGACAGCTTAGTTCTACCAAGACAGAACAAGCTAGTCCTTAATTCCTGTTTTTCAAAGGTCTGTCAGATGATCCTGGGCCAGAAGGCTGAAGACTGACACACCAACTTCCTGACTTAGCGGAGCTGTATGGTAGGCACCTGTCTCTACAACTTGTCTCAGTTCTGGATGCTGAATTAAGCTTCCTATATTTTCAGATAGTTTTGCTCATTCTCAAATTTATGATGGGGCCAAAAAACTACTTATAGTCTCACAGACAACACAGACTAGTAACATTGAGAAAATATATTTGAGAAGATAGTTATCAGATAGTATATAAGCAAAACCAGAACATAACATATGGATTTTTAAGTCTTTTAAGTTAGGGTAGATGACAAGTGTTCAGTTTAATTGTCAAAGATGATGGACTGGGTGTTCAGTGAATCTTATACTTTATAAATTAAAAAAAATAGTAAACAAAAAATCAGTCTGCACAAGACAGTCATTCTGTTCCTTCATGACCTCCTCTTCAAGATCATGTCTCCAAGTTCATGTTTGATTTCCTGTCCTACCATTCATAATGTACTATAAGATGTAAGATGAAATAAACACTTTTCTTTCAAAAAATTTACAATAGAGAGCTCTCTTGAACCACCTCCTTGCACTGTAGGCTTGGCATGTGAGCCAGATGTGGTCCAGGCCTACTATGCTCTGTACTAACAGTTGGTTTTCCTGTCAAGATGCCTAAAGAAGATTAGCCTTTCAGTAAGAAAGTTCTCAAATAATGTCCCTCAAAATCAGTACTTTCCACTCAAATGAGGAAAATTTCCCTCAGGAGTTGATCTCTAATAATTCTATTGCCTTGGACAAGATTTTGCTATATGATCAGGAACACAAACCAAATACCTCCAGGAGAGAGCTAGTCCCCAAGGAGTGTGGACAAGCCTGTGAGCACAGGAAATACTACCACTTAAGCTCAAAAAGATCTACCCAGAGCCCTCCAGGACACAGGAATGGAAGACTAGCCTGAGACAGGATCCTTCCTGTTTGCACCTGTGCCTGGAGCTGATTTGGTGCTACAGCACTCCATACCCAAATACCGTGGGAGAGAGCTGCTCTCCCAGGAGTAATGACACACAGGCTTGCAGGACAGACAAGCCCCAGTCAGAGACAGCAATACCAGCTAACACCACAGATAACCAGATGTGAGAGGCAAGAGCAAGAACATAAACAACAGGAACTAAGGCTACTTGGCATCATCAGAACCCCCAGTTCTCCCACCACAGCAAGCCATGAATACCAGGAAAGCAAAACTCTGATTTAAAATCACATCTCATGATGATGATAGAGGACTTTAAGAAAGACATAAATAACTCCCTTAAAGAAATACAGAAATACAAAGGTAAATAGCTAGAAGCCTTTAAAAAGGAAACAAAAAAAAATCCCTTAAAGAATTACAAGAAAACAAAACCAGATAAAGGAATTGAACAAAACTCTCAAGGTATAAAAATGGAAATAGAAACAATAAAGAAATCACAAAGGGAGACAACCTCAGAGATAAAAAAGCTAGGGAAAAGATCAGGAGTAATAGGTGCAAGTATCACCAACAGAATACAAGAGATAGAAGAGAGAATCTCTGGTGCAGATGATACCATAGAAAATATTGACAAAATAGTCAAAGAAATGCAAAATGTAAAAACCCCCTGACCCAAAACATCTAGGAAATCCAGGACACAATGAGAAGACCAAACCTAAAGATAATAGGTATAGAAGAGAGTGAAGATTCCCAATTTAAAGGGCCAGTAAATATCTTCAAAATTATAGAAGAAAATTTCCCTAACATAAAGGAAGAGATGCCCATAAGCATACAAGAAGCCTACAGAACTACAAACAGACTGGACCAGACCAGAAAGTCCTCCCATCACATAATAGTCAAAGCACCAAATGCAAAAGAAAGAAAGGAAGGAAGGAAGGAAGGAAGGAAGGAAGGAAGGAAAGGAAAGGAAAGGAAAGGAAAGGGAAGGGAAAGGGAAGGGAAGGGAAGGGAAGGGAAGGGAAGGGAAGAGAAGAGAAGAGAAGAGAAGAGAAGAGAAGAGAAGAGAAGAGAAGAGAAGAGAAGAGAAGAGAAAAGAAAAGAAAAGAAAAGAAAAGAAAAGAAAAGAAAAGAAAAGAAACATTAAAAACAGTAAGGGGAAAATGTCAAGTAGCATATAAAGGTAGGCCTATCAGAATTACACCAGACTTCTCTCCAGAGACTATGAAAGCTAGAAGATCCTGGACAGATGTCATCAGACCCTAAGAGAACACAAATGCCAGCCCAGGCTACTATACCCAGCAAAACTCTCAATTACCATATGTGGAGAAATCAAGATATCCCATGAGAAAATGAAATTTACACAATATATTTCCACAAATCCAGCCCTACAAATCATAGTAAATGGGAAACTCCAACACAAGGAGGGAAAGTACATGCTAGAAAAAGCAAGAAAATAATGTTCTTTTAACAAACCAAAAGAAGATAGCCACACAAACATAAATGTACCTCTAACAACAAAAATAACAGGAAGCAACAATCACTTTTCCTTCATATCTCTTAATATTAATGGACTCAATTCCCCAATAAAAAAGACATAGACTAACAGACTGGATATGTAAACAGGATGCAGCATTTTGTTGCATTCAGGAAACACACCTGAGTATCAAAGACAGACATTACCTCAGAGTAAAAGGCAGGAAAAGAATTTTCCAAGCAAATGGTCCCAAGAAACAAGGTGGAGTAGCCATTCTAATACCAGTTAAAATTGACTTTAAACCAAAAGTTATCAAAAAGGATAAGGAAGGACATTTAATATTCATCAAAAGAAAAATCTACCAAGAATTACTCTCAATTCTGAACATCTGTGCTCCAAGTGTAAGGGCACCTACATTCATAAAAGAAACTTAAGCTCAAAGCACACATTTCACCTCACACAATAATAATGGCTGACTTCAACACCCCAGTCTCATCAATGAGCCAATCATAGAAACACAAACTAAACAGAGACCCAGTGAAACTAATAAAAGTTATGGACCAAATGGATTTAACAGATATCTATAGAACATTTTATCATAAAACAAAATAATATACCTTCTTCTCAGCACCCCATGGTACCTTTGTAGTTATCAAGGAAATCCACATCAAAACAACCCTGAGATTCCACCTCACACCAGTCAGAATGGCTAAAATTTACCATATAATCAGTCACAAAACAGACCTCAACAGATATAAGAAGATTGAAATAATCCCTTGCATCCTATCAGATCACCATGGACTAAAGCTGGTCTTCAAAAGCAACAAAAATGACAGAAAGTCCACATACACATGGAAGCTGAACAATGCCCTACTTGATAACTTGGTCAAGGAAGAAATAAATAAAGACATTAAAAACCTTTTAGAATGTAATGAAAATGAAGGCACAACATACCCAAACTTATGGGACACAATGAAAGCAGTGCTAAGAGGAAAAGTCATAGCTCTGAGTACCTCCAAAAAGAAAGTGGAGAGAGAGAGAGAGAGAGAGAGAGAGAGAGAGAGAGAGAGAGAGAGAGAGAGAGAATACACCAGCAGCTTAACATCTGAAAGCTCTAGAACAAAAAGAAGTACATTAACCCAAGAGGAGTAGATGGCAGGAAATAATCAAACTCAGGGGTGAAATCAACCAAGTAGAAACAAAAGAACTATACAAACAATCAACAAAACCAGGAGCTGGTTCTTTGAGAAAATCAACAAGATAGATAAACCCTTAGCCAGACTAACCAAAGGGCACAGAGACCATGTCCAAATTAGCAAAATCAGAGATGAAAGGGGAGACATAAAAACAGAAACTGCAGAAATTCAAAATATCATCAGATCCTACTACAAAAGCCTATACTCAACACAATTGGAAAATCTGGATAAAATGTACAATATTCTAGACAGATACCTAATACCAAAGTTAAATCAGGATCAGATAAACCATCTAAACAGTCCCATAACCACTAAAGAAATAGAAGCAGTAATTAAAAGTCTCCTAACCAAAAAACCCAGCACCAAATGTATTTACTGCCAAATTCTTTAAGACCCTCAAAGAAGATTTAATACCAATACTTGTCAAACTATTCTACAAAATTGAAACAGAAGGAATACTACCCAACTCATTCTATGAAGCCACAATTACTCTGATACCTAAACCACACAAAGACCCAACAAAGAAAGAGAACGTCAGACCAACTTCCCTTATGAACATCGATTCAAAAATACTCAATAAAATTCTCACAAGCCAAATCTAAGAACACATCAAAATGATCATTCACCACAATCAAGTAGGCTTCATCCCAGGGATGCAAGGATGGTTCAATATATGGAAATCCATCAATGTAATCCACTACATAAAAAAAATTCAAAGAAAAACAACACATGATCATTTCATTAGACGCTGAAAAGGCATTTGACAAAATTCAACATCCCTTCATTTTAAAAGTCTTGGAAAGATCAGAAATGCAAGGCCCATACCTAAAGCAATATACAGCAAACCAGTAGCCAACATCAACCTAAATGAGAGAAACTTGCACAATCCAACTAAAATCAGGGACTAGACAAGGCTGCCCTCTCTTCCCTATTTATCAATATAGTACTTGAAAATTTGCAATTTTATGAGGTCCCATTTGTTGACTCTTGATATTAGAACCTAAGCCATTGATGTTCTGTTCAGGAACTTCCCCCCTGTACCTCTGTATTCGAGACTTTCCTCTGCTTTCTGTTCTCTTAGATTCAGTGTGTCTGGTTTTATGTGGAGGTTCTTGAGAAAGACCAATTCTTAAATTCATCTGGACCTCATAAAATTGCAAAGCTTCTGTAAGGCAAAGGGCACTGTCAATAGGACAAAATGGCAACCAACAGACTGGGAAAATATCTTTACCACTCCTATATCCTATAGAGAGCTATTATTCAATTTATACAAAGAATTCAGAAGTTAGACTCCAGAGAACCAAATAACCCTATTAAAAAATGGGGTGCAGAGGTAAACAAAGAATTGTCAACTGAGAAATAAAAGATGGCTGAGAAACACCTAAAGAAATGTTCAACATCCTTAGTAATTGGGGAAATGCAAATCAAAACAACCCTGAGATTCCACCTCACACCAATCAGAATGGCCAAGATCAAAAACTCAGGGGACAGCAGAAGCTGGTGAGAATGTGGTGAAAGAGGAACACTCCTCCATTGCTGGTGGGATTGCAAGCTGGTACAGCCACTCTGGAAATCAATCTGGAAATTAGACATGGTACTACCTAAGGACCCAGTTATACTACTCCTGGACATATACCCAGAAGATGCTCCAACATGTAATAAGGACACATGTTCCACTATGTTCATAGCAGCCTTACTTATAATAGCCAGAAGCTGGAATTCAAATCCAAGAATTCAAAACTTGAAATCCATGAAGATTCCACTAGCCATCATTGCTTCTCTGAGCTACTCACAGTCTGGAGATGAGATGACTTCCCTGTCAGAGTATGTGTCTCAAATGAAGGAGACACGGAAATCCATCTACTCTATCACTGGTGAGAGCAAAGTACAAGTGGACAAAACTGCCTTTGTAGAGCGTGTGCGGAAGCAGGGCTTCGTGGTGATGAATATGACTGAGCCTATCGATGAGTAGTACTGTGCGGAGCAGATCAAGGAATTTGATGGAAAGAGCTTAGTCTCGCAGACTAAGAAGGACCTGGA
The DNA here is from genome assembly GCA_964023405.1 of Apodemus agrarius. NCBI lineage: Eukaryota > Metazoa > Chordata > Mammalia > Rodentia > Muridae > Apodemus > Apodemus agrarius. Next base: position 131,564,158 of record OZ030009.1, on the reverse strand, counting down.
GCTACCAGAGGATGCGGAAGAGAAGAAACTGGAGGAGAGCAAGGCAAAGTTTGAGACTCTCTGCAGCTTAAGGAGATCTTGGATAAGAAGGTTGAAAGATGACTATCTCCACTAGGCTTGTGTCTTCACCTTGCTGCATTGTGACAAGCATTGTGGCTAGACATCCAACATGAAGCAGATCTGAAGGCCCAGGCAATGTGAGACACCTCTACAATAGGCTACATGATGGCCAAAGAGCACTTAGAGATCAATCCTGACCACCCCACTGTGGAGACCCTGAAGCAAAGGGCTGAGGCAAACAAACATTACAAAGCTGTGGTTTGACCTCGTGGTGCTGCTGCCCGAGACTGTTCTGCTCTCCTCCGGTTTCTCACTTAAGGATCCCAGACCCACTCTGACTGCATCTACCACATGACCAAACTAGGCTTAGGCATTGCTGAAGATGAGGGGACAACAGAGGAGCCCGGAGATGCTATCTCTGATGAGATCCTCCCCATCACTTTAGGGTGATGAGGATGCCTCTTGCATGGAAGAAGTAGACCTGAGACCCCCCCTGGGAAGCCCATGCCCTCTGTGTCCCCTGTGGCTTCCCCAGCAGCCCTGACTGGCCCCGACCCACCTGGCTCTCTGATCATGTCTAGAGGATCTTGTCTATCCTGTCCTTGTGCCTTAAGGCAGGAAAATTCCCTCCCACAGAATAGCAGGGTTGGGTGTTATGTATTATGAGGTTCTTGTTTGCTTTATTTTGTTTAAAAATTAAAAGAATACAAAATAAAGAAGATGCAATTTCATACAAACATAAATTATTATAGAAAGGCATTTATCTCCTGCTGAAATACCTGGTCTTATAAAAACATTGCAATGTTCTCATAGTCCATAACTCAAGTGAAAAAACGGGAGAAGGAAAAAAAGGTGAGAAAAATAAACAGCTGCCTTCTTCTCCCTGGCAATGGGCAAAGAAACACTTTGTTGGTGGTGACATTCTTATATCAGTCATGGGCAGGGCAGATGGCAGTCCTTTGTTCACCCTAGCTTGATGCCTGGTTTGGTGGCCAAAGCTATTCTATGCCTAGGATTCATAACAGTAAAATCAAGTGGAGGCAGTGTGGCACAGGAAGAGAAAGATAAACGGGGACCTGTGTTCTACCATGCCATTTGGTGCTGGTAGGGAAAGGTACCCACAGACCTGCCCTCTATCTCACAGAGCAGACCAGGCTGTGGGCACACACTTGCTGCCATACCACACAGCATGGATGGAGGATGACACCCAGGGCTCTGCCAGCCACGTGGCCAACCCGCAGCCAGAGCAAGCACAATATGCAAATATGTGGTAGACAAATGGGGAAAAAGAAGTGGAGGAGTTTGAGCGTTATGAAGAGAGTCAAGAGTGAGTGGCTGGCCCTGCCACCTGGGGCCACTGTGAGGTCCCAGCCCAAGCTGCTGCTGAGGGCCATGTCTGGGTCTGGGTCTGGGTCTACACAGCAGCAGGTATCAGTGTTGGATGTATGTGATAGGTCTATCACCACTAGAGAACACGGGGCTATCCCTAGCTATGGCAGCCACGGGGATCACATGGATGTCCAGGGGCTCTTCAGAACTGGCCCTGCCTCTACTCGCTGTGGCACTCTGGAGAGCTGAGCACCTCTCACCAAGTGCAGCACTCAGGCCCTGCACCTCACACAAGCAGCCCAGTGGGGCTGGCCCTGGTGGTGGGGTGTGAGTCAGCCAGGCCTCGAGGTGTGAGAGTAGGAAAGCTGACTCCAGCCATCCGGAAAGCTGTCCAGAGCGTCATAAACTCGGGGAGAGCTGGCTCTGCCCCTCATCAGCTGCAGCATTCAAGAGAGCAGGCCCCGCCCCTCACCTGAACAGCATAGGAGAGCTGACCCTTCTGGGGGCGTTTCGAGGGAGTTGGCCCCAAGGACATGAGCAAGAGAGAGCTGGCCCTGACACTCCTCTGCCAAGAAATGGCCTGGGGAAGGGGGTACCCCCTTGCCAATGGAAGCAGTCAGAAGAACTGATCTCGGGCGGCATGAGAGTGGGTGAACTGATCCTGCCCCCTCACTGACTGTAGCACTCAGGAAAGGGGGCCCTGCACCTCCCCTGCGCAACATAGTGGAGCTGACCCCGATGGCACGGTTGAGCCAACCCTGGGGTGTGAGAGTGGAAGAGCTGGCCCAGCCCCTCATAGGCTGAAGCACTTGTGCGAGTGGGCCCGGCACCCCTGACCCATTACCACAGTGGAGCTGGCTCTGGAGCATGGGTACTGGTGAGGGGGTCCTGATGGCACCAAAGCAGGAGAGCTCCCTGCCTCCTGTTGATGGCAGTATTGGGTGGCCTAGCAGGAGCAGTGCTGGAGAGCCCAGCCTACTGGGGCAGAGAAGGGAGATGTAGCACACTTGACCAGCACAGGTACCTCCCAAGCCAGATCCAAGGCTCCGACTTGGCCCACCCCCAAATCAGCATCATTTGTGAAGGGTTGGAATGCATGAAAGGGCCAGTCCTACTGTTCCAAAGCTGGAGGATCCCTGACAAAGGGCAGCAACAGGGTAACCAGGGGGAGTCTCAGTGAGGATCGAGTACCGATGGTGCCACAGGAGCCAGAGACCTCCGACCACACCAAGGACTCGTTGCCATGAACCCTTGGGAGTGAAGACACATGGACAGAGGGACATACCGTGGGACACACTGCAACATATTACAGATTCCACAGTGGTTTTCTGTGCTTTGTTTGGGTGTGTGTGTGTGTGTGTGTGTGTGTTCGTTTGACAGGGGGATGTTGAAAGAGTAACGGGTGGATATGAGGGGAGGAGGAGATGAATAGGTGCTAGGATGCATAATGTGAAACTCACAAGGAATTAATAAAAAGCTTTGAAAAAACAGCTGGCTTGGTGTGGAACGATGGGGAACGGTTTCCTGAGAGGCTGAGTGTGAGTTAAGTCTGCACAGAGCATTCTAGAGTGAGAGGCCAGAAGGCAACACTGTGTGCTGGGCACAGAGCAGGCATTGCAGATGTTCCAGAGGTGGCTAAGAAGATGCCAATAGACGGAGCCAAGCAGGGATCAGTTCTTGAAGAAGAGGGAGTTGTGGGATGTCAGACTGCAAACTAAATCCTTCGACGCCGCCTTCAAAAGCATTGAGCTAGAAATTCCAATTATTTACAAAAGAAAACCTTCAGACATCATCTAAGATAAGTTCAAATCAAGACAACAAAACACTCGTGTGTTTTAAGCTAAGCCCTAGAGCTTTAGCCAGGAATTTTCCTGCAGGAGAATAAAAATTTCCTATCTGTCACAAAGAGTACCGATTCAAAGTATCCTACTTATAAAGAAAACACTGTTCTATAACTGACTCTGGAGATGTTTAAAGAAGTTAAGATGCCATCCCTCCTCCACGTCAGGCTGTAAGGGCCCAGGATAGACTGCTGTTTATGTCACTGATACTCAGCAAAGATGGCGTGTATCTGTTCCAAGGTTAACATCACTTTAATCCAACAGATGCCTAAAAACAAGCACTTTACTTTGGCAAGAAAAATGTCTGCATGACTCCCTCTAAGTTGCTGTCAGTAAGACTGGAGCTGATGTCAAGGTTTGATATCAGTGTCAAATACAGAAGGGACCCTAGCCTTACAAGGAGAAACACTCAAGCAGACCTTAGCCAAAACAAACGGCACTTGTGGATTTTGTTATTTCCCTGGTAAAAATTTGCTCACAACTGAAGCATGTCAGTGTTTAGCACACTTCCTAAATTAAAAAAAAAAAAAACAAAGAAAGCTTCCAAGGTAATTATGAGGATAAAATTTTTATTACTTTTTGTTGTTTGTTCATAAGAAGTCCCCATAACAGGATACAGGAAAACGCATCTCCTTTGCAGATAGTTCCAAAATTCCTACAAAACAAATCTCTCCCTGGACTATTGTATGGTATTGACTATTGGGAGCAGGGATCAAATAGGCACTGTATTGTCAATCGAGAGAATTGCATGCTATGAAGGGCTTCCCCACTGGTTGCAGGCTGTTTAGCAGAACCCTGACCTCCAGCTAATCAAGGTCAGTAGCACCTTCCCTTCCCAGTTATACAATCCAAATCATCACCAGACGTTGCAGGACACCACACACACACACACACACACACACACACACACACACTTTCCTGGAGTTAAATTTTTCTCTACTTGAAGACCAGATATTAAAAAGAAAACAAACAACAACAACAAAAAAAGTAAAAACTTAGATTCTAAACTCCTCTGGCTAGCATTCCAAACATATTTTTAAAGTGATGGTCGCTGTCCTGGCTTCTGTCCATGTGAAATCTGCTGTTTGTTCCGATCTCTTCAGAGGGAAGTGCGAATGCCCTGTTTCTTGACAAATGACTTTAATTATTAGATTGTACCACAATGTGTATCAAAGTACAAGGGCAAAGCCTTAGCGCTGCTGTCAAGACAACCGATGCCTCTCCAAGCAAAGGAAAAAAAAATCAAAGACTTGTAGGATGCCAGTTGAGTAGAATCTGAAGCCAAAGGAGAGTGCCGTGGCCACGGCTGAGCACCTGGGACTTTGTGGACGAGCTGAATACTCAAGAAAATTGAGACTTCAAATGAGCTTCCACCTAACAAGCTGCAATTTTGTTTCACTGGGGGGGAGAGGAGAGGACAAGTTGGAGAAGAAACCAGGGGAGAATTCAACTGACAGTCCGTTTGCTAATTCAGTGAGGGGTTCAAGACAATCTTCAGAATGCCGCAAGACAAAAGTGTCATTATCTGTAATTACTGCTTACCGGTAGCGCGGATTGGTAACAAGCCTCCTCGCCAATCTTACCCCGCCATTATGAGAAGAGGCGATTAAACTAATTAACAAATCAACTTTTCTGTGGAACGTTGGACTCAATAGCAGAAAATAATGAAAAAAAAAAGGGGGCTAGCTTATTTGGAGAGACGAGATGAAATAGAAATCTGAAGCGAACAGTGCTATGGATGGAGAGCTAAAATAGCCAGCAAATGTATACATTGTAGCAAAAAAAAAAAAATCAAATGAGCCTCAGGAATTATGAGGCCATGTGATCAAAGCCACACTTAAATTGAAAGTGGTTTTTTTCACTTCGATTATGCATACTCCTGCACCTGTACAAAAACAAAATGTAAAATAATAGCTCACTTACAGAGAAGTTAGACTATCAACAACGTCTCGCATCTTGGAAACTAATAAACAACCACAAAAATCGTACTTCTGCTATAAAGTTGTTTTGTAGGTAGAGGGGAACACGCTCCTCTCAATGTCCCCATTCTGCAGTGGAGAATGCCTTGACAGCCCCTGGCAATCACCAAGCCACCCAGAGCTATCTCTTAGTCTGAGGTTACCGAAATGTTCCAAAAGTGTGCTTGATAGTTTTATGTCAATTTTACACAGTCTAAAAAGTCATCTGAAAGGGTTGAACCTTAGCTAAGAAAATGCCTCCATAAGATCTGGCTATGGGCAAGCCTGTAGGCTGTTTTCTTATTAGTGATTGAGGAGGAGCGGGCACAGCCCACTGTGGGAGGCGTCATCCTTGGGCTGGTGGTCATGAATTCTATAAGGAAGGCTTGATTAGCAAGCCAGTAAGCAGCACCCTCCATGGCCCCTGCAACAGCTCCTGCCTCCAGATCCCTGCCCTGTCTGAGTTTCTGTCCTGACTTCTCTTGCTGATGGGCAGTGATACAGAAATGTAAGACCAATAAGTCCCTTCCTCCCCAAGTTGCTTTTTGGTCCTGGTGTTTCATCAAAACGATGGAAACCCTAACTAGGACAATAAGCATCTATGGTAGTTCATGGCAGGAATGTCTTCATAGCCATCGACATGGCAGCCAACCACGTGAAACGTGGCCAGCGAGATGTGGAAATGCATTTTTAATTTAATTTCAATCAACTTTACCTTAAAAACTGATACCCATTTCAATTGCTGGAAAACTTAAATATGTATGGAATAACCAGTATTTATTCAGCTATAAATTTTATAAAATCCAAATATGGGGTGGGGGAAATCTATAAAAAGAAACCCTTAGCACAGGAAGAGGAAGATGAGGAAAAGAGGAAGGAAGAAGAGGAAGAGAAAGCCCAAAATACTTTGCTTTGACACAGCAGAAAGGATGCCTCAAAGGCATTTTAGAAGATGGCAAGATCCCGTGCATTGCTAACTGAAGGGGAATCAGAGTGTAAACTCATTTGAAAGGCTCTCCTTTGCGGAAAGAGCACACCTGCGTCACCTCTGGGTTCACCATGCTTACACAGGGCCATGTTCAGCCACCCACATGCAAGGCCATTTATCCAAGAATTCCAAATACCGTTCAGATTTGCAGTAGTCAATGGCACTGTTTTGGGGGATGCTAGTTTTGTAGGCATCCAGAATTCAATAATTAAGGAGTAATGGAGAGCTCACCCATATTCTAAAGAGAGTCTGTGAGGCCAGGAAATATGCGACAGGGTCAGAGACCCTGCAGGCAGTCCCTGAAGGTGCAATGGGTGAAGATGTGGGGGCGAGGTCTCTGTGGTAACATAGAGACACCGGGGTATTAGAAAAGATGAAGTATTCACTGAGAGCACACAGATGATAATTATAGCGGCCCACAGAGAGGCCAGATCCCAGGCATGGAGCTACAAGAGCTAGCGTTGGATCTATGGGTCTCAGCCCTTCTCTGGTAGAATCCCTCCTTCCTAATTCTCCCATTGCAATCTTTTAAAGTGAAACTATTCACTTTGTGAAATTGTTTCTTGCAATAATATAAATTTCTTGTGATTTCTCAGGAGGTTGCATCTAAAAGGTCAGTATGAGTATAAAAAGGAACGTTAGATGTGGACTTCTGAATATTATTAAACCGCTGAAGATCGGGGCTGAAGAAATAGTTGCTGGTGCAGAGGGCCTGACTTCAGTTCCCAGCACTCACACGGAGAGTCACAGCCATCCCTACTTCCGTTTCAGGGGATTCCATCCATTCGTCTGACCTCAGTGGGCACCAGGCATGCATGTCGTACACATACAGGCATAAAAAATAAAGAGCCAGACAGTGACTTTTGAATATGAACTGTTCCAAGGGCTCATGTATTAAATTTTTGATACACAACTGGTGTGGATCTCATTTGGGAGGAAATTTAGGAAATATGACCTAAGTGACACTGGGGAACATTGTTGAAAATTAGTCAGTGTTCTTAATCTGGTCTAGTTTAGCTTCTTTTTTTATTTTATTTTCTATATTCTTTGTTTACATTCCAAATGATTTTCCCTTTCCCAGTCTCCCCTCCCCCTAAATCCCATAAGCCCTCTTCCCTCCACCTGTTCCCCAATCAACCCTCTCCCATTCCTCTGTCCTGGCAATCCCCTACAATGCTTCATCAAGCCTTTCCAGAACCAGGGCCCTCTCCTTCCTTCTTCTTGGGAATGATTTGATATGTGGGTTGTGTCTTGGGTATTCAGAGCTTCTGGCTAATATCCACTTATTAGTGACTGCATTCCATGTGTGTTCTTTTGTGAATGAGTTACCTCACTTAGGATGATATTTTCCAGTTCCAACCATTTGCCTAAAAATTTTATGAATTCATTGCTTTTAATTGCTGAGTAGTATTCCATTGTGTAAATATACCACATTTTCTGTATCCATTCCTCCATTGAGAGACATCCGGGTTCTTTTCAGCTTCTGGCTATTATAAATAAGGCTGCTATGAACATAGTGGCGCATGTGTCCTTATTGCATGCCGGGGAATCTTCTTGGTATATGGCCAGGAGTGGTATAGCAGGGTCCTCCAGAAGTGTCATGCCCAGTTTTCTGAGGAACCGCCAGACTGATTTCCACAGTTGTTGTACCAGCTTGCAATCCCACCAGCAGTGGAGGAGTGTTCCTCTTTCTCCACATCGTCACCGACACCCGCTGCCTCCTGAGTTTTTAATCTTAGCCATTCTGAGTGGTGTGAGGTGAAATCTCAGGGCTGTTTTAATTTGCATTTCCCTAATGACTAATGATGTTGAACATTTCTTAAGGTGCTTCTCAGCCATCCGAATTTCTTCAGGTGAAAATTCTTTGTTTAGCTCTGTGCCCCATTTTTAATAGGGTTATTTGGTTCTCTAATTTAGCTTCTATCGCTGAGGCGAAGAGGAAGAGGAGGAGGAAGCACTCTGAACAAAACAACTTAAGGAGCAAAGAGTTTGTTTACCTTTTACTTCCTAGTCATGATCTATTAGCAGAACCTTTTTATTTTTTAGTTTTCTTCGAGACAGGTGTTTCTCCATGTAGCCCTGAGCTATCCTGGAGCTTCCACTATGTAGACCAGGTTGGCCTAGAACTCATGGAGATCTGCCTGCCTCTGCCTCCTGAGTGCACCACCACCACCCAGCATCAGAACAGAAACTTAAGGATGAATGAATGCAAAAGCCACAGAGAGAACACACCGGCCTATGCTCAGCCAGCTTTCTGTATTTTTATTATTAAATTATTTTATTTATTTATACTCCAAAAGTTGACTCCTTCCCAGTGCCTCTTCCCCAAGTTCTTCATCCCCTGAACACCTCTCCCACTTCTGAGAGGATGATCCACCTACCCCCACCCTCACCCCCACCAGCGTCCCTCTTCCCTGGGGCATCAAGTTTCCACAGGATTAAGCACCTCCTCTTCCACTGAGGCCATACAAGGTAATCCTCTGCTACACAAGTGCTCGGGGCCACGAGCCAGAGCCCTTGTATGCTCCTTGGTCTTTTACTTAGTCTCTGGGAGCCCTGAGGGGTCCATGTTAGTTGATACTGTTGTTCTTCCTATGGGGTTGTAGGAAGAATAGCTCCTTCGGCTCCTTCAGTCCTTCCTCTAACTCTTCCATATTCAATCCGATGGTTGGCTTTTTTTTTTTATTTTTGGTCTTTGGTTTTTGGTTTTTTCGAGATTCTCTATGTAGCCCTGGCTGTCCTGGAACTCACTCTGTAGACCAGGCTGGCCTCGAACTCAGAAATCTGCCTGCCTCTGCCTCCCAAGTGCTGGGATTACAGGCGTGCGCCACCACCGCCCAGCTCCAATGGTTGGCTTTAAGTATCTGCATTTGTTTCAGTGCTAGTAGAGCCTCTCAAAGGACAGCCATGCCCAGGCTCCTGTCTGCAAGCACAATATGGCCTCAGTAACAGTGTCAGGGTTTGTTGTACATGCATGGGATGGATCCCAAGTTGGGCTGGTCACTGGGTGGCCTTTTCTTTCATTCTCTCCTCCATTTTTTCCATGTAATTTCCTCTAGATGGGAACAATTATGGGTTAAAAGTTTTGAAGCTGGGTAAGTGGTCCCCTGCCTCATCTGGGGGGCCATGTCTGTCCACTAGAGGTGGTCTCTTCCTGTTCCATCTCCCCACTGTTGGGCATTTTGGCTAATGTCACCCCCATTGAGTCCTGGTAGCCTCTCACATCCCAGGTCTGGGACTTTTTTCTGCTAGCCATCTTATACAGCCCAGGACCACTTGCCTAGAAGAGGTCATGCCAACAATGGTCTGGGCCCATCTACATCAATCATTGATCAGGACAATGTCCCACAGACATCCCTACAAGCTAATCTGATCCAGGCTGTTGTTTTTTTTTTTTTTTTTAATTTTGAGGTTCTCTCTGCCCAGATGATTGTAATTTATGTCCAGTTAAGAATAAAAACTAACCAGGTCACAGTCTTTTTCTGTCCTTGTCTGCCTCCTGTTCGCCATGCAGTGAGTAGCCTCTGGCAAGGAAACCTTTGCTGTGGCATTTTGCTTCACTGTAGATCCAAAAACCGGTGGGAGTCCGGAACTGCAGACCGAAACCGAAACTACTACAGCTGTGAACCAAAGTTGTCTCTTCCCCTGCAGTTGTTTCAAGTATTTTTGCCTCAGCAACAAACAAACAAAATCTAATACAATATGGTGATTTGAATGAGATGTGTCCCATATCCTTGGGCATGTGAATGCTTCCTCAGTTGGTGGCCTGCGGGGCGGGCTTAGGAGGTGCAGCCTTGCTAGAAGAGGAATGTCTCTGGGAGCAGATCTTGAGCTTAGAGTATTTGGGCCATTTCAAAGTCACTCTCTCTGCTTTGAGGTTAAGATGTGACCTCTTAGCTTCTGCTGCAATGGCTATGATGGCGATGGATTCTTATGCGTATAAAACTGTAAGTCTAAATAAACACTTCGTTCCATTAGTTGCTTTGGTCATGGTGTTTTAACACAGTGATAGAGGAATAACTTTATACACACAATCACACTGTACAGGCAATCTCTTGACTGTATTGCCTCTATCTAACTGAAAAATTTATATTTCTTGACTAGTATCTTCCCATTTTACCTACTTCCACCATCCCCAACTTCTGGTAACCATCATTCTAACTCTGCCTTCATGAAATCAACAGTTATTCTCAAATAAGTGAGAGAATGCAGTATTTTCCTTGTTTGTTCATTTAATATAATACCTTCCAGGGACTGGATAATTCAGTGTGTGGGGCTTGTTGTACAAGCATAAAGACCTGAGATCAAATCCCCAGTACCCACAGTTTTAAAAGACAGGTATGGTAGCAGATACCTGTAATCCTAGCATTGGGAAGCAGACAGGAGGATTTAAGAAGCTCACTGGACAGCCAGAACAGCCAGGACAGCCACAGATAACTGTTTAAGACCTTACCTCAAAAATAAGGTGAAGCTGTGTGTATGGTGGTAGTACATGCCTTTAATCCCAGCACTCAGAAAACAGAGGTGGGTGGATCTCTTTGAATTGGGGTCAGTCTGCTTCATATAGTGTGTTCCAGTCCAACCAGAAACACATAGTAAAACCCTATCTCAAAATAAATAAATATGCAAATACATAAATATGCAAATACATAAATATACAAATAAAGAAAACTAGAAGAAGACAATGTCAACCTCTGGGCTACAGAGAAACAGACGGAAAGTTAATAAAAGTAATATCTTCAGGCTCATCCAAGTTAAGGCATAAGTTCATATTTCAAGACTGACTAGTATTCTATTGTGCACATACAGTGCATTTTCTTTATTCATTAATCTGTTGGTGCGTATTTAGGTTGATATCATAGTTATAATATAGTAATATGGATAGACGGCAAATGTCGATTCAACAGCAGGATTGATAGAGCAAATGGCAGCTCTGATTTTAACTTTTTAAGGTATTTCCACTTTCCAGAATGTCTGGACTGAATTGCATTCCTATCCGCAGTGTCCGACATCCTCGCTTTGCCATTATCTGGCCAACACTTGTTCATCTCTTTATAACAGCACTTCTAACAAGTGTGAGGTCGCACCTCACTATGATTTTAGTATGGATTTCTCTAACGATTAGTGAGGTTTTTATTTGTTCACTAATTGGCCATTTGTCCTCTTTGGTACATACATACATACATACATACATACAAACGTACAAACATACATACATTCTACCATGTGTGTAGGTTTGTGTATACATGTATATATACATTCCAATTCAAATCCAATGAAGACATGCTAATATAGCTAGTCAGATTTTTTAACATTAAATGATATGTTCAGTGTATCCATATTTTTGCATATGCCACAACTCAATTTCTATTATGACTTTATAAAATAGAAATTATCTCTGACTTTCCTATTTCAAAAGTAAGAAAACTAAGCCGGGCGTGGTGGCGCATGCCTTTAATCCCAGCACTTGGGAGGCAGAGGCAGGCGGATTTCTGAGTTCGAGGCCAGCCTGGTCTACAGAGTGAGTTCCAGGACAGCCAGGGCTACACAGAGAAACCCTGTCTCGAAAAAACCAAAAAAAAAAAAAAAAAAGTAAGAAAACTAAGGTAGTTAAGTAGTCAATCAGGGTTGCATACATTTACCCTAGAGTCCTAATAATCCTATCAAAATTATTTTCTAATATCTTCATATGTGTGTAGTTAAATACATGCTTCTTTCCTTCAATTTGAATGCTATTCTATTCCACAAAACATGTTGTATAGAGTTATTTGGTTGTGTCCATCCTAGAAATAAAAGTTCTACCAAGTATCACAAACAAGCTTCCTTTGTATTCCACAACTTCGGTAAGTGAAGTCTTCCAGATGGAGAGTCCACATGGAAGCTAGCTGATGGTTCTTGGTTCCTGGATGAGACCTGTGCTACAATCTCTAAAAACCTTTCTGGTTCTTCCTCGTGGTATATAATGTTCTCTTGGGAACATGACAAGAACAGGAGGTCATAAATGTGCAATGCATCATCACGATATACCAAAAAAAGAAACACTGTTATAGTTTAGAAAGGCAGGCATCATCTCTCATTTCTGTAGCTTCATTCAGTGTAGAAAAGTTACACCAATAGAAGACAAGAATGATTAAGGTAAGACAGAGTGCCTGAGACACCAGAACAGCTTTGATGGGAAATTTGTTTAAAGTGGGATCTCAGCGGGCAGTGGAGAAAATGAGAGACTTTAAGGTACAAGCAATAAGTAACATAATTTAGGGACAGTATCTAAGATGCTTTGTGTTGAGCTGTTTAGTTTTAATTTATTACCAACGTTTTTACTCTTTGATGGTTTTCTTTTATTATTATTATTAAACAAGGCAAATTAGGGGGAGGGGAGGGCTGGCTCAGCAGTTTAGAGCCCTTGCTGTTCATACAGAGGTTCGATTCCCAGCACCCACATGGTGGTTCACGGCCATCCAAAACTCCAGTTCCAGGGCATCCAATGCACTTTCTGACCTACCTGGACACTGAGCATACACATGGTGCATATACGAACACGCAAATGAAACATTCATTCATACATATAAAACAAACGTTTTAATCTAAAAATAAATTTTAGTTAGTGGAATCAGAATCCAGGCGCTATAATTTTAAGGCACGGAAAGTCAAGCACGTGGAACTATGACCCCTGGGTTTCAGAAAAGGAAAACTGAGTCACCTATTACTCAGGCACCATCCACGTCTAGCTTATTTGCTCTCATGAGAGTGCAGAGTGACTACAAAAAAAGCTTAGGGCGGAAGGGTAACCAGCATCCTATAGATGGGAAGACTCTTTCTCTGTGAGTATCTGAGGAAACACCAACCTGTGTGCACTGAATTTTCTTCTGGTAGCTTCAGGATAACCGCTCCAGGATGGAGCTTTGTCAGGAGGAATCAAAGAATCAAATCTTCTGTCAACCTCGGTGAGCCTCCAAGCTCAGGCTAGCCTTCCTGCGGGCTCTCCCACACCTGTAATTTCTGTTTTCTCAAAAGGAAGACGCAGATGAAAGGAACCCTGGCAGCAGGCCCTGAGCGGATGCTCTGACTTAGGGCTGGATCTGTTTCTCAGAGTCCCTGGCCTGAGGTTTGGGGATTTTAACCAGGTCACTGGGGAAGAAATGGCCTATGAGCTGAGCAGCCCTTGAAGCCTGGAGTGAGCTTCATTATAACCCACGGTCCGCGCTGCTACCAGACCACTTGGTGGCAAGAACTACACTCTGAAAGAATTACTTTATGGAAATTTTAATGTGGAAAAAAAAAGAAGCTAAACCTTTAACTTAAGTTTGCTTATCTTGAAATTTCTTTCTTGATTTTTTTATAATTATCATAAAATAATTTATGTTTATCCATGATTAAATCAGGTGAAAAGCAATTAATTTTTTTTATCAAATCTGTTGGGTTTAAATCCTAATAACAAGTTATTGAAAAGTAGTAGAGAGACTATAATTCCAAGTAACTCTAACAAAAATAATCCACACACAATTTATATTTATATTATATTAGTGCTTATAAGTGTTCTAACTCCTTTCTATCTTTGTTTCTTGTAGATAAGATTTTTGGACCTTCAAGAAGAATGTACGTTCTTGCATTCTTTTCAACATTTTTTCTGGTTTAGAACTTGTCTCAAGAGAAAACCTTGAAAGAAAATGAAAACTTCTTTCTTAAAGCCCACAGTGGTTTATTAATATTTTAAAGCTTTTCAGTGCAGTTGCATTCATAAATTGGATTTGCACTGTTTGATATAAAACAATTGTTTTGTTCCCACTTCAAGTGTGCCACTGTTTTCAAGCCTGTTAATTAAATGTTTTATTTTTTTAAAATACTGTACAAGTTTCTCAAAACTTCATC